>CM037585.1:54878754-56169366 GCA_021018995.1 Chloranthus sessilifolius | reverse complement strand
TTTGATAAACCTTGAAGCAGACTAATAATTATTTGTTAAGTGTGTTTTGTAGTTAGCAATAATCTGTGCAGCTTAATATGAAATCCATCCTTTTTGGCCCAAAGAAGAGGAAAAAGACATGCAAATATGACAGTTGAGCCAAAACCTAATGGAACACCTTGGTAGTGCTCACCATGATGACTCATTCATTGGTCATCATTGACCAAAAGCCTAGCAGATGGATAAAGTTAGGTGAGAATGGAGAAACTGCAACAGCAGTAAGTGCAATGCATCAAAGTATAGAAAGACAGATCTCACAGAGTTGATTAGCTCCCTCGCGAAGCTAAGGATGCAGTGGAAGATGCCCTCGTGCAGATAGGATGCACAGTCAAGAGGAGAGCTGTAAAGACATCGCGAAGATCTCACGGATTAAAATCCTCAAAATTTGTAGTGGCAAAGCGCTCACAGAGATCAAGCTTTAAAGCAGCCGCACGAAGAACATAGCGAGTCCATGTGTGTACTGAACAAAATTTCACCTCGTGGTGTTCATGCGTGACCCTGGAAGAGAGAGAAGCCCAGAATTCACCTCACACAGATATCGTGCACTCTGAAGCCTTACCAATTACTACGCAAGCTCAAGAGCATAACTACGCGAGTACCCAATGAGAGAGCTTATGAAGCTCTATTGCGCGAGAAGTCTAGGCACACTATATCATCTCTGCGATAACATTGCAGCTCAAAGGAACTACGTAATTAACTAAAGATTGACTGTGCGAGTGAGCACTTCCCACCTACCAACAGCTACTCCGCGAAGGCTCTGAAATTGCGTGAATGAATGAATGCATATGCCAGCCCCGCAAAGCACAAGCTCTGCACTTCTCAGTTTTAATTCAAGGACCTTTTGGGAATTTCCCAAGGGTAGGGCACATTTCTCGAGGCATGGATTTTAAGGCACACGTCTCAAGGCATTCAAGGGGTGTAACAGTGCCACGTTTGCTAGAAAAATTAGGGTTAATCCCTTCAGAGCCAAGGCCATATGGACAGAGTATATAAGCTACACTTAGAGTTTAGTTTTAGGATTGACCCTTCATTTCATCCTTTGTCGGCTGCGAGCTCCAGCAGGCTAGGGTTTGATCACCTCTTTTTCCCATTTTTCTTCTCTCTTAACCCAGCACTTGCTGGCTAATCCACCTGTAAGCAGTTAGATTTAGTTTACTTCAGTTTGTAATAGGTTTTATATACATTAGGATTTTTGTTGAATAGTTGTGTGCAGGCTGCGGCCTGGAGACAGTTCATTATAAGTTTCGCTATTATTAATGGATTGTTATTTTAATGATTAATTGAATCTAGAGATCTTATAGTTTCTTTAGATGTCTATAGGATCCATATATTTGGGACGAGCTCATACAGTTTCTAGTAGATCTATTATTTACCATCTAATTTCTCTTGGTTTGATAGCCCCATGGAAAGCAATGCTGGATCTGTAGTGAGATCGGGGGAGCTTGGAGGCTTGTGGACCATGGTGGTTGTAGCAATTTTCATGCTCTTTCTCAGACCTCTATGGTATAGACAGACCAATGAGATTCCCTATGACCATTTGAGTGGACAGAGTATAGCCCTAAGGTGGTGTCCAGCCACATGTTTGAGAAAGATTCTTCTCCCCTGCATATGAGCTTCTAAAGCCTTGTGAGGATGTTAGATCTGATGTCTCTGTAGTAGTTGCAGCTTGAGGCTGAGTCATTGCATGCCATTTGTAGCAATGACCAGCTGAATTTAGAGCCTTATTTAACTTGTTGCATGTTCCTTTTTCTAGGCACCAATGAACCATTGGCCTTGGGAAAGCACTTAGGATATTATGTGTTGGAATACCTATGGATGTCAGCCAGATCTGTGCACATATCTGGGGAGCTTGCAGCACTTACATTACATAGTGCTGCAATTGTATTCATGGCCTGGTCTGGTCCAGTGGTTAGGTAAATGATCAGTCCACTCTTCTGGATTAGACTAGCAACTTCTGGCTTGATCAATGGGATTTGACAGACTCTATAGGATAGGCTGTGACCATTTAAGTGGACAACCTATAGCCTTAAGAGCACTCCAAATGGCATGGGTTAAGTTGGACACTTTTATCTTGTTGAGCCTTTTAATAGCATCTCAGCAAGGAGCACTGCAGAGATAGACTAAATCTGAGTTACATTACTGCTTTAACTCTAAACATAACCTGCTTACTTCTCACCAATTTTCATATTTTATTTTGCCATACACCATCACCATCTTCTTCTTAACCCTTTCTTTAAGATAGAGCTATATTTTATTTCTCTATTGTTAGGATTAATTTAGTGTAGTCGTGACACCCAGCTCCCTTTCTTCAGGATTGTCAGATCTGGAGGCCTACTATTATAGCCCATTTTAGGTTCTAGATCAATTTCTTTGTGGGATAAACTCTTACTTATCAAAACTTATTACAATAGGCCCTGTATCTTGCAGGTCTAGGATTACTTTGGTTATGCTGAATCCATTCTTTTGTTTTACTTTATCTTTAAATTTATTTCCACCACACAATAAATCACACACCAGGTAGTCCGACAACAAGTTTTTGGCGCCGCTGCCGGGGATATTGATCTTTTTAGTAGACCTGAGTTGTACTATAATTTAGATTTCCAAATTCTTTGTAGCTGTACCTAAACTAGAATAAAATCATTACTGATTCTTTGTGAAATTTTACAGAAATGGATAGCAGAAGAAGGGAAAATCTAGAGCAGCAATTGGAGTGAATCTAGCTCTGTTTGCACTTACTCTCCCCTAAATCTCAGTTCATTTATGTTTAATTCCTTGTTATTTATTTAGTATAAATCTGTGTAGTTGTTAATTTTTGTTTGAAATATTCTTTGTGTGTCCTTGTGAGCATTTTTTGTACTTACTGTGAGTGTGAGTATATGCATGGTAAAAGGTCTTTAAACCCTGAGCTAGAACTTCGAAATCTAGAGGTTGAAATAATTCTTAGACCTAGACGCAACCCACAGGGCCTTGCTATTGAAATTGAACCAGCTATCATGGCTAAGAGGCAGAGAACATTAAAGGAGTACAATGCACCTAGGGAGTACACCTCTCCCTTCAGCATTCAATTCCCCTTTGTTGAAGGGAATTATGAGATTAAATCCTCCACCATCAATATGCTGCCTTCGTTTCATAGGCTTAATAAAGAAGATCCCTACAAGCATATAGACCAATTTTTAGCACTTTGCACTACTTTCAATATTACTGGCTTGGGACCCGAGGCCACGAAATTGAGGCTTTTTCCTTTCTCATTAAAGGACAAAGCCAGCACATGGCTATCAAAACTCCCAACCAATAGCATACAGTCATGGAGTGACCTTCAAACCAAATTCCTGGCCAAATTCTTTCACATGAACAAAACAAGCCAGATGAAGACAAATATTTTATCATTCACTCAGCCCTCAATTGAGGATTTTTATGAAGCTTGGGAAAGATTCCAGGAGATGTTAAAATAATGCCCCCACCACCAAATCCCAATGTGGCAGCTTGTCCATGTATTTTATCAAGGGATTAATTTCAAGAGCAGGGATATGGTGGTTGCTTCCTGTGGTGGTAGTTACCACTACAAGATAGCTGAGGAAGATTGGGAGCTGTTTGACATAATAGGGGAAAATTTCATGCAGTAGGAGTCTTTGTCATGCAATGATAGCCAGACTCCAGCTAAGATGGTAAAAGAGGCCACCCCTAGAGGTGGAATATTTGAAGTGAAGGTGAAAGGTGATCTGGAGAGGAAGGTGGACAACCTGAGCGTGAAATTTGATAAACTCATGAATGTGATGCAACCTCGAGTGGTTGCACAGGCGGAGGAGGCATGTCTGATATTCCAATCTCCCACACATTCTATTCATGATTGTCCATCTGCCACGCAGTTTCCAAATTTTATTATGGAGCAAGCCAATGTTGCTCAAACTTTTGGGCAGCAGTCTGCTGGGTATTCTTAGAGGAATCACCCGAATCTGAGGTGGAGACAAGATTCATATCCTCAATCCCAGCAATAATAAATGGTAGCTCCTTACAGACCCCAACACAAGATTAATCAAGGTTACCCACCAAGGCAAAATTTTCTGTTACCTGCCCCACCATTCAACCAGTTGGCCCTGCCCCCACAACAGACCAGATTCAATTCATTTGAAGAGCAGATGCTGGCTTCAATGTAAAACTTGCGGAGCTTGGTGTAGACTGTCAACTCTCATGGACAAAGCATCAAGAAGATTGAGGACCAGCTGGGCCAAATTTGTGATGCTCTGAATAGGAAGGAAGATGAAAAATTACTTGGTCAGCCTTCGACCAACCCCAAAGGCCAGTATATAATTGAAGAAGCTCCCTCTACCAATAAGGATGCTAATGCTATCACTATCCTTAAGAGTGGGAGAGTGATTGATAATATGGTGGGCAAGGTAATAGAAGAGGTCGCGGAGAATGAAGATGAAAATGAAAGGAGTGTTAGTGTTAAAGAGACAAGGATTGTACCCCCTGCAGTGGATCAGCAAGGGCAAAATAAAGGGGCAGATGTTAAGCCCCAATATAAAAAAATAAATGAAGATAAAAGAAAAAGACAAAAATATGATCATGAGGTCAATGGGCATGCAGCAGTAGCACCAGCAGTGCCACAACTGCCATTCCCTCAAGCTCTAGCTAGCCCATCCCCTCCTGATAAAGAGAATGCTCAGATGGAGGAAATGTTGGAGACTTTCAAGCAGGTTAGAATTAATTTGCCTTTGCTTGATGTCATAAAATAAGTCCTTGCCTATGCTAAGTTTTTAAAGGACCTCTGCACCCAAAAGAGGAAAGCAAGGGTGCAGTTATCTAAAAGAGTTTTTGCTGTTGAGCATGTTGAATTAGTCTTGTCCATTGCCACACCAGAAAAATTACAAGACCCAGGGGTACCTACTAACCCCTGCATAATCGAAAACCACACCATTGGTAAACCCCTTTTGGACTTAGGGGCTAGTGTGAACGTACTCCCTTATTTAGTGTATGGGGAGCTAGGTTTGGGGGAGCTTAAACCTACCTCAGTTGTGCTCCAACTGGCTGACAGGTCTAAGAGGAGGCCTATGGGTGTGGTAGAGGGTGTCTTGGTGGGGGTGGATAAATTCTATTATCTAGCGGATTTTCTTATTTTAGATATGGACCCTTGCAAAAGCAAAACCCCAATTCCTGTTATCCTTGGCAGGCCATTCTTGGCTACTGTAAATGCTTGCATACAATGCAATTTAGAGGTAATGGAGGTTACCTTTGGGAACATGAAGACCCATTTAAATGTGTGCCATGCTGTTACAGTGCCTCAGATTGACTTTGAGGACTGCTGTGCAGTAGATGTACTAGACGGCCTGGTAGAAGGAGAATTATTCAATCTGTAGGCCTAGTGTAGCACACATTACTGCCCCTTCCTTAAACCACTAAGGCACCTTTATTTCCCTCAATTGAAAGTCCCCCTGAGCTGGAGCTGAAATAGCTCCCAGCCACATTAAAATATGCCTTCTTGGGGCAGGACAACAAGCTTCCCATGATTATCTCCTCCTCTCTCACTAGTGAGCAGGAGGAGGAACTACTGAATGTTCTTAAGAAGCACAAGAAAGCAATTGGATGGACAATAGCTGACCATGGAGGCATTGATGCCTTAGTTTGCATGCACAGGGTTCACCTGGATAAGGATGCAAAACCCTCAAGGGAGATGCAAAGGAAATTAAATCCTCACATGTGAGAGGTTGTCCTCAAAGAAATAGTGAAACTGTTGGATGCAGGGGTAATTTATCCCATTTCAGATTTCGAATGGGTGTCACCTATCCAGGTGGTACCTAAAAAGTCAGGCATCACAGTTGTTGTTTCTAATTCTAGGGAGTTGATGCTAGCTAGACATACCACTGGCTGGAGAGTGTGCATTGATTATAAGAAGCTCAACTCTAGAACCAGAAAGGACCATTTCCCTCTCCCTTTTATTTACCAAATTCTAGACAAGTTGGCTGGGAAGGCATATTACTGTTTTCTTGATGGATACTCAGGGTATAACCAAATCCCTGTGGATCCTCAAGATCAGGAGAAAACTACTTTCACATGTCCCTTTGGCACCTTTGCTTATAGAAGGATGCCTTTTGGACTGTGTAATGCCCCAGCCACTTTTCAGAGGTGCATGTATGCAATTTTTTCTGATATGATTGACAAATTCCTTGAAATCTTCATGGATAATTTCTCAGTGTATGGGGACAGCTTTAGCCAGCGTCTTATCACCTTGAAAGAGTTTTACAAAGATGTGAGGAAACCAACTTTGTCCTAAGTTGGGAAAAGAGTCACTTCATGGTGACACAAGGTATTGTACTAGGCCATGTGGTCTCTCACAAAGGAATTGAGGTTGACAAGGGTAAAGTAGACTTGATCTCACATCTGCCCCCACCTAGGACTGTCTAGCAAATCAGATCATTTCTTGGACATGCTAGATTTTACAAGAGGTTCATCAAGGACTTCAGCAAGATTGCCAAACCATTGTGCCGCCTGCTTTGCCAGGATGTGCCATTTATATTTTCTGCTGAATGCCTTGATGCCTTGAGGCATTTGAGGCTTTTAAAAGGTGCCTTACTACTGTCCCTGTAATCCAGGCCCCAGATTACTCACTCCCCTTTGAGCTGATGTGTGATGCATCAGACTTGGCCATAGGTGTTGTCTTAGGACAGAAGAGAGATAAGCTGCCTACAATGATATATTATGCCAGTAAAACACTAGTTGATGCTCAGCTAAACTACACCACAACAGAGAAGGAGCTACTTACAGTGGTGTTTACTGTGGACATGTTTAAACCCTACTTGTTAGAGTCTAAGATTGTAGTTTTTACAGATCCCTCAACCCTGAAATACCTATTGGCTAAGAAAGATGAAAAGCCTAGGTTGATCAGATGGATCCTCCTTTTGTAGGACTTTGATCTAGATAAAAAAGACAAGAAGGGAGTTGAGAATGTGGTGGCTGACCACCTCTCTAGGATTATTCTGGATGAATGTGCAGCAACACCTATTAATGAGTTGTTCCCTGATGAGGAGCTTTTTTGCTTTGCAATCTAGTGTGCCCTGGTTTGCACACATTCTAAATTTTCTTGCTACTGGTAGGATCCCTCCACACTGGTCTAAGATGGACAAAGACCTATTCTTCCCTCAAGTTAGACATTTTCTATGGGAGGATCTATACCTTTACAAGCATTGTGAAGATCAGGTCATTAGGAGATGTGTGCCTAAAAGTGACTTCCACAGCATTCTTTCAATGTGCCATGAGCAAGCATGTGGAGGTCAATTCAGTGGCAGAAAAACTACAAAAAAAGTGCTCCAATGTGGTTTGTTTTAGCCTTCTTTGTTCAGAGATGCATCCTTACATTGCAAGGCCTGTGAGAGATGTCAAAGGATTGGAGGCATTTCCAAGAGAGACTCCATGCCATTGCAGCCCATCCTAGTTGTTGAAATTTTTGACATTTGGGGTATTGATTTTATGGGCCCCTTTCCTTCATCTATGCGATTTAACTTCATACTTGTGGCAATAGACTATGTGTCCAAATGGGTGGAAGCCATTGCTTCAAGGACCAATGACCACACAATTGTCCTTAACTTCTTAAAGGACAATATCTTCTCACGATTTGGCATCCCCAGAGCTATCATCAGTGATGGGGGGAGCCACTTCTGTAATAGACCTTTTGAGAACCTGCTTAAGAAGTATTCTATTACACACAGAATTGCAACTCCCTACCACCCACAGACCAGTGGGCAAGTTGAAATTTCCAATAGGGAGATTAAGCATATTCTGGAGAAGACTGTGAGGACTGATAGGAAGAATTGGGCACAAAAACTAAATGATGCTTTGTGAGCTTATAGGACTGCCTATAAGACCCCTATTGGCATGTCTCCATTTTGGCTGGTGTATGGCAAGGCCTGCCACCTACCTGTGGAGTTAGAACATAAAGCCTATTGGGCTATCAAAGTAATGAATTTAAATCTAACTTCTGATGGTTCTTGCAGGTAGTTGCAAATGACAGAACTTGATGAAATGAGGCTAGAAGCCTATGCAAATGCCATAATGTACAATGAGAGATCAAAGGCATTCTTTGACAAGAAGCTGTTAAGAAAGGACTTCAATGCTGGCACTAAGGTTTGGCTTTTCAACTCTAGACTTAAATTTTATTTAGGGAAGTTGAAATCCAGATGAGATGGACCTTACAGTATCATCAAAGCTTCCCCATCTTGTGCTGTGGAAATCCTTGAATCAATGTTAGGGCAGGTCATGAAAGTAAATGGTCAGAGGCTCAAGATTTGTGTAGAACAACCAGTGGAGCTTCCTCAGACCATTCACCTACATGAACCTCTCACTACTCAGTGATCCACAACTTTGTATTATGTGTGCCATATCTTTTTAAAATTGCTGTATGTTTTTGTTTAATTAGGAACCTGTCATTTACTATTTTTAGCATGGCGATTTATTTCTTTTCATCTGCTTTGTTTGTTCTATTTTGAGTACTTGGTCATTTCTGGCAGTAACATGGGAGATGCATGTTTTTTGCTACTGGGTGATTGAAGTACTAGCACTGTAACTGTGTAGAATTTGTTTTCATGAAGGAATTTTATCATTTTGAATTTTTTATATGCATGTGCTAGTATGAGGGAGGTCATTATCATTTGGAAAGGGGATACATGTAAAAGGGTATATGCTGATGGCCACTGAATGGGTGCATGACACTATACATGCGTAAGCCAGGGCACAAATTGTGCAAAGAGGTTGAGTGTTGGTCTCTCACAGGGTTAAATGACCTAATTTTCACAATTGCGAGCCATTCAAAGCTTCCTCGCGGAGTCAAGAGGGCGCGAAAGAAGAATTCAACATATTCTATTGCACGAGATCACCGATTAAGCCGTGTGAGAAATGAGAAACTACTTCGCGTGCTCTGTCCCAATGTCTACTCCGTGGAGTAACTTCGTGAGGCACACACAGCTTCTTATTCTGTACTCATGGAGCTATGTTCTTCTGCGTGATTTTCCTTCTCGCGAATGTACATTTGTTCTCCACGAGATTTTCTACGCTGCGAATACCTTTGGATAACTATGCGAAGCGCGGGATTAGCCTTAACTCTCAGTGCTAAAAATAGACCAACATTTATTGTGTGCTCCCATTTCCCATAATAAATTGTGCGATTTACCATTTCCCATAACAATCACAATTCATGGCCAACTACCTTTCTTAATTTCTTGTCGGTAATTGACCTTGGAAGGAAGACATATTTAATTTGTTGATTCATATTCCACCGTCCAAGCATTTTAAATACAAGGGTAGTTCATCTTCGCATTCACTCTCCTCAAATCTCAACAGTCCTTCCCTTCTCTCAGCTATGGCGGACGACAAACCCACCGATCATCCCAACAAATTCTATCCAATGTGGTTAGACCTGCCACCACCTAAAGAGCCGGACCCACGACAATTCCTATGGGATGAATACGAGGAGGTGCAGAGGTTCCTGGTCAAGGAAGAGAAGAAAAAGGAAAAGAAGAAAAAGAAGAAGTAGAAGATCGAACCACCTGCATCTTCCCCCCCATCCTCTTAAATCCCCCCACCACCTGTTAAACATCCTTCTCCCTGATCCCCGTTCTTCCCCCCCTTTCCTGGCACATAGTTCCTCTTCCACATGCAGCAAGTTGACGATATCCCTTAGCCAGGAAGAAGGACCAATTTGTTTTTGACAGGATGTTGTGTTGCTGTGTGTCTAGATTGTTCTTAGATTTATAATTTTCTATATATTTGTAATGTTTTGGTTTTGTACTTATAATGAAATGTTTTTTCCTGATTTTCTTTATTTCTGTGTGTTTGTTTTTATGTTGTTTGTTATGTGCTTTTCTCTCTTGTAGTTTCTGTTCTTTTAAAATCTCTGTCTTGAACTTGCTGTACATCCACATAAAATATTGAATCAGTGAGGATACTGCTCCTCATAGGTTTGGGGGTTTGGCAAGCTCTGCCAATGAAGCAGTTAACCTAAGTGCAGTAGAATCATGAGTAAGATAAAAATGGATCCATGTTCACTTAAGAATCATAAAAAAAATGGAGTAATTTGCAAACCTTGAGGCATCACAAGCTTTTAAATTTTAGTATTTCTATGATATGAACACCAAGAAAACTCTTGTATTAGTACTTAGTGAATCATTAAAGAGAGAAAAAGGTAAGGACATGCCTAAGAGCTCAATGGATGACCATAACTAGTGAGATTTAGGCCTACAAAATTTTTTCCTTTCTTTGAGGAGTAACTGAGGCAATTCTTCTAGCCCTAAGAACAGGCTGAGTCTGTTCCCTCACTAGAAGTTAGGCACCTCCAAGTTGAAACAACTGATAGCACTCATGACACTTAGGAAAGGATCTAGGCCTTCTCTTAGACAATTTGATCTTAAATAGACCAAACCTAATTAGCTGCCCTTGTGCACACACATTTTGAGCCTTAATTTCTAATTTTCTTCAAAATACACTTGAGTACTTGCACCTAAACTTATGGACCTGATTCAAACCTACCCTAACTCTAAGAAATCAAAAGGTAAAGGAGAAGGAGTTGAAGATGGACAAGATACGATCAACATTGGGTGAATGGAGAAGAGATACTTAAAACTTAGCAGTGTAGCAGCTAAGGAGAAAGGTGGCAAGTCAGAAAAATAAAAACAAAAAGATAAATGTATCCAAAAAGAAAGAAAAATAATAATGAAGAGGAATAAGAGAAGAAGTAAGAGGAAAAGTTCATTGAAAAATCAAAAATAAGAGGAGAAGTTGGCCACTTCAAGTCTGAATAATTTTAAAGACAAGGAAAGGTGCTGAACTAAAGAAGTTGAAGTCATGAATCACCTCCTTCACCTACTCATTTCTCAATTTTGAATCCCTTTTCAACCACCCATTCTTTATAACCTATCCCATAAGCCATATTACAACCCAATTAAAGGACCCTATGATCCAAAGTTGAATGAGCTGTCATACAGAGATAAAGAGTTGCCCAATCTATGGTAAGGATTAGCCAATGATGCCAGAACTTAGAGGCTATGCTTACGCTCATGCTTATAGACCCATTTGGGGCCTGTAACTGCTCTTGAGCTTGAGATAAAATGAAAACCCTCAAAATTTCTTGTGAGAAGTATGCCCTGGTAAGCATTGGGTCTGATGTTGAATGTATTGGGCATGACCTATAACCTAATTTTTGAATTAATGATGAACTCAGTACTGACCTACATGTGATGTTTTACCCTAGTGTGAGCTAATTGGAAATGATGTGCATCTATGTAGAAGCTGTGATGAGTAAATGTCTGTGCATAATCATATGTTCAAATTCCTCATATATTTTCTTTTGTTGAATCAAAGTGAACTAATGCTCTATTTCTTTACAGCTAACTTGATACTGTTAACTATTTTATTGAGAAGTTTATGGGTATCTTCATTGAAAACCCTCAGGAGACTTCACTCCTCCACTAGGGATTACCTAGGGGTTTAAAAGGCTTGGTACATATGCTAAATGTATCCATGCTCCCTACGAAAGTGGCATTTAAATTCTTAGAATAGTTGTTTTAAATTTTTCTTTGCTCAGGGACTAGCAAAGATTAGGTTTGGGGGTGTGTTATTCATTGAAAAGTACCACTTTTCACCTCTTAACCTAGCCTTTGATAGACCTTGAAGCAGACTAATAATCATTTTTTAGGTGTGTTTTGTAGTTAGCAATAATCTGTGCAGCCTAATACGAATTCCATCCTTTTTGGCCCAAAGAAGACATGCAAAGATGACAACTGAGCCAAAGCCTACTGGAACACCCTAGTAGTGCTCACGATGTTGACTCATTCGCTGGTCATTATTGACCAAAAGCCTAGCAGATGGATAAAATTGGCTGAGAATGGAGAAACTACAACAGCAGCAAGTGTAATGCATCAGAGTATAGAAAGACAGATCTCACAGAGTTGAGAAGCTCCCTCACGAAGCTAAGGTTGCAGTGGAAGATGCCCTCACGCAGATAGGACGTGCAGTCAAGAGGAGACCTGTAAAGACATCATGAAGATCTCGCAAAATAAAATCCTCATAATTTGTAGTCACGAAGCTCTCGCGGAGATCAAGCTTTAAAGCAGCCGCGCAAAGAACATAGCGAGTCCATGTGTGTATTGAACAAAATTTCACCTCGCGGAGTTCGTGCATAGCCCTGGAATAGACAGAAGCCCAGAATTCTCCTCGCACAAAACTCATGCACTCTGAAGCCTTACTAATTACTATGCGAGCGCAGGAGCATAACTGTGCAAATACCCAGTGAGAGAGAGCTTTTGCGAGAAGTCTAGGCACTCCAGATCATCTCCGCGACAGCATTGCAGTGCAAAGGAACCGCATGATTAACTGAAGATTCACTGCGCGAGTGAGCACTTCCCACCAACCAAAAGCTACTCCGCGAAGGCTCTAAAACTGTGCGAATGAATGAATGCATATGCCAACCCCGTGAAGCACGTGCTCCCCACTTCTCAGTTTTAACTCAAGGACCTTTTGGGAATTTTCCAAGGCTAAGGCACACTTCCTGAGACATAGATTTTGAGGCGCATGTCTCAAGGCATTCAAGGGGTGTAACAGTGTCACATCTACTGGAAAAATTAGGGTTAATCCCTTCAGAGCCAAGGCCGTATGGATAGAGTATATAAGATACACTTAGAGTTTAGTTTTAGGATTGACCCTTCTTTTCATCCTCTATTGGCTGCGAGCTCTAGCAGGCTAGGGTTAGGGTTTGATCACCTCTTTTTCCCATTTTTCTTCTCTCTTAGCCGAGCACTTGCGGGCTAATCCCCCTGTAAGCAGTTAGGTTTAGTTTACTTCAGTTTGTAATAGGTTTAGTATGCATTGGGATTTTTGTTAAGCAGTTGTGTACACGCTGTAGCCTGGAGACAGTTCATTATAAGTTTCACTATTATTAATGGATTGTTGTTTGAATGATTAATTAAATCTAGAGATCTTGTGGTTTCTTTAGATGTCTATAAGATCCATGTATTTGGGGCGAGCCCATTCAGTTTTTAGTAGATCTATTGTTTATCATCTGATTTCTCTTGGTTTGATAGCCCCATAGAAAGTAATGTTAGATATGTAGTGAGATCTGGGGAGCTCGGAGGCCTGTGGACCATGGTGGTTGCAGTAATTTTCATGATCTTTCTCAGACTTCTGTGGTATGGACAGACCAATGGGATACCTTGTGATCATTTGAGTGGACAGAGTATAGCCCTAAGGTGGTGTCCAGCCACATGTTTGAGAAAGATTCTTCTCCCCTGCACATGAGCTTCTAGAGCCTTGTGAGGAGATTTGTACAGGAACTGGCTCCCCTCTGTTTTACCTAACCGACATCAGATGTTAGATCTGATGTCTCTGTAGTAGTTGTAGCTTGAGGCCGAGTCATTGCAGGCCTTTTGTAGCATTTACCAGCTGAATTTAGAGCCTTATTCAACCTGTTGCATGGTACTTTTTGTGGGCAGCAGTGAGCCATTGGCCTTGGCAAAGCACTTAGGATTTTATTAGTTAGAATACTTATAGATGTCAGTCAGATCTGTGCGAAGATTTGGAGAGCTTGTAGCACTGACATTACATAATATTGCAATAGTATTCATGGCCTGGTCTGGTCCAGTGGTTGGGGAAATGATCAATCCACTCCTTTGGATTAGACTAGCAACTTCTGGCTTGATCAATGGGATTTGACAGACTCTATAGGATAGGCTGTGACCATTTGAGTGGACAGCCTATAGCCTTAAGAGCACCCCTAATGGGATGGGTTAAGTTGGACACTTCTACCTTGTTGAGGCTTTTAATAGCGTCTCAGCAAGGAGCACTGCAGAGATAGACTAAATCTAAGTTACATTACTGCTTTAACTCTGAACATAACCTACTTACTTCTCACCAAGTTTCATATTTTATTTTGGCATACACCATCACCATTTTTATCTTAACCCTTTCTTTAGGATAGGGCTATATTTTATTTCTCTGTTATTAGGATTAATTTAGTGTAGTCGTGACACCCAGCTCCCTTTCTTTAGGATTGTCAAATCTGTAGCCATATCTGGAGGCTGACTATTATAGCCCATTTTAGATTCTATATCAATTTCTCTATGGGAGAAACTCTTACTTATCAAAACTTGCTGCAATAGGCCCTATATCTTGCAGTTCTAGGATTACTTTGGTTATGCTAAATCCATTCTTTTGTTTTACTTTATCTTTAAATTTGTTTCCACCACACAATAAATAGCACCCCAGGTAGTCCGACAACACTCTCTCAAACCTCTCGATAGGTTCAAGGCTTCAGAAAAATCAATTCGAGAGGTTCACAGAACCTCTCGACAATGTACCCAAAATCCTTTAGAACCTCTCGACTTCCTTGCTCAACATCTCGACAGGTTCATAGATCCTGTTGAATATCATATTTACACCTTCAGAACATGTCGAAAATAAACTCAAACCTCTTGACAGGTTCCAGATCTTCTCGAAATGCACACTAGGAACCTTCAGAACCTATCGAACATCAATTCAAACCTCTCAACAGGTCTGATTTGCATTCACAGCCTATTTCTCAGCAGTTCCCTTGTCTCCATTCATCGAAAATTTTCAATTCAGCCTTGTTCCCATTAGATTTCTCATACCTTGGGGCCATTTCTACTGTAACAGATCTGATTCATTATTTCAAATGAAGAACTAAACATAAATGGCAACATATGTACAATGCCAAACAACAAGGAAAACAGAAACAACAGTAAAACTGACACAAACAACACTTATGGTACATAGTCTACATTGTTGAAAATCACTCAGGTTTTGGGGGTTCTTGAAGGTGAATGGTTAGCACGGGCTCTACTACATTTTCAGTAAAGAGTTTGAGCCTTTCACCATTAACTTTCATGATTCGACCATCTTTTGGATCCTTGATTTCAACAACTCTAGATGGGGATATATGCTCTACCATGTAAGGTCCCTCCCATCTGGATCTCAACTTGCCTGAGAAAAATTTCAATTTAGAATTGAAAAGCCATACCTTCTTGCCAGCAGTGAACTCCTTCATCAGCAAATGTTTGTCATAGAAGGCTTTGGCTTTCTCTTTATAGATCCTTGCATTGGAGTATGCCTCCAATCTCAGCTCTGATAGTTTGAGCCTCCTGTGCATGTCAGCAGAAGTTAGATCCACATTCAATGATTTAATAGCCCAATAGGCTTTGTGTTCTAACTCTACTGGCAAATGGCATGCCTTGCTATACACTAGCCAAAAAGGAGACATCCCTATTGGGGTCTTATAGGTAGTCCTATACGCCCAAAAAGCATCTTTTAACTTCAGGTACCAGTCCTTCCTATCTCCTCTCACAATTTTCTCTAAGATGTGTTTGATTTCTCTATTAGAAAATTTCACCTGCTCACTCGTTTGTGGGTGGTATGGGGTGGCAACTCTATGTGTCACAGAGTACTTTCTAAGCAAGTTATCAAACTGCTTATTGCATAAATGGCTTCCCCCATCACTAATGATAGCCTGGGGGTGCCAAATCTAGAGAAAATGTTGTCCTTCAAGAAGTTGATGACAACTTTGTGATCATTAGTTCTTGTGGCTATGGCCTCAACCCATTTGGACACATAATCCATAGCCACAAGAATAAAATTGTATCCATAGGTAGGAGGGAAGGGACCCATGAAGTTAATCCCCTAAATGTCAAAGAGTTCAACAACTAGTATAGGCTGTAAAGGCATGGAGTTTCTTTTGGAGACACTTCCCATCTTTTTGCATCTTTCACAAGCGTCGCAATGTTGTCATGCATCTTTGAAGAGAGTGGGCCAATAAAATCCACTTTTGAGCACCTTGGCAGCAGTCTTGTTGCCACTGAAATGGCCTCCACAAGCTTGTTCATGACACATGGTTAGTATATTGTGGAATTCATCATCAAGGGCACATCTCCTCACAACTTGGTTTGCACAATGCTTAAACAGGTATGGATCCTCCCACATGTAATGACTGATCTGGGAGAAGAACTTCATATCCATTTTGTTCCAATGTGGGAGGATCCTACCCACTGCCAAGTAGTTCACTATGTTTGCAAACCAAGGTGTAGAAGTGCTGGCAGTAAACAACTATTCATCAGGGAAAGAATCATTGATAAGCTACCTATCAAACTCAACAGCTAGGATCCTAGATAGGTGGTCTGCAACCACATTTTCAACCTCTTTCTTGTCCTTAATGTCAAGATCAAACTCCTGTAATAGGAGGATCCATCTGATTAATCTTGGCTTAGCATCCTTTTTTGACAAAAGATACTTCAGGACTGAGTGGTCTGTGAAGATCACTATCCTAGATCCCAACACATAAAACCTGAATTTTTCCAAAGTATAGACAATTCCCAACAATCCCTTCTCAGTTGTGGTATAATTTAACTAAGCATCAATCATGGTTTTACATGCATAAGCAATCACACAAGGTGCTTTATCTTTTCTTTTCCCCAAAACTGCACCAATAACAAAATCTGATGCATCACACATCAGCTCAAATGGCAAAGAAAAATCAGGTGCTTAAAGGATAGGTGCAGAAGTTAAACAACCTTTCAAAAGCAATAGACATTCATTATTAAATTCAAAAGGAACCACTTAGCACAACAGGTGACAAAGAGGTTTTGAGATTTTGCTAAAATCTTTGATGAATCTCCTATAAAAATGAATATTCCCCAAGAAAGACCTGACTTGTTTCATAGTTTTAGGTGGGGAAAATGTGCAATTAAATCAATTTTAGCTTTGTCTACCTCTATGCCTCTGTGGGAAACCACATGGCTAAGGACAATGCCATGATTGACCATAAAATGATATTTTCCCAACTCAAAACCAAGTTAGTTTCCTCACATCTCTGCAACACAAGGCTGAGATGGTGTAGACATTGGCTAAAACTGTCCCCAAAGACAGAGAAATCATCCATGAATATTTCTAAAAACTAATCCATCATGTTAGAAAAAATAGCATGCATACACCTTTAGAAAGTTGCAGGAGCATTGCACAATCCAAATGGCATCCTTCTATAGGCAAAGGTGCCAAATGGACATGTGAAAGTTATCTTTTATCGATCTTATGGATAAACAAGAATTTGATTATACCCAGAATATCCATCAAGAAAAAAATAGAAAGCCTTGCCTGCCAACTTGTCTAGAATCTGGTCTATGAAGGGCAAAAGAAAGTGGTCTTTTCTGGTTTTCAAATTGAGCTTTCGTTAATCAATGCACACCCTCCAACCTTTGGTTTCCCTAGTTGGAATTAGCTCACCAGAATCAGTTTTAATCACAGTGATTCCAGATTTCTTAGGTACCAGTACCACCTGACTAGGTGCCACCCATTCAGAATCTGAAATAGGATAGATGACTCCAGCATCTAATAATTTGACCACTTCCTTCATCACCACTTCTTGCATGTGGGGGTTTAACTTTCTCTACATCTCTCTAGAGGGTTTGGAACCCTCTTCCATATGGATTTTATGCATGCACACAGCAGGGTTGATGCCCCCAAGATTAGCAATAGTCTAACCTATTGCTCTCTTGTGTTTTTTCAACACTTTCAATAGCTCCTCTTCTTGCTCATCAGTGAGGGAGGAAGCAATGATCACTGGCAACTTCTGATTTGCCCCCAAAAAAGCATATTTTAAGGACTTGGGCAGCTATTTCAATTCCACATCAGGTGGACTAATGAGTGAAGGCAATAAAGGTGTGTTTGATGGTGGTGGAAGAGGCAACACAACTGGTTTCCAAGGAGGAAACCTTGTTGCTAGCCCCACCTCAGAATGTAAGGCTTTCACATCTTTCATCACAGGTGTGGGGGCCTTCTCTTCCACTATTTTACTCCACACATTTTCAAAAACATCACACCAATCATCACCATGCAACAGCTTGGGCAAAGTCTCTTCCACAAACTCATCCAATACATAAATCAAAAAGCAATCCTCACTATCCAAGTGAGGCTGACTTGCTGTATCGTAAATATTAAATTTTACTTTCATGTTACCAAAAGACACCTCCATTACACCTAATCTACATTGTATACAAGCATTGGCAGTGGCTAAGAAAGGCCTGCCCAAAATTACAGGAATGGAGATAGTGCACTTGCTTGGCTCCATGTCAAGAATCAGAAAATATGTTGGATAGAAAAACTTGTCAACCCCAACTAACACATCTTCTATCATTCTCACAGGCCTCCTTTCAGATCTGTTAGCCAGCTGTAGCACCACATGTGTGGGCTTCAATTCTCTCAAGCCTAACTTCTCATAAACTGAATGTGAAAGTAGGTTTACACTAGCTCCCAGATCTAATAAGGCCTTCTCAATGGTATGATCCCCAATGATGCAAGGGATTGTGGGAACTCCAGGGTCTTGGAGTTTTGTTGGGGTTACAATGGATATCACTTGGTTCACTTTCTTAGCATAAAATACCTTCTTGGATAGGCGTATCCTAGATTGTCTTTTGTGGGTTCACAAATCTTTCAAATATTTTACATAGGCTGGAACTTACTTGATAGCATCAAGTAAAGGCAAGTTGATCTTTACTTGTTTGAATGTTTCCATCATCCCCTCAACTTTAGCATTCCCCTTATCAAAAGGAGAAGGTGCTTAAAGTGCATTGGGAAATGGAAAATGGGGGACTAATCTCCCATCTGCTGCCTTATCAATCTCATCAGATATTTCTTTATTTTTGTTTTCATTTTTCTGTTAGGGCACCTCAACACCCCCCTTATATCTTATATGCCGCTCTTGCTGCATATCAACATGAGTTGTTCTTTTATTTCCTACTCTTTTCTCATCAGGCTCAACACCAACTTTGTTGTCAACCAGCCTTTCACTCCTCAAAGTGGTGACAGATTTAGCTTTTGTATGTGAAGAAGTCTCACCCACCATATACTGCCCTTTTGGGTTGTTCATAGGCTGACTAGGCAGTCATCCCTCCTCTCTTCTAATCAAAATATTGGATAGCTGACCAAGGTGGCCCTCTATCTTCTTAATACTTTGGCTATGTGAATTAACAGTTTATGACAAAGAGCTCAAATTTTACAGTGAAGCCAAAACTTGCTCTTCAAATGTGAGGGATCTAGAGGGTGTTGGGGCTGGTGCATTGTGCTGCACAGGTTGTGCCAGTGGCTCGGCCATAGGCTGCTGGTATTGGGGCCTTGGAAAGTAATTCTGCTGGTAGGGCTGGGCATTTCTATAAGGCATGGACTGATGTTGTGGCTGCTGTTGTTGCTGGTTTTAAAAGGTATCTTGTCTCCACCTCAAGTTGGAGTGGTTTCTCTATTGATAACCAGCAGTAGGCTATTGTCCAAAGGACTGAGCAGCATTCACTTGTTCCATAACAAGGTTTGAAAATTGGGTAGCAGAGGGACATTCCTCAAGGGAGTGAGTAGGAGACTGGCATATCACACATGCCTCCTCTACTTTGACAGCCATTGGTGACTGCATTGCTCCCATGAGCTTATCAAATTTTTGAGTCAAGCTATCCACTTTGCTTTCTAAATCATTGTATCCACTAACCTCATACATTTTCTCTCTTGTAGTGTTCTCTCTCACCAATCTAACAGGGGTCTCAATGTCCCTTGACAAAGTCTCCCTTTGCATAGAGTTTTCACTAATGATATCAAATAACTCCCAAGCCTCATCAACTGTCTTCTGGAGGTAAGTACCACCACATGAGGCATCAACTATGTCCCTACTTTTTGGGATCAATTCCTTAATAGAAACTTTGAACAAGTTGCCATTCAGAAATTTGGTGATGGGGACATTGCTTCAAGAGCTCTTTAAATCTCTCCCATGCTTGGTGAAAGTCTTCAGTTGGGGCTTGAGCAAATGAAATGACGCTCTTCTCAGCTGACTTATTTTAGATATGGGGAAAAACTTGGCCAAAAATTGACATTGAAGGTCATTCCAAGACTGAATACTATTGGTTGGGAGCATTGACAACCAAGTTCTGGCCCTATCCTTTAATGAAAAAGGAAATAGTCTCAACCTGCTTGCTTCATCCCCCAAACCTGCAATATTGAAAGTAGTGCACAGTCCTAGAAATTCATCAATGTGCTTGTAGGGGTCTTCCTTACTCAGGCCATGATATGAGGGGAGCATCTGTATGATGGAAAATTTAATCTCATAGTTCCCTTAGACAGCAGGGAATTGAATGCAAAAGGGAGAAGCATCTGTATGATGGAAAATTTAATCTCATAGTTCCCTTAGACAGCAGGGAATTGAATGCAAAAGGGAGAATTATAGACCCCTGGTGAATTGAATTCTTTCAATGTCCTAGGTTGCTCACCCATTACAGAACTTTCACAAGTAGCGACAGGTGTGTGTATGGGCTGCTTAGGTCTGAGAAGTCTCTCAACTTCAAGATCTAAAGGAGCAATCTTAGGATTAAGAGATCTCCTCCCAAGCATACACAAAAAAGAAACACAGTACAACAAACATAATTACAGCACAGATTTTAGCAAAACAAATTCAAAAACACACAATTATTGCTACAGATCTAAAAATTTACAGATCTAGAAATATAAAAGAGTTAGGAAATACAAACTATAGCACAGCTTGCTCAGCCAATTAGCACAATGCTCCACTCAAAATGACAAATCCAAATCTGCAATCACAAAATTAAACTACAAAAACTACAGCAGCAATTAGTAAAACACAAAACAGGCAATTAAAAATCTAAATCTAAAATGAGAAAAACTTAAATCTACCAATTTAAAAATTCAAATCCCTGGTAGCGGCGCCAAAAACTTGTTGGTTTTCTTATTTTTCAATTGTTAAAGGGTTAAAACAGCCAATTAAAAGGCAAAATCACAAAGAAATGGGATCAAGGTAAGCAATCAGTCCTGCAAGAACCAGGGCTATTGCAGCAAGCTTTAAGGGGTAAGTCAGGATATGTCCACAGGGAAATGTGCTCTAAAATAGGGTAAACCTCCAAATCTAAATCAGATTTGGCACTCTATCCTAAACTAATATAAGGGAAGGAAAGAGGAGAGGTTTTAAGGGTTGTCACTCTATTAGAAAAAACTACAGAAATCAAATGCAAATGATCCAGAACTAATGAAAACTCAGATTTAAGGAAATGAAGAAAAAGATTAAAACCAAAATGTGGGAAGTAGCAGCTAGTGATATGTGCTCTAAAATAGGGGTAAGCCAGGATATGTCCACAGGGAAATGTGCTCTAAAATAGGATAAATCTCCAAATCTAAATCAGATTTGGCACTCTATCCTAAACTAATGCAAGGGAAGGAAAGAGGAGAGGTTTTAAGGGTTGTTACTCGACTAGAAAAAACTACAGAAATCAAATGTTAATGATCCAGAACTGATAAAAACTCAGATTTAAGGAATTAAAGAAAAAGATTAAAACCAAAAGGTGGGAAGTAGCAGCTAGGGATTTTGGTCTTTACTGAAAATCAATTGGTTTAAAGGCAATGCATAGAACTGATTTGCAACAATCCTTCATCTGGCTACAAGCTTAGATACAAGGTATAAGAATCCAACATAGATTAGAGAATTGGAGTGATCCTAAGGCTATGATCGGTCTACATGAATGGTCACAGATCATCCCAGAGATCCCTCTAGTTCAAGGATCTTAATTGGAATAGTTAAGCTATGGCAGATGTTGTGGACGCAAGGCTACAAGCTCAGGCTTCCACAAGGATATCTAATCTAGAAAATCAAATGGCAATCATAAGATTTACAGATCAAAATTAACTCTATAATCTATAATTTACTGATTCAATATAACTTAAAGCAAATGTACTCAGATCTACAATCTGTGCAACATCCAATCCATATACAAGGCCTTGAACCTCTCAATTTATATATCTCAACCTCACCCTAGCTACTGAAGGGGTTTAGTCAACCATGATTGGCTAAAGAAAGAATGGGGGAAGAAGGAAGAGGGAAGGAATGTTGGAGATGGGAATTCGAATTTGGCCTCAGCTCTCTCAATTTTTGGATCCTAGCTCTGTAAATTATTTAGGCTTTTATAGTCTTCCCCTCTGTCTAAGATTTGTTTCAGCCAATCAGAGCTCAAGGGAATAATTTTGTTATTCTGGGCTGCTGATGTGGCTAATTTTTTTTTTAGAAGCTCTCCACCCATTGGTCCAAACTCGACAAGTTCATGTGAAGTGGTTAGAGTTCCCATTCGTGCCCATATGCCTTCCAAAAATACCCCCAAGGGTTGCTAACATGCCTTGGAGTGTGTGCACAAAGTACTAAAGTTGGAAACTGCTATGAAAGGAACTGAGAAGTTCCAAATTCGAGTGTCGAGAGGTTCGGGGAACTGATGTCGCTCCAAGTGTGCCATAATTGTGTGCATTATGAATCAAAAATTAAAGAATTAAAGAATGCTAGGTTATATGGATGTTAACTTATGAAAGGGATATCAGCACATTGGGGCTAACACTGGCCTGCAAGATCAGGGCCAATTGTAGCAAGTTTTAAAAGTAAGTATTTCAAGATCGTCCACAGAGAATTTTGTCTAAACTGAGAGATAAACCTCCAGATCTGTGCTACCAGATCTGGCTCTATAATTATCTAAAAAAAAGAATAGATAAAAGAGAGTGTTGGATTGTGTCACATTTAACTATAAGCAAATAAAGAAAAGAACTAACTGCATGATCCAGATCCGAGTTGGGGAGATGTTTAAAATAAGACAAATGCAGAAATAATAGCTTCATGTACTTTAGCCTCTGAATTTTAATGGAGAATCTGTAGTTCAACAGAAAGATTCAATCTTCATCTGCTACCAAAACAGATGTAAGAGAAATAAATCCGAATTAAGGAATAGGTTTAGACTTATGGCTATGATCTGTCCACTTAAATGGTCACAGATCATCCAATAGTTGTGGCCTATTCTTTAGTTCGTAACATGAACATCATCAGAATGCCGCTAGAATTAGGTTACCAACGCTAATTCGCATTGATGAATTAAGGAAGTTGCATGCGGATGAGTGAATCTAAAGAAGTCTAATGCACTAAGGTGAACATTTGAACCCTCGACATGACTCCAATGGAGAAGACACAAATTGAACCTTTTAAAATCCAAAATTACAATTCTACAGCACGGCTTCTTAGAGAGCCCTCGGACTTTACGCCTTGAATCCGAACTTGGAAGTACAAATCACTCACAATGGCTCTCAAAGGTAAACTACAAGAAGGATTACAGGGGGTTCGGATAAGCTATCCGGGAATGAGGGAAAGCAGAGATGAAAACTCTAAAATCTGGATGCCCAATTTGGGCGAATGGCTTCTCTATTTATACTTTTTCCTCCATCCTGCGCATGGTTGGATTGACCAATCAGAATGCTTTAGATGGATTGCCCAATGAGGGTTGAGCACGGGATCCAGATCTGTTTTGGCCAATGGAAATGCTCGATCCGTTCGCCAATCGGTGCTAGAAGCATCAATTTCAATGGGTTTGAAATTCGCTTGAGCTTCGAAGTTCCGTAATTTAACTTTGGGCGCACATGGGTTGGAATATGCCGGATCTTGATTGGAACCTTCCAAATGTTCTGGTCTTTTGATTGCATTAGCGCGTGCAAAGTTTCTCAAATACCCTTCTGACGAGCCAAATCCCGTAATGCCATTTCGCATAGTTTAAGGGCTTTTTCAAGAAAGTAGTTTGGCTCCGTAAGCTCTCTTCGCAAAGCATTTTGGCTTCGGAGATCTTTTTCGTGGGGTTTCATTCTTGTTCAATTGGTCTTCTTCTTTTCGCAGAGGTAAATCTTCTATTCAACAGCTCAGTATCCTTTCGAAAAGCTCATTTGCGCTTATTCTCTCTTCGCTTAGTCTCGTGTTCTTTGCGAATAGTAGAAGTTCTTTGCTAATTGAACTCTAGGCTCCCATTCTTCTTTGAATTGACTTTTAACTTGATTTTTCTTTGCGAATGGCTCTCTCTCTTGCTTGGTCTTTGTTTGCTCTTTTAGACCCTCTTTAGCCATTCTTGAGGTGTTTCTTCACTCCTTCTTTAAACTTGACATGAGTATCGACTTTTGATCTTTTGGGATGCTTTTTCGGATTTGGACTGTCGATTGGTTAGGCTGTAAAATGCACACTAAAGCACTTATTTAGTCTTCTCAAGGGTCTTTCAAGGCTCATGTTTAGGGGTGAAAATGGTATTTTCACTACTTAACACACCCAAACCTAAGCTTTGCTAGTCCCCGAGCAAAGAAACGTAAAAGCAAAATAAAGAGCCACTTTGCGGGAAGCATGTGCATTTAGCATATGCAACAAGCTTTTTAAACCCCTAGGTGATCCCTAGAGGAGGAGTGAAGTCTCCCGAGGGTTTTCAAAGAAGGTACCCACAAACTTCTCCATGGGACAGTTGGCATTAGTGCACTCATCCCATGAGCAATCAAAGATCAAAATTAGTTACTCTTGAATCAATGTTTAAAGCAGAAATTTAGGTTTATTGTTTGCAAGGGATTTCAACATTTATAAACCTTATGAATGTTTCACTCTTTCCAATCTGTGAGCAGCCATAGAAATCATGCAAATGTGTCGTGATAGTTCATCATTTGAATAAAAATTAGGTTATAAGTCATACTTAATGTGCTCAAGTTCCAACCCAAACACTTACCAGGTGTACTCTCATCAAGATTTTTGTTGAAGGGTTCATTTTCACTCAAGCTCAAGAGCATCTCCCAAATGGATTTGTAAGCATGAGCATAGGCATGATTCTCGGTCTGGCATCCTTGACATCTCCTCACCATAGATTGGGAAACCGCTTATCTCCACATGACAGTTCACTCAACTTTGGATCACAAGGACTTTTATTTGGGTTTGTTGTATGGCTCGTGGAGTGAGGTTTTGGATAGGAAGGTTGAGCAGTGTTTGGATTTTTGAGAAGTCGAGAATTGAAGGAGGTGGTTCATGACTCCACCTTCTTGAGTTTAGCTTCTTTTGAGATTCGTGTTCAAAGTACTCGGTTCTTCTTCCTTTGATCTTGAATTTTCAACATAAAGTTCCCTTTTGCCTTTTTTTTGCTTGCTTCTTTTTCACATTGTTTTCTTTTACTTTCTCACCATATGCCCATTTTTGAGGTATTTCTTCTTCATTTATTTTGATATTTGCCGAAATGTTCCATCTTTACTTCTTTCTCCTTTAACTCCTGAATTCTCAAGGTGAGGAAGGCTGAATTGGTTCCATTGGTTTGCAAGAAAATGGGTGTTTTGATGAAGCATTGTAGGATTTATAGCTCAATTGGGGTACAAACAAGGCGATCTTTCTTGGTTGGTTCTGCTCAAGCTCAAAAGTCCAAAGAAGGCCTTGATCTTTTCCTCGGTTTCATGAATGCCGTTGCTTGTTTTGATTTGGAGTTTCCTAATTTCTAGTGGATCTAATGCCTCACCAGTCCTTTGAATCGAAAAGGGTTGCCTCATCACTCTTCAACGAGATGTAAAACATATAGGCTCAATTCTCCGTTATGGTTTTCCTTGAGCTTTTAAGTATATCTTTACCTTTTCTCTTCACGTGGACTTGCTATGTGCTAATACAAGTGTATTTTCCTGGTGTTAACATCATGGAAATGTGGAATATTGTAGGGTTTAGAATGTCTAAATTCTTGCAAAGAAAATTTTAAAATTTCCACATTGTCATGATTCTTAAGTAAATTGATTCATTTCCTGATTACTTTGGTGATTGTGATGCCCTTATGCTAATTATCCCATGCAGACATTTGCCATACCCCTAAACCAATGGGGAACAGTGTCCCCACTGGTTCAAAGGTGGCATGGTCACATTATACCGGAAAAATTGAAACAAGGCAGCAACAATAAGAAGAAAAAATAAACAGCAGAAAAAAAAAAAAAAAAAAAAAATGACATGGAGAATGGGAGAAAGTAAAGTTTATTAACTAGAAACATTTTACATAAAAAAAAAAATAAATAAAGATGAATAGGACAGTGTTTTTAGGGAGGGGGGGGTGGAGGGGTGGAAGTGGCAGGGGAAGGTTGAGTTTTGTTTTTTTGGAGAGGCCGGAGTTGGGCCTCCTTTTCTTTGGCCAAAATCGCGAGGACCTCTTCAAATTCGTCCCGGAGGGGCGGATCTGGCACCTTCTGGTGGTGGGTCCACCACATGGGGTAAAAGCGGTGGTGGCTTATTGGCTTGATCGGTCATTTTGGGAGGGGGGGGAAAGATGTGGGGGAATTTGGAAGAGGTTGGTTTTTTATAGGTAGGGGGGGAAAGCCGAAAGGGTGGGACTTGATTGGGGGTGCCTACCTCCTCTGGGCTGGGAATGGGCAAGTCTGCTAGGAGTAAGGCAAGGTTGGGTGAGATGGGTGGGGTTTGAATAATAGGGGTGGTGGGTGTGGAAGGGTATCTGGAATGGCAATGATAGATGGAGGGCTATCTGGGATAGGGGAGGGGTGGGGGTGTAAGGACCAGTTTTCAATGGCGGTCGAGGTGCGAGAAGAGCCGATGCCTCGGGGACTGAGGAGGAAGGGTAGGGGGTGAGGCTCACCAAGTTTGAGGCTCCTCTTCTCACTGCAGCTTCAGAATGGTTCTCTTTCAATTCCAGCAGAAGAGCAGCTCGTTCACTGACATGTTCTTCAATGGGCTCAATGACCACAGTGAATTAGCGGCAGCGGTGAGCAGGAGCTGCAGGGCTCCAAAGCTTCCTCATTCTCCTTAACATGGCACGGCTTGTAGTCCAGCCTTTTTCCAAAATTGTGAGGGTTAATACCTCAAAGGGCTCTTCTCTGAAATGTCAAATTTGGCTCTCAAAAGGGTATGTCCTTCCAAAAGGTAGGCCGCAATCTTTTGTTCCTTTTTACTTTAGCACTAACATCAGCCATGGCCTCCAGATTAGCAAAGGGCATTGAAGAATTGCCTTTGAAAAGTGAAACAGGCTTCTAAAATGGGGGTTCTCCTTTCTTGGGTGTGCCTGTGACATAGAGGCTCCTCGTAAAATTGAATCCATCAAGATACCGAGGGGAAGATCTCTCCTCATTATGGATTGCCCATCCAACCATTCCTTGTGTCAAATGGGCAGCCATGTCTCTAAAGAGGTCATCTCGGGAGGGCCAGGTCCCTCGTGGTTAAATCGAAAAGGAATTCCCAAGGCATGCCCAATGTCTTGGCTTACTAGAAGATCACGAGTTGTCTATGAAGATTACTAGGGTTGGCACATCAGCCTGATCTTCTGTCACCATGGTGAGGTTTTGGTACCACAACTTTGTCATCCGTGGGTAGATTTTCTCAGGTAAAGGGGTAAGGATGGTGTTGATGGAGGCTGCCGTGAGATATCTTAAAGACAGTTCACAATCTGGTTTGGAGGAGAAAAAAGTTTCATCCACCAGTAATTCGGGGAGTATCTTCAGGGCATCAATAAAGGGATTGGGCAAAACCAAATGGAGGGGTAGGGGAGGCTGAGATTCTGGGCTGGAAACATCAGGGGCAGGCTCTTCATGGCGCACTTTCTTTCCTTTCTCAGCCCTATCTGCTTTGTTCATGGATAGTTTTCTCTTTGTAGATTTTGGGGCTTTGCCTTTGGCTTTTTTGGGGGTGTTTTGGCTGCGTTCTTGGCTGAAGATTTAGGGAACATGGCAGCAAGGATTTCTCCGTTTTTCCCATATTTAAAATGGCCTCAAGTGTATGCTTAACTACCAAAGAATCACGTAAAAATTTGAGCAAGAATAGAGAAAGTTACCGCGATCTAGGGGTTTCCTCTGTTTGGGTTTCTTTGCTTTGAACAGATCGCGCAGCTGGGCTCTACCCTTTTGATTTCTGACAAGAGAAAAAGCGCAGAAGATTAGAATAGATGGTGGTTATTCGTGTGGAGCTCGTGAGAGAAGAGGGTGAGCTAGGGTTTTGAAAAGGGGTTTTGCTTGGGAGAGTGTTTGCAGATATCCAGTGACTTTCAAAATGACCTACTATACTAACAAGTAAAATCGCAAAGCACCCTTAAGTGTTCGAAAAGTTCCAAAAGAGTCCTTTTCTCTATTTCGAATAACAAAAGTGTCTTTCGAAAGGTAAAAAATCTTGAGAAAGTGTAGTTCGCAAAGAACTGAGCTTCGATATGTCTATTCGAAATGGATTTGGCTCGGAAAGATCTTTTTCGCAAAGGACTTCTCCCAGTTTTCTATTCGAAAGGAAATTTTAACTATTCGAGCAGAACATGGTTCTTTTCGAGTAGTTCATTCTGACTCAATTAATTCGAATAGAACTTTGAACTTTTCGAAAAGTACTTTTACTTTGCGATTTGAACTTTGAAGTGTATTTACACTATGCATAAGAAAAATAGACGAAACAAAGAAAAATCGAAACAATGTTGTACAAACATATTATACACTTTTCTACCATCGATTTTTGGAGATTCATGATGATAGGTGGGCGCAAGGGCTCCCTGGGTGTTTTCAATGCATGGTTTGAGCCTCGACCATTTACCTTGAGTATTCTTCCATCCTTGGGATCTGAATATCCACAGCTCCCGAGGGGAGGCCTTGATGACATGTATGGCCCTTCCCATCCGGATCTCAATTTGCCAGAAAGAATTTAAGTTTAGAGTTGAATAACCATACCTTGGACCCCGGTATGAACTCTTTTCTCATGAGGCTCCTATCATGGAATGATTTAACCTTTTCTTTGTACAACTGGAGCTAGTGTAGGCATCCATCCTCGTTCTTCGATTCGGTGAGTTGAAGCTTCACAGTGGTTACCAACAGTTAGATCCATATTAAAAGTTTTGATTGCCCACAAGGCCTTATATTCTAATTCTCTTGGTAGATGGCATGCCTTGCCATAAACCACCGAAAGGGACATCCTATAGGAGTCTTGTAGGCGATTCAGATGCCCACAAAGCATCATTAAGCTTAAAGGACCGATCCTTTCTGTCCTTCTTCACAGCTTTTTTTCCAAAATGTGTTTGATCTCTCTATTTGAAATCTCCACCGTCCCACCGGGTTTGTGGATGATAGGGAGTGGCTACTCCGTGAGTGACAGAGTACTTTTAATAGAGAGTCAAGCACTGTCAAGGTAAAGTGGCTTCCCCATCACTAATGATGGCTCTGGGGAATCCAAATGGAAAAATGTGGTCTTTGAGGAATCTTAAAACCACTTTGTGATCATTGGATTTGGTAGCTATGGCCTCAATCCACTTGGAGACATAATCCACTACCAAGATGAAATTGTTTCCATTAGAAGGGGAAAGGGCCCATAAAATCTATGCCCCAAACATCAAACAACTCAACTACTAGGATTGGGCTGAGGGCATTGAGTTTCTTTTGGAAATCTTGGATTTTTGGCGATTCTGGCAAGATTCTTCTTTAAAGATTGTGGGCCAATAGAAACCACAACTGCAGAAATTTTTGCGTACTGTTTATTGCTAACCGAAATGGCCTCCACTGTTCATGACACATTGACAATATGCGAGAATTCATGGTCCGGACACACTTTACGATCACTTAGTGCACAATTCTTGAATAGATAAGGATCTTCCCAAATGAAATGTTTAACTTGTGAGAAGAAAAGATCTTTATCCATTCTATTCCAATGTTGAGGAATCATCCAATAGCCAAGAAGTTGACTATGTTTGCAAACCAAGGATCGTGGGTATTGATGGCAAAAAGTTGCTCATCGAAATGATTCATTAATGGGTAAACTAGCATCCTCAAGATTGAGAATTTGGATAAGTGATCACCACCACATTCTCACTCCTTTCTTATCCTTAATCGTAGATCAAACTCCTGTAATAGGAGGATCCACCGATTAACTGGGCTTGGTATCCTTCTTGACGAAGGTACTTTAGGGCAGTGGTCAAGAAACACCACAATTTGTGAACCTAAAACATAAGGCCCTGAATTTTTCCAATGCAAACACAATGGCCTGACTCTTTCTCGCTTGTTGTGTAGTTGAGCTGGGCATCTATCATGGATCTGTGGCATAAGCTATGACATGGGGAAGCTTATCCTTTCTGCCCTAGGACAGCTCCTAGGGCATAGTCTCGATGCATCACACATCCTCAAAGGGCACCTTGAATAGTCGAGGGACTGCAAGATGGGAGCTGAAATCGAGACATTTCTTAAGGACCTCAAAGGGTCATGCATTCATTAGTAAACACAAAAGGAACATCTTGACACAAGAAATGACAGAGTGGCTTGGAAATTTTATCAAATCTTTGATGAACCTCCTATAAAATCTGCATGCCCTAAGAAACTTGATTTGCTTAATACGGGAGGAGGCAAATGTGCAATTAGATCAATTTTGCTTGGTCCACCTCTATGCCTTTATGGGAGACCACATGTCCTAGGACAATGCCTTGGTGACCATAAAATGACTCTTTTCGACTTAGAACCAAATTGGTTTCTTCACATCTTTGCAACACCAACTTGAGGTGGTGTAAGCATTGGGAAAAACTGTCTCCATAAATTGAAAAGTCATCCATGAAGATCTCCATGAATTGATCAATCATGTCGTAAAAGATGGCATACATGCATCTTTGAAAAAGCAGGGCATTGCAAAGACTAAAGGGCATCCTCCTATAGGCAAAAGTGCCAAAGGGGCGTGAAGGTGGTCTTTTCTTGGTCCTGGGTACAGGATCCTGGTTGTAACCGAGTACCCATCAAGGAAGCGAGTAAGCTTTGCCTGCAAGCTTATCAAGGATTTGGTCAATGAAGGGAGGAAATGGTCTTTCCTTGTCATGGTATTTAATTTTTCTGTAGTCTATGCGGACCCTCCATCTAGTTGTTTGTCCGTGGACATAAGTTTACCAGTTAAATTTCTAGCAGTGATGCAGATTTCTTAGGCACCACTGTGTGGGTGCTACTCAAGCGAGAATCAAATGGGGTAAATGACCCTGACATCTAGCGACTTGACAACTTCCTTCATTACCACTTCTTGCATGTGAGGATTCAACCTTCTTTGCATTTCTCTAGAAAGGCTTGGCATCCTCTTCCAGTGGATCTTATGCATGCATACACTGGGTTTATTCCTCCTAAATCAAGCAATGGTCCACCAATTGCTTTCTTGTCTTGTTTAGAACTACCAACAACTCTTCTTGCTCCTTTGTAAGGGAGGAAGAAATAATCACAGTAGTGTTTGATGATCTCCCAAAACACATATTTCAGATTTTGGGGAGTTGTTTGAGTTCCAATTCGTGTGGAGAAAAGAGGGCAGCAAAGGTACCTTGGTAACTTGTGGAAGAGGGAGAGGAGCAGGTCTCCAAGAGAGAGAACTTGATGATTGTTGGTGAGTGCCTTGCACAAAGCAGACTCCCGTTGAATTTGATCTCCCTTTTCCTTCTTTCTTAGTGGATACCCAATTATTTTTAAATTCTGTGGTGGAGTCTTTACCTTGCAGAAATGTTTGTAAAGACTCCTCCACCAGCTCATCAATGATGTCAACATGGAAACATTCCTCAGCAGAGAATTGAGGTTGAGTAACAGCATTATACACATTCAATTTAACTTTCATATTTCCAAAAGACACCTCCATGATGCCAGACGTGCATTGAATGCATGCATTAGTCAGAGAATGGTCTTCCCGTAATGACAGGATGGCTGGTACTTTTGGTTGGTTCCATGTCCAACACCAAAAAGTCGGCAGGTAGAAAAACTTGTCTACTCCTACCAAAACATCTTCAATCAACCCCATAGGTTTCCTTTCGGATCTGTCACCATAACACCACTTGAGTGGGTTTCAATTCTCCCAAACCTAGCTTCTCATAGGCGAATAGGGAAGCAGTTGACACTAGCACCCAGATCTAGGCTTTCTCAATGGTGTGCTCCCCAATGATGCAGGGATTGTGGGGATTCGGTCTTGCATCTTAGGTGGTGTTGCAATTGATAGCACTTGGTTGATTTTCTCCACAAAGGCCTTCTTGGATAAATGTATCCTAGATTGCCTTTTGTGGGTGCACACCTCTTTGAGAAATTTTGCATAAGGAGGACTGCTTGATTGCATCAAGCAGGTAGATTAATTTTAACTTGCTTGAATGTCTCCATCATTTCCTCAATTTTTGTGTTTCCTTTGTCAAAAGGAGACTTCATTGCATGGGGAAATGGGAGGTGAGGAACAAATTTCTCCTCCTCATCTTTTCAACAATTTTGTTATTTTTCTGTTTTCATTTTTTGAATTTTTGATGTAAATCAATGACCATATTGCTATCCAAATTGTTGTTCTGCACTTGTTCTTCATCTTTTCCTCTTCACTACCCTTTGTTGTTTATTATTCTTCCACTTCTCAAAGTAGTCTGATTTCCTCATGGCCATTTGAGGATTCTCCAACCATGAACTGCCCCTTAGGATTGTTCACGGGTTGGTGGTAGTTACCCTCTTCTCTCTTAGCCAATGAATTTGAGAGTTGGCCCGGAGTTTCTTCAATTTTTAATGCTCATTTGTGAAGGTTCACGATGCGAGACAGTAGTTCCAAGATTTTGAAGTGAACTCAAGACACGCTCTTCAAAGGTCGTGGATCTAGGAGGCGGTGGGCTGGTGCTTGCATGGCTTGTTGTTGGTTAGGTCGAAAATTTGATTTATTATAAAAATTCTCATGATATGGTGAGGTGTTTGAAAGGTAATTGATTTTTTGGTCTTCTTTGCTTTAATTTGTAATTTCCAGATTAGGATGAGATCTCCATGGGTAGTCATTCGATTGCATCATCCATAAGATGAGCTGCATGAGCTTGTTCCATCATGAGTTCGAAATTGTGATGCGTAAGGACATTGATCAATGGAATGAGTGGGGGGCGGCATATCGGACATGCCTCCTCTACTCTTGACCCATTTGGAGCTTTAAATGAGTCCATCACTATCAAATTTTGTGGTCAAATTATCCACTTTCCTTTCCAAATCATTGACTTCATAAACTTTCCCTCTTGTGAATTGGGGATTATTCATCCTAGCTGGATTCTCGGTGTCCCTTGGCGAGATTCCTGGGTTGAATTTTCTCCAATCACCTCAAAGAGGTCCCAAACCTCTTCAACTGCTTTTTCGTAAGTAGGTACCTCCACAAGAGGCATCCACCATGTTCTTGCCCTTCCGATCAGTTCCTTGATAGAAGCTTTGAACCATGCCATTTAGGAATTTGTTGGTGAGGGCATTGCCTTATGATTCTTTAAACCTTTCCCATGCTTCATGGAAAGTTTGATTGAGTTTTGGGAGAAAGAGATGATGCTTTGTCTCGGTTGGTGGTTTTAGTCATTGGGAAATATTTTGACAAAATTGACATTGCAAATCATTCCATGATGTGATCTTTGTTTGGTGCTAACATAGATAACCATGCTCTAGCTTTGTCCTTTAATGAAAAGGAAAGAGCCTAAGCTTGGTTGCCTCTGACCCATCCACTATGTTAAATGTTGTGCATAAAGCCAAATTCATCAATGTGTTTGTAAGGGTCTTCCTTACTCAATCCATGGAATGAAGGCAACATTTGGATGGTGGAGGACTTAATTTCATAATTTCCTCCAGTGGAAATTGAATGCAAAATGGGGAATTATAAGCACCAGGCAAAGTAGTCTCTTAACAATCTCTTTCTTCACCCATTTTAGCGAGATGTCCTGATGTATGTATGGTTTCTTAGGAGTCTTTCAACTTCAATTTAACGGAGAATCTCAGATTGAGGGTTCTCTCCAAACATACAACTCGTAGAGAGTTTGTAAAAAACTGTCTATTTAAGAACTTTCCTTTCCTTTTACACGGTTGTAGCGCATAAAAATAACAACAAAATTAATAAATGACTGATAAATAAATGAAAATAAACATAGGTCTATCTATTTTAGAACAAACTTCCCCGGCAACGGCGCCAAAAACTTGATGTCGCTCCAAGTGTGCCATAATTGTGTGCATTATGAATCAAAAATTAAAGAATTAAAGAATGCTAGGTTATATGGATGTTAACTTATGAAAGGGATATCAACACATTGGGGCTAACACTGGCCTGCAAGATCAGGGCCAATTGTAGCAAGTTTTAAAAGTAAGTATTTCAAGATCGTCCACAGAGAATTTTGTCTAAACTGAGAGATAAACCTCCAGATCTGTGCTACCAGATCTGGCTCTATAATTATCTAAAAAAAAGAATAGATAAAAGAGAGTGTTGGATTGTGTCACATTTAACTATAAGCAAATAAAGAAAAGAACTAACTACATGATCCAGATCCGAGTTGGGGAGATGTTTAAAATAAGACAAATGCAGAAATAATAGCTTCATGTACTTTAGCCTCGAATTTTAATGGAGAATCAGAGTTCAACAGAGCAGATTCAATCTTCATCTGCTACAAAGACGATGTAAGAGAAATAAATTGAATTAAGGAATAGGTTTAGACTTATGGCTATGATCTCCACTTAAATGGTCACAGATCATCCAATAGTTGTGGCCTATTCTTTAGTTCGTAACATGAACATCATCAGAATGCATCTTTGCTAGAATTAGGTTACCAACGCTAATTCGCACAGTGATGAATTAAGGGAAGTTGCATGCGGATGAGTGAATCTAAAGAAGTCTAATGCACTAAGGTGAACATTCGGAACCCTCGACATGACTCCAATGGAGAAGACACAAATTACAACCTTTTAAAATCCAAAATTACAATTACAGAACGGCTTCTTAGAGAGCCCTGGACTTCATCTTGAATCCGAACTTGGAAGTACAAATCACTCACAATGGCTCTCAAAGGTAAACTACAAGAAGGATTACAGGGGTTCGGATAAGCTATCCGGCCGGAATGAGGGAAACAGAGATGAAAACTCTAAAAACTGGATGCCCAATTTGGGCGAATGGCTTCTCTATTTATACTTTTCCTCCATCCTGCGCCAAGATGGGATTGACCAATCAGAATGCTTTAGATCCGGATTGCCCAATGAGGGTTGAGCACGGGGATCCAGATCTGTTTTGGCAATGGAAATGCTCGATCTGGTTCAATCAAAGGTGCCGAAGCATCAATTCGATATGGGTTTGAAATTCTTTGAGCTTCCGGAAGTTCCGCGTAATTTAACTTTGCGCTCACATGGGTTGGAATATGCCTTGGATCTTGATTGGAACCTTTCGAATGTTCTGGTCTTTTGATTGCATTGGGCGTGTAAAGTTTCTTAAAATACCCACACGGTGCAAATCCCGTAATGCCATTTCGCATAGTTTAAGGGCTTTTTCAAGAAAGTAGTTTGGCTCAGCTCTCTTCGCAAAGCATTTTGGCTTCAGGAGATCTTTTCGTGGGGTTTCATTCTTGTTTGAATTGGTCTTCTTCTTTTCGAGGTAAATCTTCTATTCAATACTGTATCCTTTCGAAAAGCTCATTTGCGCTTTATTCTCTCTTCGCTTAGTCTCGTGTTCTTTAATAGTAGAAGTTCTTTGCGAATTGAACTCTAGGCTCCCATTCTTCTTTGCGAATTGACTTTTAACTTGATTTTTTCTTTGCGAATGGCTCTCTCTCTTGCTTCAGGTCTTTGTCTGCTCTTTTAGACCCTCTTTAGCCATTCTTGTTTGTTTCTTCCTCCTTCTTTAAACTTGACATGACTTTTGATCTTTTGGGATGCTTTTTGGATTTGGACTGTCGATTAGTTATGTCAGAAATGCACACTAAAGCACTTATTTAGTCTTCTCAAGGGTCTTTCAAGGCTCATGTTTAGGGGTGAAAAATGGTATTTTTCACTACTTAACAGGAACCTCTCAATAGGTACTGGGTCTTATTGGCTCTTCATTCGACAAGTTAGATGTGGTCTTCAACAAGTTTTGGAAACTGCTCGACAGGATTAGAGACCAATCTTAACTTCTGTCCAGGCTCCCTCAATCCTCTCAACAAGTTATAAAATAGCCTGTCGACTTGTTATACAGTCTTCAATTGAGTTCTCGATAGGTTGCTTCAATCCTCGTGAGAAGGAGTGCATCTTCAGGTAAGTCATTGATAGGATGGTGTTGACTGCTCATTAGGTTCTGGGGAACCTCTCGACAGGTAGCTGGAACCTCACGAGCTCCCCTTCATATCCAGGTAAGCTTCGACAGGTTGCACTGCTGCATCTCCAACCTCTCGACAAGTAAGCATACACTTTCAGAACCTCTCGACAGGTTAGTTCCTTCAGTCTCCACTACTCGACAGGTACTGGGAACCTCTCGACAGCTTCATTCTAAGCATCCAAACCTGTCGACAGGTCAAATTAACCTCTCGACAGGTTATATCCTTTATTTCTATAAGTGGCTCACTGCTCTGGGGTGTTGTTCTTCATCTGTCCAGCACTCAACACCTCTGGAGGGGTTCAACCTTCATCAAATGCAGCTAGTATTGCTCCCATGTGTGCCCATGTGGACACCTGTCATTGCCATGGAGCTCTGAGGCTCTGTGGATTGCTTGATGGCTGGCCTTTTGGGCTGCATAAGCACATGTTGAGGCAGCAAGTCTATTCTTTGGCATTTTTAGGTGGATGTCTGCACTAAGACTGCAATTTATTGCTTATCTATAAAACACCCTCAGAACACTTTATTAGTCAACTCAAAGGCCCATCAAAGATTAGGTTAGGTGGTGAAAAATGATATTTTTCACTGATTAACATGCAACCCCAAAATGAGTAATTAACCCATTTTCAAATTCAATCATTCTTTACTATTTATTGAATCGTATGACTTTCATTTGTGTGTATTGAAATATATTAGAATAATCATTTATAGTCGTAGGTCTTGTCGATCAACGATCGTAAAAGGGGTATTCTCACCTATATTGATCTTGTAGATCAGTATAGGATTCTATGCGATTGATTATCATTGTTGTGGTTTTGCATTTGTGATATTCTATGCCTTTTGCATGATCCATGTCGTAAATGAATGCATCATAGGACTAGGATAGTATATGACAGATTTTGTAATCACATTCTTTTCGAATCATCTTGCTTGTAGTAAAATGAGGGTGAATTGATTGGATTGTTAATGGGGAGATTACAAATCTAGGGTTAGCGGACTCCTTGATTATCTCATCATAATCATTTGATTGTTTATTATTTTCCTTGCATAAGCCTGTCTAGTTTTCTTTAATTGCACTTTGAATAGCTGTTGATCTTTTTTGTAAACAAATCTCAATTTTGGTACTTCCTTAGGTTTAGCATACATTTTTTGAATTAACTAAATTGTGTGCTTCCCTGTGGGTTCGACACCCTTTGTACTCGCCCTCGTTCATTGAACTTGTGCACTTGCAAGGGTACTACTACTAAAACCATCAATTTTTGGCACCGCTATCGGGGACGCATCGAAATTTTATTAATTTTTAATATTATTCTGTTTTGTTTAAATAATATATATATAATAAATAATAATAATAATAATAATTTGTTGTAATTGCTAAAAGTTTCATTCTGCTCGGACTATGGATTTCGTTCACTGTTGTTTTTCGATCGATCGATTTGAGAAAACTGATCGATCGACTGACACGCGGAATCTACGCAACAATTTTGCTCACTGTGACAAATCAATCAATTGATCTATAAAAATCAATCGATCAATTTTGAACAGTGTCCAGCTCAGTTTGTGTTAGTTAAAAAAAATGAGAAAAAAAATAATAAATAAATTATTTTGTTTGTGCGAACTGTGAAAATTCTGATCTCTGTTGTGTTTCAATCGATTGATTTTCAAAAATCAATCGATCGACTGAGGAGCAGAGTACTATATCAATTAATTTTACTCATTGTTGAAAATCAATCGATCTATGTTCAAAAACCAATCGATTGATTTTGAACTGTGGCTGCTTCTCATTTCATTTTCATATAAAATATATATATATATAGAAAAAGAAGGAAAATTTTAAAGCAAGTTTTAATTCAGTGCATCTTTGTCTCGGTTGGTTTGGAGTATGAACTTTACCCGATCTTGTCGACCTGATTTACATCCTTTGGATCTAGAGATTGAAAGAGCTTGTAAGACAAACCGAAGAAACCATAGAATTTTGGGACAAAACTCTGAAGTTATGGCTGACAAAGGACGAGGATGAGGAAGGAATCAAAACAACAATGACATTCCACCTGGAAGTGGCAAATGTGAATAATAATGAAGGAGAAAATGGAAATCACAATGAGGTGTTGGTTGGTCCAAGAACATTGGAGGAATACAATGATCCTGGTCCTTACAAGGATCAAGATAGTATCACTCATCCTCCCATTCCTGGGAATCATTTCGAATTTAAATCGGCCATGATTCAAATGTTGCCAATTTTCAACGGATTAAGCAATGAAAATCAGCACACACATCTGACCGATTTCATCAGGGTCTACAAGATGTTTAGGGTACACAATGTATCTGATGAGATAGCAAAGGTTGAGACTCTTCCCTTTCTCTTTGAGAGATAAGGCAAAATTTTGGTTTCTTTCTCTAGAACCAGGATCCATTAGGAATTGGACTAAGTTACAAAGAGAGTTTCTAAAAAAGTACTTTCCTATCAGTAAACCCATTAAATTCTGACATTTGCTCAGCAACCTACTAAGACATTTCACGAAGGTTGGGAGAGATTTAACGAATTACTCCGGAGTTGCCCACATCACCAAATCCCAAGATGGCAATAAGTCCAGAGTTTTTACAATGGACTGATACCAGAAGAAAGACGAATGGTGGATGCGTCATGTGGAGGATCATACATCGTGAAGGAGGAGGGAGAAATTTGGGTTCTATTCGAAAGATTGAGCTAGAATTTAATGAAAGGCGAGACATTGGGTCGTGCTAACCTGGATATGTCCGCAAAGACCCATCTACTTACGAAAGGACGGTTGTATGAAGTCAACAATACCTCTAACCTATCAACCAAAGATGAAGTGTTGTCAAGGCAAATGAATATGTTGTTGGCAGCGACCAGAAAAGATCAAAATCCCATCACACCTACTGTATGCTCGATCTATGAACATCAGGGTCACACGACTAATGAGTGTCCAAGCACTCAGTTAGTTTTTGTTGAGGATCCTAACCCTGAACAAGTAAATGTGACCTAATCATACTAACAACAGGATAGGAATCCTTATCCCAATAATTACAACCAGGGATGGAGGAATCAGCCTAATTTAGGATGGGGAGGATCAAATTAGGTTGGGCCGACAAACCAGCAATTTAAACCAAATGTACCGAGTGGACCACAAGGTTTTTGTCCACAATAGAATTCGAACTTCCAACAGAATTTGAATTGTTAGCACCCAAATTTTAATTTTTGTCAAAATGAAAACTTCAATCAAACCAATGCTTCAAGTTCGAGAAGTTTTGATTTTGATGATAAGGTATTCAGCGCACTGCAAATGATGCAATCTTATGGGCAAACAATGCAATCATATGGCTAATCTATTCAATCTCATGGACAATCCATAGCCAAGCTGGAAAACCAGATCGATCAATTGGCTAACCAAATTAGTCGAAGGGAGAAGGAAGGCTTCGCAGTTAGCCTATTAATAATCCCCAAGGTCCATCATCGTCAAGTGAGTGCCCATCGACCAGTCACCATTTGAAAGTTGTGACTGTGTTGAGGAGTGGTTGAATAATTGAGAATCATGTTGGAATCCCACCTGAATCAGAAGAAGTGGAAAAGGAAGTAGAGAAGGAGAAAGAACCCGAGAAAGGAGAAGAGAAGGAAGCCCCTGAAATTGACCAAACGGAATCTGAGGAAGACCCAGCTACTGAAAGTAATTCCCATGCACCTAGGGCACCATATCCTGAGTGCCTTACACCACCGTCAAGATTGGGAAAGGGTCCATCGAAATTTGAGGATGTTATGGAAACTTTTAAGCAAGTGAAGATCAATCTTCCATTGCTTGATGCGATCAACCAAGTTCCCATGTATGCTAAGTTATTGAAGGACTTGTGCACTCGTAAAAGAAAGTCACATATCCAAAAAGGTATTTATGGCTTATCAGGTCAGTTCCATTTTGAAGCTTGATGCACAACCGACACTCAAGGACCCAAGAGTCCCAACTTTTTCATGTGTTATTGGTGGGCACACAATTGGTAAAGCACTTTTGGATCTAGGAGCAAGTGTAAACTTGATCCCGTATTCGATGTTTGAAAAATTAGGACTTGGTGAATTGCAACCAACTGCTATGCCACTCTAGTTAGCAGATAGGTCTGAGAGAAGGCCTAGAGGTATCATCGAAGACGTTCTAGTAGGGATAGATAAATTCTTCTTTCCAGTAGACTTTGTTGTACTAGTCATGGAATCCTGAGCCAAATCAAAAAATCAAATCCCCATTATCCTTAGATGTCCTGTTCTTGCAACTGTGAATGCATGTATTAATTGTTGTGCAGGAGTCATGGATGTGTCTTTTGGGAATATGAAAGTGTGGCTAAATGTGTTCAACGCAATGAACCATTTTCCAAACGAGGAGGAAGTCGATTATTTCTATATCGACCAGGTTAATGAAGTAGTAGAGGAGGCTCTTCCATCGATGTTAACCAAGTACAAATTTGAAATTGCCTTATTGGCCATCTATGATGAAAGAGGCAATTCAGTGAAATATTCCAAAAGAATGAAGACCGTAGCGACATTTCATGACAATCGTCCATGGAAGGTGAGGGTTGAACCATTACCCATTATTGAAAAGCCAAAATTGAGACCGTCGATAGAACAGCCACCAACCCTCAAATTGAAACCGCTACCCGATTCACTGAAATATGATTTTCTGGGACCCATCGAAATGCTCCTAGTGATAATTTCATCAACTTTGTTCAACAAGTAAGTGAATGAATTGCTAAAAGTGCTCGTGGACCATAAAAGAGGAATTGGATGGACCATAGTAGGTGTAAAGGGAATTGATCCGTCGATGTGTATGCACAAGATTCATCTCAAAGAGGATAGTAAGCCATCAAAGGAGGCGCAGAGACGACTAAACCCAAACATTAAAGAAGTTATGCTAAAGGAGATTATAAAATTCCTTGACTCGAGAATCATTTATGCAATCTCCGATAGCGAGTGGGTAAGTCTTGCTCAAATTGTCCCAAAGAAGTCAGGCATAACGGTGAAGGAGAAAGCTGAAGGGGAACTGATGCCTACGCAAGAAACCATCGGGTGGCGTGTGTGCATTGATTATCAAAAATTAAACACTGCCATGAGAGATGATCATTTTCCCCTTTCATTCATTGGTCAGATTCTCGAAAAGCTGGTTGGGCAAGAGTTCTACTATTTTCTTGATGGCTATTCGGGATATAACTAAGTTCCCGTATTTCCAGCAGATCAAGAGAAAACGACGTTTACCTACCCTAATGACACCTTTGTGTACCGCAGAATGCCGTTCGGATTGTGTAACGCCCTAACAACTTTCCAGCATTTCATGTTAGCCATATTTTCTGATATGGTTGACAGGTTCATTGAATTATTCATCGATGACTTATATGTCTTTGGGAAGACTTTCAAAATGTGTCTACACCATTTGACACTGGTTTTATAGGGCTATGAGGAATTTATTCTTGTTCTGAGTTGGGAAAGAGTCATTTCATGGTCCAATAAGGAATCGTCTTGGGACACATTATATCAAAGAAAGGAATTGAAGTCGACAAGGAAAAATTTGACTTGATTGCTAATTTACCACCCCCAAAGTCTGTTCGACAAATAAGATCATTTTTGGGACATGCGGGTTTCTATGAGAGGTTCATCAAGGACTTTAGCAAAGTGGCTAAACCATTATGTAGCCTTCTAGGGAAGGATGTTCCTTTTAACTTTGATGATGATTGTATGAAGGCCTTTTTGAAATTGAGAGAGTTGCTTTCAAACGACCCGGTGATCAAACCTCCGGATTACTCGCTTCCTTTCAAAATAATGTGTGGTGCTCTAGACTATGCAATAGGAGCAGTCTTAGGTCAAAGGGTGGGTAAATTACCCCATGTAATTTACAATGCTAGTAAAACATAGATCAATGTGCAGTTAAATTATACCCCGACCGAAAAGGAGTTATTGGTTGTGGTATATGCGCCGGATAAATTCCGCTCATATTTGCTAGGTTCAAAGATAGTGGTCTTTTTAGATCACTTGGCGTTAAAATACTTGTTGGCAAAAAAGGACGCAAACCCGAGATTGTTCTGATGGATTCTGCTTCTCCAGAAATTCAATTTTGAAATCCATGACAAAAAGGGAGTCGAGAATGTGTAGTTGACCATTTGTTGCGAATTTTACTTGAAGAGTCATCCTTGTCGGAACACATTTTCGGATGAACAATTAATGGTGATAGATGTGGCAGCCAATAGAGCTCCTTGGTATGCAAACATAGGGAATTACCTAGTCACCGGACGAATCCCTTCACAATAGAGTAAAAATGTCAGAGATCTATTTTTCTCCCAAGTAAAATACTACTTTTGGGACGAACCACACTTGTGCAAGTTGTGCTCTGACCAGGTGACTAGAAGATGCATACCTGAAGAAGAGCAATCGAGCATTATGAACTTTTGTCACACCGGGGCATGTGGAAGCCGTTTTGGAGGACAAAAGACAGCTCGAAAAATTCTTTAGAGTGGGTTTTACTGGCCCTCCATTTTTTGGGATACATCAAATTATTACAAAGAGTGCTTGAGATATCAAAGGTTGGGAAACATTTCAGGAAGAAATATGACGTCGTTGCAGCCGATTTTAACTATGGAAGTCTTCGACATTTGGGGGATCGACTTCATGGGTCCCTTCCCCCAATCATTTGGTTTCCTTTACATCCTGGTTGCAATGGGCTATGTATCAAAATGGGTGGAAGCAATAGCCACCAAATCAAATTACCACAAGGTTGTTGTCGAGTTTTTGAAGGAGAATATTTTTAATTGGTATGGAGTACCACGAGCCATCATTAGTGATGGTGTCTCACATTTTTGTAACCACTACTTTTATTTGTTGATGAAGAAATTTGTTGTTACGCAGAAAGTAGCTACACCATACCACCCACAGACCAGTGGTCAGGTGAAGGTGTCAAACTGAGAGATAAAAAGAATTTTGGAAAAGACTGTGCGACCTGACAGAAAAGATTGGTCCTTACGCTTGTCTTACGCCTTATGGGCATATAGGACAGCATTCAAGATGCCAATCAGGATGTCACCTTTTAAACTTGTGTTCGGGAAGGCTTGTCACCTTCCGGTTGAATTGGAACATTAGGCATTCTGGGCAATAAAGCATTTTAATTTGGATTTGTAAATGGCAAGGTCGAATTGGCGTTTATAGTTGAGCAAACTTGAGCAGTTGTGCTATGATGCGTATGAGAGTTCAAAGCTTTACAATGAGCGATCCAAAAAGTTGCATGATCGATTGACTTCGCTGAAGGAATTCCTCCCAGGAAAAAAGGAGTGGTTATTTAACTCCAAACTGAAGTTCCATCTAGGAAAACTGAGGTCAAGATGGGAAGGACCTTTTCAGGTCATTTCGACTTTTGTTCATGGTGCCGTAGAGATTCGAGATTTAAAAGACAATCGAGTGTTGAAAGTTAATAGTCAACAGCTCAAACCAATGTTTGAACCGTTGACCGAGATGTCCATTGAATCAATTGATCTCGTTGATCCCAAGGGTTGAGAATCATATGGTCGAGCTGTCGACCACTACACACAGTGCTTACTGGGAGTCAACCCAGTTGATTTGTATTTAATTGTTGAATATTATTAAAAAAAAAATAAGGGGGCTTCTTGTGTTTAAAGTGCTTAGATAGTTTTTTATCGGATTTGGAAATTCAACTCTCGATCGATTGATTTTTGAAAATCAATCGATCGACGTCATTTTTAAACATGCGTTAATTGTGAAATTTTTTAATTTCTATTTGATCGATTGATTAATGCAATTGATCGATAGAATTTAAGTCACATTCACGCATTGTAGAATGGTCAAATCTATTAGATTCGATCGATTGATTTATACACATCAATCGATCGGCATTAATAGATTTCTGGCAGTTTCCTCTTCCCGAGTCGCATCTTTTTGAAAGTTCATTTTAAACGATGCCTCAATTAATTCAATCAATTAAGTGACCAATTCAATCGATCGATATTAATAAATTTCTGAAACCCAAGAAGTCATGCTTCGGGTCTTTTTGAATGTTCATTCGAAACGACGTCGTCATTAATTCAATCGATTGATTGAGCAATTCAATCAATCGAATTTGAGACATCTGCTACCGAACGGTCCTATTTTAATTTATATCAATGGATTTTTCTAAATCAATCAATCGAGCTTATTTGACTCAATCGTCCCAGTCACGAAGAATTATTATTTAAGGGACCATCATGGTCCCTTCTCGGTCATTCTCTGCAAATTCTCCCGAGCTCTCCCGAAGTTTCCTCTCTTCCTCATACTATATTTTTCTGTCAACATTCCTTATGGCTGATGGTGCGGGTCCTGCAAATCAACATCCCCCACACCCCACCAATGTTTCAAGAAGCGTTCCTTTGAAAGATTGTGCCAATCACCACGTCCAAACAAAGAACTTTTTCGATGTTTTGTAGTTCCGCCAAATCCCTGAAGCTGCACTCTCACTAGAGTACATCGATTCGGCCCATCTCAGTATGATCCCCGTGCCTCCACCAATCGATGTTTCTTTGCACATTGTCCACTTATTCTACCAAAATATGGAATGGGTGTCATCATCACGCTCTTAGTCGGGACGCAGCTACATTCGAATCCGGATTGACAACTGAACCTATCGAGTACACGCCTCGGAACCCGTCGAGGCATTTAACTTTTATGCCAATCGACCATTCCATCACTCGATTACAAAGGTCGTGAATTTAAGCTAGGAGGCCATGATCGCTAACATGACAGGGGGAAGACATGGGTCGGGGCAATCTACACCTCCATTAGCTTGGCCTCGTAATATTTTATTTTGAGATATTGTAATGACAACAAATCTACTACCCCATGGGAACAAAACCGAGCGAGTTGGCAATCGTGTGACGACACTTTAGGCAATTGTTAGCAGCTTATAATGGCATATAATTAAGTCCTAACCTATTGCAAGTGCACAATGAAAATTACAGTACTAGCATAGGATCGTTCCCACGAAGATAGCTTTATCTATATATTAATTTTCTGAAAACTTATACTTATCTTTTATGTTCCTAAACTACTTGAGAAATATGAATAAAGAATGGTTTCTTAAAATAAATTTTGCAGAAAATAAATCCTAAATTCTCCTACTTCAGATTATGGTCATCAATCAAATTCTTCAGCTATCGGATGTTTACAATTTTAAAATACCGTTACACTATATCCCAGTCTTCTAAAATTTTGGCATCAATCAAAAAATAGCATCATTCAATATAGATTTATACTAATATTTAATCTACCAGAAATTTGGCCATCAATCAAACTCTAGAGAATTAAAGAGGGAAAATAAAAACTATTACACTAATCTGTAAACTTTAACCTGAGTCATCAATTCAAATTAAAAGTTGAAGATGTTAACAAAGCAAGAAATTGTAATAAAATAAATCTAAACTAGAAAGCAATAAAATTGTATCTTTCACCCCTCAGCCGCAGTCGTCTATTACTTCTGAGAAATTACGGATACCTACTTTAATCTTCCAGCTCTCAATCCCGGTCGTCAATTGTGATCAAGGAACCTTGAATATCTAAACTAAACTACTCTAATTTTGATTGGAAGAAAATCCAACCTCAGGCATCAATTGATGCTGAGAATTTCTTCGATGGATTTTCCTATACCAAACCCTCTTATTTATAGATCATAAGGGGTCGATTTACAAAAATCCTAATTCTAAGAAAAGAAATTACTAAAATAAAACTATCCTAATATAACTCTACGTCTAATCTTATTTTCCTTTCTTTCATTCTGTTGATGTACTTTTTGATCTCTTCCTCTATTTTAGTAATAGAGTCCTCTAAAAGTTTTCTTCATCAATCTCCTCGAGTCCTGATTGGCCAGACTTCTAAGTCAAGAATTCTTCAAATGTTATATATGGCGATGTTAATCTCATGTGATCAGCAGCTTCAGAAAACTTCTTTTCTGTAAAATCGTAAATCACGATTTTCTATTCTTTTCTATACAGCTTCCTATTGAACGATTCTTTAATTACGATTCATCGCTTTCTCTTGTATCGTATTCTTTTAAAAGGCTTTCTCTGAAGAATCGTAAATTACAATTTTCTACTTTATATTTGCATCGTTCCTCAAAATCGTAAAGCATGATTTTTTAATTTCCAGTAGGTGAAGATTCATCTTTTGATTCAATTGCCTTTTTACTGCTTTATGAGTTCATTTTGACGAATATTATTATTTTGGTTCTCTTTTGTTGTTTTTCCTTAATATCTGCACATCAGTAACTTATTAGTAACAAACTAAGTCCTAGCATCACTAAGTTAAGGGTGGTAAAGTGGTATATTAAGTGACTGATCACACCCCCAAGCTTATGTTTTGCTAGTCCTTAGCAAACAAGGAAATATAAAACATCCTATACTAAAAATTAAATGCCACTTTCGTAGGGAGCATGGTTGCATTTAGGAGATGCAACAAACCTTTAAATTTTCAGTGAAGTTACCTACAAATTTTCAGATGCAACAAACCCCTAGGTGATCCATAGTGGAGGAGTTATAGTCTCCTTAAGGTTTTCAGTGAAGTTACCTACAAACTTTAGTTATTTTTTTATTTTTCAAAAGAAAATCTAAACTAATTTTGTACACTAAGTTGATTAAGTTGGTCATCACATAGTTTATTATAATTTTCTAAAATTACCCAATCTTTTATCCTTATTTTCCATTATAACAGTTATCTTTGATTAGAACTCTAACAATTTCTATTCATAATAAGCAAGGAGTGTATGCATCAATGAACAGTTTATTCTTCATAAATTTTTCTAAACTACAGATTTTAGAAAATATTTTAATTCAAAAACTCACTATTGACATACTCTCAAAAATATCAAAACTTTTGGGTTCTCTCAGTATATCTTACCAAAAAATTTAGTCAAAGGATAATTGCAAAAATTTTCAATCTCATAGAAAAAAGAATTTATTCTATCCATATGATTCCCAGTGTAATCCATAGTATCTAGTATTCATATCTCTACTAGTCTTATGCTTTTGAAAATTGTAAATCAAAAAGGTCATTTCCTCGGCTTGTAATGGGGGTTTGGGTGGGTTTCGGAAGGTGTCAAAGAAAGGTAGAAAGGGATTCAAAGTTTTTTCGGAGAATTTAGCTATTCTTTCTCCTATCTTTTCTTCTTCTTTTCTACTTCAATAATTATCCATGGATTGGATAACTTCTTCCCATTTACTATTTTTTTCTTATTTTTCTTATTCTATAAATCCCATTTCTTGATTTATAAAATCGAATTTAACGATTTTTCTTTCTTTCTTTCTAAATCATCTTTTTAAATCACCCTTTTATGATTTTTCACTCGTTTCCCATATTCTTCAATTGATTTCTTCAGTTGTACTCTCTTTTTTTAGTATTCCCTTTATCTGTTTTTTCTTTTTACTCCCTTCACTCCCTCTTCTTCCTTTCTTTTACATTCTAAATTATTAAAAATTGTAAGGGTAAAAGGTTGAAAGCTTTGGGTAGTACAAAGGGTTAAGGGTTTTCAAATTTTTGGTACAAAGATATTCGGTTTAGGTTTCTAATATGGGTTCAAAGGATAAGTTACTTTCTGGGATTTTGGCTTTGTGGTTCTGATTTAAACAAAAGATGACCTTTAATCATCTTTACTATTTACTAGCATAGATGCCTTATTGTTTTGATATTTTTAATAGATAGTTCTAGACAAAAAAATTAGGGTATCATAGTCATATAATATTTTGATTCTAAATTTAGAAATATGAGATTTCATACAAGCATAGAAGTTCAAAGAAATTTTGACTTGAATAGAAACAGTCTCTTTCAAAGAAAGGAAAATTTGGCTCTAATGCTCACTGGTTTATATAATTTTGAAACTATAGTCTAAAATATTACAGTTTCGATCAATCTATTGTTTCAAATATTCATTCTAATACAGTGTTCAACGAGCTAAACATGAATTGTATTATTCTATATTCTAATTATTGAACTTCTACTATGATGGATTGCAAGTTTTCAAGAAATTCAATTTTTTTCTATCATAATTCCTATGTAATGATCAACTATAAATTATTTTATTTTTACTTTTTTTAAATTATGCAAAAACAAATTAAGTAAAACTAATTAAAGTAATTAACTACTACTATACAAACTAAAACTAATACTATACACAAAAGTTGTGTATCCCCCCAAACTTACGCTGGACAATGCCTTCATTGGCACGAAAATAGGGGACACGTAAAAATTATTTACCTGAAAATTTCTGATATTACTGATTGTTTATCGAATGTGAAAAAAAATTCTTTAAAGAATGTCCCCCAAACTTGAGGAAAACACAACCGTTTTATTCTCAGAGACATCAATAACAAAAATTAAAGAAAGTTAGTAACAATTACACAATTAGTGAAAAGAAAAGGTAGTCAATATCATATATTAACTAAATATTTACAATGAACTGAAAAAGAAAATATAAAGTACTAAAATAAAAACTAATTATATAAAAGTATAAACCTAGGAAAAATCTAAACACACACTATTGATTATACTGGCAGCAATGTCCTAGAGAAAATGTCTTCGATAAAGATCAATCCTCAGCTTTTACCGTCTGAATAGAGCCTCTCATTTCTTCCTACCAAAGGAGTATCCACACCTTGGCAAGGTCGCTGCTCTAAGAGCTGTCGGAACACTTCCCACTATCCTTCAAAATCCCTCCCTCGAACAGAGCACATCACAGGTCTTCCTTAGAAGAAATGCACTGCCACAGTAGAGGTTCTATGAAGCGTGGGGAAGTGAACACATGTCTGGATCATCCTTCACCCTATACTACTCCCTTGTGAAGATTCTATGAAGAGATTGTTACGTAGGCAAGAGCAGAAGATAAGCAATAAAGAGGGGTGGCGACAGACGGCTCAACCTACTATCATCATATAAGAGCTTGCATTCGAGGTGGGTTGTGATGGTATAAAGGTTAGGAAGTTGGGGAAAATGGGTTCTTTGAATGTGATGTTGAATTTGGGTTAGGTTTAGGGTAAATGGTAGTTTCAATGGACGATTCAACATCTGGTACATGTCACTAGCGCTTCAGATTTTCTACTCTTTGTATTGCAGCCAGGTGCTCAGCCTTGTGTATCTCAAGGATTTTATCAAGTTGTTTACTGAAATCGCTCTGATTGGGTTCTTTCACCATAAGGATTAGGGTATGAAAGGAAGAAGAAAGAGATGAGTTGTTGGGAAGGTGAAGGCTGGTTTTAGAGGGAAGGGAAGGGTTCACGTGTCAAGGTTTAGGCTCATAGGCTTGGGTAGTTGGCAAGTGGAGATATTAAATGTGATGCACGTCTGCTTCTTCTATGAATTAAATGGGTTCGAGTTCCAACGTAGTCAATAAGACCGAACACTGGAATCGCCTGCTCCCTAGAATTGTCGTTTGCAATTCTGTAGAACGAAAATGAGATACTATGACGCTTCAAATCATACTCACTATGATTTGACTCTATAAATCATAAGAAAATCATAAATCCATATGCTTAAAGTGATTGTGACTTGACAAAAGAGTCTTTACGATTGCCTGTACTTTCGCACAATGTAGATCATGAAAAACTGTTCTATATTAAATTATATATATATATGTAACAGGTGTTTGCTACGGGTGAGTCGATAGCTCGATAGGTTCTAAATGAATTCAATTCAGATCAAGGGGAGTTGATGTGCCTCCCATAAATATATGTCCTCTAGACGTACCAACTGCATGTGAATGGAATAAGCCACTCTCTTTTGAAAAGGGTTAGTTGCTCAATTTGAGTTTCTAACCTTTCGATAGCTTGCCGAAGGTGGTTGAGTAACTATGTCTGGTTACGGCCGTGTTGCACCCAGCTTTTAACTATTTGCAATAGGGCATCCTCTGTAGCAATGCGGTTTTGGGCTTTTGTGAGGTAAGGAGAAACAGTTGGATGTTGGAAAACTGCTTGAGTTAGGCTATGGTTAGGACCAAAAGCTTCTCCTTTTTGAGATGTTGGGTACGATTTTATACCCACTAGAGATTGAACTTTTACTTTTCAAAGCTTCTGCCTCAAAAAACCTTTCATCATTGACTTTAATTTATATAGTACTCCTTGCATAGGAAGTATATTTGTTAAAGTCTCAAAATCAATCTCACCAGATGCATAGTGTTGCACTGGTTTCTTGCTAAGGATCTCAAAGAGTTCCCAAGCATCCTCTGCTGTCAATATATGAAACATTCCACCACAGGCTACATCAATCATATGTCGGGTTGCATCATCAAGGCCTTCATAGAAAGTGAGCATGAGTTGCTAGCGCGTAATTTCGTGGTGAGGCCACTTGTGCAGAAGATCCTTAAGACGATTCCAACATTCCTGAAGAGAATCATCCGAGAATTGGTGAAACGTTATGATAAAATTCTAAATTTTATTTATTCTGCAAATTAGAAAGAATTTCATAAGAAACATGTGTTCCAATCCTTCGTAATTAACAATCGAATTATGAGGCAAAGAGTTTATTCACTGCTTTGCTTCATCTCTAAGGGAATATGCGAATAGCCTCAATCAAGTGGATTCTTCTGTCAAGTTCTTAATTTAAATGACAATGCACATTTTCACAAACTTATTTAAATGTAAATAGGGGTCTTCGTCCATTAGCCCATGAAAAGTTGGAAGTATTTGAAGCACATTGGGCGTAATTTCAAAAGTTCGATTACTGGTTGTAGGGTGTATTTGAATACATGGGGGAGGTGTAAGAGGTGTGAATGCATAGTATTCCTCTATCGTCTTAGCCACATATTAGTTTTTACCTACCGTAATGAATTTAGAGCAGGATGGCTAAAACAGTTATTGTAATTGTTTATTTTATTTTCAGTTTTATCGAATTTTTATTTTAGCAAGTAGGGAGAGAAAACAAATCTGAGCTTCTGACTACTCTGATCAGGGGAAGTTGAAACCTTAATTCACCTCTCCGAATAAACCTGCAAAAGATTAAGAAGTGATCAAAGAAAATAAAAAATATTGTAATATCCCCAAAATTCGTGAACCATGTCAGTCAGTCACATGTGCGTGTCAGCACGGTGCACGATGTCGTTTTGAATTTGGGATCGTTTCGGGTCCGTCTGAACCTCAGGTAAGGATTTTGGGCCAAAGTTCATACACCGTGGTGGTGTAGTGGCTTAACGTCAAATTCTGTGTAGTCAGTGGTTCGGGTGTGTAGGCCCCACACCTAACCAAATGATTATTAGTATAATAGCTAACATTTTATTTTGATGTATCTATTTCACACCGGAACAAGTCAAATAGATAAGGTTTAACACCCAAAAGGGTTGTATGTGTTTCATAGGGGAACTAGCCCCTTTGAATTATAAAAGGTAAAGCTTCCTTGGGAAGCTATTACCGTTTGCAACTTTTGCGGGTTTAGGTTCAAGTGAGAGAAGAGAAAGAAGGAGAGCTTGAACTTCTCTTTCCCATCGTTCTTGTGTGAGCCAATCATTTGATCGATCTATACATGATAGATAGATTGATGAGTATTGTGTGTTTAAGTGGAGATTTGTTGTAGACTTCATTTCAATTCAATCGCAAGAGGAATCAATGAATTTCACTCTGAAACCTCCATAGCCACGATTCTTGGAAAAGCGTGTGATCGACCCAATAGAGGTAAGCAAGATGTGTCAAATTTATGAAGAGTGATTGTGTTAAGCTTTAGTAAAAATGTGATTTAAATTATGATGTGTAGGATTAAATTTAGGATAAAAATGAGTTAAGGATGAAGAAGCTTGTATTTCTGAAAAATCTATCAAAATCAATCGATCAAAATAAGTATCCGATCAATCGATTTTGACAGGAAAAAAATGTGAAGGTTTCTAGAGAAACCGATTGATCAAAATAAAATTCGATCGATCGATTTGTGAAATCGATTGATCGAAAAGGAATTCAATTGATCGATTTTTGGTTCTGATCGAGCATTTTGTACACTGATCGATCAGATTGTGAAATAGAGAAGGAATAAGTGTCCTGAAGAAACCGATTGATCGATTTAGGAAGCGATCGATCGGATTATGACCACAGAGATATGTGGATTTTCTAGAGAAATCGACTGATCAAAATGGAATTCGATCGATCAACTTTGAAACCGATCGATCAATTTGGGAACCGATCAATCGAATTGTGACAACAGAGATATGTGAATTTTCTAGAGAAACCGATCGATCAAAATGGATTTTGATCGATCGATTTTGGAAACCGATCGATTGAATTGGGATTCGATCATTCAATTTGGTCAGTTTCTTACAGATTTCTATTTTTAGGAAAGAAACTTGAGGAGATTTTGGGACCTTCTATTTATTTTTCGTTACTTTTGACTTATAAGAAGTAAATTGATGTGTTCTAGGTTGTGTCAAGGGAACGTGATGGGAATGTCTCCTTGATAGGGAAGTCTTCGTTTCAGCTTAGAGTGAAGGTAGGGGAACTTCAACACAAATTTACATGTTTGATTTTGATTCATAGTTCTTTGATATAATTGCATGAAAAATGTTAAGTTTGACCGTATGTGAACTAGCGTTTGAATTCTTTGAAAATAAAATTGGAATTTTTTATTTGCATTGTTTGCATGAGAAAGATGTGAAATTTTTATGCTTGGAAATGCTTGGACATGTCGATTAAACCAGAACTTGAACTTTTAATGTGGAACTTGCATTGTGAATCCTTTGGATTCTTTTGATTGCATCCCTTGGAGCCGGTATGGCGGCATAATCCGTACAAGCATTCATACATACGCTGCATATGCATCCCTTGGAACATCATTCATCCCTTGGAACTCATGCATCCCTTGGACAATCATTGATAACTTGGACACCCTTGGATATATTGTGACACCCTTGGATACATTCAGACACCTTTGGACACCCTTGTACTGTTTCGGTTACAAATTCGATATTGTTTACAAATCTGCTTGAAACTTGGATACCCTTGGACAATTCTGACTGTTTAAAAATGTTCTCTTATATATATATTGTTTTGATGAAACTCTATTTTGGAAAGTAAATGCTTTGAAAGTTTGTTTTAAAATGAAAGAAAATGATAAATGCTTTGAAACTCAGTTTTGAAAGATGGGTTTAACTCCTGTCATTGAATCTATGCTTTCTTATGATAAAAATGTAAATTGATATTGAATGTCCTCTACTGAGCTTTGTTGTTAGCTCACCCTGGCTATACGTCACAGGCACAGGTGAGGACTTTGATCTAGAGCTTGGTCTTGAGGGGATCTAGTCTACATACCGAAAGAGGAAGACCTTCCGCCTGGGTATTTCTGACCACAGTCCGGTAAATCTTAGACTTGATGTGGTGGGGACTTTTGTAGTAGTTTGTGGACTTTTGTAATTGGACTTAATATGTCCTGAGATTAAATACAATGTTACGATAAGTTTTTGTAAGTACTTTTTGTAGGCCACTGTTTAGATGATGGTTGGCCATCACCAGTGATTTTCTTTTTGGGCCCTCTTATTTAGATGTTTTGTATAAATGGCAACCTTTACTTTGCCATATGTATCCTTGCTTTGACTCTACATTTTGTGGTTATACTAAATATTTCTGCATTTGGATCATGAAGTGCTACCCGACAATCTAATTTTTCCTGAGCATCTGTGTTTCAAAGAAAAAAGACAAAAAAAAAGTGTCGAAAAAATTGGGCTGAAATAGTTGGTATGAAATCTATGGCAGTAGATTCTATCGGGACATAGGAGACCCAACTGTGACTCTGTCACAGTTGGTATCAGAGCATAGGCTTTGGGCCATATGGGAGACTAAGTGCCCTAGCTATAGGTGCAAAAATATAGTTGTAGGTCCAAAGATGTGATATTAGATTCTGTCAGAGTATAGGCTGTGAGATTCTAAGAGTTCTGTTCGAGTAATAACCGGCTGTTAATTGAAACTTTTACTTCATTATAACAGATCATTATATTTGGTAGAGGTAGAAGACCGAGAGGCGGTCAGGGAAGAACTATGAGACGCGCGGAGGATATTCTCAAGAGTTCAAATCGTGCTCCTCTTGGTAATAGGAACCCTCCTAAAGAGGGAGAAGATCAGAGAGGAAGTGAGAGTGAGAGAATGGCACAAGCGATGGAAGCCGTGGCTATTGCCATGGCTCAGCAGACACAGTTGTTGGCAGCAAACAATGCCAATAATGATCAGCAGCCACCTCCATTTACCTCATTAACATTTGTTGAGTTTAAGAGATTGAGACCTTCTAACTTTTATGGCCAGACTGATCCACTTGAAGTAGAGAAATGGCTAAATCAGATAGAGAAACTTCTACAGTGATTATTATGTACCGATGAGGAGAAGGTGAGCTGGGCTTCCTTCCAGCTAGAAGGAGACGCCAATCCTTGGTGGAAATCGGTTTTGAAGATGAGAGAGTAGGAAAACCCATATGGGTTATGGACTTGGGAGGAATTTGTTAAAGTGTTCAACAAAGAGTATTTCCCCAAGCAAGTGAGAAACCAGATGGCGAAAAAATTTCTGACGTTGGAAAAAGGAGGAATGTTCGTACGGGAAAATGGTATGGAATTTACAAGGTTATCACGGTTTGTTCTGCAGTACGTGGTCACAAAATTGATGAAGGCCAGTAAATTTGAAAGTGGCTTAAGGCCGATTATACATGATAGAATCTCCATGCTAGAGTTGGAGACGTATGGAGTTGTGATGGGTAAGGCCTTGATTGCCGAGAGAGATATATATGACATGTACAAGAGACACGAGTAGCAAAGTAAAAATATAGCAGGTCAAGGGAGGTCAGGTACTTATGAGCCAGAAGACACAAGACCAACATTTTTTATGCCGACACAACCTTGATCTACTCAAACTGCCTACTCAAGACCATCCATGTCCACGCCTGCGATGCCCCTTCTCCTTACAAATCCAACAACCGCTGGGACATCGAGAGTGCTACAAACTTCCCACACTTCGTCATCCGCACCGATTGAGTCATGCTCAAGATGCGGGGGATGACATATGGTAGAGGGATGTAGGTGGACCACAGGTGCATGTTTCAATTATGGCCAGATGGGGCATCAGATACGATACTGCTATGAGCCGAAGAAGGATAGGACGACTTTGGCATGAGAACCCCTCGAGACATACAAGTGACGCATATATCTTGTCCTTGTATGTTTAGTCCCGATAACGGTAATCTTTGGATTTGGATGTATGATCGGTACTATTAGATCGGCTCTTAGGCGTATGTATATGGAATGGATGGATACATTTCTTATGGGGTATATATTTTGGATGAATATGACATTGGCAAAATTTTGGATGCCATGGTTTGAGGAATGTTTGGATATATATATATATGTGTTTTCATTGTAGGGTTAAAGAACATAATTATTCATAATGGTGAATATGTGATGTGATGTAAATGAGTTTCGTGATGTGTGTAGAGATATGACTGTTGCAGGTACGATGTTTGGGGTGCATTTGATGTGTTGTTGCAAGTATAATGTCAAATATTAGCAACAGCTAATATAAGCTATTTAGTTCCGATGATATGTGTGGACGTTAGCTGGAACTATGTGTGTAGAGTTACGTGTGGACGTGAGAGGATATGCGCGTGTGCATAGGTGTGCTCATGCGATGGATGAATGTGATATGTCATACGCGTGTGTGTATCTTACGGGTAGCCATGTGACGTGGGGTCAATTTTCAAGGACGAAAATTTTATAAAGTGGGGAGAATGTAATATCCCCAAAATTCATGAACCATGTCAGTCAGTCACGTGTGCGTGTCAGCACGGTGCATGATGTCATTTTGAATTTGGGATCGTTTCGAGTCCGTTTGAACCTCGTGTAAGGCTTTTGGGCCAAAGTTCATACACCATGGTGGTGTATTGGTTTAATGTCGAATTCCGTGTAGTAAGTGGTTTGGCTGTGTAGGCCCCACACCTAACTAAATGATTACTTGTATAATAGCTAACATTTTATTTTGAGGTATCTGTTCCACACCGGAACAAGTCAAATAGACAAGGTTTAACACCCAAAAGGGGTGTATGTGTTTCTTAGGGGAGCTAGCCCCTTTGAATTATAAAAGGCAAAGCTTCCTTGGGAAGCTATTACCATTTGCAACTTTGGAGGTTTGGGTTCAAGAGAGACAAGAGAGAAGAGAATGAAGGAGAGCTTGAACTTCACTTTCCCATCCTTCTAGTGTGAGCCAATCATTTGATTGCGCTATACACGATAGATAGAGTGATGAGTATTGTGTGTTTAAGTGGAGATTCGTTGTAGACTTCGTTTCGATTCAATCGCGAGAGTTATCCATGAATTTCGCTCTGAAACCTCCATAGCCACTATTCTTACAAAAGTGTGTGATCAACCGAATAAAGGTAAGCAAGATGTGTCAAATTTATGAAGAGTGATTGTGTTAAGCTTTAGTAAAAATGTGATTTAAATTATGATGTATAGGATCAAATTTAGGAGAAAAATGAGTTAAGGATGAAGAAGCCTGTGTTTTTAAAAAGTCTGCCAAAACCGATCGATCGTAATAAGTATCCGATCGATCAATTTTGACAGGATAAAAATGTGAAGGTTTATGGAGAAACTGATTGACCGAAATGAAATTTAATCGATCGATTTGTGAAATCGATCAATTGAAATGGAATTCAATCGATAGATGTTCGATCGACCAGTTTGTGCACTGATCGATCGGATTGTGAAACAGAGAAAGAATAAGTGTCCTGAAGACATCGATCGATCAAAATGGAATTCGATCGATCGATTTGGAAACTGATCGATCGATTTGGGAACAGATTGATCGAATTGTGACCACAAAGATATGTGGATTTTCTAGAGAAACCGATCGATCGAAATGGAATTCAATCAATCGATTTGGAAACTGATCGATCGGTTTCTAGAGAAACCGATCGATCTAGAAACCGATCGATCACGTTGTGACAATAGAGATATGTGAATTTTTTGGAGAAACCGACCGATTGAAATGGATTTCAATAGATTGATTTTGGAAATTGATCGATCGAATTGGGATTCGATCGATCGATTTGGTTAGTTTCTAGCAGATTTATATTTTTGGGAAAGAAACTTGGGGAGACTTTGGAACCTTCCATTTTTTTCGTTACTTTTGACTTATAGGAAGTAAATTGCTGTGTTCCAGGTTGTGATCAAGGGAGTGTGATGGTAATGTCGCCTTGATAGGGAAGTCTTTGTTTCATGTTAGAGTGAAGGTAGGGGAACTTCAACACAAATTTACATGGTTGATTTTGATTCATAGTTCTTTAATATAATTGCATGGAAAATGTTAAGTTTGACCGTATGTGAACTAGCTTTTGAATTCTTTGAAAATAAAATTGGAATTTTTTATTTGCTTTGTTTGCATTAGAAATACATGAAATGTTTATGCTTGGACATGTTGAATAAACTGGCACTTGGAATTTTAATGTGGAACTTGCATTATGAATCCTTTGGATTCTTTTGATTGCATCCCTTGGAGCTAGTACGGCGGCATAATCCGTACATGCATTCATACATAAGCTACATATGCATCCCTTGGAACATCATTCATCCCTTGGAACTCATGCATCCCTTGGACAATCATTGATAACTTGTACACCCTTGGATTCATTGTGACACCCCTGGATACATTGTGACCCCCTTGGATACATTTAGACGCCTTTGGACACCCTTGTACTGTTACTATTGCAAATTTGACATTGTTTGCAAATCTGCTTGAAACATGGATACCCTTGGAAAATTCTGACTGTTTTAAACTGTTCTCTTATATATACTATTTTAATGAAACTCTGCTTTGGAAAGTAAATGCTTTGAAAGTTCATTTTGAAATGAAAGAAAATGATAAATGCTTTAAAACTCAGTTTTGAAAGATGGTTTTAACTCCTGTCATTGAATCTATTCTTTCTTATGATAAAAATGTAAATTGATATTGAATGTCCTCCACTGAGCTTCGTTGTTAGCTCACCCCAACTATACATCACAGGCGTGGGTGAGGACTTTGATCAAGATCTTGGTCTTTAGGAGGATCTAGTCTATGTACCGGAAGAGGAAGACCTTCCGCCTGGGTATTTCTAACCGTAGTTCGATAAATCTTAGACTTGATGTTGTGGGGGCTTTTGTAGTAGCTTGTGGACTTTTGGATTTGGACTTAATATGTCCTGAGATTAATTACAATGCTAGGATCAAATTTTGTAAGTACTTTTTGTAAGCCACTGTTTAGGTGATGGTTGACCATCACCTGTGGTTTTCTTTTGGCGCCCTCTTATTTAGATGTTTTGTATAAATGGAAACCTTTAATTTGCCATATGTATCCTTGCTTTGACTCTACATTTTGTGGATGTACCAAATATTTTTGCATTCGGATCATGAAGTGCAACCCGATAGTCCGATTTTTCTTGAGCATCCGTCTTCTAAAGAAAAAAGAAAAAAAAAAAAATGTGTCAAAAAAATCAGGCTTTAACAAATATAAAGAAATATAAAAAGAGAAAGGTAAATACTTGTTTTCTTAAATTAATATAAGTATGAATATAAAATGCTATCCCCGGCGGCGGCACTAAAAAATTGTTAGCAGCTCATAATGGCATCTAATTAAGTCTTAACCTATTGCGAGCGCACAATGGAAATTATAATACTAGCATAGGATCGTTCCCATGAAGATAGCTTTATCAATATACTAATTTTTTGAAAACTTTTACTTATCTTTTAAGTTCCTAAACTGCTTGAGAAATATGGATAAAGAATGGTTTCTTAAACTAAATTTTGCAGAAAATAAATCCTAAATCCTCCTACTTTAGATTATGGTCGTCAATCATAATCTTCAGCTATCGGATGTTTACATTTTTAAAATACCATTACACTATATCTCAGCCTTCTAGAATTTGGGCGTCAATCAAAAACATGCATCATTCAATATAGATTTATACTAATCTTTAATCTACCAGAAATTTGGCCGTCAATCAAACTCTAGAAAATTAAAGATGGGAAATAAAAATCATTACACTAATCTGCAAACTTCAACCTGAGTCGTCATTTCAAATTAAAACTTGAAGATGTTTACAAAGCAGGAAGTTGCAATAAAATAAATCTAAACTAGAAAGTAATAAAATTATATCTTTCACCCCTCAGTCGTAGTCGTCAATTGCTTCTAAGAAACTACAGATATCTACTCTAATGACACAGCTCTCAATCCCACTCGTCAATTGTGATCGAGGAACCATGGATATCTAAACTAAACTACTCTAACTTTGATCTGAAGAAAACCCAACCTCAAGCGTCAATTGATGTTGTGAATTTCTTCAAAGGATATTCTATACCAAGCCCTCTTATTTATAAATCATAAGGGGTCGATTTACAAAACTCCTAATTCTAATAAAAGAAATTACTAAAATAAATCTATCCTAATATAACTCTACTTCTAATCTTATCTTTCCTTTCTTTCATTCTGTTGATGTACTTCTTGATTTCTTCATCTATTTCAGCAGTAGAGTCCTTTAAAAGTCTTCTTCATCAATCTCCTCGGATCCGTGATTGGCCAGACTTCTAAGTCAAGAATTCTTCTAATTTTATGTATGGCGGTATTATTCTCACATGATCAGCAACTTCAAAAAACTTCTTTTCTGTAAAATCGTAAATCATGATTTTCATTTCTTTTCTATACAGCTTCCTTTTGAACAATTCTTTAATTACGATTCATCGCTTTCTCTTCTATCGTATTCTTTTGAACAGATTTCTCTGAAGAATTGTAAATTATGATTTTCTACTTTATATTTGCATCATTCCTCAAAATCGTAAAGCATGATTTTTCACTTTTCAGTAGGCGAAGATTTGCCTTTTGGTTCAATCGTTCTTTTTACTGCTTGATAAGTTCATTTTGACGAATATTATCATTTTGGTTCTCTTTTTTTGTTCTCCTTAATATCTGTACATCAGGAACTTATTAGTAATAAACTAAGTCCTAGCATCACTAAGTTAAGGGTGGTAAAGTGGTATATTATGTGACTGATCAGCAGTTCACACAAACACATGGTTTGATGCTCCGGATATGATGCTCTAAGCATTGTATCGATGCCTGTTAAGCACTAAAAAATATCATTTTTCACCTCTTAACCTAGCTTTTAATACTCCTTGGAGCCATTTAATAATCCTCTTTTGAGTCCGTTTTGTAGTTAAGGATAAATTTATAGCTTAGTACAACAGTCATGTTTTAGAGGTCAAGAAGAGAAACAATTGAAGCCAAACCTTGGAATTGATTGAAGAGCCTAAAGCACACTAGGGTGGCACACACCATGGTGGTCATTTTGAGTGACTGAAAGGACCCTGGAAGTCCAAAAATGAGAGTCGACCAATGTAGAGGAGACTATTTCAGCAGTTTGTGCATAGCAGCAGCTATGCAGAGAGGAGTTTTCGTGAAGTTAGAATCTACCTCGCAAGGCCCTCACGTGGTTCTAGTGATCTAAAAGGCTACCTAGCGAGGATCTCGCTGGGTAGAACTCGCAGCAGACTCATAGCACGCGAAGATATCACGCAGCTCAAGAGGAGAGAGAGTTCGAAAAATCATTTTTGTGAAGATCTCGCACAGCTCTTGCACACTTTAGAGGCAAGTCCAGCTGCACGAGAAATCTGTTCCATCTTGGCAAGCAACTCACGAAGCTCAAATGTTATCCATGCGAGCTGTAGAACTTAGTGCAAGTCATCCACGCGAGACCCTCACGACCTGAGCCACCTGGAGGACCATTTGCGCGAGCTGCACTACTCATTGCAAATTATCCTCGCGAGCTACTTTTTAGCGATGCGATAGGCCAAAATGCAATTTCCAGCCAAGCGAAGCTCAGGATCCTGACTTCTTAGTCCACCTCAGGGACATTTTGGGGATTTCTCTACTTCTAGGGCACACATCCCAAGGCTCTAATCCATTTTCCCACTTCCTGAGGCATCCAAGGGTCACAATTAGGCCATGTCTTCAACCAGCAATTAGGGTTTCTCTCCTCTGTGCTCCTATTGGCCAAGGCAATGAGAGACTTTATATATAAGCTATAATGTTTTAGAAAAACCTCATCTCATCTTCAACCTAAATTGGCTTTGAGCTCGAGAGTGCTTAGGTCATTAGGGTTTGGGTGAGATCATCCATTTTTCTTTTCTTCTTCCTTAGCTAAACATTTGTTGGCTAATTTTTTTGTAAGCAACTAGGTTTAGTTTAGTTTTGCAATGATTTTGTTTAAACTTGGGGTTGATTTGAGCTTTTGCACTGGCTGTTGCCCTGAGGGCAGATCATTATAAGTTACTTTTGTTCAATGAAATGCTTTTCCATTAAATATGTATTGTTCTGTGTTTTTTATGGATTCTTATGGGTTTGATGTTCCCATGGTTGCCTGAACTTGTAGCCTTGTAACCATGGTGGCAGCAGCAGTTATCCTATTCTATTTCATCAATCTGTGTAGAAGATAACCTCTAGGATAGCCTGTGACCATTTAAGTAGACAGACTATATCCCTAAGACTGATCTAACTCACAGATCTGAGGTAGATTCTTCTTCTCTGCACTTGAGCTTGTAGCCAAGTGAGAGATAGTTGCAAACCCCAACTCCCCTTTATGTTGCAATGCCATTTTTAGATTTTAGATTTGATGCTCTGTAGAGATTGCAGACTTGTGAGCTGGGCCATTGCAGGCCTTTTGTAGCAATGACTAGCTCAATCTAAGTCCCCATTCAACCTCTGATTTTCTGTGGTTTCCACTAGATTTTCAAGGGTTGTTTACTCCTATGAATGCATGAGCATGTAGCCTTGCAAACATAGTGTCTGCAATGGTATTCATGTTCTGATTTAGTTCATTAGTTGGAGGAAATCCCTAGGATAGTTTGTGACCATTTAAGTGGACAGATTATAGCCTTAAGATCAATCCATTCCCTTGGGTTAGGTTAGTTTTATGAGTTTAATCCATATGATTTGATCATCTCCCTAGGATAGTCTGTGACCATTGAAGTGGATAGATTATAGCCTTAAGAGAGCAGTCCAATTCACAGGGGTTGATTTGGATTCCTCTACCTTGCAGATGTGCTTGAAGCCATCTGAAGGATTACTGCAGAATCACCTCTAGATCTGAGTTGCATAACTGATTTAATCTTAACTGCATACTTCTCATTATTTTACCTTTTTTTTACCACACCATTAGCACCTTCTTTAAAACCCTTTCTATAGTATAGGACTGTATTTTATTTTTCAGTTTTAGTTTTAGTTGTGACAACCCCAAAAATTCCCTTTCTTTAGGATTGTCAGATATGGAGGCCTACTAAATAACCCTTTATGAGTTCTAGATCAATTTTCCCTGTAGGACAAACTCTTACTTACTTTTAAAACTTGCTACAATAGGTCCTAGATCTTGCAGGACTGTGGTATTTTTAGAGTGCTATTTTTATGTCTTTCCATTCCCCTTTATTTTGATTAATTTTTACCACTGTGTTTTCTAATAAAAATGACAGCACCTAAGAAGTAAACCAACAAGTTTTTGGCGCCGCTATTGGGGATCTTTGATCTAATTAGAAGACCTGAGTATATATTTTTTGTTTACTATATTCATTTGTAGCAGTGCCTGTATTTGAATAAAAGTACTACTGATTTTGTATTAGCTTTTTACAGATCTGGACAGCAGAAAAAGGGAAAAGCTAGAACTGTAGCTAGATCTTTGCTACCTTTTGTTTGCATTTTTTTCCCCCTAATTCTCAGTTCCATTTTTGTTGTATTGATTTTCAGTACCTCTGTAGTACTTGCTAGTAGTTTTTTTTGTTATAAATTCTTTAAATGTGTTGTCTGAATTGCTCTTTACTTGTTGTTGTGTCTGTGCATGCTGGGTAGGAGGTCCCTTAACCCTGACTTAGAACCTCCAAATCTTGAGATTGAGAGGGCCCTAAACCTAGGAACACCACACAAGCCCCTGCTGTGGATACTGAACCAGTAGTAGAGATGGGTGAGCAACAGAGAACATTAAAGGAATTCAATGCACCAGGGGCATATAACTCCCCTTTCTGCATTCAATTCCCTATTCTTCTAGGAAACTATGAGATTAAATCATCCATCATTCAAATTCTACCATCATTTTATGGGCTAAGCAAAGAAGACCCATATAGGCACATTGATGAGTTCTTGGCTTTGTACACCACATTCAACATTGCTAGCTAGGGAGAGGAAGCCACCAAACTAAGGCTCTTTCCTTTTTCATTAAAGGACAGAGCCAGAACTTGGCTTTCCTTGCTCCCAGCAAACAGCATACAGTCATGGAATGATCTCCAAAGCCAATTTTCTGGCTAAAATTTTTCCAATGTAAAAAACTAGCCAGTTGAGGAATAGCATAATTTCCTTTGCTCAATTCCCAACTGAGGACTTTCGTCAAGCTTGGGAAAGGTTTAAGGAGCTTTTGAAGTAATGTCCCCACCACCAAATTCCTGAGTGGCAGCTTGTCCAGAGCTTCTACCAAGGAATTGATTCCAAGAGCAAAGACATGGTGGATGTCTCATGTGAGGGTACTTACCTCCACAAGATTGCTGTTGAGGCATGGGAGCTGTTTGATGTTATAAGTGAAAATTCCATGTAGCAGGAGACTCTATCCAACAATGACATTAAGATGGGGAAAGAAGTCATCTCTAAAGGAAGGATGTATGAAGTCAGTGTGCCCAGTGATTTGGAAAGGAAGGTGGATAGCCTGAGCCAAAAATTTGATAAATTGATGAATGTGATGCAGCCTAGACTGACTGTACAAGTTAAAGAGGCATGTCTGATATGCCAGTCTCCCACACATTCACTTGAGGAATGTCCATCAACCAGCCAATATCCTGAATTGGTCTTAGAACATGCCAATGCTGCCCAGTCATTTAGGCAGCAACCTGCTAGGTATCAATGGAGAAACTACCCCAATTTAAGGTGGAGACAAGACACATATCAGTAACCCTAGCAGTAGCAGTTGGCATTATCTTATAGACCACTGCCATAGTATCAGCAGAGCTATGCACCAAGACAGGCCTTCCAGCAATCAACCCCACAGCCTAACCAGTTGATGTTGCCGCCATCTCAGCCTAGAACCTCCTCCTTTGAAGATCAGGTTTTATCATCAGTTCAAAAACCTGGGTTCTCTATCATAGACTGTGAACTCTCACAGTCAAAGCATAAAAAAGATAGATGACCAGCCTGGCCAAATTTCAAATACATTGACCAAAAGAGAGGAGGGCAGGCTGCCCAGTAAACCCCTATCCAACCATAAGAGTTAATTTATAATTGGTGAGGGCTCCTCAACTCATGAGGAGGCTAAGGCAGTCACTACCCTAAGGAGTGGTAGGGTGGTTGATAGTTAAGTGGGTAGGGTGGCAAAGGAGAAAAATGAGAGTGACAAAGAAAGGAATGTGAGTGTAGAAGAGGAGAAGAACTCATCTCCAGCTGCTGGCTAGTAAGAGGATAATAATGGGACTGTTGTTGAGCCCCAATAAGAAGAAATAAATGAAGAAAAAATAAAAAAATAAAAAAATAAAAAATTGATCATGAAATGGCTAGGCATGCAGCTGAGGTACCAGTAGTACCACAACTATCATTTCCTCATGCATTAAAAGGCCCTTCCCCTTTTAATAAGGGTCATGCTAAAATGGAGGAAATGATGGAGACCTTTAAACAGCGTAAGATCAATTTACCTATGCTTGATGCCATCAACCAGGTCCCAGCCTATGTAAAGTTTCTCAAAGACCTTTGTACCCATCACAGAAAGTCTAGGGTTCATTTATCCGAAAAGGTTTTTGCAATTGAGAATGCCCAGCCTGTGTTATCTATCTCCACACCAGTAAAATTGCAGGACCCATGGGTACCTACTATCCCCTGCATCATTGGTGAACATACCATAGGCAGATCCCTCCTTGAGTTGAGAGCCAGTGTCAACCTACTGCCATACTCTGTGTATGAACAGCTAGGTTTGAGGGAATTGAAACCAACATCTGTTGTGCTTTAATTGGCCGACAGGTCTGAGAGAAGGCCTATGGGAATGGTAGAAGATGTCCTAATTGGAGTAGACAAATTCTTTTATCCTGCTGATTTTCTTATTTTGGATATGGAACCTTTAAAAAGTAACACCTTCATTCCTGTCATTATGAGCAGGCCATTTTTAGCCACAGCCAATGCCTATATACAATGCAGATCAGGGATAATGGAGGTGACCTTTTGGAACGTGAAGGTCAAATTAAATGTCTACAGTGCTGCCAAGTAACCTCAACTGGACAATGAGGACTGCTTTGCAATAAATGTACTAGATGACCTTATGGAGGAAAATGTATCCAATCTGATAGATTGGGATATAATTGGTGAGGAGTTTGAACATATTTGGACTAAGGCTCATGAGGAGGAGGCCCCACTTTACCTGGTTAAAGACAACAACACATCAAAGTCTTCAAGGGGCCTAGTGTAGTATTCCACATGTAAATCCAAATTGTTGCCCCTACCTCAACCATCAAAGGCACCTTTGTTGCCTTCTCTTGTCAGACCACTAGATTTGGAGCTGAAACAGCTCCCCAACACTCTCAAATATGCATTCTTGGGGCAAGATAAAAAACTACCTGGGATTATTTCATCTTCCCTCACTAAGGAGCGGGAAGAGAAATTGATTGGTGCGCTCAAGATGCATAAAAAGGCAATTGGATGGACTATTGCTAATCTGGGGGGAATTAATCCAATTGTGTGTATGCACAAAATTCATCTGGAAGAGGGTTCAAAACCCTTTAGGGAGATGCAGAGGAAGTTAAATCCTCATATGCAGGAAGTGGTGATGAAGGAAGTGGTAAAACTACTTGATGCTGGAGTAATATACCAAATTTCTGACTCTGAATGGGTGTCACTTACACAGGTGGTGCCTAAGAAGTCTGGCATCACTGTAGTGCCCAATGAGTCTGGAGAATTAATGCCAACCAGGGAGGCCACTGTCTGGTGGGTGTTAAGTAGTGAAAAATACCATTTTTTACCTCTTAACCTAACCTTTGTGGGACCCTTGAGCTAACTAATACTGTGTTTTAAGTATGTTTTATAGATAAGTAATAAAATCTAGCCTTAGTACAAATATCCACCTAAAAAGGCCAAAGAAGCAATCTGCTCCTCATCATGTATTCACAACAGCCTAAAGGCCTGTTAGTCAAGCAATCAGAGTTGTATAAATTCATGAGAAGGTCATGGGCTCAACAAGGCATGGTTGAGACCAAGCACAGTTGCAAAGAAGATGGATTGAACCCACCAAGAGGTTGCTGAGTGCTAACAGATGGAAGACAACGCACTAAAGATAGGTGCTAGCTGAAGAAACTCAAGGCAGAAGTTGTCGAGAAGTTCTGAAGCTTAAATGCTAATCTTCGAGAGGATCCATGAAGTTATCTCTAGGTTACAGTTCCTGTCGATAGGTTGTACTTGCAGTAAAAGACTCATGTCGACACCTTACCTAAAGGTGTAGGGGAAGTCGTGAGGTTCAACTAAACCTATCGAACAGATCGAGAGAAGCCTTCGACAGGACCTTTCAGAACCTATTGAGATGAGCCCCAACCTGCCAAAGACCTCACCAGTCGACAGGTTGATTGTAACCTATTGATAGGATGAACGAAGAACTAAAATAGAAGGTATCGAGAGCCATTTTCAATCCTATCGAGATATGCCAATCCTATCGACGTGTGCACTTCAGCTCAGCGAGAGGTTTTCCAAACCTGTCGAAATATAGAGCAAGCAGACTATGAAGCTGTCGAGAAGTTCCCTGAACCTCTTGACATTCATTTTGAGAACTTCTCATGACCCTTCTTCAGCAGCTACAACTTTCAGATTTTGCGCACATGATCCAAGGCGCGACAGTGACCCCTAGGGGTATTTTTGGTATTCAACTGAGCACGAGAGGGAACTCTAACTACCTCACATGTACTTGTCAGTTGGGAACCAATAGGAGAAAAGCTTCTAGAAGAGGGATCAGCCACATTAGCATAACTGCATTATTCCTTTGAGTTTTGATTGGTTGAAATAGATCTGAAAAAAAGGTATAAATAGAGGAGCAATCACATTGAAAATAATCCAAAAATTGAGAGACAGAGCCAAGTTCGAATTCATTTTCCCTCCAATTTTTCCCTCTCTTTTCCCTTTTCTTCTTCCTTGCTTTTAGCCAATTATGGTTGGCTAAAACTTCTCCAATAGCTAGGGGGAGGTTATGAGCTGTAATTAAGAGTTTCAAAGGCCTTGTGAGGGATTGGATGCTGCACAAATTGTAGATCTTAGCACAACATTGTAAGTAGTGATATTGCAATGGAATTGTGGGATTTAGAGTTAATTCTAAGCTATATTTCATTTAGTCATATTTGATTTGTCTAGTTTGGATACTCCTGTGGGCCAGCCAGAAATGGGGAGCTTGTAGCTTGGCATTCACATCATTTACAATGGTTAACCTGTTCTAATCAATATCATTGGCTAAAGGTGATCTCTAGGATGATCTGTGACCATTCAAGTGGATAGGTCATAGCCTTAGGATTGCTCTAATTCTCTTATTAGGATCAGATCCTTATACCATGTATCTATCGGGGTTAAACCTGGGGAGCTTGTAGCCAGATGAAGGATTATTACAGATCTGATCTAAGCATTGCCTTTGATTCATTTAATTCTCAGTGAAAGATCATATCCCTAGTTATTGCTCTCCATCCTTTGATTTTTAATCCATTTTCCTTCACTTTTGTGTTTTCTTAAAATCTGGATCAGCTACATTTAATTTCTGTAGTTCGTAGTGACAAAAAACCCAAAACCTCTCCTCTTTCCTATTTTAGTATAGCTTAATTTTAGATAGAGAGCTAGATCTATTGCAGATTTGGAGATTTACCATAATTTATGCTCATTTCCCTGTGGACATACCCTTACCTATCAAAACTTGCTACAATAGTCCTGTATCTTGCAGGTCTAGGAGATTGTAGTTGTGCGGAATCCATCCTTTGTTTTAATTTGATTTTACCATTATATACTAAATCAGCAGACTCCATTTTAGCAACAGAGGGTATGTCTTGACTACAAAAAACTGAACTCCAAGACTAGGAAGGACCATTTCCCACTACCCTTCATTGACCAGATTTTGGATAAGTTAGCAGGAAAAGCTTACTATTGCTTTCTTGATGGATACTCTGGTTATAACCAAATCCCTGTGTATCCACAAGACCAGGAGAAAATAACTTTCACTTTGCCCTTTGGCACCTTTGCTTACCGAAGGATGCCTTTTGGATTGTGTAATGCTCCTACTTTCCAGAGATACATGTTTGTAATTTTTTCTGACATGTTAGACAAGTATTTGGAGATTTTTATGGATGATTTTTCTATGTATCGTGATAATTTTGATCAGTGTTTGCATCATCTATCTCTTGTTCTTTAGAGATATGAGGAAACCAACATAGTGTTGAGTTGGGAAAAGAGCAATTTCATGGTTACCCATGGAATTGTTCTTGGCCATGTGGTTTCTAACAAAGGAATTGAGGTAGATATGGAAAAAGTTGACCTAATCTCACATTTGCCTCCTCCAAAAACTGTCAAGCAAGTGAGATCTTTCCTTGGGCATGTTGATTTCTATCCAAGGTTCATCAAGGATTTTTCAAAATTTTCTAAACCTCTGTGCCACCTGTTGTGTCAAGATGTCCCTTTTGTATTCACTACTGAGTTCTTGACTGCCTTTGAGGTTCTGAAAAATTGCTTGACTTCTGCCCCTATCATCCAAGCCCTAGATTACTCCCTTCCCTTTGAGCTTATGTGTGATGCTTCAGATTTTGCAATTGGTATAATTGTGGGGCAGAGGAAAGATAAATTACCCTGTGTAATTTATTATACTAGCAAGACATTGACTGATGCATAGTTGAACTATACCACCATTGGGAAAGAGTTGTTGGTAGTTGTCTTTACCTTGGAAAAATTTAGACCTTATGTTTTAGGGTATAAAATTATTGTTTTCACTAATCACTCAGCCCTGAAATACCTGTTGTGTAAAAAACAAGTCAAGCCTAGGTTGATCAGATGGATCCTCCTGTTACAAGAGTTTGATCTAGAGATCAAGGATAAAAAGGGTGTGAAAAATGTGGTTGCAGACCACTTGTCTAGAATTTTACTTGCTGACTGTGCAAACATACCTGTGAATGATTCTTTTCCGGATGAGAAACTTTTTGCCATCACTGTGAGTATTCCCTAGTTTGCAAACATTGTACACTATCTTGTTGTAGGAAGGATTCCCCCACATTGGTCCAAGATGGACAAAGACTTGTTTTTCTCTCAGGTCAAATATTTTCTGTGTGAGGTTCCTTACCTTTCGAAGTGTTGTGTTGATTAAATTGTTAGGAAGTGTGTTCCTGAAAATGAATTTATAGCATTCTTTCAATATGCCATGAGCAGGCCTGTGGAGGTCATTTTGGAGTAAGAAAAACTACTGCCAAGGTGCTTCAATGTGGATTCTATTGACCATCCCTATTTAAGGATGCAATGGAGCACTACAAGGCCTGTCAAAGATGTCAACAGATGGGGGGCATATCCAAAAGAGGTTCAATGCCATTACAACCCATCCTTGTGGTAGAACTATTTGATGTATGGGGAATAGACTTCATGGGTCCTCCTTCTATGGGTTTAATTTCATTGTTGTGGTTGTGGACTATGTGTCCAAATGGGTAGAATCCATTTCCATAAGAACCAATGACCACACAGTTGTCCTTAGATTTTTGAAAGACAATATCTTCTCCAGATTTGGCACCCCTAGAGCCATCATTAGTGATGGGGGGAGTCATTTCTGTAACAAGTACTTTGAGAGACTGCTCAAGCAGTACTCTATTACACATAGAGTGGCCACTCCATACCACCCACAGACCAATGGGCAAGTGGAGATCTCTAACAGAGAAATCATGCACATTTTAGAGAAAACTATGAAGACTGATAGGAAGGACTGGTCCCTGAAGCTACAGGATGCCCTATGGGATTATAGAATTGCCTATAAGACCCCTATTGGAATGTCCCCTTTTAGATTGGTTTAAACCCCGCGAGGTGCTTCTTCTTCATTTCATCTCTCTGCCCTAGCTTCTAGTGCAAACCACAGACCTATCACTTCCACTCTTTCACCTTCACTGCCCATTTGGCCCCTGCTCTTACACCCTACTCCTGTCACTTTGCTCCATGCCAGCTCTCGAGCATTTTTCACCTGACAAATAGCAGATCAGTTCACTGTACCAATTTTGAGCTAAAACCCTAGCTTTTAGAGGGTAAGTGCTTTATTTTCTCAGCTATGATTTCAAATTGAATTTCCTCTAGTATACTGTTTGATTTTGGGGGAGGAATTTGTGTGGAGACACCTCAGCGGAGTTATAGGTACCTAGGGTTTGTGTTCCTAGCCCCAGAACCTTAGGATTTTATGAAATGGCTGACAAAACCCCTTTTCTGGAAGACCTTGAGGACCTGTTGAACCCCCCAGCTACTGACCTCCCCACAGCATCCACTATGGAGGGCACCGATGCCCCAGTTCCCCAACCTAAGAACCCCAAAAAGAAAAAGGATGCCCCAAAGAAGAGGGCAAGGACTGCCACTCTGAGCCCTAAAAGGTCCAAGAAACAGAAGAAGGGTAAGGAGGTTGTCCCTGAAGTTAATCCCCTGACAACTCCTACTGATTTTATGGCGGCCATTAAATTGGAGCCTGAGACTACCTTTAATAAGACATTTTTTGACAAGGAGCCCTTAACTGCCCCATCTATAGAATTTTTTACCAAGGCCTCCTTGTTATCTCTGCTCAGGCCTCCATTGGAGTTATCCTTTCCTAGGTTAGTCCAACTATTTTATCAGAACATCAGGGTCAGGAAAGATAAAGATGGAAACCCTATGTTGCTGATCCTAGTGGATGATATTGAAATATTAGTGGATCCATTTGTGATAGCCCAACTCCTAGGGATACCAGCTACCTTCAACCTTGAGTGTACCTTGGGAGCACCTCTGGCTGCCCCCATTACTGTGATTACTGAGAAGATAACACAAGGGAAGAAGGCTTCAGGAGACTCCATTAGGAGGATTCCGAGGAAGAATATCTATGTGACTGGGCACTAGCAGGAGAGAAGGGCACCTATAGCTGATGCCATCTATAACTTCTCTCAGGGGCACGTGCAGCCCAACTGATCTTTGAGGGGATGAAGGATATTCAGGAAAAGGTCCAGAAGAAATAAAAACCACATGCACTTTCTACAGCAGGCTAATCACTGGCCTGCAAAAATAAGGTGGATATCAGTTTAAGATGGGGGAACCAATAGAGACACTTCCCGCAGTGGAATTTGGGAAGAAGCTGTGGGGGATCAGTATGACCCTCATGAAGAAAAAGAAGAAGGAGAAAGAGGCAGCCCCCACCATCTAAGAAGCACAAGCTGCAGCTGCTGCTGCTCCTGCTGCTACTCCACCTGATGCTCCTGCTGCTGCCACATCAGCAGATGTCAGTTTTACCACTGCATTAGTGTTGAGAACTAGAAAATACCATTTTCCACCCTTTAACCTGGGCCTTGATAGACCCTTGAGAGAACTAAATAAGGGTTTTAAGTGCTTGTGTTATAGCTAACAATAAAGACAGGCTTAACCATGAAAGCAGCCTAAAAGTGCCAAAAAGATGATAATCCATGTCGATCCAAAGGAAGAAAGAGAAGGGACAACCTCACTAGCTGTCAAAATGCCTTAACTGAAGAGGCAAAGACCTGGTCTCAACCCAGAAAAGAAATGTGGAGCAATTCGAACAGAAAAATGCACTACAGAGTGCTTTTCGAAAAGAATCTGAACATTTCGAAAAGAACCTGAACTCTGCGAAAAGAACTAAAAGCTCCAGGCTTAGTTTTCGAAGAGCACCTGAACTCTTCGAAAGGATGATTGACCTATTCGAAAAGAAGAGAACTCCTTGCAAACAGAACCTAAACTTTGCGAAAAGAGCTTCAGGAGTCACAGTACCTTGCGAAAAGTTCCCTAAACTATGCGAAATGGTATTCTAGAGATTCCTAGCTTCTGTAAGGGTAATTTAGTAATCTTTTTCACGCATCCCAATGCATTTAAAAACCTAGGGACATTCCAGAAGATTCTAAGCATGAAGCGAAGGCATATTCCACCTCATGTGAGCACCCGAAGATGAAATCACTTGGCGGGAACTTCTAGAAGCTCTAACAGATTTTGAAATTGCATAACAGAATTGATGCTTATGTCGCCTGATTGGCTGAACCAGATCGAGCAATTCTGATTGGCCAAAACAGACCTGGATCCTTGTGCTTGACTACCATTGGTTGATACAGATCTGAGCACTTCTGATTGGTCGATACGCATCTGAGCTAGACCTGGGAAAAACTATAAATGGATGAACCATTTGCCCAATTTGGGCATCCAGATTTTGAGTTTCATTCCTATTCCCCATTTCCAGATCAGCTCGCCTGTCTAAAACCTTGTAATAGCATAACTTTTACTTGCAATTGAGAGCTGTGAGATATCTCTGTAATTCAAAAGAGGATTGTCTTCAAGACTACAAATCTGAGAGCTGTTTAAGCTGTGCTTTGTAATTGTAAATGTGAATTTGAAAAGGTTGCTGTAAACCGTACGTTCTCAATTAGATTCGTGTTAAGGGTTCCCTCTGATCTCCTTATTGCACTAGACTCTTTTAGATTTACTATTTTTCATGCAATTTCCCTTGATTCATTACCCCTGTGGGAATTAGTGTTTGTAACCTAATCTCTCACAACATTTATAGTGATATTTCTTGTTCTGAATTAAGGGTTTAGATTAAAGACTATTGGATGGTTTGTGGCCATTGAAGTGGACAGACCATAACCATAAGCCTAAATTTAATCCTTGAGTTAGATTTATTTCTCTTGCATCTGTGCTTGTAGCCAGATGAAGATTGGATCATCTCTCATTTGACCTGCAGTCATTCTCATTGTGTTTCAAGGACCAAATCAAAGTTAGATATTATTTCTCCATTTTTATAAATTTACATCAAAATTCCCCCAACTCATATCTGGATCATTTAGTTTAACTTTTACTTTTATCATTTAGTTAATGTGACAAATTCAACCTCCCATCTTATGTGCTCTGTAGATAGGACAAGGGGCCAGATCTGGTAGCTCAGATATGGAGGTTTATCTTGCATTTTAAACAAATTCTCTATGGACGATCTTTTACTCACTTACATTTAAAACTTGCTACAATTGGCCCTGATCTTGCTGGCTAATTCACTTCTCTCTGTGCTGATATTTCTTTATTTTTTTCCCAGATGCAGTATAGCTTAGCATTTGCAAACCTGTCTTCAAAACACAAATAAATCATGCACACTCAGAACACCAACAATTAGTGGGACCTGCTGCTGCTAACTCTGCCATACCTGATGCTCCTGCTGCCAGCTCAACCATCCCACCCACCACCAGCCCTATGCCAGTTCCTCCACCCACCATTCCATCCCCTACATTTACCACAATCCCTAGTTCCTCCTTCACCTCAACCTTAATTTTTAGTGCCTACAACCACAACTGCCACCCAAATAGATCCTCATATTGAGGACCTAACCATTCTCCCTACCTTTACCTATGCCTTTACACAAACTGTGTAAGTGGAACCATCCACCCTACCCACATTTATATCCACCTTTACCCAAACAGACCTTGAGCCTGAGGACATTGTTCCTACCCCACCATCCTTCACCTCCACCCATACCCAGACTGAGCCCAGTGAGGAGGAACTGTTACCCACCCTTCACCTCCATCACCCTTCCCATCATCCTTAGCCACTCCTTCCCATACATTTGAGGTCCCTACTGAAATGACCATTATTCCTACTTCCTTAAATCTAATGCCCCCATTTTCCATCCTCAAAAGAGCAATGGATGAAAACCCTTACATCAAGAGGGATATCATTTAAGGGATGACTGAGATCAATACTGCAATCAAGCAGTCATTCCTAACTGAGATGGCCTAGCTACAGCTAGACCATAGAGTTGAGAAGAGGAAGTTGGAGCAAGTGGTGATGCATGCCATCAAGTTATATGAATAGCAAAGGCAGAAATTAGAGATGTTGACAAAATTGGTGGACACACTCCAAGAAATCATCACAGTAATGACACCACCCTCATCCAAAGGAGTATCCATTAATGAGCCCACTCAACAGATGGGTAGTACCAAGCCCAAGAAGCTATCTGCCAAAAGGACCAAGGCTGATGCTACCAGTGCTGAAACTGTGAAGAAAGAGACAAACATCTATTTAGAGAAATATAACTGGCAACCTGATTTTGTCTTGAGCTCCGAGTCAGATACAGAGTAGTCTAGGATGTAGTTTAGTCAGTTTGTAATTAGTTGTTAATTTTCAGGTATGTTTGTAATATAGTGTCTAATTTAAGTCTTTTGAATGTATGGTGTCCTGTACCTTTTTCTAGTTAATGAAATTAGTTGTTTCTGTGCCTTTATTATTATCTTTATTTCTTCCATTTGTAATTGTTAGTGGCATTATTTCTCTATTTTACAAGTTGTTAGTGGCATTATTTCTCTATTTCACTACCCTGCTGCCCCCCTCCGCATGTATCTTTTAAACAGTGAGGAAAATGCTCCGCATAGGTTTGGGGGTATGGCAGGGTAAGTCAATGGGATATTTAACCTAAGTGCAGCAGTCTTAAGTGAGCAAGAAAAAATAGAGTGGATCCACCTAAGTAATTTTGGAAATGAGAAAATTTAAAAATTGTGCAGACTTGTTAACACTAAAATCCTTTAAAAATTTATTACTTCCATGTGGTGAACATCAAGAAATTTTTTTTAGTACGTAGTGAACCAGTAAGGAGAGAAAAAGGTGAGGGCATGCCCAAGAATTCATTGGAAGACCTAGTAAGATTTGGGCCTACAAAATTTTTTCTTCTTACAGAGTGTATATGGCAAGTCTTTTTTGCTCTAAGGACTGGTTGATTCAACCCCTTTTCACTAGAAGTTAGGCACCTCCAAGTTGAAACTTTTGGCAGCATGCATAACACTAAGGAGATGATCAAGGCCTTCATTTGGATAGTTTGAGCCTAAAAGTTCCAACCCATTGAAACTGCCCTTTTACATACACTTTTTGAGCCTTCAAATTAATTTTTCTTCAAGATACACCAGAGTACCTACACCTCAACCTGTAAACCAGATTCAACCCAATCCTCACTCTGTGACTTTAGAAGTAAAGGAGAAAATGTTGAAGAAGGGCAAGCTGGGTGTAACATTTGGTGGATGAAGAGAAGAGAAGCTAATTATAAACAGAAGTGTAGCAGTGATACAGTTGTGGTATTCCATAAAAATAAAAATAAAAACAAAAATAAAAAGGAAACGAGAAGTCAAGAGGATAACTCCATCTGAAAATTGAAAAGAAGAAGAGAAGCTGGCCACTTCGAATCTGAAAAATGTCAAGGAAGATAAAGTATATTGAATTCAAGAGGGTGAAGTCATGAATCATCTCCTACACCTGCTTATTTCTCAGTTTTGAATCCCCTTTATCCCTTACATTCTTTTGAAACCTCAACAAGCGACACTACAACCCATGTAAAAGCCCTTGTAGATCCAAAGTGAAGTGAGTTGTCATGTAGAGATGAAGAGATGTCCGATCTATGGTAAGAAGAAGTAGATGATGCCAGAAATTAGGAGCAATTGCTTATGCTCATGCTTGCAGACCCATTTGGGGTCAGTAACTGCTCTTGAGCTTGTGTGAATTGAAACACCCTTGAAATTCATTTGTGCGAGGAAGCCCTGATCAGCATTGGGTCTAAGATTGAACTTATTGGGCATTGTTTGAACCTAATTTTTGAATCATTGGTAAGCTTAGTACTGGTTTGCACACTGTGTTTCTTGTTGTTATCTGATTAGTTGGATAAGTACACATGCATGATTTAGGTGTTAACTGTTGGCATTCAATGTCTTGAAACTCCTCAAATTTGAAAGATCAAAAGTGGACTGATACTCTATTTATTGAAAACTGATTTGATCATGCTTGCACTTGTGTTTACTATTGTTCATTGAGAAGTTTGTGGGCATCTTCACTGAAAACCCTCAGGAGCCTTCACTCCTCCACTAGGGATCACCTAGGGGTTTAAAAGGCTTCATGCATAAGCTAAATGCATTCGTGCTCCCTACAAAAGTGGAATTTAAATTTTTAGAGTAGTTGTTTAAATTTTGCTTTGCTCGAAGACTAGCAAAGATTAGGTTTGGAGGTGTGTTAAGCACTGAAAAATACCATTTTTCACCTCTTAACCTAGCCTTTACTACTCCTTGGAGCCATTTAATAATCCTCATTTGAGTCTATTTTGTAGTTAAGAATAAATTTGCAGCTTAGCACAACAGTTATGTTTTGGAGGCCAAGCAGAGAAACGATTGAAGCCAAGCCTTGGAGCTGATTGAAGAGCTTAGAGCAAACTACGGTGGTACACACCATGGTGATCATTTTGAGTTACTGAAGGGACCCTAGAAGTCATAAAGATGAAAGAGAGTAGACCCATGCAGAGGAGATTGTTACAACAGTCTGTGCACAACAGCAGCTATGCAGAGAGGAGTTTTCACGAAGTTAGAATCTACCTCGCAAGGCCCTCATGTGGTTCAAGTGATCCAAAAGGCTACCCCGCGAGAATCTCGCTAAGTAGAACTCACAGCAGACTCATAGCTTGCGAAGATATCACACTGCTCGAGAGGAGAGAGAGTCCCAAAAATCATTTTTGTAAAGATTTCGCACAGCTCTCGTGCACTTTAGAGCTAAGTCCAGCCGCGCCAGAAGTTTGTTCCATCCTGGTGAGCAACTCACGAAGCTCAAATTTTGTCCACACAAGCTGCAAAACTCAGTGCAAGTCATCCACGCGTGACCCTCGCAACTTGAGCCACCTAGAGGACCATCTGGACGAGCTACACTACTCACTGTAAATTATCCTCGCGAGTTGCTTTTCAGCCACGTGACAGCCTAGCGATAAGCCAAAATGCACTTTCAGCCATGCGAATCTCGAGATCCTTACTTCTTAGTCCATCTCAGGGACACTTTGGGGATTTCCCTACTTCTAGGGCACACATCCCAAGGATCTAATCAATTTTCCCACTTCTCGAGGCATCCAAGGGTCACAATTGGGCCACATCTTCAACCAACAATTATGGTTTATCTCTTCTATGCTCCTATTGCCCAAGGCAATGAGAGACTTTGTATATAAGCTATAATCTTTTCGCAAAAACCCATCTAATCTTCAACCTAAATTGGCTGTGAGCTTGAGAGTGCTTAGGTCATTAGGATTAGGGTGAGATCATCCATTTTCTTTCCTCTTTCCTTAGCTTAGCATTTGCTGGCTAAGTTCTTTGTAATCAACTAAGTTTAGTTTAGTTTTGCAATGGGTTTTGTATGAACTTGGGGGCTGATTTGAGCTTCTACACTGGCTATTACCCTGAGGGAAGATCATTATAAGTTCCTTTTGTTCAATGAAATGCTATTTTTAAAGCTCCATTAAATCTATATTGTTTTGTGTTTTTCATTGATTGTTATGGGTTTGATGCTCCCATGGTTGCCTGAGCTTGTAGCCTTGTAACCATGGTGGCAACGGCAGTTATCCTGTTCTATTTCATCAATATAAAAGGAAGATAACCTTTGGGATAGCCTGTGACCATTTAAGTGGATAGACTATAGCCCTAAGGTTGGTCTAAATTACAGATCTGAGGTATATTCTTCTTCTCTGCACATGAGCTTGTTGCCAAGTGAGAAATAGTTACAGACCCAAACTCCCCTTTGTGTTACAATGTCATTTTTAGATTTTAGATCTGATGCTCTGTAGAGATTGCAAACTTGTGAGCTGAGTCATAGTAGGCCTTTTGTAGCAATAACCTGATGAGTCTAAGTCCCAATTCAACCTCTGATTTCTGTGGTTTCCACTAGATTTTGAAGGGTTGTTTACTCCTATGAATGCATGAGCTTATAGCCTTGCATACATAGTGTCAACAATGGTATTCATATTCTGATTTAGTTCATTGGTTGGAGGAAATCCCTAGGATAGTCCGTGACCATTTAAGTGGATAGATTATAGCCTTAAGATCAATCCATTCCCTTGGATTAGGTTAGTTTTCTGAGTTTAATCCATGTGATTTGATCATCTCCCTAGGATAGTCTGTGACCATAGAAGTGGACAGATTATAGCCTTAAAAGAGCAGTCCAATGCACAGGAGTTGATTTGGATTCCTCTGCCTTTCAAATGTGCTTGTAGCCATCTAAAGGATTACTGCAAAATCACCTTTAGATCTGAGTTGCATAACTGATTTAATCTTAACTGCATTCTTCTCATCATTTTACCTTTATTTTACCACACCATTGGCACCTTCTTTAAAACCCTTTCTATAGTATAGGACTGTATTTTATTTCTTAGTTTTAGTTTTAGTTGTGACCCCCAAAAACTCCCTTTCTTTAGGATTGCTAGATCTGTAGTCAAATCTGGAGGCCTACTAAATAACCCTTTCTGGGTTCTAGATCAATTTTCCCTGTGGGACAAACTCTTACTTACTTTTAAAACTTACTACAACAAGCCCTGGATCTTGCAGGACTGTGGTATTTTTAGAGTATTGTTTTCTTGTCTTTCCATCCCCCTTTACTTTGATTAATTTTTACCACTGTGTTTTCTAATAAAAATGATAGCACCTAAGAATTAAACCAACAATGCCACAACGACATCACCACATTGATGCGAAGTCACGAGAGTTTATTGCTTTATTTTCATCATTTTATCATGCACCTCTTGACCATTTGAGGTACCCGATATACAATGATGAAGAAATCGATGATATGCAGTCTTACTAGTATGGGTGAAATTTATGGAATAAGAGCATGAATGCTCTCTTTCGAAATGTGTTTGGAGCCCAACAACTTACCAATATTGATGCAGATGCACCACCTCCTCCTCCCCAACCAAAGCCCGCACAACGCCAATATGGTTGTTTGAGAAGGCCTCATCTTCAAGAGGCCTCGAATTTTAATGTTAAGGCGGCTATCGCTCACCTTGAGGCACAGATGGATGGGTTCGATCTGAGGATTAGTGGTATGGATCGGAGATTGCGTTACCAGGGCACCCTCCTTACACAAATTGTTCAAGAATCATTCTCGAGAGAGGCTGATGGTTTCATTGCAAGTGCACAAGCTGGAAGGGATTGGGAGGGAGACGATGAAGATTGATTGGATCTGGTTTAGAATAAATTAGTGTGTTTTAGTGTTTTGATGTAGGGTGTTTTGTGTGTTAAGATTAAAGTAATTTAGGATTTTTAGTTTGATTAAACTTTTAGGTTATTTTACGTTTTTATGATTGTGCTATTAGGGTGGTTTAATTTCTGTGTTAGTGTGTGATAGGATGTAAAGGCTTTGAAAATTTTAATGGAAAAATTAGATGTGTTTATGTTCTGTTTCGGACTGATGAAGAAATGCCCACTGACATCAGTCGATCAATTGAGTTGTAAAAATCAATCAATCGAATGAGAAGTATGTAGCTAAGATTAAGTCAGTTGTGCAACTCAGATCTAGAGGTGACTCTGCAGTGATCCTTCAGATGGCTACAAGCACATTTGCAAGGTAGAGGAATCCAAATCAACCCCTGTGAATTAGACTGCTCTCTTACGCCTATAATTTGTCCACTTCAATGGTCACAGACTATCTTAAGGAGATGATCAACTCACATGGATTAAACTCAGAAAACTAACTTAATCCAAGGGAATGGATTGATCTTAAGGCTATAATCTATCCACTTAAATGGTCATAGACTATCCTAGGAATTTCCTCCAACCAATGAATTAAATCAGAACATGAATACCATTGCAGACACTATGTTTGCAAGGCTACAAGCTCATGTATTTATAGGAGCAAACAACCCTTGAAAATCTAGTAGAAACCACAGACAATCAGAGGTTGAATGGGGACTTAGACTCAGCTGGTCATTGCTATAAAAGGCTACCAATGACCTAGCTCACAATTCTGCAATGTCTATAGAATATTAGATCTAAAATCTAAAAATGGCATTGCAACACAAAGGAGAGTTTTGATTTGCAACTATCTCTCACTTGGCTACAAGCTCAAGTGCAGAGAAGAAGAATCTATCTCAGATCTGTGATTTAGACCTGCCTTAGGGCTATAGTCTGTCCACTTAAATGGTCACAGGCTATCCCAGAGGTTATCCTTCTCATAGATGCTGAAATAGAACAGGATAATTGTTGCTGCCACCATTTTTGCAAGGTTACAAGCTCAAGCAGCCATGGGTGCATCAAATCCGTAGAAATTCATGTGCAAAACATAGAAAATATGCATATTCAATTAAGCTATATGAATGGCATTGCATTGATAAAAAGGAAACTTACAATGTCAGCCCTCAAGGAAACAGCCACTGCAGAAGCTCAAATCAACCCCCAAGTTCATACAAAATCCATTGCAAAAGTAAACTAAACCTAGTTGCTTACAAAGAAGCCAACAAATGCTGGGCTAAGGAAGAAGAAAAGAAAAATGGATGATCTAACTCTAACCCTAATGACCTGAGCACTCTCGAGCTCATAGCCAATTTAGGTTAAAGATGAGATAAGTTTCTGCTAAAACATTATAGCTTATATATAAAGTCTCTCCCTGCCTTGGCCAATAGGAGCGCAGAAGAGAAAAACCCTAATTGCTGGTTGAAGCTGTGGCCTAGTTGTAACCCTTGGATGCCTCGAGAAGTGGGAAATGGATTAGAGCCTCGGGATGTGTACCCTAGAAGTAAGTAAATCTCCAAAGTGTCCCTGAGGTGGACTGAGATGTCAGGATTCTGAGCTTTGCGTAGCTAGAAGTTGCAAATTAGTTTATCGCTAGGCTGTCGCATGGCTGAAAAGTAGCTCGTGAGGATCCTTGTGGTGCAAATACTGCAGCTCGCGAAGATGATTTGCAGTGAGTAGTGTAGCTCGCACAGATGGTCCTCCAGGTGGCTTAGGTCGTGAGGGTCTTTCATGGATGACTTGCACTGAGTTCGGCAATCGCGTGGATAAGATCTCAGCTTCGCGAGTTTCTTGCCAGGATGGAACAAACTTCCCGTGTGGTTAGATTTTGCTCTAAAGTGCGTGAGAGCTGTGCAATATCTTTGCAAGAATATTTTCTGGGGCTCTCTCTCCTCTTGAGCTGCGCAATATCTTCGCGAGCTATGAGTCTGCTATGAGTTCTACTTAGCGAGATCCTCGCGGGGCAGCCTTTTGGATCACTTGAACAATGCGAGGGCCTTGCGAGGTAGATTCTAACTTTGCGAAAACTCCTCTCTGCATAGCTGTTGTTGTGCACAAACTGCTACAATAGTCTCCTCTGCATGGGTCCACTCTCTTTCATCTTTTAGACTTCCAGGGTCCCTTCAGTAACTCAAAATGATCACCATGGTGTGTACCACCGTAGTTTGCTCTAGGCTCTTCAATCAGCTCCAAGGTTTGGCTTCAATCGTTTCTCTGCTTGGCCTCCAAAACATAACTGTTGTACTAAGCTGCAAATTTATTCTTAACTACAAAACAGACTCAAATGAGGATTATTAAATGGCTCCAAGGAGAAGTAAAGGCTAGGTTAAGAGGTGAAAATTGGTATTTTTCAGTGCTTAACACACCTCCAAACCTAATCTTTGCTAGTCCTCAAGCAAAGCAAAATTTAAACAACTACTCTAAAAATTTAAATTCCACTTTTGTAGGGAGCACGAATGTATTTAGCTTATGCATGAAGCCTTTTAAACCCCTAGGTGTTCCCTAGTGGAGGAGTGAAGTCTCCTGAGGGTTTTCAGTGAAGATGCCCACAAACTTCTCAATGAACAATAGTAAACACAAGTGCAAGCATGATCAAATCAGTTTTCAATAAATAGAGTATCAGTCCACTTTTGATCTTTCAAATTTGAGGAGTTTCAAGACATTGAATGCCAACAGTTAACACCTAAATCATGCATGTATACTTATCCAACTAATCAGATAACAACAAGAAACACAGTGTGCAAACCAGTACTAAGCTTACCAATGATTCAAAAATTAGGTTCAAACAATGCCCAATAAGTTCAATCTCATACCCAATGCTGATCAGGGTTTCCTATCACAAATGAATTTAAAGGGTGTTTCAATTCACACAAGCTCAAGAGCAGTTACAGACTCCAAATGGGTCTACAAGCATGAGCATAGGCAGTTGCTCCTAATTTCTTCCATCACCTACTTCTTCTCACCATAGATCAGACAGCTCTTCATCTCTATATGACAACTCACTTCTCTTTAAATCAACAAGGGCTTTTACATGGGTTGTAGTGTGGCTTGTGGTTGAGGTTTTAAAAGAATGGAAGGGATAAAGGGGATTCAAAACTGAGAAATTAGTAGGTGTAGGAAGTGATTAATGACTCCACCTTCTTGAATTAAGTATACTTCATCTTCCTTGACATTTTTCTGATTCAAAGTGGCCAGCTTCTCTTCTTCTTTTCAATTTTCAGATGGAGTTATCCTCTTGACTTCTCTGTTCCTTTTATTTTTTTTAATTTTTTTTTATGGAATGCCACAACTATATCACTGCTACACTTCTATTTATAATTTGCTTCTCTTCTCTTCATCCACCAAATGTTACACCCAACTTGCCCTTCTTCAACTTCTTCTCCTGTACCTTCTGAAGTCTTAGAGTGAGGGTAGGATTGAATCTGGTCTACAGGTTGAGGTGCAGGTACTTTGGTGTATCTTGAAGATAAATTGATTTGAAGGCTCAAAAAGTGTATTCAAAAAGGACATATTCAATGGGTTGGTACTTTTAGGCTCAAACTATCCAAATAAAGGCCTTGATCATCTCCTTAGTGTTATGCATGTTGTCAAAAGTTTCAACTTTGAGATGCCTAATTTCTAGTGAAAAGGGGTTGAATTAACCAGTCCTTAGAGCAAAAAAGACTTACCATATACACTCTTTAAGAAGAAAAAAATTTGTAGGCCCAAATCTCACTAGGTATGATCTTCAATTGAAATTTTGGGCATGTCCTCACCTTTTTCTCTCCTCACTAGTTCACTAAATACTGAAAAAAATTTCTTGATGTTCACCACATGGCAGTAATGAATTTTTAAAGGATTTTAGTATTAACAAGTCTGCACAATTTTTAAATTTCCTCATTTCCAAAATTACTTAGGTGGATCCACTCTATTTATTTCTTTCTCACTTAAGACTGCTGCACTTAAGTTAACTATCCCATTGACTTATCTTGCAATACCCCCAAACCTATGAGGAACAGTGTCCTCACTATTTCAAAAGATACATGGGGAGGGGCAGCAGGGTAGAAAAATAGAGAAATAATGCCACTAACAATTGAAAATGGAAGAAATAAAGACAATGTATAGAGGCACACAAACAATTAATTTTATTAACTGGAAAAATATATAGGACACCATACATGCAAAAGACTGATATTAGACACTATATTACAAACAGACCTGGAAATTAACATCTAATTACAAACTAACTAAACTACATCCTAGAGCTAATCTGAATCTGAGTCTGAGCTCAGTACAAAAGGTGGAGTCCAGTCAAAGTTTCCCTTCTCTCTCTTCATTGATTCAGTGCTGGAAGCACCAGCCTTGGTTCTTTTGGTAGCTGACTTCTTGGGCTTGACACTGCCCTTCTGTTGAGAGGGCTCATTAATGGACACTCCTTTGGATGAGGGTGGTGTCATTACTATGATGATTTTTTGGAGTGTGTCCACAAGTTTTTCTAACATCTCTAATTTCTGCTTTTGCTCTTCATATAACTTGATGGCATGTATCACCACTTGCTCCAACTTCCTCTTCTCAACTTTATGGTCCAGCTGCAGTTGAGCAATCTCAGCTAGGAATGGCTGCTTGATTGTAGTATTGATCTCAGTCATTCCTCTAATTACATCCCTCCTGATGTAAGGGTTTTCATCCATTACTCTTTTGAGGGTGGAAAATGGGGGCATTGGATTTGAGGAAGTAGGAATAATGGTCCTTTCAATGGGGTCCTCAAATCTATGGGAAGGAGTGGCTGAGGATGATGGAGGTGGAAGGGTGGGTGTCAGTTCCTCTTCACTAGGCTCAGTTTGGGTGTGGGTGGAGGTGAAGGATGGTGGGGTAGGAACCATCTTCTCATACTTAGGGTCTATTTGGGTAAAGGTAGATGTAAATATGGGTAGGTTGGATAGTTCCTCTTCTACAGTTTGTGTAAAGGCAGAGGTAAAGGTAGAGAGAATAGGGACCATTGTCAGGTCCTCAATATGAGGATTTGTTTGGGTGGCATCTATGGTTGTAGGCACTGAAAATGAAGGCTGAGGTGAAGGAGGGGACTAGTTACAGGTATGGATATATGTGTAGGTGGGTGGGGTGTTGGGATAAAGTTAAGCAGTATGAACTAGATGGATTATAGGTTAGTTTGGAGTGTAGACTGTTATTGGGTATTGGCAAGAAGTTGGGTTTGTAGTGAGGTAAGTAGGAAAAGTATCAGGGGTAAGGGGTCTGGAATGGTGGGGACTGTGGGTGGGGTGGGTAGGATGGGTTGGAAAGGTGAGTTTGGGGCATGGGTGAATTGGGTTGGTGATGGAGAAGGTGGGTTAGGGGTGAAATAGGTAGGTTGTGGTGAATCTGGTAAGGGTGTGAAATTATGCCTGATGTCCTATGTCCTCCACAATGGAGTCCATGATGGCCGGGAACCCCTCAGTGGTGTATGGGTCAAGGTCATGGGAAGGGAAAAAATAAATGAAATGGTCGAGGGGGTCAAAGGTGTCAAGTTCAATGGATGTAGAGGTATTGGGTTGACTAATGTCTGATATAGGCTGGGGTAAAGGAATGGGTTCATATGTAGTGGTTGGGTGTACTTGGATTTGAATGGGCTGAAGTAAAGGAGTAGGGTCTAGTAGGGTAATCAAGTGGGGAGGTTCAGTGACTGTTGTGGATTATTTGGAGGATTTCTTTTTCTATGCTCTTGTAATAGTGGGGAGTGGGTAAAGTGAAAGGAAATGTGGGTTGACTTGGGTCGGGCACATGGATAGGGGTGGGTATTGTTGAAGGGGCTGATGAAGAAATGGTGGGGATGGGGATTGTGGAAGATGTAGGGGATGGAATGGTGGGTGGAGGAGGAACTGGCATAGGGCTGGTGGTGGGTGGGATGGCTGAGCTGGCAGCAGCATGCCCCACTGATGTAGTGGTAAAACTGACATCTGCTGATGTGGCAGCAACGGGAGCAGTAGGTGTAGTGGCAGCTACTACAGCTTGTGCGGGCTGCCTCTTTCTCCTTTTTTTTTTAATGAGGGTCATACTGATCCCCCACAGCTTCTTCCCAAATTTCACTACGGACAATGTCTCTATTGGTTCCCCCATCTTAAACTAATATCCACCTTGTTTTAGTAGGCCAGTGATCAGCCTGCTGTAAGGAAGTGCATGTGGTTTTATTTCTTCTAGACCTTCTCCTAAATATCCTTCATCCCTTCAAAGATCAGTTGGGCTGCATCAAATCAGTGCCCCTGAGAGAAGCTATAGATGGCATCAGCTATAGGTGCCCTTCTCTCCTGCTGGTGCCCAGTCACATAGATGTTCTTCTTCAGAACATGATCCATGAATAGCAGCCTGGGCTCTAAGTCTCTCCTCCTGATGGAGTCTCCTGAAGCCTTCGTCCCTTGTGTTATCTTCTCAGCAATCACAGCAATGGGGGCAGTCAGAGTTGCTCCCAAGGTACACTCAGGGTTGAAGGCAGCTGGTATCCCTAGGACTTGGGCTATCATAGATGGATCCACTAATATTTTAAAATATTCCAATAGGATCAGCAACACAGGGTTTCCATCCTTATCTTTCCTGACCTTGATGTTCTGATAAAACAGCTGGACTAACCTAGGAAAGGCTAACTCCAATGGGGGCCTGAGTAGAGATATCAAGGAGGCCTTCGTCAGAATTTCTATTATTGGGGCAGTCAAGGGCTCCTTCTCAAAAAATGCCTTTTCAAAGGTAGTCTTAAGCTCCAATTTAATGGCAGCTATAAAATCACTAGGAGTTGTCAGGGGATTGACTTTAGGGACAGCCTCCTTGCCCTTCTTCTATTTCTTAGCCTCTTTAGGGCTAGCAGTAACAGCCTTAGCCCTCTTTTTTAGTGCATTTTTCTTTTTGGGGTTCTCAGGTTGGGAAACTGGGGCATCAGTGCCCTCCACAGTGGATGCCTTAGCAATCCTCACTGATTTTCTTATTACTGTGGGGATTGCTATTTGAGGGGGGTTCAATAGGTCTTCAAGGTTTTCCACAAATGGGGTTTTGTCTGCCATTTCACAAAATCCTAAGGCTCTAGGGCTGGAAACACAAACCCTAGGTACCTATAGCTCCACTAAGGTGTCTCCACACAAATTCCTCCCACAAAATCACGCAGCAGACTAGAGGAAATACAAATTAAACTCACAGCTGAGAAAATAAAGACTTAGCCTCTGAAAGATAGGGTTTTAGTTTAGAATTTGTACAGTAAATCGATCTGCTCTTTGTCAGGTGCAAAATGCTTGGGGGCTGATGTGGAGCAAAGTGACAGGAGTAGGGTGTAAGAGCAGGGGTAAAATGGGCAGTGAAGGTGAAAGAATGGCAATGACAGCTCAGTGGTGTGCGCTAGAAGCTAGGGCAGAGAGAGATGAAATGAAGAAGAAGTAATTACGGGGTTTAAATCAATGAAACCCATGCTTCGCGAGGCTCTCACCAGGTTATCGCGAGGATGAGATTAGAAGAAATGAGCCTCGCAAGCTGGAATAAGCACTGGATGCCCTATCATGTAGTTCTATGCAGGATAAATCACAGCTCGCGCAGTTTAGAAGGAGCCTCACGAGCTGAAATGAGTATGGAATTCACTACTCGCACAGTTGAAAATGAGCTTCACGACTGGCACATTTGCTGAACACAAGGGACCTCACAAGGCTCATTACAGTTCAGTCTTCAGGTAGTTTGCTCATGAGGCTCTCCTGAAGATAAGATTTGCACATTAGAGCCATGCGAGCAGCTCATGTCTACTTGAATTGCAGCTCGCAAGGTTCAATTAACCATGCGAGAAGGCCAAATTTTCCTTGAGAACTACTCGCGAGGGTGCTTGAACTTCATGACAAGGCCACATCCATAGCTTCTTAGTGCTAGCCCACTAGCATGTGTATTTAAATTGTCATGCACCCTGCCATGGTGCACCAGCACCATATTTCTATCACATTTTAACTATTTCATAGCTGTGAGACTCTTGCCCATTCCATAATTCATGCACACAAATGTTCACAACACGGATCATAGCAGTCAATCAATTGAAACCCTTGGTTGCACAGTCTACTCTACACACTCAAATCACACATGCAGATGGCCCAATCCATGGTAGATGAAGACTCATAAATTTAGATCCAGATAATCTAAACACTTAATCATTAACACAAAACATTACAGGATACAAGAATAAATTAAAAACAGCAAATGACTGAATTTTAACACACACAAAATAGTTATATTACAAAGTGTACATGGCTGTGGATCACTCATGAGTGGTAGGGTCTTGAAGATAGATGGTTGCAGAGGACTCCATGGAATTTTCCACACATAACTTGATTCTCTAACCATTCACCTTCATGATCTTCCCAGAAGTAGGGTCCATTATCTCCACAACCTCAGATAGGGATGCGTGAGTTACAATAAAAGGGCCATCCCATCTGGATCTTAACTTTCCTAGAAAGAATTTCAGTTTGGAGTTGAACAGCCATACCTTGGCACCAGCCTCAAAGTCCTTTTTCAGTAGGCTTTTGTCAAAGAAAGCCTTGGCTTTCTCTTTGTAAATTCTTGAATTTGCATAGGCCTCTAATCTCAGCTCCTCTAGCTCAGCCAGCTGTAATTTTCTGTGTGAACTAGCAGCAGTTAGATCAAAATTCAGAGTTTTAATAGCCCAGTAGGCTCTATATTCTAACTCCACTAGTAGATGACAAGCCTTTCCATAAACCAGTATAAAAGGGGGCATTCCAATAGGGGTCTTATAGGCAGTCCTATAAGCCCCTAGGGCATCCTACAGCTTCAGGGACCAGTCCTTCCTATCAGTCCTCACAGTTTTCTCTAAAATGTGCTTGATTTCTCTATTAGAGATCTCCACTTGCCCCTGGTCTGTGGGTGGTATGGAGTAGCCACTCTATGTGTAACAGAGTACTTCTTGAGCACTCTCTCAAAGTACCTGTTACAGAAATGACTCCCCCATCACTAATGATGGCTCTGGGGGTGCCAAATCTGGAGAATATATTGTCCTTCAAAAATCTAAGGACAACTGTGTGATCATTGGTTCTATTGGCAATGGCTTCTACCCATTTGGATACAGTCCACAGTTACAAGAATGAAATTAAACCCATAGGAAGGAGGAAGTGGACCCATGAAGTCTATTCCCCACACATCAAACAGTTCTACCACAAGGATGGGGTGCAATGACATTGAATCTCTTTTGGATATGCCCCCCATCTGTTGACATCTTTGAGAGTCCTTGCAGTGCTCCATTGCATCCTTAAACAAGGATGGCCAATAGATTCCACTTTGGAGCACCTTGGCAGTAATTTTTCTTCCCCCAAAATGATCTCCACAGGCCTTTCTCATGGCACATTGAAAGAATGTTGTAGAATTCATTTTCAAGAACACACCTCCCAACAATTTGATCTGCACAACACTTATAAAGGTAAGGATCCTCCCAAAGAAAATATTTGACCTGAGAGAAAAATAGGACTTTATCCATCTTGGACCAATGTGGGGGAATCCTTCCTGCAGCAAGATAGTTTACAATGTTTGCAAACCAGGGAACACTCATAATGATAGTAAAAAGTTTCTCATCCGGGAAAGAATCATTCACAGGTATATTTGCACAGTCAGCTGGTAAAATTCTAGACAAGGGGTTTGCAATCACATTTTTCACACCCTTTTTATCCTTGATCTCTATATCAAACTCTTGTAATAAGAGGATCCATTTGATCAACCTTGGCTTGGCTTCTTTTTTACACAACAGGTACTTCAGGGCTGATTGATCAGTGAAAACAATAATTTTGGACCCTAAAACCTAAGGTCTAAATTTTTTCAAGGCAACGACAACTTCCAATAGCTCTTTCTCAATGGTGGTATAGTTCAAATGAGCATCAATCAATGTCTTGTTGGCATAATAAATTACACTGGATAATTTATCTTTCCTCTGCCCCAAAACTATACCAATTGTAAAATCTGAAGCAACACACATAAGCTCAAAGGGAAGGGAGTAATCTAGGGCCTGGATGATAGGGGCAGAAGTCAAGCAATTTTTCAGAACCTCAAAGGCAGTCAAGCACTCAGCAGTGAATATAAAAGGCACATCCTGACACAGCAGGTGGCACAGAGGTTTAGAAATTTTTGAAAAATCCTTGATGAACCTTCTGTAGAAACCAATATGCCCAAGGAAAGATCTCACTTGCTTGATAATTCTTGGAGGAGGCAAATGTGAGATTAGGTCAATTTTTGTCATATCTACCTCAATTCCCTTGTTAGAAACCACATGACCAAGAACAATTCCATGGGTAACCATGAAATTGCTCTTTTCTCAGCTCAACACTAGGTTGGTTTCTTCACATCTCTGAAGCAGAAGGGATAGATGATGCAAACACTGATCAAAATCATTACCATACATAGAAAAATTATCTATAAAGATCTCCAAATACTTGTCTAACATATTAAAAAAAATTGCAAACCTACATCTCTGGAAAGTAGCAAGAGCATTACACAGTCCAAAAGGCATCCTTCGGTAAGCAAAAGGGCCAAAGGGATAAGTGAAACTTAATTTCTCCTGATCTTCTGGATACACTGGGATCTAGTTATAACCAAAGTATCCATCAAGAAAGTAATAGTAAGCTTTTCCTGCTAACTTATCCAGAATCTAGTCAATGAAGGGCAGTGGGAAATGGTCCTTCCTAGTCTTGGAGTTCAGTTTTATGTAGTCAATACAGACCCTCCAACCAGTGGTCTCCCTGGTTGGCATTAACTTTCCAGACTCATTGGGCCCCACAATGATGTCAGACCTCTAAGGCACCACTTGTGTAGGTGACACCCATTAAGAGTTAGAAATTGGGTATATTACTTTAGCATCAAGTAGTTTTGCCACTTCCTTCATCACCACCTCCCGCATATGAGGATTTAACTTCCTTTGCATCTCCCTAGAGGGTTTGGAACCCTCTTTCAAATGAATTTGGTGCATACTCATAGTTGGTTTAATTCCCCCCGATCAATAATAGTCCATCCAATTGCTTTTTTATGCATCTTGAGCACACCAATCAGTTTCTCTTCCTGCTCCACAGTGAGGGCAGATGAAATAATCATAGGCAGTTTTTTTTCTTGCCCCAAGAATGCATATTTAAGAGTGTTGGAGAGCTGTTTCAGCTCTAAATCTGGTGGAATGACAAGAGATGGCAGCAATGGTAACTTTGATGGCTAAGGCAAGGGCAACAATTTGTATTTACATGTGGAATGCTGCACTAGGCCCCCTAAGGACTTTGATGCCTTGTTGTCTTCAACTAGGTAAATTGGGGCCTCCTCCTCATGAGCCTTAGTCCAAATATGTTCAAAGTCCTCAGCAACTATATCTCAATCCAGCAGATTGGACACATTTTCCTCCACTAGGTCATCTAGTACATCTATTGCAAAGCAGTCCTCATTGTCCAGTTGAGGTTGCTTGGCATCATTGTACACATTTAATTTGACCTTCATGTTCCCAAAGGCCACCTTTATTATCCTAAATCTGTATTGTATATAAGCATTGGCTATGGCCAAAAAGGGCCTGTCTAAAATGACAGGAATGGAAGTACTACTTTTTGAAGGGTCCATATCCAAAATAAGAAAATCAGCAGGATAAAAGAATTGGTCTACTCCAACCAACACATCTCCTACCATTCCCATAGGCATTCTCTCAGACCTGTCAGCCAACTGAAGCACAAAAGATGTTGGTTTCAGTTTCCCCAAACGTAGTTGTTCATACATAAAGTATGGCAGTAGGTTGACACTGGCTCCCAAGTCAAGGAGGGCTCTGCCTATGGTATGTTTACCAATGATGCAGGGGATAGTAGGTACCCCTAGGTCCTGCAATTTTGCTTGTGTGGAGATAGACAACACAGATTGGGCATTCTCAACTGCAAAAACCATTTTGGATAAATGAACCCTAGACTTTCCATGTTGGGTACAAAGGTCCTTGAGAAACTTAGCATAGGCTGGGACCTGGTTGATGGCATCAAGCAGAGATAAATTGATCTTAACTTGCTTGAAGGTCTTGATCATTTCCTCCATTTTAGCATGCTCCTTATCAAAAGGGGAAGGGCCTTTTAATTCATGAGGAAATGGCAGCTGTGGTACTGCTAGTACCTCAGTTGCATGCCTAGCTATTTCATGATTAAATTTTTGTTTTTTTCTTTTTTCTTCATTTATTTCTTCTTGTTGGGGCTCAACAACAGCCCCATTATTATCCTCCAACTGCTCAGCAACAGGAGATGAGTTCTTCTCCTCTTCTACACTCACATTCCTCTCTTTTTCACTCTCATTTTTCTCCTTTACCTCCCTGCCCACTTGATTATCAACCACCCTACCACTCCTTAGGGTAGTGACCGCCTTAGCCTCCTCATGAGTTGAGGATCCCTCACCAATAATAAATTGACCCTTAGGGTTGGCTAGGGGTTGACTGGGCAGCCTGCCCTCCTCTCTTCTGGCCAATACATTTGAAATTTGGCCAAGTTGGTCCTCTCCTTGTTTATGCATTGACTGTGAGAATTCACAGTCTGTGATAGAGAGCCCAAGTTTTACAGTGATGATAAAACTTGTTCTTCAAAGGAGGGGCTCTAGGCTGAGATGGTGGAAACATCAATTGGTTAGGCTGTGGGGCTGATTGCTTGAAGGCTTGTCTTGGTATATAACCATGTTGATACTGTGGTTGTGGTCTATAAGGTAATGCCAACTGCTGCTGCGGGGATTTCTGATATGTGTCTTTTCTCCACCTCAAATTGGGGTGGTTTCTCCATTGATACCCAGTTGGTTGTTGCCCATATGACTAGGCAGCATTGGCATGTTCCAAGACCAATTAAGGATATTGGCTAGCTGATGGACATTCCTCAAGTGAATGTGTGGGAGACTGGCATATCAGACATGCCTCTTTCACATGTGCAATCAGTCTAGGCTGCATCACATTCATCAATTTATCAAATTTTTAGCTCAAGCTATCCACCTTCCTTTCAAAATCACTGAGCACACTGACTTCATACATCTTTCTTTTAGAGATGACTTTTTTCCCCATCTTAGTAGGAGTCTCAATGTTATTTCTAGACAGACTCTTCTGCTGCATGGAATTTTCACTTATAACATCAAACAGCTTCCATGCCTCATCAGCAGTCCTGTGGAGGTAAGTATCCCCACATGAGGCATCCACCATGTCCGTGCTCTGGGAATCAATTCCTTGGTAGAAGCTCTGAACAAGCTGCCACTCAGGAATTTGGTGGTGGGGATATTATTTCAAAAGCTTCTTAAACCTTCCCCAAGCTTGATGAAAATCCTCAGCTAGGAATTGAGCAAAGGAAATTATGCTCTTCCTCAACTGGTTAGTTTTAGACAATGAAAAAAATTTAACCAAAAATTGACATTGAAGATCATTCCATGATTGTATGTTGTTTGCTTGGAGCAAGGAAAATGAAGTTCTGGCTCTGTCCTTTAATGAAAAAGGAAAGAGCCTCAGTTTGGTGCACAAACCCAAGAACTCATCAATGTGCTTATATGGGTCTTCTTTGCTTAGCCCATGAAATGATGGATGATTTAATCTCATAATTTCCTTCCACAGTAGGGAATTGAATGCAGTAAGGGGAGTTATATGCCCTGGAGCATTGAATTTCTTCAATGTTCTCTGTTGCTCACCCATCTCTACTACTGGCTCAATATCCACAGCAGGGGCTTGTGTGGTGTTCCTAGGTTTAAGGGCCCTCTCTATCTCAGGATTTGGAGGTTCTAAGTCAAGGTTAAGGAACCTCCTACCCAGCATGCTGTTAAGCACTGATTTTTGCCACTTTTTACACCTTTCAACCTGACTTTTGCTAAGCTTTAGAGCTGTTTATGATTACTTTTAGCTTATTTTGCAGTTTAGGGAGAAAGTGCGGCCTTAGTGCAGTTTTGTGGTAAAAAGGTGCCAATGAGAGAAAAATGAGCTGAGAAGAAAGGGAGTCTCGCATGAAAACTATGTGGCTTCAACTTAAGCAGTCTCGGAGCTACAACTTGGTACCCATTGCAGCAGTTGATGTCTAATCTGTGAAGTGGAGCTTCAACCAACCTTCCATCCAATCTTGCCGAAAGCTGCATTTGGAGCTTAAAACCTATCGAGTTCTGCTGGTGATCCTATCGAAGTGAAGCTTCCAAGCCTATCGACCTCTTCAAGTGCTGAGTTTTAATCTCCTCAGCAACCTGTCGAAACCTACAGCTTCAGCCCCCCTTGAACATGTCGAATGGTGAGGAAGCTGGAGCAGCTAAACCCATCGACAACGAGAAGCTTCCGATCCTTTAGAGCAGCAGCAGCTCCAAGCTCTCCATCCTCTCGAGATACACTTCAAGACCCCAGCTTCAAACATGTTGACTTGTTGAAGCTGCCACCAAACCTGATAAGCAAAGCCACGTAAACTTTTCAAACGAGGGATTAAAGCCACAGGTTCAACAAGTTTGCAAGTCGAGTAGACCAACTTGCAGCTCCAGCCATCTAATCAGCATCAGCATGTAACCTGTCAAATGGAGCAATGAACCTTGGAGCCATTCTGCCGATCTACTGCTGAAATGTCAAACTCTCAATCCTGTTGGCATTGTATACAAATTCCTATACTTTTAAACCTATCGAACAGCACAGCTTCAACATTTCGACAGCATAAAGTTGTAGCTCCCAATCCCATTGTACCTGTCGACTGGTTCAGCACCTTGAACCTATCGAAATATCCAGCTGCAGCCCATCACCAACCTATCAAGCAGTTCAAGTGGGTGCAACCTATCGAAATGTTGGAAGGAACCTATCGAATGGTGGCAGATCTGCAGCATTCAATCCTATCGAACTCCCCAGCCTTTCAGCCTTCAATCCTATCGAAAAACCCAGCTGCAGCTCCCACCTTTTCATCCTATCGAACAGTTGGTCTAGCAGCTCTTGCACCTATCGACAGCTTCTCCATGCAAAGTCTGAACCTATCGAATGCTACCCAGCTGCAGCCTTGCACCTATTTCCATCCTATCGAATTCTGCAGCTTTGAACCTATCGAACACTACAAGCAGCAACAGCCTTCTAGCAAACCTGCATGCAAGTTTCAGCTGCAATGCAGCCCACAGCACCCTTTGACCGACTAGATTTCTCAATCCGTTGAGATGCCCAACCTCCGGCTTTCTCCAATCGGCCGATGTGCAGTCAAGATCCTATCCAACATTTGACTTCTCAGAAAGTACCTCAAATCTGGAGTCTTATGTGCAGCTGCACATACATTCATATATATATATATATATATATATATGCTTCTTGCTTCAGCTAAAAAACCAGACCATAGCAGCCTTTGACCGCTTAAATCTCTCAACCTATCGAGAAGCCCAACCTCTAGCTTGCCCCAAATCGGTCAAGATGCAGTCAAGATCCCATCCAACCACCGATTACTCAGAAAGCCCCTCACACCTGGCGTTTTAAGTGCAACTGTAGTATATATATATATATATTGCTTGTTTCAACCTCCAATTAGAAACTATCGAATGGTTCAAGTGGCTGCAGCTCATCCTATCGAAATGCTTCAAGCTTATTCCTTCAACCGGTCGAGTTGCAGCCATGGGATTTAAAATCAGCAGTTTAGTAAAACGGGGCCCATTTGGGGTTGTTTTGGTGACAACCAGCAGAAGTACATTGGGCTGTTTTTGGAAATAATTACAGCAGGGATATTTTGGGGGCAGCCAAGAATAATTTTTGGGCAATCACTTGAGGTGTGCAACTGGAAAAAGGGGCAGCTTGGGTCTATTTTGCGGATAACAAGTATAAAGATGAGTAGCTGAGTATTTTTGATAAGCAAGGGAAAATTTGGGAACTCCAATGCACAGAAAATGCTGCACATGGGTAGGAGCTAATTTTTGGCGGGAATGCAACTGAAGCACAACAGAAGGGATCCATCTCTGCTCTCTGATTGGCTGAAACCCAAGGCATATGTATAAATACCCATCTATTTTACTGTTTTTCTTCAGCAAGGAAAGTAGGAACGAAGGAATAGCCTGACTTCTCCTTAGCTCATTTAGGTTTAGTTTAGGTTTTTATTTTCCTTTTTCTTTTCCCCCCTTCTCTCTCTAATCCAGCCTGTTGGATTAGATCTAGATAGCAGCTCAGATCTGTTTTGTAATTGTAAGTTCGGCATGAAGAAATGTGGATCGATGCACAGACAGATCTGAGAGTATTTTCATTGTAAGAGTGACCTTGTTTGCAATGATAATATTGTTTTTAATGCTTAGTTAGATCTAAAGATCTTGTGGTCCCATTAGATTCTCGATCAGATTTGTGTAGAGGAGCTTGTTAATCAGCTCACCCACTTAACTAGTAGATCTCTTGATGACCATCTGATTTCCCTGGGTTTGACATGCCTATAATTCCCTGAGTCTGTGGCCTTGGAATTGCAGCATCTGTATTGGTTTTAATTGTTCTAATTGAGGCTATGGCTTTGTAGGAGATCTCTAGGATGGTCTGTGACCATTAAAGTGGACAAATCATAACCTTAAGGTAAATCTAAGCTCAGGCCTCAATTGAATTTATCTACTGCAATTCATGGATTCGATAAAGTCTATAGGATGGTCTGTGACCATTAAAGTGGACAGATCGTAGCCTTAAGATCAGGTGAATCCTGTGATTTGGAGTGGAATTTATACCCTGCAACTGTGCTTATAGCCAGTTGTGGGATGGGTGCATATCCTCAGATCTTGATTTGTTTTGCAATAAGAACCAGGTCCTGGCTGCCTATTTCTCATCATTTGATCTTTATTTGTTCATCCATCTTCCTCCATCTTTTAGTTTAGTTTTATTTCAGTTTTGTAGAATTAGATCTAGTGACACAGAGAAACTCTCTTTCTTTTCCCTGTTTTCATAGAATTTCCAGATTCGTAGCCAGATCTGGAGGTCTACTATACTCCTAGGTTTAGATCACTACTCCCTGTGGGACAAACTCTTACTTATTAAAACTTGCTACAAAGGACCCTGTATCTTGCAGGTCTAGGATATTTTCGATGTGCTGAATTCATTCTTTGTTTTATTTTTATTTTATTTTACTTTTACCATTACACAATAAATCAGTACACTAGAAATTCCCAACACATGCACACACACAGCAGCAAGTAAAGAACAACACAGACAACATTCTTAAAGAATTTATAACCAAAAAGAACTACTAACACATACTATTGAGCTGAAAATCCATACAACAAAAATGGAACTGATAATTAGGGGGAAAGAAATGCAAATTAAAGGTAGCAAAGCTCTAGCTGTAGTTCTAGCTTTTCCCTTTTGCTGTTGTCCAGATCTGTAAAAGCCAATGCAAAATCACTAGTACTTTTTATTCAAAAATAGGCACTGCTACAAATGAATATAGTACACAAAAAAAAAATACACTCAGGTCTACTAATTAGATCAAAGATCCCTGGCAGCGACACCAAAAACTTATTGGTTGTATTTTAGGTGTTGTTATTTTTATTAGAAAATACAGTGGTAAAGATTAATCAAAGAAAAGGGAGATGGAAAGATATGAAAATAGCAATCTAAAAATACCACAGTCCTGCAAGATATAGGTCCTGTAGTAGCAAGTTTTGAAAGTAAGAGTTTGTCCCACAGGGATGGATGATCTAGAACCCAAAAAGGGTTATGTTAGTATGCCTCCATATCTGACTCAAAACCCTCAGGAGACTTCACTCCTCCACTAGGGATCACCTAGGGGTTTAAAAGGCTTGATGCATAAGCTAAATGCATTCGTGCTCCCTACGAAAGTAGCATTTAAATTTTTAGAGTAGTTATTTAAATTTTGCTTTGCCCGAGGACTAGCAAAGATTAGGTTTGGGGGTGTGTTAAGCATTGAAAAATACCTTTTTTCACCTCTTAACCTAGCCTTTACTACTCCTTGAAGCCATTTAATAATCCTCTTTTGAATCTATTTTGTAATTAAGAAAAAATTTGTAGCTTAATACAACAATCATGTTTTGGAGGCCAAGAAGAGAAACAATTGAAGCCAAACCTTGGAGCTGATTGAAGAGACTAGAGCACACCAGAGTGGCACACACCATGGTGATCATTTTGAGTGACTGAAGGGACCTTGAAAGTCCAAAAGATGAAAGTGAGTGAACCCATGCAAAGGAGAAGGCATTGCGTGATCGATGCCTTTATGTGACTATGTTTCATGAAGTTAGACTCTACCTCACAAGGCCCTCGCATGGTTCAAGTGATCCAAAAGGCTACCTCACGAGGATCTCACTAAGTAGAACTCGCAGCAGACTCATAGCTCACGAAGATATCGCGTAGCTCAAGAGGAGAGAGAGTCCAAGAAATCATTTTCGTGAAGATCTCGCGCAGCTCTAGCACACTTTATAGCCAAGTCCAGCCGTGCGAGAAGTCTGTTCCATCCTGGCGAGCAACTCACGAAGCTCAAATGTTATCCACGAGAGCTGCAAAACTCAGTGCAAGTCATCCGCAAGAGAACCTAGCGACCTGAGCCACCTCGAGGACCATCTGCACGAGCTGCACTACTCACTGCAAATTATCCTCGTGAGCTACTTTCCAGCCACGCGACAGCCTAGCAATAAGCCAAAATGCACTTCTAGTTGCACGAAGCTTGAGATCCTGACTTCTTAGTCCACCTCAGGGAAACTTTGGGGATTTCCCTACTTCTAGGGCACACATCTCGAGGCTCTAATCCATTTTCCCACTTCTCGAGGTATCTAAGGGTCACAATTGGGCCACATCTTCATCCAGCAATTAAGGTTTCTCTCCTCTGTACTCCTATTGGCCAAGGCAATGAGAGACTTTGTATATAAGCTATAATGTTTTAGTAGAAACCCATCTTATCTTCAACCTAAATTGGTTGTGAGCTCGAGAGTGCTTAGGTCATTAGGGCTAGGGTGAGATCATCTATTTTTCTTTTCTTCTTCCTTAGCTCAGCATTTGCTGGCTAAGTTCTTTGTAAGTAACTAGGTTTAGTTTTGTTTTGCAATGGGTTTTGTATGAACTTGGGGGTTGATTTGAGCTTCTGCATTGGTTGTTGCCCTGAGGGTAGATCATTATAAGTTCCTTTTATTTAATGAAATGCTATTTTTAAAGCTCCATTAAATCTATATTGTTCTATTTTTTTATAGATTCTTATGGGTTTGATACTCCCATGGTTGCCTGAGCTTGTAGCCTTATAACCATAGTGGCAGCAACAGTTATCTTGTTTTATTTCATCAATCTCCGAGAAAGATAACCTCTGGGATAGCCTGTGACCATTTAAGCGGACAGACTATATTTCTAAGGCTGGTCTAAATAATAGATCTGAGGTAGATTCTCCTTCTCTACACTTGAGCTTGTAGCCAAGTGAGAGATAGTTGCAGACCCAAACTCCCCTTTGTGTTGCAATGCCTTTTTTAGATTTTAGATCTGATGCTCTATAGAGATTACAAACTTGTGAGCTAGGTCATTGCAGGCCTTTTGTAGCAATGACTAGCTGAGTCTATGTCCCCATTCAACCTCTGATTTTTTATGGTTTCCACTAGATTTTCAAGGCCATTTTACTGCATTTTGAATCATTTAGTCATTGTTAGCCTTACACCATTTAACATAGATTATCCAATGGTATTCAATCCATGTGATTAGTTCATGGTGATTTGGATTCTCGCCAGATGTGCTTGTAGCCATCTAAAGGATTAGATAATTCACCTTAGATCAATCCATCGAATCTTAGTCAGATACTTCTTATCATTTTACCTTTATTTTACCACACCATTAGCACCTTCTTTAAAACCCTTTCTATAGTATAGGACTACATTTTATTTCTTAGTTTTAGTTTTAGTTGTAACAACCCCAAAAACTTCCTTTCATGTATAGGACTGCACCTTCATTAAAACCCTGACTACAGATCTAGAAATCCTAAAGAAAGGGAGTGTTTTGGGGATGTCACAGCTAAACCTAAAACTAAGAAATAAAATGCAGTCCAATACTATAGAAAGGGTTTCAAAGAAGGTGTTGATGGTGTGGTAAAATAAAGGTAAAATGATGAGAAGTATGCTGCTAAGATTAAGTCAGTTGTGCAACTCAGATCTAGAGGTGACTCTGCAGTGATCCTTCAGATGGCTACAAGCACATCTGCAAGGTAGAAGAATCCAAATCAACCCCTGTGAATTAGACTGCTCTCTTAAGCCTATAATTTGTCCACTTCAATGGTCACAAACTATCTTAAGGAGATGATCAACTCATATGGATTAAACTCAGAAAACTAACTTAATCCAAGGGAATGGATTGATCTTAAGGCTATAATCTATCCACTTAAATGGTCATAGACTATCCTAGGAATTTCCTCCAACCAATGAATTAAATCAGAACATGAATACCATTGCAGACACTATGTTTGCAAGGCTACAAGCTCATGTATTTATAGGAGTAAACAACCCTTGAAAATCTAGTAGAAACCACAGACAATCAGAGGTTGAATGGGGACTTAGACTCAGCTGGTCATTACTATAAAAGGCTACCAATGACCTAGCTCACAAGTCTACAATGTCTATAGAATATTAGATCTAAAATCTAAAAATGGCATTACAACATAAAGGAGAGTTTTGATTTGCAACTATCTCTCACTTGACTACAAGCTCAAGTGCAAAGAAGAAGAATCTATCTCAGATCTGTGATTTAGACCTGCCTTAGGGCTATAGTCTGTCCACTTAACTGATCACAGGCTATCCCAGAGGTTATCCTTCTCATAGATGCTAAAATAGAATAGGATAATTGTTGCTGCCACCATTTTTGCAAGGCTACAAGCTCAAGCAGCCATGGGTGCATCAAATCCATAGAAATTCATGTGCAAAACATAGAAAATATACATATTCAATTAAGCTATATGAATGGCATTGCATTGATAAAAAGGAAACTTACAATGTCAACCCTCAAGGCAACAGCCACTGCAGAAGCTCAAATCAACCCCCAAGTTCATACAAAATCCATTGCAAAAGTAAACTAAACCTAGTTGCTTACAAAGAACTTAGCCAACAAATGCTAGGCTAAGGAAGAAGAAAAGAAAAATGGATGATCTAACTCTAACCCTAATGACTTGAGCACTCTCGAGGTCATAGCCAATTTAGGTTAAAGATGAGATAAGTTTCTGCTAAAACATTATAGCTTATATATAAAGTCTCTCCCTGCCTTGGCCAATAGGAGCGTAGAAGAGAAAAACCCTAATTGCTGGTTGAAGTTGTGGCCCAGTTGTAACCCTTGGATGCCTCGGGAAGTGGGAAATGGATTAGAGCCTCGGGATGTGTACCCTAGAAGTAAGTAAATCTCCAAAGTGTCCCTGAGGTGGACTGAGAAGTCAGGATCCTGAGCTTTGCACAGCTAAAAGTTGCATATTGGCTTATCACTAGGCTGTTGTGTTGCTGAAAAGCAGCTCACGAGGATACTTGTGGTGCAAATACTGCTGCTCACGAAGATGATTTGTAATGAGTAGTGCAGCTCACACAGTTGGTCCTCCAGGTGGCTCAGGTCGTGAGGGTCTCGCATGGATGACTTGCACTGAGTTCTACAAATTGCATGTGTGCAATAGTGGGATTTTTTTACTATCCCGTCGTGATGATGCGCACTCTCTAAATGATATAGAGTCACCACCTAGAGCTTTTGGTATCCCGGGAAACCTAAATCAATTTCATAAGCACCGAAGTGCCAAAAATGTGACTCTGATTCACCGGTCTACGCCAAAGGCTCTTGGGTAGGGGCTTCGGTTATTGATCGAGAAGGTGTTAGGAACCCGATCAACCCGCTCTAAAGTGGTCTCTACTTATGGCCAAAGATAAAATAAAAATGAAAATAAAAAGAGCACTTCCTCTTGCCCAAAGGCACTATGATCCTATTTGTACCCCTCTGTTACTACCGAGATTTTGATGGCACAATGGCACAAATTCAAGGATAGAGCAAAAGCTAAGAAGGTAGAGGAATAGAGGGGAGAGCCGGAGCTCTCGAGCCCTTAAAGCAAGCGTGTGGACCTTCGCGTAGGTGCACTTTGCGAGCTTCCAATGGCACAAATGCCATATGTGTGTATTATTATTTTTTGGATTTGCTTTTTTTGGATTTTTTTATGGCACAAACGCATATGTGTGTATTATTATGTCTTGGATTTGCTTTTTATGATTTTTTTTTTTTTGCATAAATGTACATGTTATGTATTTTTGTTTTTGTGATTTGCTTTTTTTTTTTTTTTGCATAAATGTATATGTTATGTATTATTATTATTTTTTTTTAATTTTCATTTTTTGATTTTTTTGCATAACTGTACATGTTATGTATTACTATTTTTTGGATTTGCTTTTTTTGAGTTTTTTTGCATAAATGTACATGTTGTGTATTATGATTTTTTGGATTTGCTTTTTTTGTGTTCTCTCCTCTTTTTTGAAAATGCGGATGATTTGATGATGATTTTTCTTTGAAAATGATGATGATGATTAGGAAAGAAAAAGGTCCTACTTACCTCCCTGCGAGCCTGTTTGGCAAATGATTTCTTGCTACTTATGTGACCTGATTTTATTACTTGTTGTTGTCTCAGAATGTCAAGCGAGGAGGAGCATGTGCAGGAGGAGGGGCAGGAGCAAGAAGAATGGTCAGACGTTACCTATAGTTCTCGGGGGGAGCAAATTTTCATGGTGCAACGCTCTTCTCGCACCTAGTTTGACATGCAAGGCGAGGCCGCCCGCATTGGCCTCCTTCATCTTCAATACACTCACATCTCCAATTTTGGGATTGTCGGGAGGGTAAAGAGCTTTGTGATTGTTCTTTGTGTAGGATTACACTATTTTGAGGATCTGACACCCCTTTGTTTGGATGCAGGACCTGCCTCCCATCACCTTTGAGGCTGGTTGGACCTCCAGCGCTTCTACCTCTACCTCCCTCCGATCTTGGCATTTATTCTCACACAAGCCAGTTTTGGGGACTTCCTCTCATGTGCTGCTATGTAGGCAGACTCGGCCTATCTGAAGACCCTAATTGAGCACTACCGTCCTGAGACTATGATGTTTCATATGGCCACAATGGAGATGACCTTTACTCCCATCAATTGGGCAATGATTACGGGGATTTCGATAGGAGGGCTATCGGTGGCTAACCTTCGTGTCCCTAGTCGGGATGAGATAGTTCAACTGATCGGAGATTACCCCACTTTTGGGAATTTACACGGCATCAAAGTTAGAATGTCTTGTCTGTCTTATCTATTTACGGGGAATGAACTGGAGGACTTGGGGTAGCCAGATGTAGATATTTTCATTGAGCCTGAGCGTGCCCTGCAGTTGGCCTGTATTTCACTCCTTTTCCTAATGGGTAAGACCCTCTTTTCAAATGCCAGTGGTGGGTGAGTCTCATTGTCCCTACTCAGTAATATGGGGAATTTGGATGAGGTGCACAGATATGACTGGGGTGGGGCCAGATATGTAGTTCTGATGTCTAGCCTAGCCCGAGCCTCATTGGGGTACTCAGTTTCTGTTGTTGGCTTCTGGCCAGCGATCGAGGTAACCGCTGATACCTTTGCTTTCCTTGGTTTATTGGTTAGTCATCCATCCTATTTCTGACATACCCTTTCTGTATATTGTTCTTTTTAGATTTGGGGCTATCTGCACTTCCAGCCTGGCCGCCCCCTCCTTCACTCCGATGTACCCACCTATCCACTCATGAGCAATTGGACCACACACCGTCATAGGGATGTTGGCATGAAGCACTTGGAGATGGGCCTGAGGTCCCAGTTTGACTTGCTAATCCCGGAGCAGGTATGGCTATCTTTCTTTCTTCCTTCTCGGGGCTTTCCCTTTGTTATACTGCACATTTGGCTGATGAGACGCCTTTCTTCCTGGGCAGGACATCCATGATCCTTATGTTGGCTCCCCCTTTTGGGATTGAGCAGCCACAGGTTTGTTCAGCCTCTTCATTGATCGTCGCATCATCTTCTTTTATGAGGATTGGGCCAGGGCCGGGAGAGCGAGTGGTCCATCAGTACCAAGACCACTTCGCCGTACCGCAAGCTGCTCCTGCGGATGTTATGATACCTGTGGGTATAATCGAGGAGCTCACCACCAGATTTCTTCATCATGGGGTGCTTATTAATGATCTTCTTGTGCCTGGGATTTATGAGTTGTGGTATGAGTCTTTGCCATACCGGTCCATCCTGCCACGTTTCGTCCCTGGCGCCAACTTTTTTGCCTTTGGTGGCCTGTGATCCCAGGTAACTCCTCTTTTTCCTTAAGCTGGTTTCCAATTGGCTTAGTTTTCATCTTTTGCTTTGACTGACTGACATCTTGCTCTCTCTCTTATAGTTCTACCTGAGAGGTAATTCGGATGATGATGATGACGAGACAGGGGCAGGTACAGCTGAGGCTACGAGAGCTGGCCCTTTCGATCCCTCTGGCACGGGCGCCTCAGGTAGTTCGACTATGGAGGTCCAGGGGACCTTTAGATGCCTCGATGATGCCTTCCTTGGGGGTTTATGTAAAGTCATAGAGGAGCAGGCCCGCATATCTACCAAAGCAATCTGGATCCCCCCTCCTGAGTTGGTTCCTGGGGTAAGTCTTTCCTCTTTCTACATGCTTGTTTCTCAGAAAAATGCATGTGTTGGCGCCTGTAGTTGAATGTCTCTTTCTTTTTTATGCAGGACTATGAATCGGCTGTGAACCAGGCCGAGTACTACCGCAACATTATCGGCCTGCAGGATACGGAAGTGGTGAGTATCATGTTGACTGATTCTAATCATTGCTTTGTCATCTTTCTCATTCCACTGATCCTGACTGACGGCTTTGGGTATGACTTTCAGCGTGCCCACGAAAAGGAGTCGCGCTCCCTACTTAGTCGACTTTCTCAGGCATGGACCCAAGTGGGGGATGTTCGGACATATCAGAGTTCTTCGTGCCGACGTAAGAAGTCCAAGGGTGCTGCCAAGGATTAGCTCCGTTTTTGGCTTTTCAATCTTTGAGGCTTTATAGGGCACATTTTATTTTTTTTTGGATTTTGGAAATGTGTGATGGATGACATGATACTGCTATTGGATGGTTTTCTTTCAGCTTTTTTAGATGAATGTTAGTTCCTTTTCTTTTAATTGCACGCCCTATCTTTCCTTTGCTTTGTTGTAGTGTATCAAATTGCTTGTAGGAGGGGTTTGATTTTGACAAAAAGTATGGCATCTGGGGCCACATAATTTGTTAACACTTGCCCCTTAATTCCACGCCCCTGTGGATTTTTCCTGCACAAAGATTTACTTGAGTTAGATGTGATCAGAAACCAAATTCTGCCTCTGCATGCGATTTAATGTGCTTTTAAGAAAAGCAGTGAATGTAGGCAAGATGGCTAGGGTTCTAGCACAAACAAAGCCTCTCCCCAATCCCTTATTATTTTCTTAGGAGGGGGGATAAATGTTTTGCTTGGTGCATGTATTACATGCTCCAGGAAAAACCTGGGGATGGTGGGGCCTTTTAAGCCTGAGAGTCCCCCCTTTTCTCACTTTTTGACTTAGGCCTAGTATTTTTTGCTGTTGTTTTCTTTTTTTGATTTCCCAAGGGTGGGTCCATCGTCCTACATTGAATTTATATCTTTGAAAAAATCTTTGTATGATAATGGACCCACTTTCTAACCCCACCTCTCTTGGGGGGTTTGGGACCACTATACTCCCCTCTTTAGGCCTGGGGCCCAGTTTTTTATAGAAGTGGCTTGAGAGCTTGAATGAAAGCGAGCTCATGGATTTGGATCGGCTTGCCACCTCTCCGCCTTTCTTGAAATTCCTCCACAGTGGGACCTTCTTCACGCGGCGGTCTCTTTTCAGGAAGTGGATACCCATGTCTTCTATTTTGGGAACCGTGAGTTGTCTCCCACATTTGAAGAACTCTCCAAGTTATCGGGTTTGAAGCTTCATAGAGGTCTTGCCAAGGTAGTGCCAAAACTGCACTATGCTAATACCGTCCAAGTGACTCTGGGTTTGAAGAAATCTGATTATGAGAAAAGTCTCATTGGAGGGCCCACTAGGTGTTTGACAAAATTTCTGAGAGAACTTTTTGGTGATAAAGCCTGCAAAAATTTCTGGTTAGAAATATTTATAATGTGAAGGATTTTGCTCTTGGCCTCATCTCCGAGGTCCTTTTCTTCGCTAGGGGAGAAAGTTTCTCACTCGCACTCTGTGATGTTTTGACCGAATTGGAGGGAGGCCATTTCGTGATGCATCTGGTCCTAGCGGAGCATGTCGCCATTTTCGGACCCATGCCTCGCTTTTATGCTGCTCGTGGCGAGGTGGCCCATTGCTTTTTGGGTAGATGCCATATGTTTCCATAGAGAGACATGTAGGGTTGAAGCTTTGGTTGGCCGGTGCTGAGTTAGTGTGGAGACTTCCTTGGTTAGAGCAGATTTTCCCAGTGGTCTGCTCCAGAGATCACGAGGGTATTACCCTTCTTGGCTTGACTGGCAGCACTTACTACTTCCCATTTCGGGTGTTGCACCAGTTTGGTTGTTCTCAGCAGGTGCCCTATGCGACAAAGCCCCCTCTATGTGATTTGATCTTTTCTAGGGGGTCCTCTGGGGGCATGGATAGGATAGCTGCTCTCTGGGAGACGCGTTAGTCGATGCTCATGTGTGATCTGGAGCAAGAGAATTCAGGTCTATCCTCTCCCGAGTACAAGGCTTGGCTACTATCTAAGGGGTCTTCTATCGGTCACTTGGATCAAGTAGAGAGCAGTGATATGGCGAGGCATTAGCCAAAGAAGGAGTCGGCACTTCGATCCCATATTGAGCTGCTGATAGATGGGAAGTGAGTCCTACAAGAGCATTCAGAGAAATATAAAGTTAGAGCAGAGGTGGCAGAAGCTAGGGCTGATGTAGCTGAGCGCGAGGTCCTTCGTCTGAAAAGGGCTTTGAGTGTCACTCTTGGTGCTACTGATGCTTCCTGGAAGCGGTATAAGAATCTTCATTGCCACTGGATGACAGAGCGGGACGTACAGGAGGATGCTTTACGTGCAGAGATCTACGCCTTGAAGCGCGAGCTGGGTTGTTGACTCCATCCTGCACATACTCTTTTTGCATCAATCATAACCATAGAAAACGGGCATGAGAAACCCCTATTAGATACATCTTTTTGGTATACATTTTCTTCATATTGTTTTTTTGTTTTTGCACTTTTGTAAAAAGGAAAGGAAGAAGCTAGATGGAAGCTAGACATCACACATATTATCTTTTGGGATGTGGTGTCAGCTAGGTACAGACTTGTAAGCGAAAAAGGAAATCTATCTTTTTACAAGGATTTTATCTTCTCTCTTTTTTTTGTAAAATGAGAAACTGGGGTATTGTGCCGGCTATTCCTTTGGGGATGTGGCGCACATAGTGCGAGTGTGAAAATGGGAAAGGAAAATGTATTATCTTTTACAAAAGTGGCCTTCCTGGTCATCGAGCCAATCATCCCGAAGTGGGGCGTGCACAGTGTTGGGAAGAGAAAATTATTAACTCTTTTTGTAGGTTTTCTTTTTCTTTTTCTTTCTCTCCCTTTCTTTTGTTTGATGCCTTAAAAATCGGTGAGATGGCAGGTCCCCTTTTGAGCATGGTCGAACCCCCTTCACGTGATTGGGTCCTAAGTGAAGTTCAGCAATTTCTACCAAGGCCGAAACATCTATCCCTTTAGATAGAATCCTCATTTTATCCTTACCCTGGGTTATACATTTGATGGTACAGCCTATGAAGACATTCTTGGATGGGACCCTGATTTGAGCTAACATGAGCGGCCCAGTCGGGAATCGGGTAATGGGAGAGGACCCTGATTTTCTTTATTTTCTTTTTCAATTTCTCTTTTTCAACATTCTTACTCACAACGCCCAAGGTGGGTTTTCGTCATGCCCGTTGTTTCCCTCTTTTTACCCGTAGTGCCCTCTCGGGTTTTCACTACGTCCATAGGTTTGTATTTTTATCCCAGGTGCCCTTTTAGGTTTTCACCTGGTCCGCACAAACTCGTTGTATTTTTTACCCATGGAACCATTTTGGGTTTTCACCACATCCTTTATACTTTGAGCTTGTATTTTGTATTTTTTATTTTATTTCTCTTTTATTTTATCAAAAGTCACGACACAGACATCGATTCTGTCATAGCCAGTTAGATGGAATTCTTTGATTGTCTCACAGCTTGGCTTGTGCTGACCCAACAAATACTGTGACTGTTCGTGGACCTTAAAGAGGGCTTTATTCAAGGATGTATCTTGGCCATGGGTAAGGTTAGGAATTTTAAAGGTATTCTGAGTTTAAAAGGTCTTCTTGATAGGGTTCCAGTGGCCATAATACACTTCTTCCTTAGGGAATTTTAACTATGCATGCCCCACCTTTTCTTTTCTATTTTTTATTTTCTTTTTAGATATCCTCTTTTTGGGAATTTGCTTTTCTGATTTTTTTTAGATTTGATAGTAACTCTTTCTTCTCTCTTTTTTTGGAGGGGTTTGTGAAAGAAAGGCCGATGGCTCAACGGGAATAGCAAAGGGTATGGTCATTTAGGGACACTTTTTGGCTACTGAGCTTGGAAATGATGGCCTCTTTTTTAAAGTATCTTTAAGCAGTCACGCATCCATTCTGTCAATACTTACCTTACCGCAGAGATCTAAGAGTAAAATCATCAAAAATATCCACCGTTAATGAGCTCAGGAAAGTGATCTCCGTCCATGGTGGCGAGGCGGATGGCGTATCCCGGGAACACTTCTCGAATGATATAAGGTCCCTCCCAATTGGGTTTGAATTTCCCTCTTAGATCAACGTGGAGGGACGGGAAGATTTTCTTGAGTACTATGTCCCCTACCTTCAGATCTCTATCGCAGACACATTTGTTGTAAGCGCGTGCAATTCACCCCTAGTACACTTGGGTATGACACAAGGCAAGGAGCCTTTTCTCGTCTAGCAAGTTCAACTGCTCAAAGCGAGATCTCTCTCTTTTTCTGCTTTGGGTAGACCAGACTCCATGGGATATGGAGCGACGGTACCACAACCTTGACTCATAGGACGGCCTCAGTTCCACGTATAAGGGAGAAGGGTGTTGCCCCTGTAGCAGTACGAATTGACGTTCGGTAGGCCCATAAAGCAAATGGCAATATTTCGCTCCAATTTCAATAAGTGACGACCATCTTCTCAAGGATGCAGATGACCATTTTATTGGTGGCCCCCACGGCCCCATTGGTTTGTTGCTCCTTATGAATTTCTCAGCATGCTGGGTCGTGATGTTCATGTAGGTTGTTGCCTCTACCCATTTGATGAAGTACCCAATGGCGACAAGGATGAATTGATGTCCATTTGAAGCTTTCGGATTGACTTTTTCGACGACGTCGAGGCCCCAGGTGGAGAAGGGCCAGGAGTGGTAATGCTATGTAGATCTATAGCTAGAGCATGTATCAGACTAGAGTGCTCTTGACATTTGTAGCATTTTCGAATGTGCTTGTAACAATCAGATTCCATAGTGGTCCAGAAGTATCCTTGGCATAAAATCTTCTTAGCGAGCATATGGCCAGTGACGTGGGCACCGCATACTCCCTCGTGCATCTCCTTCATGATGTTTGCTGTCTCGCCTTTAGTTAGGCATCAGAGCAGGATGTTGTTATATGACCACTTGTAGAGACACACGCCACATATGACATAGTTTGCTGCTAAACATTGAATGGTCCATTTGTCCTCTCTGGTCGTCCCCTCTGGGAAAGTGCGAGTCTTGAGAAAATTCTTGATATCTGAGAACCATGGAGGCTCATCATCAGGCCTTGAGGATTCCTCAATCTTGAGGTAAAAGACTTGCTCGTTCCTCTGTTCAATCATGATTGGCTTCATCTCAACACCGTATGGGATTTCTACCATTGATGCCAAAGTTGCTAACGCGTCGGCGAAGCGATTCCTTATCCACGGGACATAGGAGAATGTGACGTCTTCGAACCAGGCTATTAGATCCTCAAGGTGTTCATGGTAAGGGATCAATTTCTCATCCTTTATCTTCCAGTCTCTGTTTGTCTGGCATATGATCAATTGTGAATTGCCAAATACCCTAAGGTGGGTTACTTTCGGGTCAAGTGCCACTTGTAATCTAGCTGTGCAAGCTTCATATTTGGCCATGTTGTTAGTGCAGGGGAAGTTGAGCTTAATGGAGACAGGTACGTGTGACCCTCTTGGCAAAATCAGAATAGCGCTGACTCCTTGGTCCTCGGCATTTGTTGACCCGTCAAAGTGCATTACCCAGAATTCTTCTGTCTCTCCTGTATCATCCTCAGTCATGAGCAGGATGTCTTCATCTAGGAATTCGGTTCTTAAAGGCTCATAATTGGGTAAAGGATTCTTGCCAAGATGATCGGCGAGCGCTTGCCCCTTGATTGATTTCTAAGTGACGCAGGTGATGTCAAATTCTGATAGGAGGAGCTAACAACATGTAATCCGCCCAGTGAGAGTTGGCTTTTCAAAGAGGTACTTCAACGGATCCATTCATGCGAGGAGTAGAACGGCTTGGGATAACAAGAGTTGTGGCGAGATACATCCCATCAAAACTTTCGTCGTGGCGAGATACATTAAGAGTTGTCTCCTAGGCTCGGGTGGTACTAAAATTGGCAGGTTGAGAAGGTAACCCTTGATCTTATCGAAATTTGCCTGACAGTCATTGTTCCACTCAACGGGCAAATCCTTTCTCAGCAATTTGAAGATCGGCGTGCAGATAGGAGTGAGTTGTGCAATCAACCGACTGATGTACTATATTCTTCCCAAGAACCCTCTGACCTCTTTCTCGATAGACAGTGGTGGCATTTTTGTGATGGCCTTTACCTTGATTGGGTCAACTTCGATACCTCTCCTGCTGACGATGAATCCTAGCAACTTCCCTGACATGGCGCCGAATGCACATTTCTAAGGATTCAGATGCAACCTATATTTTCTTAGCCTCTCAAATAGCTTTTAGAGGTTTATCAAATGGTCACTCTGCTCAGGTGACTTAGTGATCATGTCATCAACATATACTTCGATTTCTCGGTGCATCATGTCATGAAATAGTGTCGTCCTAGCTCTCTGATATGTTGTCCCGACATTCTTTAGCCCAAATGGCATGACACGATAGTAGAAAGTTCCCCACGAGGTGATGAATGTTGTCTTCTCTCGGTCTGCCTCTGCCATCTTGATTTGATTGTATTTGGAGAATCCATCCATGAATGAGAGCATCCCGTGCTTAGTAGTGTTATCGACCAAGATGTCGATGTGTGGCAGAGGGAAGTCATCCTTCGGGCTCGCCCTGTTGAGGTTTATAAAATCAATGCACATGCAGACCTTTCTGCCTTTCTTCGACATTGGGACAATATTGGCCAACCATTGTGGGTACATAGAGATCATGAGAAATCTTACATCGTATTGCTTGATGACCTCGTCTTTCACTTTCAGCATCCACTCGGGTTGGAGTCGCCTCAATTTCTGCTTGAATGGCTTGATATCAGGGTAGAGTAGCAACTCATGGTCGACCAAATCAGTGTTCAAACTAGGCATTTCCTCATATGACCATGCGAAGACGTCTTGGTATGACCTAAGGAAATTAATCATGCTTTTTCTGTCCTCAGGAGATAGCAATGTTTCGATCGTAGTGATTCTAGGAACCTCCTCAGTTCCTAGATTAACGTCCTCTGATTCTTCAACAATGGGGGTAGGGTCATGCTCAAAGTCAGCAAACCGCTCAAGGAGTTCATTAGGGAACTCCTCAGTAGGGATTTCCTCATCCAGACTCGTGACTCCTACCTCTTCTTATATTTCTACAGGAAAGGGGGCCAATTTCACGTGGGACAATATTTTTTATTAAGGCATCCTTTCCTTTAACTTTATTTAGAATTTTGAAAGACATTATTTTTTGGATTTTATATTTTTTCTATGTTTTTGGGATTTTTATTTTCTTCAGAAATGGGCTCTTGGTAAAGCGAGTCCCTATATATACACGATGTTGCCCGCCAAGGGCTTATCTCACTCTTTATAGGTTGTTTTTTTTTTTGGAAAATGGGTGCAATATTTCAGGCCACCCGCCGCTTCCAGAGTTTGGAGGACAGACGCCCAATTACATACCTGTGATGCTACTCCTTTACCTTTCTTGATGGAGGAGGGTGCTTGATGGGATTCTTCGGAGTCAGTCTCCATCATGTCGATCATGGATTCGTCTGAGATTCTATCCTCAAACATCAATAGAGTCCTGTGGTGATTTACAATAGGGGGGATTGTGCAGATATGGGAGACTCTTCCTCAAAAAGGGATAGAGTGGCCAGGTCTATTTCCAGGTTGGGAGGGATGATCTTAGGATTGGTAAGGTGGACAGGGGGTTGGCTTGTATGGGGTTAACTACGTGGCCCCATTCTGATCTATTTTTATGATTCCTGTGCTCACAAAGGTGTTCCGAATGTGAGGTCTGGGGCGGGGCTTCTCTTCTAAGTTGATTCCTTGGGCTCTAGCGGTTACTGCGGCTCGGGCTTTCTCTTTAGCCTCTCGAACCTCTTCTTCTATGGGCTTGTAACCTAACCCAATTCGGACCTGATGTCCACCGTTTGCCTTGACTGGCTCTCTCCTGCCTTGCAACCAGGGACCCAATCCCCTTCCTTTCTGATAGCCCCACTTTTGGAGCATGGCCACCGCCGCTATCATTCCGCCTCCAGTTTTTAGAGTGATGCTTTTTAAAGGTTCCAGCACTATAGCTGATACCTCATATTTAAAATTGTGGAGATCGATATCCTCAACTATATGTGGCCCATCCAGCACTTTTGGGTTCTCAATGCTGTGGGTGGCCTTTTCCTTCTCATCATGTTCGTCACCTATGATGGTGATAATTTTTTTCCCGGACACAAATTTAAGCTTCTGATGCAGTGTCGACGGTATCACCTCGACTTCATGCAACCAAGGTCACCCTAATAACAAATTGAAGGAGGATTTGATGTCCATTACTTGAAATAGTATGGAGAAGGTCATTGGCCCAATTACTAGCTCAAGATCAACTTCTCCCATTATTTCTCTTCTCGTATTATCAAAATTACTAGCGCTGGTTCTTGTTGGCGTCAACATGTACGGATCTACCCTATTTTGGTGGTGGTTCTTAGAGGGAAAACATTCAGAGTAGAACCATTATCAATTAATACCAAGCGGATTATCATCTTTCTGGATTCCACAGTAAAGTTGAGGGCTTTGGAATGACTATTTCCTTCTTCTGGTAAATCAGCATAAAAAAATGTGTGTTATTCACTAAAAAGTACCACTTTTCTCCTCTTAACCTAGGCTTTGCTGGACCTTAAAGCTCACTAATAATCATTTGTTGAGTGTGTTTTGTAGTTAGCAATAAACTGTGTAGCTTAATATAAAATCCTTGCTTATTGGTCCAAAGAAGAGAAAGAAAACATGCATAGATGACAGTTGAGCCAAAGCCTAATGGAACACCTTGGTAGTGCTCACCATGGTGACTCATTTGCTGGTCATCATTAACCAAAAGTCTAGCAGAAGAAAGAAGTTAGCTGAGAATGGAGGAAGCTGTAACAGCAGTAAGTGTAAGGCATCAGAGGATCAAAAGAATCATCTCGCAAAGTTGAGGAGCTCCCTCGCGCAAATGGGATGCGCTGTCAAGAGGAGAGCAGTAAAGACATTACGAAGATCTCACGCCTTAAAACCCTCAAAATTTGTGCTCGTGAAGCCCTCGCGGAGATCAAGCCTTAAAGCAGCTGCACGTAGAACATAGCAAGTCCATATGCATAAAGAACAATTTGCCACCTCGCAAAGTTCTCTCTAAGCCCTAGAAGAGAGAGACGCCCAGAATTTTCCTCACGTAGCTCTCGCACACTCTAGAGCCTAACAAGTACTACGCGAGCACAGGAGCCTACCTACGTGAGTATCCAACGAGAGAGAACTTTTGAAGCTCTACTACATGAGAAATTCTAGGCACTCTAAATCACCTCCACGACAGCATTACAGTGCAAAGTAACTACGCGATCAACAGAGGATCTTCTACGTGAGTGAACAAACCTCCTAATCCAAACACTCCTCTGCGAAGGCAAAGCAACTGCACAAGTGAATTAATGCAGATGCCAACCCCGCAAAGCTCGGGTTCTCCACTTCTCAACCCTAACTCAAGGACTTTTTAAGAATTTCCCAAGGCTAGTGCACACTTCCTGAGGTGCGAATTTTGAGGCACACATCTCAAAGCATTCAAGGGCTATAACAGTGCCACGTCTTCTCGAAAAATTAGGGTTAATCTGTTTTGAACCAAGGCCTTATGGATAGAGTATATAAGTTGTACTTAGAGCTTAGTATTTTCATCTTTCCTTCATCTTCTGTCGGCTGAGAATTCCAGCAAGCTAGGGTTAGGGTTTGATCATCTCTTTTTCTTATTTTTCTTCTCTCTTAGCCCAGCATTGGTTGGCTAATCCTTTTGTAAGCAGCTAGGTTTAGTTTTAGTTCAATTTTGTAATAGGCCTTATATACATTAGGATCTTTTGGATGAGCAGTTGTGTATAGGCTACAGCCTTGAGGCAGTCCATTGTAAGTTTTACTTTCATCAATGGATTGTCGTTTTAATGATTAATTAAATCTACTGATCTTATGGTTTCCTTAGATATCTATAGGATCTGTGCTTTGGGACTAGCCCATTCAGTTTCTATTAGATTTATGGTTTATCATCTTATTTTCCTTAGTTTGATGGCCCCATGGATAGCAAGCCGAATCTGTAGCCAGATCTAGAGAGCTCGTAGCCCTGGGACTCCATGGTGGCAGCAGTAGTTTACATGTTCTTTCTCAGTTCTCTATGGTATGGACAGACCTATAGGATACCCTGTGACCATTTGAGTAGACAAAGTATAACCCTAGGTGGTGTCCAGCCACATGTCTGAGAAGGATTCTTCTACATGAGCTTCGAGAGCCTTGTGAGGAGGTTTGTGAAGGAACTGGCTCCCCTCTATTTTACTTGATCGATATCAGATGTTAGATTTGATTTCTCTATAGTAATTATAGCTTGAGGCTGAGTCATTGCAGGCCTTTTGTAGTAATGACCAACTGAATCTAAATTTTTATTCAACCTGTTGCTGGTCCTTTTTATGGGCATAGTGAGCCGCTGGCCTTGGCAAAGTACTTAGGACTTTATGGGTTAGAATACCTATGGATGTCAGCCAGATCTATGCACATAATTGGGGAGCTTGTAGCACTAGCATTACATAGTGTCTGCAATAGTATCATGGCCTACCCTGGTCCAGTGGTTGGGGAAATGATCAGTCCACTCCTCTGGATTAGATTAGCAACTTCCGATTTAATCAATGAGATTGGCAGACTCTATAGGATAGGCTGTGGCCTTTTGAGTGGATAGCATATAGCCTTAAGAGCACCCCAAATGGCATGGGTTAAGTTGGATATTTCTACCTTGTTGAGATTTGTAATAGTATCTCAGCAAGGATCACTACAGAGACAGTCTAAATCTGAGTTACATTACTGCAGTAACTCTAGCTTAACCTACTTATTTCCCATCATTTGTATATTTTATTTTGGCACACACCATCACCATCTTCTTCTTACCCCTTTCTTTAGGATAGGGCTTTACTTTATTCCTCTTTTGTTAGGGTTAATTTAGTGTAGTCATGACTCCCAACTCCCTTTCTTTAGGATTGTTAGATCTGTAGCAAGATCTGGAGGCCTACTATTATAGCCCATTTTGGGTTCTAGATCAATTTCTCTATGGAACAAACTCTTACTTATCAAAACTTGCTACAATAGGCCTTGTATCTTGCAGGTCTAGGATGTTTTAGGATTATTGTTTTCACCATATCTTTATCCTCTATTTCACTTTGATGTTAATTTTCTTCCAACACCACATAATAAATCAGCACATTCGAGAAAGACAACAAGTTTTTGGCACCGCTATCGGGGAAATTGATCTTTTTAGTAGACCTGAGTTGTACTATAATTTTGACTTCCAAATTCTTTGCAGCTGTACCTAATCTAGAATAAAGTACTACTGATATTTTTTGGAATTTTGTAAATATGGACATCAGAAGAAGGGAAAAGCTAAAGTTGCAGTTGGAGTGTAGCTAGCTCTGTTTGTACTTCCTTTCCCCTAAATCTTAGTCCATTTATATTTAATTCTCTATTATTTGTTTAGTGTAAATCTATATAGTTGTTAATTTTTATTTGAAATTTTTTGTTTGTGTGTGCTTGTGATCATTCTTCGTACTTACTGTGGGTGTGAGTATATGCATGGTAGAAGGTCCTTAAACCCTGAGTTAGAACATCCAAATCTAGAGGTTGAAAGGATCCTTAGACCTAGACACACCACACAGGGCCCTGCTATTGAAACTGAACCAGCTATCATGGCTGAGAGGTAGAGAACATTAAAGGAGTACAACACACCTGGGGAGTACACCTCTCCCTTCTGCATTCAATTCCCCTCTGTTGAGGAGAATTATGAAATTAAATCCTCCACCATTAATATACTGCCTTCGTTTCATGGGCTTAGTAAAGAAGATCCTTACAAGCATATCGACCAATTTTTAGCACTTTGCACTACTTTCAATATTGCTGGCTTAGGACCTGAGGCCACTAAACTCAGGGTTTTTCCTTTCTCACTAAAGGACAAACCCAGTACATGGCTATCAAAGCTCCCCAGCCAATTGCATATAGTTATGGAGTGACCTTCAAACCAAATTCTGTGCCAAGTTCTTTCCCATGAACAAAACCAGCCAGATGAGGATAAGTATTATGTCATTTACGCAGTCATCAACTGAGGATTTTTATGAAGCTTGAGAAAGATTCTAGGAAATATTAAAATAATGCCCCCACCACCAAATCCCAATGTGGCAACTAGTGCAAGTATTCTACCCAGGAATTAATTCCAAGAGTAGGAATATGGTGGATACTTCCTGTGGTGGTAGCTACCTCCACAAGATAGTTGAGGAAGCTTGGGAGCTATTTGATGTAACAGGGGAAAATTTCATGTAGCAAGAGTCTCTGTCACGCAATGACAGCCAGACTCCAGCTAAGATGGTGAAAGAGGCCACCCCTAGAGGTGGAATATATGAAGTCAAGGTGCAAGGTGATTTGGAGAGGAAGGTGGACAATTTGTCCTTAAAATTTGACAAATTAATGAATGTGATGCAGGCTCGGATGGTTGCACAGGTGGAGGAAGCATGTCTGTTATGCCAATCTCCCACACATTCTATTCATGATTGTCCATCTGCCAATTAGTTTCCTAATTTTATTATGGAGCATGCCAATGTTGCTCAAACTTTTAGGCAGCTGCCTGCTGGGTATTCTTGGAGGAACCACCCAAACCTGAGGTGGAGATAAGATTTATATCCTCAACCCCAGCAGCAACAAGTTATAGCTCCTTACAGACCCCAGCACTAGTTTAATCAAGGTTACCCACTAAGACAAAATTTTCTGTTACTTGCCCCACAGTCTAACTAGTTGTCCTTGCCCCCACAATAGCCCAGATCCTCTTCATTTGAAGAGCAGATACTGGCTTCAATGCAAAATTTGGGGAGCCTGGTACAGACTGTTAATTCTCATGGACAAAGCATTAAGAAGATTGAGGACCAGTTAGGTCAAATTTGTAATGCTTTAAACAGAAGGAAGGAAGATTGTCTAGTCAGCCCCTGACAAATCCAAAAGGTAGTATATGATTGGTGATGCATCCTCTACTCAGGAGGAAGTTAGTGTTCAGTGATCCAAGGGTTGGTAATAAATATACCATATGTAGAAAACTTTTGTTTAGAAATCTGTCAGTTGTGTTTTTAGTGTGATGTTGAGTTGCTTATGTTGCTTTGTCTGTGTTTGAATTTTGTGATTGAATACATGTGCATGTTGGTCAATTGAATTTGCTGTGTATGTTTGTTAATGAATGGTTGAGGTGCCCTTATCATAACTTGCATGCAGTTGAGCTGAAAAACTATTTTTTTGATTTTGCAATGTTAATGAACTAATGTTGAAAATGGGCATATATTTCTCATGATTGAAATGTAGTACCTGTCTGAGGGTTGGTGCTCATGCACAGTGGTTGGGTGCACAACGGCACGGATGCACCAACCAATGTACTACACTGAACTAACAGAGTAATGGTTTAGAAGAAATGTTGTCTCGCAAAGCTAGAAGGTTTAAATCTACTGCACGAGCCATCTCTTGGCTTTCTTGTGCACTAAAATGCCTGAGCAATGGTTACAAAAATGCCTCGTGGAGCTACCTTTTTGCTCCGCGAGCCCAATCTGTGTGAAAAATGTGCCATGTATTGTTCTACGCGATTGCTGCGCGAGGTAAAGATTCTGTAAGGTAAAATAGCTCTAGCACACCAAAGCCAATGATCCAGCTCTGCGAATTTCAATATGAAGCATTGTTCTTCAGCGCGACAGAACTTCTCGTGAAATTAAATGACAACTGCACAAGAATTCTACTCCGCGAGCACCTTTTGCCAACTCTGTGAACTGCGAGATTTGCACTATAAACTCTGCGAAACCCCTCATTTTCTTCATTTCATCTCTCTACCCTAGCTTCCCCGCACCAAAATCGAAATCCCCTTTCTCTTCTTTCTCCTCTACTGTTTAAGACACTCCACCTCAGGCATTTTTCTCCCACCAGTTTGTTCCTCAACTACTCTTGGTCACTTTGAACAGGTTTGGAGGGATTTGAACTGCTATGCACATTTGTAGGTGGAACCCTAGCTCTCAATCGATAAGCCCTCCAACTCTCACTTTGTGCTTTGATTGGTTTTGTAAAATAAAGAGAAGAAGGGCAAAAATTTGGTGCTTTTGTACTTACTCTGTGTGTTCTACATTTTCTAAGAGAGTTGAGCCTTAATTTTGATAAGTGAACACTCATGGTCATGAGTTCAAACTTTTTAGATACATTAGCTGCAATGTTGAACCCGTCTGCGAGTGGCAGCCCTGTGGCCACTAGAAACTCTGCAAGGATTACAGAGGCCTCCACATTAGACACCTCTAAGGTGTCCACAATTGTTGTTGAGCCCCAAGTTCCACAAGCCAAGAAGAAATCAGCCCCAAAGAGGAGGGCCAGAGAGCACCCACCTGCTAAGAGCCCTGAAAAATTAAAGAAGAAACAGAAAAAGGGCAAAGTTGTGGTTCCTGAGGCTGAGGAGGAAAAGACTACTGAATACCTTGGGTCCTTTCATAATTTGCGCAAGCAATCCAGCTGAAGGCTGAAATTATTTTTGACAAGGTCTATTTTGAGGAGCTACCAAAGACCTCTGCCTCCATTGAATGTCTAATCAAGGCATCTCTGTTGCCCTTGTTGAGGCCCCCGATGCAGCTGGTTTTCTCAAGACTAGTGAGATTTTTTTATCAGAATATGAGGTTGCAAACTGGTGATGATGGGAACCCAACACTGCTGGTATTAATTGATGACTTCGAGATGCTATTCAACCAGGCAGACATTATAAAAATATTGGGGATACCAGCCAGGTATAGCCTTGAGTGTGGCTTGGGTCCTCCCTTGACTGCCACATTCACTGAGCTAGCATGGGAGTTGTCTAGAGGAATCACAGCCTCAGGTAACTCAATTAGGAAGAGGGACCCGCACCCCAATCTCAGGTTCATGGATGCAATGTTGAGGAAAAATGTTTATTGCTCTGGTCATGAGCATGAGAGGAGGTACCTCATAGCTGATGCCCTCTTCTCATTTCACAGGAATCATTACTTGGATGCAACCAAGTTGATTTTTAAAGGGATTAAGGACCTATGTGAGAAGGTGAAAATAAAGAAGAAACTCATGCCCTTCCCTACTGCAGGTTTATTACTGCATTGTTGAAGTTTGGGAAATACCCCTTTCATAGGGAGGAGGAGACAGTGACCCTGAACCCCAAAAAGAATGGAAAGGAATAGTGGGGAATTAGTCGCACAATGATGGAGAAGAAGAAAGAGTAGAGGAAGGAGTTACTAAGAGAGGTAGCCCCCACCATTCATGAAGCAGTTGTTGCTGCTGCTACTGCTTATGCTGCTGCATCCTCCACCTCACATGTGCTAGCCAGCACAACCATCACCTCCCCAGCCATTCCCTCTACCTCCATGTCAGCCCCAACTCTTTTACCACCACCTCCACCCTCAACCCAGACCTCACAGCCCCTAACAGGTCCAATACCCTTACTTGAGCCTATATCACAAATCAGCACAGCCAAGCCTAGGAAACCTACTTCAAAAAGACCATTGTCTAAGGCTGCTACTTTGAAGCAAGCAAAGGGAAAAGGAATCCAAGAACCACCTGCTGAAGCCAAAGACACAGAAGATTAATTGTTGCACATGTATTTAGTTAGAAAGTAGGGTTTAATTTTATAGTTTCTTTCCCTTACTTTGTACATAATCTTGCATCTCAATAGGAATTTCTTTTTGTTATAAAATGTTCCCTTCACTATCCTTTATTCTTGTTTATTTATGTGTTGTTTGTTTTGTGTTGTGTGTTTCTCTTTCCTACTGTTTGTTTTTTTGTAATATCTCTGTCTTGAGCCTGCTACACATCCACATCTACCTTTGAATCAGTGAGGACACTACTTCTCATAGGTTTGGGAGTGTGGCAAGACCTGCCAATGAAATAGTTAACCTAAGTGCAGCAGAAATCAAGTGAGTAAGATGGAAATGGAACCACTTGAGATTCATAAAATCATAAAAATTGGAAAATTTTAAAATTTTACAAACCTTTATGCATTACAAGCTTTTAAATGTTAGCATTTCCATGATGTGAATACCAGGAAAACTCACTTGTATCAGTACTTAGTGAATCATTAAAGAGAGAAAAAGGTAAGGCGTGCCTAAGAGTTCAATGGAAGACCACAACTAGTGAGATTTAGGCCTACAAAAATTTTTCCTTCCTTTGAGGAGTGACAAAGGCAATTCTTTCAGCTCTAAGGACTGGCTAAGTCAATGCCCTCACCAAAAGTTAGGCACCTCCAAGTTGAAACAATTGACAATACTCATGACACTTAGGAAAGGATCAAGGCCTTCTCTTGGATAGTTTGAGCTTAAACAGATCAAACCCTAATCAACTGCCCTTGTGCACACACCTTTTTAGCCTTAATTTCCAATTTTCTTCAAAATATACCTGAGTACTTGTACCTGAACCTATGGACCTGATTCAAAACTACCCTCACTCCGAGAATTCAGTAGGTAAAGGAGAAGGAGTTGAAGATGGACAAGATAGGGTCAACATTGGGTGAATGGAGAAGAGATACCTAAAGCTTAATAGTGCAGCAGCTGAGGAAAGAGGTGGCAAGTTAGAAAAATAAAAACAAAAACAAAAATAAAAATAAATTCAAAAGAAAGAAAAATAATAATGAAGAGGAATAAGAGAGGAGTCAAGAGGAAAAGTTCATTGGAAAAATTGAAAATAAGAGAAGCTGGCTACTTTAAGTCTAAAGAATTTTAAAGAAAATGAAAGGTGTTGAACTAAGAAGGTGAAGTCATGAATCACCTCCTTCACCTACTGATTTCTCAATTTTGAATCCCTTTTCAACCTTTCATTCTTTATAACCTATTCCATAAGCCACATTGCAACCCAGTCAAAAGACCCTGTGATCCAAAATTGAATGAGTTGTCCAATCTATGATGAGGATTAGCCAATGATGCCAGAAATTTGATGCTTTGCCTATGCTCATGCTTACAGACCCATTTGGGGCCTGTAACTACTCTTGAGCTTGAGAGAAAATGAAAACCCTCAAAGTTCCTTGTGAGAGCCTGCCCTGGTGAGCATTGGGTCTGATGTTGAATATACTGGCCATGGCCTATAACCTAATTTTTGAATTAATGATGAGCTTAGTACTGACCTACATGTGATGTTTTCCATTATTGTGAGCTAATTGGAAATGATGTGCATCTAGGTAAAGGTTGTGATGATTAAATGCTTGTGCATATCATATGTTCAAATTTTTCACATTTTTTTTATTGAATCAAAGGTGAACTAATGCTTTGTTTCTTAACAGCTAACTTGATAATTCTGCACTTTGCTAACTGTTTTATTGAGAAGTTTGTAGGTATCGTCACTGAAAACCCTTAGGAGACTTCACTCCTCCACTAGGGATCACCTAGGGGTTCAAAAGGCTTGATGCATAAGCTAAATGCATCTATGTTCCCTACAAAAGTGGCATCTAAATTCTTAGAATAAGTTGTTTTAATTTCTCCTTTACTCAGGGACTAGCAAAGATTAGGTTTGGAGGTGTGTTATTTACTAAAAAGTACCACTTTTCACCTCTTAACCTAGCCTTTGCTAGACCTTGAAGCTCACTAATAATAATTTGTTAAGTGTGTTTTGTAGTTAGCAATAAATTGTATAGCTTAATACAAAATCCCTACTTATTGATCCAAAGAAGAGAAAAAACATATGCGAAGATGACAGCTGAGGCAAAGCCTAATGGAACACCTTGGTAGTGCTCACCATGGTGACTCATTTGTTGGTCATCATTAACCAAAAGTCTAGCAGATTAAAGAAGTTAGCGGAGAATGGAGGAAGCTGCAATAGCAGCAAGTGCAAGGCATCAAAGGATCAAAAGAATCATCTCGCAGAGTTGAGGAGCTCCCTCGCTGAGCTAAGGATGTAGTGGAAGCTTCCCTTACACAGATGGGATGCGCAATCAAGAGGAGAGCAGTAAAGACATCACTAAGATCTCGCACCTTAAACCCTCAGAATTTGTGCTCACGAAACTCTCACGGAGATCGAGCCTTAAAGCATCTACACGCAGAACATAGCGAGTTCATATGCATAAAGAATAATTTATCACCTCGCAGAGTTCTCACAAAGCCCTAGAAGAGAGAGACGCCCAGAATTTTCCTCGTGTAGCTTTCACGCACTCTGGAGCCTAACCAGTACTATGTGAGCGTAGGAGCCTACCTGTGCGAGTATCCAGCTAGAGAGAACTTCTGAACCTCAACTGCGTGAGAAATACCAGGTGCTCCAAATCACCTCCACGACAGCATTGTAGCATAAAGCAACTGTGCGATCAACAGAGGATCTTCTGCGCGAGTGAACAAACTTCCTAAGCCAAATGCTCCTCCGCGAAGGTAAAGCAACTGCACAAGTGAATTAATGCAGATACCAATCCTATGAAGCTCGGGTTCTCCACTTCTCAACCCTAACTCAAGGACCATTTAGGAATTTCCCAAGGCTAGGGCACACCTCTCGAGGCATAAATTTCGAGATGCACATCTCAAAGCATTCAAGCGCCTGCTGGAAAAATTAGGGTTAATCTCTTTTGAACCAAGGCCTTGTGGACAGAGTATATAAGCTATAGTTAGAGCTTAGTATTTTCATCTTTCCTTCATCCTCTGTCGGCTGAGAATTCTAGCAGGATAGGGTTAGGGTTTGATAATCTCTTTTTCTTATTTTTCTTCTCTCTTAGCCCAGCATTGGCTGGCTAATCCTTTTGTAAGCAGCTAGGTTTAGTTTTATTTCAGTTTTATAATAGACCTTGTATACATTGGGATCTTTTGGATGAGTAGTTGTGTACAAGATGCAGCCTTGAGGCAGTCCATTGTAGGTTTGACTTACATCAATGGATTGTTGTTTTAATGATTAATTAAATCTACAAATCTTATGATTTCCTTAGATGTCTATAGGAACTGTGCTTTGGGACTAGCCCATTCAATTTGTAGTAGATCTATTGTTTACCAACTGATTTCCCTTGGTTTGATAGTGTTAAGTAGTGAAAAATACCGTTTTTCACCCCTAAACATGAGCCTTGAAAGACCCTTGAGAAGACTAAATAAGTGCTTTAGTGTTCATATTGCAGCTAATCAAAAAGACAGGTCCAAATCCGAAAACCATCTTAAAATGATCAAAAAGCCGACAACGCATGTCAAACTCAAAGAGGGAGTGAAGAAATAGCCTCAGCAATGGCTAAAAAGGTCCTAAAAGAGCAAGAAAAGACCTGAAGAAGAAGAAGGATCCATTCGCAAAGAAGAATGGAAGCTAAAGCTCAATTCGCAAAGAATCTCTTCAATTCGCAAAGAACCTTGAACTTTGCGAAAAGAAGAAAACACTCCTCGAATAGAGGAATGACCTTTCTTGAAAGAAGAAAACACTTTGTGAAAAGAACTTCCGGAGCCAAACTACTTTTGAAAAGACCCTTAAACTCCTGAAATGGCATAATCGGGATTTATGCCACTTTGAAGGGCATTTCAAGAACTCTCAGACGCGTAATGTAATTAAAAGCACAGAGACATTAGGAAGATTCCAAGCACAAACCAAAGGCATATTCCATGCGTGAAAACAAAGATGAAATCACTTGGCGGGAACTTCTAGAAGCTCAAACAGACTTTTGAATTCCCATAGCATTGATGCTTCTAACTGATTGGCGAACCAGATCGAGCATTTTCATTGGCGAGATGATCTGGATCCCCGTGCTCCATGACCATTGGGCAATCCAGATCGATCACTTCGATTGGTCAATTCTTGTATGCGGGATAGAGGAAAGCTATAAATTGAGAAGACATTTGCCCAATTGGTGCATCCAGATTTTGAGTTTTCATCTCTCTCCCTCCTTCCCGATAGTCTATCTGTACCTTGTAATTTCTTCCTCTTTTGCTTTTGAGAGTTGAGAGTGCTTTTGTAATTCCAAAGAGATCGGATTCAAGACGCTAGTCCGAGGGCTTTCTAAAGCCGTGCTCGTAATTGTAAGATTGAATTTAAAAGGTTCTTGTAGAAGCGTGTTTTCTCCATTGGATTCATGTCAAGGGTTCTTATTGATCACCTTAGTGCATTAGACTCCTTTAGATTCACTACTTTGCATGCAATTTCCCTTGATTCATGACCCCCTGTCACGAGTTAGCGTTGGTAACCTAGTTACGGACACTTGCGGTGATGTTCATGTTCGAATTGAGGATAGGTCAACAACTATTGGATGATGTGACCATTTAAGTGGACAAATCATAACCATAAGTCTAAACCCTTCCTTAATTCAGATTTATTTCTCTTACATCTGTCTTTGGTAGCCGGATGAAGATTGAATCAACTCTGTTTAGTTGCGATTCTCCATTAAAATTCAAAGCGAAATCACGAAAGTTATTATTTCTCCATTTGATTTATTTTAATCACTTCCCCAACTTGAATCTGGATCGATTAGTTAGTTCTTTTCTTTATTTGCTTTTAGTTAAGCGTGACAAAACCCAACACTCTCTTTTATCTCGCTTTCTAGATAATTATAGAGCGGATCTGGTAGAAACGATCCGGAGGTCTATCTCATATTTCGACAAATTCTCTCGTGGGACGATCTTTAATATACTCACTTTTAAAACTTACTACAATTGGCCCTGATCTTGCAGGCTATTGTTAGCCCTCAATGTGCTGATATCTCTTTCATAATTTAAAATTATGTAACTTATTATTCATTAATTCGTTCTCAAAATACACATAAAAAAGGCACATGTGGAGCGACAACAAGTTTTTGGCGCCGTTGCCGGGGAATTTGGTCTAAAATAGATAGAACTATGTTTATTTTCATTTATTTATCATCATTTATTAATTACATTGTTATTTCATGCGACTTACGTATGAAGGAAAGGAAAGCACGTAATTCAACAGTTTCTTTGTACCAAATTCTCTCTCGAGTTGTATGTTTGGCAGAGAACCCTCAATCAGATTCTCCGTTAAATTGAAGTTGAAAGACTCCTAAGAAACCGACATACATCATGACATCTGCTGAAATGGGTGTGACGAGATTGTTAAGAGACTACTTTGCCCCTGGTGCTTATAATTCCCCATTTTGCATTCAATTTCCCACAGTGGAGGGAAATTATGAAATTAAGTCCTCCACCATCCAAATGTTGCCTTCATTCCATGGATTGAGTAAGGAAGACCCTTACAAACACATTGATGAATTTATGCGTTATGCACAACATTTAACATAGTTGGACTTGGTCGAGAGGCAACCAAGCTTAGGCTCTTTCCTTTTTCATTAAAGGACAAAGCTAGAGCATGGTTATCTATGTTAGCACCAAACAAAGATCACATCATGGAATGATTTGCAATGTCAATTTTGTCAAAATATTTCCCAATGACTAAAACCACCAACGAGACAAAGCATCATCTCTTTTCCCAAAACTCAATCAAACTTTCCATGAAGCATGGGAAAGGTTTAAAGAATCTGATAAGACAATGCCCTCACCATCAAATTCCTAAATGGCAATGGTTCAAAGCTTCTATCAAGGAACCGATCGGAAGGCAAGAACATGGTGGATGCCTCTTGTGGAGGTACCTACTTGCGAAAAGCAGTTGAAGAGGTTTGGGACCTCTTTGAGGTGATTGGAGAAAATTCAACCCCAGAATCTCGTCAAGGGACCGAGAATCCAACTAGGATGAATAATCCCCAATTCACAAGAGGGAAAGTTTATGAAGTCAATGAGTGGAAAGGAAAGTGGATAATTTGACCACAAAATTTGATAGGTGATGGACTCATTTAAAGCTCCAAATGGGTCAAGAGTAGAGGAGGCATGTCGATATGCCCGGTCCCCACTCATTCCATTGATCAATGTCCTTCCGCATCACAATTTCCGAACTCATGATGGAACAAGCTCATGCAAACTCAGTCTTATGGATGATGCAATCGAATGACTACCCATGGAGATCTCATCCTAATCTCGTGGAATCAGAAATTACCAGCAGCAAAGTGACCTTCAAAAATCAATTACCTTTCAAACCTTTCACCATATCGCAGAATTTTTATAATAAATCAAATTTTTTGACTAACCAACAACAAGCCATGCGACAATGCACCAGCCCTCCTAGATCCACGACCTTTGAAGAGCGTGTCTTGAGTTCACTTCAAAATCTTGAACTACTCTCGGGGTGAACCTTCACAATCGAGCATTAAAAAATTGAAGAAACTGGGCCAACTCTCAAATTCATTGGCTAAGAGAGAAGAGGGTAAACTACCCGACCAACACTGTGAACAATCCTAAGGGGCGATTACATGGTTGGAGAATCCTCAAATGGCCATGAGGAAATTAAAGTTGTGACTACTTTGAGAAGTGGAAGAATAATAAACAACACAAAGGTAGTGAAGAGGAAAAGAGGAAGAACAAGTGCAGAACAACAATGGATAGCAATAATAAGGTCATTGATTTACATCAAAAATTCAAAAAATAAAAAACAGAAAAATAACAAAATTTTTGAAAAAGATGAGGAGGAGAAATTTGTTCCTCATCTCCCATTTCCCCATGCAATGAAGTCAGTTTCTCCTTTTGACAAAGGAAACACAAAAATTGAGGAAATGATGGAGACATTCAAGCAAGTTAAAATTAATCTACCTCTTGATGCAATCAAAGTCCTCGCTTATGCAAAATTTCTCAAAGAGGTATGCACTCACAAAAGGCAATCTAGGATACATTTATCCAAGAAGGCCTTTCTTGTGGAGAAAATCAACCAAGTGCTATCAATTGCAACACCACCTAAGATGCAAGACCACTGGAATCCCCACAATCCCTGCATCATTGGGAGCACACCATTGAGAAAGCCTTGCTAGATCTCTGGTGCTAGTGTCAACTGCTTCCCTATTCGCTCTATGAGAAGCTAGGTTTGGGAGAATTGAAACCCACTCAAGTGGTGTTACAAATGATAGGTACAGATCCGAAAGGAAACCTATGGGGTTGATTGAAGATGTTTTGGTAGGAGTAGACAAGTTTTTCTACCTACTGACTTTTTGGTGTTGGACATGGAACCAACCAAAAGTACCCTTTGCCATCCTGTCATTCAGGAAGACCATTCACAGCTACTGACTAATGCATGCATTCAATGCAGTGCAGCATCATGGAGGTGTCTTTTGGAAATATGAAAGTTAAATTGAATGTGTATAATGTCTTACTCAACCTCAATTCTCTGAGGAATGTTTCCATGTTGACATCATTGATGAGTGGTGGAGGAGTCTTTACAAACATTTCGCAAGGTAAAGACTCCACCACGAATTTAAAATGATTGGGAATCCACTAAGAAAGAAGGAAAAGGAGATCAAATTCAAAGGAGTCTGCTTTGTGCAAGGCACTCACCTGTGATCATCAAGTTCTCTCTCTTGGAGACCTGCTCCTCTCCCTCTTCCACAAGTTACCAAGGTACCTTTGCTGCCCTCTTTTCTCAACCCACAATTGGAACTCAAACGGCTCCCCAAAAATCTGAAATATGTGTTTTGGGAGATCATCAAACACTACATGATTATTTCTTCCTCCCTTACAAAGGAGCAAGAAGAGGAGCATTGGTAGTTCTAAAACAAGACAAGAAAGCAATTGGTGGACCATTGTTGCTGATTTAGGAGGAATAAACCCAGTATGCATGCATAAGATCCACGGAAGAGGATGCCAAGCCTTCTAGAGAAATGCAAAGAAGGTTGAATCCTCACATGCAAGAAGTGGTAATGAAGGAAGTTGTCAAGTCTAGATCTTTGGGGTCATTACCCCATTTCAGATTCTGCTTGGGTAGCACCCACACGTGGTGCCTAAGAAATCTGCATCATCATAGAAGTGAATCGGTGAACTTATGTCCACCGGACAAACAAGCTGGATGGAGGGTCCGCATAGACTACGAAAATTAAATACCATGACAAGGAAAGACCATTTCCCCTCCCTTCATTGACCAAATCCTTGATAAGCTTGCGCTGCAAAGCTTACTCTCGCTTCCTTGATGGGTACTCTGGTTACAACCAGATCCTCACGGACCAAGAAAAGACCACCTTCACCCTTTGGCACTTTTGCCTATAGGAGGATGCCCTTTGGTCTTTGCAATGCCCTGCTACTTTTCAAAGATGCATGTATGCCATCTTTTCCGACATGATTGATCAATTCATGGAGATCTTCATGGATGACTTTTCAATTTATGGAGATGACTTTTCCCAATGCTTACACCACCTCAAGTTGGTGTTGCAAAGATGTGAAGAAACCAATTTGGTTCTAAGTGGGAAAAGAGTCATTTTATGGTCACCAAGGCATTGTCCTAGGACATGTGGTCTCCCATAAAGGCATAGAGGTGGACCAAGCAAAATTGATCTAATTGCACATTTGCCTCCTCCCGTAAGCAAAAATCAAGTTTCTTAGGGCATGCAGGATTTTATAGGAGGTTCATCAAAGATTTCAGATAAAATTTCCAAGCCACTCTCATCATTTCTTGTGTCAAGATGTTCCTTTTGTGTTTACTAATGAATGCATGATGCCTTTGAGGTCCTTAAGAAATGTCGATTTCAGCTCCCATCTTGCGCCCCCGACTATTCAAATGCCCTTTGAGCTGATGTGTGATGCATCAGACTATGCCCTAGGAGGCTGTCCTAGAAAGAGAAAGAGCTTCCCCATGTCATAGCTTATGCCAGGATCCATGATAGATGCCCAGCTCAACTACACAACAACCGAGAAAGAGCTGCTGGCCATTGTGTTTGCATTGGAAAAATTCAGTCTTATGTTTTAGGTTCACAAATTGTGGTGTTCTTGACCACTCTACCCTAAAGTACCTTTGCCTAAGAAGGATACCAAGCCAGATTAATCAGATGGATCCTCCTATTACGGAGTTTGATCTCTGATTAAGGATAAGAAAGGAGTGGAGAATGTGGTGGTGATCACTTATCCGAATTCTCAATCTTGAGGATGATAGCTTACCCATTAATGAATCATTTCACGATGAGCAACTTTTGCCATCAATACCCATCCTTGGTTTGCAAACATAGTCAACTTCTTGGCTCTTGGATGATTCCTCAACATTGGAATCTAATGGATAAAGATCTTTTCTTCTCACAAGTTAAAAATTTCATTTGGGAAGATCCTTATCTATTCAAGAATTGTGCAGACCATGTCATCACAAAGTGTATCCCGGACCATGAATTCTCTGGCATATTGTCAATGTGTCATGAAACGAGCTGTGGAGGCCATTTCATTGGCAATAAAGCAATTTACCAAAAATTCTGCGGTGTGGTTTCTATTGGCCCACAATCTTTAAAGATGCCTTACGATCAGAAATCTTGCAGAATCGCCAAAAAGCAAGATTTCCAAAGAAACTCAATGCCCTACTGACCAATCACAGTAGTTGAGTTGCTTGAAGTTTGGGGCATAGATTTTATGGGCCCCTTACCCCCTTCTAATGGAAATAATTTCATCTTGGTAGGCATGGACTATGTCTCCAAGTGGATTGAGGCCATAGCTACCAAATCCAATGATCACAAAGTGGTTTTAAGATTCCTCAAAGACCACATTTTTCCAGATTTGGATTCCCAGGCCATCATCGATGATGGGGAGCCACTTTACCTGACGGTTTGACTCTCTATTAAAAAGTACTCTGTCACTCACAGAGTAGCCACTCCTATCATCCACAAACCAAAGGGATGTGGAGATTTCAAATAGAGATCAAACACATTTTGAAAAAAGCTGAAGAAGGACAGAAAGGATTTGGTCCTTTATGCTTAATGATCCTTTGTGGGCATACGCAACTCCCTACAAAAATCCATTTGGAATGTCTCCTTTGAGACTGGTCTATGGCAAAGCATGTCATTTGCCAGTAGAGTTAGAATACAAAGCTTCCTGGGCTATTAAAACATTTAATATGGATCTAACTTCTTTGGTAATCACAGGAAACTTCAACTCCAATTGGAAGAGTCATGCGGATGGATGCTTATACAAGCTCCAGTTGTATAAGGAGAAAGTCAAATCATTTCATGATAGGAGTTTAATGAGAAAAGAGTTCATACCGGGGTCCAAGGTATGGTTATTCAACTCTAAACTTAAATTCTTTCCTGGCAAATTGAGATCCAGATGGGAAGGGCCATACACTGTCATCAAGGCTGCCCCCTCAGGAGTTGTGGATATCCGTGATCCCAATGACGGAAGAGTCATTAAGGTAAATGGTCGAGGCTCAAGCCATGCATTGACAACATTCGAGCTGTCTTGCCCATCATCATCACGAATCTCCAAAAATCGATGGTAGAAAATTGTATATTATGTTTGTACAACATAGTTTTCTTTGAATTTCTCTTTCGCTTTCTTTTCCTTTTCATAGTTTAATTACACTTAAAGTTCAAATCACAAAGCAAAATTACTTTTTAAAGTCCAAAGTCTATTCGAGAAGATTCGAGCTGATGAACGCTCGAAAACAAAGATGTTCTTTTTGAATAGTTGATTATGATAACATTTCCTTTTCGAATAGACGGTTCTGAAGCTAAGTCCTTTGCGAAATAATCTTTCTGAAGCTATCTACTTGTCGAAAGGCACTTTTGCCATTCGAAGTAATAAGAAGGGCTCTTTTGGAACTTTTCGAAAACTTAAAGGTGCTTTGCGATTTTAGCTTCAAGTATATTTAGTCGTTTTGAAGTTAGCTTTGTATTTGCAAACACTCTCTGCGAGAAGGCTCCACTAAAACCCTAGCTCACTCTCTTCTCACACGAGCTCCACAAGGATATCAGCCGTTTGTTCCTAATTGTTTGAGCGTTTCCATTTTTCAGAGATCAAAGTCAGACTGTCAGTTGGGCGATCTTTACAAACAAAGCGACTCAGTTCAAGCACAGACCTTACTATTGATTATTTTTTCTATCCATTCTCGCTCAATCTTTTTAGAAAAATCTAAATCTGTGTTAGCCAGTGTTTGGAGCATTTTTCCTCCGTCAATTAAGTATGGGAAAAACTGAAAAATCCTTAGCTGCCATGTTCCCCAAATCATCAGTCAAGAAGGCAACCAAATCGACCCCAAAAGCCAAAGGCAAAAAGCGTCTGCAAAGAAAGCTTTCAATGGACAAAGGCGGATAGGGTTGAAAAGGAAAGAAAATACGCCATGAGGAGCCTACCCGCCTCAAGCCACAGTCCAGAGCTGCCCCCATTACCCATTCACTTAGTTTTGCCTAACCCCTTCATTGATACCCAGAAGCTCATACCTGAGCTATTGGTGGATGAAACTTTTTTCTCCTCCAAACATGATTGCCTACCATCCCTAAGATACCTCAGGGAAGCTTCTCTCAGCACTATCCTCACCCCATTACCAGAAAAAACTTATCCAAGGATGATAAAACTGTGGTATCAAAACCTCACAAAGGTCACTGAAGATGTTGCAGACGTGCCAACCTTAGTCATTTTCATAGATAACTGTGACCTAACTGTGACAGCCGAGGACATAGGGCATGCTCTGGGGATACCTTTTCAATTCAACCCCGATGGACCTTTGGCTGCTCCTGAAGCAGCCTCTTTCAGAAACATGGCTGCCCATTTGACACAAGGCATGGTGAGTTCTGGGCAATCAATAATGAGAAGAGATCTGCCCCCGCAATATCTGCTAATGGATTCCATACTCCGAGGGAGCTTTTATGTAACTGGGCATACCCAAGAGAGGCGAACTCCTATCCTCGAAGCCCTCTTTCACTTTTCTAAGGGGCAATTTTTCAATGCCGACATGCTCATCCTGGAAGCAATGGCTGATGTGAGTGCCAAGGTAAAGAAGGAACAGAAAATTGCTGGCCTCCCCTTCGGAAGACTAATTTCAGCCCTCTTACGTGCCAAGTTTGACATTGATAGGAAGAGCCCTTTGAGGTACTCCTCCTCACAACTTTGGCAAGAAAGCTGGACCACAAGTCAGCCATGTTAAGAAGAATGAGGGAAGTAGGAGAACCAGCCCATGCCCTGCTCTAGCACTTTGCCCCTATTGCTGCCCTACGAACCCATAACACAGAGCGAGCTAGTTCTTGCTGCTGAGCATGACAGAGAACCAAGCCACGAAAGTGTGGGTGGGCATCGCGAGTGGAAATTCTTGTGGAGCCTCAACCCGCCCACAGCCTCGGCCCGGCCCTACCGGTTTACAAGCCCAACTCCTGTGGTGACCAGCTCTTTTCTTTGCACCACTTGCTTTGCACTCAGTCCAGGTGGTTCGCTATTCCTCCACACCCTCCCCCATCCCAGCTGGTTCATCATCCACACCTTCCATCATTCCTATTTTGGACACCCCTACTATCCCAACACCACCCATCTCCCCCAACAATAACCAGGTCCTAGAGGAATTAGCCACCCCAATCCTTGCTCCATCCCCTTCCACCCCTCTGCTCCAAAGCTCCTCACACTCCCACACCCCTTCAGCACATACACCTGAGGTATCCCAGACCTCTGAACCCCAACCTTTCCCCACAGAGGCTTATTCACCCCTATTTGACACCATGGAGCTAGATCCTACACCTATCCCTGCTCCTCCCCCTTTCACCCATTTCCCCACCTCCCCTTTCACACCCATTACCCCCAACCCTCCACCTCACTAATCCCAATCCCCTCTAGGCTAATCTCCCCACACCGCCTCCCTACACCGATCCTCACCTACCTCCAAAATATCCAAGCCAGCTCAAACAAATGCGTGCAGCATAATCACCGCTACATTGAGCTCATCCCACCTACCCCATTACCCTGCTCTCCATTTTGCCTCACAGCAACCCAAAGCAGACCTGTAAGTCCTAGTGCTTCCCTCCACTACCACCCAGGCTACCCAAAGACCCCCTTCACCACCCCTGCTTTCGACTTAGCCATTCAAACCGACCCTCTGACCCTCTCTTAACCCCCACCCCCTCCCCACTGGACCCCTTTAGTCCCCTACCACTCCATCCCCCTCCCTAGATATGCCACCCTCTCCCAAACCATGACAGAAAATCCCTACATCCGTAGGGGATGTGCGTGAAAGTTGATTTGAGACCTACATCCAACCCCTTATGAGGCCAAAATCAAAAATTAGAGCATTTCATGCAATTTGAGAGAGAAGATGAGGATCTGGTGGACGAACATTCCAATTGGTCAAGTCGAGCAGACAAGGTGGCTATGCTCCAAGTTCGCTTAGCTCAAGAACGTAAGAAACCACCACTGACCAAACACCTTGGCCTCACGGAAAGATCAAGTCAAGAGTACATGAACTCCGAACTCCATTCTGAGAAACCAAAATCCAGCTCGATTCCAACACGATTCTAGTTCGGATTCTCGGCGGTGACTCTAGTTCGAGCCCATAGAACCCATCTATAATCGACTTTGATCCTAGTTATTAAAAGTCCTGCATCTCATGTGTCTCAAATACAATGTATAAATCTTTTTTTTGTATCATTGATTGCAATTACATCATTTGTTTTCTTTCTTATTCCATTTTCTCTCTCATTAATTGTTCTTTTACATTATTTTGCATTTTTTACATTATAGCTGTTCTCCTACTTCGTAAACAAACAAAATAAACCCCTCACCCTTACTCCCTTTCCCCTCTTTTCTTTTATTTTCAGTAAAATTTCTGGTTCATACAATTTGCTTTTACGTAATTCTCCATGCTATTATTTTTTCATTGTTTTCCCCTAATAATCGTGACTATGCCACCACCTTTGAACCGGTGAGGACCTGCTCCTCATAGGTTTGAGGGGTGAGATGTGTAGGAATAGTTAACCTAAGGACAACAGAATCACCTAAGTAATCGTGAAATGAATTATTTTACTTAAGAATCATGACAATGTGGAAATTTTAAAATTTTCTTTGCAAGAATTTAGACATTCTAAACCTTGCGATATTCTACATTTCCATGATGATTACACCATAAAAACATACCGGTATCGACATAGTAAGTCAAAAGGAAGAGAAAAGGTAAAGATATACTTAAAAGCTCAAGGAAAAACCATAACCGGTGAGAATTGAGCCCATATATTTTCCATCTCTGTTGAAGAGTGGTGAGGCAATTTTTGATTCAAAGGATTGGTGAGGCATTAGATCCACTAGAAGTTAGGAAACTCCAAATTAAAACAAGTAACAGACTCATGAAATCGAGGAAAAGATCAAGGCCTTCTTTGGACGACTTGAACCTATGAGAACCAACCAAGAAAAATCTGCCTGTTTGTACCCCATTTGAGTCAGAATCCTACAATTCTTCATCAAAATACCCAAAAGTACTTGCACTGAACCTATGGAACTAATTCAGCCTTCCCTCACTCGAGAATTCAGAGGTAAAGGAGAAAGAACCAAGATGGACCATTTCGGGCAACATCAAGAAAATGAAGAGAAAATACCTCAAAAAGCAGCAATATGGTGGTGAGAAAAGAAAAGACAAACAATGTGAAAAAGTTCTTGAGCGAAAGGCAAAAAAGGGACCTTATGTTGAAAATGCAAGATCAAAGAAAAATTGATCCTTTGTGAATGTGAGAATCTCGAAAAGAAGAAGAAAGAAGCTAAACTCAAAAAGGTGGAGTCATGAACCATCTCCTGCACTTCACGAGTTCTCAAATTCAAACCTCTGTTCAAATTGCCTTTCCTTGAAACTTCACTCCATAAGCCATACAAACAAACCTAGATTAAAAGCCCTTGTGATCCAAAGTTGAGTGAGGCTGTCATGTGGAGATGAGAAGTGACCCAATCTATGGTGAGGAGATGTCAATGATGCCATTGCCTAAGAATCATGCCTATGCTCATGCTTACAGATCCATTTTGGAGATGTAACGCTCTTGAGCTTGAGTGAAAATGAACCCCTCAACAAAAACACCGATGAGAGTATACCCCGGTGAGTGTTTGGGTTGGAACTTGAGCACCTTAAGTATGACTTATAACCTAATTTTTATCCATAGGATGAGCTTCTCGCACATTTGTATGATTTTCTATGATTTTGTTCACAGATTGGAAATATTGAAACATTCATGAGGTTTATAAATGTTTAAATTCTGTGCAAACAATAATCAAATTTTCTTTCATCATTGATTCAAGAGTAACTAACCCCTCCTTGATTGCTCATTTGATAATATTGCGATGTTAAGCTGTTTCATGGAGAAGTTTGTGGGTACCTTCACGAAAACCCTCGGAGACTTCACTCCTCCTCTAGGGATCACCTAGGGGTTTAAAAGGCTTGTTGCATATGCTAAATGCACGTGCTTCCTACAAAAGTGGCTCTTTATTTTGCTTTTACGTTTCTTTGCTCGTGGACTAGCAAAGCTTAGGTTTGGTGTGTTAAGTGAAAAAATACCATTTTCACCCCTAAACATGAGCCTTGAAAGACCCTTGAGAAGACTAAATAAGTGCTTTAGTGTTCATATTATGCACTAACCAAAAGACAGTCCAAATCTGAAAACCATCTTAAAATGAACAAAAAGCCGACAACGCATGTCAAACTCAAAGAGGTGAAGAAATAGCCTCGAATGGCTAAAAAGGTCCTAAAAGAGCAAGAAAAGACACGAAGAAGAAGAAGGATCCATTCGAAGAAGAATGGAAGCTAAAGCTCAATTCGAAGAATCTCTTCAATTGCAAAGAACCTTGAACTTTGCGAAAAGAAGAAAACACTCCTCGAATAGAAGAATGACCTGCGAAAAGAAGAAAACACTGCGAAAAGAACTTGAGCCAAACTACTTTCGAAAAGACCCTTAAACTCTGCGAAATGGCATCGGGATTTACCACTTTGAAGGGCATTTCAAGAACTCTACGCGCCCCAATGTAATTAAAAGCAGAGACATTAGGAAGATACCAAGCACAAACCAAAGGCATATTCCGCCCCACGTGAGAACCCAAAGATGAAATCGCTTGGCGGGATCTTCGAGAAGCTCAAACAGACTTTTGAATTCCCATAACAGAATTGATGCTTCTAACGCCTGATTGGCGAACCGGTCGAGCATTTTCATTGGCGAGCATCCGATCCCGTGCTCAATGACCATTGGGCAATCCAGATCCGAGCACTTCGATTGGTCAATTCAGCCTTGTGCGGATAGAGGAAGCTATAAATTGAGAAGACATTTGCCCAATTGGTGCATCCAGATTTTGAGTTTTCATCTTCTCTCCTCCTTCCTCGGATAGTCTATCTGTACTTTGTAATTTCTTCCTCCTGCTTTGCTTTTGAGAGTTCTTGAGAGTGCTTTGTAACTCCAAAGAGATCGGATTCAAGATCGCTAGTCCGAGGGCTTTCTAAAGCCGTGCTCGTAATTGTAAGATTGAATTTAAAAGGTTGTCAGAAACGTGTTTTCTCCATTGGATTCATGTCAAGGGTTCTTATTGATCACCTTAGTGCATTAGACTCCTTTAGATTCACTACTTTGCATGCAATTTCCTTGATTCATTACCCCTGCAGTTAGCGTTGGTAACCTAGTTGACAACACTTGCGGTGATGTTCATGTTCGAATTGAGGATAGGTCAACAACTATTGGATGATCATGACCATTTAAGTGGACAGATCATAACCATAAGTCTAAACCCCTTCCTTAATTCAGATTTATTTCTCTTACATCTGTGCTGGTAGCCAGATGAAGATTGAATCAACTCTATTTAGTTGCAGATTCTCCATTAAAATTCAAAGGCGAAATCACAGAAAGTTATTATTTCTCCATTTGATTTATTTTAATCACTTCCCCAACTTGAATCTGGATCAGTTAGTTAGTTCTTTTCTTTATTTGCTTTTAGTTAAACGTGACAAAACCCAACACTCTCTTTTTATCTGCTTTCTAGATAATTATAGAGCCAGATCTGGTAGAACAGATCTGGAGGTCTATCTCATATTTCAGACAAATTCTCTGTGGACGATCTTTAATATACTCACTTTTAAAACTTACTACAATTGGCCCTGATCTTGCAGGCTATTGTTAGCCCTCAATGTGCTGATATCTCTTTCATAATTTAAAATTATGTAACTTATTATTCATTAATTCGTTCTCAAAATACACATAAAAAAAGGCACATGTGGAGCGACAACAGATAGTCCCATGGATAGCAAGCTGGATCTGTAGCCAGATCTAGAGAGCTCGTAGTCCTGGGACTCTATGGTGGTAGCAGCAGTTTATGTGTTCTTTCTCAGATCTCTGTGGTATGGACAGACCTATCGGATACCCTGTGACCATTTGAGTGGATAGAGTATAACCCTAGGGTGGTGTCCAGCCACATGTCTGAGAAGGATTATTCTCTCCTGCACATGAGCTTCTAGAGCCTTGTGAGGACGTTTGTGCAGGAACTGGCTCCCCTCTATTTTACTTGATTGATATCAGATGTTAGATCTGATTTCTCTATAGTAATTACAGCTTTAGGCTAAATCATTGCAGGCCTTTTATAGCAATAACCAGCTGAATTTAAATCTTTATTCAACCTATTACTGGTCCTTTTTGTGGGCACAGTGAGCCGTTGGCCTTGGCAAAGCACTTAGGACTTTATGGGTTGGAATACCTATGGATGTCAGCCATATCTATGCGCAAATCTGGGGAGCTTGTAGCACTGGCATTACATAGTGTCTGCCATAGTATTCATGGCCTGCTCTGGTCTAGTGGTTGGGGAAATGATCAGTCCACTCCTCTGGATTAGATTAGCAACTTCTGGCTTGATCAATGGGATTTGACAGACTATAAGATAGGCTATGGTCATTTGAGTGGACAGCCTATAGACTTAAGAGCACCCCAAATGGCATGGGTTAAGTTTGATATTTCTACCTTATTGAGGTTAGTAATAGCATCTCACCAAGGATCACTACAGAGACAGTCTAAATCTGAGTTACATTACTGCATTAACTCTAGCTTAACGTGTTTACTTCCCATCATTTGTATATTTTATTTTGGCACACACCATCACCATCTTCTTCTTACCCCTTTCTTTAGGATAGGGCTGCACTTTATTCCTCTTTTGTTAGAGTTAATTTAGTGTTATCGTGGCACCCAACTCCCTTTCTTTAAGATTGTCAGATCTGTTGCCAGATCTAGAGGCCTACTATTATAACTCATTTTGAATTCTAGATCAATTTCTCTATGGGACAAACTCTTACTTATCAAAACTTACTACAATAGGCCCCGTATCTTACAGGTCTAGGATGTTTTAGGATTGTTATTTTCACCATATCTTTATCTTCTGTTTCACTTTGATGTTAATTTTCTTCCAACACCGCATAATAAATCAACATATCCGAGAAAGGCAACAATGAGATGGCATTGGGGGGCATCACTTGCCCGATTATCTACCCGACTTCATTTGGGCTTACTTATAGAGACACATGTGCATTCTTTAATGCCCCCATCAGTACTTGAAAATGAAGTGGGGACGTCATCAATAGGTCCCAGACCGTGATGTGGGTCGGCATCCTTTTCAACTGGATTTCCAATATGTGTTATCTACTCTTTTTCTCAAACGGGTTCACAGCTCTTATATCTTTCTTTCCCTTTGGTTGGGTTAGCGCTGGTGCCGATGTGTCTGGTTGCTTGGATATCTTCCCAGATCTGGTGATAAAATCAACTACCCCTTCCCTACTGCTGCCAGCATTGATGTATGTCTGTTCATAGCTGAGCGGGACCTAATGAGGATTATAAGTCGATCTCGAGATCTGGAATGGGGAAGAGGTGGGTATTGGGGACATTAGTGCTGAGGGATTAGAATGGATGAGTATCACATGGTTAACTTCTGGCAGGGTGGAGAAGGTGGGCCAAATGGGGTTGGCGAGGACCATGGATGACTGAATTGGGAGTGATGTGACGGGGGTGGGCCCTTGATAACTGATGGGCGCCAAAGGGGGATGGGGGTCATAATCAACCATCAGGTAACTGGTAGAGGATGCAGCGTATGGTTGGTAGGAGTTGATTTGTACATAGTTGACGGGAGTTGGCGTCGAGAAATATGCCCTAAGATCTGATAGTTCTATTTGTGGTGCGGGGTTGGGGAAGTAATCTGCCAGACTCAAAGGTTCAATCACCCCAATATTCCTATCTTCCCAGTCTCTCTGTAATGGTGCCATAAAATTTTCTTGATCATAGATGTAATCTACCGGGTCAAACTCTAACTCTTCATCATCCACTTCTACCATGCCGATAATGGGTCTTGGACCTGCCCCTCTGGGAGGGTGTGGGGGTAGTGGTACTTTGTGTATGTTGGCATGCTGGGTTGCTTGGGGAAGTGCTGGAGGGATGATTTTACCAGCCTCTATCAAATCCGGTATTGTGTGCTTCAATGGAAAGTAACAATCAGTAGGGTGACCCGACCCTTGGTGAAAGTTACAATGGGTGTTGGGGTCATATTTCATCGGGATGGGATTTAGGGGAGGTCATGGTTGGGGTATCTTGACCAATCCCTTTTCTATTAATAAGGGCAACAAGACATTCAATGATTTTCCCAAGGGTGTGAAAACTCGATCAAAGCGGGCCTTTCTCTATTCTTTGGTCATCTGTGCCCCTGCCCATTCTCGGTTCTCTGTATCAGCTCGCTTCTGGCTGGAGTTGGCTGTACAGCTTTAAATTGAAATGGGACTATACTGGTGTTGGGCCTAGTATTTCTAACATTCTGCACATCCGCCCTAGCTCTTCTATCATTTGTTTATTCAGAAAATATGCTAACCCCGTCGGCCCCGCTGGATACATTCTTGCTCAATCGCCCTTCCCTAATAACATCCTCGCAATGATTGGCGTTCCTCACCAAATAAACAAAGCTGGATTATTATTGGTAAACAAGGAAGTCCAAGATGACTGGCAAGGATCATCTCGATCTGTTCATTGTCAGGTATTCTATTTCTCACCTGAGCTACTAGTGCTCTCCAACATCTAAGGTAATCGCTGAAGGTTTCATTAGATTTCTACTTTAAACAGGCCAGGTCTGACTTGTGAGGCTCGATGTCTATATTGTAGACATTATTCTTAAAACAGATGAGTCAGATCCTTCCATGTCTTTATCATGGATGGTTCTAGAGATGTGAACCACCTCAAGGTCGGACTCGTCAGGCTTTTCTGAAAGACCTTTATAAGTAGGCATTTGTCCCCCCCATACTGGCACATGTCCCCATAGTAGGACTTGAGGTGTGCGATGTCGTTATATTTATTAAAGACCGACATTTTGAATTTTGGGGGCAAGGGGGCTTCTACAAATAAGCACAAGTCTGAGAAGTCTGTGGCATGGATTTCAGCTCCACCCATCTTTAACAGCTGCTTCTAGATTTTGTCCAATTATTCTTTCAACTGCTCAGACTCTTTAGACAGCAGGGCAGTTTATCCAACAGTCGGCCTTGATTCACTTTGTGCTATCGGGGGGTTGGTGATTACGGGTGGGGGATTGATGCTGGCAAATGCCCCAACGTAAACCCCATTATTCTTGATCTCATCTTCCTCATATTGTGGGTCTATATATGATACAGTGAGGTTGAAATTTTATTGTTGGTGCTAGCTGGGCTAGATAGGTGCCAAGTGGGACCATTGGAGGGGGAAATTTTATAGACTGATAGGATGAGTGGGATTTGGATTTTGGGTGAAGCCCTGATGGGGCCACTGGGTTTGAGGGAAAGCTTAGAGATGGCTTTGGGGTGCTAGGACATGGGTGAATTGGGGTTGATGGAGGATTGGTGTCCAGTGCTGGGTGTGGGGCTTGTGTGTGATGGAGGTTTTGAGGGAATTGTGGAGGGTATGGGTATGTGGACCCAAGGTTTGGGCCTTGTTGGGCTTGGGTATTAGATGGGGGATTTGGAGGGGCTTGGGCCATAAGGCCTTGGGAAATTTGGCCCATTGGGCTTTGTTGGCTTTGGGCTATTGGGCCCTAGTAGGTCTGGCCCATTTGGCCTTGATGGGTCTAGCCCATGAGGCCTTGATGGGTCTGGCCCATGGGACCTTCGGTGGGTATGGGCTGTTGGGTGGTTTAAGCCGTTGGGTTTTGGTAGGTGTTAGCTATTAGGCCTTGGTAGGTGTGGGCTATTGTTAAGTAGTGAAAAATGCCATTTTTCACCTCTTAACCTGACCTTTGTTGGACTCTTGAGCTTACTAATAATGTGTTTTGAGTATATTTTGTAGTTAAGCAATAAATTACAAGCTTAATATAGACTTCCACTTAAAAGAGCCCAAGAAGCACTATGATACCTAATTGAAAAGGCCAAAGACCATGTCCAGCTATAAGAAATAAAGTCTGAACCTACTAAGGGGTTGCTGAGTGATGAACAAAGGAAGAACAGCACACCCAAGGTGTGTGCCAGCAGTGAGAGCACTGAAATTATGCTGTGGAGGGCTTCCTAGCACCTATCGAGAAGTTCTAAGGGCAAGGAATGAAGCGGTCGAGAGGTTGAACATGTGTAAAAGGAGTTGTCGAGAGGTACTAAGCTAAAAAGATAAAGATCTCGAGAGGTTCCAGCATCCACCGAGAGGTTCGAAGTACAGGTGTGGATCCTGTCGAGAGGATACTTCAAGGTACAGATAAAGTTGAGAGGTTCTAGTCACTTATCGCAAGGTTCACCTGAATCGGTCGAGCAGTATAAAGCAACCTGTTGGTAACTTACCTGAAGCAGCGTCCATTCTTGTGAGGATTAAGCCAACCTATCAACCACTTCACTCAAGATTGTATAACCCATCGACAGGATTGTCTATAACCTGTTGAGAGGATGAGTGTCGACAGGATTGTCTACAACCAACCTCTCGAAATGATCTCGGAAGCTATCAATAGGATCTTCATTAACCTATCGAGATGTGTCCAAACCTATCGAGAACTACTCTCAATCTTGTCTAGAAGTCAGCGCAGCTTTCAAAAGCCCAGGCAACTTGTCGATGTGAATATAAAGTAGGCAGAGAACCTGTCGAGAGGATCTAAGAATCTCTTGACACTCGTTTTAGCAACTTCTCAGCATTTGTCTTCAGCAACTGCCACTTCCAGAATTCTGCGCACGAGTTCTAAAGCACTTCCGCAACACTTGGGGGTATTTTTGGCACATAGTTTCCCTAACTACTTCACATGTCTTTTCCAATTGAGAGCCAATAGGGAGAGAGCTTCTAGAAGAGAAATTGGCCACATCAGCAGCCCAGAATAACAGAATTATTCTCTTATGCTCTGATTTGCTGAATCAAATCTAAGGATAGCGGAGGATAGTATAAAATCTTGAAGAAAATATAGAACATCCATCTAGAATTGGAGAGAACCAAAGCCTAGTGCGAGATCCATTTTTCCCTCCAAATTCTCCCTCCTTCTCCCATCCTCTCTTAGCCAATCATGAGTGGCTAAACTCTTCTCAGTAGTTAGGGTGAGGTCTTAAGCTATAAATTGAGAGATTCAGAGGCTTGTAATAGACTGTATATTACACAGATTGTAGATCTGAGCGTAATAGTATTGTAAGCTTGTAATATAATTATGGTGTTTAATAGTTATTCTGATCTACATTCACTTTTTCGTATTTGATTTCCCTGGATTGGATACTCCTTCGGATGCCAGTAAGAAATGGGGAGCTGATAGCCTGGCATCTGTAGCATCTGTAATGGTTTTCCTATTCTAATAAAGATCCTTGAAGTGGAACAATCTCTAGTTTATGACCATTAAAGTGGACAGATCATAGCCTTAGGATTGCTTTAATTCTCTGGTTGAGATTGGATCCTTATACCTTGCATCTGCCAAAAATGGAGAGCTTGTAGCGAGATGGAGGATTGTAGCAAATCAAATCTATGCAAGGCCTTTGATTCTATTGATTTTCAGTGAAAGACCAATACCCCTAACTGCTGTTCTCACCCTTTTGATTTTTCATCTTTTCTATATCTCCCCTTACCTCTGTGTTTGATTGAAAGATTGAAAAGAAGATTAGAAACTAATCACTTCAAATATGAAAATTCAAGAAGTAGATGGAACTATGCTGGAATGAAGAAGGTGTACATGTCACCTCCTTACTTTACTGATTTCTCAATTTTGAATTCCATTCCACCCTTTTATTCTTTGTAAACTTCACCCATAAGCCACATTACAATCCAATAAAAAGTCCTTACTGATCTAAAAGTGATTGAGCTGTCATGTGGAGATAAGAATTTATTTAATCTATGGTGAAAAGAGTTAGAAATTTCAAGATTTAGAGCAATACCTATGCTCATGCTTACAGTTCTATTTGAGGGTTGTAACTGCTTTTGAGCTATGAGAATTGATACACCCTTCTATTTCTATTGAGAGAGACAGCCCTAGTGAGTTTTGGGTCTGAAATTAGGGTTGATAGGGGTACTATAAAAAAACATGATTCTCAATTTGAAGGTAAGCTTTGCATTAATTTTCAGACAAAATACCTTGACATGAGTTGATTGACTGTGAAGGAATTACAGCAGGACTTTAGTTTTAAACTATCATGTTTTTATTGAGAATCCTCTGAAACTAAATGGACAAGGTGTGGAATGAATTTTATATTGCTTGAATTTTATTTTAACATGTTGCACTGATATTAGCTGAATAATTGGAGAAGTTTGTGGGTAACTTCACTGTAAACCCTCAGGAGACTTCACTCCTCCACTAGGGATCACCTAGGGGTTTAAAAGGCTTAGTGCATGTGCCAAATGCACCCGTGTTCCCTATGAAAGTGGCATTTAATTTTGTAGGTTAATTGTTTTTACTTTCTCCTTTGCTCAGGGACTAGCAAAGTTTAGGTTTGGGGGTGTGTTAAGTAGTGAAAAATACCATTTTTCACCTCTTAACCTGACCTTTGTTGGACCCTTGAGCTTACTAAGAATGTGTTTTGAGTATATTTTATAGTTAAGCAATAAATTATAAGCTTAATATAGACTTCCACTTAAAAGAGCCCAAGAAGCACTGTGATACTTAATTGGAAAGGTCGGAGACCATGTCCAACTGTAAGAAATAAAGTCGGAACCTACTAAGGGGTTGCTGAGTGATGAACAAAGGAAGAACAGCACACCCAAGGTGTGTGCCAGCTGTGTGAGCACTGAAAATATGCTGTCGAGAAGTTCTGAGGGCAAGGAATGAAGTAGTCGAGAGGTTGAACATGTGTAAAAGGAGCTGTCGAGAGGTACTAAGCTGAAAAGATAAAGATCTTGAGAGGTTCCAGCACCCGCCGAGAGTTTGGAAGTACAGGTGTGGATCCTGTCGAGAGGATACTTCAAGGTACAGATGAAGTCGAGAAGTTCCAGTCACTTATTACAAGGTTCAACTGAACCTATCGAGCAGTACAAAGTAACATGTCGGTAACTTACCTGAAGCAACGTTTATTCTTGCGAGGATTGAGCCAACCTGTCGACCACTTCACTCAAGATTGTATAACCCATTAACAGGATTGTCTATAACCTGTCAAGAGGATGAGTGTCGACAGGATTGTCTATAACCAACCTCCCGAAATGATCTCTGAAGCTGTCGACAGGATCTTCATTAACCTGTTGAGATGTGTCCAAACCTATCGAGAACTACTCTCAATCTTATCGAGAAGTCTGCACAGCTGTCGAAAGCCCAGGCAACCTATCAATGTGAATATAAAGCTAATAGAGAACCTGTCAAGAGGATCTCAGAACTTCTCGACACTCATTTTGGCAACTTCTCAGCATTTGTCTTCAGTAATTGCCACTTCCAGAATTCTTTGAACGAGTTCTAAAGCACTTCAGCGACACCTGGGAGTATTTTTGGCACATAGTTGGGCACACATGGAAACCCTAACTACTTCATGTGTCTTTTCCAGTTGAGAGCCAATGGGGAGAGAGTTTCTAAAAGAGAAATCGGCCACATTAGCAGCCCAAAATAACAAAATTATTCCCTTGCCCTCTGATTGGCTGAAATGGATCTGAGGATAGAGGAGGAGAGTTTAAAAGCTTGAAGAAAATATAGAACATCCATCCAGAATTTGAGAGAACCCGAGCCAGTGCGAGATCCATTTTTCCCTCCAAATTCTCCCTCCTTCTTTCTTCTCCCATTCTCTCTTTAGCCAATCATGAGTGGCTAAATTCTTATCAATAGTTAAGGTGAGGTTTTAAGCTATAAATTGAGAGATTCAGAGGCTTGTAATAGACTGTATATTGCACAGATTGTAGATCTGGGCACAATAGTGTTGTAAGCTTGCAATATAATTATAGAGTTTAATGATTATTCTAATCTACATTTCACTTTTTCGTATTTGATTTCCCTAGATTGGATACTCCAGCGGATGCCAGCCAGAAATGGGGAGCTGGTAGCCTGGCATCTGCAGCATTTGCAATGGTTTTCCTTTTCTAATCAAGATCCTTAAAGTGGAACCATCTCTAGGATGGTCTATGACCTTTAAAATGAATAGATCATAGCCTTAGGATTACTTCAATTATCTAGTTGAGATTGGATCCTTACACCTTGCATCTGCCAGAAATGGGGAGCTTGTAGCCAAATGGAGGATTGTAGCAAATCAGATCTATGCAAGGCCTTTGATTTCATTGATTTTCAGTGAAAGACCAATACCCCTAGTTGTTGTTCTCACCCTTTTGATTTTTTATCTTTTCTATATCTCTCCTTACCTTTGTGTTTGATTGGAGTTGGATCAATAGCATTTTTCTTTTATAGTTTGTAGTTAAAGTGACAAAACCATAAAACCTCTCCTCTTTCCTGCTTTAGTTTAGTTTAAATTAGGATAGAGTGCTAGATGTACTTTGGATCTGGAGATTTACCATCCCTTAGAACACATTTCCTTGTGGATATACCCTTACTTACCTTTAAAACTTACTACAATAGCCCTGGATATTGCAGGACTGGCTGCTCACCTTGATTCAACATTACTGTAATTTATGCAGTAAGCTGCTATTTTAATCATATAATAATTGCTAAGGTGGCAGCAACAACAGCTATTGGGCCTTGGTGCCCACTCACATGACCACCCTATGGTTGGTGGGGGTCTTAAGTGGTATGAATGGTGGGGGATTGATTGGTGTTTCGGGGGAAAGAGGCATGAAGACTTTGGAGGGTGTGGGATGGGTTTAGAGATGTGTGGGATGGATGGGGGTGGTTTTGGGAGGCCTTCCAAGTGGTGTAGGCCTTGACCATGTCCTCCATCATGGCCATGGGATGGGGTGAGGGGGTGGATGAAAATGGTTCATCTGAGGAGGGGAACATGGGGCATAGATTGGATGGATGCATGGGAAAACTTGGGCATGGCCCGGGTACAATTGGGCATGACCTGGGTGGATGGGGAGATTTGTGGTTGATTAGGCATGGCTTGCGTGAAATGGGGTATGGTTTGGGGAAATGATGGGGAATAAGGTGTTGGATTTTGTGAAAACATGGGGAAACTCGCTATGTTAGATGTGGAGGGGGGATGGATTAAATCTTGGGTGGTGGAGGGAGGATGGGATGTATGTTGTGTGGATGGATGTGGGAAATTGGGTATGTTGGAGGTGGAGGGAAAACGGGGTATGTTGAATGTGAATGGGGGAAGATTGTGCATGGTGGATGGGTTGGGTATGGGTGCACTTGGGGTGGATGTGGGGAAGTGGGGTGTATGTGGGGTGGATGTGGATGGATTTTGGGTAGATGTGAGCGGAGGGAGGAACAAATTTTTGGTGGATGTGGATGGGAATATGGGTGCATCGAAGGGACCGGTGACGAAAAAGGGAGATTGGGTGAGGGGGGTGGATCTGAACATCTCTTCTATATGGGCATGAGTTGGGGAATGTGGTGGGGCTGAGTTGGGATCGGCGTATGCCGGATCCACTACCCACGGCATGGCTTGGCGGCAGGTTGGGTATGGGTTCCTTGGACGAGGCCCGAAAAGTTTTCTCCTTCTTCCCTTATGGGACGACGGAGGATAAAGCGATGTCGTTGTGCCGACACCACAATTTTTTTATTTTTCGGTTTATATTTTTTTTTTTGAAAGAATTTTTGTGAGTGGATTTTATGATGAAGGATTCCGGGGCCTTTGAACTCCCGTTTCGGGCAGTATTTGTACCCTAAGTAAATCCCACGGCAAGATCCCGATGTGCTCCATAAGAATCAAAGGGGAACCCTTTGATCTATTGAAGGCACAAGAATCAACACAAACAACCCAATCCCTCGGAGCGAGTCAATAAGAGGTTACCCTCTTTTGATCGGCAGTGGCATATTGGGCATTGGATGATGTGAGACCTAATCAGAGGTGCTAAACCACTAAGAGGGGAATTCGGGGATGTGAAAACGGCCTCAGATTTTGGGCTTCTCTGCTCAGTGGGGACAACCAATACTTGGCGCGAGTATTACATGTGGCAGACCAACTTGGGTCCCATTATTGCTTGGTGCATGTATTAGTTATGCCAAAGCAAATCTGGAAAAGAAATGTTTGGCGTGTATATTAGTTGTGCCAGGCATATACAGTGGGGTCAATTTTCTTGACAGCGGAACAGCAAGCCTGAACTCAGTCTATTTTTTTTGGTTTTATGGAAGCAATGCTTTTGGGGACTAATCTCTTAATTGCAATGGGTCTCTCCTCACCGATTCTTAGGGATACAAGGTCGATTTTGGGGCTACTAGCGCTCTCCCCGAGGGTTTTAAGCTTTGTAACAGGATAAGTTCCCCAGCTGATATACCTCCAGCGCAAGCGCTTTCTCAGATACTGGATGGGATGGTACTTTTCAGGATCATAACCACTAGGGGCTGCCGCTGTACTAAGAATCGGGTGTTTGCATCTTTGCCTAAAAATCCCAACCCTTGAAAATCTACCCCCGTAAAAATTCAGTTAAGTCCCCTTCTTGGTTCAATTTTAATTTCAGATTTTTTTTTAAGGGAGTTTTCTTTAAAGTCCAAAACCGGGTGGTGATGGTCCCGTGCCGCCTCTACGGGTCTGCGTCCACTGATAGAATATGATTGCGATGAAATTAAAATCTCAAGTAAGCCCGCCAAGAGGCTAAGGCGTGTAAGAGCACAAGTAAGCCCGCCAAGAGGCTAAGGCATATAAATGATGGAAAAATAAAGGAAATGTAAGGACACTATTCAAGTAGGCCCGCCGATCGGCTAAGGCACATAAATGACAAAAAAGTAGGGGTAAGAAAATTGACAAATCATAGGGGTGAGTGAAAAATAAGAAAAAAGCAAGCAAATATTAGTAAAACAAAGAAAAAGGCCAAGTTTCAAGGGGAAGCTCTACTAGCAACTCCCCAGTAGAGTCGCCATCTGTGCAACCGTGGGATTTTTTTATGATCCCGTCACGACGATGCGCACCCTCTAAATGATATAGAGTCGCCACCCGGAGCTTTTGGTGCCCCGAAAAACCTAAATCAATTTTATAAGCACTGAATTGCCAAAAATGTGACTCTGATTCACTGGTCTACGCCAAAGGCTCTTGGGTAGGGGCTTCAGTTATCGATCGGGAAGGTGTTAGGCACCCGATCAACCCACTCTAAAGCGGTCTATAATTATGGCCAAAGATAAAATAAAAACAAAAATAAAAAGAGTTTTTCCTCTTGCCTGAAAGCACTATGATCCTATTTGTGCCCCTCCGTTCCTATCGAGATTTTGGCGGTGCAACAGCACAAATTCAAGGATAGAGCAAAAGCTAAGAAGGTAGAGGAATAAAAGGGAGAGCCGGAGCTCTCGATAGCAAGTGTGTGGACCTTCGCGTAAGTGCACTTGGCGAGCTTCCGATAGCTTGGATGATGGGATAGGGGGGTTCTAACCTCTAAAGCTTGCTAGCTAAGGGGTAGGAGAGGAGGGCTAGGGAGTAGCTCTCACCTAAACTAAGAGACCAATGGTGGAATGTAAGGCTCAAATGAAGTCTTGGAATTCTGGAATTTGTATGAAGAAAAGGTGCACCAAAAGGGAGGAAAGCTCTCTCTCTTAATCTTTTCTCTTAGGAATTTTTTCAAGCCTTTGTAAAGGGAGGGGTGCCTCTCTATTTATAGGAAAAGAGAGGGTTAAGGGTGTGCTTAGAGACTAATTAGGGTTAGCAATTAGGTAATCCTAGCATCTAAGGTTTCCTAGGGTTTCAAAGGCTTAGAAAAGTGGGCAATGGTCATCAATGGTAGATGATAGATTGATGTTTCAAATGACTGAAGGGTTGCAAATAGAGTAAGCATGGGTGCAACAGTCCTAATGAAACTCATCACACACTTTGAGATGGTCAACAAGTTAAACCCCAAAAGTTAAATTCGAGCCAAAAACCCACAGTTACTGTAGCTAAGCCTAGCGCATGTATTAGATGCGCCAGGGAAAAATACAGTCCCTGGAAGTTCAAAGCCCGCGGGGGGACCCACTTGTGCTTGGCGCAACTAATACATGCGCCAGGCCATTTCTGGGGAGAAATGGCTTGGCGCAAGTATTACATGCACCAAGTACACCTATCTTCTCGCAAAGTTCTCACGTGGTTCAATGCAGGCCTCGCGAGGTTCCAATGTTGCCTATTTTGTGCCCCAAACTTTGGATCATCGAAACTTTTGATGCGTAACTCAGATCGGGGCGATTCTTAGCTTGTTAGAAAGATAAGAACCAGTACTTTTCAATGGTGTTTGACTTAATCTCAGTAGAGGTCCCTGCCATCCTTGGTACTCCTCTCTCTAGCCATTGCCTGAAAGGGTTAACTATAGGTTCGGAGGGGTTTCTAAAGGTTAGGATTGGTTCCTAAAGGTTCAGGGATGGTTTTAAAGGGTCTAGGGTGATTCCTAAGGGTTCAGATAATGCTATCTGAAACTCAGAGGTGCTCCTCTCTCGAAGTATGTCTTGATCGGGCCTTGGGCCAAATTTGGGTGTCTACAGATGCCCCTCGTTGGTATCCAATCACTAATGATCGAAATGTCAAAGATAAGAGACATCCGAAGAGGCCCAAGGCATCACTGATGGGTCCACTGTATTCAGAACGAACCTCAAACATTAGATAGTAACGTGGTGAGGAAACAAAAGTCTTGTATGTCAGAAAAAACATCTGTTTATTAAGGTTATCGATCCTCGAGCGCGTAGCGGTATTACTTGGCATAACCGAGATGGAGCGAGTTGCGAAAGCTCAATATGCTAGGAAAAATGTCTACTGATTGAGATGATTGAAGATGTTTGATGTTCAAGTTTCAATCTAAATCCAATAGCTCCGTAAGTGAGAGGGTGACGACATACTCAAAGATAGGCACGAAGCACATACGCGAAGGTCTACAGTTTGTGTCCAATCATGTGAGGCATTGATTGCCCCATTTGACTAGCCACCGGTGCCCCTGCGTGAAGCAGGGTTTGAGGTATTTGGGCGAACCCATCGATCTCGAAGTTGATATAACACGACTACCCGAGCGGAGCGAATAGATGTCACAACGCTTTTTGAGAGTACATGCCGCTTTTTGTTATTATTTTATGTAGAATTTTGTGTTATTTTATGTGGAGATTTTTTTATTTTATGTGGATTTTTATATGGGATTTTTTAATGATTTTATGTGGATTTTTATGTATTATTTTTATGTGGATTTTTTATGATTTTATGTGAGATTTTATGTATTATTTTTGTGAGGATTTTTTGTGTTTTTGTGTGAGATTTTATGTATTTTTGGTTTTGTTGTTCAGGATTTTGAGCAAGCTCACAGATCCAGAATCGCTTATTTTAGCACAGCCGCCCGAGCATGTCAAATGAAGATCGACGCTCTGTTTAGGGGGCATGTGCACCTTGGCGAGTCCAAGGAAGACCAGGCCTGGCGTGTTTGGTATACAAGCTAAGCCACAAAGGGGGGCCAAGAGCAGCCTGGCTAGAAAAACAGCCTCGCGCATCTATTAGTTGCGCCAGGCAAAAAGGGGGACCAAAATGGCTTGGCGCATGTATTAGTTGCGCCAAGCAAAACCTGAGGGGTTTTTAAACACTCGAGCCCGAGCCAAAAGGACTTTTATTCGAAATTTTCTCTCCCACCCTCTCCAAACTGAAACGGGATACCCCTCTAGGGTTTCTTAGGATTGATTCCAAGCGTGCTTCATTGCCGGTGTTCACTCGCGCCGATTAAACACCCGCTCTACGCCGGATCAAGGACCCAATCTCTTTTGAAAGTAATCACTTTAAACCCATTTTTATTTGTTTTTTTTTTAAATCTTTTACAATGTGGTTATGATTTCTTTCTCTTCTAGATGATAAATGAAGGATGTTTCTTGCAAATGTGATTATCCATTGGTTTGATCTTATTCCGTGCAAATGATGCCCTATATTTCTTTTTTCTTGAGTTATTTCATGATTAGGGCACTTTCTTTTCTTTTTCCTCTTCTCTTTTTATTTTTGGATTGCATAAATGCTCACATATGTAATTTTTTTATTTTATTTTTTATTTTATGATGAGTTTTTGAATTTTTGGTTGCATAAGTGCACATATATGTTTTTTTTTTTTTTTTTTTGGATTTTTGGATGGCATAAATGCATGTGTATTATTATTTGTTTTGTTTTTTGGATTTTTTTTATGGCCTAAAGGCATATGTATGTGTTATTATTATTATTATTATTTTGGATTTGCTTTTTTTTGGATTTTTTGATGGCACAAATGCATGTGTGTATTATTATTTTTGGATTTGCTTTTTTTGAATTTTTTGTTGGCACAAATGCATGTGTGTATTATTATTTTTTGGATTTGCTTTTTATGATTTTCTTTTTTGCATAAACGTACATGTTATGTATTTTTGTTTTTGTGAATTGCTTTTTTTGATTTTTTGGCATAAATGTATATGTTATATATTATTTTATTTTTTTATTTGTTTTTTTTTATTTTTTTGCATAAATGTACATGTTATGTATTATTAGTATTTTTTTTGGATTTGCTTTTTTGATTTTTTTGCATAAATGTACATGCTATGTATTATTATTTTTTAGATTTGCTTTTATTGATTTTTCTTGCATAAATGTACATGTTATGTATTATTATTTTTTGGATTTGCTTTTTTTTTTTGTTCTCTCCTCTTTTTTAAAAATGCGGATGATTTGATGATGATTTTTCTTTGAAAATGATGATGATGATTAGGAAAGAAAAAGGTCCTACTTACCTCCCTGCTAGCCTGTTTGGCAAATGATTTCTTGCTACTGATGTGACCTGATTTTATTGCTAATTGCTATCTCAGAATGTCGAGCGAGAAGGAGCATGTGCAGGAGGGGCAGGAGTAAGAAGAGGGGCTAGACATGATCTATGGTTCCCAGGGGGAGCAAATATTCATGGTGCAACGCTCTTCCCGCACCTGGTTTGAAATATAAGGTGAGGCCGCCCGCACTAGCCTCCATCATCTTCAATACACTCACATCTCTAATTTTGGGATTATCAGGAGGGTAAAAAGCTTTGTGATTGTTCTTTGTGTAGGCTTGCACTATTTTCAAGATCTGACACCCCTTTGTTTGGATGCAAGACCTGCCTCCCTTCAACTTTCGAGGAGGCTGGTTGGACCACCAGCGCTTCTACCTCTACCTCCCTCTGATCGTGAGGTACATTCTCGCACAGGCCGATTTTGGAGACTTCCTCTCATGTGCTGCTATGCAGGTGAACTCGACCTATCTAAAGGCCCTGATTGAGTGCTTCCATCCTGAGACTATGACATTTCATATGGCCACGGTGGAGATGACCCTTACCCCCATCGATTGGGCGATGATTACGGGGATTCTGATAGGAGGGCTACCGATGGCTAACCTTCGCATCCTTAGTCGGGATGAGATAGTTCAACTTATTGGAGATTACCCCACTTTTGGGAATCTGCACGGCATCAAAGTAAAAATGTCCTGGCTCTCTAATCTATTTGCGGGGAATGAACTGGTGGATTGGGGGCAGCCAGATGTAGATATTTTCATTGAGCCTGAGCGTGCCCTATAGTTGGCCTATATTTCACTCCTTTTCCCGCTGGGTAAGACCCTCTTTTTGAATGTCAGTGGTGGGCGAGTCTCATTTTCCTTGCTTAGCATTATGGGAAATTGGGACGAGGTGCATAGATATGACTAGGGTGGGGCCAGATATGCCGTTCTGATGTCTAGCCTAGCCCGAGCCTCATTGGGGCACTCGATTTTTGTTGTTGGCTTCTGGCCGATGGTCGAGGTAACCACTGATCCCTTTACTTTCCTTGGTTTATTGGTTAGTCATTCATCCTGTTTCTAACATACCCTTTCTATATACTATTCTTTTCAGATTTGGGGCTATCTCCACCTCCAGCCTGTTTGCCCCCTCCTTCACTCCGATGTACCCACCTATCCGCTCATGAGAAATTGGAACACACACCGCCGCAGGGATGTCAGCATGAAGTACTTGATGATGGGCCTGAGGTCCCAATTTGACTTGCTGATCCTGGAGTAGGTATGGCTATCTCTCTTTCTTCCGTCTCGAGGCTTCCCCTTTGTTATACTGCACGTTTGGCTAATGAGACGCCTTTCTTCCTGGGTATGTCATCCACGATCCTTATGTTGGCTCCCCCTTTTGGGATCGAGCAGTTGTGGGTTTGTCCCACCTCTTCGTTGATCATCGCATCATCTTCTTTTACAGGGATTATGCCTGGGCCTACTACCTTGGAGAGCGAGTGTCCATCAGTACCGACCACTTCATCGTACCCTAAGCTCCTCCTGTGGATGCTATGATACCTGTGGGTACAATCGAGGAGCTCACCTCAGATTTCTTCATCATGGAGTGCCTGTTAATGATCTTCTCATGCTTGAGAATTATTAGTTATGGTATGAGTCTTTGCCCTACCAGTCCATCCTGCCACGTTTCATCCCTGGCGCCAACTTTTTGGCCTTCCGTGGTCAGTGGCCCGCGATCCTAGGTAACTCCTCTTTTTCCTTAGGCTAGTTTGCAATTGGCTTATTTTTCATCTTTTGCTTTGTCTGACTAACACCTTGCTCTCTCTCTTATAGTTCTACCAGAGAGGTGATTCGGGTGATGATGATGACGAGACGGGGGCAGGTACAGCTGAGGCTGCGGGAGCTGGCCCTTCCGATCCCTCTGGCATGGGCTCCTTAGGTAGTTCTACTGTGGAGGTCCAGGGGACCTTTAGACGCCTCGATGATGCCTTCCTTAGGGATTTATGTAAAGTCGTAGAGGAGCGGGCCCGCATATCTACCGAAGCGGTCCGGATCCCCCCTCCTGAGTTAGTTCCTGGGGTAAGTCTTTCCTCTTTCTACATGCTTGTTTCTCAGAAAAATGCATGTGTTGGTGCCTGTAGCTGAATGTCACTTTCCTTTTTATGTAGGACTATGAATCGGCTGTGAACCAGGCCGAGTACTACTGCAACATTGTCAGCCTGCGGGATATGGAAGTGGTGAGTAGCATGCTGACTGATTCTGATCGTTACTTTGTCGTCTTTCTCATTCCACTGATCTTGAGTGACGACTTTGGGTATGACTTTCAGCATGCCCACCAAAAGGAGTCGCGCTCCCTGCTTAGCCGACTTTCTCAAGCATGGGCCCAAGTGGGGGATGCTCGGACATATCAGAGTTCTTCGCACCGGCATCAGAAGTCCAAGGGTGATGCCAGGGATTAGACTCTGTTTTTGGCTTTCGAACTTTGAGACTTTATAAGGCACATTTTATTTTTTTTGGATTTCTGAAATGTGTGATGGATGACATGATATTGCTATTGGATGGTTTTCTTTCAACTTTTTTAGATGAATGTTAGTGCCTTTTCTTTTAATTGCACGCCCTATCTTTCCTTTGCTTTGCTATAGTGTATCAGATTTCTTGCGGGAGGGGTTTGTTTTGACAAAAAGTATGGCATCCAGGGCCACATAATTTGTTAATACTTGGCCCTTATTTCCACACCCGTGTGGATTTTTCCTGCACGAAGATTTACTTGAGTTAGATGTGAACGGAAACCAAATTCTGCCTTTGCATGCGATTTAATGTGTTTTTAAGAAAAGCAGTGAATGTAGGCAAGATGGCCTGGGGTCTAGAACAAACATAGCCTCTCCCCAATCCCTTGTTATTTTCTTAGGGGGGGAGAAAGTTCTGGCACATGTATTACATGCGCCAGGCCATTCTAGGGAAATTTTTGCTTGCCGCATGTATTACATGTGCCAGGCAAAACCTGGAGATGGTGGGGCCTTTTAAGCCCGAGAGTCCCCCCTTTTCTCACTGTTTTGACTTAGGCCTGGTATTTTTTGCTGCTATTTTCCTTTTTTGCTTTCCCAAGGGTGGGTCCATCGTCCTACATTGAATTTATATCTTTGAAAAAATCTTTGTATGACAATGGACCAGCTTTCTGACCTCACCTCTCTTGGGGTGTCCGGGACCACTATACTCCCCTCTTTGGGCCTGAGGCCAAGTTTTTTAAAGAAGTGCCTTGAGAGCTTGAATGAAAACGAGCTCGTCGATTTGGATCGGCTTGGGTTGACCCGCCTCTCCTCCTTTCTTGAAATTCCTCCATGGTGGTACCTTCTTCACCCGGCGGTCTCTTTTTGGGAAGTGGATACCCACGTCTGCCATTTTGGGAACCGTGAGTTGTCTCCCACACTTAAAGAACTCTCTAACCTATCGGGTTTGAAGCTTCATAGAGGTCTTTCCAAGGTAATGCCAAAATTGGGCTATGCTAATGCCGTCCAGGCGGCTCTAGGTTTGAGGAAATCCAATTATGTTAAAAGTCTCATTGGAGGGCCCACCAGGTATTCGACGAATTTCCTGAGATAACTTTTTGGTGATGAAAGCTTGCAAAAATTGCCAGTTCGAAATATTGATAATTTGAAGGCTTTTACTCTTGGTCTCATCTTCTAGGTCCTTTTCTTCACTGGGGGAGAAAGTTTCTCGCTCTCACTCTGCGATGTTTTGACTGAATTGGGGGGAGGCCATTCCGTGATGCATCTGGTCTTAGCGGAGCTTTACCGTTGCCTTGATGCTTTTACCTTGGGCAAGGTGGTGTGCCTTAGGGGATGCCCGCTTCAATTTCTGATTTGGCTAGGGGAGCATCTCGCCATTTTGTGACCCGTGCCTTGCTTTTATGCTGCTCGTGGCGAGGTGGTCCACTGCTTATTGGGCAGATGCCATATGTTTCCGCAAAGAGACATGCAGGGGTTGAAGCTTTGGCTTGTCGGTGCTGAGTTAGTGTGGAGGCTTCCTTGGTTTGATCAGACTTTCCTAGGGGTCCGCTCCAAAGATCATGAGGGTATCACCCTTCTTGGCTTGATTGACAGCACTTACTACTTCCCATTTCTGGTGCTGCGCCAGTTTGGTTGTTCTCAGCAGGTACCCTATACTGCAAAGCCCCCTCTATGTGATTTGATCTTTTTTAGGGAGTCCTCTAGGTACATGGATAGGATAGCTGATCTTTGGGAGACGCATCCGTCAACGCTCATGTGTGATCTATAGCTGTTATTCACTGAAAAGTACCACTTTTCACCTCTTAACTTAGCCTTTGTTAGACCTTAAAGCTCACTAATAATCATTTGTTAAGTGTGTTTTTTAGTTAGTAATAAACTGTGCAGCTAAATACAAAATCCCTGCTTATTGGTCCAAAGAAGAGAAAGAAATCATGCAAAGATGATAGAAGAGCTAAGCCTAATGGAACACCCTGGTATGCTCACCAGGGTGACTCATTTGCTGGTCATCATTGACCAAAACTCAAGAAGATGGAAGAAGTTAGCTGAGAATGGAGGAAGCTGCAACAGCAACAAGTGCAATGCATCAGAGGATCAAAAGAATCATCTCACAGAGTTGAGGAGCTCCCTCGTGGAGCTAAGGATGCAGTGGATGCTCCCTTCGCGCAGATAGGATGCACAGTCAAGAGGAGAGCAGTAAAGCAATCATAAAGATCCTGCGTCTTAAAACCCTCAGAATTTGTGCTCGCGAAGATCAAGCCTTAAAGCAGCCCCGCGTAAAACATAGCAAGTTCATATGCATAAAGAATAATTTATCACCTCACGGAGTTCTCGCGAAGCCCTGGAAGAGGGATACGCCTAGAATTTTCCTCACGCAGCTCTCGTGCGCTCTGAAGCCTAACCAGTTACTATGCGAGCACAGGAGCCTACTTGCACGAGTATCCAGCGAGAGAGAACTTCTGAAGCTCCACTGTGTGAGAAATTTAGGCGTTCTAAATCACCTCTGCTACAGCATTACAGCGCAAAGTAACGGCACCATCAACTGAGAATCTATCGCACGAGTGAACAATCCTCCTAAGCTAAATGCTCCTTCGTGAAGGCTCTGCCACTGCGCAAGTGAATTAATGTAGATGCCAGCCCCGCGAAGCTCAGGCTCTCCACTTCTTAGTTCTAACTCAAGGACCTTTTGGGAATTTCCTATGGTTATGGCACACTTCCCGAGGCATGAATTTTGAGGTGCACATCTCAAGGCATTCAAGAGTTGTAACAGTGCCATGTCTGCTAGAAAAATTAGGGTTAATCTCTTTTAAGCCAAGGCCTTATAGACAGAGTATATAAGCTGTACTTAGAGTTTAGTATTTTCATCTTTCCTTCATCCTCTGTCGAGTGAGAGCTCCAGCAGGCTAGGGTTATGGTTTGATCATCTCTTTTTCTTATTTTTCTTTTCTCTTAGCCCAGCATTGGCTAACTAATCCTTTTATAAGCAGCTAGGTTTAGTTTTATTTTAGTTTTGTAATAGGCTTTGTATACATTAGGATCTTTTGGATGAACAGTTGTGTACAAGCTGCAACCTTGAGATAGTTCATTGTAAGTTTTGCTTTTATCAATGGATTATTGTTTTAATGACTAATTAAATCTACAAATCTTATGATTTCCTTAGATGTCTATAGGATCCATGCTTTTGGGACTAGCCCATCCAGTTTCTAGTAGATCTATTATTTACCACCTGATTTCCATTGGTTTAATAGACCCCTGGATAGCAAGCCAGATCTGTAGCCAGATCTAGAGAGCTCATAGCCCTGAGACTCCATGGTGGCAGTAGCAGTTTACATGTTCTTTCTCAGATCTCTATTGTATGGACAGACCTATCGGATACCCTGTGACCATTTGAGTAGACAGAGTATAACCCTAAGGTGGTGTCCAGCCACATGTCTGAAAAGGATTCTTCTCCTCTGCTCATGAGCTTCTAGAGCCTTGTGAGGAGGTTTGTGTAGGAACTAGCTCCCCTCTATTTTACTTGACCGATATCAGATGTTAGATTTGATTTCTCTGTAGTAATTGTAGCTTGAGGCTGAGTCATTGCAGGCCTTTTATAGCAATGACCAGCTGAATCTAAATCCTTACTCAACCTGTTGCTAATCCTTTGTGTGGCCACATTGAACCGTTCGCCTTGGCAAAGCACATAGGATTTTATGGGTTGGAATACCTATGGATGGTAGCTAGATCTGTGCACAGATCTGGAGAGCTTGTAGAACTGGCATTACATTGTGTCTACAATAATATTCATGACCTGATCTGGTCCATTGGTTGGGAAAATGATCAGTCCACTCCTTTGGATTAGGTTAGCATTTCTAATTTAATCAATGGAATTTGATATACTCTATTGGATACTCTATGACCATTTCAGTGGACAGAGTATAGCCCTAAGAGCACCCCAAATGGTAGGGGTTAAATTGGATTCTTCTACCTTGTTGAGGTTATTGATAGCATCTCAGCAAGGACCACTACAGAGATAGTCTAAATCTGAGTTATGTTACTGCATTAACTCTAGCTTGGCCTGCTTACTTCCCATCATTTTTATATTTTATTTTGGCACACGCCATCAGCATCTTCTTCTTAACCCTTTCTTTAAGATAGGGTTGTACTTTATTTCTCTTTTGTTAGGGTTAATTTAGTTTAGTCGTGACACCCAACTCCCTTTCTTTAGGATTATCAGATCTGTAGCCAGATCTAGAGGCCTACTATTATAGCCCATTTTGGATTCTAGATCAATTTCTCTGTGAGACAAACTCTTACTTATCAAAACTTGCTATAATAGGCCATGTATCAAAACTTGCTATAATAGGCCATGTATCTTGCAGGACTAGGTTGTTTTAGGATTGTTGTTTTAACCATATCACTTTTATCCTTTGTTTTACTTTGATTTTAATTTTCTTCCATCACCACATAATAAATCAGCACATCCTCTGACAGACACCTACAAACAACAATTTTTTGATGCCGTTGCCGGGGATCTTGATCTTTTTAGTAGACTTGAGTTGTACTATAATTTAGACTTCCAAACTCTTTGTAGTTGTGCCTAATCTAGAATAAAGTACTACTGATATTTTTTAGAATTTTGCAGAAATTGAGAGCAGAAGAAGGGAAAAGCTAGAGCTACAGCTGGAGTGTATCTAGCTCTATTTGCACTTCCTTTCCCCTAAATTTCAGTCCATTTATGTTTAATTCCCTGTTATTTGTTTAGTATAAATCTATATAGTTGTTAATTTTTGTTTGAAATTTTTTCTTTTTTGTTTGCTTGTAAGCATTTTCCTTACTTGCTGAGTTGGTGGTATATGCTTGGAAGGAGATCCCTAAACCCTGATTTGGAACCACCAAATCCTGATGTTGAAAGGATCCTTAGACCTAGACACACTACACAAGGCCCTGCTGTTGAAACTGAATCAGGTATCATGGCTGAGAGGCAGAGAACATTAAAGGAGTACAATGTACCTGGGGAGTACACCTCTCCCTTCTACATTCAATTTCCCTCTATTGAGGGGAATTATGAAATTAAATCTTCCACCATTAATATGCTACCTTCTTTTTATGGGCTTAGTAAGGAAGATTCCTACAAGAATATCGACCAATTTTTGGCACTTTGCACTACTTTCAATATTCCTGGCTTGGGACCTGAGGCCACCAAACTGAGGCTTTTTCCTTTTTCACTAAAGGACAAAGCTAGCACATGGCTATCAAAGCTCTCAACCAATAGCATACAGTCATGGAGTGACCTTCAAACTAAATTCCTTGCCAAATTCTTTCCCATGAACAAAACCAGTTAGATGAGGACAAATATTTTGTCATTTACTCAGTCCTCAACTGAGGATTTTTATGAATCTTGGGAAAGATTCCAGTAGATGTTAAAATAATGCCCCCACCACCAAATTCCAATGTAGCAACTAGTGCAAGCATTCTACCAAAGAATTAATCCTGAGAGCAGGGATATGGTGGATGCTTCCTATGGTGGTAGCTACCTCCACAAGACAGCTGAGGAAGCTTGGGAGCTGTTTGACATAATAGGGGAAAATTCCATGTAGCAGGAGTCTTTGTCACGTAATGACAGCCAGACCCCAGCTAAGATGGTGAAAGAGACCACCCCTAGAGGTGGAATATATAAAGTTAAGGTGAAAGGTGATTTGGATAGGAAGGTGGACAATTTGTCCTTAAAATTTGACAAATTAATGAATGTGATGTAGCCTCGGATGATTGCACAGGTGGAGGAAGCATGTCTGATATGCCAATCTCCCTCACATTCTATTCATGATTGTCCATCTGCCAACTAGTTTCCTGGTTTTGTTATGGAGCAAGCCAATACTGCTCAAACTTATGGGCAGCAACCTGGTGGGTATTCTTGGAGGAACCACCCAAACCTGAGGTGGGGACCAGATTCATATCCTCAACCCCAGCAGTAGCAAGTGGTAGCTCCTTATAGACCCCAACACCAATCTAACCAAGGGTACCCACTAAGGCAAAATTTTCTGTTACCTGCCCCACTGTGTAACCAGTTGGCCCTGCCCCCACAACAGTCCAGATCCTCTTCATTTGAATAGCAGATGTCGTCTTTAATGCAAACTTTGGGGAACCTGGTACAGACTGTCAATTCTCATGGACAGAGTATTAAGAAGATTAAGGACCAGTTAGGTCAAATTTGTAATACTCTGAACAGACGAGAGGAAGAAAAATTGCTTAGTCAGCCCCTCACAAATCCAAAAGGGCAGTATTTGATTGGAGATGCATCCTCCACCCATGAGGAAGCTGACGCAATCACTACTCTTAAGAGTGGTAATGTGGTTGACAATTTGGTGGGCAAGGTAACTGAGGAGGTCACGAAAAATGAAAATGAAAAAATTGTTAGTGTTGAAGAGCCAAGGATTATACCCCTGTTGTGGATCAGTTAGGGCAACATAATGGGGCTAATGTTGAGCCCCAACATCAAACAATAAATAAAGATAAAACAAAAAGACCATGATGTTAATAGGCATGCAGCAGTAGCACCAGCAGTGCCACAACTGCCATTTCCTCAAGCACTACCTAGCCCATCCCCTCTTGATAAAGGGAATGCTCCGATGGAGGAAATGCTGGAGACTTTCAAGCAAGTCAGGATCAATATTCCCTTGCTTGATGCCATAAAACAAGTCCCTGCCTATGCCAAGTTTTTGAAGGACCTCTGCACACAAAAGAGGAAAGCAAGGGTGCAGTTGTCTAAAAGAGTTTTTATTATTGAGCATGTTGAGTCAGTCCTATCCATTGCCACACCAAAAAAATTACAAGACCCAGGGGTACCTACTATCCCCTGCATAATCGGAAACCACACCATTGAAAAATCCCTCTTGGACTTCGGGGCCAGTGTGAACTTACTCCTTTATTCAGTGTATGAGGAGTTAGGTTTGGGGGAGCTTCAACCTACATCAATTGTGCTCCAACTGCTGACAGGTCTGAGAGGAAACCTGTGGGTGTGGTAGAGGATGTCTTGGTGGTGGAAAAATTCTATCATCCAGCTAATTTCCTTGTTTTGGATATGGACCCTTGCAAAAGCAAAACCCCAATTCCTGTTATTCTTGGCAAGCCATTCTTGGCTACTGGAAATGCTTGTGTACAATGCAAGTCATGGGTGATGGAGGTTACATTTGGGAACATGAAGGCTCATTTAAATGTGTACCATGCTGCTACAGTGCCTCATATTAACATTGAGAACTGTTGTGCAGTAGATATACTAGATGACCTAGTGGAAGAGGAATTATCCAATCTGCTGGATTAGGATAATATTGTTGATGACCTGGCAAATATTTCGAGTTTGTTTGAGAAGGAGGCCCTAGTTTTCATGGCATAAGACAGTACCATAACAAAGTCTTCTATAGGCCTAGTGCAGCATTTCAATTGGAAACATATATTGCTGCCCCTTCCTCAAACTACTAAGGCACCTTTGTTGCCTTCAATTAAAAGTCCCCTTGAGCTGGAGCTGAAGAAGCTTCTAGCCACATTAAAATATGCCTTCTTGGGGCAGGACAACAAGCTTTCCGTGATTATCTCCTCCTCTCTCACTAGTGAGCAGGAGGAGGAACTACTGAATGTTCTCAAGAAGCACAAGAAAGCAATTAGGTGGATAATAGCTGACCTTAGAGGCATTGATGCCTTAGTTTGCCTGCACAGAATTCATCTAGATGAGGGTGCCAAACCCACAAGGGAGATGCAGAGGAAATTAAATCCTCACATGCAGGAGGTGGTCCTCAAGGAGATAGTGAAATGTTTAATGCAGGGGTAATTTACCCCATTTTAGATTCTGAATGGATGTCACCTATCCAAGTGGTATCTAAAAAGTCAGGCATCACAGTTATCACTACGGATTCTGGAGAGTTGATGCCAGCTAGAGAAACCACTGGCTGGAGGGTTTGCTTTGACTATCAAAAACTCAACTCCAAGATCAGAAATGACCATTTCCCCCTCCCTTTCATTGACCAAATTCTAAATAAGCTGGCTGGGAAAGCATTTTACTATTTTCTTGATGGATACTCAGTGTATAACCAAATCCCTGTGGATCCTCAAGATCAGGAGAAAACTACTTTCACATGTCTCTTTTGCACCTTTGCTTACAGAAGGATGCCGTTCGGACTGTGCAATGCCCCAGCCACTTATCAGAGGTGCATGTATGTAATTTTTTCTGATATGATTGACAAATTCCTAAAAATCTTCATGGATGATTTCTCAATGTATGGGGACACCTTTAGCCAATGTCTGAGACACCTTGATATGGTTTTACAAAGATGTGAGGAGACCAATTTGGTTCTAAGCTGGGAAAAGAGTCACTTTATGGTGACACAAGGGATTGTACTAGGCCATGTGGTCTCTCACAAAGGAATTGAGGTTGACAAGGCTAAAGTGGACTTGATTTCACATCTGCCCCCACCCAAGATTGTCAAGCAAATCAGATCATTTTTAGGACATGCTGGATTTTACAGGAGGTTCATCAAGGACTTCAGTAAGATTCTCAAACCATTGTTCCACCTGCTTTGCCAGGATGTGTCATTTGTATTTTCTGATGAGTGCCTTGAGGCCTTTGAGGCCTTAAAAATGTGCCTTATAACTACCCCTATAATCCAGGCCCCAGATTACTCACTCCCCTTTGAGCTGATGTGTGATGCACCAGACTTGGCCATAAGTGCTGTCTTAGGACAGAGGAAAGATAAGTTACCTGCAGTGATCTATTATGCCAGCAAAATACTAGCTAAAGCTCAGCTCAATTATACCACAACTGAGAAGGAGCTGCTTGCTATAGTTTTTGTTGTGGACAAGTTCAGACCCTACTTGTTGGGGTCTAAGATTATAGTTTTTATAGATCACTCAGCCCTGAAATACCTATTAGCTAAGAAGGATGCAAAGCCAAGGTTGATCAGATGGATCCTCCTCTTGTAGGAGTTTGATCTTGAGATAAAAGACAAGAAGGGAGTGGAGAATGTGGTGGTTGACCACCTCTCTAGAATTATTTTAGAAGAATGTGCAACAACACCTATTAATGAGTTGTTCCCTGATGAGCAGCTTTTTGCTTTGCAGTCTAGTGTGCCCTAGTTTACGCACATTGTTAACTTTCTTGCTACTGGTATGATCCCTCCACACTGGTTTAAGATGGACAAAGACCTGTTCTTCTCTTAGGTTAGACATTTTCTATGGGAGGATCCATACCTTTACAAGCATTGTGCAGACCAGGTTATTAGGAGATATGTGCCTGAAAGTGACTTCCACAGCATTCTTTCAATGTGCCATGAGCAAGCCTATGGAGGTCATTTCAGTGGAAAAAAGACTGCAACAAAAGTGATTCAATGTGGTTTCTATTGGCCTTCTTTGTTCAGAGATGCCTACATACATTGTAAGGCCTGTGAGAGATGTCAAAGAATATGAGGCATTTCCAAGAGAGATTCCATGCCATTGCAGCCCATCCTAGTAGTAAAACTTTTTGGCATCTGGGGCATTGATTTTATGAGCCCCTTTCCTACATCTATCAAATTTAATTTCATACTTGTGGCAGTGGACTATGTGTCCAAATGGGTGGTTGCATAGGTGGAGGAGGCATGTCTGATACGCCAATCTCCCACACATTCTATTCATGATTGTCCATTTGCCACCCAGTTTCTAGATTTTGTTATGGAGCAAGCCAATGCTGCTCAAACTTTTGGGCAGCAGCCTGCTGGGTATTCTTGGAGGAACCAACCAAACCTGAGGTGGAGACTAGATTTATATCCTCAACCCCAGCAGCAGCAAGTGGTAGCTCCTTATAGACTCCAGTACCAGTCTAAACAAGGGCACCCCCTAAGGAAAAATTTTCTGTTACCTACCCCGCAGCATAACCAGTTGGCCCTACCCCCACAACAGTTCAAATCCTCTTCATTTGAAGAGCATATATTAGCTTCAATGTAAATTTGGGGAACCTGGTACAGATTATCAATTCTCATGGACAGAGCATTAAGAAGATTAAGGACCGTTGGGAAAAAATTGTAATGCTTTAAACAGACAGGAGGAAGAAAAATTACCTAGTCAGCCCCTCACAAATCCAAAAGGGCAGTATTTGATGGGAGATGCATCCTCCACCCATGAAGAAGCTGATGCAATCACTACTCTTAGGAGTGGCAGGGTGGTTGATAATTTGGTGGGCAAGGTAACTAAGGTGGTTACAGAACATGAAAATAAAAGAATTGTTAGTGTTGAAGAGCCAAAGATCGTACCCTTGCTATGGATCAACTAGGGTAAAATAATGGGGCTGATGTTGAGCCCCAACATCAAACAATAAATGAAGATAAAAGAAAAAGACAAGAATATGACCAAGAAGTGCTACATACCGTCTTTCCTCAAGCACTACCTAGCCCATCCCCTCTTGATAAAGGGAATGCTCCGATGGAGGAAATGCTGGAGACTTTCAAGCAAGTCAGGATCAATATTCCCTTGCTTGATGCCATAAAACAAGTCCCTGCCTATGCCAAGTTTTTGAAGGACCTCTGCACACAAAAGAGGAAAGCAAGGGTGCAGTTGTCTAAAAGAGTTTTTATTGTTGAGCATGTTGAGTCAGTCTTGTCCATTGCCACACCAGAAAAATTACAAGACCCAGGGGTACCTACTATCCCCTGGATAATCAGAAACCACATCATTGGAAAATCCCTCTTGAACTTAGGGGCTAGTGTGAACTTACTCCCTTATTCAGTGTATGAGGAGCTAGGTTTGGGGGAGCTTAAACCTATATCAGTTGTGCTCCAACTGGCTGACAGGTCTGAGAGGAGACCTGTGGGTGTGGTAGAGGATGTCTTGGTGGGGATGGACAAATTCTATTATCCAGTTGATTTCCTTGTTTTAGATATGGACCCTTGTAAAAGCAAAACCCCAATTCCTGTTATCCTCGGTAGGCTATTCTTGGCTACTGCAAATTCTTGCATACAATGCAAGTCAGGGGTGATGGAGGTAACCTTTGGAAACATGAAGGCCCATCTAAATGTGTACTATATTGCTACGGTGCCTCAGATTGACATTGAGGACTGTTGTGCAGTAGATGTACTAGATGGCCTAGTGGAAGAGGAATTATCCAATCTACTGGATTGGGATAATGTTACTGATGACCTGGTAAATATTTAGAGTTTGTTTGAGAAGAAGGCCCTAGTTTTTATGACATAAGACAGTACCATAACAAAGCCTTTTGTGAGCCTAGTGCAGCATTCCTTCCTCAAACTACTAAGACACCTTTGTTACCTTCAATTGAAAGTCCCCCTGAGCTGGAGCTGAAGTAGCCCTTAGCCACATTAAAATATGCCTTCTTGGGATAGGACAACAAGTTTCTGTGATTATCTCCTCCTCTCTCACTAGTGAGCAGGAGAAGGAACTACTGAATGTTCTCAAGAAGTACAAGAAAGCAATTGGGTGGACAATAGCTGACCTTGGAGGCATTGATGCCTTAGTTTCATGCACATAATTCATCTAGATGAGGGTGCCAAACCCACAAGGGAGATGCAGAGGAAATTAAATCCTCACTTACAGGAGGTGGTCCTCAAGGAGACAGTGAAACTATTGGATGTAGGGGTGATTTACTCCATTTCGGATTCTGAATGGGTGTCACCTATTGTTGTTTCCTCTAAGTGTGCTTGATTTATTTGTGTTTTGAAAACGAATTTACAATTGCTAAGTTATACTGATTCTGGAATATAAAAAAGGGTAGAGAAATATCAGCACAGAGAGAAGTGAATTAGCCTGCAAGATCAGGGTCAATTGTAGCAAGTTTTAAATGTAAATGAGTAGAAGCTCGTCCACAGAGAATTTGTTTAAAATGTAAGGTAAACCTCCAGATCTGAGCTACCAGATCTGGCCTCTTATCCTATCTATAAAGCACATAAGATGGGAGGTTGAATTTGTCACATTAACTAAATGATAAAAGTAAAAGTTAAACTAAATGATCCAGATCTGAGTTGGGGGAATTTTGAGGCAAATTTATAAAAATGGAGAAATAATATCTAACTTTGATTTGGTCCTTGAAGCACAATGAGAATGACTGCAGATCAAAAGAGCAATGATCCAATCTTCGTCTGGCTACAAGCACAGATGTAAGAGAAATAAATCTAACTCAAGGATTAGATTTAAGCTTATGGCTATGGTCTGTCCACTTTAATGGCCACAGACCATCCAATAGTCTTTAATCTAAACCCTTAATTTAGAACAAGAAACATCACTACAAATGCTGTGAGAGATTAGGTTACAAACACTAATTCTCACAGGATTAATGAATCAAGGGAAATTGCATGAAAAACAGTAAATCTAAAGGAGTCTAATGCAATAAGGAGATCAGAGGGAACCCTTAACATGAGTCCAATTGAGAATGTATGGTTTACAGCAACCTTTTCAAATTCACCATTACAATTACAGAGCACAGCTTAAACAACTCTCAGATTTATAGTCTTGAATGCAACTCTCTTTTGAATTACAGAAGTATCTCACAGCTCTCAATTGCAAGTAAAAGTGAGGCTATTACAGGGATTTCAGACAAACTATCTGATTTGGAAATGGGGGAATAGGAATGAAACTCAAAATCTGGAAACCCAAATTGGGCAAATGGTTCGTCTATTTATAGTTTTCCCTAAGTCCAGCTCAGATGTGTATCGACCAATCAGAAGTGCTCAGATCTGTATCAACCAATGGTAGTCGAGCACAAGGATCCAGATCTGTTCTGGCCAATCAGAATTGCTCGATCTGGTTCAGCCAATCAGGCGACATAAGCATCAATTCTGTTATGCATTTTGAAAATCTGTTAGAGCTTCTAGAAGTTCCCGCCAAGTTATTTCATCTCTGGGTGCTCACATGGGGTGGAATATGCCTTCACTTCATGCTTAGAATCTTCTGGAATGTCCCTAGGTTTTTAAATGCATTGGGACGCATGAAAAAGATTACTGAATTACCCTTGCAAAAGCTGGGAATCTCCAGAATACCATTTCGCATAGTTTAGGGGACTTTTCACAAGGTGCTGTTACTCCTGAAGCTCTTTTCGCAACGTTCAGGTTCTGTTCGAAAGGAGTTCTCTTCTTTTCGAAAAGGTCAGTCATCTCTTCGAAGAGTTCAGGTGCTCTTCGAAAACTAAGCCTGGAGTTTTTAGTTCTTTTCGCAGTTCGTGTTTTTCTAATGTTCGTTCTTTTCAAAAGCACTCAGAGTGCATTTTCCTGCTCAATTGCTCCACACTTCTTTTCTGGGTTGAGACCAGGTCTTTGCCTCTTCAGTTCAGACCTTTTAACAGCTAGTGAGGTTGTCCCTTTTCTTTCTTCCTTTGGATCGACATGGATTATCATCTTTTTAGCACTTTTAAGCTGCTTTCATGGTTAAGCCTGTCTTTATTGTTAGCTGTAACACAAGCACTTAAAACACTTATTTAGTTCTCTCAAAGGTCTATCAAGACCCAGGTTAAGGGGTGAAAAATGGTATTTTCCAGTTCTCAACACACCCCCAAACCTAAGCTTTGCTAGTCCCTGAGCAAAGATAAAATTAAAAACAAAGTAAAAAGCCACTTTTGTAGGGAGCACAGGTGCATTTAGCATATGCAACAAGCCTTTTAAACCCCTAGGTGATCCCTAGTGGAGGAGTGAAGTCTCCTGAGGGTTTTCAGTGAAGATACCCACAAACTTCTTCAATAAATCAGTTAAGATCACTGCAGTTCTGTTACAGCAAACTTTCATCTAATCTGATTATTCACACATGCATCAGTCATGTTGTAAGAAGATTTTCAAGAAAAACATCAGTTCAAAACTAAAATTCTACTGTAATTCCTTTTACCATTCAGTGAATTTGTGTCAAAAAGTTATTTACAAGAAAAATTAATGAACAGCTTGCCTTCTATTTAAGAATCCGGCTTTGATGTTACCCCAATGAGTTGATTTCAAACCCAACTCTCTCCAGGACTTTCACTCAACATGCAAGTAAGAGGGTTGTACTATTTCACACGGCTCAAGAGCAATTACAGCCCTCAAATAGGACTGTAAGCATGAGCATAGGCATTGCTTTTTAGTTCTGAATTCACTGCTCTTTTCACCATAGATTACACAAATTCTTATCTCCATGTGACAGCTCAATCCATCATTGATCAGTAAGGACTTAACTTGGGTTGTAATGTGGCTTATGGGTGAAATTTATCAAGAATAAAGGGGTGGAATGGTGTTCAAAATTGAGAAGTCAGTCAAGGTAAGGAGGTGATAAACACACCTTCTTTAATTCAGCATATTTTCATCTTCTTCTTTGAATTTCCAGAGCCAAAGTGGCCATCTTTTTCTCTTTCTTTTTCAAACTTCCAATGAAATGCCTTCTCTCTTTTTCTTCTTTTTTTTTTTTCAAAGTAGCATTGACTGGAATGCCACATTTCTTCTGCTGATACATCATTGCCTTCAATTATTATTCTTCTTTTGTTGTCAAACTGTTACACAATTCTCCTTTCTTCAGCTTCCTTCCCTTTATCTTCTGACTTCTTAGAGTGAGGGTTAGGCTAAATGAAGTTGATGAGGTTATTTGATGAGGTTTCAAAGAAATCTTAGATTTGTAAAGCTCAAATGGTGTGTATCAAGGGCAGTTTCAAAAGGTGGGGCTTTGTAGGGTTCAAACTGTCCAAAAGGAGGCCTTACATCATGCCTTTAATATCACGATTGCTGTCAAATTATTTCAATTTGGATATGTGTAACTTCTAGTGAAAGTAAGCAGGTTCAATCAGTCCCTAGAGCAGAAAAAATTGCCAATTCATACCTCTAAAGAATACATTTCAGGCCCAAACCTCACTGGGTGTGGTTTTCTATCAAATTCCTGAGGTATATCATCACTGTTTTCCCTCTTTTTAGGTTTACTAAAACATCAATTTTCTTTTGGAAATTTTCTGACATTCACTTCATGAACGTATTAGAATTACACTAGAAATTAATTTCAAAAAGTTTTTAACTTCTTCATTTTTTAAAACAGCAGGTGTGAAATTACTTCATTTTCAAAAATTCCACTGATCATAAGCTGTATTGATGTTAACTCAATTATTGATTATTGACATTTCTGCCACACCCCCAAACCTAAGGGGAGCAGGGTCCACACTGGTCCAAAGCAAAGAAAAGAAACAATCAAGAAAAAAAATCATAATGACAAGAAGAAAGAACAGAAATGCACAGTAATTTCACAAGAAAAACTAGAATTTTATATTACAAACTCATAACACAGATAAGTACAAAGTGATTTAATAACTAGGGTCAAAATCTGTATCATAAATTGGTTCAATGGGATCAGAACTGGATTCACTGTCAGAGTCAGAACTAGAATCAGTATTGGAGTCTGAACTTTATTTAGCCTTCTCCTGGATTGTGTTTTGCAGCTCAGTGTATTCCTCGGATTTGATCTTTTTGTTGAGGCCAATGTACTTTTCAAGTCTAGTAGTCCTCAGTTTTTCCTGGTCAAGCTGTGCTTGCAACATGGTCACCTTGTGCTGCTCACTCCGAACCATCTGAAAAGTTTGACCCAGCAGGTCCTTCATTTTCTCTCTCTCAAATTTCATGAATAACTACAATTTCCAAATCTGGTTTTCATAAGGGGTTCTAATGTAAGCTTGCAAATCAGCTAACCCCTTGAGGACATCTCTACAGATATATGAATTTTCTTCCATGGCCCGTCTGAGGGTGGCAAATCTGGGAAGGGGAATGGAATGGTAGGGGACCAAAGGTATCCCAGCTGTGGGAGTGGGAGAAGAAGTGTCCAGAAGGATGACTTCAGGGTTGGTCTGATTGGCTTGATCGAGGCCGAGGAGTGGTGAAGGGGACTCAACCAGAGGTACTTCAGGTTCAGTTTGGGTAGCATGGGCAGTAGTGGTGAGGGTGGGCAGATCAACCAATACTACCTCAGGTTCAGTTTGGGTAGCATGGTCATCAACAGCAGGTACAGTGGTAATGGTAGTTGTGTGGGATGTGGAGGCTAAGGTTTGGAGAAGGTCATTGGTCACAGACTGGTTTTCTGTGTTGATCTGTAGTTGGGCTTGGATGGATTGGAGGAAGGTAAGTATTTGGCTAATAGATTCAGGTGTGGGGGAGGTATGCATAGCAGGGACTGGTAAAACTGAAGTGGATGGTGGAGGTGCAATGGGTGAAATGGCTGTAAAGGGAGAAGTAGGCAAGTGAGTGAAATGAGGAGGGTCAGGTATAGGGACAGGTTCAAGCCCAACGTTTTCAAAAATAGACCCCATTAATGAGGAATAAGCCTCTGTAGTGAAAGGCTCAGGTTCAGGGGTATGGGATACTTTAGGTGTGTGGGCTGAATGAGCAGGTGAACTTGAGGGGCTTTGGAGCAGAGGAGTGCAAGGAGATTGGGCAATAAAATCTGTGGCCAAATCTTGGGCATGGGAGGGCGAAATTGGTGGTATGAGTATGGTTGGAGTGGTTGGTGTAGAGGGGGAATCTGCAATTGGGATAATGGTAGGTATGGGAGATTGGACAGCTGGGATAGGTGAAGTGGCAGGAGCTGGACTAGGTGAGGAGGGTAAAAGGCCAACTTCCTCAAGAATTGGTGCAGATGAAGAGCTGGTCACCATGGGAAGGATAGCTTCTTCAAGAAAGAGCCGGGTCACCTGTGGTCCTGCAAAGCTGGTTCTAAGGGAGCTGCAGGGGTAGGTTCATGTATGGCAGGTCCACTAACAGCTGCAGATGCAGGCTCAGTAGCAATTGCAGGTGCAGGCTCACCTTCCTCTCTCAGTCTTTTCAGCATTGCTTGGTTTGTAGTCCAAGCCTTTTTCCCAAAATTGTGAGGAGCTAAGACTATAAATGGCTCCTAGTCATCAATGTCAAACTTAGCTCTTAAGAGGGTTGTGATCAGTCTACCAAATGGGATTCCAACTAATTTCTGCTCCTTTTTCAACTTGGCACTAATATCAGCCATGGCTTCAAAAATTAACATAGGGGCATTGAAAAACTGCCCCTTAGAAAAATGAAAGAGAGCCTCTAAAATTGGTGTCCTCCTTTCTTGGCTATGCCCGGTGACATAAAAACTGCCCCTCAAAATTGAATCCATCAATAAAAATTGAGGTGTTAGGTCTCTCCTCATTATGGACTGTCCAGTTCCAACGATCCCTTGGGTTAAATGTGCAGCCATTTCTCTAAAGGAGGCTGCTTCTGGTGCAGCCAATGGGCCAGAAGGATCATATTGAAAAGGTATCCCCAAAGCATTCCCAATGTCTTCATATGTGACCGTTAGATCGCAATCATCAATAAAGATAACCAGGGTAGGGACATCAGCATCTTTTTCAGTGACTTTTACCAGGTTTTGGTACCATAACTTCACCATTCGCGGATAAATTTTCTCTGGCAGAGGGGTAAGGATATTGCTTAGTGAGGCATCTCTCATGTATCTTAAAGATAGCTGAATCCGTTTGTTGACTTAAAAAGTTTCGTACAATAAGCTCAGAATCACCGAGCTTCAATGAATGGATTTAGACAAATGCATAGGCAGAGGAGGAAGCTCAGGCTCAGGACTAGCAACTGCAGGGATGGGTTCCTCATGTCTCACTTTCTTCCCTTTCTCAATCCTATCCGCTTTATCCATTGATAGTTTTCTTTTGGCTGAAGTTTTGGTTTTTCCTTTTGGGGTAGGTTTGCTAATTTTCTTAGCAGAAGATTTTGGGAACATGGCAGCCAACGATTTTTCAGCTTTTCCCATTCTAAATTTGTGTATGAAAATGCCCACAACAAATGCTGACACAAAATCAAATTTTGCAAATGATAAACCGAGGGAATGCGCAGAAAAATACCGAGATCTAGGGTTTTTTGATTGAACGGTCTTGCTTGCTTTGAAATCCACTGCACTGAAGCTAAAATCCTTCTCTGAAAGCTCAAATGATCGAACAAAGGTGAAGAAAAGTGTGGCTAAATTCTAAAATCACGCAAGGAAAGAAAGAAATAGGGTTTCTGTGGAACAGGACGTTCTCAGAAAGCTTTCGAATATGAAACCCTTACTTCGAAAGGGTTTAAATATGCTCCAAGTTAATTTCACAAAGTCCTTTTTAAGTTTTCGAAAAGTTCTAAAACAGACCTTTTTACAACTGAGAATGGCATCAGTACCATTCGAAAAGCTAATAGCTTCAGAAACAACTTTTCGAAAAGAAAATGGCTTCAGAAACAACTTTTCGAAAAGCAAATCCTTGCTTTCGAGCAGTTCGTTACAAATCCAGATTCTTTTCGAAAAGTAAATTGAACTTTGCGAAAAGATAATTTTTACTTTGCGACTTAACTTTTCACATATTTAGACCTTGCGAAAAGAGAACAAACATGAATAAAAATAGAGAAAAAGAAAACTAAGCAAAAACTATGAAATAAAAACATATTGTACAGTTGTATACCATCAGATTTGGGGAGGCTCTTGATGATAGATGGGCATACAGTTCTGGTATTTTCAATGCATGGTTTGAGCCTCGACCATTTACTTTCAAGATTCTTCCATTACTTGGATCGATAGAAGCTGCATGAATGACAGTATATGGCCCTTCCCATCTGGATCTCAGCTTTCCAGGAAAAAACTTAAGTTTTGAGTTAAATAACCATACCTTAGAGCCAGCTGTGAACTCTTTTCTCAACAAATTTTTATCATGGAAGGCTTTGACTTTCTCTTTGTAAGATCTGGAATTTGTGTATGCATCCATTCTCAGCTCCTCCAACTCAGCAAGTTGCAATTTCCTGTGATTACCAGCAGTAGTCAGATCCATGTTCAATATTTTAATAGCCCAAAAGGCTTTATATTCTAACTCCACTGGTAAATGGCATGCTTTGCCATAGACCAGCCTGAATGGGTACATGCCAATTGGGGTTTTATAGGTTGTCCTATACGCCCATAATGCATCATTCAGCTTAAAGGACCAATCCTTTCTGTCCTTCTTCACAGTCTTTTCCAGTATATGTTTGATTTCTCTATTGGAAATCTCCACTTGTCCACTGGTTTGTGGATGATATGGAGTAGCTACTTTATGAGTCACAGAGTATTTTTTCAATAAAGTTTCAAAATGTTTATTACAAAAATGGCTTCCCCCATCACTGATAATAGCTCTGGGAAAACCAAACCTGGAAAAAATATGATCCTTTAGAAATTTAAGAACCACTCTGTGATCATTGGTTTTAGTGGTTGTGGCTTCAACCCATTTGGATACATAATCCACAGCTACTAAAATGAAATTATACCCATTGGAAGGAGGAAAGGGACCCATGAAGTCTATCCCCCAAACATCAAACAATTCAATTACCAAAATAGGCTGTAAAGGCATTGAGTTTCTCTTGGAAATGCCCAATTTCTCGCGATTCGCAAGACTTACAAGGTCACAGAGCATCTTTGAAAAGTGTAGGCCAATAAAATCCACACTGCAAAACCTTTGCAGCAGTTTTGTTTCCACTAAAATGACCTCCATAGGCCTGTTCATGACACATAGAAAGTATTCTATGAAATTCTTGGTCAGGGACACATCTTCTTATTATTTGGTCTGCACAACTCTTAAACAGATAAAGATCTTTCCAGATGAAATGTTTAACCTTTGAGAAGAAAAGATCTTTATCCATTTTATTCTAATGTTGAGGAATTCTTCTAGTAGCCAAAAGGTTGACTATGTTTGCAAACCAAGGGGTGTGTATACTAATAGCAAAAAGTTGCTCATCAGGGAAAGATTCATTGATAGGCAGCCTATCAATCTCAGCTGTTAATATTCTAGACAGGTGATCAACCACCACATTCTCCACACCCTTTTTATCTTTGATCTGTAAATCAAATTCCTGTAATAGGAGAATCCACCTGATTAATCTTGGTTTGGTGTCCTTCTTAGACAGAAGGTATTTCAAGGCAGAGTGGTCAGTGAACACCACTATTTGAAAACCCAAGACATATGACATGAATTTCTCTAAAGTAAAAACAATTGCCAGCAGCTCCTTCTCAGTTGTTGTGTAATTGAGTTGTGCATCAATCATTGATCTACTGGCATAAGCTATGACATGAGGTAGCTTATCCTTTCTCTGTCCAAGGACAGCTCCCAAAGCATAATCTGATGCATCACACATCAGTTCAAAAGGTAGTGAATAATCTGGAGACTGCAATATTGGAGCTGAAATCAAACAGTTTTTTAAAAATTCAAATGCCTTCATGCATTCATTATTGAAAACAAAAGGGACATCTTGACATAATAAATGACAAAGAGGCTTGGTTATTTTACTGAAGTCCTTAATGAATCTTCCAGAAATCCAAAGATGTCCCAGAAAACTTCTGATTTGTTTAACAGTTTTGGGAGGTGGTAAATGTGCAATTAAATCAATTTTTTGCTCTGTCCACCTCAATGCCCTTGTGGGAAACAACATGGCCAAGGACAATGCCTTGGGTGACCATGAAATGGCTCTTCTCCCAACTCAAAACTAGATTGGTTTCCTCACATCTCTGTAACAACAATTTGAGATGATGTAAACACTAGGAAAAACTGTCTCTGTAGATTAAAAAAATCATCCATAAATTGGTCAATCATATCAGAGAAAATGGAGTACATGCATCTTTGAAAGGTAGCAGGAGCATTACAAAGACCAAAAGGCATTCTCCTATAGGCAAAAGTGCCAAAAGGGCAAGTGAATGTGGTCTTTTCCTGATCTTGTGGGTACACAGGAATCTGGTTGTAACCAGAGTAACCATCAAGAAAACAGTAATAAGCTTTTCCTGCTAGCTTATCTAAAATCTAATCAATGAATGGGAGAGGGAAGTGGTCTTTTCTAGTCATTGAATTTAATTTTCTGTAATCAATACAGACCCTCCACCCAGTTGTTTGTCTGGTTGACATAAGCTCACCAGAATCTGAGGTTACAACAGTGATCCAAGATTTCTTAGGTACCACCTGTGTAGGTGCCACCCAAGCTGAATCTGAAATGGGGTAAATGACCCCTGCATCCAACAACTTAACAACCTCTTTCATGACCACTTCTTGCATATGAGGGTTCAGCCTCCTTTGCATTTCCCTAGAAGGCTTTGCATCTTCTTCCAAATGGATTTTATGCATGCAAACAGCTGGACTGATTCCTCCCAAATCAGCAATAGTCCAGCCAATTGCCCTTCTATGTTCTTTCAAAACAATCAACAGCTCTTCCTCCTGCTCCTTTGTGAGGGAGGAAGAAATAATTACAGGCAATGATTTATGATCTCCTAAAAACACATATTCCAAATTTTCTGGCAACTGTTTCAGTTCTAAATCAGGTGGGCTGAGAAAAGAAGGTAACAAAGGTACCTTAGCTGTTTGTGGAAGGGGAAGAGTAGCAGGTTTCCAAGAAAAGAAACTTGCTGATTGATTATGAGTTCCTTGCACAACATTTACTTCCTCAGACTTTGAGGTACAAACTGTTTCTTCCTCATAATTTCCCCAAGCATCTTTAGAATCTATGGTGAAATCTTCACACTGCAGAAACTGTTGTAAAGTCCCTTCTACTAGTTCATCCAATAGATCAACATGAAAATATTTTTCAGAGCTGAATTGAGGCTGTGTGACTGCATTATAAACATTTAATTTTACCTTCATGTTTCCAAAAGAGACTTCCATAATACCAGACCTGCATTGAATGCAAGCATTTGTCAGGCGTGAATGGTCTTCCCAAAATGACAGGGATGGAAGTTTTGCTTTTGGTAGGTTCCATGTCCAAAACTAGAAAATCAGCAGGATAGAAAAATTTATCTACTCCCACCAATACATCTTCAATCAGCCCAACTGGCTTCCTTTCAGATCTGTCTGCTAGTTGTAACACCACATGAGTGGGTTTTAATTCTCCCAAACCTAGTTTCTCATATACAGAATATGGAAGTAGGTTGACACTAGCACCCAAATCTAATAAAGCCTTTTCAAAGGTAAGTTCCCCAATAATGCAAGGGATTGTGGGGATTCCAGGATCTTGAAGTTTAGGAGGTGTGGCAATAGACAACACCTGATTAACTCTTTCCACAGCAAAGTCTTTCTTGGATAACTGTATCCTAGACTGTCTTTTGTGAGTGCAAACATCTTTCAAAAATTTTGCATATGCTGGAATTTGTTTGATTGCCTCAAGCAAAGGTAGATTTATCTTGACTTGCTTGAAAGTCTCCATCATTTCATCTATTTTTGTGTTCCCTTTATCAAAAGGGGATACAGATTTCATTGCATGAGGAAATGGCAAATGAGGAACTAGTCCTTCATCTACAGCTTTAGAAGCATTATCAGAATTTTTTTGATTTTTTTGTTTTTCATTTGTTTGATTTTTCTGAGGTACATCAGCACCCCCACTGCTAATATTATGCTACTCTTGCTGCATATCTTTATCATTTTCTTCATTTTTTTCTTCTTTAGTACCCAATTTGTTGTTTATAATTCTTCCACTTCTCAAAGTTGTGACAGTTTTTACTTCTTCATGTGAAATAGAAGCTTCTCCAACCATGAACTATCCTTTGGGATTGTTCAAAGGTTGGCTGGGTAACTTTCCTTCCTCTCTTTTGGCCAAAGTATTTGAAAGCTGTCCCAATGTTTCTTCAATCTTCTTTATGCTCTGGCTGTGAAAGTTCACAATCTGAGTTAAAGATTCTAAATTCTGGAGTGAATTTAGGACTTGATCTTCAAAAGAAGGGGACCTGGAAGGGATTTGAACTGGGGCAGATTGCTGCACAAGTTGTTGTGGAATGGGCTGTTGAAAATTTGGCTTGGCATAAAAATTCTGCTGATAAGGTGCGCTTTGAAAGGCATTTGGTTCTTTGTTGTCTTCATTGCTAGGATTGATAATTCCTTTGGCTCCACCTCAAATTGGGGTGCCCTCTCCATGGATATTCATTTGACTGCATCTGTCCAAATGATTGGGCAGCATGAGCTTGTTCCACCACTAGATCTGGGAACTGTGGTGCAGCAGGGCATTGGTCAATTGAATGAGTAGGGGACTGGCATATCAGACATGCCTCCTCTACTCTTACAGCCATTGGATTTTTAAGTGAGTCCATCAATCTATCAAACTTTGTGGTTAAATTGTCCATCTTTCTTTCTAACTCATTCACCTCATAAATCTTTCCTTTGGTGGTTTGCTGATTGTTCAACCTAGCAGGATTTTCAATATCTCTTGACAGAGATTCTTGTTGAGTTGAGTTTTCACCAATTACTTCAAATAAGTCCCAAACCTCCTCAACTATTTTTTGCAAGTAAGTGCCTCCACAGGAGGCATCCACCATATTTTTGCCTTTTTGATCAATTCCTTGATAGAAGCTTTGAACCAGCTGCCATCTGGGAATTTGATGATGAGGACATTGCCTTAAAAGTTCCTTAAATCTTTCCCATGCTTCATGGAAAGTTTCAGTTGAGTTTTGTGAGAAGGAAATGATACTTTGTCTCAATTGGCTTGTTTTAGACATTGGGAAGTATTTGGATAAAAATTGACACTGCAAATCATTCCAAGAAGTGATACTATTTGGTGCTAACATAGACAACCATGCTCTAGCTTTGTCCTTTAATGAAAAAGGAAAGAGCCTAAGCTTGGTTGCCTCTGGACCAAGTCCAGCTATGTTGAATGTGGTGCAAAGAGCCAAGAATTCATCCACATGTTTATATGGATCTTCCTTACTCAACCCATGGAAGGAAGGAAGCATTTGGATAGTCGATGATTTGATCTCATAATTTCCTTCAACAGTAGGAAATTGAATGCAAAAGGGAGAATTATAAGCACCAGGTGCAAAGTAATCCCTCAAAAGTCGAGGTTCTTCACCCATAGTAGCAGAATTCTGTGTTGTTTATCTGGTTCATAATAGCCTTTCAACTTCTAAATTCAGAGGGACAATCTTAGGGCTGAGAGTCCTCCTACCAAACATACAACTCAGAACAAAAAAAATCAGATTATTCACAGCAAACCTTCAGAATTCCCTTTTTTTTTTAAGTAGTTTCCCTTCTTCAAAAATGGATATGAATAACTGCACAGATATAAACAATAGAATAGTTTAGTACTGATATAAAAATAAAAATGAAACCTTAGGTCTACCTATTTTAAAAAAAATTCCCCGGCAACGGCGCCAAAAACTTGTTGTTTCCTCTAAGTGTGCTTGATTTATTTGTGTTTTGAAAACGAATTTGCAATTGCTAAGTTATACTGATTCTGGAATATAAAAAAGGGTAGAGAAATATCAGCACAGAGAGAAGTGAATTAGCCTGCAAGATCAGGGTCAATTGTAGCAAGTTTAAATGTAAATGAGTAGAAGATCGTCCACAGAGAATTTGTTTTAAATGTAAGGTAAACCTCCAGATCTGAGCTACCAGATCTGGCCTCTTATCCTATCTATAAAGCACATAAGATGGGAGGTTGAATTTGTCACATTAACTAAATGATAAAAGTAAAAGTTAAACTAAATGATCCAGATCTGAGTTGGGGGAATTTTGAGGCAAATTTATAAAAATGGAGAAATAATATCTAACTTTGATTTGGTCCTTGAAGCACAATGAGAATGACTGCAGATCAAAAGAGCAATGACCCAATCTTCGTCTGGCTACAAGCACAGATGTAAGAGAAATAAATCTAACTCAAGGATTAGATTTAGGTTTATGGCTATGGTCTGTCCACTTTAATGGCCACAGACCATCCAATAGTCTTTAATCTAAACCCTTAATTTAGAACAAGAAACATCACTACAAATGCTGTGAGAGATTAGGTTATAAACACTAATTCTCACAGGATTAATGAATCAAGGGAAATTGCATGAAAAACAATAAATCTAAAGGAGTCTAATGCAATAAGGAGATCAGAGGGAACCCTTAACATGAGTCCAATTGAGAATGTACGGTTTACAGCAACCTTTTCAAATTCACCATTACAATTACAGAGCACAGCTTAAACAGCTCTCAGATTTGTAGTCTTGAATGCAACTCTCTTTTGAATTACAGAAGTATCTCACAGCTCTCAATTGCAAGTAAAAGTGAGGCTATTACAGGGATTTCAGACAAACTATCTGATTTGGAAATGGGGGAATAGGAATGAAACTCAAAATCTGGATACCCAAATTGGGCAAATGGTTCGTCTATTTATAGTTTTCCCTAAGTCTAGCTCATATGTGTATCGACCAATCAGAAGTGCTCAGATCTGTATCAACCAATGGTAGTTGAGCACAAGGATCAAGATCTGTTCTGGCCAATCAGAATTGCTCGATCTGGTTCAACCAATCAGGCGACATAAGCATCAATTCTGTTATGCATTTTGAAAATCTGTTAGAGGTTCTAGAAGTTCCCTCCAAGTTATTTCATCTCTGGGTGCTCACATGGGGTGGAATATGCCTTCGCTTCATGCTTAGAATCTTCTGGAATGTCCCTAGGTTTTTAAATGCATTGGGACGCATGAAAAATATTACTGAATTACCCTTGTAAAAGCTGGGAATCTCCATAATACCATTTCGCATAGTTTAGGGGACTTTTCGCAAGGTGCTGTTACTCCTGAAGCTCTTTTCGCAACGTTCAAGTTCTGTTCGAAAGGAGTTCTCTTCTTTTCGAAAAGGTCAATCATCTCTTCGAAGAGTTCAGGTGCTCTTCGAAAACTAAGCCTGGAGTTTTTAGTTCTTTTCGCAGAGTTCAGGTTCTTTTCGAATAGTTTAGGTTCTTTTCGAAAAGCACTCTGTAGTGCATTTTTCTGTTCGAATTGCTCCACACTTCATTTCTGGGTTGAGACCAGGTCTTTGCCTCTTCAGTTCAGACCTTTTAACAGCTAGTGAGGTTGTCCCTTTTCTTTCTTCCTTTGGATCGACATGGATTATCATCTTTTTGGCACTTTTAAGCTGCTTTCATGGTTAAGCCTGTCTTTATTGTTAGCTGTAACACAAGCAATTAAAACACTTATTTAGTTCTCTCAAAGGTCTATCAAGACCCAGGTTAAGGGGTGAAAAATGGTATTTTCTAGTTCTCAACACCTATCCATGTGGTATCTAAAAAGTCAGGCATCACTATTATCACTATGAATTCTGGGGATTTGATGCCAGCCAGAGATACCACTGGCTGGAGGGTTTGCATTGGCTATCGAAAACTCAACTCCAAGACCAGAAAGGACCATTTCCCCCTCCCTTTCATTGACCAAATTCTAGATAAGCTAGCTGGGAAAGCATTTTCCTGTTTTCTTGATGGATACTCAAGGTATAACTAAATCCCTGTGGATCCTCAAGATCAGGAGAAAACTACTTTCACATGTCCCTTTGGCACCTTTGCTTACAGAAGGATGCCTTTCAGACTTCACAATGCCCCAGCCACTTTTCAGAGGTGCATGTATGCAATTTTTTCTGATATGATTGACAAATTTCTAGAAATCTTCATAGATATTTTCTCAGTGTATGGGGACAGCTTTAGCCAGTGTCTGAGACACATTGATATGGTTTTACAAAGATGTGAGGAGACCAATTTGGTCCTAAGCTAGAAAAAGAGTCACTTTATAGTGACATAAGGGATTGTACTAGGCCATGTGGTCTCTCACAACGAAATTGAGGTTGACAACGCTAAAGTGGACTTGATTTCACATCTGCCCCCATCCAGGACTGTCAAGCAGATCAGATCATTTTTAGGACATGCTGGATTTTACAGGAGGTTCATCAAGCACTTCAGTAAGATTCTCAAACCATTGTTCCACCTGCTTTGCCAGGATGTGTCATTTGTATTTTCTACTGAGTGCCTTAAGGCCTTGAAAAAGTGCCTTATAACTACCCCTATAATCCAGGCCCCAGATTACTCACTCCCCTTTGAGCTGATGTGTGATGCACCAGACTTGGCCATAGGTGCTGTCTTAGGACAGGGGAAAGATAAGTTACCTACAGTGATCTATTATACCAACAAAACACTAGCTGAAGCTCAGCTCAATTGCACCACAACTGAGAAGGAGTTGCTTGCTATAGTGTTTGCTATGGATAAGTTCAGACCCTACTTGTTGGGGTCTAATATTGTAGTTTTTACAGATCACTTATCCCGGAAATACCTATTGGCTAAGAAGGATGTAAAGCCAAGGTTGATCAGATGGATCCTCCTCTTGCAGGAGTTTGATCTTGAGATCATAGACAAGAAGGGAGTGGAGAATGTGGTGGCTGACCACCTCTCTAGAATTATTTTAGAAGAATGTGCAGCAACACCTATTAATGAGTTGTTCCCTGATGAGCAACTGTTTGCTTTGCAGTCTAGTGTGCCCTAGTTTGCACACATTGTCAACTTTCTTGCTGCTGGTATGATCCCTCCACACTGGTCTAAGATGGACAAACACCTGTTCTTCTCTTAGGTTAGACATTTTCTGTGGGAGGATCCATACCTTTACAAGCATTGTGCAAACCAGGTTATTGGGAGATGTGTGCCTGAAAGTGACTTCCACAGCATTCTTTCAATGTGCCATGAGCAAGCCTATGGAGGTCATTTCAGTAGTAAAAAGACTATAACAAAAGTGCTCCAATGTGGTTTGTATTGGCCTTCTTTGTTCAGAGATGCGTACTTAGATTGCATGGCCTGTGAGAGATGTCAAAGGATGGGAGGCATTTCCAAGAGAGATTCCATGCCATTGCAGCCCATCCTAGTAGTAAAACTTTTTGACATCTGGGGCATTGATTTTATGGGCCCCTTTCCTACATCTATCGGATTTAATTTCATACTTGTGGCAATGGACTGTGTCCAAATGGGTGGAAGCTATTGCCACAAGGACCAATGACCACACTGTTGTCCTTAAATTCTTGAAGGATAATATTTTCTCAAGATTTGGCATCCCCAGAGCTATCATTAGTGATAGGGGGAGTCATTTTTGTAACAGGCCTTTTGAGAACCTACTCAAAAAGTATTCTGTTACACAGAATTGCAACTCTCTACCACCCACAGACCAGTGGGCAAGTTGAAATTTCCAATAAGGAGATTAAGCATATTCTAGAAAAGACTATGAGGGTTGATAGACAGGATTAGGCACAAAAGCTAAATGATGCTTTGTGGGCTTATAGGACTGCCTATAACACCCCTATTGGCATGTCCCCATTTAGGCTGGTGTATGGCAAGGCCTGCCACCTACCAATGGAGTTACAGCACAGAGCCTATTGGGCTATCAAAGCAATGAATTTATACCTAACTTCTGCTGTTTCTCACAGGAAGTTGCAAATGATAAAACTTGTTGAGCTGAGGCTTGAAGCCTATGCAAATCCCAGAATGTACAAGGAGAATTCAAAGGCATTCTTTGACAAGAAGCTATTGAGGAAGAACTTCAATGTTGGCACTAAGGTTTGGCTTTGTAACTCCAGACTTATATTTTTTCCTAGGAAGTTGAAATCCAGATGGGATGGACCTTACACTGTTATCAAAGCCTCCCCATCTGGTGTTGTGGAGATCCTGGATCCAAAGACAGGGAAGATCACGAAAGTGGATGGTCAAAGGCTTAAGATTTGTGTAGAAAATTCAGTAGAGCCTCCTCAGACCATTCACCTACATGAACCTCCCACTACTCAGTAATCCACAACTTTGTACTATATGTACCATATCTGTTGAAACTTTTGTGTGTTTTTGTTTGCCTAGGAACATGTCATTTAATTTTTTTTAGGGAGATTTGCTTGTTTGTTTTCATATCTGTCATTAGCATGGAAGATGCATGCCTATTGCTGTTAGGTGATTGAAGTAATTGCACTGTAATTGTTAAGAATTTTCTTCCATGAAAAGCTTTTATTATTCTGAATATTTGATATGCATGTGCTGGTAAGGGGGAGGAAATTTTCATTAGAGAATGGAGTACATGTAAAAGGGTTGGTGCTAATGGCCACTGAATGGGTGCATGACACTGTACATGCACAAGCCAGGGCACAAATTGAGAAAGGGGGTTAAGTGTTGCTTTCTCACGGGATTAACTGGCCTAATTTTCACAATCGTGAGCCATTTCAAGGTTTTCTCGTGGATTCTTGAGGGCACAGAAAGAAGAATTCCAAATATGTTATTGCGCGAGGTCTCTGAAACTCCAAATGGTAGTTCTTCACAGAAATCACCAGTTAAGCCGTATGATAAATGAGAAACTACTTCACGCACTTAGGCCCAACATCAACTCTATGAAGTAACTTCACGAAGCACACAAAGCATCTGATTCTGTTTTCACATAGCTATGTTCTTTTGCGCGATTATCCTTCTCGCGAATTTACATTTGTACTGCGCACAAAATCTACTCCGCGAGTCCCCATGGACAGCTGCGCAAAGCGCTAGATTGGCCCTTTTAATCCTAATGGATTTCTTTAATTTCTTTATTTCCTATCCCTCTGCTTTAACTCCTAGTGCTAAAAATAGACCAACATTTACTGTGCAATTTCATTCCCCATAATAAATTGTGCGATTTACCATTCCCCATAATAATCACAATTTATTGCCAACTAACTTTCTTTAATTTCTTTATGGCAATGAAGCTTGGAAGGAGGCAAAATTTAATATGACGATTCATATTCCATCGTCCAAGCACTTTAAATACAAGGGTAGTTCGTCTTCTTCGCATTCAATCTCCTTTAACCTCAGCAATCCATCCCTACCCATAACAATGGCAGATGACAAACCCATTGATTTGCTTATAAAATTTTGCCCAGTCTAGGAGGACCCGCCACCACCTAAGGAGCTTGACCCACTACAATTCCTCTAGGATGAGTACGAGGAGGTCCAAAGGATCTTGGCCAAGGAGGAAAAGAAAAAGAACAAGCGAAAGAAGAAGAAACAGAAGATAAAACCACCTACATCTTCTCCCCAATCCCCTTCAATCCCTCCACCACCTACTCAGCCTCCTCCTTGATCCTTGTTCCCCCCCCTCTTGGCTTACAGTTCCTCTTCCACATGCAGCAGGTTGAGGATATCCCGGAGCCAGGAGGGAGAACCATTTTATTTTTGAAGGGATGTTTTGCTAATGTGTGTCTAGATTTTTCTTAGGTTTATACTTTTTATGTACTTAGTTAGGATCTTTTTGTAACACCTTGTGGTAATCTTTTTTATCTCAATTGAATTTATTTTTGTTGTGTTGATTATTTCACTGTCTTTCTTCATCTCTATTGTTTGTTTATTTTTTGTTTATTGTGTGTTGTTTATTTTTCTTTCCTGCTGTTTCTTTTCTTTTAATATCTCTATTTTGAGCCTACTGCACCTCCACATCTACCTTTTAATCAGTGAGGACACTGCTCCTCATATGTTTGGAGGTGTGACAAGGTTTGCCAATGAAATAGTTAATCTAAGTATAGCAGAATCAAGTGAGTAAGATAGAAATGGAGCCATGTTCACTTAAAAATCATAAAAATTGATAAATTTAAAAATTTTGCAGACCTTTAGGCACTACAAGCTTCTAAATTTTAACTTTTCCATGATGTGAACACCAAGAAAACTCACTTGTATCAGTATTTAGTGAATCATTAAAGAGAGAAAAAGGTAAGATCATGCCTAAGAGTTCAATGGAAGACCATAACTAGTGAGATTTGAGCCCATAAAAAAATTTTCCTTCCTTTGAGGAGTGACTGAGGCAATTCTTTTAGCTCTAAGGACTGGCCCTCACTAGAAGTTAGGCACCACCAAGTTGAAACAACTGACTGCACTCATGACACCTAGGAAAGGATCAAGGCCTTCTCTTGGACAGTTTGAGCTTAAACAGACCAAACCCTAATCAACAACCCTTATGCACACACCTTTTGAGCCTTAATTTCCAATTTTCTTCAAAATACACCTGAGTACTTGTACCTATACCTAAACCTATGGACCTGATTCAAACCTACTCTCACTCTGACAATTTAGAGGGTAAAAGAGAAGGACCTGAAGATGGATAAGATAGGATCAACATTGGGTGAATGGAGAAGAGATACCTAAAGCTTAGCAGTGTAGCAGCTGAGGAAAGAGGTGGCAAGTCAGAAAAATAGAAACAAAAACAAAAAGAAAAATGCATCTAAAAGAAAGAAAAATAATAATGAAGAGGAATAAGAGAGGAGTTAAGAGGAAAAGTTCATTGGAAAAATTGAAAACAAGAGGAGAAGCTGGCCACTTCAAGTCTGAAGAATTTTAAAGAAAATGAAAGGTGCTGAACAAAAGAAGGTGAAGTCACGAATCACCTCCTTCACCTATTGATTTCTCAATTTTGAATCCCTTTTCAACCTTTCATTCTTTATAACATATCCCATAAGCCACATTACAACCCAGTCAAAAGACCCTGTGATCCAAAGTTGAATGAGTTGTCATGCAGAGATAAAGAGTTGTCCAATCTATGGTGAGGATTAGCCAAGGATGCCAGAACTTAGGTGCTTTGCTTATGCTCATGCTTATAGACCCATTTAGGGCCTGTAACTGCTCTTGAGCTTGAGAGAAAATGAAAACCCTCAAAGTTCCTTGTGAGAGTCTGCCCTGGTGAGCATTGGGTCTAATGTTGAATGTATTGGGCATGGCCTATAACCTAATTTTTGAATTAATGAAGAGCTCAGTACTGACCTATATGTGATGTTTTTCCTTGTTGTGAGCGAATTGAAAATGATGTGCATCTATGTAAAAGTTGTGATGATTAAATATCTGTGCATATCATATGTTCAAATTCCTCACATTTTTGTTGAATCAAAGGTGAACTGATGCTCTGTTTCTTGACAGCTGACTTGATAATTTTGCACTTTTGTTAACTGTTTTATTGAGAAGTTTGTGGGTATCTTCATTGAAAACCCTCAGGAGACTTCACTCCTCCACTAGGGATCACCTAGGGGTTTAAAAGGCTTGATGCGTAAGCTAAATGCATATGTGTTCCCTACAAAAGTGGCATTTAAATTCTTAGAGTAGTTGTTTTAATTTTTCCTTTGCTCAGGGACTAGCAAAGATTAGGTTTGGGGGTGTGTTATTCACTGAAAAGTACCACTTTTCACCTCTTAACTTAGCCTTTGCTGGACCTTGAAGCTCACTAATAATCATTTATTAAGTGTATTTTATAGTTAGTAATAAACTATGTAGCTAAATATAAAGTCTCTGCTTATTAGTCCAAAGAAGAGAAAGAAAACATGCAAAGATGACAGCTGAGCCAAAGTCTAATGGAACACCCTGGTATGCTCACCATGGTGACTCATTTGCTGGTCATCATTGACCAAAAGTCAAGCAGATGAAATAAGTTAGCTGAGAATGGAGGAAGCTACAACAGCAGCAAGTGCAATGCATCAAAGGATCAAAAGAATCATCTCACAGAGCTGAGGAGCTCCCTCGTGGTGCTAAAGATGCAGTGGAAGCTGCCTTCGCACAGATAGGAGGCGCAGTTAAGAGGAGAGCAGTAAAGAAATCGCAAAGATCTCGCGTCTTAAAACCCTCAAAATTTGTGCTTGCAAAGCTCTCACGGAGATCTAACCTCAAAGCAGTCGTGCACAAAACATAGTGAGTCCATATGCATAAAGAATAATTTGCCACCTCGTGAAGTTCTCGCGAAGCCTTGGAAGAGGGAGACGCCCAAAATTTTCCTCACGCACCTCTCGCGCGCTCTGACGCCTAACCGGTTACTACGCGAGCGCAGGAGCCTACCTGTGCGAGTATCCAGTGAGAGAGAACTTCTGAAGCTCTACTGCATGAGAAATTCAGGCGTTCCAAATCACCTCCGTGACAACATTACAGCATAAAGCAACTACGTGATCAACTGAGAATCTACCGCATGAGTGAACAATCCTCCTATGCCAAATGCTCCTCCATGAAGGCTCTGCCACTGCACAAGTGAATTAATGCAAATGCCAGCCCCGCGAAGCTTAGGCTCTCCACTTCTCAATTCTAACTCAAGGACCTTTTGGGAATTTCCCAAGGTTAGGGCACACTTCCTGAGGTGTAGATTTTGAGGCCTTGTGGACAGAGTATATAAGTTGTACTTAGAGTTTAGTATTTTCATCTTTCTTTCATCCTCTGTCAGCTAAGAGCTCCAGCAGGCTAGGGTTAGGGTTTGATCATCTCTTTTTCTTATTTTTCTTCTCTCTTAGCCCCACATTGGCTGGCTAATCCTTTTGGAAGCAGCTAGGTTTAGTTTTGTCTTTATTTTGTAATAGGCTTTGTATACATTGGGATCTTTTGGATGAGCAGTTGTGTACAGGCTACAGCCTTGAGACAGTTCATTGTAAGTTTTACTTTTATCAATGGATTATTATTTTAATGACTAATTAAATCTACAGATCTTATGGTTTCCTTAGATGTCTATATGATCCATGTTTTTGGAACTAGCCCATTCAGTTTCTAGTAGATATATTGTTTACCATCTGATTTCTCTTGGTTTAATAGACCCATCGATAGCAAGTCGGATCTGTAGCCAGATCTAGAGAGCTCGTAGCCCTAGGACTCCATGGTGGCAATAGCAGTTTACATGTTCTTTCTCAGATCTCTGTAGCATGGACAGACCTATCGGATACCCTGTGACCATTTGAGTGGACAGAGTATAACCCTAAGGTGGTGTCCAGCCACATGTCTGAGAAGGATTCTTCTCCTCTGCACATGAGCTTCTAGAGCCTTGTGAGGAGGTTTGTGCAGGAACTGGCTCCCTTCTATTTTACTTGACCAATATCAGATGTTAGATCTGATTTTTTTATAGTAATTGCAGCTTAAGGCTGAGTCATTGCAGGCCTTTTGTAGCAATGACCAGCTAAATCTAAATCCTTACTCAACCTGTTGCTGGTCCTTTGTGTGGGCACATTCAGTCGTTGGCCTTAGCAAAACACATAGGATTTTATGGGTTGGAATACCTATGGATGTCAGCCAGATCTGTGTACAGATCTGGGGAGCTTGTAGCACTGGCATTACGTAGTGTCTGCAATAATATAAATGGCCTGATCTGGTTCATTGGTTGGGGAAATGATCAGTCCACTCCTTTGGATTAGGTTAGCATTTTTGGTTTAATTAATGGGATTTGACAGACTCTATCGGTTACTCTGTGACCATTTGAGTGGATAGAGTATAGCCCTAAGAGCACCCCAATGGCATGGGTTAAATTGGATTCTTCTACATTGTTTAGGTTATTGGTAGCATCTTAGCAAGGACCACTGCAGAGACAGTCTAAATCTGAGTTACATTACTGTATTAACTCTAGCTTAGCCTGCTTACTTCTCATCATTTTTGTATTTTATTTTGGCACACACCATCACCATCTTCTTCTTAACCCTTTCTTTAGGATAGGGCTGCACTTTATTTCTTTTTTGTTAGGGTTAATTTAGTGTAGTCGTGACACCCAACTCCCTTTCTTTAGGATTGTCATATCTGTAGCCAGATCTAGAGTCCTACTATTATGGCCTATTTTGGGTTCTAGATCAAATTATCTGTGGGATAAACTCTTACTTATCAAAACTTGCTATAATAGGCCATGTATCTTTCAGGTCTAGGTTATTTTAGGATTATTGTTTTCACCATATCACTTTTATCCTCTGTTTTACTTTGATTTTAATTTTCTTCCAACACCACATAATTAATCAGCACATCCTCTGACAGACACCTAGAAACAATAGTAGCCGGGGAATTCAGTCTGTCCTCTCTCGAGTACGAGGCTTGGCTACTATCGGAGGGGTCTTTTGTCAGTCACTTGGATCGAGCAGAGAGCAATGATATGGCAGGGCCTTGGCCAAAGAAGGAGTCGGCACTTTGATCCCGTATTGAGTTGCTGATAGATGGGATGCGAGTCCTGCAAGAGCATTCAGAGAAATACAAAGTTAGAGCAGAGTTGGCAGAAGCCAGGGCTGATGTAGTTGAGTGCGAGGTCCTTTGTCTTAAAAGGGCTTTGAGTGACACTCTTGACACTACTGATACCTCCCGAAAGCGATATAAGAGTCTTCATGGCCGCTGGATGACAGAGCGAGATGTACAGGAGGATGCTCTATGTGCAGAGATCTATGCCTTGAAGCGCGAGCTGGGTCGTTGACTCCATCCTGCACATACTCTTTTTGCATAGATCAAAACCATAGAAAATGGGCCTGAAAATCCCCTATTAGATAAATCTTTTTGGTTTACATTTTCTTCATTTTTTTTTTTTCACTTTTGTAAAAAAGAAAGGAAGAAGCTAGATAGAAGCTAGACATCACACATATTATCTTTTGGGATGTGGTGTCAGCCAGGTACAGACTTGTAAGCAAAAAAGGAAATCTATCTTTTTACAAGGATTTTATCTTCTCTCTATTTTTTTATAAAATGAGAAATTGGGGTATTGTGTCAGCTACTCCTTTGGGGATGTGGCGCTCATAGTGCGGGTGTGAAAATGGGAAAGGAAAATGTATTATGTTTTACGAAAGTGGCCTTTCCGGTCATCGAGCCAATCATCCTGGAGTGGGGCGTGCACAGTGTTGGGAAGAGAATTATTTACTCTTTTTATGGGTTTTCTTTTCTCTCTCCTTTTTTTTGGTTTGATGCCTTAAAAATTGGTGAGATTACTGGTCCCCTTTTGCGCATGGTCGAACCCCCTTCACGAGATTAGGACCTGAGTGAAATTCAACAATTTCTACCAAGGCCGGAACACCTATCCCTTTGGATCGAATCCTCAATTTATCCTTACCCCGGGTCATACATTTGATGGTGCGGCCTATGAAGACATTCTTGGTTGGGACCCTGATTTGAGCTAACATGAGCGGCCCAATCGGGAATCAGTTAATGCGAGAGGGGGACCAAGGGGATTTTGTTTAGTTTCTTTTTCAACATTCTTACTCACAATGCCCAAGGTGGGTTTTCGTCGTGCCAATTATTTCCCTCTTTTTATCGATAAAGCCCTCTTGGGTTTTCACTACCTCCATGGGTTTACATTTTTACCCCAGGCGTCCTTCAGGTTTTCACCTGGTCCGTACAAACTCGCTATTTTTACCCATGGCCTCCTTTTGGGTTTTCACCATGTCCTTTTTTCTTTGAGCTTGTATTTTTTATTTTTTATTTTATTTCTCTTTTATTTTATCAAAAGCCATGACATGAACGTCGATTTCGTCATAGCTGACTAGATGGAATTCTTTGATTGTCTCACAGCTTGGCTCGTGCTGACTCAACGGATACTGTGACTGCTCGTGGACCTTAAAGAGGGCTTTATTCAGGGATCTATCTTGGCCATGGGTAAGGTTAGGATTTTGAAGGTATTCTAGGTTTAAAAGGTCTTCTTGATAGGGTTCCAATTGCCATTATACATTTCTTCCTTGGGGAATTTTGACTGTGCATGCCCCACTTTTTCCTTTCTATTCTATTTTTTTCTTTTCTTTTTAGATATACTCTTTTTGGGATTTTTCTTTTCTAATTTTTTTTGGATTTGATAGTAACTCTTTTTTCTCTCTTTTATTTTTTGGGGTATATACACCTTTTTTTGGAGGGATTTTCTAAAGAAAGGCCGATGGCTCAACGGGGGTAGCAAAGGGTATGGTCATTTAGGGACACTTTTTAGCTATTGAGCTTGGAAATGATGGCCTCTTTTTTAAAGTATCTTTAAGTAGTCACGGATCTATTCTGTCAGTACTTGCCTTGCCACGGACATCTAAGAGTAGAATCGTCGGACGTATCCAATGTTGATGGGCTTAGGAAAGTGATCTTCGTCCATGGTGGCGAGGAGGATGGCGTATCCCGGGAGCACTTCTCGGATGACGTACGGTCCCTCCCAATTGGGTTTGAATTTCCCTCTCAGATAGGCGTGGAGGGGCAGGAAGACTTTCTTGAGTACTGTGTCCCCTACCTTCAGATCTCGACCGCGGACATGTTTGTTGTAAGCGCGTGTGATTCGCCCCTGGTACACTTGGGTATGACACAAGGGAAGGAGCCTTTTCTCGTCTATCAAGTTCAACTGCTCAAAGCGGGATCTCTCTCTTTCTGCTATGGGTAGGCCCGACTCCATGAGGATACGGAGCGATGGTACCTCAACCTCGACTGGTAGGACGACCTCAGTTCTATATACAAGGGAGAATGGTGTTGCCCCTGTAGCATTACAGATTGACATTCAATAGGCCCATAAATAAATGGAAACATTTTGCTCCAATCTTGATAAGTGACGACCATCTTCTCAAGGATGCGGATGCCCATTTTATTGGCGGCCTCCACAGCCCCATTGGTTTACAACCGATAAGGAAACGAGCGATGGTGGTTGATTTTGTATTGCTCACAGAAGGCCCTAATGCGCTTGTTTGCAAAGTTAGTTTCGTTATCAGGGTTGATGTCTTTGGGCACGCCAAACCGGCAAACTATGTTGCTCCTAATGAATTTCTCAACATGTTGAGCCATGATGTTCGTGTAGGATGTTGCCTCTACCCATTTGGTGAAGTACTCAATGGCGACAAGGATGAACTGATGTCTATTCAAAGCTTTCGAGTTGACTTTTTCGATAACATCGAGGCCCCAGGTGGCGAGGGGCCATGGAGTGGTCATGCTGTGTAGATCTATAGCTGGAGTGTGTTTCAAACTGGAGTGCTCTTGACATTTGTAGCATTTCTGAACATGCTTGCAACAATCAGATTCCATAGTGGTCCAGAAGTATCATTGGGATAAAATATTCTTAGCGAGCATATGGCCATTGACGTGGGCCCGCATACTCCCTCGTGCATCTCCTTCATGAATTTTGCTATCTCGCCTTTAGTTAGGCATCAGAACAAGATATTGTTATACGACCACTTGTAGAGACACTCACCACAGACGATGTAGTTTGCTGCTAAATGTTGAATGGTCCGTCTATCCTCTTTGGCCATCCCCTCTAGGAAATTGTGAGTCTCGAGGAAATTCTTGATATCTGAGAACCATGGAGGCTCATTATCAGGCCCTGGGGGTTCCTCAATCTTGAGGCAGAAGGCTGGCTCGTTCCTCTGTTCAATCATGATTGGCTTCATCTCGACACCGTACGGGATTTCTACCATTGATGCCAAAGTTGCTAACGCGTCGATGAAGCGATTCCTTATCCGCGGGACGTAGGAGAATGTGGCGTCGAAGTAGGCTATTAGATCCTCAAGGTGTTCATGGTAAGGGATCAATTTCTCATCCTTTGTCTTCAAATCTCTATTTGTCTGGCATATGATCAATTGTGAATTCCCAAATACCCTGAGGTGGGTTACTTTTAGGTCAAGTTCCGCTTGTAGTCCAGCTACACAAGCTTCATATTCGGCCATGTTGTTAGTGTAGGGGAAGTTGAGCTAAATAGAGACAGGTATGTGTGACCCTCTTGCCAAAATTAGAATAGCACCAACTCCTTGGCCCTCAGCATTTGCTACCCCGTCGAAGTGCATTACCCATAATTCTTTCATCTCTACTATATCATCCTCTATCATGAGCAGGATGTCTTCATCTGGGAATTCGGTTCTTAAAGGCTCATAATCAGGTAAAGGATTTTTGATAAGATGATCGATGAGTGCTTGCCCCTTGATTGATTTATGAGTGACGTAGGTGATGTCAAATTCCGATAGGAGGAGCTACTAGCGTGCAGTCTTCCCAGTGAGAGCTGGCTTTTTGAATCGGTACTTCAATGGATCCATTCATGCGAGGAGTAGAACAGCTTGGGATAACAAGTAATGGAGGAGCCTCTGGGTGGACCATATGAGTGTCAGGCATGCCTTCTCTAGATGAGAATAGCATGTCTCATAGTCAATAAATTTCTTGCTCAGATAGTAGATGGCCCGCTCTCTTCTACTTGTTTTATCATGCTGCCCTAGGACATATCCCATTGAAACTTTCGCCATGGAGAGATACATTAAGAGTGGTCTCCCCGGCTTGGGTGGTACTAAAACTGGAGAGTTGAGAAGGTAACCCTTGATCTTATCAAAAGCTACCTGACAATCGTCGTTCCACTCAATGGGCGAATCATTTCTTAGCAGTTTGAAGATCGGCGTGCCGATAGGAGTGAGTTGTGTAATGAACTGACTGATCTACTGTATTCTTCCCAAGAACCCTCTGACCTCTTTCTCGATAGACGGTGGTGGCATTTCCGTGATGGCCTTTACCTTGATTGGGTAAACTTCGATACCTCTCCTACTGACGATAAATCCTAGCAACTTCCCTGACATGTCGTCGAATGCGCATTTATGAGGATTCAGACACCACCTCTATTTTCTCAACCTCTTAAACATCTTTTGGAGGTTTATCAGATGATCACTCCGCTCTGGTGACTTGGTGATCATGCCGTCGATGTATACTTCGATTTCTCGATGCATCATGTCATAAAATAGTGTTGTCATAACTGTCTGATATGTTGCCCTGACATTTGACCAAATGGGATGACACGGTAGCAGAAGGTTCCCCACGGGGTGATGAATGTTGTCTTCTCTAGGTCCGCCTCTGCCATCCTAATCGGATTGCATCCTGAGAATTCGTCCATGAGCAAGAGCATCCCGTGCTTAGCACTGTTATCGACCAAGATGTCGATGTGTGGCAAAGGGAAGTCATCCTTCAAGCTCGCCCTATTGAGGTTTCTTAAATCAATGCACATGCGGACCTTTTCATCTTTCTTCGACACCGGGATGATATTGGCCAACCACTGTGGGTACTTGGAGACCATGAGAAATCCTGTATCGTATTGCTTGATAACCTCATCTTTCACTTTTCGCATCCACTCGGGTTTGGAGTCGCCTCAATTTCTGCTTGACTGACTTGATATCAGGGTAGAGTGGCAACTCATGCTCGACCAAATCGATGTCCAAACCAGGCATTTCCTCGTATGACCATGCGAAGATGTCTTGGTATGACCTAAGGAAATTAATCATGCTTTTTCTTTCCTTGGGAGATAGCGATGTTCCGATCTTAGTGATTCTAGGAACCTTCTCAGTCCCTAGATTGACGTCCTCTGTTTCTTCAAAAATGGGGGTAGGGCCATGCTTAAAGTCGGCAAACCTCTCCAGGAGTTCATTGGGGAGCTCCTCAGTAAGGATTTCCTCGTCCAGACTCATGACTCCTACCTCTTCTTGTATTTCTACAGGAAAGGGGTCAATTTCACGTGGGACAAGATTTTTGATTAAGGGCATCCTTTTCTTTAACTTTATTCAGAATTTTAAAAGACAATATTTTTGGATTTTTCATTTTTTCTATGTTTTTGAGATTTTTATTTTCTTCGAAAATGGGCTCTTGGCAAAGCAAGTTCCTATATATACACGGTGTTGCCCGCCAAGGGTTTATCCACTTTTTATAGGTTGTTTTTTTTTGGGAAATGGGTGCCATATTTCAGGCCACTCGCCACTTCTAGAGTTTGGGGCATAGACACCCAATTACGTACCTACGATACTGCTCCTTTACCTTCCTAGATGGAGAAGGTTGCTTGATGGGATTCTTCGGAGTCAGCCTCCATCATGCCGATCATGGATTCGTCTAAGATTTTATCCTCAAATGTCAACAGAGTCCTATGGTGATTTGCCACAGGGGGAGATTGTGCTAGTATGAGAGACTCTTCCTCAATAAGGGATAAAGCGACCAGGTCTATTTCCAGGTTGGGAGGGATGATCTGAGGATTGGTAGGGTGGACAGGGGAGGTTGGGTTGTGTGGGGTTAACTGTGTGGCCCCATTTCGATCTATTTTTATGATCCCTACGCTCACAAAGCTGTTTAAAATGTGAGGTCTGGGATGGGGCGTCTCTTCTAAGTTGATTCCCTTGGCTCTGCTCGGGCTATCTCTTTGGCCTCTCGAAACTCTTCCTCTGTGGGATTATACCCAAATTGGACCTACTGTCCACCTTTTTCCTTGACTGGATCTCTCCTTCCTTCCAACTGGGGAGCTAATCCCCTTCCTTTCTGATAGCCCCACTTTTAGAGCATGGCCACCGCCGCTATCATTCTGCCACTAGTTTTTGGAATGATGCTTTCTGGAGGATCCAAGACTACAGCTGATACCTTGTATTCAAAACTATGGAGGTCGATATCCTCAGCTGTATGTGGCACATCCAGCACTTTTGGGTTCTCAATGTTGTGGGTGGTTTTTTCCTTCTAATCGTGTCCCTCACCTATGATGGTGATAATTTTCTGCCCGGACACAAATTTGAGCTTCTGATACAGCGTCGAAGGTATTACCCCGACTTTGTGCAACCAAGGTCGCCCTAATAATAAATTGAAGGAGGATTTGATGTCCATTACTTGAAATAGTATGGAGAAGGTCATTGACCCAATTACTAGCTCAAGATCAACTTCTCCCATTATTTCTCTTCTCATATTATCAAAACCTCTAGCACTTATTCTTGTTGGCCTCAACATGTACGAACCTACCCCTATTTTGGTGGCGATTCTCAGAGGGTAAACATTCAGAGCATAACCATTATCAATTAATACCAAAGGGATTATAATATTTTTGGATTCCACAGTGATGTTGAGGTATTTTGAATGACTATTTCCTCCTTCTGACAAATCAGCATCAGAAAATGAGATGGCATTGGGGGCCATCACCTGCCCGATTATCTGCCCCACTTCATCTGGGCTTACTTGTAGACACACATGTTCATTCTTGAACGCCCCCATTAATGCTTGAAAATGAAGTGGGGACATCATCAATAGGTCCCAAACTGTGATGTGGGCCGGCATCCTTTTCAACTGGGTTTCCATTATATGTTCTCTGCTCATTTTCTCGAAACGGGTTCACTGCACTTGTATCTTTCTTTCCCTCTTGTTGGGTTGGCACTGGTGTCGATGTGTCTGACTACTTGGATATCATCCCAGATCTGGCAACAAAATCAACTACCCCTTCCCTGCTACTGCCGACATTGATGTCTATTTATTCATAGCTGAGCAAGACCTGATGAGGATTGTAAGTCAGTCCCGGGATCTGGAATAGGGAAGAGGTGGGTACTGGGTGTTAATCAGTGAAAAATATTATTTTTCACCTCCTAACCTAACCTTTGATGGGCCTTTGAGTTGACTAATCATGTGTCTTAAGTGTGTTTTGTAGTTAGCAACAAATTACAGTCATAGTGCTAAAATCCATCTAAAAATGCCAAGAAGAGAGCTGCTGCTTCAACATGTGCTCATGCAACCCAAAAAGGCCAGCCATCAAGTAGATCCACAAAGCCTCAAAATTCTATGACAATGGCATGTGTCCAACTGTGTACACATGGGAGCAAACCAGCAATTGTATTTGATGAAGAATGAACCCCTCAAAAGGGCACTGAGTGCCAGACAAATGAAAGACAACACCCCAAGTTGTGGAAGCAAAGGAAATAACCTATCGAGAGGTTAAATCAACCTATCAAGAGGTCTAGGTACTGAATGGAAGCTGTCGAGAGGTGATATCATCCTATTGAGAGGTTCTGATGAGGAGAAATGAAGATGTCGAGAGGTTTACCGAACCTATCGAATAGTTTAAACTACAGCAAAAGAACCAGTCGAACAGGGTAAAAGATCCTGTCAAGAAGTCACCTAAAGCAGCCATCCTCGCGAAGTGTAGAAGACTGAAAATGAACATGTCGAGAGGTTCCCAAAACCTATCGAATAGTCAAAGCCAACCTGTCAAAGGCATACCTGAAGCTGCATGAAATCTCGTGAGGTTGCCTTCAACCTGTCGAATAGAGGGAGCCATCCTAGCGAAAGGATACCTGGAGCTGTATTAGATCTCGCGAGGTTGCATCATCCTATCGAGAGGATGGCAGGAGCTAGCGCAGCAGTTAAGCATTATATCATCCTGTCGAGCAGTCAAAAGAACCATCGAAGGTTAATCCAACCTGTCAAATGGAGCATAAATTAGACTCAAAACCTGTCGAGAGGTTCTTTGAACCTCTCGAAGCATGGATTTGGAACTTCTTAGTTCAAGCTGAGAATGCACATTAACTCAGTGCTCTGCTGTAGTGTCCCAAGGCCTTTTAGCTAGTTTGAGGATATTTTTGGAAATGCAAACGGGCACGAATGTGAACTCTCTAACCACCTCACATGGACTTGTCCAATTCGAACCAATTGGTGGGTGATTCTAGAAGCAAAATCAGCCACATCCACAGCTCAGAATAACAGAATTATTCCCTTGAGCTCTGATTAGCTGAAACAAATCTGAGACAGGTTTTAAGAGAAAGTGACAACCCTTAAAACCTCTCCTCTTTCCTTTCTTACTTTATTTTAAACTAGTTAGAGTGCCAGATTTGTTCTAGATCTGGAGATTTACTATATTTTGAAACACATTTCCCTGTGGACATACCCCTATTACCTCTTTAAAGCTTGCTATAATAGCGCTGGTTCCTGCAAGTTGGTTGCCTTACCTTGGTTCCATTTTACTGTGATTTTTCCTTTAGTGTGATATTTTTAATATCTTAATAATTACGAGGTAGGCAATACAATAAGTTTTTGGCGTCGTTGTCAGGGATTTATGTTTTTAGAATTGGTAGATCTAAGTTTTTCTTATTTTAGATTTTAGATTTGTAAGTGACTGTTTAGTGTTTGACTAATTGCCTCTGTAGTTTTTGTAGTTTTCTGAATTTTTGCAGATTTGGAGTTGTGGCTGAGAAGAGCTAAATTTTGCTAAAAGGAGGAGCAAGTTGTGCTTGAGTTCGTATTTTCTTACTCATTTATATTTCTAGATCTGTGAATTTTTAGATCTGCAATAGTAGGTTTTTTGTGTTTATGTTTGTTTGTTTGTTGAAATCTGTGTTGTAATTTTGTGTTGTGAGTGGTGTATGTTTTGGAAGAAGAACTCTCAACCCTGAGAGTTTATCATTAAATCTTGAAGTTGAGAGGATTCTTAGGTCTAGACAAACTACACTTACACCTGTTGAATCTGAGACTGCTGAAATGGGTGAGCAGCCTAGATTGTTGAGAGAATATTTTGCACCTGGTGTATATATTTCTCCTTTCTGTATACAATTTACTGCTATTGAGGGAAATTATGAGATGAAGTCTTCAACAATTCAGATCTTACCTTCTTTCCATGGGTTGAGTAAAGAAGACCCATACAAACATGTTGATGAATTTCTTGCTTTATGCACTACTTTTAATATTCCTGGTTTGGGGCCAGAAGCCACCAAGCTTAATATATTTCTTTTTTCTTTAAAGGACAAAGCCAGGGCCTGATTGTCTATGCTCCCAACCAACAGTATTAACTCTTAGAATGACCTACAATGTTAATTCCTAGCTAAGTTCTTTCCCATGACTAGAACAAGTCAGTTGAGAAAAAGCATCATATCATTTTCTCAATTCTCAACTGAAAGCTTCCATGAGGCTTGGGAAAGATTCAAAGAGCTGTTAAGGCAATGCCCCCATCATCAAATTCCTCAATGGAAACTTGTACAAAGTTTCTATCAAGGAATTGATTCAAAAAGCATAAATATGGTGGATGCCTCTTATGGAGGTGCATACCTTCATAAAATAGCTGATAAAGCATGGGAATTATTTGATGTTATTGGAGAGAATTCAATGCAGCAGGAGATCTTTTCTAGGGACACTGAGTCTCCAACTAAATTGATGAAAGAGAACACAACAAGAGGGGAAATGTATAAGGTCACTGGTTACAATGATCTAGAGAGAAAGGTAGATAGCTTGACTCAGAAGTTTGATAAGTTCATGAAAGCAATACAGTCTCCAATGGCTACCAAAGTGAAAGAGGCATGTCTGATATGCCAATCTCCCACTCACTCCCTTGAAAAATGTCCCTCTACTACACAATTTTCATATCTGGTTATGGAGCATGCTAATTCTACTCAGTCCTTTGGACAGCAGCCAGCTGCTGGTTATCCTTGGAGAAATCACCCAAACCTGAGGTGGAGACAGGACAATTTCTAAAACCAGCAGTAGCAACAACCAATGCCCTATAGAACTGCTCAGCCTTACCAACAAAATTTCCTCCCAAGGCCCTAATATCAACAGCCTATGGCTCAGCCAATGGCATAACTTGTGCATCAAAATGCACTAGCCCCAATCTTCAAAGAAATTTTCAGGCCCAATTCTCACTGAGTATGGCCTTCCATCCAAATTTCTGGGGAGTATCCTCACAGTCTCTTCTCATTTCTGGTTTACTACACATCAAAAAATTTCTTCAAAAATTCCTGACATTTGCTTCATGAAAAATGTTAAAACTTCAGCTTGCTTCAGTTGCAAATGATTTTTTAAGTTTCCTTAACAACAAATATGAGGTGAATTCATTCTCTTTTCAATTATTCCTTTTCAACTTGGCTGCATTACAATTAACTAATTTATTGGCATCCATGCCACACCCCCAAACCTAAACTAAACAGTGTCCCCACTGTGAGCAGTATGAAATGAAGTGGAGGAACGGGGGGAAAAAAAAGAGATACAAAAAATCTACATGAAGACAAAATGTATTATAATGCCAAATATGTACATGAGAAAAGGAGAAGAAACTAAAACAACAAGATGCCATAGCTATTTGCAGGTGTCATTTGGCCAATCATAGAGGTCAGCCAAGTTTTTCAGCTCATCCTTGGATAAGGGAGCTTTGCCTTTAGATTTAGCCCTCGATTGCGATTTCTTTGGTGCCTCCTCAGACTGAGCAGCGGGCTATTTTCCTTTGGGGTCGACAGCAACTGCAGAATCGAAATCAGAAGGAAAAAGGGTAGTGGGGTCCAAACCAAGAGCTGCCGCAATCTTCCTTCGTTCTGCCTTTGTCATTAAGATGTAAGGGGCAGCAGGTTGGGTAGGGGGTGGGGTGGAAGAGGTTGTTTTAGACTGGGTAATAGGCCTCTTTCCTTATTGGCAGGGGAAGTAGAGGGGGCAGGTCGTTTGGAAGTGACTTTCCTCTTGGGGGGAGCCCTTTTGGGTTTTTGAGGGGCAATATGAGTGGGGGGGTTCCTGGGCCGGAGGAGGGTGCACATCCACAGGGGGGGTGGGAGGAGGTTGAGTTGAAGTGGGGGGCAGGGTTGCGAGGCAAGAGGTGCTGGAGGAGGGGCAGTTGCAAGAGGGGTGGGTTGGAATGGCTGAGAGGTAAGGGAAGCAACCTTTTTCTCTAGTATGTCGGTCTATTTGGCAGCATAAAGCAGGTTGGCATCAGATAGTTCTTTGGTGGCCTTGAGGATCTCCTGAGCATTGGCTAACTTTATCTTGAGAAGCTCAGAATTCTTCTTCTCATATTTGGCAATGAGACTCTCAGCCGCTGCCACTTGTTTTGCTAACTCATAATGAGTCAGGATTTTAGACCATCCTTGAGAGATATCGTGAAGCTAAATTCGGTGTTCTAATTCAATGTTGACAATCCTCTCCTCATAAGGGGCCTTAATGGAAGCCCGAAGTGCAGCCATACCTCTCAATACATCCCTGTGGATGTAAGGGTTGTCCCTCATTACACACAGGAGGGTGAGGTAGGGGGTATGTACATGGATTGGCAAAGGACAATAGGCAGGGACAAGGGTGTAGTGGATGAAGAGGAGGGGGTGGAAAGAACCAAATCCTCCCATGGATCAGTTTGGGTGGAGGCATCCTAGAAAATAGTGGGGGAGAGGCGAATGGTATAGGGGATTCAGCTGCAGGGGAAACCAGTAAATTTGGGGAAGAGGGTAAAGTGGCCTGTGGTGAGGAAAGTATGGGGAGAGCAGGTGCGGCTATTTCCTCAGGTTGAGCAGCTGCGTGGTGTGGAGTGGGTATTGGTGAAATAGGAGGGGATAGGTGAGGGGGTTGAGGAACGGAAGAGGATGGGGTAAGGTTGGATTGAATTGATTGGAGACACAAGCTCATGAGGGTCTGGGTGTCGGTGTTGATGGTTAATTGGGACTGAATGGATTGGAGGATGGACAGGATTTGAGTGAGGGTGTCAGGCCTGGTGGGAGTAGAAGGGGCTGGTGCATGGACATGTTAGAAGGGAGAGGATGGTGCATGGTGGAAATGAGGAGTGGGGAGTCAGGAAGTGGAGTGTACTCATGAGCGACATCCTCCACAATTGAGGTCATGAGGGCTGTGAACCCAGAAGTGGTGAACAGGTCCACACCCTATGGATGCAGAGGGGTTGGAGATGGGGGAGAAGTAGAAATGGGTTGGGTACTGGGTGGAGGAGGGATGGTAGGGGTAAATTCAGATAATGTGAGAGGTTCCAGGATGTCAGGGTGGAGAACCGGGGAGGTGGGTGGAGGTGAAACAGGTTCAGAGGTGGATGGGGGAAGGTCTGGTTGCAGGGAGACAGATACAAATGGGAAAAGAAAAGTGGGTGGAGGTGTGGGTAGTGGGACAGGTATGGTGGGTGGGGGGGTGGCTAATGATATCTCTACAGGAGTCTCTGCTGCCACGGAAGTGGTTGTCTTCTCAACCACCTCCCTTCTAACTGGTTGGCCTTTCTTAATCAATGTGAGGCTGATTGACCATTCTCACTTACCATACAATTTAAAGGTGAGCTTCTCCATTGGTTCAGATTGCTTAATCCTATATTTCCCAGTCCTGAGCAGACATGTGATGAGTCTGTAAAAAGGTAGGCCACCTCCTTTAGCAAAAGCTTGCCTCTTCCGCACCTTGTCATTAATATCCACCATTGTCTCAAAAATCAGCTTAGGTGCATTCACAAATTGCCCCTTTGAATAAAAGTATAGTGCATCCACTTAAGGGGTCCTTCTCTCTTGCAAATGGCCAGAGACATAGACATTTTTCCTCAGAATGGTGTCAATGAGTCAGAGGGTAGGATGGAGGTCTCTTCTCATCAATGATTCACCAGAGCCCACGATTCCATTAGTAAGCTGTTTAGCCATTTCCCGAAATGTGGCCTCTATAGGTGCTCCCTCAGCTCTAGTGGAGTCAAATTGATATGGGACTCCCAAAGCTATCCCAATATCTCTGCAATCGATAGTCAGCTGCCAATCATCAATCGAGATTTCCAGTGTATCCTCTGCTTCAGGTACCACCTTCTTCGTCAGGTTCTGGTACCACAATTTCACTAATATGGGATAGCCATTTTTTTTCAAGGGTGAAAGCAAGGGTAGCAGACCTTCTTTTTTCAAGTATTCCAATGTCCCCTGGCACTCCCCTATGTTGGCAAAATATGCCAGATCAAAATCCGTTTTAGGGACAAGACTCAATTTTTCTACAAACTCATTGGGGGTAGTTAACCCCGCAGGCAGTGCTACTGGAGGGGCAGCTCTATCTGAAGTTTCATCTACTCTAGGTTCCTGAATCTCAAGAGCTTTAGGCTTCTTAGCTTTAGGGGTCTTTGTGGGTGAGATTTCAGTGAGCTTCCTCTTGACAGGTGGTTTGTCAGCCGGCTTCGACTTTTTAGAGGATTTGGGGGTGCAAGCAGTTGTTCTCCGACGTATGTTCGCGAGGGTTTCCTCCGGCTCATCCATTTTACTCTTCAGAAAGTAAGCTTTCACCAACATGAGGCAGAGTTTGAGGTTTAGAAATTAGAGGATCAACAGATTGATGGGAGGAAAGGCAACTGATCTCACAATACCTGAGGTTTAAGTGAAATTGCATAGCCCAGCTCCAATTTTTCCAAAATTAGGGGCAAAATGCTCCTATGTGCAAGCTGAATGTTCTGACAAAAGGGGAGACTGAACAGCTATAGGTTCTATGAGGGATTAGTGAAGGAAGAGGGAGGCGACTGCGAGAGGAACAAGAGCTAGGGTTTGCAGAAGGTATGGAATGAGGCACAAATGACCTATCGATGGGTATATAAAAGGTGAAAAATGATTCCGATAGGATGAACTGGATGGTTCCGATAGGTTCGTGCGTCCTGTCGAAAACATAGCAGACAAGACTTTGACAGGGAATGATTTGATAGGATCTCGATAGGTGGAACCATCCTTTCGATCAGTTTAAACGGCAGCTAAATCTTCATGTCGATAGGTTTCTAATTGGTATCTAGAACCTATCGAAATCTCTGTTTTTCCTATCGAAGAGTTAGTTTTACCTATCGAGAGGTTCAGTACCTATCAAAACCATCAAACATCCTGACGAAATCACCATGTGACCTATCAGAAAGTGAACTCAACCTGTCGAAAACTTCTAAAAATCAAACAAAGCTGCATTTTTGGGCATTCGCAGTCTCGGTTCTCAGCAGGCTCAGTTGATGTGGTACCTTATGATTAGATTCACTTATGAACAGCTCCCATTACCTCAGGATAGCTGAGAATGACGGTCTAGTATTGAGCATGGCAGTTTTGTTATTTTCTTTTAATGATTGCAAAGAAATAAAAAGAATCAAATAACAACTAAGTAAACACCTACAAACAAAAACAGAGTATGGTACATATGATACATACTGACTGTGGGGGTTAATCTGGAGGGTCTGGAAGGTCCATGGTTTTCTCAGGCTCATCGAACTTGTCACTTTCCATAGATCTCTTCCTCAGCCAGTGTCCATTCCCTGGATGCAGTCTTCCATCTGTGAACCAAGCATTTTCCTGCACTAGCCAAAGTGGATTATTATGCATTACTTTCTTTTAGGCAGTAATGGAAAAGCAGGCCTCTTCAAGAGAGGGTTGATAGCCAGTGTCATACACATTCAGCTTTACCTTCATGTTTCCAAAAACTTCCATGATTTCATACCTGCATTGTATGTGAGCATTGGCAGTGGCTAAAAAGGGTCTGCCTAGAATCACAGGAGAAGCACATTTGCTTGGTTCCATGTCTAATACCAAAAAGTCAGCAGGATAGAAGAATTTGTCAACTCTAACCAAAACATCCTCAATTATCCCCACAGGTTTCCTTTCAGATCTGTCAGTCAACTGTAGGACCACATGGGTGGGCTTTAATTCTCCCAAGCCCAGCTTCTCATATAGGGAATATGGAAGCAAATTTACGCTGGCTCTTAGATCTAATAAGGCTCTATCAATGATGTGATCCCCAATGATGCAGGGGATTGTGGGGGTGCCAGGGTCTTGGAATTTGGTTGGGGTTGCAATCGACAAAATTTGTTTCACTTTCTCTACTGAAAAGACTTTCTTAGATATGTGTATCTTAGATTGTCTTTTATGGGTGCATAATTCTTTTAAAAACTTGGCATAGGCTGGGACTTGTTTAATGGCATCAAGTAAAGGCAGATTGATCTTTACTTGCTTGAAAGTCTCCATCATTTCCTCAATTTTACCCTGCCCTTTGTCAAAAGGGGAAGGTCCTTGCAATGCCTTAGGAAATGGCAAATGTGGGGTTGCTCCCTCACTTGCAGCCTTAGCCAATGGGGCCTCTTTCTTTTTGAGTTGTTTCTTTTCTTGAGGATCCTCATTATCCTCTTTATTCACAGCTGGTTGTTCCTGCAAGTCCACCATTGGTGGTCTTTATTGTGTTTTAGGAGAAATCACTCCATTCTCTTCCTCCAAGCTTCTCACAGGCTCACGGCCCACTTGATTGTCCACTAGCCTACCACTTCTCAAAGTTGTAACAGATTTGGCTTCCTCATAAGTGGAGGAAACTTCACCCACTACAAATTGTCTTCGTGGATTGTCCTGTGGTTGGCTAGGAAACCTTCCTCCCTCTCTCCTAGTCAGAGCATCAGACAGCTAACCAAGTTGGTCCTCTATCTCTTTGATGCTTTGGTTGTGAGAGTGCACAATTTGGGTCAAGGTGTTCAAGCTCTGTAATAAAGATAGAACTTGTTCCTCAAAGGATGGTGTTCTCACAGCCGGAGTGGGTGCAGCTTGCTGCACAGGAGGAGCTACATGTTGGGCCATAGGTTGCTGATACTGAGGCCTTGGGGCATAACCTTCTCGATAGGGCAGAGCATTTCTATAGGGCATGGGCTATTGGGGCTGCTGCTACTGCTGGCTGGGGTATCCATCTTGTCTCCACCTCAGATTGGGGTGGTTCCTCCATTGATACCCAGCAGCAGGCTGCTGCCCATAAGACTAAGTTGCAGCCACATGCTTTGTTATAAAATCAAAAAATTGGTCAGCAGATGGGCATTCTTCCACGGGATGAGCAGGGGACTGACATGGCACATGCCTCCTCCACTCTAGCAGCCACAGGTGACTGCATTGCTCCCATCAGCCTATCAAATTTAAGAGTTAAGCTAACCACTTTCCTTTCCAACTCACTTGGCACACTCACTTCATATATCTTTCCTCTTGAGGTGTTCTCTTTCATCAATTTAGGAGGTTCTAGATCTCTTGCTAAGGTTTCTCTTTGTATAGAGTTCTCACTGATGATGTCAAAGAGCTCCCATGCCTCCTCAGCAGTTTTATGGAGATAGGTGCCACCACAGGAGGCATCTATCATATCTCTGCTTTTAGCATCAATTCCCTGATAAAAGCTTTGAACCAATTGCCATTTAGGGATTTGATAGTGGGGGCATTTCTTGAGGAGTTCCTTAAATCTCTCCCAGGATTGATGAAAGTCTTCAGTTGGATCTTGGGTAAAAGAGATGATACCCTTCCTCAACTGGCTGGTCTTTGATATGAGAAAGAATTTGGCCAAAAACTGACATTGGAGATCACTCCAGGACTGAATACTGTTAGGTGGAAGCAAAGACAACTAGGTCCTGGCTCTGTCCTTTCATGAAAAAGGAAAGAGTCTCATCCCGGTGGCCTCCTCCCCCAAACTGTGATATTAAATGTAGTACACAGTCCTAAGAATTCATCAATGTGTTTATATGGGTCTTCTTTGGTCAGGCCATGAAATGTAGGCAGCATTTGAATGATGGATGATTTTATCTCATAGTTTTCCTGAGCAGCTAGGAATTGAATGCAGAAGGGGGAATTGTAGATCCCTGGTGCATTAAACTCCTTAAGGGTTCTCGGCTGCTGTTGCTCACCCATTTCTACAAAATCTAATGCAACAGAAGTGGGTGTGGTTGGTCTGGATCTGAGAAGTCTTCCAACCTCTGGATTTAGTGGAATAATCTGAGGTTGGAGAGTTCTCCTACCAAACATACAACACTCAAATTTCAAATGCAGAACAGATCCAAACACACAACAAACAGAATCAACTAAAATTTCTAACTATTCTAACAAAAACTATCAACAGATCTGAAAAATAATAGGGGAGTAGAGGGATGCAAACTACAGAGCAGTCTCTAGCATGATTCTCCTCTCACTGGTAGCCTTAGATTTGATGAACTACACACAAACTACTAAAAAACAACACAACTTACAAATGCAATTAGTAAAATCAAACAAAAACTACAAATCTATGATCAAAACTTAGATCTATCAATTTCTAAACTGCCTCCCCGACAGCGGCGCCAAAAACTTGTTGGTTGTGTTGCCTTACCTCAAATGAGGGTCTAAAATCAATAATAAAATTAGGCAGACACACTCATACAGACCTGCAAGTATTCAGGATCTGTTGTAGCAAGCTTTAAAAGAATGGTAAGTATAGGAATGTCCACAGGGAGGCTGGTTAGAAATATGATAAATCTCTAGATCTGTGTCAGATCTGGCACCCTAGCTATTACTAATTTAGTTAAAAGATAGGGGAGAGGTTTGGAATGAGTTGTCACTTAAACTAAACTATAATTTAAACATAAGCTATCTTGGATCGAGTTTAGGAGCTTAGATCTTGCAGGGGAAGAGAGTAAAAAAGCAGAAAATGGAGAAGAGTAGCTTGGAGGCTGGTTTTCACTTAAATCAGATTCAAATAATCATGATACAGAGGTTCAGAGCACACAATTCCCTCGCTGGCTATAAGCACAGCTGTAGGGTATAAATTCCACTCCAAATCACAGGATCCACCTGGTCTTAAGGCTATGATTTGTCCACTTTAATGGTCATAGACCATCCTATAGACTTTATCGAATCCATGGATTGCAGCAAATGAATCTAATTGAGGCCTGAGCTTAGATTCATCCTAAGGTTATGATCTGTCCACTTTAATGGTCACAGACCATCCTAGAGATCTCCTACAAAGCCAGAGCCTCAATTAGAATAATTAAAACCACTACAGATGTTGTAATTCTCAGGTCACAGACTCAAGGAATCATAGGAGCATCAGATCCAGGGAGATCAGATGGTATCCAAGAGGTCTACCAGTTAAGTGGGTGAGCTAATCTACAACTCCTCTGCACAAATCCGATCGATCACCAAATGGAACCAAAGGAAGTTTAAATCTAATTAAAGCATTAAAAACAACATTATCATTGTAAACAAGGTCACTTTACAATGGAAATACTCTCAGATCTGTAGTCTGTGCAGCTACGAACCTACAATAGCACTCTTAACCTCACCCAATTACAGATCTAACTTCGCTCCTCGCTACTCCAAGGGATTTAGCCAACCATGGTTGGGCTAAAGGAGGGAAATGGGCTTGCTCTGCAAGCGCTAATCTCCAAAATTTTAGCTCAGATCTCGACCCCCCCCAATGGCAATTGGGAATCTCTATATATAGCTTCCTCCTCTATTTTTCCCACCAAAAATCCCTTTTAGAAGGTCGTCAGAGTTTGTTAGAGTTCTGTTAAAGCACGTGGGTCGGTTAGGGCTTTCTAGGGCATCTTCTAAAACCTCGCGCTGGTCACCAAAGTGCCTCAGTTTGTGTGCAGCATGTTACCAAGTCTCAGCGTGTGCATAACATAGTTTCTGAGGAGTTTAGCACACGATTTTGACAAGTTGGAGAAGCTTCTGACAAGTTAAAAATAAGCTTATAGTCCCTTTCGATAGGTTCCCTGGTCTCTTCGATAGATACCGATAGGATGAGTTTTCTCTTTGAAGCTTCAGGGTCTTCAGCCCATTATCTGGAGTATTTGATAGGTTGGCTGAGTAGTTCGATAGGTCCAGAGGTCCTTTTCGACAGGTTCAGCTCTGCATGTCGTCATCCCGATAGGTTGGTTCTCATTCCAATCGAAAGGCTTAAGCATCCTTCAATAGGTTCAATTTCAGCATCTTCATTTCAATAAGTTCAAGAAGCCTTCGAAAAGTTCTCTTTTTCTCCTCAGGCAAGCTTTCGATAGGATGAGCTTTCTCTTTCATTCATCTGCTCGATAGGTTTAGGGATCCTGTCGAATCCCTCACTTCAGCACATGTCTTCCTCTTTCTGCCTTCAGATCCTATCGAACCCTTCTCCAACTGCACGAATTCTTCTCTTTTATCCTTCAGCTCCTATCAAAGTCTTCCAGATGCCCTTTCGATAGGTTGTTTTAAGACCTGTCTTCACTTCCTTTCCTTTGTTCTGCTACAGCCACACATTCCAAGGGCTCAGTGATGTGCTATCCTCTGGTGTGCTGTTGCTGGTCTGCATAGTGCTGAGAGATGGCTTCTTTGTGGGCATTCTTAAGTGGTTTTCTGCATTATTACCAGCTTTCACTGCTATCTACAAAAGGCACTCAACAGAGGCTTATTAGTGTGCTCATAGGTCTGTCAATGGTCAGGTTAAAGGGTGAAAAGTGGCATTTTTCACCACTTAACACCCAGCACCCTCTAGAACACCCTCATTTGAAGAGCAAGTTCTGGCTTCATTGTAGAACTTGGGCTCTTTGTCTCAAACAGTGAGCTCCCATAGCCAAAGTATTAAGAGGATAAAGAACACCCTTGGTCAGTTATCCAATACTTTGACTGGGAGAGAAGAGGGAAGACTGCCTAGTCAACCTTTGAACAATCCAAAAGGGCAGTATATGGTGGACAAAGCTTCTTCATCACATGAAGAACCTAAATCTGTCACCACTTTGAGAAGTGGGAGGTTGGTTGACAACAAGGTTGGTGTTGAGCCTGAGAGGAATGCAAGAAAAGAAACAACAACCCATCATGATATGCTGCAGGAGCTGCATATGAGAAATAAGAGAAGTGTTGATGAACCCCAACAGAAAAATGAAAACAAAAACAAGGAAAAAATTGATGAGATTGTTAAGGCAGCAAATGAGAGATCAGTACCTCATTTGCCATTTCCCAATGCACTTCAAGCACCTTCTCCTTTTGATAAGGGGAATACTAAAGTTGAGGAAATGATAGAAATATTTAAACAAGTGAAGATCAACTTGCCTTTACTTAATGCAATCAAGCAAGTGCCAGCCTATCCAAAGTTTTTGAAAGATTTGTGCACACACAAAAGACAATCTAGGATACACCTATCCAAGAAGGTCTTTTGTGCTGAGAAAGTGAACCAAGTGCTTTCCATTGCAACCCCAATAAAACTTAAGAACCTGGAGTTCCCACAATCCCTTGCATCATTGGGGATCACACAATTGAAAAAGCCTTATTAGATCTGCGGGCCAGTGTGAACCTACTTTCATATTCAATATATGAGGAGTTAGGTTTGGGAGAATTGAAGCCCACACATGTGGTATTACAGCTGGCTGATAGATCTGAAAGGAAACTAGTGGGAATGATAGAAGATGTGTTAGTTGGGGTTAACAAGTTTTTTTATCCTGCAAATTTTCTGGTTCTTGACATGGAACCAAGCAAGTGCACCACTTCCATTCCTGTAATTTTGGGTAGGCCATTCTTGGCCACTGTCAATGCTTGTATATAATATAGATCAGGAGTAATGGAGGTGTCCTTTGGTAATATGAAAGTAAAATTAAATATCTACAATGCAGTAAGTCAGCCTCACTTGGATAGTGAGGGCTGCTTTATGATTGATGTGCAGGATGAGCTTGTGGAAGAAACTTTACCCAAGTTGTTGCATTGTGATGATATGTTTGATATTTTTGAAAATGTTTAAAGTGAAATTATGGAAGAGAAGGCCCCACACCTAAGATTCAAGAGGTGAAAACCTTAAATTCTGATAGCAGCAAGGTATCCTCCTTGGAAACCAGTTGTGTTGCCTCTTCCACCACCTTCTAAGGTACCTTTGTTGCCTTCACTCATAAGTCCACCTGATGTGGAACTAAAACAGCTCCCCAAGTCTTTGAAGTATGCATTTTTGGGAGCAAATCGGAAGTTGTCTATGATAATTTCTTCTTCCCTCACTGATGAGCAGGAAGAAGAGTTGTTGGGTGCGTTGAAAAGGCATAAGAGAGCAATAGGTTGGACTATTGCTGATCTTGGAGGAATCAATCATGTTGTTTATATGCATAAGATCCACCTGGAAGAGGGTTCCAAACCCTCTAAGGAGATGTTGAGGAAACTAAACCCTCATATGTAAGAAGTAGTGATGAAGGAAGTGGTTAAATTGTTAGATGGAGTCATCTATCCCATTTCAAATTCTGAATGGGTGGCACCTACTCCAGTGGTACCTAAGAAATCTGAAATCACTATGGTTATATCAGATTCTGGTGAGCTAATTCCAACTCGGGAGACCACTGGTTGGAGGGTGTGCATTGATTATAGAAAGCTCAATTCAAAAATCAGAAAAGACAATTTTCCTTTGCCCTTCATAGACCAAATTTTGGATAAGTTGGTAGGCAAAGCTCTTTTTTGCTTTCTTGATGGATACTCTAGGTATAACCAGATTCTTGTGTATCCACAAGACCAGGAGAAAATAACTTTCACATGTCCATTTGGCACCTTTGCTTATAGGAGGATGTCATTTGGATTGTGTAATGCCCCTGTAACTTTCCAAAGGTGTATGTATGTCATCTTCTCGGATATGATTGACAAGGTTTTTAGAAATATTTATGGAAGATTTTTCTATCTTTGGGGACAATTTTAGCCAGTGCCTACATCACCTCAGCCTAGTGCTGCAGAGATGTGAAGAGACCAACTTGGTCTTAAGTTGGAAAAAGAGTAATTTTATGGTCAATCAAGGAATTGTCCTTGCCCATGTTGTTTCCCACATAGGCATAGAGATAGACCGGGCTAAAATTGATTTGCTTGCATATCTGCCCCCACCCATGACTGTTAAATAGGTCAGATCCTTTTTAAGGCATGTTGGTTTTTATAGAAGATTCATCAAAGATTTCAGTAAAATTTTAAAACATCTTTGTCACCTGTTGTGCCAAGAGGTTCCTTTTATATTCAATGATGAATGTCTCATTGCTTTTGAGTTTTTGAAAAGGTGTTTAACCCTTACACCTTTCCTACAAGGCCCTGATTATTGTTTGCCCTTTGAGCTGATGTGTGATACATCAGATTTTACAATTGGTGTAGTTTTGGGGCAAAGAAAGGATAAAGTACCTTGTGTAATTGCTTATGCAAGTAAGACAATAATTGATGCTCAGTTAAACTATACCACAACTAAGAAGAAATTGTTAGCCATTGTCTATACTTTGGAAAAATTTAGGTCTTATGTGTTAGGATCTAGGATTGTGGTGTTCACAGACCATTCAGCCCTTAAATACCTTTTGTCTAAAAAGGATGCCAAGCCCAAATTAATCAAATGGATCCTCCTATTACAGGAGTTTGATCTTGAGATTAGAAATAAGAAAGGGATTGAAAATGTGGTTGTAGACCACTTATTCAGGATCCTAGCTGCTGAGTTTAATGGACTGCATGTCAATGACTCATTTTCAGATGAGCAGCTTTTGTTCTCAGCATGAGTGGACCTTAGTTTGCAAACATAGTTAATTACTTGGCAGTGGGTAGGATTCCCGCACATTGGAATAAAATGGATAAGGATCTATTCTTCTCTCAGATCAGATACTATATGTGGGAGGACCCATACCTTTTCAAGCACTATGCAAACCAAGTTGTGAGAAGGTGTGTACCTAAGAATGAATTTCATAGCATACTAATAATGTTTCATGAATAACCTTGTGGAGGTCATTCCAGTGGAAACAAGACTGCTGTAAAAGTACTTCAAAGTGGATTCTACTGGCCTTCTTTATTCAAAGATGCATTTCAGCACTGCAGAGCTTGTGAAAGATGCCAGCAAATGAGAAGTATTTCCAAAAGAAATTTCATGCCTTTATAGCCCATTCTTGTAGTTGAATTATTTGACATTTGGGGGATTGACTTCATAGGTCCCTTCCCTCCTTCTTATGGGTATAATTTTATTCTTGTGGCTGTGGACTATGTGTTCAAGTGGGTTGAGGCCATAGCCACAAGAACCAATGATCACAGAGTTGTTATCAATTTCTTGAAAGATAACATTTTCTCTAGGTTTGGTACCCCTAGAGCTATAATTAGTTATGGGGGAAGCCATTTCTGTAATAGGCATTTTGAAAATCTACTTAGAAAGTACTCTGTGATACACAGAGTTGTCACCCCATACCACCCATAGACCAGTTGGCAAGTGGAAATTTCTAACAGAGAGATCAAACACATTCTAGAGAAAACTATGAGAGGAGATAGGAAGGATTGGTCTCTAAAGTTGACTGATGCCCTTTGAGCTTATAGAACTGCCTATAAGACCCTAATAGGGATGTCTCCCTTTAGGTTGGTGTATGGCAAGGCATGTCATTTACCAGTGGAGTTAGAACATAAAGTCTATTGGGCTATTAAGTCATTGAATTTTGATCTAATTGTTGCTGGTATGCACAGGAGGTTGCAGCTGTCAGAACATAAAGAGCTAAGATTGGAAGCCTACTCCAATGCAAGGATCTAGAAAGAAAAAGCCAAAGCTTTTTATAATAAGCATTTGCTAAGAAAGGAGTTTGCTGCAAGTAACAAAGTATGATTATTTAATTCAAAATTAAAAAATTTCCCAAGCAAGTTGAAATCTAGATGGGAGGGGCCCTACATTGTGATGCATGTTTTCCCATCTGGAGCTGTTGAAATCATGGATCCAAAAGATGGTAGGATCATGAAAGTCAATGGTTAAAGGCTCAAAATTTGTGTTGAAAATATAGTAGAGCCTGTGGTGACCATTCACCTTCAAGACCTCCAAAGTGTGAATGATTTCAGCATTATACATTATGTATCATAACTGTCAGTAGAATTATGTTGTTGTTTTCAAATATGTCTGTCATTGTATGTATTTTGCCAATTTTGCTTAATTTTTCATGTAGTATAATAAGTCAGTTGAGAGAGGAGATAGGAAGCTTAGTAATGCATGAGAAATTAAATGGAAACTAAAGAGGATGGATGAATATTTGTTGAATGGAGCTAGTGAACTGATGAGAAGTAATTTTGGATTATAGAACAACCTGTCAAGAGGTTAGGGGTGCATTTTGATAGGTTCTGAAGGTGTTCATGTGAAATTCGACAAGTTCTGTGTACCTTTCAAGAGCAAGTGAGATGAATTCTATAGGTACGGAAGGTGTTTGCTGTAATTTCAACAGGTTCTAAGTACCTATCGAGAGGTTGAGAGACCTCTCAGAGCCTTAATTTCTAAAAATTTGTAACCTGTTGAGAGGTTTGATGAACCTCTCGAATTGAAAATTCTGAAGCCTGTGTACCAATCGACAGGTTTGATGAACCTCTCAAAATCTTTAGCCTGAGAGTCCTACATATCCAAAAGGTTTTAACTGTTCGACAGGTTGTTTCATCCTGTCAAAACCTTCTTTTCGTTCGGTCGATATAGTATTTTACTTGTTTAAAACCTATCGATAGGTTCAGTCCATCCATTCGACACCTTGAGCTGAAAATCTTGTTCCTCCTCTGCCAAAGTTTCCATCTTCTTCTTTCTTCTCCATCTCACTGGTTCCAGTTCCAATTAATTTGCCGTTCTGCCAGTTACATCAGCTTTGCCAAATCGACATTTTGCACCTGGTTTTTGTGAATTTGGTTCTGTGTATTGCAAGTTTCGAGAAACCCTAGGGTTTTTGTGTAAGTTCTTCCTCAACTCCACCCTTGTTATTTTTCTACATTGCAGTTCTTTATTTTCGGAGGTTTGTGGTGTGTGTGGTTAATTAATTGAGGAAGAAAGTTTGTTGTGGTTGATTAAGAAGCATTGTGAGAATTTTGAGTTCCAATGCCCGAATTTGAGGGCACTTTGACCTGACCTAACCTTGAGGAAATGGCCAGACCTAACCCTGAGCCCGAGATTGAGCTACCTGTGAACCTAACAACTCCTAATGAGTTTGTGGATACCTTAAGTATGATTCCTAAGACAATCTTTGGCCTACCTTATTTTACTAAGGTATAGGAGTGGAAGGAAACCTTGGCCTACTTGGAAAAGGCATCCCTCACACCTCTGTTGACCCCATTACAACAAAAGGTCTACCCAAGATTGGTCAAGTTATGGTATTAGAACATCAGGGAAAAGAAGATGCTAGGGTTAACTAATCCTTCCCTTGTGGTGTTGGTTGATAACTAGGAGCTTGTAGTGGATTACCAGGATATTGGGATGGCATTGGGAGTCCCATTTTTGTATGATCCAGCCAGTAGCTTGGGAGCCCCTGACAGTGTCTCTTTAGAAACATGGCTAGACACTTGACTCAAGGCATTGTGGGATTTGAGGAGTCATTGATGAGGAGAGATTTAGACCCCAGCCTATTTTTCATTGACACAATATTGAGGAAAACTATTTATGTCAGTGGACATCAGCAGGAGAGGAGAACCCCAATAGTGGATGCCCTTTACTTCTTCTCCAAGGGCCATATAACATCCTAAAAATTTTAACTTTAAAGAGTGTACCTCGGGATGCATGCCCGGCTTTGAATAGTGTACCTCGAGATGCGTGCCCATCTGGTCATTTGTTTGATCAAGTGAAAATCAACTTGATGAGTTAGGTTAGATTAGGTTTAGTGTAGAAATACACACTTGGATGGTGTTACATCTTTTAGTAGGGTCATATACACCTATCAATGTGTATGTGTACTCTATACCCAAGTTTGGGTAATAATAAATTGCATAAGAGAGAATAAATTCTCTATTTTATGGTTGTCAGGAATTTAAGAAGGGAGAGAGAGAGGTTAGAGAGAAAGAAGAGTAAATGCTTGGGAGTAAATGCAAAAGTTTTGTGTGTAGGATTGCGGATTGAAGACAGTACACGAGCTTTAAATTTCGACAAAATCGCATGTGGGATCTCGTGGAGTTGAGGCTAGGAACCCTAGCTCTAGATCCAAGCCCTTGAATCACTCATATGTTGGATTTGAGGTAAGGTTTTGTTAATTGATGATGTGTGTGATATTTGAGTTTTAATTTAATGTAAAAAGGTTGGATTAAAAGAGATAAAAGAAGAAAATTTTGAGAAAAGGTAAAAGCTAGATGTACAACCGAAAAGGATTGTTTTACTGTCAAAATTGATTAATCAATTTGGAAATCGATTAATCGAGTTTTGTCAGAAGGCAAAACTGAAGGCTACAGCTCGAAATCGATTAATCAAATTTAATTTGATTAACCGATTTTTGATTTTCGATTAATCGATTTGAAATCAATTAATCGACTGAGCACTGCCAGTGGCTGGAAAAGTTTGGTTTTGGAAAACCGATTAATCGATTTGGGATCGATTAATCAATTTTGGAGCTTCGATTAATCAATTTTTGAATTTCGATTAATCGATACTAGGATCAATTAATCGATTTTGATAGTTTTCCTGTGTATTTTGTTTTGGACTTTGGAGTTTTGGAAAGGCTTTATACCTTTCCTTTTTGCATCATTCTTGATGCTTTGTGTATGACCTTATGTACTTTAGGTGTGAACACTTGAAATTGAGCATAAGGAGTTATTTTGGACCTGGATGATTGGGATTGAACCACGTGAGGTAGGAAATACTCTGAATATGTACACTTGATTACGAAATCATGTATATAGCAATGTGATATGTACATGCGTGTGTTAAGATGATAGTTATTTGCTTGTTAATCGAAATTGAGTTTAAGTATGTGAATTAAATATGTGTGTGTGTGGGTGTACACTAAGTAAGAAACTAGTAAGCTTATAAGTGCATGACATCCCAGGGATGTATATGAAATGTGAAATTATATGAATGAGACTTGAACAAACTTTGAATATTATAATTAGCACAATTACATGGTGATAAACTATATGTATTTTGCACAATTGATTTGAGGTTCGGAGAATACCCCACCGACATGGCGGTATACCCGTGACTGACTCGGTAGGATATCCATGGCTGGTACGGCGGTCAATCCGTACAAACATGTGATGAAATTACCAAGAGGGTAATGGGTATGCCAAGTCGCCTCGATGAATGGGACTTGAGCTTGTATTTAGTTGAAACATAGTTCAATTGAGCGACGATGGAGGGTATTCCATCAGGGCTCGATGCTATATTGCTCGGGGATTATTTAAGTTATTTGATTTAAGTTTGTGGCAGTATTAAGATTTATCCTGTAGGTATGTTTTTGAAGCCACTATTTAGGTGATGGTCGGCCATCACCGATGGTTTTCTTGTGGGCCCATGTTATTCAGTCTTTACGTATAGAACCTTTATTGTTGATATATTTTACTTTGACTCTATCTTTGTTGGCATACCAAGTAAATTCTATATTCGCATCATGATATGTGCGACCCGACAGTCTGATTTTCCCTGAGTTTATGATGTAAGGAGGAAAAAATATATTATGCAGGTTTTTATGGAATCGCAGAATATCAGGCTGTCACAGTTGGTATCAGAGCTTAGGCGTTAGGTCTTCTAGGGACGATGTGGCAATAGAGCTTAAGCATTAGGTCTTGGCTTAGGACTTGTTGGGACCCAAGACTATGGCAGTAGATTCTGTTAGGGTATAGGAGATCCAATTAGGACTCTATCACAGTTGGTGGAAACCTTAAGCTTTAAGTTCTTGAAGTCTCAAGTCGTGATAGTAGGTTCCATTTAAAACTTGGATTGTGGATCTTCATGATCTCTTATAGTGAAGATAATTGATAATTGTGATAGAAGTGCGGTGATAGGATACAAGATATGTTTTACATGTTTTGTTAGAACATAGAGCCATAATGATCATGATCGCTATTGATTGAAACCTTTGTTTTATTTTGATAGATCGCAATGGCACCACATAAAAGTGCAAGAACTAGACGCACCAGAGAAAATGAGCAGAATAGGTAGTTGCTTGAGATGATGATCAACACAATGGCTCAGCAGACTGCATTTCTCACAATAATGTTGAGAGAGACGACTCACACCTCTCCACTGACACAGGTTGAGTCATGCTCAAGGTGTGGAAAATGGCACAGGACACGGGACTGTTGATGGGCCACAGGTGTGTGTTTCAAGTGTGGGCAAATGGGACACCTGATAAAACATTATCCAGCATTGAGGAAGGGGGCGATGACCTCATAAATGACTCAGGATACTTCTCGGTCCACAATACAGGATCGTGCACTTGCCACCCCTACATTTGTCCACATACCCTCTCACTCTTCGAATCCTACACTGATAGATACATCCGCGCGATGTGGGAAACATCATAAAATGGAGAAGTGTAGGACAACCTTGCGTGCGTGCTTCAGATGTGGTCAGGTGGGACATCTGGTGAAGAAATGTCCGAATAAATATCGCGGGCAGATAACGTTGGTGTCTACTTCAGGATCAATTCTTCCTACGACTCAGGGTGGTACCAGTGATGTATCGACACTAGATGCTCAATAGGAAAATGAAGTTCCCCAAGGTATAGATTCATTATCGATTGTCAAGATTTAATTCTATTTTTCAATAATGAATGTCCTTCGGAATTATGTTTCTAATTACTTACAGATAGGTGGTTTAAAAATCTGAAATTGAGTTGACATTCATGAGCAATGATGGTTGAACTAAGACTTGTAAACAAATCTACACTTAAACGGCCCTAATCAATTGTCTTTCCTTTTACAATCAGAATCGTATTTGTGTGTTATAGGAATGATTAAATGCATGAATTTTAAAATTTCGAGGTTATTGTGGTAGGTTTCAAATATCTTCATTTTAGTATTGATCGCATATCTTATGGACGTAGGTGATGGTGAACGTTGGTATGTTTGCAGTTGATGGTTCAAACAATTTTACTCGACCCAAATGGAGTATCTGATCAACAATTATGGATATTTTTGTGGTCAAAATAAGTGAATGATTTCAAATTTATCTATGGTAATGGCTAGTTGCAGCAAGGTAGAATTTTATTAATCGATAGATTCAACTTTTCTTTGATTGAGAATCAAACCTTTCTCGGGTTGAGAGTGTCAGTTTCATAAGTAGGCAACTATACTAGATAAGTATTATCCGAGATCTGGCAGTGTCAATTGGAAATTTTAAACATGGTTATCGAAGTGATGCAGTCATTAAGGGATAATTTGATGATATGTTGTGTTAGGAGTAAACTGGTAAATGTTTGATGGTTGGAGGATACTAAATATGAATTACTGTTTCTGGGTTAATGATTTTAATCTCAAGGTCAATATCTCCTTCTTTGTGAATATATTTTTGTCAACTATTTATAAAGATACTTCGTTAAGTAGTGGAAGTGAGGTTTTGTAATTACCTATGCACGAGTTAACTGATCTATCACTCCGACTCTTGAGTGAGCACTGGTCTGGTTAGTGCGAGATGGACATCCTTAGTGTAAAGCTTAGAAAATAGATTCTTACCGGTGTGTGGTCGATCCTTAAACGATGTGTTGTAGGAAATCTCCAGTCAACTCTACGGCTTTGACCGTGTGTAATTCCAATTTGTCTCAATGTATGTAATTCCTCTTCGATGCAACATTCGTCGTGTGTGATTTGAGTTTAACAAATGATTACTATATTGACTATCGAAGCATCACATCGTTCACTTTCGAGGGATAAAATTCCTTACAGAGGGATAGTGGAGTACCTTCTCTTTTACAGAGATTTTGAAGGGTGGATTGTCGGTGTGAACACGTCTGGGTATGCTGATTTTGGGCATAGCTAATTTGACTATGACAGTGAGTGTGTGATTGTGTCAAGTGACCTGGGTCGATATGTGGACTACAAGGGGGATAAGTGCGTGTGACTTGAGGTTTTGTAGTTGCGAATATTTTCATACATTAGTGATAATTGAGTTGTTACTTAGATTACCTTCCATGCATCTTCGAGGATAAAAATTCCTTTCAGTGGGGAAATTGTGATGACCTGGGGAAGAGGAGGTTGAATCTTGGTGAGGATACCCAAATGGGTGGCGTTGAGAAATAGCCGCAGACCTCGGATTGAATTGGTTTAGAGGTAATTGAAGAAAACCGAAGTGAATATTATTCGTGGTGATATATATGTGTGTTCATATGGGAATTAGAGACTTATGCCTATGTGATGGGTAAGGCGTTGGTTGCAGAGAAACCATAGAAGACATGTACAAGAAACAAAAGCAGCAAAGTGAAATTGTAACGGGTCTAGGGAGATCGAGTAATTATGAGCGGGCAAATGAGAGGCCCTTAGTGCCAGCACCCTCTCAACCTACTCAGACCTGTATGCAGGACCGTCTATGTCCACGCCGAAAGTTTCGTGGACATAGACGGTACTGAAGTGTCGTGAATACAATAGGCTCCACTCACTTCTTCAATGACGGCAGGTAAATCATGCCCAAGACACGGAGGACGACATCGAGCAGTCAAGTATAAGTGGACAACGGGTCCATGTTTCAATTATGGACAGATGGTCCATCAGGTAAGGGACTGCTCGGAACCGAAGAAGAATAGGATGACTTCGGTGTGAGACGTCATCGATCAATGTAAACTATTGTGTATACCTTATCGTGTGAGTTTAATCTCAGAACATGCTAATATGGTGTTTTAGATGTATGATTAATGCTATTCGCTCATCTGTTGATACGTGTATGTAGAGATCTTTATTGCAATTAATGGTACATGTTGACAATTAATAGTTGGATGATTTTCTTTTCCTTTATGGCGATGGTTAAATTTCAATTATGATCCATATGGTTAGTTGTGGGTTGACAATTTCATTAATGGTATATATTGTAGTTGATTTTATAGAAATATATTTTAGCAAATGATTACCTTATTGGATAATCGGTGGTACGCTGATCTTATGATATGTGGATTTTCATGTAGGATGATGGATAATTTGGTTGAGGAAAAATTAAGTCTTTCATTGTGAACTGAATGTGGATAGTTAATTGAATGATTATCAGAAATTCATTTCTTTGTTCAGGGTGCGTGCATTGTTTCATCATTATGGGTAAGTTCTTGTCAATAGAAATCGTTGTTAGTGAGTTAGTGTTCGGAAGTGTCGTCGTCAATTTTTTAGGATGAAAATTCCTATGTAAGGAGGAATGTAACAGCCCTGAATTTATTTTGTGTATAAATCAATTTATATCTGGACGTAGAGTTCAACTTGATGTGCATGGTAAGACCTGGTTACTTAAGGCAATTTTTGAGGACGAAAATTTTATAAGGTGGGAAGAATATAACATACTGAAAATTTTGACTTTAAAAAGTGTAACTCGGGATGCATGCCCGGCTTTGAATAGTATACCTTGGGATGCATGCCCATCTGATCATTTGTTTGATCAAGTAAAAATCAACTTGATGAGTTAGGTTAGATTAGGTTTAGTGTAGAAATACGCACTTGGGTGGTGTTAGATCTTTTAGTAGGGTCATATACACCTATCAATGTGTATGTGTGTTCTGTACCTAAGTTTGGGTTATAATAAATTGCATAAGAGAGAATAAATTCTCTATTTTGTGGTTGTTAGGAATTTAAGAAAGGAGAGAGAGAGGTTAGAGAGAAAGAAGAGTAAATGCTTGAGAGTAAATGCAAAAGATTTATGTGTGGGATTGCAGATTGAAGACAGTACACGAGCTTTAAATTCTGACAAAATCGCACGTGGGATCTCGTGGAGTTGAGGCTAGGAACCCTAGCTCTAGATCCAAGCCCTTGAATCACTCATACGTTGGATTTGAAGTAAGGTTTTATTAATAGATGATGTGTGTGATGTTTGATCTTTGATTTAATGTAAAAAGATTGGATTAAAAGAGATAAAAGAAGAAAAATTTGAGAAAAGATGAAAGCTAGATGTACAGTCGAAAAGGATTGTTTTGCTGTCAAAATCGATTAATCGATTTGAAAGTCGATTAATCGATTTTTGTCAGAAGGCAAAACTAAAGGCTACAGCTCAAAATTGATTAATCAAATTTAATTTGATTAATCGATTTTTGATTTTCAATTAATAAATTTGAAATTGATTAATCTACTGAGCACTGCCAGTGGCTAGAAAAGTTTGGTTTAGGAAAACTGATTAATCTATTTAGGATCGATTTTGGAGGTTCGATTAGTCGATTTGGGATGGATTAATCGATTTAGAAATTTTGATTAATCGATAATAGGATCTATTAATTGATTTTGACAGTTTTCCTGTGTGTTCTGTTTTGGACTTTGGAGTTTTGGATAGGCTTTGTACCTTTCCTTTTTACATTATTCTTGATGCTTTGTGTATGACCTTGTGTACTTTAAGTGTGAACACTTTGAATTAAGCATTAGGAGCTATTTTGGACCTTGATGCTTGGGATTGAACCACATGAGGTAGGAATACTCTGAACATGTACACTTGATTACGAAATCATGTATGTAGTAATGTGATATGTACATGCGTGTGTTAAGAGCATAGTTATTTGCTTGTTAATCGAAATTGAGTTTAAGTATGTGAATTAAAGATGTGTGTGTGTGTGGGTGTACACTAAGTAAGAAACCAGTAAGCTTATAAGTGCATGGCATCCCAGGGATGTATATGAAATGTGAAACTATGTAAATGAGACTTGAACAAACTTTGAATATTATAATTAGCACAATTACACGGTAATAAATTATATGTATTTTGCACAATTGATTTGAGGTTCGGAGAATACCCAACCAATACGGCAGTATACCAGTGACTGACTCGACAGGATACTTGTAACCGGTACGGCAGTCAATCCATACAAACATGTGCTGAAATTACCAAGAGGGTAATGGGTATGCCAAGTCGCCTCAGTGAATGGGACTTGAGCTTGTATTTAGTTGAAACATAATTCAATTGAACGACGATGGAGGGTATTCCATTGGGGCTCGATGCTATATTGCTCGAGGATTATTTAAGTTATTTGATTTAAGTTTGTGACACAAGTCTTTTGTGATATGAGAACAAGTTAAGTAAAAGATAAGATGTGTAGTGTGAAAAGATAAAATGTGATATGTCCATTCAGTTCATGCTTTTGGTAATTTAAATGCTTTTAAACTATTTTCAGCTTATGAGATCATGCTTCACTTATGTCATGAAATATGTGTGAGTAAGATAGCTTTACATGTTCAAATATATCTCTATTGGGCTAGGATGTAGCTCACCCCTCCACTACACGTCACAGGTACAGGTGTAGATCGGGATCTAGCTGTGGAGAATGGCTTGGGATCTCCCGTGTGGGAAATTTTACCTTAGGTGAGGTTTGGACATGGGTATGTTTTGGGTTTGTATAATGGACATTTTGAAGTCTTTTAGATTATGGACTTAGTATGTTTGGGGATTTATTATTGTATTAAAATTTATCCTGTAGGTATGTTTTTGAAGCCACTATTTAGGTGATGGTCGGCCATCACCGGTGGTTTTCTTGAGGGCCCATTTTATTCAGTCTTTACATATAGAAGAACCTTTATTATTGCTATATTTTACTTTAACTCTACCTTTGTTGGCATATCAAGTAAATTCTATATTCGGATCATGATATGTGTGATCCGACGGTCCGATTTTCCCTGAGTTTATGATATAAGGAAGAAAAAAAATATTGTGCAGGTTTTTGTGGAATCGGGGAAAATCGGGCTGTCACAGGCCAGTTCTTTAATGCCCCTCAGCTAATATTTAAGGCCATGGTGGATGTGAATGAAAAGATCAAGAAGGGTCAAATGTTGCCAAGATTGCCTTATAGCAAACTCATTACTACTCTGCTAAGGAAAGGAAAATATGTGATTAAGAAAGATGTGCCAATTGAGGGTTTGAGTCGAAAAGAATTTGGGAGGAGGGCTTGGTCCACCAGCATGACTTTGATTGGGAAAATCAAGAAGTTAGTTGAGAGTTCTGAAAAGGGAGCACCTCAGGTGACCAGCTCAGCAACTGCACATGTGATCTCTGCAGCTCCAGTAGCTAGCTCAGTACCTTTGCCTACCTCTGCTAGTAGTAGTTCTATCTCCCCTTCTTCTGCTGTTGTCAGTTCTGCCATTGTCACCCCTACTGCACTTGTGACCTCTGCATCCACATCTATCACCCATTCTGCTGTGATTTCCTCCATTGTCAGTTCTGCCAGTGTCATTCCACCCACCACTGTACCTTCCATTTCAGTACCCATTCCTTCCAACAGCACAGCCATCCCCTCTACTATCACTACCATCACCCCTGGGTCAGCTCCTCCTACCACTGACCCAATTTTAACCTTACCTTTACCACCCATAACAACCACCTACCAGAGAAAAGCCAAGCAAGCCACATCCCCAACACCACCAGCTAGCCCATCCATCCCCTTTGTAGAACCTTTAAGCCCTGCACTAGCAGCTCCACTCCTATCAACATCATCTGACCCAGTTACTTCCTCTCCACTATCCACACCTTCTGAGATTGACCCCACTACCTCCATGTCACCTATCTATACCCAGGAGCTGGAACACTTAACCACTGAGAGGTATTCATCCCTAATAGATTCCATTGTGGAAGATATTGGGCATGAGTACTCCCCTTTACGTAATTCTCCACATCCTATCCCTTTCCATCATGCTTCCACCTCACCTTTCCAGCCAATTATATTCACTCAACCTATTACCTAAGCCCAAATCTTACCAGATACCTCTGCCCAGATCCTTTCCCTCCTCACATCCATCCTAGCTCAGCTTCAAACCAACACAGCTAACCAATCTGTTATGGCCACCTACTTACATGCCATTCAAGCCATCCTAATTCCATCTACCTCAATCAGTCAACCCCTTACAACTCCCACTCTTACACCCATTCCTATACCCACTCCACCTCCATCCCCTCATATGTCCCCTATAGTAGTGGTTACCGCTGCTGAGGTGGAAGAACCAATACCTGCACCTTCTACCAAGGATTCTTCTACCCAAACTAACCCCATGGAAGATGACCTACCCTCTCTACCTTTTACATCCTTCCACCCACCACCTGAGTCAGTTACTGTTGAAGAGGAGCTGCCACTTACCTTCATTCTACCTCCACCACCACCACTTGAGCTGCCCATCACCCCTTCCTCCATGGATGACCCTCACCATTGGACCACTGTTCCATATGGAACCAACACCTTTTCACCCTTGCAATCCCTCACCAAATCCATCGAGCACAACCCTTATGTTGGGGAGGATGTCAAGTTTCTAGTGGATGCAGTCCTGACTTTGCAACAGCAAGCCCATAAAGAGGAAATTGACCCAGTTTTAGAGTCTCACAAATAGGAGGAATGGAAGCTATGGCAGATGGTCCTCAACTCCCTTGACCTGTACAAGATCTATAGGACAAAATCTGACATGCTTTCCAAACTTGTAAAGAATTTATCCCTTTACCCTACCCTAAAAGCTACTGAGTCAACCGGCATTTCCATCGAGGAGCCTAGACCAAAGCCAAAGAAGAAGAAGAAGCCAGTTGCAATCAAATCTACACCTGATGCTTCTAGTACAGAGTCAGTGAAGAAGGACAAGAACCCTTTTAAAGAAAAATATGCCTGGACCCCTCCTTTTATTTTAATTTCAAATATTGAGTCTGATTAGGTGTAGATAGTGGGTGTGTTTAGACTATGTAGTTCTGATATAGTTGTTCTAGGTAGACAGGTTGTACACAGTTTTCTTTTTGCATTTTGTCATCTTTGTACCTATTTTGTCTATAGTTCATGTTAATGAAATGTCCCTTTTATGTGCCTTTGTGTATATCTCTATTTTTTTTTTTTATCATACTTTGTGTAGTTTTATTTTACTTGTACCCTGTTATTTTAATTGTTACATTTCTAAAATAGTGAGGACACTGTTCCTCATAAGTTTGGGAGTATAGCAGGGTAATTTTGAAAAAAACAAAAAAATTATGAGATAGTTAAGCCAAGTGCAATGGTGTTAGTAGGATTAAAATAAATTTAGCAAAATTCCAAACTGAGCAATTTTGAAAAAGAAGATTGAAAAATGTATGGTAGACTATTTAATGTCTGAATCTTTTTGAAAAATTCATCATTGCCATGAAAGATATCATCAAGAAATTTTGTCATAATCAGTATGTAGTGAACCATTAAGGAGAGAAAAAGTTAAGAATATGTCTTGAGAGTCCTAAGGAAGACCATATCCAGTGAGATTTGGGACTGTAAAAAATTTCTTTTGAAGAGTGTTTTGGAAAAAAATTTCTGCTCTAAGGACTGTTTGAACTTACTCTTTTTCACTAGAAGTTATGCACTCCAATTTGAAACAGCTTGGCAGTACTCATGACATCAAAGACATGATGTAAGGCCTCCTTTGGATAGTTTGAGCTTGAAATTTCTTACCTTTCAACTGCCCTTGATACACACTATTTGAGCTTTAAAAATCTACATTTTCTTTGACAAAAACCAGAGAATTTAAACCCAAACCTCAGTGACCTGATGTAGCCTAACCCTCACTCTGAGATCTCAGAAGGTAAAGGCGAAGAAGCTGAAGAAGGTTAAGTTGGTTTAAAGTCTTGTGGAAGAAAAGGAAAGTACATTTGATGGCAGCTGGGTGTAAATTGTATAGTTGTGACATTGTAGCACACATAAAAACAAAATGAGAAAAATACAAAGGAAAGCATACAAAAAGAAGAAAAATAGAAAAAACAACACAAAAAGAAAAGAGAAGTCACTTCATTTGAAAACTGGAAGAAGATGAGAAGTTGATCACTTCAAATATGAAAATATCAAAGAAGATGAAGATGTGCTGAGATGAAGCAGGTCTGTGCACCACCTCCTTACCTTACTGACTTCTCAATTTTGAATCCTCTTTAACCTTTTATTTTTTTATAAACCTCACCCATAAGCTACATTACAACCCAATAAAAAGACCTTACTGATCTGAAATTGATTAAGCTATCATGTGGAGATGAGGAACTGTGTAATCTATGGTGAAAAGAGTTAGAGATTTCATAAATTAGAGCAACTGCCTATACTCATGCTTGCAGTCCTATTTGAGGGTTGTAACTGCTCTTGAGTTTGAGTGAAACAGGACACCTTTGAAATCATTTGAGAGAGTATGTATGTGAGATAATTGGGTCTGAGATTGGACTTCTTAAGGCATTGTTTGAACCTGATTCTCAAATTAAGGGTGAAGTATATATTGATTTTGCATATATCATTCTCTTGATGATTTCTGATTGGTTATGAGAAGTTTGAAAAAGGATTTAGGTATTAAATTTATTTACATTTACTGTTTTGAAACTTCTAATTTCAAAAGGGTAAGGTATGGAATGAAGCTGAATTTGTTGGAATCTAACTTGAAACTGGTTGCATTTGATTTAATTATGTTCATATGGAAGTTTGTGGGTAACTTAACTGAAAACCACTAGGGATCACCTAGGGGTTTAAAAGGCTTGATGCATATGCTAAATGCATCTGTGCTCCCTCCAAAAGTGGCATTTTATGTTTTCAATAATTGTTTTTAATTTCTCCTTTGCTCAGGGACTAGCAAAGCTTAGGTTTGGGGGTGTGTTAATCAGTGAAAAATTCTATTTTTCACCTCCTAACTTGACCTTTGATGGACCTTTGAGTTGACTAATTATGTGTCTTAAGTGTGTTTTATAGTTACCAATAAATTATAGTCACAATGCAGAAATCCATCTATAAATGCCAAGAAGAAACTTGCTACTTCAATATGTGCTCATGCAACCCAAAAAGGCTAGCCATCAAGCAAATCCACAAAGCCTCAAAATTCTATCACAATGGCATGTTTCCAACTGTGTACACATGGGGGCAAACCCTGAAAACCCTTAGGAGACTTCACTCCTCCACTAGGGATCACCTAGGGTTAAATGGCTTGATGCATATGCTAAATACATAAGTGCTCCCTACAAAAGTGGCATTTTATGTTTTCAATAATTATTTTTAATTTCTCCTTTGCTCAGAGACTAGCAAAGCTTAGGTCTGGGGGTGTGTTAATCAGTGAAAAATACCATTTTTCACCTCCTAACCTGACCTTTGATGAACCTTTGAGTTGACTAAGTATGTGTCTTAAGTGTGTTTTATAGTTTACAATAAATTGCAGTCATAGTGTAGAAATCCATCTAAAAATGCCAAGAAGAGACCTACTACTTCAATATGTGCTCATGCAGCCCAAAAAGTCTAGCCATCAAGCAGATCCACAAATTCTCAAAATTCTATCACAATGGCATGTGTCCAACTGTGTACACATGGGAGCAAACCAACAGCTGTATTTGATGAAGAATGAACCCGTCAAAAAGGCACTTAGTGCTGGACAGATGAAAGACAGCAACCCAAGATGTGTACTGTTGTCTTGCTTACCTTACAATTATTAAATGGTTAAAATAGCAAATTAAATGAACAAACTACAGCAAAGTGGGCTTAAGGCAAGCAAGCAGTCCTACATGAACCAGGGTTGTTGTAGCAAGTTTTAATAGGTAAGTCAGGGTAGGTCTACAGGGAAATGTGTTTTGAAATAAGGTAAATCTCTAGATCTGTGATAGATCTGGCACTCTATCCTAATTTAGACTAACTCGAAACAGGAAGGAGGAGAGGTTTCTGAGATTTGTCACTTTACTGAGAACTACAAAAATCAAATATAAAATGATCCAGATCTGATTGAACTCAGATTTAAGGGAATGAAGAAAAAGATTAAAATCAAAAGATGGAGAGCAGCAGCTAGGGATTTTGGTCTTTACTGAAAATCAATTGGATCAAAGGCAGTGCATAGGACAGATTTACAGCAATCCTTCATCTGGCTACAAGCTCAGATGCAAGGTATAAGAATCTAATCTCAACCAAAGAATTGAAGCAATCCTAAGGTTATGATCTGTCTATTTCAATGGCCACAAATCATCCCAGAGATTGTTCCAATTCTAGGATCTTGATTGGAACAGGTAAACTATTACAGATGTTGTGGGTGTCAGGCTACAAGCTCAAGCATCCACAGGAATATCTAATCCAAGGAAATCAAATACGAAAAAGTGAAATATAGATCAGAATCACCTTTAAAAACCATAATTACATTGCAATAACACAACTTATAATCCTATTATGCTCAGATCTGCAATCTGTGCAACATACAATCCATCTACACAGCCTCTGAAACTCTCAATTTACAGCTCCCAACCTCACCCTAGCTACTTAAGGGGTTTAGCCAACCACGATTGGCTAAGAAGAGAATGGGGGAAGAAAGAAGAGCAAGGGAATTTTTTTGGAGGGAAAACGGAGATCGAATTTGGTTCTGGTTCTCTCAATTTCTGGATGCCTAGCTCTGTAGGTTCCTCAGGCTTTTATACTCTTCCTCTCTGTCTTCAGATCCGTTTCAGCTAATCAGAGCTCAAGAGAATAATTTTGTTATTCTGAGCTACTGATGTGGATAATTTCTCTTCTAGAAGCTCTTCACTGATTGGTCCAAACTGGACAAGTGCATGCGAAGTGGTTAGGGTTCCCATTCATGCCTAGTTATGTTTCAAAAATACCCCCAAGGGTCGTTGATGTGCTTTGGAATGTGTGCACAAAGCACTGGAGTTTGGTAGCTGTTGTGAAAGGAACTGAGAAGTTCCTAATTCGAGTGTAGAGGTTTAGGGAACCTCTCGATAGGTTCTAAGTCCTCTTTGTATTCACGTCGACAAGTTGTTGAAGGCTCTCGATAGGTTGCTTAACTTCTCGACAAGTTCTGGTGAACTCGTCGACAGGATTGACAGTAAAATCTTATCTGCTGTCCTAACTGCATTTATCCTCTCGACAGGTTATAAAGCATCCTGTCGAATAGTTATATAGTTCTATTTAAGTGCTCGACAGGTTGCTTCAATCCTCACGAGAATGGGCATAGCTTAGGTAAGTCATCAACAAGTTGTCGCGCACTGCTTGACAGGTTCAGTTGAACCTCTCGACTTCCCCTGCACCTCCAGGTATCCTCTTGACAGGTTATATTGCACGTCTAATACCTCTTGATAGGTACTAGAGAGCTCTCGATAGCTTCATATATAACACCCAACCTCTCGACAGCTTCATCCCCTTCTCTCAAAACCTCTCGACAGGTCCTAGGAAGCTCTCAACTTCTTCTGCACCTCTAGGTATCCCCTTGATAGGATCCACTGTTGTACCTCCAACCTCTCGATAGGTAACTGGAACCTCGTGAGGACTTCACATTTCCCACTCAGTACCTCTCGACAGGTAGGCCTATACTTCCATAACCTCACGACGGCATGATGGAACCTCTTGATATCTTGGCTTTTGAGCATCAGGACCTCTCGACAGGTTCTGCTTTGTGCTTCCATAGCTGGCACACATCTTTAGTGTGTTGTCTTTATTTGCTCAACACTCAGCAGCCTCTTGGTAGGTTCAATCTTCATTCCTTGCAACTGCACTTCATTCCAAGCATCCCCAGTTGAGCCCATGACCTTCTCATGCACTTCTAAAGCTCTGTGGATTACTTGGTTGGCTGGCCTTTGGGTTGTATGAACACATGATGAGGCAACAGATCTATTCTTTGGCATTCTTAGATGGATGTCTACACTAAGGCTAAAATTTATTACTTATCTACAAAATACACTCAACACACATTATTAGTCATCTCAAAGGTTCATCAAAGGTCAGGTTAGGAGGTGAAAAATGGTATTTTTTACTGCTTAACGCCCCCCCCCCCCCCAAACCTAAGATTTTCTAGTCCCTGAGCAAAGGAGAAATTAAAAACAAGTATTAAAAATGAAAATTTTCACTTCTGTAGGGAGCACAGATGTATTTAGCATATGCATCAAGCCTTTTAAACCACTAGGTGATCCCTAGTGGAGGAGTGAAGTCTCCTGAGGGTTTTCAGTGAAGATACCCACAAACTTCTCCAACGACTCAGTTGATAACAATGCAGCATGTTAAAAATAAAATTTAAGCAAAATAAAATTCATTCCACACCTTGTTCATTCAATTATAAAGGATTCTCAGCAGAAACACAGTAGTTTAAATCTAAAATTCTGCTGTAATTCCTTCACAATCAATCAGCTCATGTCAAGGCATTTGTATGAAAATTAATGCAGAGCTTACCATCAAATTGAGAATTATGTCTTAACATTGCCCCAAATAAATTGGATTTCAGACCCAAGTCTTACCAGGGCTGTCACTCACAATAAGCATGAAGGGTGCATCATTTCTCACAGCTCAAGATCAGTTACAGCCCTCAAATACGACTGCAAGCATGAGCACAGGCATTGCTCTAATTTCTGAAATTTTCTAAACTCTTTTCACCATAGATTACACAAATCCTCGTCTCTACATGATAGCTCAATCAATTTCAGATCAATAGGGTCTTTTTATTGGGTTGTAATGTGGTTTATGGGTGAGGTTTATAAAGAATGAAAGGGTAGAATGGAATTCAAAATTGGAGAAATCAGTAAGGTAAGGAGGTGATTTGCAACTTCGCGACCTTCATTTCAGCATACATCCATCTTCTTCTTGAATTTTCAGAGCCAAAGTGGCCAGCTTCTTCTCTTCTTTTTCAAAATATCCAATGAGATGATTTCTCTTTCTCATTCTTTTATTTTATTTTTCTATATTTCTGTTCTTTTTGTATGCTTTTTTTTTTTCTCCATTTTTCTTTTTATGGGCTGGATTGCCACAACTGCCACCAAATGTGCTTCCTTCTCTTTCAACCAAATATCAAACCTCGCTCCTCTAACCTCACTTCTCCTTTTATTTCTTGAATTCTCAGATTGAGGGTGAACTGAACCAAGTCAAGGGGTTTTGGGTTCAAATTTTTTGGTTTTTATCAAAGAAAAACTTGGATTTTTAAGGATCAAATGGTGTGTATCAAGGGCAGTTCAAAGGTGGGAATTTTTAGGCTCAAACTGTCCAAAGGATGGCCCTACTTCATGTCCTCAATGTCATGAATGCTGTCAAGCTGTTTCAATTTGGATTTTCCTAACTTCTAGTGAACAAACCTAGATTCAATCAGTCCTTAGAGCAGAAAAATTGCCAAAACACTCCTCAAAGAAATTTTATTCAGGCCCAAATCTCACTGGGTATGGTCTTTTATCAAGTTTCTAGGGGGTATCCTCACAATTTTCTCTCTGTTCAAGTTCACTAAACATTGATTTTTTTTTTTTAATTCTTGACATTTGTTTCATGACAATGTTAGAGCTAGAGCAATATTCAGTTTTTGAAAAGTTTTTAAATTCCTCTTTTTCAAAAATCAGGTGGGAACTCACTTTATTTTCATAACTTTTATTTAACATTGTTGCACTAGCATTAACTATTCCATTGGCACACCCTACCATACCCCCAAACCTATGAGGAGCAGTGCCCTCACTTATTCAAAGATAAAGAATATGTGTAGCAAGGTGTTGGTGTAAAAATTAGAAACAAACAGACTAAGTAACAATAACAAACAAAATTCACACAAACAGATAAAACAAAATAAACAAAAAATTAACATAATTAAAGTAGACCAACTAAACATCAGACAACGCTAAAAAAAAGAGTTGCATTAATAGAACAAGGAATTGTACAATGCTAGGGAAAATAACTATAAAAAGATTATACAAAAAAAAATTCCTAACTAATAACATGTGCAAATCTAATCATCTGGATTTGTTGCTGCCTCAGTCGTAACTTGGACTCCTTTTCCTTTTTCTTTCTTCACAGGTGAACTGGCTGGAGGGGCAATAGCAAGAGGGGTAGTCTCAGCTGTTTGTGCAGGCTCTCTAGCAGCCATTTCAGCAATTCTCCTTTCAAGTATTTTTGCCTTCGTTTCCATAAGTTTCACTCTACTTTCATATAGTTCTCTAGTGGCTTTTGTGACCTCTTTGGAGGCAACTAACCTTTTCTCGAGTACATTAGCTCTCATTTTCTCTGTTGTTGCTATATTCTTCTGGGCTTCAAATTGAATCAAAATATTTCTCCAGCACATTGATATTTTCAGCAACTCAACTTTGTGACCCAGCTCCATTTGAGTTATCATCTCTTCAAAGGGCCTCCTGATTGAGGTGCTGAGGTTAGTCATGCCTTCAATGACATTCTTTTTAAGGTATGGGTTATTTTGCATGGCATGTAGAAGGGTTGAGTATGGAGGTATGGAAAAGGAAGAGGCAGGTAGTATGGGCTAATCAGCACTGGAAGAAGGGCTAGCCAGCAATGGAGAGGGGATGGATGATCGCATGGGTGGGGTGGAGATTGAGGGTAAAGGGTGATGGACTTAAAGGTCAGGCTCAAGTTGGGATTCTGGTTCAAGTTCAGGGTCTGTTTGGGTTGGAATTGAGGAGGTGGGGATTAGGTTTTCCACATCTGTGCCAACATCAGATGTTGTTGCTGCAGGTGGGGATGTAGGTTCATTTTCAAGCTCAGGGTCTATTTGGTTGGAGGAATCTCTAGTAAGGGGTTTAGGGATTGGTTGTTCCACCTCAGCAGTGGAAACCACTGCTAAAGGAGATGGAGGTGAGGTGGGTGTAGGAGTAGGGACTGGAAAAGGTTGGGAGGTAAGGGTAATAGGGCATATGGTTGATTGGATGGCTTGTAGGTAGGTGGCCATGGCAGCTTGGTTGGCTGTGTTGGTTTGGAGCTGGGCAAGGATGGTGGTGAGAAGGAAAAGGATTTGGGTGAAGGCCTCAGGTTGAACTTGGGCTTGGATAACAGGTGGAATGGGGAGAATGGGTTAGAAGGGAGATGTGGAAGCATGCTGGAAAGGTGGGGTGGCAGGAGGCTTGACATGGGTAGGTGTTGGGAATTTCTAGTGTGATGATTTATTGTGTAATGGTAAAAGCAAAATAAAATCAAAATAAAATAGAGAATGAATTCAGCACATCAAAAATATCCTAGACCTACAAGATATAGGGTCCTTTGTAGCAAGTTTTAATAAGTAAGAGTTTGTCCCATAGGGAGTAGTGATCTAAACCTAGAAGGAGTATAGTAGACCTCCAGATCTGGCTACAGATTTGGCAATTCTATGAAAACAGGGAAAAGAAAGAGAGTTTTTCTGTGTCACTAGATCTAATTCTACAAAACTAAAATAAAACTAAACTAAAATATGGAGAAACATGGATGGGCAAATAAGGATCAAATGGTCAAAAATAGGCAGCCAGGACCTAGTTCTTATTGCAAAACAGATCAAGATCTGAGGATATGCACTCATCCCTCAACTGGCTATAAGCACAGCTGCAGGGTATAAATTCCACTCCAAATCACAGGATCCACCTGGTCTTAAGGCTATGATTTGTCCACTTTAATGGTCACAAACCATCCTATAGACTTTATCGAATCCATGGATTACAGCAGATAAATTCAATTGAGGCCTGAGCTTAGATTTACCTTAAGGTTATGATCTGTCCACTTTAATGGTTACAGGCCATCCTAGAGATCTCCTACAAAGCCAGAGCCTCAATTAGAACAATTAAAACCACTACAGATGCTGCAATTCCAAGGTCACAGACTCAAGGAATTACAGGCATGTCAAACCCAGGGAAATTAGATGGTCATCAAGAGATCTACCAGTTAAGTGGGTGAGCTGATTAACAAACTCTTCTACACAAATCCGATCGAGAATCTAATGGGACCACAAGATCTTTAGATCTAACTAAGCATTAAAACCAGCATTATCATTGCAAACAAGGTCACTCTTATAATGAAAATACTCTCAGATCTGTAGTCTGTGCATCAATCCACATTTCTTCATGCCGAACTTACAATTACAAAATAGATCTGAGCTGCTATCTAGATCTAATCCAACAGGCTAGATTAGAGAGAGAAGGGGGAAAAGAAAAAGGGAAATAAAAACCTAAACTAAACCTAAATGAGCTAAGGAGAACTCAGGCTATTCCTTCGTTCCTACTTTCCTTGCTGAAGAAAAACAGTAAAATAAATGGATATTTATGCATATGCCTTGATTCTTGTGCCTTGGGTTTCAGCCTATCAGAGAGCAGAGATGGGGATCTGGTTTTATTTTGTGCCCAGCTAAAGCTAATTTGTTTCCCGCCAACAATTAGTTCACACCCATATGTAGAGTTTTGTGCCCAGCTGATGTGTCTTTGCAGCTCTCAAAAATGCCCTCGTTGGCCACTGATGTTTGCCAATGGAACCCGAGATAAATCCCTGAGATGTGTGGGACATTGGGATGTGTGCCCTAGAAGCATTAGAATCCCCAAAATGTCCCTAAAGTGTGAAATAAATGGCTGGAACCTATGCCTCGATAGGTTGGAGCTTCAGAACTTCGATCTCAATAGGTTCAGGCATCTATTTGATAGGTTGGATGGGCTTCAGGTATGCATTTCGACAGGTTCTAACTGGAGCTCGACAGGTTCATTCAACCATTCGACAGGATGCTTAACAGGTTCATTTTCAGCATCAAAACCTCTCGACAGGTTCTTGATAGGTTCAAATAACCATTCGATAGGTTGCGACAGGTTCATTCAACCATTCAATAGGTTGCGACAGGTTCAATTTTGGCCTTTTTTTCAGCACTGTAGCTTGATTTCAGCATATACCAGCTCGTGGGGTTCAACCGACCATTCGAGAGGTTGGATCTTATCATTCTAAACCACTCGAGGGGTTGGTTTTCAACATGAACCACTCGTGGGGTTCACTAAATCATACATTTAAACCACTCAAATGGTTGCACCAGCCCTCTAAACTGCTCGAATTTCTTCAAGTTTGCAGCTGTGCTGCTCATGGGCTTCCATCATCAGCTCGAGTAGATGATCTTCAACACTTAAAGTACTCGAGTGCATTAATGTTGTAGCTATAATATGCCACTTGAATTGCTCTGCAGCTATTCTTCAAGGCCCCCAGAGCATGCTAAAAAGCCCCATTGGTGTGAACCACCATGGTGCCTTTTCAACAAATCTATCAGCTCCACTGCTAAACCTAAAATTCCTTCTTGGCTTCAAAAGCATGGATTGCAACATTAAGCTCTTATTTTGCTGTTATCTGTAAAAACACACTTAAAAGACATTATTAACATGCTCAAAGGTTCATCATAGGTCAGGTTAAGGGGTAGAAAGTGGTATATTTCAGTGCTCAATAGTAGGTTGTGGGGAGTCAGGTAGGGGGGTATATTCATACCCAATGTCCTCCACAATGGAGTTAATTAGGGCTGAATACCCCTCAGAGGTCAGGTGGTCCAGCTCTTGGGGATGGGTAGGTGAGAAGTAGAAGGTGGAGTTAGTGTCAAAGGGTATGGATGGTGGAGAAGTGGTAAATGGATCAGCTGATGTAGATGGTGCAGGGCTTAAGGGTTCAAGAGCTGGGATTGACGGGCTGGCTAGGGGGGTTGTAGCTGACCTTCTTAGGTAGGTGGATGTGTTGGGTGATGAAGGTAAGGTAAGGATGGGGTCTGTGGTAAGAGGAGCTAACAGAGGTGTGGAGGTGGTGATAGTGGAAAGGGTGGCTGAGCTGCTGGGGTGAATGGAAATTGAAATTGAAGGTAGGGGAGCTGAGATGGATGGTAGAGAGGGTGATGGAAAGGAGGGGCTGACAATATCAGGGCAGACAACAGGCATAAGCACAGCTGTGGAGATGAGTATGGGTGCAAATGGCACATGTGGAGGTACTAAGCTGGGACCAACAGAAGTGGGTGGAGGCTCAGATCTGACAGATGTAGAGTTTCAACTGCAAAGCTGGAGATCTTAGGTGCAGCTACTGAGCTAGCCACCTGAGGGGCTTCTCTGTCAGGACTCTCAGCTGATGTCTTCTTGCTTTTGCCAATTAAGGTCTTGCTAGCAGACCAGGCTCTCTTCCCAAACACCTTAGGGCTCACCTTCTCCACAGGCTCATCTTTTTGAAACACAAATTTTTCTTTTCTAAGCAAATCAGTGATGAGCCTGTTGTAGGGTAGTCCTGGCAAGGCTTGTACTCTTTTGTTCTTATCATTCACATCTACCATTGCCTCAAATACGAGTTGAGCAGCATTCATAAATTGGCCCTTGGAGAAGCAATACAACGTATCCACTATGGGGGTTCTCCCCTCTTACTGATGTCCACTGACATAGATATTTTTCCTCAAAATGGAATCAATGAAAAGCATGCTATGATGCAAATCCCTCCTCATTAATGACTCTCTAGAGCCTACAACTCCTTGGGTCAGGTATCTGGCCATAGCTCTGAAGGAAACACTCTCAGGTTCTACTCGACCATAGGTTGTATCAAAAACTGATGGGACCCCCAATGCTAATCCAATGTCACTGTAATCTTCAACAATCTACCAGTTATCAATTAAAATCATAAGGCAAGGTTTAGTTGACCCTGGCTTGATTTCCTGCCTGATATTCTGATACCACATCTTGGCCAGCCTAGGGTAGGGTTTTTCATTCAATGGGGTCAACTTGGGTGTCAGGCCTGCCTAACCAAGTAATCCAATGTATCTTTACACTCCTCTTCCTTAGAAAAATAGGGGAGGTTAAAAATTATCTCAGGGATTAGGCTTAAAGCATCCATAAATTCATTAGGAGTGGATAGGTTCACAGGGACATTAGGTTCCTCCTCAGGGTTAGGCTCAGTCTCAAGAATTTTAGGCACAGGGTTAGGTTTGTCAGATTTCTCAGCTTTATCCATGACAAGCTTTCTTTTGGCAAGTGGGTTCTCCTTGGGCTGTGTGGCTAGCCTACTAGGGTAGCTAGGGTATCCTCTTGATCAGCCATTGGTCACTCAAAATCAATCTCAACAACCACACAGACTTCTTTGATCAATCACAGTAACTACACAAATTGGAAAATTGAAGTGCAAAGCTTTGAAATCATAAATGTTAGTCATTGTTTTATGCCACATTTTACCCTTTAAACCTGGCTTTGGCTAAGCCTCTTAGTAGCTAATAATTACTTTTTAGTGTTATTTTACAGCAAGGAGGTAATTTTGTCCTTAGTGCAATTTTCCATTAAAAAGTGCCATTAAGGAGGAATTTTCAATCATTTACGAGCAAAGACAGAGAGATGTGCTTCCACATATGAAGAAGAACTACTGCAACAGCAATATAGCTTCAGCCTAAGAAATCTATGAGCTTCATCTTGGTGTCCATTGCAGCACTCACATCTGTTTTAGATAAAGTCGTGTGCACAAGCTTTGTGGTCCACCATCTCAAGAGCAGCAGATGCAAAGCCATGTGGTTCAGTCCAACAAGTTGCAGCAGCTGCACATTTCTTAGTTGATGCACACATCAACAAGCTACAATAGTGGAGGTTTTCAATGAAGAAGAACACATCAATCAACAGTTACACATGAGGAACTTGGTTGTAGCAGCTCAAGCATCAGCAACATCAAGAGCTACGAATCATATGTAATGTCCATTTAATTCCATCAAAGGGACAGCAGCTGCACATGCAATGAACCACAGAAGCTCCAGCAGCATGTCAACCTATTAAGTAGATGAGTGCACCATCAAAGCTTCCCATCGATTGGTGTAGATGTTACTCCAGCAAAACCTATCGAGTAGAAGAGATGGCTATACACTCAACATGTCGACTTATGCATATAAACTCTCCCATGCAGCTGCAAGTTCAACCTCTCAACTGCAAGCTTCCCAGCCCATTAAAGCTCTCGACAGCAAGACCATCCTCCCATGATACCTGTCGACAACATGAGGCTGCAGCCCTACACTCAATCCTCTCGAAAACTTAAAGCAAGTGCAGCCTTGTCCTTGATCCTGTCAAGTTGTGCTTCATCAAACCTGTCGACAAACTATTTGTATAAGCAATTGAACCTTTCGACAACATTGCTCCCAGCTCCATGTACTTAATCCTCATGACAGCTTCAGCTAGCCAACCTCTCGACTTCTTCATTACAGAAACCTGTCGACCACTTGCAAACTCCAGCAGCCCAAACCTCTCAAAATGTTGCTGCAGTCTTCAGCTGTGCAATCCAACCTCTCGACTGCACCTACTGCAAGCTCCCATCAATCCTATCGAAATGCACTTGCACTCCCCAGCCTCTTAATCCTCTCGAGTTGCACCAATTATCCCAGCAACCTCATGACCAGCTGCAGCCAAGAACCTCTCGAGCACACCATCAGCTCTCCACTTCAATCCTCTCGAGTGGGTCTTCAAGGCTTCAGTAACCTATCGACCACTTGTTTAAAAGTTGCACCAAACCTGTCGGCAGATATCCCTTCTATAGTTTTTATCCTCTCGAAGAGCACTTGGCTTCAGCAGTAAACCTCTCAAACTTCATCTCCCCATCTACATTGAGCTACAGCCATGTGATTAAATATCAGTAGATGGGTGCAATTACTTGAGGTGAGCAGCTGGAAATAATAATCAACAGCAGGGGTAATAATGGCAGCTTGGGTTCATTTGGTTGACAGCAAGTATAAAGAGGAGCAGCAAGTATTTTTTGGTTTGCAAGGGCAAACTTGGAACTCCAAGGCATGGAAGAGGTTTGCACATGGGCAAGCTGTTTACAGGAATTAGTGAAGGTTTCAGCATAAAATATTTTTGGTTGGCAAGGGCAATTTTGCAAACTCCAAAGCATCAAATCCTTTCCTCTGATTGGTTGCAATCCAAACCACACGGATCACTGCATTTGTATAAATAGAGCTCCTTGCTGCTATAATTTCTCAGCAAGGAATCCATAGAATAGTTGTGGTTTTAATTATCACATTTAGGTCTAGTTTTTAGTTTTATTTTTCCTTTTTCTCTTCCCCCTTCTCTCCCTAATCTAGCATGTTGGATTAGATCTAGATAGCAGTTCAGATCTTTTTTTTATTGTAATTTGGCATGAAGGTCTTGTGGATTGATGCATAGACTACAGATCTAAGAATAATATCATTGTAAAATATTTTTGATTGAATTATTTGTTGATTTTATTGCTTAGTTAGATCTATGGATCATCTTGTTTCACTTGATTCTCGATGGGATTTCTGTAGATCGGACCACCCCACCCACGTAACTAGTAGATCTCTTGAAGGCCATTTGATATTCTTAGATCTGATACTCCTGTGGGTGCTTGTGCTTGTGGCCTGGCATTCACAGCATTTGTATTCGTTATCATATTCTGAGGGAGGCCTTAGAATGGAGGGACTCTATTGGATGGTCTGTGACCATTTAAGTGGACGGATCATAGCCTTAAGAGCAATCTAATTCTCTGGATGAAATCAGATTCTTCTACCCTGCAGCTATGCTTGTAGCCAGATGGGGGATTGCTGCAAATTCACATGCCTTGATCTGAACTGCAATGAAAACCAGGCCTTAGCTGCCTAGTTCTCCCCATTTTCACTTTTATTTCACCATCCATCTTCTGCAATCTTTTAGATTTAGTTTTATATTTCTGTTTTATAGATTAATTAGATCTAGTGACACCCAAAAAACTCTCTTTCTTCTTAGAATTACCAGATCTGGAGGTCTACTATGCACCGTCTAGGTTTAGATCACTACTCCCTATGGGACAAACTCTTACTTATCAAAACTTGCTACAATGGACCCTGTATCTTGCAGGTCTAGGATATTCTAGATGTGTTAAATCCATCCTTTATTTTACCTTATTTTTATTTTGTTTTTATCATTACACAATAAATCAGCACACTGAAAATCCCCAATAAGCTTTTGGCGCCGTTGCCGGGGAGTTTTGAGCTAGATAGTATATCTGAGTTTTTTAATTTTTGTAGATCTGATTTTTTAGTTTTTATTGCAGTTTTGTTTTAGATTTTTATATTGCATTCCAATTGTTTGATTTAATGTTTGTTGTAGTTTTTATATAGAAAACCAGTTTAAAACTACATCAACTCTCTTTTTCTCTGAGCTTTTATTCTTTGCCTTCTAGCTATTTGAATAAATGTTGCTATCACTTTTTTATCTTTTTGCAAAACTTAGGCAGTGGCCTGAGTTTTTCTTTTTATTTTTATCAATATGCTTGAATAAGGTACTGCTGCAGTTGTTGGATTTTTTCAGATCTGAAGCAATTGCCAAACAAGGAGCATCTGAATTATAGCAAGAGCATATCTGCCTGAGTTTGCATCCCTTTCTCCTTTGCATTTACTTTTTAATTTTTAAATTCTTGAGAACCAACAGTTTTGCTGTATTTTATGTTTGTTTTGATTATAATTTCTACTGTCTTTTAAGCATGCTGATTTTTTTTTTACAAAACCAAGTACAAAAATAGAAGAAAATGCAAACACAAATTAAAATTTCTTATTATTTTTCAGCAGTAGTACATAAGGGCTCTTGTGGAGCCCAAGCTAATCAAAAACACATAAAAAAGTAAAAAAAAAAAAAAAAAACATAAAAATTCTTCAGATGGGATGTATTTCTTTGCTTTCATTCATGAATCCCCATCTGACCCTGCTAAGATGATGGCCCTTCATTTTGAGGAATTATGTAGGATAGTGAGCAGTGGATCATATGATGTTTTAAATACTCAATGGAGCCACTGAGTTTATTTTCCTTCAAGATTTTTTCACTATAAATAGATCTTAGTTGTGTATGAATCCTGTTTTTAATTATATATATTTTACAAAATTTTATTGATTCATACACATCCACAGCTCAAACATAGACAGGCAGCAAAAAGGGGTTTCTTATGGCACAGGTGGTTTAGAGTTTTCTTTAGGATTTTCTATTTTAGGAATTTTAGTTTCAATTCTGCTTTTTTAGATTACAGATTTTTCTTTCTTAGGTTAATGTATGTCTTAGTTTACTGATTTTCTGCATTTTTGTATGCTTATATTCAGTTTCTAATTTTGTTTTCCTATTTTTATATCTAAAATTCTTTTTTTATATATGCACTTTTCATTTTCTATAAGTTTTGTATTCAGTTCCTTACTATGGTTTTACTATTTTTCTGTTATTAGCATTTAGTTTCCTTTCATTTGCTTCACAGTTCTTTTATTTTTCTGTTCATTTATTCAATTTTTTAGCTTTTTATAGTAGTTCTAGCTTTGTTTTGCTATTTTTTCTGTTTTACCAGTAATTTCCTCCATTTGTATATCATTTTTTCCATTTTCTTGTTCATGCATTCAGTTTCGCATTTTTATTTTGCTGATGCATATAGCTGTAATTCTTCTGCATAGTTTTCTTTCTCATTTTACCCTACTGCCCCTGGTTACTAATTGTCTAGAACATTGAGGACAGCGTTCATCTTAGGTTTGGGGGTATGGCTGGTGTGCCAATGAAATAAGTTAATGCTAGTGCGGTGATGTTGAAAAAGTTTTTGAAAATAAAGTGATTTCCAACCTGATTTTTGGAAAAAGAGGAAATTAAAAACTTTTTGAAACTGAAATGAGCTGTAGTTTTAACATTTTTCAGGAAGCAAATGTCAAGAATTTTCAAAAATTGATGTTTAGTGAACCTGGAATGAGAGAAAACTATGAAGATACCCCCAGAAAATTTGATGGAAGGCTATACCCAGTGAGATTTGGGCCTGAAAAATTTTCTTTGAAGAGTGTCTTGGCAATTTTTCTGCTCTAAGGACTGATTGGATCTAGTTTTTCTCACTAGAAGTTAGGCAAATCTGAGTTGAAACAGCTTGACAGCATTCATGACATTGAGGACATGAAGTAAGGCCATCCTTTGGACAGTTTGAGCTTAAAATATCCTTACCCTTTGAACTGCCCTTGATACACACCTTTTGAGCCTTGAAAATCCCAGTTTTTCGTTGATAAAAACTAAAAAATTTGAACCCAAAACCTCTTGACTTGTTTCAGTTCACCCTCAATCTGAGAAATCAAGAAATAGGAGGAGAAGTGAGGTTAGAGGAGCAAGGTGCGATGTTTGGTTGAAAGAGAGGAAAGCACATTTGGTGATAGTTGTGGCATTCCAACCCATAAAAAGAAAAATGTAGCATACAAAAAGAAAAAGAAAAAAAAATAGAAAAGTAAAACAAAAGAATGAGAAGGAGAAGTCACTTCATTGGATATTTTCAAGGAGAAGAGAAAAAGCTGACTACTTTGGCTCTGAAAATTTAAAAAAAAGATGAAGATGAGCTGAAATGAAGAGGCAGGTGTACATGTCACCTCCTTACTCTACTGATTTCTCAATTTTGAATCCCTCCTTACCATTTTATTCTTTGTAAACTTCACCCATAAGCCACATTACAACCTAATAAAAAGTCCTCACTAATCTGAAATTAATTGAGCTGTCATGTGGATGAGAATTTGTTTGATCTATGGTGAAAAGAGTTAGAAAATTTTATAAATTAGAGCATTGCCAATGTTCATGCTTGCAGTCCTAGTTGAGGACTGCAACTGCTTTTGAGCGGTGAGAAATGATGCACCCTTCTACTTTTGTTATGAGTGAACAGCCCTGGTAAGACTTGGGTCTGAAATCCAATTTGGTTGGGGCATTATCAAAATAGAATTCTTAAATTAAAGGTGAACTCTGCATTAATTTTCAGTCAAAATGCCTTGACATAAGCTGACTGATGATGAAGGAATTGCAGCTGAATTTTGGTTTTAAACTAATGTTTTCCTGCTGAAAATCCTCTAAAAATTGAATGAACATGGTGTGGAATTAATTTTATTTGATTTTAACTCTGTTTTAGCATCTTGCATTAGTATTAACTAATTTTATTGGAGAAGCTTGGGGGTACTGTTAGGGTATTTTATGTGCTTACAGCTGACTTTATTGGAGACAGTGATAAGAATGTGTTGGTGAAAATGAATTAAAGGTGGATTGAAAACTATACAGCAGCAAGCCTAAAATACACAGACCTGCAAGATACAGGGCCTGTTGTAGCAAGTTTTAATAAGTAAGAGTTTGTCCCACAGGGAAAGTTGATCTAAAGCTCCAAGGGAGCTATCTTTAGTAGGCCCTCCAGATCTGGCTACAGATCTGGCAATCCTAAATGGAAGGGGATTTAAGGTCACTATTATCTAAATTCTAAGGTAACCTAATGCCTAAACTACAGAAATGGTTGAGAAGAATGATGGAGTGTGAGAAAATAAATAAAAAAGGGTGAGAAGTAAGCTATTAGGTACAGATCTGATGGGTCATATAACTCAGACTCAGATCTGCTGCTATAGAAATCCTGTCCAATGGCTACATTATCACCAAAGAGGAGAAAGGATCCAACTCACCACTGTGCCATGATCCAATCCCTTATGGCTATAACCTGTCCACTTGAATGGTCACAAACTATCCAATAGGGGAACCACAATCCATAGATGGGTCAGAACAAATTTATCATTGTAGGCACTACTTCTTCCAAACTACCAGCTCAAGAATCCATAGGAACCTCAACCTCTAAAGTTCTGTGTGTGGGGCTGGGCACATTGTGCACTAGCACGGACACAGAACCGACAAGTTTGAGTACTAGCTTTTTAAGCTTAGCTGTCCATTGCTTTAGAAAGAAAGTAATGATCCGATCCTGACCAACAATATCTCTGGGATCAGATGTGGGTCTATACAAATACAGGGGAGTCTGTCTCTGCACAATCTCTCACAAGGCTACAAGCACAAGTGCAGAGAAGAAGAATCTGTCTTAGATCTGTGGATTGGCCTCACCCTAGGGCTATAATCTGTCCACTTGAATGGTCAAAGACTATCCACAGAGGCTATCCTCCTCACAGAGGTCTAAGACAGAACAAGAACATTGCTGCCACCACCATGTTCACAAGGGTACCAGCTCGAGCTCCAATGAGGATTCAGATTTAGTGGATCCTGTGGTGGGGCATAGGCCTGCAATGTGCCTAACCTGGACACACAGGTCACTTTGATCTAAATAAACCTTAAAAATAATCCTCCATTGCTTACAATGAAACATAGCAATGGAGGATCTCAAGGCAACAGCCTTGTACAGAACAACTCACAAAACACCAATCCCATACATGCATAAGATTCTATTATAAAACTCCATTAAATCTATTCCAAATAAACATACAAAGGCATAGCCAGCAAGTGCTGGACTATGGAGAGAAGAAAAAGGAAAAAAGAAACTGCCTAAACCCTAACCTTAGCCTACTGCAATTCTACAGTAGGTTTCAAGAAGGAGTACAAAAGTCCCCCCTAAACCTAAACTAGGCTTAGGCTTATATAGCAGTCAGCTCTCTGAGAATTAGGGTTAGGAAAACCCTAATTTATTAATGCTATCGTGGCCCATTTCTGTTCCTTGGATGCCTCGAAACGTGTGCACAGAGATTGGAGCATTAGAGTGCGTGCCCTAGTTACTAGAAGTTCCCAGATTGCCCCTACAGAAGTGGGGAGAAGTTAAGAACCCGAGCCTCGCTAGGTAGAAAGGCTTTTCAGGTCTTATCGCGTGATAGAATTGGTGTCGTAGGGTTGATTTGACTTGAAGCTCTTGCAGTCGCGGGATTGCTCTTTCCATTTGAATGGCACGGGAATTGCGCGCGCGGCTTGTTCCTTGATGAATCCCACGGCGATCCTCACAAAGAAACAATGTGCATGGGCTTCTGGATCGCATACGGCGGTTCACAAGGTAGATCTGCGGCCACTACACACGGACGCAGAATGCAGAGCTCTCTCTCCTTAGTGAATCGCGCAAAGATTAACGGCTCCTTCCTTGAGCTGCGCAAGACTACTCAAGTGCTTCGTGAGCGCTTCTGACTGAGACTCGCGAGAACTGCACAAAGTATGCTTTTTACTCCCTGCTGACATCCATCTGCACCCGAATAGCACGACCAGTTGGTGTGCTGCCTTCAGAAGCCCGCGACAATTGCACAAATCATTCTTTCTGATTCAATTGAACCCTATGACGTCTGCATGAGCCATTCTTCTTGACTTGTTTCTGCTTTGCTGTGCCTATGCTACAGCCAATTCTCTGTCTGGGTTCAACCTCCCTTCTTCTGAGGAACTTCTGGGGCAACAGTAGGCTTCTTGGCATGGTTAGGGCCTTCTCTGCAGCTGCTGCTTATTACCTATAGGATAGACTTAAAACACATTTATTAAATGATTAAGGGTCTAACAGAGATTAAGTTAAGGGGTGAAAAGTAGTACTTTTCAAGTCTTAACACACCCCCAAACCTAATCTTTGCTAGTCCCTTAGCAAAGTTGTAAGTAATTAAATGCTACTTTCGTAGGGATCAGGGGTACATTTAGCATATGTACCAAGCCTTTTAAACCCCTAGGTGATCCCTAGTGGAGGAGTGAAGTCTCCTGAGGGTTTTCAGTGAAGATACCCACAAACTTCACCATTAGAACAGTTAAGTATAGTGCAGTTAATGGCAACACATATTTCAATGTATAAAGCTTCATTCCATACCCATTCTTTAACGCTTAGAGGAAACTGTAGCAGTGATGCTGGCCATTTAAAACTCAAAAGTTAACATGTGTTTGCATCACCACCATTCATTTTACATTAGAAATTCAATGTGTAAAAATCAATACCCAGCTTGCCTTAAATTCAAAATTCAGGTTGGATGCAACCCCAATGAGGTTAAGATTCAGACCCAATTCTCACCAGGGCTATCTCTCAAAATTGACAATCTGAGGGTGTTCACATTCAAAATAGCTCAAGAGCAGTTACAGACCCCAAATGGGCCTGCAAGCATGAGCATAGGCAAAGCTTCTAATTTCTGACATCCTCATGGCTTTTCACCATAGATTAGATAACTCCTCATCTCCACATGACAGCTCATTTTACTTTGGGGTGAGGGATGTAAAGAATCAAGGGGTAAAAAGGGAATTAAAATGAAGAAATCAGCAAGGTAAGGAGTGATTCATGACTTCACAACCTTCATTTCAGCTAAACTTCATCTTTTTTTTTTATATATTCCAGAATCAAAGTGGTCAGGTTCTCCTCTTCTTTTCAATTTTCAGATGATGTTCTTCTCTAGACTTCTCTTTCTTTTTTTCTTTTATTTTTATTCAATCTTTTTATGATTTTTTTATGATGAACTGCCACACAAATCCCATTGATACACTGCTGTTCATAAGTTGCTTTTCTTCCCCTTCCACAAAATGTTGAACCACTCTCACTATCTTTAACTCCTTCTCCTTTACCTTCTGAATTCTCAGAGTGAGGGTGAGGTTGAATCAGGTCATGAGGTTAAGGTGCAAGTATTCTAGTATTTGTCAAAGAAAAGTAGGATTTGTAAGGCTCAACTAATGTATGCAAAAGGGCAGATATTAAAAGGTTGGATTTTCAGGCTCAAACTGTCCAAATGAAGGCCCTGGATCATTTCCTTAGTGTCATGAGTGCTGTCAGTCAGTTTTGATTTTGAGGTGCCCAACTTCTAGTGGAAAAGTCTTGATCCACGCAGTCATTAGAGCAGAAACAATGCCAAAAACACTCTTCAGAAGAAAATGATGGGCCCAAATCTCACTAGGTATGGTCCTCAAATTAACCCATGGGGTGTATTTTCATCTGTTTCTCTCTTCTTAAGTTCACTGAGTACTAACTGAAAAATTTTCTGATGTTAGCTTCATGGTGGTGTCAAGATTTTAACATTTTCAGTTTTGAAAAGTCTGTAAAAATATTTTAATTTTTAACAAGTTTCCTCTTTGCAGCAAGTTAGGTGGAAATTGACTTTATTCATCCCAGTTACACTACCATTACTGCACTAATGTTAACTATTCTATTGGCAGACCTACCGTGCCACACCCCCAAACCATGAGGAGTAATGTCCTCACTGGCTCAAAGGTGAAAAAGTGCAGTAGATTCCAAACGGAACAAATAAACACAGAAGAAGACAAACAAAAATACATAAGAGCAGCCAAATAGAACGAAGCAAAGATGGGAAATTGAACAGTAAAGAACAAAAAAGAAAAATTCATTATAATATATAAAAAAAAAATATTACAAAAAGATTTAAAAAGAAAAGTAAAATTCTAAGAACAGACAAAATAGGGGGGGTGGAGAACAGGGATCAAGGGGGGGTCGATGGTGGAGGGTTTGAGGAAGATGGGGGGGAGATGCAGGTGGTTCAATTTTTTTCTTCTTCTTCTCTCTCTTCTCCTTATTCTTCTCCTCCTTGGCCAGGATCCTTTGGACTTTTTCATATTCATCCCAAAGAAATTGTAATGGGTCCGGCTCCTTAGGCGGTGGGGGTTCCAACCACATAGGATAGAATTTGTTTGGGAACTCGTTGGGTTTGTCATTCACCATGGTTATAAGGAGGGCCAGACTGCTACGGTTAGAAGAGAAATGATGAGATGAAGACGAACTAACTTCGTATTTAAAATACTTAGACGGTGGAAAATGAATCGGCATATTAAAGTTTTGTCCCTTTCCAAGCCTGGCAATAAATTGGGAGTGTTTGGGGAATGATGAATCGCACAACTGAGTATGGGAAAAGAGAGCTCACACTAAATGATGGTCTAAATTTAGCCTTGGTATTTAAGGTGATCTCGTGTATCGCACAGCTGCACACTGAAAGATGTGGAATTCTGCGTTGCGCATGCTTAGGACTCTACAAGCAAGCTCTGACATGGCCCACGATTATGAAAATGATGCCATTTTAACCCCTTGATCGAGACCAACACTCAACCTCTGTGCATCATTTGTGTTGAGGCCTGTGCTTGCACAATGTCATGCATCCACTCAGTTGCCATCTACATCTACCCTTAAAATGGATTCCTATTTCAATTGAGAATAGCCTCCCTAAATTCATCTCCATAGTACTGACAAAAGTGAACATTATGAAGACTAATTTAAAAAAAATAAACATGCACACAGAACAGATATGGCACATAAATCGATATACAAAAAAAAAAAATTTCTATTAACTGAGAGGATATGTACAACTGTAATTACAATGAGAAGATAAGAAGGATAAGGAAAGAAGAGCCTAAGTACAATCTAGTCTAAGAGGAGGAAGAATCTGAATCTGTAAACCAGTCCCAGCCCATCTTTTGTGCATGTTTCCTAAGTGCAGCTTTGTCCTCTTTCTTGCAGGCTTGCTTCTCAGTTGGACTTATTTTCTTCCTAGCTTTGCCCACAGCTGGAGTCTTTTTTTTAGGCTGCCTTGGTTTCTTTGGTTGGGCTGGTGGTTTCTTCATGGTTGGAGCCTTTGGTGCCCTCACCCTTATCTTTCTGATTTTGGGTTCAGGAGGGATCATAGGGGATTTTCCTTTGTCCTCCTCAGTGGGGGCTACTGTGGACTTACCTTTTGCTTTGGGCTCAGGCTGGCTAGGGGGTTTTGCCTCCTCAGACTGGATAGCTGGCTCTTTGCCAATTTTAATAGAGGATGTTCTGTAAGCAGTCCTCTTAGCAATGACTTTCCTCTGTTTAGAATAAGTTTGCTCAGTTGGAGGTACAGCAGGGGTCTTGGTAGGTGGAGGCTGCTCTGTAGGAGGTGAGGAAGGATGGGTAGCAGGGGCCTTCCCTTTATCTGGCTGGATCTTTGGTTGTGCCTCCTCATTCTGGGCAACTGGAGTTGGAGTAGCTAGATTTTGGGTAGCTGGAGGCTCAAGTTCTGGCATGCGAATAGAGAGGGGTGGGCTACTGAGTTGCATTTCTGGCAGCAGCCAATGCAGTTTCCAATGAGACTATCTAGATTTTAGCTTTGAGGAGGTTGGTCTCATGGATTTCCTTTTAGACTCTGAAGATCTCCTGGGCATTGTTGAGCCTCTTTTCAAACATCCTGGTCTTCATCTTCTCTGCAGCAGTGTTGGCTTTCTCCAGCTCCAAATTTAGCTGATGATAAGCAGCCATAGATTGGGCCTTCTGATAGGCCTCCAAGATATTAGTCCACCCCAGGGAGATACCCAGTAATTTCTTTCCGTGGGATTCCTTCATTTCATCAATCTGCTGTAGCAGGGGGGTCTTAATGGACTGCCTAAGTTGGGCCATGTCCCTCCAGACATCCCTCTTAAGGTAGGGATTGTCCCTCATGGCATGGAGGATGGTGAGGTAGGGAGGGATGTAAAAAGAGTGTTTGGGTGCAATGGGAAGAGAGGAAGTGGAAGGAGCAAAATGTGATTGGTCCTGGGTGGGGGAAGTGGGGTTAAGAGTGGGTAAGTCTAGTTGTTGGGTGAGGGTAACAGGTTCTGGGTTTGTTTGTCAATGAATGTTGGAGGGGGTAGGATAAGAGGTGGGATGGAAGACATGGGGGGGAAAGAAAATGGGGTAGGCTTACTACGAGTAGGGGGTGATGGGGGAGGAAAAAGGGAATGGTGAAAGGTATGAAAGGAATGGGGGTTGGGGTGATAAAAGGGAATGTGGGTGGTGAATGGGGTTGAGAGTCAGGGCTAGAGTCTTGGATGTGAGAGTCAAGGGAAAGGACCAGGGGGGTTGGAGTGGATTGTTGAGGGATGGGTGGGTTGGTTAATGTCTGTAGGGTGGATTTGATGGGTGTGAGGTCAGTCTGCATCTGGTCCTGGGTGTGTGTAGTGGTGGACAGTTGGGATTGGATGTCTTGGATGAGGGAGAGGATGAGTGTCAGTGTGTCTAGGCTGGAGGGTTGAGTTTGTGTAGAGGATGGCACAGGTTGAAAAGGTGAGGAAGGTGCATGATAGAAAGTGGAAGGAGGGGGAGATTTAGGTTCTGGTGAGTGATGTTGTGATGTAATTGGGGAGTCCAGGAGGGGGGTGTAGTGGGTTGGCATAGTGTCAAGGAAAGTAGCCATGAAGGCTTGGAATCCTGTGGTTGTGTTGAGGTTAAGGTCCATGTCTGTGAATGGGGATGTAGTAGGTATGGCAGGGGTGGTGTCCTGGTCAATGTGAGGTGTGTCAGTGGGGATAAAAGGGATTGTGGGTGGTGTCTGGGAGATGGTGGGAGTTGTCTCAGTGGTTTTCCTTTTCTTATAGGAAATGAGTGGAGGGCTGTCAGGTTTATGTGAAGATGATCGGTGTATTGAGGTTGTGTATTGAAGTAGGATAGGGGATGGGGAGGGGCTAACATGGGGGGTGGTATCCTCCCAGGTACCAATCACAGGAGAAGGGGGTGTGGGGATAGATAATGAAGATAGAGGAGGGTGAAAGAGAGATGGAATAGGGGTAGTGGATGCTGGAGTAAAAGGTGGGGGGCTGAGGTGGCTACTGCAGCAGTGGTGGTAACAGGCTCTAAAATCTCCTCTATAGTGACAGGGGTGGGCCTTGTAACAGCTGCCTCGTCTGCTTGCTTGGGAATGGCCTGAGTCTCAGCCTTCTTCTTCTTTTGTGCTTCCATCAGGCTTCTGCTGATTCCCCATTGCCTCTTGGCAAAAGTAGTAGGGGCAAGGGTGGTAGTCCCCTCTGATTTTGCTATCTTGTACCCCCCCTTTAGTAGCAACTTGGTGATGACTCTAGCATAGGGAAGTGTGTGTGGCTTCTTATTCTGCCCCAATTTCTCCACCAGGTCCTTCATTGCCTCAAAGATTAACCATGCTGTATGGAAGCCATGGCCTAGAGAGAAGGAGTAGACAGCATCAGCAATCGAAGCTCTCCTCTCCTGCTGATGGCCTGAACAATAAATATTCTTTCTCAGGACCTGGTCAATGAAGAGGAGTCCAGGCTCCAACTCTCTTCTTCTGATTGAATCCCCTGAGGCCTTTAATCCTTTAGTCATTGTTCTTGCAATCGTATCAATTGAGGCACCAGGGGGGGGCATATCCACAGCTAGGGTCGAATACGACTGGGATGCCCAATACTTCGGCAATCACTTTGGGGCCAACTAACATTTCAAAGTCATTAATCAACACCAGCAAGCCTACTTGTCCATCCTTGTCTTTTTTGACCCTGATGTGCTGGTAAAAGAGTTGCACTAGCCTAGGGTAGGCTAGTGCTAGAATTCCTCTCATCAAGGGTGTCAGGCCCGCCTTGCTCATAAATTGAACGGCAAGGGCAGAGAGAGGCTCCTTCTCAAAGAAAGGTAGGTCGAAAGTTGTTTTAGGCTCTAATGGGATTTAAGCCATGAGCTCGGAAGGTGTAGAAAACTCAGGGGTTGGCTCCTCCACCTCCTCAACCATCTCCTTCCCTCTTTTCTGTGTCTTTGAAGTCTTGACCTTCTTAGCAGACAGCTCAATAGGGGCCTTATCCTTGCCCGTTTTCTTTGGTGCGCTCTTAGGGGCCATTACAAATTCTACCTTGAAAGATCTGAGTGCTTACCCTAAAATCCTAGGGTTTGGTTGATCGGCCTTACGATTACCTCAGAGCTTCTGAGAGGGCAACTGATGGGGATGACTTTGGGAACAAATCTGTAAATTCCTGGTGTGAATGATGGGTTGTAGAGTGGATGCTGGAGGAGAGAGGTAGAAGAGCACCGGAAGCTAGGGTTTTGCAGGGTGAAGAAGGAAGAGAGGACTGGAAATGGAGACAAGCGCGGGGTTCAAATACTTATCGTGAAGCTCGGCGCGCGTTGGAAATATCTGGTCGCGGGATTGGAAATGAACCTAGCGAAGGTGCTATTCAACTTGGATTGCATGACAATCTCCCAGGTTGGCCTTGGAGAGTGTGACAGCATGTGAAGAATTCCATGTGAATTGTGCGAGAGGTTCCCAGGTCTCTCCTTTTGGATTGCGCGAATGGCTCTGAGGTTCACTTTCAATCTCGTGACAGCTAATGATGTATTCCTTTTGAATTGCGCAAGAGTCTCTCAGGCTTCTTGTTGAACCTCGCGACAGCTAGTGAAATGCTCTATTTGGATCGCGCGAGAGGTTCCCAGGTTTACTTGAATCTCGCGACAGCTATTGAATGGTTCTATGTGAACTGTGCGAGAGTCTCTCAGGCCTCCTTTTGAACCCAGCGATAGCAAAGTAGTAAACATAGAGCATGTACTCTCGACACATTAAAATCAACCATTCAAGTAAAGATAACAAAAATCACCCTCCCACATTATGCATTCAAGCAAAAACAATCAATCCAAGAGCAGTAATCATCAAACCAAGCAAATAAAATTCAAATCAGACAGGTCCAGATTCAAGTGGGGCCACTAAAATTTCCTAGAGAATGTGAACAAAAGAAAGCAAGACAAGTCTAACAAAACTAAGGTACATATGATACAATATTGACACACCTGTGGATCAGTTTAATGAAGGATCCCCTTGAAAGTGAATGGTGTCCATAGGTTCAGCAGGTTTTTCAAAATAAGGCTTAAGCCTCTGACCATTCACCTTCAAGGTTTTCCCAGACTTGGGATCCTTGATTTCCACAGCACCAGATGGGGAAACACTCATGACAATGTAGGGACCTTCCCATCTGGATTTCAGTTTGCCAGGAAAAAATTTAAGTTTGGAGTTAAACAACCAAACCCTGTCACCAGCTATGAAGCTCTTTCTCAACAGCCCCTTATCAAAGAAAGCTTTGGACCTTTCCTTGTAGATTCGGGCATTGGCATATGCATCCATCCTCAGTTCATCCAATTCTGACAGCTGCAATAACCTATGATGACCAGCAGAAGTTAGGTTAAGATTTAAATGTTTAATGGCCCAATAGGCCCTGTGTTCTAACTCTACTGGGAGATGACAAGCCTTACCATAAATCAGTCTGAATGGGGACATACCAATGGGAGTCTTATAGGCAGTCCTATAAGCCCACAATGCATCATTAAGCTTTTCAACCCAGTCCTTCCTGTCAGTCCTCACAGTCTTCTCAAGGATGTGCTTGATCTCCCTATTTGAAATTTCAACTTACCCACTGGCTTGTGGGTGGTAGGGAGTAGCAATCCTATGGGTGACAGAATATTTCTTGAGCAAGCTCTCGAAATTTCTGTTGCAGAAATGGCTACCCCCATCACTGATAATCGCTCTAGGGGGTTTCAAATCTTGAGAAGATATTCTGCTTTATAAACTTGAGGATGACCTGATTATCATTAGTTCTTGTGGCAACAGCTTCTACCCATTTTGAAACATAATCCACTACCACTATGATGAAATGATAACCATTTAAAGGAGGAAAGGGGCCCATAAAGTCAATACCCCAGACATCAAACAGTTCCACAACAAGGATGGGCTGCAAAGGCATTAAGTTTCTCTTGGACAGCCCTCCTAATTTCTGACATCTCTCACATGTCCTACAGTGTGTATGGGCATCTCTGAATAAAGAAAGCCAATAGAACCCACACTGTAAGACCTTGTCAGCTATTTTTCTTCCACTAAAGTGACCCCCATAGGCATTTTCATGACACATGGCCAGAATACTGGGGACATCACTTTCTGGAACACATTTCCGAATGATTTGGTCTGCATAATACTTGTATAAGCAAGGTTCCTCTCAGAAAATGAATTTGACCTGTGAGAAAAACAACTCTTTGTCCATTTTGGTCCAATGGGCAAGAATCTTGCCTATAACTAGATAATTGACAATGTGTGCATACCAAGGAACCAAGGATTGGATGGCAAACAATTGCTCATCCGGGAAGACATCGTTTGTAGGATCATCAATACATTTCTCTAACACAATTCTAGACAAGTGGTCAGCCACCGCATTTTCTACACCCTTTTTGTCCTTCATTTCAATGTTAAACTCCTGCAATAGGAGTATCCATCAAATCAGCCTAGGCTTAACATCCTTCTTGGACAATAGGTACTTCAATGCTGAGTGGTCTGTGAAAATTATAGTTTTAGACCCAAGTAGGTAAGGTCTAAATTTGTCAATAGCAAAAACCACTGTCAGAAGCTCCTTCTCAGTTGTTGTGTAATTTAGCTGAGCTTCAGCAAGTGATTTGCTGAGATAGGCAATGACCACAGGAAGCTTATCTTTTATTTGACCCAAAATAGCACCTATTTTCAAGTCAGATGCATCACACATCAACTCAAAGGGGAGTGCATAGTCAGGTCTTTGGAGTACAGGGGCAGAGGTGAGGTAAATCTTCAAAGTTTCAAAAGCCTCAAGACATTCAGCAGAAAAGTCAAAGGGCACATCCTGGCAGAGCAGGTGGGACAATGGTTTAGCAATTTTACTGAAGTCTTTAATGAACCTCCTATAGAATTCAGCATCTCCAAGGAAAGATCTAATTTGTTTGACTGTTCTTGGAGGGGGCAAACTTGCAATGAGGTCAACTTGGGCCTTATCTACCTCAATCCCATCTTTAAAGACTACATGGCCCAACACAATACCTTGTGTTACCATGAAGTGGCTCTTTTCCCAACTTAAGACCAAATTGGTCTCCTCACATCTTTGCAAGACCAGGTGGAGGTGTTCCAGACATTGGCCAAAACTGTCCCCATATACAGAAAAATCATCCATAAAAATTTCTAAGAATTTGTCAATCATATCAGAGAATATGGCATACATACACCTCTGAAAAGTGGCTGGGGCATTACACAGCCCAAAAGGCATCCTTCGGTAAGCAAAGGTGCCAAAAGGACAAGTAAATGTAGTTTGCTTTTGATCAAGAGGGTGCACAGGGATCTGGTTGTACCCTGAGTACCCATCAAGAAAATAGTAAAAACTTTTTCAGCCAACTTATCCAGAATTTGATCAATGAATGGGAGAGAGAAGTGGTCTTTTCTATTCTTATAGTTGAGCTTTCGATAATCGATGCAAACTCTTCAGCCAGTGGTCTCCCTGGCTGATCTCAGCTCTCCAGACTCAATTGTGATAACTATTATGTCAGATTTCTTGGGCACCACTTGGATAGGTGCCACCCATTCAGAATCAGAAATGGGGTAAATTACCCCAGCATCTAGCAATTTGATGATTTCTTTTAGGACCACTTCCTGCATGTGAGGATTCAATTCCTCTGCATTTCCCTGGAGGGTGTTGAGCCTCCTCTAGATGGATCCTGTGCATACAGATTGATGCATCTATCCCTCCTAGATTAGCAATGGTCCAGCCAATTGCCTTTTTATGCTTCCTCAAGACTGTTAGTAATTCCTCCTCTTGCTCATTGGTAAGAGAAGAGGAGATAATTACCGAAAGTTTTTCATCTTTCTCAAGGAAAACATATTTCAATATTTCTGGAAGCTTCTTGAGCTCCAGATCAGGGGCTTGTTGGATGGATGGCAGGATTGGTGGTTTGTTGGTTTGAGGAAGGGGCAGCAATGTAGGTTTCCAAATGGAATGCTGCACTAAGCCCACAGAAGACTTCAATGTGGACATGTCTTCTGGCATTACAGCTGGGCTTCCTTCCTCTACCATGTCCCAAACTTCAGTTAAACTTGTGACAATGTTGCTCCACTCCAGCAGAGTGGGCAATTCTTCTTCAGCATCTTCTTCTAGTACATCCACTGCAAAGCTTTCCTCATTGTCCAGCTGAGGGTACTTTGCACTGTTGTACATATTAAGCTCAACCTTCATATGTCTGAAAGTTACTTCCATGATCCCTAACCTGCATTGAATGCCTGCATTGGCAGTGGCCAAGAATGGGATGCCCAAAATAACAGGTATAGGGGTTGTACTCTTGTTACAGCCCATGTCCAAAATAAGGAAGTCTGCAGGGTAGAAGAACTTGTCCACCCCTACCAAGACATCCTCAACCACTCCCATGGGTCTCCTTTCAGACCTATCAGCCATCAATAGCACAATGGGGGTGGGTTTTAGCTCCCCCAAACCTAGCTGCTGATACACACTGTATGGCAGCAGGTTAACACTGGCTCAACGGTCTGGAAGGGCCCTTCCAATTGTGTGGTCTCTAATTATGCAGGGAATAGTGGGTATCCCTGGGTCTTGCAACTTCTCACGCATTGTCATGTTTAATACAGAATTAACTGTATCAGTTGCAAAGACGTTTTTGGACAAATGGCCTTTAGCTTTTCTTTTCTGAGTACAAAGGTCTTTCAGAAATTTTACATAGGCTGGGACCTATCGAATTGCATCAAGCAGAGGCAAATTGATTTTTACCTGCTTAACGGTCTCCATCATTTCCTCTATCTGTGCATTCCCCTTATCAAAAGGGGCAGGGCCATTCAAAGCCTGAGGAAATGGAAACTGAGGTACTGCTGGTTCCTCAGCTGCAAGCCTATGACTGAACTTTTGTTTTTTTCTTTTTTCATCTTTTATTTTCTGCTGAGGCTCAACTACAGCCTCTTTATTTTTCCCTTGTTGCAGGGTAGCAGGCAACTCTTGGCTCTGTGGTCTCACAAATTCTCTTTCACTTTCATTCGAAAGTTCCTTGGAAATGACCTCTCCTTGTTTCTTTCCCACTTGGTTATCTACCAGCCTGCCAGACCTTAGGGTTGTGATGGCATTAGCACCCTCAAAACTTGAGGAGCCTTCTCCAATCGAAAATTGGCCCTTAGGGTTGGCCACTGGCTAGGTTGGCAACCTGCCCTCATCTCTTTTGGCCAAGGCATTGCCTATTTGGCCTAGCTGCTCTTCTATTTTCTTTATGCTTTGACTGTGAGAAGTCACAGTCTGAGTCAAGGGTCCAAGGCTTTGCAATGAGGTCAAAACCTGATCCTCAAAAGAACCATTTCGAGGCTGAGGTGGAGGAACTATCAACTGATTTTGCTGCTGGGGCTGCTGCTGATGCTGGAAATTTGACCTTGGGGCATAACCCTAGTTAAATTGCTGCTGTGGCCTTTGAGATAAGGCCAACATCAGTTGTGGCTGCATGTAATTGTCTTGTCACCACCTCAAATTTGGGTGGTCTCCCCATTGGTAACCAGCATTTTGGTGCTGATATCCAAATGGTTGTTTGTTGTAGCCACCAGATTGTTACTGGCCAAATGATTGTGCAGTAGCAGTTTGTTCCATCACATACTCAGGATATTGCCCTACAAATGGGCACTCTTCCACTGTGTGTTGTGGAGATTGGCATATCAGACATGCCTCCATCACTTGTGCAGCCAATCTAGGCTGTACCACAATTAATGTTTATCAAACTTATCCGAAAGATTGGCCATCTGCATTCTCAGGTCATTGTTTCCACTAACTTCATACATCTTTCCTTTGGAAGTTTCAACAAGTCCCAGCTTAGGAGAAGGCTCTTGAACAGTTCTAGATGAGGACATCTTTTGGAAAGCATTTTCACTGATGGCCTCGAACAAGTCCCATACCTCATCAGTTGTTTTATGCATGTAAGTTCTATCACAAGAGGCATCTACCATGTCTCTGCTTTTCTCATCAATCCCATTATAGAAGCTCTAGACAAGCTGCCAGTCAGGGATTTTGTGGTGGGGACATTGTTTGAGCATCTCCTTAAATCTGTCCCATGATTGATTAAAATCCTCAGTTGGGGATTAGGCAAAAGCAAGTATTGCCTTCCTCAACTAGCTGATTTTTGTCTTTGGGAAGAATTTGGTCAGAAATCTTATCCGTAGGTCTTTCCAAGAAGTGATGCTGTTGTATGGGAGAGTAGCTAACCAGGTGCTGGCCCTGTCCTTTAGGGAGAAAGGAAAGAGCCTTAATCTGGTGGCTTCTGGTCCCAAACCAGCGATGGAGCATATCGTGCACAGGGCCAAGAATTGGTCAATGTGCTTGTAAGGGTCTTCCTTGCTAAGCCCATGGAAAGAGAGAAGCATTTGGATGATGGAGGTTCTAATCTCATAGTTTCTCTGAACATCTGGGAATTGAATGCTGAATGGGGAATTATAATCATCAAGAGCATTCAATTCCTTCACTGTTCTGGGTTCCTCTTCACCCATGATTGTTGTCTCAATTTCAATAGGGGGCTCAACTGTGGTGTGTATGTGCCTTCTTGGTCTTCTGCCCCTTTCTATCTCGGGGTTAGGAGGCTCTAATGTGGGACTGAGAGATCTCCTTCCTAACATGCACACACACCAACAGCAGGGAAGACTACTTGCAGACACATTGCAAAAAAAAAAAATTACTACTATCCTAGTCAATTGCTACGGAATTTTCAAAGGAGAAGTAGACTGAGTTTTTGAAGGTTAGAGAAACGCAAACAGAGGTAACTAGACTCTCAGTGCAGTTCAACTTTCCTTCTCTGCTACTGTCCAGATCTGCAAGAAAAATTCCAAATGTAAATCAGCAGTATCAATTATTCACAAGTACAGCTACTAAAGAATAAAGAATACAAAAATCCAGGGTCTACTAATAGATCAAGATTCCCTGACAGCGGCACTAAAAACTTGTTAGGGTATTTTATGTGCTTACTGCTGACTTTATTGGAGACAGTGATAAGAATGTGTTGGTGAAAATGAATCAAAGGTGGATTGAAAACTACACAGCAGCAAGCCTAAAAATACATAGACCTGTAAGATACAGGGCCTATTGTAGCAAGTTTTAATAAGTAAGAGTTTGTCCCATAGAGAAAGTTGATCTAAAGCTCCAAGGGAGCTATCTTTAGTAGGCCCTCCAGATCTAGCTACAGATCTGACAATCCTAAATGGAAGGAGATTTAAGGTCACTATTATCTAAATCCTAAGGTAACCTAATGCCTAAACTACATAAATGGTTGAGAAGAATGATGGAGTGTGAGAAAATAAATAAAAAAGGGTGAGAAGTAAGCTATTAGGTACAGATCTGATAGGTCTTATAACTCATACTCAGATCTGCTGCTATAGAAATCCTATCCAATGGCTACATTATCAAAGAGGAGAAAGGATCCAACTCACCCCTGTGTCATGATCCAATCCCTTATGGCTATAACCTGTCCACTTAAATGGTCACAAACTATCGAATAGGGGAACCACAATCCAGAGATGGGTCAGAATAAATTTATCATTGTAGGCACTACTTCTTCCAGACTACCAGCTCAAGAATCCATAGGAACCTCAACCTCTAAAGTTCTGTGTAGGGCTAGGCCTGTAATGTGCACTTGCCTGGACACACAAACCAGCAAGAGTTTGAGTACTAGCTTTTTAAGCTTAGCTGTTCACTGCTTTAGAAAGACAGCAGTGATCCAGTCACAAGCCTATAATATCTACACCCAGATCAGATCTGTCATCTGATGGTGGATCTATACAAATACAGGGGAGTCTATCTCTGCACAATCTCTCACAAGGCTACAAGCACAAGTGCAGAGAAGAAGAATCTGTCTTAGATCTGTGGATTGGCCTCACCCTAGGGCTATAAGCTTTCCACTTGAATGGTCACAGACTATCCATAGAGGTTATCCTCCTCACAGAGGTCTAAGACAGAACAAGAACATTGTTGCCACCACCATGTTCACAAGGCTACCAGCTCGAGCTCCCATGGGGATTCAGATTTAGTGGATCCTATGGTGGGGCATAGGCCTGCAATGTGCCTAACCTGGACACACAGGTCACTTTGATCTAAATAAACCTTAAAAACAATCCTCCATTGCTTACAATGAAACATAGCAATGGAGGATCTCAAGGCAACAATCTTGTACAGAACAACTCACAAAACACCAATCCCATACATACATAAGATCCTATTATAAAACTCTATTAAATCTATTCCAAATAGACATACAAAGGCATAGTCAGCAAGTGCTAGACTATGGAGAGAAGAAAAAGGGAAAAAGAAACTGCCTAAACCCTAACCTTAGCCTCACAATTCTCATGAGGTTTCAAGAAGAATCTGAAGTCCCCCCTAAACCTAAACTAGGCTTAGGCTTATATAGCAGTCAGCTCTCTGAGAATTAGGGTTAGGAAAACCCTAAGCACGGCTCATTCCTTGATGAATCTCACGGTGATCCTTGCAAAGGAACAATGTGTATGGGCTTCGGATCAGTGGCTTTCACGAAGGTTTGTATCCATGACCATCTTGCGATAGTCTTGGCAGAATGCTGAAGCTCTCTCTCCTTAGTGAATTGCGCAAAGATTAACGGCTCCTTTCTTGAGCTGTGCAAGGCTGCGCGAGCGCTTCTAACTAAGACTCGCGAGAACTGCGTGAAGTATGCTTTTTACTCCCTGCTGAACCCTGCGACATCTGTGCGAGCCATTCTTCTTGACTTGTTTCTGCTTTGCTATGTCTATGCTGCAACCAATTCTCTGTCTGGGTTCAACCTCCCTTCTTCTGAGGAACTTCTGGGGCAACAGTAGTCTTCTTGGCATGGTTAGAGCCTTCTCTGCAGCTGCTGCTTATTACCTATAGGATAGACTTAAAACACATTTATTAAATGATTAAGGGTCTAACAGATATTAAGTTAAGGGGTGAAAAGTGGTACTTTTCAGGTCTTAACAGGTACCTTCACTGAAAACCCTCAGGAGACTCCACTCCTCCACTAGGGATCACCTAGGGGTTTAAAAGGCTTGCTGCATGCGCCAAATGCACCCATGTTCCCTACGAAAGTGGCATTTAATTTCATAGGTTTGCTATTTTAAATTTCACTTTGCTCGAGGACTAGCAAAAGTTAGGTTTGGGGGTGTGTTACTCACTATTTTATGTCACATTTTACCCTTCAAACCTAGCTTTGGCTAAGCCTCTGAGTAGCTAATAATTACTTTTTAGTGTTGTTTTACAGCAAGGAGGTAATTTTTTCCTTAGTGCAGTTTTTCGTTAAAAAGTGCCATTAAGGAGGAATTTTCAATCATTTACGAGCAAAGACAGAGAGATGTGCTTCCACATATGATGAAGAACTACTGTAGCAGCAATATAGCTTTAGCCTAAGAAATCTATGAGCATCAATTGGGTGTCCATTTCAGCACTCACATCTGTTTTAGATAAAGCCGTGTGGACATGCTTTGTGGTCTACCATCTCAAGCTGCAACAGATGCAAAGCCATGTGGTTCTGCCCAACAAGTTGTAGCAACTGCACAATTCTTAGCTAATGCACACATCAACAAGCTACAGCAGTGGAGGTTTTCAATGAAGAAGAACATATCAATCAGCAGTTACACATGAGGAACTTGGTTGGAGCAGCTCAAGCATCAGCACCTTCAAGAGCTTCGAATCATATGTAATGTCCATTTAATTCCATCAAAGGGACAGCTGCTGCACATGCAATAAACCACAGCAGCTCCAGCAGCATGTCAACCTATTAAGTAGATGAGTGCACAATCAAAGCTGCCCATCGATTGGTGTAGATGTTACTCTAGTAGAACCTATCGAGCAGAAGAGATGGCTGCACACTCAACCTGTCGACTTATGCATATAAACTCTCCCATGCAGCTGCAAGTTCAACCTCTCGACTGCAAGCTTCCCAGCCCCTTAAACCTCTCGACAACAAGACCATCCTCCCATGATACCTATCAACAACATGAGGCTGCAGCCGCACACTCAATCCTCTCGAAAACTTAAAGCAAGTGCAGCCTTGTCCTTGATCCTGTCGAGTTGTGCTTCATCAAACCTGTTGACAAACTATTTGTATAAGCAATTGAACCTGTCGACAGCATTGCTCCCAGCTCCATGCACTTAATCCTCACGACAGCTTCAGCTAGCCAACCTCTCGACTTCTTCATTACATAAACCTGTCGACCACTTGCAAACTCCAGCAGCCCAAACCTCTAGAAATGCTGCTACAATCTTCAGTTATCAACTCCAACCTCCCATCCAACCTCTCGACTACACCTACTACAAGCTCCCATCAATCCTATCAAAATGCACTTGCACTCCCCAGCCTCTTAATCCTCTCGAATTACACCAATTATCCCAGCAACCTCACGACCAGCTACAGCCAAGAACCTCTCGAACACACCATCAGCTCTCCACTTCAATCCTCTCGAGTTGGTCTTCAAGGCTTTAGCAACCTGTCAACCACTTGTTTAAAAGCTGCACCAAACCTGTCGGCAGATATCCCTTCTGTAGCTTTTATCCTCTCGAAGAGCACTTGGCTTCAGCAACAAACCTCTCGAACTTCATCTTCCCCATCTACATTGAGCTGCAACCATGTGATTAAATATCAGCAGATGGGTGCAATTACTTGAGGTGAGCAGCTGGAAATAATAATCGACAACAGGGGTAATAAAGCTTGGGTTCATTTGGTTGACAGCAAGTATAAAGAGGAGCAGCAGGTATTTTGTGGTTGGCAAGGGCAAACTTGGAACTCCAAGGCATGGAAGAGGTCTACACATGGGCAGGTTGTGTGTAGGAATTAGTGAAGGTTTTAGCATAAAATATTTTTGGTTGGCAAGGGCAGTTTTGGGAACTTCAAAGCATCGAATCCTCTCCTCTAATTGGCTGCAATTCAAAGCACATGGATCACTGCATTTGTATAAATAGAACTCCTTGCTGTTGTAATTTCTCAGCAAGGAATCCATATAGCTATGGTTTTCCTTAGCTTATTTAGGTTTAGTTTTTAGTTTTATTTTTTCTTTTCTCTTCCCCCTTCTCTCCCTAATCCAGCATGTTAGATTAGATCTAGATAGCAGTTCAGATCTAGTTTTTGTTGTAATTTGGCATGAAGGTCTTGTGGATTGATGCACAGACTACAGATCTGAGAACAATATCATTGTAAAATATTTTTGATTGAATGATTTATTGATTTTATAGCTTAGTTAGATCTGTAGATCATCTTGTTTCACTTGATTCTCGATCGGATTTGTGTAGATGGGACCAGCCCACTCACTTAACTAGTAGATCTCTTAAAGGCCATTTGATCTCCCTAGATCTGTTCCTCCTGTGGGATCTTATGCCTGTGGCCTGGCATTCATAGCATTTGTAGTGGTTATCATGTTCTGAGGGAGGCCTTAGAATGGAGGGACTCTATTGGATGGTTTGTGACCATTTAAGTGGACAGATCATAGCCTTAAGAGCAATCTAATTCTCTGGATGAAATCAGATTCTTCTATCCTGTAGCTGTGCTTGTAGCCAGATAGGGGATTACTACAAATTCACAAGCCTTGATCTGAGTTGTAATGAAAACCAGGCCCTCATCTTCTTCAATCTTTTAGATTTAGTTTTATATTTCTGTTTTGTAGATTAATTAGATCTAGTGACACCCGAAATACTCTCTTTCTTCTTAGAATTACCAAATCTATAGCCCGATCTGGAGGTCTACTATACACCTTCTAGGTTTAGTTCACTACTCCCTGTGGGACAAACTCTTACTTATCAAGACTTGCTACAATGCACCCTGTATCTTACAGGTCTAGGATATTTTAGATGTGCTGAATCCATCTTTTATTTTTCTTTATTTTTATTTTGTTTTTATCATTACATAATAAATTAGCACGCTGAAAATCCCCAACAACAGTGTGGAGCTGAATAAGAACTTACCAACAGAAACCTAGGGTTTCTCATATCTCGATGTGCACGACACCAAATCACTCTAAAATAGGTGCAAAATGTAGCTTTATAGAAATTGAAACACTTGGAGCAATGGCAAGGTACTGGGAGTTTGAACCAGTGAGGGAGAGGAAGAAGAAGGAAATGCGAAATCGACAAATAAGAGACAAAGCAGGCACACAGAAGTCGTCGAATGGCAGAAATGATTTGTCGATAGGTTTCAAATAATGCAAAATGTGTTTCGACGGGATTGGGGGAAAGGTGTCGATAGGTTGCCTCAACATGTCGAGGAGATAATTTGTGTGCTTATGGTGTTGAGAGGTTGGCTGAACCCCTCGAAAGGTACATAGGCTTCAGATTTACAAGTCAAGAGGTACAGACCACCTCTCGATAGCTAACTCAACATCTCGACAAGTTCAAGAGATCCTGTCGAAACTCACATTTACAGCTTCAGAACCTATCGAGAATCGACTCAAACCTCTCGACAGATCTCAAATCTTATCGACATGCATATTAGGAACCTCCAAAACCTGTCGATCATCAATTTAAACCTCTCGACATGCATGTTTTACATTCTTAACCTATTTCTCAGCAGTTCCCTTGTCCCCATTCATGTAAGTTTGTCACTTCTACTTTGTTCCCTTTTGGATTCCCCAGAGATTGAGAGCATTTCTGGCTCAAACAAGTTAGATTCCTTATTCCAACTAAAGAACTAAGCACACATGGCAACATATATACAATGCCAAATTAGTAATGAAAATAGAAATAGCAACAAAAACTGACAAAAGCAGCAATTATTATACATATTATACATTGTTGAAAATCAGTCATGTTGTGGAGGTTCTTAAAGGTGAATGGTCAGCACAGGCTCTACTATATTTTCAACAAAGAGCTTGAGCCTTTGACCATTAACTTTCATGATCCAACCATCTTTGGGATCCTTGATTTCAACAGCTCCAGATGAGGATACATGCTCTACCATGTAACGTCCCTCCCATCTGGATCTCAACTTACCTAGGAAAATTTTCAATTTAGAGTTGAACAACCATACCTTGCTGCCAGCAGTGAACTCCTTCCTCAGTAAATGCTTATCATAGAAGGCTTTGGTTTTCTCTTTATAGATCCTAGCATTGGAGTATGCTTCCAATCTTAGCTCTGACAGCTGGAGCCTCCTGTGCATACCAGCAGAAGTTAGATCAATGTTCAATGTTTTAACAACCCAATAAGCCTTGTGCTCAAGCTCTAGTGGTAAATGACATGCCTTGCCATATACTAGTCTGAAAGGGGACATGCCAATTAGGGTCTTATAGGCAGTCCTATAAGCCCACAGTGCATCATTAAGCTTCATGGCCCAGTCCTTCCTATCTGCCCTAACTATCTTCTCTAGGATGTGCTTATCTCCCTATTTGATATTTCAACCTGCCCACTAGTCTGGGAGTGGTAGGAAGTTACAATCCTATGTGTAACAAAATATTTCTTAAGCAAGCTCTCAAAATTTCTGTTACAAAAATGGTTGCCCCCATCACTGATGATGGCTCTAGGGGTATCAAATCTTGAGAAGATATTTTCTTTGATAAGTTTTAAGACAGCCTTATGGTCATTAGTCCTTATGGCAATGGCTTCAACCCATTTGGACACATAGTCCACTGCCACAAGGATAAAACTATACCTATATGAAGAATGAAAGGGGCCCATAAAATTTATTCCCCAGATATCAAAAAGTTCAACAACAAGTATAGGCTGTAGAGGCATGGAGTTTCTTTTTGAGATACTTACAATTTTTTTGGCATCTGTCACAAGCTTTACAAAGCTGCCATGCATTCTTGAAGAGAGTGGGCCAGTAAAATCCACTTTGGAGCACCTTAACAGCAGTCTTGTTGCCACTGAAATGGCCTCCACAAGCCTGTTCCTGACACATGATTAGTATGTTGTGGAAATCCTCATCAGGGACACATCTCCTCACAACTTGGTCTGCACAATACTTGAACAGGTATGAATCCTCCCACATGTAATGTCTGATCTATGAAAAGAACAGCTCTTTGTCCATTTTGTTCCAATGTGGGGGGATCTTACCCACTGCCAAGTAGTTCACAATGTTTGCAAACCAAGGTGTAGAAGTGTTGATAGTAAACAAATGTTCATCTGGGAAAGAATCATTGATAGGCAACCTATCAAACTCCTCAGCTAGGACCTAAATAAGTGGTCTGCAAACATATTTTCAACCCCCTTTTTATCCTTAATCTCAAGATCAAACTCCTATAATAGGAGTTTCCATCTGATTAATCTTGGCTTAGCATCCTTTTTTGACAAAAGGTACTTCAGGGCTGAGTGGTCTGTGAACACCACTATCCTAAATCCCAACACATAAGACCTGAATTTCTCTAAAGCATAGACAATTACCAACAATTCCTTCTCAGTTATGGTGTAATTTAACTAAGCATCAATCATGATTTTACCTACATAAGCAATCACACAAGGGTCCTTATCCTTCCTTTGTTCTAAGACTGCACCAATAGCAAAATTTGATGCATCACACATCAACTCAAATGACAAAGAAAAACTAGGTGCTTGAAGGATAGGTGCAGATGTTAAACAACCTTTCAAAAGTTCAAAGGCATGGAGACATTCATCATTAAATTCAAAGGGAACCTCTTGACACAACAGGTGATAAAGAGGTTTTGTGATCTTGCTAAAATCCTTGATAAATCTCCTATAGAACCCAGCATGCCCCAAGAAAGATCTGACTTATTTCATAGTTTTTTATGGGGGAAAATGTACAATTAGATTAATTTTAGTGTTGTCTACTTCAATGCCTCTGTGGGAAACCACATGGCCAAGGACAATGCCTTGATTGACCATAAAATGACTCTTTTCTCAACACAAAACTAAGTTGGTTTCCTCACATCTCTGCAACACAAGGCTGAGATGGTGTAGACATTGGTTAAAGCTATCCCTAAAAATAGAGAAATCATCCATGAATATCTCTAAAAACTTATCAATCATGTCAAAAAATATAGCATGCATACACCTTTGGAAAGTTGCAGGGGCATTGCACAGTCAAAATGGCATCCTTCTATAAGCAAAGGTGCTAACTGGGCATGTGAAAGTTGTTTTTTCTTGATCTTGTGGATAAACAGGGATTTGGTTATACCCTAAATATCTATCAAAAAAATAATAGAAAGCCTTACCTGCCAACTTATCCAAAATTTGGTCAATGAAGGGCAAATGGAAGTGGTGTTTTTTTGTTTTCAAATTGAGCTTCTGATAGTCTATACACACCCTCCAGCCTATGGTTTCCCTAGTTGGAACAAGCTCACCAGAATCAGTTTTAATTACAGTAATTCTAGATTTCTTAGGGACCACCTGAGTAGGTACCACCCATTCGAAATCTGAAATAGGGTAGATGACTCCAGCATCTAACAATTTGAACTCTTCTTTCATTACCACTTCTTGCTGTGGGGGTTCAATTTTCTCTGTATTTCTTTAGAGGGTTTGGAATCCTCTTCCTAGTGGATTTCATGCATGAACAAAACAAGGCTAATGCCCTCAAGGTCTATAATGGTCCAGCCTATTGCTCTCTTATTCTTCTTTAAAACACAACAGTTCTTCCGCTTGCTCATCAGTGAGAGAGGAAGATATGATCACTGGCAACTTCTTTTTTGCCCCCAAAAAATCATATTTCAAGGTCTTAGGTAGCTGTTTCAACTCCACGTCAGGAGGACATATGAAAGAAGGCAACAAAGGTGCCTTTGATGGTGGTGGAAGAGGCAGCAAAGCAGGTTTCCATAGTGGATACCTTGTTGTTGGCCCCATATCAGAAATTAAGGCTTTCACCTCTTGAACTATGGGTGTAGGAGCCTTCTCTTCTACAATCTCACTCCACACATTCTCCAAAACATCATAAAAATTATCACCGTGCAGCAGCTTGGGCAAAGTCTCTTCCACAAGCTCATCAAAAACATCAATTAAAAAGCAATCCTCACTATCCAAGTAAGGCTGGCTGGCTGCATTATAAACATTCAGTTTCACTTTCATGTTGGTAAAAGATACCTCCATTACTCCTGATCTACACTAAATGCAAGCATTGGCAGTGGCCAAGAAAGGCCTGCCCAAAATCACAGGAATAGAGGTGGTGCACTTGTTTGGCTCCATGTCAAGTACCAAAAAATTTGCTGGGTAGAAAAACTTATCAACCCCAACTAATGCATCCTCTATCATTACCATAGGCCTCCTTTCAGATCTGTCAGCTAATTGTAGTATCACATGTGTGGGCTTCAATTCTCTCAAGCCTAACTTCTCATAAACTGAATATGAAAGTAGGTTTACACTAGCTCCCAGATCTAACAAGGCATTCTCATTGGTAGATCCCCAATGATACAGGGGATTGTGGGAACTCTATGGTCTTAAAGCTTGATTGGGGTTGCAATGGATAGCACTTGGTTCCTTTTCTCAGTATAAAAGACCTTCTTGGATAGGTGTATCCTAGACTGTCTTTTGTGGGTACACAATTCTTTCAAGAACTTTACATAGGCTGGAACTTGCTTGATAGCATCAAGTAAAGGCAAGTTGATCTTTACTTGTTTAAATGTTTCCATCATCTCCTCCACTTTAGCATTCCCCTTGTCAAAAGGAGAAGGTGCTTGAAGTGCATTAGGAAATGGCAAATGGAGAACTAATCTCCCATTTGCTGTCTTCGCAAGCTCATCAGATTTTTCTTTATTTTTATTTTCAGTTTTTTCTTGGGGTACATCCGCACCCCCTTTATTTTTTATATGATGCTCCTGTTGTATATCTCCATGGGTTGTTCTTTCATTTCTTGGACTGTTCTCAGACTCAAAACCAACCTGATTATCAACCAGCCTTCCACTCCTCAAAGTGATGACAGATTTGGCTTCTTCATAGGAAGAAGTCTCACCACCATGTACTGCCCTCTTGGGTTATTCATGGGCTGACTTGGCAGTCTTCCCTCCTCTCTCTTAGTCAAAGTATTAGATAGCTAACTAAGGTGGTCCTCTATCTTTTTAACAGTTTGGCTATGAGAGTTGATAGTTTGCGATAAAGAGCCTAAATTCTGCAGTGAAGCCAGAACTTGCTCTTCAAATGTGAGGGATCTAGAGGGTGCTGGGACTAGTGCACTTTGCTGCACAAGTTGAGCCATTGGCTAGGCCATAGGCTGCTGGTAATGGGGCCTTGGAAAGTAGTTCTGCTAGTAGGGTTGGGCATTCCTATAAGGCATAGGATACTATTGCGGTTGTTGCTGCTGCTGGTTTGGAAAGGTATCTTGTCTCCACCTCAAGTTGGGGTGGTTTCTTCAATGACAACCAGTAGTAGGCTGCTATCCATAGGACTGAGCAGCATTCATATGTTTCATCACACGGTCTAGAAATTAGGCAGCAGAGGGACATTCCTCAAGGGAGTGAGTGGGGGACTAGCATATCACACATGCCTCCTCCACTTTGGCAGCCATTGGAGACTGCATTGCTCCCAGGAGCTTATCAAACTATTGAGTCAAGTTGTCCACTTTCCTTTCCAAATCATTGTATCCACTCACCTCATACATTTTTTCTCTTGTGGTATTTTCTCTCACCAATCTAGCAAGTGTCTCAAAGTCCATTGACAAGGTCTCCCTTTGCATGGAGTTTTCACTAATGATAGTAAACAACTCCCAAGCCTCATCAGCTATTTTGTAGAGGTAAGTACCACCACATGACGCATCAACCATATCCCTGCTCTTCGGATCAATTCCTTGATAGAAACTTTGAATAAGTTCTCATTCAGAAATTTGGTGATGAGGAAATTACTTCAAGAGTTCTTTAAATCTCTCCCATGCTTGGTGAAAGTATTTAGTTGGGGCTTGAGCAAATGAAATTATGTTCTTCCTTAGCTAACTTGTTTTGGACATGGGGAAAAACTTAGCCAAGAACTGACATTGAAGGTCATTCCAGGACTGAATACTATTGGTTGGGAGCATTGACAACCAAGTTCTGGCTCTATCCTTTAATGAAAAAGGAAAGAGTCTTAACCTAGTTACTTCCTCCCCCAAACTTGTGATGTTGAAAGTAGTGCACAGTCCTAAAAATTCATCAATGTGCTTATATCGATCTTCTTTGCTCAGGCTATGGTATGAGGCTAGCATTTGTATGATGGAGGATTTTATCTCATAGTTCCCTTGGATAGCAAGGAATTGAATGCAGAAGGGGGAATTGTAAACCTCTGGTGCATTGAATTCCTTTAATGTCCTAGGTTGCTCACCCATTGCAGTGCTATCAAAATCAACCACAGATGTGTGTATGGGTTGCTTAGGTCTGAGAAGTCTCTTAACTTTAGGATCTAAGGGAGAAATCTTAGGATTAAGAGATCTCCTCCCAAGCATACACACAACAAAAATACAGGGCAACATACAGAATGATAGTACAGATTTAAGCAAAACAAATTCAAAAACACACAACTAATGCTGCAGATCTAAAAATATACAGATCTAGAAATGTAAGAGGGGTAAGAAATACAAACTTTAGCACAGCTTCCTCCTCCAATTAGTACAAAGCTCCTCTCAAAACAATAAATCCAGATCTATAATCACAAAATTAAACTATAAAAAACTACGCAGTAATTAGTCAAACACTAGATAGGCAATTATAAATCTAAATCTAAAATGAAAAAAAATTAGATCTACCCATTTAAAAACACAAGTCCCCGACAACGGCACCAAAAACTTGTTGTCTTGCTTACCTTATAAATATTAAATGGTTAAAACAGCAAATTAAATGAACAAACTACAACAAAGTGGGCTTAAGGCAAGAAAGCAGTCCTGCAAGAACCAGGGCTGTTATAGCAAGTTTTAATAGGTAAGTCAGGGTAGGTCCACAGGGAAATGTGTTTTGAAATAAGGTAAATCTCCATATCTATGATAGATCTAGCACTCTATCCTAATTTAGACTAAATCAAAACAGGAAGGACGAGAGGGTTCTGAGATTTGTCACTTTACTAAGAACTACAAAATTCCAATATAAAATGATCCAGATTTGATTGAACTCAGATTCAAGGGAATGGAGAAAAAGATTAAAATCAAAATATGGAGAGTAGCAGCTAGGGATTTTGGTCTTCACTGAAAATTAATTGGATCAATGGCAGTGCATAGGACAGATTTGCAGCAATCCTTCATCTAGGTACAAGCTTAGATGCAAGGTATAAGAATCTAATCTCAATAAAAGAATTAAAGCAATCCTAAGGTTATAATATGTCCATTTCAATGGCCACAAATTATCCTAGATATTGTTCTAATTCCAGGATCTTGATTGGAACAGGTAAACTATTGCAGATGCTATGAGTGTCAAGCTACAAGCTCAAGCATCCACAGGAATATCTAATCCGGGAAAATCAAATACGAAAAAGTGAAATATAGATTAGAATAACCTTTATAACCATAATTATATTGTAATAACACAACTTACAATCCTATTGTGCTCAGATATGTAATCTGTGCAACATACAATCCATCTACACAGCCTCTAAAACTCTTGATTTATAGCTCTCAACCTCACCCTAACTACTGAAGGGGTTTAGCCAACCATGATTGGCTGAGAAGAGAATGGGGGAAGAAAGAAGAGAGGAAATTATTCTCTCAACTTCTGAATGCCTAGCTCTATAGGTTCCTCGGGCTTTTATACTCTTCCTCTCTGTCATTAGGTCCGTTTCAGCCAATCAGAGCTCAAGAGAATAATTTTGTTATTCTGAGATGCTAATGTGGTTGATTTGTCTTCTAGAAGCTCTTCACTGATTGGTCTAAACTAGACAAGTGCATGTGAAGTGGTTAGGATTCCCATTTGTGCCCAATTGTGTTCTAAAAATACCCCCAAGGGTCACTGGCGTGCTTTGGAATGTGTGCATAAAGCACTAGAGTTTGGTAGCTGCTGTGAAAGGAACTTAGAAGTTCCTAATTCGAGTGTTAAGAGGTTCAGGGAACCTCTCAATAGGTTCTGAGTCCTCTTTGTATTCATGTCGATAGGTTGTTGGAGGCTCTCGATCGGTTGCTTGACTTCTCAACAACTTCTAGTGAACTCGTTGATAGGATTGACAGTAAAACATTATCGGTTGTCCTAACTGCATTTATCCTCTCAACAGGTTATAAAGCATCTGGTCGAGTAGTTATATAGTTCCATTTAAGTGCTCGACAGGTTGCTTCAATCCTCGTGAGAATGGGCATAACTTCAAGTAAGTCATCAACAGGTTACCGTGCATTGCTCGATAGGTTCAGTTGAACCTCTTGACCCCCCCTGCACCTCTAGGTATCCTCTTGACAAGTTATACTACACCTCTAGAACCTCTCGACAAGTACTAGGGAGTTCTCGATAGCTTCATATATAACACCCAACCTCTCGACAGATTCATCCCCTTCTCTCAAAACCTCTCGACAGGTCCTGGGAAGCTCTCGACTTCTTTTACACCTCTAAGTATCCCCTCGACAGGATCCACTACTGTACCTCCAACCTCTTGATACGTAACTGGAACCTCACAAGGACTTCACATTTCCCACTCAGTACCTCTCGACAGGTAGGCCTATACTTCCAGAATCGCACTATGGCTTGATGGAAGCTCTCGATATCTTGGCTTTTGAGCATCAGGACCTCTTGGCAGGTTTTGCTTTATGCTTTCATAGGTGGCACACATCTTTGGTGTGTTGTCTTCATTTGTTCAACACTCAATAACCTCTTGGTGGGTTCAATCTTCATTCCTTGCAACTACACTTGGTTCCAAGCATCCCTAGTTGGGCCCATGACCTTCTCATGCACTTCTAAAGCTTTGTGGATTACTTGGTTGGCTGGCCTTTGGACTGTATGAACACATGATGAGGCAGCAGGTCTATTCTTTGGCATTCTTAGATGGATGTCTGCACTAAGGCTGTAATTTATTACTTATCTATAAAATACACTGAACACGCATTATTAGTCATCTCAAAGGTCCATCAAAGGTTGGGTTAGGAGGTGAAAAATGGTACTTTTCATTGTGTAACATATACAAGCTGTGGAAGCAAAGGAAATAACCTATTGAGTGGTTAAATCAACCTATCAAGAGGTCTAGGTACTGAATGAAAGTTGTCGAGAGGTGATATCATCCTATCGATAGGTTCTGATGAGGAGAAATGAAAATGTCGAGAGATTTACAGAACCTATCAAATGGTTTAAACTACAGCAGAAGAACCTATTGAATAGTGCAAAAGATCCTGTCGAGAAGTCACTGGAAGCAGCCATCCTCGCAAAGTGTAGAAGGCTAAAAATGAACATGTCGAGAGGTTCCCTGAACCTATCAAACAGTCAAAGCCAACCTATCGAAGACATACCTGAAGCTGCAAGAAATCTAACGAGGTTGCCTTCAACCTGTCGAACAGAGGGAGCCATCTTAGCGAAAGGATACTTGGAGCTGTATTGGATCTTGCGAGGTTGCATCATCCTATCGAGAGGATGGCTGAAGCTAGTGCAGTAGTTAAGCATTGCATCATCCTGTCAAGCAATCAAAAGAACCTGTCGAAGGCTAAATCCAACCTGTCGAATGGAGCACAAATTAGACTCATAACCTATCGAGAGGTTCTCTAAACCTCCCAAAGAATGGATTTGGAACTTCTCAATTCCAGCTGAGAATGCACATTAACTCAATGCTCTGTTGCACATGTCCCAAGGCTATTTAGCTAGTTTAAGGGTATTTTTGGGAATGTAAATGGGCACGAATGTGAACTCTCTAACCACCTCACATGGACTTGTCCAATTCGAACCAATTGGTGGGTGATTCTAGAAGCAAATCAGCCACATCAACAGCTCAGAATAAAATAATTATCCCCTTGAGCTCTGATTGGCTGAAACATATCTGAGACAGAAGGGAAGAGTATAAATGGAGAGGAAGCATTACAGAAGAACAATCCAGATATCCAGAAATAGAGAGAGCTCAATTCCAAACTCCATTTCTCCTCCAAAATTCCATCCTTCTTCCTTCCTCCCCATTCTCTCTTTAACCCAACCATGGTTGGCTAAACACTTGTAGCAGCTAGTGTGAGTTAGATTTGTTAATTAAGAGGTTTGAGAGCTTTGTATGAGGATTGGATGATGCATATATTACATATCTAAGAATAATATATTGTAAGTTGTATTAATTCAATAAATTGGTAGTTGTAATGTTCATTTGAATTTATAGATCATTTGGTTCCATTAGATTCTCAATCGGATTCATGTATTTGGGAATTGCCCATTCATTTAACCTTTAGATCTCTTGATTGCCATCTGATTTTCCTAAATTCAATATTCATATTGATGCCTGAGCTTGTAGCCTTACATCGACAGCATTTGTAGTGGTTTTCATATTCTAATTGGGGCCTTTGGAATGAAGGAAATCCCTAGGATTATCTGTGACCATTGAAGTGGACAGATAATTGCCTTAAGATCAATTCAATTCTCTTATTTAGATTGGATTTTCATACCTTGCATCTGTACTTGTAGCCAGATGAAGGACAGCTACAAATCAATCCTCTACATTACTATTTAACCAATTAATTTTCAGTGAGACCAAAATCCCAAGCTGCTATTCTCCACCTTTGATTTTAATTCCCCAAAACTTTTTCTCTACTCTTACAAATCTATTTTCTACTCTAGATCATTAGCATTTACATTTAATTTCTGTAGTTTTAGTATAAGTGACAACCTCTAAAACCTCTCCTCTTTCCTTTCTTGCTTTGTTTTAAACCAGGATAGGTTAGTGTTCTAGATCTATTCCAGATCTGAAGATTTACTACATTTTGAAACACATTTCCCTGTGGACAAACCCCTACTTACCTCTTTAAAGCTTGATGTAACAGCCCTGGTTCTTGCAGGCTAGTTGCCTTACCTTGGTTCCATTTTACTTTGATTTTTCCTTTAGTGTGCTATTTTTAATCTCTTAATAATTACAAGGTAGGCAATACAACACTGGAGACATTAGTGCTGAAGGATTGGAATGGATGGGTATCACATGGTTAACTTCTAGCAGGGTGGAGAAGGTGGGCCAAATGGGGTTGGCGAGGACTCGTGGTCTTTATTTCAAGACTCTTGCTGCATGTTTTATTAAGAACAGTGGAGAGAATGAATCAAGAGTGGGGAATTGGAGATGGGTCAGTACAGCAAGTCTGAAATACATACAGTCCTGCAAGATACAGGGTCCATTGTAGCAAGTTTTGATAAGTAAGAGTTTGTCCCATAGAGAAATTGATCTAGAACCCAAAATGGGCTATAATAGCAGGCCTCCAGATCTGGCTACAGATCTGACAATCCTAAAGAAAGGGAGTTAGGTGTCACGACTACACTAAATTAATCCTAAAAGCAGAGAAATAAAATGTAACGCTATCCTAAAGAAAGGGGTTAAGAGGAGGATGGTGGTAGTGTGTGCCAAAATAAAATACAAAAATTATGAGAAGTAAGCAGGTTGAGCTAGAGTTAATGATACAGTAATGTAACTCAGATTTAGTCTATCTCTGTAGTGCTCCTTGCTGACACGCTATTAAAAGCCTCAACAAGGTATAAGCTCCCAGTTTAACCCATGCCATTTGGGGCGCTCTTAGGGCTATACTCTGTCCACTCCAATGGTCACAGGGTATCCGATAGAGTCTGTCAAATCCCATTAGTTAAACCAGAAATTCGCTAGTCTAATCCAAAAGAGTGGATCGATCATTTCAACAGCCACTGGACCAGCTCTAGCCATGAATACTATTGCAGCACTATGTAATGCCAGCGCTACAAGCTCCCCATATCTGCGCACAGTCCTGGCTGACATCCATAGGTGATCCTAAGTGTTTTGCTAAGGCTAACTGCTCACTAGTGCCCATAAAAAGGACCATGCAATAGGTTGAATAAGGCTTTAGATTCAGCTAGTCATTGCTAAAAACGGCCTGCAATGACTCAACCTCAAGCTGTAATTACTACAAAGAGATCAGATCTAACATCTGATGTCGGCTAGGTAAAGCAGAGGAGAGCTAGTTCCTGTACAAACCTCCTCACAAGGCTCTAGAAGCTCATGTGCAGAGGAGAAGAATCCGTCTCAAACATGTGAATGGACACAACCTTAGGGCTATACTCTATCCACTTGAATGGTCACAGGCTATCCCATTAGTCTGTCCATCCCACAGAGGCCTGAGAAATAACATGAAAATTGTTGCAACCACCATGGTCCGCAGGCCTCCGAACTCCCCAGATCTCACTACAGATCCAGCATTGGTTTCCATGTGTCTATCAAACCAAGGGAAATCAGATGGTAAACAATAGATCTACTAGAAACTGAATGGGCTAGTCCCAAATACATGGATCCTATAGACATATAAAGAAACCATAAGATTTATAGACTTGATTAAGCACTAAAACAGCAGTTCATTGATAACAATAAAACTTACAATGAAGTGTCTCCTGGCTGCAGCCTATACACAACTGCTCATCCATGATCCCAATGTATACAAAATCTATTATAAAACTGAAATAAAACTAAATCTAGCTGCTTACAGGGGGATTATCCAGCAAGTGCTGAGCTAAGAGAAGAAAAATAGGAAAAATAGGTGATCAAACCCTAACCCTAGCCTGCTGGAGCTCTCAGTCGACAGAGGATGAAGGAAAGATAAAAATAATAAACTCTAAATATAGCTTCTATACTCTGTCAAAATGGCCTTGGCTCTAAAAAGATTAACCCTAATTTTTCAAGTAGACATGGCATTGTTACAACCCTTGAATGCCTCGAGATGTGCACTTCAAAATCTGCACCTCGAGAAGTGTGCCTTAGCCTTGGGAAATTCCTAAAAGGTCCCTGAATTAAAACTGAGAAGTGGAGAGCCCGCGCTTCGCAAGGCTGGCAGCTATTTTAGTTTACTCGCATAGTAGCTTTGCTTTCGTGGAGTTACCTTTGGCTGATGGGAAGGGGTCATTCACGCAGTAAACCTTTAGTGAATTGTGCAGTTGCTTTGAGTCGCAGTGCTGTCGCGGAGATGATCTAGAGAGCCAGGGTGTTTCGCGTAGTAGAGCTTCAGGAGCTCTCTCTCGCTAAGCACTCACGCAGGTAGGCTCCTCCGCTCGCGTAGTAACTTGTAAGGCTCTAGAGTGTGCGAGATCTGTGCGAGGGGAATTTTGGGCGTCTCTCCCTTCCAGGGCCACGCGAGAACTCCGCGAGGTGACTTTTTATTCTCTATGCATATGGGCTCGCTGTGTTCCTCACACGGCTGCTTTGAGGCTTGATCTCCGTGAGAGCTTCGTGACCACGAATTCTGAATGTTTTACACCACAAAATATTCGCGATGTCTTTACAGCTCTCCTCTTGATTGCGTGGCCTATCTGCATGAGAGCTTCTTCCACTGCATCTTTAATTTCGTGAGGAGGCTCCTTAACTCTGCGAGGTCTGTTTCTAGACACTTTGCTGCACTACACTTGCTGTTGTTGTATCATCCTTCCTTCTCAGCTGACTTCAGTCATCTACTAGACTTTAGGTCAATGATGACCAACAACAGTGAGTCACCATAGTGAGCACTACTAAGGTGTTCAATTAGGCTTTGGCTCAGCTGTCATCTTTGCTTGTATTCTCTCTCTTCCTTGGGCCAAAAATTCAAGATTTTGTATTAAGCTGCATATTTTAATACTAACTGCAAAACATACTTAATAAATTATTATTAGTGGGCTTCAAGGTATATCAAAGGCTAGGTTAAGAGGTGAAAAGTGGTACTTTTCAGTACATAACACACCCCCAAACCTACTCTTTGCTAGTTCCTGAGCAAAGGATAAATTAAAACAACTACTTGAAATGTCACTTTCATAGGGAGCACGAATACATTTAGCATATATACCAAGCCTTTTAAACCCCTAGGTGAACCCTAGTGGAGGAGTGAAGTCTCTTGAGGGATTTCAGTGAAGATACCCACAAACTTTTCAATGAAACAGTTAACAAAGGTGCAATATTCTCAGGTCAGTTGTCAAGAAATAGAGCATCAGTTCACCTTTGATTCAATAAAAATATGAGGAATTTAGACATGAAAAGCACAGACATCTAATCATCACAAACTCTACCTAAGTGCAAAATATTTCCAATTAGCTCACAACAAGGGGGACAGCACATGTATATCAGTACTGAGCTCATCATTAATTCAAAAATCAAGTTATAAGGCATGCCTAATACATTCAACTTCAGACCCAATGCTCACTAGGGCATACTCTCACAAGGGACCTTGAGGGTTTTATTTTCTCTCAAGCTCAAGAGTAGTTATAGCCCCCAAATGGGTCTGTAAGCATGAGCATAGGCAGAGCACCTAAGTCCTGGCATTATTGGCATATCCTCACCATAGATTGGACAACTCCTTGTCTCTTCATAACAGCACTCTCAACTTTGAATCACAAGGTCTTTAACTGGGTTGTGATGTGGCTTATGAAGTGGGTTAAAAAGAATGGAAGGTTGAAAAGGGATTCAAAGTTGAGAAATCAGTAAGTGAAGGAGGTCATTCATGACTTCACCCATTTTTAGTTCAGTCCCTTTCATTTTCGTTCAAATTTTTCAGACTTGAAGTGGTCAGCTTCTCCTCTTCATTATGATTTTTCCAATGAACTATTCTTCTTGACTCCTCTCTCACTCCTCTTCATTATTATTTTTCTTTCTTTTCTTGCATTTTTCTTTCTATTTTTTTTTTTTTGACTTGCCACCTCTTTCCTCAACTGCTACACTGCTCAACTTTAGGTATCTCTTCTCCATTCACCCAATGTTGATCCTATCTTGTCAATCTTCAGCTCCTTCTCCTTTACCTTATGAATTCTCAGGGTGAGGGTAGGTTTAAGTCAAGTCCATAGGTTCAGGTGCAAGTACTCAGGTGTATTTTGAAGAAAATTGGAAATTCATGCTCAACAGGTGTGTGCACAAGGGCAGTTGATTAGGATTTGATCTGTTTAAGCTCAAACTGTCCAAGAGAAGGCCTTGATCCTTTCCTAGGTTTCATGAGTGTTGTCAGTTGTTTCAACTTGGAGGTGCCTAACTTCTAGTGAGGGCATTGCCTCAGCCAATCCTTAGAGCAAGAAGAATTACCTCAGTCACTCCTCAAAGGAAGGAAAAAAAAAATTTTGTAGGCCCAATTCTCACTGGTTATGGTCTTCTATTGAACTTTTAAGTATGTCCTTACTTTTTTCTCTCTTTAATGATTCACTCAGTACTGATACAGGTGAGTTTACTTGGTATTTACATCAATGAAAAGTTAAAATTTAAACGCTTGTAATGCCTAAAGGTCTGCAAAATTTTAAATTTCTAATTTTCTAATGATCCTTAGGTGAATACGGTTCTGTTTTTGTCTTACTCACTTGTATCTACTGCACTTAGGTTAACTATTTCATTGGTAGAACCTGCCACACCCCTAAACCTATGAGGAATAGTGCCCTCACTGATTCAAAGGTGAGATGTGCAGCAGGTATAAAACCTAAAAATTAATAAAACAGACACTACAAAAGAGAAAAAGAACACATAAAAATGAACAAAAAAAAGATTTTATTATAGATATAAAAGCAAACAGATTACAAAAAGATAGAAAATTATAAACCTAAAAACAATCTAAGCAAAATATCCTGTCAAATAAAATGGTTCTTCCTCCTGGATCGGGATATCCTCAACCTGCTGTGGAAGAGGAACTGTAAGCCAGGAGGATGAGGGAGACGAGGATCATGGAGATGGGTGTTGAGCAGGTGGTGGGGGTTTGACGAAGATGGTGGGGGAGAGGCAAGTGGTTTGGTTTTTTGCTTCTTCTTCTTTCCCTTCTCCTTTTTCTTCTCCTCCTTGGCCAGGATCCTCTGGACCTCTTCGTACTCATCCCAAAGAAATTGTAGTGAGTCCGGCTCGTTAGGTGGTGGGAGTTCCAACGACATTGGATAGAATTTGTTTGAGACCTCGGTGGGTTTGTCATCCACCATGGTTGTGAGTAAGGAGGGACTACTAAGGTTAGAGGAGAATGGGTGAGCTGAAAATGATTTGTCCCTGTATTTAAAGTATTTGGACGATGGAATATGGATGGGCACATTAACTTTCGTCTCTTTCCGAGCGTGGCAATAAATTGTGATTGTTCTGGGAATGATAAATCGCACAACCTATTATGAGGAAAGAGAGCTCATAATAAATGGTGGTCTAATTTTGGCAGAGGGAATTAAGGCAAGCCCGCATTTCGCGAAGTTTTCCTAAGTGCTTGCAGAGTAGAATTCTCGCGTAGTACAGATGTACCTCCGTGAGAAGGATAAATCACATAGAAGCAAATAGCTCCGCGAGTAGAAAATCAAGAACATTGTGCGCCTCGCAAAGTTACTTTACAGAGTAGACGTTGGGATCGAGCACGCAAAGTCATTTTTCATTTCTCGCGCAGCTTAGCTGTGGATCTCCAAGAAGAACATCCATTTGGAGTTTTCAAGGTCTCACGCAATAGAATGTTATGAAATCTACAATTCGTGCCCCTATGACTCCACGAGAAAGTGGTGAAATGGTTCGCGACCGTGAAAATTAGGCCATTCAACCCCGCGAGAAACCAACAGTCAACCTCTTTACACCATTTGTGCTCAGGCCTGTGCTTGCACAATGTCTTGCACCCATTCAGTGGCTATCAGTATCAACCATTCACATGTATTCCTTTTCCAAATGATAATAACCTCCCTAATACTAGTACAGACATAGCAAAAATTCCAAATGATAAAGGACCTTGATGAAAACAGATTCTAAACAATTACAGTGCTAGTACTTCACTCACACAGCAGTAACAATCATACATCTCCCATGTTAATGATAGGAATGAACGAAGCATATGAAAACAAACAAATTTCTCTAATGAAAAATAGTAAATGACAGGTTCCTAATCAAGCAAAAATATACAACAATTTTTTTAAACAGATATGACACATATAATACAAAGTTGTGGATCACTGGGCAGTGGGAGGTTCGTGTAGGTGAATGGTCTGAGGAAGCTCCACTGGTTGTTCTACACAAATCTTGAGCCTCTAACCATTTACTTTCATGATTTGCCCTGACTTTGGGTTCAAGATCTCCACAGCACCAGATGGGGAGGCTTTGATGACAGTATAAGGTTCATCCCATCTAGATTTCAGCTTCCCTAGAAAGAATTTAAGTCTGGAGTTAAAAAGCCAAACCTTGGTGTCAGTAATGAAGTCCTTCCTTAACAACTTCTTGTCAAAGAATGCTTTTGATCTCTCCTTGTACATTTTTGCATTTGCATAGGCTTCTAACCTCATTTCATCAACTTCTGCCATTTACAACTTCCTGTGAGAACCAACAGAAGTTAGATCTACATTCATTGCTTTGATAGCCCAATAAGCTCTATGTTCTAACTCCACAGGTAGGTGGCAGGCCCTGCCATACACTAGCCTAAATGGGGACGTGCCAATAAGAGTCTTATAGGCAGTCCTATAAGCCAACAAAGCATCATTCAGTTTTGGTGCCCAATCCTTCCTATCAGTCCTTACAGTTTTCTCCATAATATGCTTAATCTCCCTATTGGAAATTTCAACTTGCCCACTGGTCTGTGGGTGATAAGGAGTTGCAATTCTGTGTGTAACAGAATATCTTTTGAGCAGGTTCTCGAAAGGTTTGTTACAGAAGTGGCTCCCACCATCACTGATAATAGCTCTAGGGATACCAAATCGTGAGAAGATATTATCCTCCAAGAATTTAAGGACAACTGTGTGGTCATTAGTCTTTGTGGCAATGGCTTCTACCCATTTGGACACATAGTCCACTGCCACAAGTATGAAATTCAATCCCATAGATGAAGGAAAGGGGCCCATAAAATCAATGCCCCAGATGTCAAAAAGTTCTACAACTAGGATGGACTGCAATGGCATGGAGTCTCTCTTCGAAATGCCTCCCATCCTTTGACATCTCTCACAGGCCTTGCAATACAAGTTTGCATCTCTGAACAAAGAAGGCCAATACAAACCACATTGGAGTACTTTTGCTACAGTCTTTTTACCACTGAAATGACCTCCACAGGCTTGCTCATGGCACATCGAAAGAATGTCGTGAAAGTCATTTTCAGGCACACATCTCCTAATGACCTGGTCTGCACAATGCTTGTAAAGGTATGGATCCTCCCACAGAAGTCGTCTAACCTGAGAGAAGAACAGGTCTTTGTCCACTTTAGACCAGTGCGGAGGGATCCTACCAACAGTAAGAAAATTAACAATGTATGCAAACCTGGGCACACTAGACTGCACAGTAAAAAGCTGCTCATCGAGGAATAACTCATTAACAAGTGTTGTTGCACATTCTTCCAAGATAATTCTAGAGAGGTGGTCAGCCACCACATTCATAACTCCCTTGTCATTGATCTCAAGATTAAATTCTTGTAAGAGGAGAATCCATCTGATCAACCTAGACTTTACATCCTTCTTAGCCAATAGGTATTTCAGGGCTGAGTGATCTGTAAAAACTATAATCTTAGACCCTAACAAGTAGAGTCTAAACTTGTCTATAGCAAACACTACTGTAAGTAGCTCCTTCTCAGTTGCAGTCTAGTTCGGCTGAGCTTCAGCTAGTGTTCTGCTGGCATAATAGATCACTACAGGCAGCTTATCTTTCCTCTGTCCTAAAACAACACCTATGACTAAGTCTGATGCATCACGGAGTGAGTAATCTGGGGCCTGGATTATAGGGGCAGTCATGAGGTACTTTTTCAAAGCCTCAAAGGCCTCAAGGCATTCAGCAGAAAATAAAAATAGCACATCCTGACAGAGCAGGTGGCACAATGGTTTGGCAATCTTTCTAAAGTCCTTGATGAACCTCCTGTAAAATCCAGCATGTTCGAGAAATGATCTAATTTGCTTGACAGTCCTGGTGGGGGTAAATGTGAAATCAAATCTACTTTAGCCTTGTCCACCTCTATTACTTTGTCAGAGACCACATGGCCTAATACAATACCTTGGGTCACCATAAAGTGACTCTTTTCCCAGCTTAGGGCCAAGTGGGTCTCCTCACATCTTTGCAAAAATTTTTCAAGGTGGACTAGACACTGGCTAAAGCTATCCCCAAACACAGAGAAATCATCCATGAATATTTTCAGGAATTTGTCAATCATATCAGAAAAAATTACATACATGCACCTCTTAAAAGTGGCTAGGGCATTACACAATCCAAAAGGCATCCTTCTGTAAGCAAAGGTACCAAAGGGACATGTGAAAGTAATTTTCTCCTGGTCTTGAGGATCCATAGGGATTTGATTATACCCTGAGTATCCATCAAGAAAACAATATTATGCCTTCCCAGCCAACTTGTCTAGGATTTGGTCAATAAAAGGGAGAGGAAAGTGGTACTTTCTAGTTTTGGAGTTGAGTTTCCTATAATCAATGTTCACTCTCTAGCCAGTGGTCTCTCTGGCTGGAATCAACTCCCCAGAATCAGAAGTAACAACTGTGATGCCTGACTTTTTAGGTACCACTTGGATAGGTGACACCCATGCAAAATCTGAAATGGGGTAAATCACCCCTACATCCAACAGTTTTACTATTTCCTTAAGGACTACCTCTTGCATGTGAGGGTTTAGCTTCCTCTGCATCTCTCTTGAGGGTTTTGCATCCTCATCCAGGTGAATCTTGTGCATGCAAACTGAGGCATCAATACCTCCAAGGTCAGCTATTGTCCACCCAATTGCTTTCTTGTGCTTCATAAGGACATTCAGTAATTCCTCCTCCTGCTCATAAGTGAGAGAGAAGGAGATAATCACGGGAAGCTTGTTATCTTGCCCTAAGAAGGTATATTTTAATGTGGCTAGGAGAGCTGCTTCAGCTCTTGCTCAGGGGGACATTCAATTGAAGGCAACAGAGGTGCCTTAGTGGCTTGAGAAAGGGGCAGCAATATGTGCTGCACTAGGTCCACAGAAGACTCAATGTTGGTGTCGTCTTCTGTCATGGGAATTGGGGCCTCCTTCTTAAACAGACTCCAAACACTTTCTATGCTTTCAATTAGATTATCCTAATCCAGCAGATTGGATGATTCTTCTTCTACCAGGCCATCTAGTACATCTACTACACAGCAGTCCTCAATGTCAATATGAGGCACTGTAGTAGCATGGTTCATATTTAAATGGGCCTTCATGTTCTCAAAAGTAACCTCCATTACCCCTGACTTGCATTGTATGCAAGTATTTACAGTAGCCAAGAATGGTCCACCAAGGATAATAGTAATTGGGGTTTTTCTTTTGCAAGGGTCCATGTCTAAAATAAAAAAGTCAGCTAGATAATAGAATTTGTCCACCCCAACTAAGACATCCTCTACCACACCCACAGGTCTCCTCTCAAACCTGTCAGTCAGTTGGAGCACAACTGATGTAGGTTTAAGATCCCCCAACCTAGCTCCTCATACACTGAATAAGGGAGTAAGTTTACACTGGCCCCTAAATCCAAGGGGGCTTTTCCAATGGTGTGGTTTTTTATTATGCAGGGGATAGTAGGTAACCCTGGGTCTTATAATTTTTCAGGTGTGGCGATGGACAGAACTGACTCAACATGCTCAACAGTAAAAACTCTTTTAGATAATTACACCCTAGCTTTTCTCTTTTGAGTGCAGAGGTCCTTTAAAATTTTAGCATAGGCAGGGACTTGCTTTATAGCATCAAGCAGGGGCAAGTTGATCTGAACCTGCATGAAAGTCTCCAGCATTTCCTCCATCTGATCATTCCCTTTATCAAGAGGGGTTGGGCCAGCAAGAGCTTGTGGAAATGGCAGTTGTGGCACTGCTGGTGCCACTGCTGCTTGCCTACTGCCATCATGGTTATATTTTTTTCTTTTTCTTTTATCTCTATTTATTTCTTTATGTTGGGGTTCAACATCAGCCCCATTATTTTACCCTAGCTGATCAACAGCAGGGGACACTAGCTATCCTTTCATTTTCAGTTTTATTTTCTGTGACCTCCTCCTGTTCACTGCCCACTAAATTGTCAACCACCCTACCACTCCTAAGGGTAGTTATGACATCAGCATCCTCATGGGTAAAGGATGTTTCTCCAAGCAAGATCTGCCCTTTCGAATTGGCTAGGGGCTGACTGGGTAATTTTTCTTCCTCTCTCATGTTCAGAGTAATACAAATCTGTCCCATCTAGTCCTCAATCTTTTTTATGCTTTGTCCATGAGAATTGACAGTCTGTACTAAGTTCCCCAAATTCTGCATTGAAGCCATCATCTGCCCTTCAAATGTAGAGGAGCTGGGATATTGTGGGGGCAGAGCCAATTGGTTAGACTGTGGGGCAGGTAACAGAAAATTTTACCTTGGTGGGTAACCTTGATTAACCTGGTGCTGGGGTCTGTAGGGAGCTACCATCTACTACTGCTAGGGTTGAGGATATGGGTCTTGTCTCTACCTCAGATTTGGGTAGTTCCTCCAAGAACACCCAGCAGGCTACTGCCCAAAAGTTTAAGCAGCGTTAGCATGCTCCATAACAAAATTCAGATATTGGTTGGCAGATGGACAATCATGAATAGAATGTATGGGGGATTGGCATATTAGACATGCCTCCTCCACTTGTGCAACCATCCGATGCTGCATCACATTCATCAATTTGTCAAACTTCAAGCTCAGGTTGTCCACCTTCCTCTCCAAATCACCTTGCACCTTTACTTCATATATTCCACCTCTAGGGGTGGCCTCTTTCACCATTTAGCTAGAATCTAACTGTCATTGCTTGACAGAGACTCCTGCTGTATGGAATTCTCTCCTATTATGTCAAACAGCTCCTAAGCTTCCTCAGCTGTCTTATGGAGGTAGCTACCACCACAGGAAGCATCCATCATATCCCTGCTCTTGGCATTAATTCTTTGATAAAACACTAGAACAAGCTGTCACATTAGGATTTGGTGGTGGGGGCATTGTTTTAACATCTCTTGAAATCTTTCCCAAGCTTCAGAAAAATTCTCAGTTGAGGATTGAGTGAATGACAGAATATTTGTCCTCATCTGGCTTATTTTGTTCATAGGGAAAAACTTTGCCAGGAATTTGGTTTGAAGGCCACTCCATGACTGTATGCTATTGACTGTGAGCTTTGATAGCCATGTATTGGCTTTGTCCTTTAATGAAAAAGGAAAAAGCCTCAATTTAGTGGCCTCAGGCCCCAAGCCAGCAATATTGAAGGTAGTGCAAAGTGCTAAAAACTGGTCGATATGCTTGTAGGGATCTTCTTTACTCAGCCCATGAAATGAAGGCAGCATACTAATGGTGGAGGATTTAATTTCATAGCTCTCCTCAACAGAGGGAAATTGAATACAAAAGAGGGAGGTGTACTCCCTAGGTGCATTGTATTCTTTCAATGTCCTCTGCCTCTCGACCATAGTAGCTGGTTCAGTCTTAATAGCGGGACCCTGTGTGGTGTGTCTAGGTCTAAGGATCCTTTCTACCTCCGGAATTGGGGGTTCCAAGTCAGGGTTTAAGGACCTTCTACCAAGCAAACACTCACCAACAGTAATGAAAATGCTTACAAGCACACAGAAAGAATTTCAAACAAAAAAAAAAGTAACAACTATACAGATTTACACTAAAAAATATAACAGGGGATTCAACATAAATGGCATGAGATTTAGGGGAAAGAAAGTGCAAACAGAGCTAGCTAAACTCCACTTGCAGTTCTAGCTTTTCCCTTCTTCTACTATCCATTTCTGTAAAATTTTACAAAAAATCAGTAGTACTTTAATTCTACATTAAACACATCTACAAAGAATTTGTTAGTCTAAGTTATAGTACAACTCAGGTCTACTAAAAAGATCAATATCCCCAACAACGGCGCCAAAAACTTGTTGATCTTTATTTCGAGACTTGTTGCATGTTTTATTAAGAACAGTGGAGAGAATGAATCAAGAGTGGGGAATTGGAGATGGGTCATCACAGCAAGTCTGAAATACACACAGTCCTGCAAGATACAGGGTCCATTATAGCAAGTTTTGATAAGTGAGAATTTGTCCCATAGATAAATTGATCTAGAACCCAAAATGGGCTATAATAGTAGGCCTCCAGATCTGGCTATAGATCTGACAATCCTAAAAAAGGGGAGTTGGGTGTCACGACTACACTAAATTAATCCAAAAAGCAGAGAAATAAAATGTAGCCTTATCTTAAAGAAAGGGGTTAAGAGGAGGATGGTGGTAGTGTGTGCCAAAATAAAATACAAAAAATATGAGAAGTAAGCAGGTTGAGCTAGAGTTAATGATACAGTAATGTAACTCAGATTAGTCTATCTCTGCAGTGCTCCTTGCTAAGACGCTATTAAAAGCCTCAACAAGGTATAAGCTCCCAATTTAACCCATGCCATTTGGGGCGCTCTTAGGGCTATACTCTGTCCACTCCAATGGTCATAGGATATCCGATAGAGTCTGTCAAATCCCATTAGTTAAACCAAAAATTCGTTAGTCTAATCTAGAAGAGTGGATCGATCATTTCCACAGCCACTGGATCAGCTCTAGCCATGAATACTATTGCATCACTATGTAATGCCAGTGCTATAAGCTCCCCAGATCTGCGCACAGACCTAGCTGGCATCCATAGGTATTCCAACCCATAGGATCCTAAGTGCTTTGCTAAGGCTAACTGCTCACTAGTGCCCACAAAAAGGACCATGCAATAGGTTGAATAAGGCTTTAGATTTAGCTGGTCATTACTACGAATGGCTTGCAATGGCTCAACCTCAAGCTGTAATTACTACAAAGAGATCAGATCTAACATCTGATGTCGGCTAGGTAAAGCAGAGGAGAGCTAGTTCCTGTACAAACCTCCTCACAAGGCTCTAGAAGCTCATGTGCAGAGGAGAAGAATCCGTCTCAAACATGTGAATGGACACAACCTTAGGGCTATACTCTATCCACTTGAATGGTCACAGGCTATCCCATTGGTCTGTCCATCCCACAGAGGCCTGAGAAAGAGCATGAAAACTGCTGCAACCACCATAGTCTGCAGGCCTTCGAGCTCCCTAGATCTCACTATAGATCCAGCATTGCTTTCCATGTGTCAATCAAACCACGGGAAATCAAACTGTAAATAATAGATCTACTAGAAACTAAATGGGCTAGTCTCAAATATATGGATCCTATAAGCATCTAAAGAAACCATAAGATCTATAGACTTGATTAAGCATTAAAATAGCAGTTCATTGATAATAGCAAAACTTATAACGAACTGTCTCCTTGCTACAGCCTATACACAACTGCTCATCCACGATCCCAATCTATACAAAATCTATTACAAGACTGAAATAAAACTAAACCTAGCTGCTTACAGGGGTATTAGCCAGCAAGTGATGGGCTAAGAGAGAAGAAAAATAGGAAAAAGAGGTGATCTAACCCTAGCCTGCTGGAGCTCTCAGCCGACAGAGGATGAAGGAAAGATAAAAATAATAAACTCAAAGTACAGCTTATATACTCTGTCAAAATGGCCTTGGCTCTAAAGAGATTAACCCTAATTTTTCTAACATACGTGGCACTGTTACAATAGATCTACTAGAAGTGGAGAGTCTGTGCCTCGAGAAGTGTGCCCTAGCCTTGGGAAATTCTTAAAAGGTCTTTGAGTTAAAATTAAGAAGTGGAGAGCCCGCACTTCGCGAGGTTGGCAGCTATTTTAGTTTACTAGCACAGTTGCTTTGCTTTCGTTGAGTTACCTTTGGTTGATGGGAAGGGCTCATTTACGCAGTAAACCTTTAGTGAATCATGCAGTTGCTTTGCATCATAGTGTTGTCGCAGAGATGATCTGAAGAGCCAGGGTGTTTCACATAGTAGAGCTTCAGGAGGTCTCTCTCGCTAAGTACTGGTGGAAGTGGGCTCCTGCACTCACATAGTAACTTGTAAGGCTCCAAAGTGTGTGAGATCTATGCAAGGGGAATTCTAGGTGTCTCTCTCTTCTAGGGCCATGCGAGAACTCTACGAGGTTAATGTTTGTTCTCTATGCATATGGGCTCACTGTGTTCCTCGCACGGCTGCTTTGAGGCTTGATCTCCGCGAGAGCTTTGCAACCACTAATTCTGAAGGTTTTACACCGCGAGATCTTTACGATGTCTTTATAGCTCTCCTCTTGACTGCACGGACTATCTGCACGAGAGCTTCTTCCACTGCATCTTTAGCTTCGCGAGGAGGCTCCTCAACTTTGCGAGGTCTGTTTCTTGACACTCTACTGCACTACACTTGCTGCTGTTGCAGCATCCTTCCTTCTTAGCTGATTTCAGTCATCTGCTAGACTTTAGGTCAATGATCATCAGCAACAGTGAGTCACCATGGTGAGCACTACCAAAATGTTCCATTAGGCTTTGGCTCAGCTATCATCTTTGCTTGTATTTTCTCTCTTCCTTGGGCCAAAAAGTCAGGATTTTATATTGAGCTGCACATTTTATTACTAACTACAAAACATACTTAACAAATGATTATTAGCGGGCTTTAAGGTCAATCAAAGGCTAGGTTAAGAGGTGAAAAGTGGTACTTTTCAGTACATAACACACCCCCAAACCTACTCTTTGCTCGTCCTTGAACAAAGGATAAATTAAAACAACTACTCTAAGAATTGAAATGCCACTTTCGTAGGGAGCATGGATACATTTAGCATATGTACCAAGCCTTTTAAACCCCTAGGTGATCCCTAGTGGAGGAGTGAAGTCTTCTGAGGGTTTTCAGTGAAGATACCCATAAACTTCTCAATGAAATAGTTAATAAAGGTGCAACATTCTCAGGTCAGCTGTCAAGAAACAGAGCATCAGTTCACCTTTAATTCAATAAAAATGTGAGGAATTTGGACATGAAAAGCACATACATCTAATCATCATAAACTCTACCTGAGTGCACAACATTTCTAATTAGCTCACAACAAGGGGAACAGCACATGTATGTCAGCACTGAGCTCATCATTAATTCAAAAATCAGGTTATAGGCCATGCCTAATATATTCAACTTCAGACCCAATGCTCACCAGGACATACTCTCACAAGAGACCTTAAGGGTTTTATTTTCTCTCAAGCTCAAGAGCAGTTACAGCCCCCAAATGGGTCTGTAAGCATGAGCATAGGCAAAGCACCTAAGTCTTGGCATCATTGGCATATCCTCACCATAGGTTGGACAACTCCTTGTCTCTTTATAACAGTACTTTCAACTTTAGATCACAAGGTCTTTAACTGGGTTGTGATGTGGCTTATGAAGTGGGTTAAAAAGAATGGAAAGTTGAAAAGGGATTCAAAGTTGAGAAATCAGTAAGTGAAGGAGGTGATTCATGACTTCACCCATTTTTAGTTTAGTCCCTTTCATTTTCTTTCAAATTTTTCAGACTTGAAGTGGTCAGCTTCTCCTCTTCATTATGATTTTTCCAATGAACTGTTCCTTTTGACTCCTCTCTCACTCCTCTACATTATTGTTTTTCTTTCTTGTATTTTTCCTTCTGTTTATTTTATTTATTTATTTTTTTTTGTTGGATTTGTGACATGCCACCTCTTTCCTCAGCTGCTTTACTGCTCAACTTTAGGTATCTCTTCTCCATTCACCCAATGTTGACCCTATCTTGTCCATCTTTAGCTCATTCTCCTTTACCTTCTAAATTCTCAGAGTGAGGGTAGGTTTGAGTCAGGTCCATAGGTTCAGGTGCAAGTACTCAGGTATATTTTGAAGAAAATTAGAAATTCAGGCTCAACACCTATATCAGTACTGCTTAATCTCAAACTGTCCAAGAGAAGGCCTTGAACCTTTTCTAGGTTTCATGAGTGATGTCAGTTGTTTCAACTTGGAGGTGCCTAACTTCTAGTGAGGGCATTGCCTCAGCCAGTTCTTAGAGCTAGAAGAATTGCCTCCGTCACTCCTCAAAGGAAGGAAAAAAAAAAATTTGTAGGCCCAACTCTCACTGGTTATGGTCTTTCATTGAACTTTTAAGTATGTCCTTACCTTTTTCTCTCTTTAATGATTCACTCAGTACTAATACAGGTGAGTTTACTTGGTATTTATATCATGAAAAAGTTAAAATTTAAAAGCTCGTAATGCCTAAAGGTCTGCAAAATTTTAAATTTCTTATTTTTCTATTAATCCTTAGGTGAACATGGTTCTATTTCTGTCTTACTCACTTGAATCTGCTGTACTTAGGTTAACTATTTAATTGGCAGAACCTGCCACACCCCAAAACCTATGAGGAACAGTGTCCTCACTGATTCAAAGGTGAAATGTGCAGCAGGTATAAAGCCTAGAAATTAACAAAACAGAAACTACAAAAGAGAAAAAGAACACACGAAAACGAACAAGGAATTACGCACACGTATAAGTAAAATAGTGACAGATTGTCGAGAAAAGAGATTTTATTATAGATATGAAAGCAAACAGATTACAAAAAGATAGAAAATTATAAACCTAAGAACAATCTAAGCAAAATATCCTGTCAAATAAAATGGTTCTTCCTCCTGGATCGGGATATCCTCAACCTGCTGTGGAAGAGGAACTGTAAGCCAGGAGGATGAGGGAGACGAGGATCATGGAGATGGGTGTTGAGCAGGTGGTGGGGAGTTTGAAGAAGATGGTGGGGGAGAGGCAGGTGGTTCGATTTTTTGCTTCTTCTTCTTTCCCTTCTCTTTTTTCTTCTCCTCCATGGTCGGGATCCCCTGGACCTCTTCGTACTCATCCCAAAGAAATTAAAGTGGGTATGGCTTATTAGGTAGTGGGGGGTCCAACCACATTGGATAGAATTTGTTGGGGAACTCGGTGGGTTTGTTGCCCGCCATGGTTGTGAGTAAGGAGGGACTACTAAGGTTAGAGGAGAATGGGTGAGATGAAAACGAATTGTCCCTGCATTTAAAGTACTTTGACGGTGGAAAATGGATGGGCACATTAAATTTCATCTCTTTCCGAGCGGGGCAATAAATTGTTCATGTTCTAGGAATGATAAATCGCACAACCTATTATGGGGAAAGAGAGCTCACAATAAATGCTGGTCTAATTTTGGCATAGGGAATTAAGGCAAGCCCGCGTTTCGCGGAGTTTTCCTAAGTGCTCACGGAGTAGAATTCTCGCGTAGTACAGATGTACCTCCATGACAAGGATAATCACGTAGAAGCAAATAGCTCCGCGAGTACAAAATCAAGAACATTGTGTGCCTCGCAAAGTTACTTCGTGGAGTAGACGTTGGGATTGAGCACGCAAAGTCATTTTTCATTTCTCACGCAGCTTAGCTGTGGATCTCCGTGAAGAACATCCATTCGGAGTTTCCGAGGTCACGCGCAGTAGAATGTTATGAAATCTACAATTCGTGCCCCTATGACTCTGCAAGAAAGTGGTGAAATGGTCAGCGACTGTGAAAATTAGGCCATTCAACCCCACGAGAAACCAACAGTCAACCTCTTTACACCATTTGTGCTCAGGCCTGTGCTTGCATAATGTCTTGCACCCATTCAGTGGCCATCAACATCAACCCTTCACATATATTCCTTTTCCAAATGATAATAACCTCTCTAATACTAGCACATGCATAGCAAAAATTCCAAATAATAAAGGACCTTGATGAAAATAGATTTTAAATAATTGCAGTGCTAGTACTTCACTCACACAGCCGTAACAATCATACATCTCCCATGTTAAATACATGAATGAACGAAGCATATGAAAATAAACAATTTCCCTAATGAAAACAGTAAAGGATAGGTTCCTAATCAAGAAAAAATATACAACAATTTTTTGAAACAGATATGACACATATAATACAGAGTTGTGGATCACCAGGCAGTGAGGTTCATGTAGGTGAATGGTCTGAGGAAGCTCCACTGGTTGTTCTATACAAATCTTGAGCCTCTGACCATTTACTTCCATGATCTGCCCTGACTTTGGGTCCAAGATCTCCACAACACCAAATGGGGAGGCTTTGATGACAGTATAAGGTCCATCCCATCTAGATTTCAGCTTCCTTGGAATGAATTTAAGTCTGGAGTTAAAAAGCCAAACCTTGGTGTCAGCAATGAAGTCCTTCCTTAACTACTTCTTGTCAAAGAATGTTTTTGATCTCTCCTTGTACATTCTGGCATTTGCATAGGCTTCTAGCCTCATTTCATCAAGTTCTGCCATTTACAACTTCCTGTGAGAACCAACAGAAGTTAGATCTACATTTATTACTTTGATAGCCCAATAGGCTCCATGCTCTAACTCCACAGGTAGGTGGCGGGCCTTGCCATACACCAGCCTAAATGGGGACATGCCAATAGGAATCTTATAGGCAGTCCTATAAGCCCACAAAGCATCATTCAGCTTTGATGCCCAATCTTTCCTATCAGTCCTCACAGTTTTCTCTAGAATATGCTTAATCTTCCTATTGGAAATTTCAACTTGCCCACTGGTTTATGGGTGGTAGGGAGTTGCAATTCTGTGTGTAACAGAATACCTTTTGAGCAGGTTCTTGAAAGGTTTATTACAGAAGTGGCTCCCCCCATCGCTGATTATAACTCTGGGGATACCAAATCGTGAGAAGATATTGTCCTTCAAGAATTTAAGGACAACTGTGTGGTCATTAGTCTTTGTGGCAATGGCTTCTACCCATTTGGACACATAGTCCACTGCCACGAGTATGAAATTTAATCCCATAGATGAAGGAAAGGGGCCCATAAAATCAATGCCCCAGATGTCAGAAAGTTCTACAACTAGGATGGACTGCAATGGCATGGAGTCTCTCTTCGAAATGCCTCCCATCTTTTGGCATCTCTCAGGGGCCTTGCAATGCAAGTTTACATCTCTTAACAAAGAAGGCCAATACAAATCATATTAGAGAACTTTTGTGGCAGTCTTTTTGCCACTGAAATGACCTCCACAGGCTTGCTCATGGCACATTGAAAGAATGTCGTGAAAGTCATTTTCAGGAACACATGTCCTAATGACCTGGTCTGCACAATGCTTGTAAAGGTATGGATCCTCCCACATAAATTGTCTAACCTGAGAGAAGAGCAGGTCTTTTTCCACTTTAGACCAGTGTGGAGGGATCCTACCAACAGCAAGAAAGTTGACAATGTGTGCAAACCAGGGCACACTAGACTGCACAGCAAAAAGTTGCTCATCAGGGAACAACTCATTAACAGGTGTTGCTGCACATTCTTCCAAGATAATTCTAGAGAGGTGGTCAGCCACCACATTTTCAACTCCCTTCTTGTCTTTGATCTCAAGATTAAACTCTTAGAAGAGGAGAATCCATCTGATCAACATAGGCTTTGCATCCTTCTTAGCCAATAGGTATTTCAAGGCTGAGTGATCTGTAAAAACTATAATCTTAGACCCCAACAAGTAGGGTCTAAACTTGTCCACAGCAAACACTACTGCAAGTAGCTTCTTCTCAGTTGTAGTGTAGTTCAGCTAAGCTTCAACTAGTGTTCTACTGGCATAATAGATCACTACAGGCAGCTTATCTTTCCTCTGTCCTAAGACAACACCTATGGCTATGTATCACACATCAGCTCAAAGGGGAGTGAGTAATCTGGGGCCTGGATATAGGGGCAGTCGTGAGACACTTTTTCAAAGCTTCAAAGGCTTCAAGGCATTCAGCAGAAAATAAAAATAGCACATCCTAACCAAGCAAGTGGCACAATGGTTTAGCAATCTTGTTGAAGTCCTTGATGAACCTCCTGTAAAATCTAGCATGTCTGAGAAATGATATAATTTGCTTGACAGTCCTGGGTGGGGGTAAATGTAAAATCAAATCTACTTTAGTCTTGTCCACCTCAATTCCTTTGGGTCACCATAAAGTGACTCTTTTCCCAGCTTAGGACCAAGTGGGTCTCCTCACATCTTTGCAAAACTTTTTCAAGGTGGACTAGACACTGGCTAAAGCTATCCCCAAACATAGGGAAATCATCCATGAAGATTTCCAAGAATTTGTCAATCATATCAGAAAAAATTATTATATATATGTACCTCTAAAAAGTGGTTGGGACATTGCACAGTCCAAAAGGCATCCTTCTGTATGCAAAGGTGCCAAAGGGACATGTGAAAGTAGTTTTCTCCTGGTCTTGAGGATCCACAGTGATTTGGTTATACCTTGAGTATCCATCAAGAAAACAATAGCATGCCTTCCTAGCCAACTTGTCTAAGATTTGGCCAATAAAAGGGAGAGGGAAGTGGTCCTTTCTAGTTTTGGAGTTGAGTTTCCTATAATCAATGCACACTCTCTAGCCAGTGGTCTCTCTGGCTGGAATCAACTCCCCATAATCAGAAGTAACAACTGTGATGCTTGACGTTTTATGTACTACCTGGATAGGTGACACCCATTCGAAATCTGAAATGGGATAAATCACCCCTACATCCAACAATTTTACTATTTCCTTAAGGACTACCTCCTGCATGTGAGGATTTAGCTTTCTCTGTATCTCCCTTGAGGGTTTTGCACCCTCATCCAGTGGAATCTTGTGCATACAAACTAAGGCATCAACGCCTCCAAGGTCAGCTATTGTTCACCCAATTGCTTTCTTGTGCTTCATAAGGACATTCAGTAATTCCTCCTCCTGCTCACAAGTGATAGAGGAGGAGATAATCATGAGAAGCTTGTTATCTTGCCCCAAGAAGGCATATTTTAATATGGCTGGGAGCTGCTTCAGCTCCAACTCAGGGGGACATTCAATTGACGGCAACAGAGGTGTCTTAGTGGCTTGAGGAAGGGGCAGCAATATGTGTTACACTAGGTCCACGAAAGACTCAGTGTTGGTGTTGTCTTCTGTCATGGGGCCTGCTTCTCAAACAGGCTCCAAACACTTTCCATGCTTTCAATCAGATTATCCCAATCCAGCAGATTGGATAATTCTTCTTCTACCAGGCCATCAAGTACATCTACTACATAGCAATCCTCAATGTCAATATGAGGCACTGTAGTAGCATGGTACACATTTAAATGGGCCTTCATGTTCCCAAAAGTAACCTCCATTTCTCCTGACCTACATTGTATGCAAGCATTTGTAGTAGCCAAGAATGGTCTGCCAAGGATAACAGGAATTAGGGTTTTGCTTTTGCAAGTCTGCCCCCAGCTCTTCTATCATTTCTTTGTTCAGAGAATTTTCTAACCTCGTCAGCCCCGCTAGATACATTCTTGCTCAATCGCCCTTCCTTGATACTGTCCTCGCAATGATTGGCATTCCTCACCAAATCAGTAAAGCTGGATTGCTATTGGTAAACAAGGAAGTTTGAGATGACTGTCAAGGTATTTTTCGAGATCATCTCAATCTGCTCATTGTCAGGTATTTTGTTTCTCACCTGAGCTGCCAGTTCTCTCCAATGCCCAAGGTAATCGCTAAAGGTTTTGTTCGAGTTCTGATTTAAACGGACCATATCTGACTTGCGAGGCTCGATGTTTATGTTGTAAACATATTATTTTTGAAACAGATGAGTCAGATCCTTCCATGTCTTTATCATGGATGGTTCTAGGGATGTGAACCACCTCAAGGTTAGGCCCGTCAGGCTTTTCTGAAAGTCCTTTATAAGTAGGCGCTGGTCCCTCCCATACTGGCACATGTCCCCACAGTAGGACTTGAGGTGTGCGATGGGTTGCCCGTGCCGTTATATTTATCAAAAACTAATATTTTAAATTTTGGGGGCAAGGGGGCTTCTGCAAATAAGCACAAGTCTGAGAAGTCCATGGCATGGATTTTGGCTCCACCCATCTTTAATAGTTGCATTTGTATTTTGTCCAATTTTTCTTTCAATTTCTCAGACTCTTTAGACAGCGGGGTAGTTTTTTCAATGGTCGGTCTTCTTTCACTTTGTGCTACCGAGGGGTTGGTGATTATGGGTGGGGGATTGATGGTAGCAAATGCCCTAGCATAAACCCCACTATTCCCGATCTAATCTTACTCATATTGTGGGTCTATATATGGTACAGTGAGGGTGAGATTTTCTTGTTAGTGTTGGTTGGGCTGGGTAGGTGCTAAGTGGGACCATTGGAGGGGGAAATTTTGTGGAGTGATAGGATGAGTGGGATTTGGATTTTAGGTGAAGCCTTGATGGGGCCACTGGGTTTGAGGGAAAGCTTGGAGATGACTTTGGGATGTTGGGACATGGGTGAATTGGGGTTGATGGAGGATAGGTGTCAGGCTTCCGCCCTGGGTTGGGTGTGAGGCTTGTGTGTGATGGAGGTTTTGAGGGAATTGTGGGGGGTATGGGTATGTGGACCCAAGGTTTGGGCCTTTTTGGGCTTGGGTATTGGATAGGGGATTTGGAGGGGTTTGTGCCATAAGGCCTTGGGAAATTTTGCCCACTGGGCTTTGTTGGATTTGGGCTATTGGGACCTGGTAGGTCTGGCCCATTGGGCCTTGATTGATCTGCCCATGGGGCCTTGATGGGTCTGGCCCATGGGGCCTTGGGTGGGTATGGGCTGTTGGGTGGTTTGGGCCATTGGGTTTTGGTAGGTGTGGGCTATTGGGCCTTGGTGCCCACTCACATGACCCCATGGTTGGTGGGGGTCTTGAGTGGTATGAATGATGGGGGGTTGATTGGTGAATTGGGGAAAAGAGGCATGAAGACTTTGGAGGGTGTGGGATGGGTTTAGAGATGTGTGGGATGGATGGGGGTGGTTTTGGAAGGCCTTCCAAGTGGTGTAGGCCTTGACCATATCCTCCATCATGGCCATGGGATGGGGTGAGGGGGTGGATGAAAATAGTTCATATGAGGGGGGGAACGTGGGGAATGGATTGGATGGATGCATGAGAAAAATTGGGCATGGCCCGGGTACAATTGGGCATGACCTGAGTGGATGGGGAGATATGTGGTTGATTAGGCATGGCTTGGGTGAAATGGGGTATGGTTTGGGGAAATGATGGGGGATGAGGTGTTGGATTTTGTGAAAACATGGGGAAACTAGCTATGTTAGATGTGGAGGGGGGATGGATTAAATCTTGGGTGGTGGAGGGAGGATGGGATGTATGTTGTGTGGATAGATGTGGGAAATTGGGTATGTTGGAGGTGGAGGGAAAACGAGGTATGTTGGATGTGAATGGTGGAAGATTGTGCATGGTGGATGGGTTGGGTATGGGTGCACTTGGGGTGGATGTGGGGAAGTGGGTTGTATGTGGGGTGGATGTGGATGGATTTTGGGTAGATATGGGCGGAGGGAGGAACAAATTTTGGGTGGATGTGGATGGGAATATGGATGCACCAAAGGGGCCGGTGACAGAAAAGGGAGATTGGGTGAGGGGGATGGATCTGAACATCTCCTATGTATGGGAATGTGTTAGGGAATGTGGCGGGGATGAGTTGGGATTGGAGTATGCTAGATCCACTACCCACAACATGACTTGGCGGCGGGTTGGGTGCGGGTGCCTTGGATGGGGCCCGTAAAGTTTTCTCCTTCTTCCCTTACGGGACGACGGAGGATAAGGCGACGCCGTTGTGCTAGCACCACAATTTTTCAGTTTTTCGGTTTATATATTTTTTTTTTAAAGAATTTTTGTGAGTGTATTTTATGATGAAGGATTCTGGGGCCTTTGAAGTCCCGTTTCGGGTGGTATTTGTACCCTAAGTAAATCCCGCCGCGAGATCCTAATGTGCTTCAGAAGAATCAAAGGGGAACCCTTTAAGCTATTGAAGGCTTGGGAATCAACGCAAACAACCCGATCCCCTGGAGTGAGTCAATAAGAGGTTACCCTCTTTTGATTGACGGAGGTGTATTGGGCATTGGATAATGCGGGACCTAATCAGAGGTGCTAAACCACTAAGTGGGGAATTCGGAGATGTGAAAAAGGCCTCAGATTTTGGGCCGCTCTGCTCAGTGGGGACAACCAATACTTGGCGTGAGTATTACATGCGCTAGACCAACTTTGGTCCCATTTTGCTTGGCGCATGTATTAGTTGTGCCAAAGTAAATCTGGAAAAGAAATGTTTGGCATGTGTATTAGTTGCACCAAGTATATACAGTGGAGTCAATTTTCTTGACACCAGAACAACAAGCCCAAACTTAGTCTATTTTTTTTGGTTTTCTGGAAGCAATGCTTCCGAGGACTGATCTCTTAATTGCAACGAGTCTCTCCTCACCGAATCCTAAGGATACAAGGTTGATTTCGGGACTACTACTGTTCTCTCTGAGGGTTTTAAGCTTTGTAATATGATAGGTTCCCCAACTTATATACCTCCAGCGTAAGCACCTTCTCAAATACTAGACGGGGTGGTACTTTTCAGGATCATCACCACTAGGGGCTGCCGCCGTACTAAGAACTGGGTGTTTGTATCTTTGCCTAAAAATTCCAACCCTTGAAAATCTATCCCCGTAAAAATTCAGTTAAGTTCCCTTCTTGGTTCAATTTTAATTTCAAATTTTTTTTAAGGGAGTTTTTTTTTAAGTCAAAAAATGAGTGGTGATGGTCCCGTGCCACCTCTACGGGCCGGCGTCTACTGGTAGAATATGATTGCGATGAAATTTAAAGCTCAAGTATGCCCGCCAAGCGGCTAAGGGATGAAAGAGTGCAAGTAAGCCCGCCAATCGGCTAAGGCATGTAAATGACAGAAAAATAAAGGAAATGTAAGGGCAATGCGCAAGTAGGCCTGTCGATCGGCTAAGGCACGTAAATGATGGAAAAGTAGGGGTGAGAAAATTGACAAAATCAGAGGGGTGAGTGAAAAATAAGAAAAAAGCAAGAAAATGTTAGTAAAATAAAGAAAAAAGCAAAGTTTTAAGGGGAAGCTCTACTAGCTACTCCCGAGTAGAGTCGCCATCTGTGCAACTGTGGGATTTTTTGGCGATCCCGTCGTGACGATGCGCACCCTCTAAATGATATAGAATCACCACCTAGAGCTTTTGGTGTCTCGGGAAACCTAAATCAATTTTATAAGTACCAAAGTGCCAAAAATGTGACACTGATTCGCTGGTCTACACCAAAGGCTTTTGGGTAGGGGCTTCAGTTATCAAACGGGAAGGTGTTAGGCACTCGATCAACCTACTCTAAAGCGGTCTCTACTTATGGTCAAAGATAAAATAAAAATAGAAATATAAAGAGCACTTCCTCTTGCCCGAAGGCACTATGATCCTATTTGTGCCCCTCCGTTCCTACCAAGATTTCGGTGGTGTAACAGCACAAATTCAAGGATAGAGCAAAGGCTAAGAAGGTAGAGGAATAGAAGGGAGAGCTGGAGCTCTCGGGCCCTTGTAGCACGCGTGTGGAGCTTCACGTAGGTGCACTTGGCGAGCTTCCGATAGCTTGGATGATGGGATAGGGGGTTCTAACATCTAAAGCTTGCTAGCTAAGGGGTAGGAGAGGAGGGCTAGGGGGTAGCTCTCGCCTAAACTAAGAGACCTATGGTGGAATGTAACGCTCAAATGAAGTTTTGGAATTCTGAAATTTGTATAAAGAAAAGGTGCACCAAAGGAGAGGAAAGCTCTCTCTTAATCTTTTCTCTCAGGAATTTTTTCAAGTCTTTGTAAAGAGAGGGGTGCCTCTCTATTTATAGGAAAAGAGAGGGTTAGGGGGTTCTTAGAGACTAATTAGGGTTAGCAATTAGGTAATCCTAGCAACTAAGTTTTCCTAGGGTTTCAAAGGCTTAGAAAAGTGGGCAATGGTGATCAATGGTAGATGATAGGTTGATGTTTCAAATGACTAAAGGGTTACAAATAGGGTAAGCATGGGTGCAATAGTCCTAATGAAACTCATCACACACTTTGAGATGGTCAACAAGTCAAACCCCAAAAATGAAATTCGAACCAAAAACCCACAGTTACTATAGCTAAGCCTGGCACATGTATTAGATGCGCTAGGTAAAAATACAGTCCCTGAAAGTTCAAAGCCCGCGGGGGGACCCACTTGTACTTGGCGCAACTAATACATGCACCAGGCCATTTCTGGGGAGAAATGGCTTGGCGCAAGTATTGCATACACCAAGTACACCTATCTTCTCGCGTGGGTCAATGCAGGCCTCGCGAGGTTCCAATGTTGCCCATTTTGTGCCCCAAACTTTGGATCGCCATAACTTTTGATGCGCAACTCAAATCAGGGTAATTCTTTGCTCGTTGGAAAGCTAAGAACCTCTACTTTTCAATGGTATATGATTTAATCTCAGTAGAGATCCCTGCCAGCCCTGATACTCCTCTCTCTAACCATTGCCCGAAAGGGTTAACTATAGGTTCGGAGGGTTTCTAAAGGTTAGAATTGGTTCCTAAAGGTTCAGGGAGGGTTTTAAAGGGTCTGGGGTGATTCCTAAGGGTTCGAATAATGATATCAGAAGCTCGGAGGTGCACCTCTCTCGAAGTATGTCTCGATCGGGCCTTGGGCCAAATTTGGGAGTCTACAGCGTGGATGAGATTTGAGCTTCACGAGTTGCTCGCCAGGATGGAATAGACTTCTCGCACAGCTGAATTTGGCTCTAAAGTGCATGAGAGCTAAGCGAGATCTTCGTGAGAATATTTTCTGGGGCTCTCTCCTCTTGAGTTACGCGATATCTTCGCAAGCTATGAGTCTATTGCGAGTTCTACTTAACGAGATCCTCGCAGGGTAGCCTTTTGGATCACTTGAACCACGCGAGGGCCTTGCGAGGTAGATTCTAACTTCGCAAAAACTCCTCTCTGCATAGTTGTTGCTATGCACAGACTGCTACAACAATCTCCTCTAAATGGGTCTACTCTCTTTCATCTTTTGGACTTCTAGAGTCCCTTCAATCACTCAAAATGATCGCCATGGTGTGTACTACTCTGGTGTGCTCTAGGCTCTTCAATCAGCTCCAAGGTTTGGTTTCAATTGTTTCTCTTCTTGGTCTCTAAAACATGATTATTGTACTAAGCTGCAAATTTATTCTTAACTACAAAACAAACTCAAAAGAGGATTATTAAATGGCGCCAAGGAGTAGTAAAGGCTAGGTTAAGAGGTGAAAAATGGTATTTTTCAGTGCTTAACACCTGTGCTCTAGTTTTTGAATTTGCTTCCGCAAGGATTGCTGAAGAAATGTGAAACTTTGCTTTCCCAAAACCGAAGCTCGGGATGATTAATGATGAGGATTAGGGATATAGATTTTGTTTATGTTTTAGGCTTGCTTAGGACTTAGAATTTCTTTTAGGATTGGTTTTATTTTCGTACTAGGATTAGTTTGTTTTAAGTGGCTACATTAGGTTTAGTTTCTTTTAATTTTTAATAAGTGTAATAAACACAACATTAATTTGTAATAAATAAACAGTAGGTTATTAAATAATTTTTGCATTATGGTTTCGATCTGCTCACTGATATCGATTGTTGATTTATAACCTGCAATCTTAATTTTTATGATATTTTCTCACTTGATCTTGCCTTATGGCTGTGATGTGCTTGTATCAAGTTTGGGGGTGCCCAAATTCTATCACTGCGACACAATGAGGGCAGTGCACATATTTGGTTTAGGGGTGAGATTATTATCAACCCATGTTACATCACTCTCATTGAACAGTAAATGCACGTAAATTCATTTTTGTAAAATTAAAAAAAAAAAAAAAAAAAAAAGAGAGAAAGAGAGAGGATTTGCTCTCAGGAATATGGGAATGTTGGACAATCGATCGATTGAACTGTCAAAATCAATCGATCGATTGACAAATATTATTTGAGCAATTTTTGAAACTAGTGCAAATCAATTGATTGATTTACAACCTCTACCGATACCAGAGTGGAAATGGGAGTCAATCTTCATGGACTTCATTTTTGAATTACCAAGGATGGCAAAGTGACATAATGCTATTTGGGTGGTCGTTGATAGACTAACCAAATCAGCTCACTTCTTGCCCTACAACACTACGTATACAATGAATAGATTGGCATATCTGTATATGAGAGAAATTATCCGATTACATGGTATTTCGATGAGCATTATCTCCGATCGACCCATTATATACCTCTCAATTTTGGCAAAAGTTTCAAGAGGGAATAGGTATGAGGTTGGACTTCAGTTCAACGTTTCACCCACAGATAGATGGTCAGACAAAATGGGTAAATCAGATCATAAAGGATATGCTCAGAGCTTGCATGATCAACTTTCGAGGATCATGGGATCAACACCTACCATTGATCGAATTTGCATATAATAAATGCTATCAGTCGAGCATTAGTATGGCCCCTTACGAGGCATTGTATGGACGGAGATGTAGATCTCCGATTAATTAGGAAGAAATCGGAGAGAAGTTTATATTGGGTCCCAAAGTTATTGAGAGTAATACCGAGGCAGTTAGCCTGATTCGAGAAAGGATCAAGATAACTCAAAGTCGGCAAAAGAGTTATGTCGATGTGAAAAGAACGAGCGTCGAATTTCAAGTTGGCGATCACGTGTTCATCAAGATTTTACCGATGAAATGTGTGATGCGCTTCGGGAAGCGTGGGAAGCTAAGTCCATGCTACATCGGACCGCTTGATATTTTGGGACTGGTTGGTAAAGTTGCATATAGGGTTGCTCGACCTCCGCAACATGATCGGGTACACAATGTGTTTCACATATCAATGTTAAGGAAGTACATGAAGGACCCGACTCACATTTTTTATGACCAACCGCTGGAATCTATGAGAATTTAATAGTAAGGGAAGAACCTATTTCGATACGTGACCGAAAAGAACAAGTATTGCGTAATAAGCGTATTCCCCTAGTGTTGGTAAAATGGAAGAATCATTCTCGCTAAGAGGCCACTTGGGAAAGTGAGGCCGAAGTTCTCCAGCAATACCCTCATCTATTTTAGTAAGACTCAAAATTTTTTGATGATATATAATTATTAATGTAAACATTGCACACTTGGTGTTTTAAGATTTTATAATTTGTTTAATCTAGGTAAAGGCACCATTATGGAGTTCAAATGATAAGATACAGCTAGAATTGAGAACTCAAACTCACAAAAACAGATAAAGGGAGAGTTGTCCAACAAATTCAGGGTTTTCTGTCAAACCTAATCGATCAAAATGAAATTTGATCGATCGATTTTGAAACCGATCGAACGATTGTGGAAACCGATCATTCAAATAACCAAACAAAGACACGTGTTTTTTGGTCAAAACCGTTCGATTGAAGGCCAAACCGATCGGTCGATTTGAAAACCGATCGATCGATTTGAAAACCGATCGATCGAATTATAAACTGATCGATCTATTTGATAAAGCAGACAAGATAGAGAACTAGTGGGTTAGGGGGGAAAACTGATCGATCGAAAGTTAAACTGATCGATCGATTGTGAAATCGATTGATCGAAATTGGAGCCGATCGATCGATTTCAAAACAGAGAATATAGCCACTTTTGTCAGAAACCGATCGATCGAACCACAAATCGATCGACTGAAAATTGTTGAATAGTAAAGTTTAAAGTCAACCGGATTCAGTTAATGCATAAACCAATCGATCGATTTTAAAAACCGATCGATCGATTCTGGTAGTATAAAAGAAAATCAGGTTTTTCTTTTTCATTTGCATGAAAAATTTTGGGTCTTTTTTTTTTGGGTCTTCGTTGCTATTGCTTGGGGGGCTTTCAACCTTTGATCTTCAACCATTGGAGTTCGATTTCTCCACGAGATTGATTCCAAATCACTTCTAAGGTAAAGATCTAACCTTCTTTGAGATTTTTCCTTAGATTTCAAGCCAAACCAAGCCCTAGTTCTTTCAATTTTAAAAAAATTCATGGCACCCAAGAACAAACAACCTGCGAATCCTTCGACTTTGAAGCAACCCACGACACATACGGGTTCTTCGCGGCGACCACCACCATTAGAACGACCCAACACATGGTCAGCGGCGAAGGACTTCACAACCAAATGGACCTTTGACCCAGCACTTTTTTGTGAGATAGAATTGACCCAATGGGTGTTAGATTACCTTCAAAAAGTTGGCTCAATAATTTGCTCAAACCCCTAGGCAACTACTACTACCCTCGTTTAGTAAGGTAATTTTACCAAAACATGTATACGGGGGAGGAAGAAAAGACCATTTATACAAAAATCGATAATAGGGTTTATAAATTTGACCACGACAATATCTCAGATGCTTTAGAGTGTTATGTGGAGTATGGTACTAACATAGAATTGATGGCACCCTATCCTGAGGCCGTCGATTTCCACACTGTGATCGAGAAGATGACCCACGGCAGACAAGGATCAAGCCAAGCAATCAAAAGAGCCGATTTACCCCATCATCTATGGATGTTAGACACCATTTTCAAATGCAACCTATACCCGTTGAGACACAAGACCGAGCGGGTAGGGGTTGTGCAGCAGACATTGTATTAAGCTTTTATAGGACAATGGTTTCATGCCCCGGAGTTGGTTCGAGATGGCGTTATGTATGCCAGAGGAAAGCTATTAGAGGGAGGAGCGAGCCCTAAAGATCATATACCCTATGCTTGCCTGATCTCGAGCATGATAGAGGATTATTTGGGCGAGGAGGAATACGATATTTCGGAAACAGAGCCACAGTCAACTGATAATGCAAAACCCTACTCGTTCAAGTAATGGAAGAAGACCTACAATCAGTTGGTCAAGAATGAGAAAGTAAGAGGTTTGGAGCAGCCTGAAGCAGCAGCATAGGGACCTGAGCAGCTAACACCACCAGCTTAGCCACAGCAGCAGGTACCATGCAGTATGCCCGCACATCAGCGTCCATCAACCGCGACGATCGATGATGTTCTCGCCCGCATGACTCACCTACAGAAGAATAATCGTCTGTTGCATCGCCGTATGGACTACCACGAGGGCATATTTAAACGTCTCATGCAGCACGCCTATCCGACCGGTTATATGACGCAACTTGCCAACGCTCGTGCTTACGTACCTGATCCATAGTACCATACCACGGGAGCGTCTGCTTCTAGCAATCGAGATGTGGGGGATGACGACGCTAGACCTTCGAATGCGCCGCAGGATCCTTGAGCAAGGTGGCGTTTGATTTTATGCTTTTAAGTTGTTTTACTTTTTGGCAAAATTTTGTGTTAAATTCAAAACTACTAAGTCTTGGAAGGACTTCAAATCACTTTTTGAGATGGTCATGTATAAATTTTTAATTCATCGTTTGCTTGTGGTTTCATAATTGTAGTATTGAATGGTTGTGGGTGAGTCTTAATTTCAACATTTTGTTATGGGTTCATAAACGTGCTGATATAGCTATTCTTGTGTTCTCATTTGGTGTGGAATTTCATACTTGAATAATTTCAGTGATTAGTTGGGAGTATGATTTAGACTTAAGTAATAAATTTCGTCATGAGGTGACTTGGCTGCCAACTTAGTTAAAGGATTGAATTCTCTTAAAAGGGAAACATTTATTTTCAGTTAGACGCCCTTTAGTTCATGAGTGTTCGACTCCGTAGCCAAGAACCCTAACCAATTTTTGTGGACGAAAATTCCTAAGGGGGAGAGAATGTGACATCTCAAAAATTTTGACTTCCGAACCCGTCTGACTCGGTATGCGTGTCCGATAGGTCGCACTGCCGACAGTGTAAGTTTTGATAAGTGAGTTGGATTACGAGAACAAGTCTCAAGTGAACAGGGTGAGAAACTAAAGATAACGTACACCGACATACGGTATACCGGCTTAGTACCCAAACTAAAACTTTGACTATAAAAGCCAAATTGGATAAGAAGTTATTTTCTTTACTTTGTTGTTTGAGATTTTGGTAAATAAGAGAAGAGAGAAAGAGAACTCAAGAGCTTAAATTCTCCTTCCTATCCCTTCTCTTGTGATTTCAACGGTGATACTAGTAACGTGTACTGATGGAGAGTGAAGAGTGACATGTGATCAAGAGTAGAGTTGTCGTCAACTCCATTTCGATTCAATTGTAAGAAGAATCGGCTAAATTCACTCTGAAACCCTCCATGGCATCGATTCATTAGAAAACGAAGAATCGATCAAAGGAAGGTAAGCATTATGTGTTGATTTGGTTATGCTTAGCTATGATAAGCTTTAGAGAACATATGATAAGCTTTAGAGCACCTATGGTAGAGATTGGGGAAAAATGAACCTAGGAAGAAGCCGTGTGGCTGTGTCTGTCAAAATCGATTGATCGAATTTAGAATTGATCGTAGAACAGATATAGGTTAATTTTCTGAAGGAAATCGATCGATTAATAGATTTGGAAAACCGATCGATCGAATTGAAAACTGATCGATCAGAGTGTGATGTGCAGATGAGTTGTGTATCTGAGGAAAACGATCGATCAATTTGTGAATCGATCGATCGAATTGGAAACCGATCAATCAAATTGTGAAACCGATCGATCGAGTGTGGGACTAATTATACAAACAGGGATGTGTATGTTTTCTGAAGATCGATCAAAATATATTTCAATCGATCGATTTTGAGAACCGATTGATCGAATTAGGATTCGATCAATCAATTTAGTCAAATTCTGGCATTTGTCTGTTTTTAGGAAAAAGGACATTGAGACTCCCTTTTTTTCGTCACTTTTTACGTATAAGATATGAATTGATGTATTCTAGGTTAAGACCAAGAGCACATGATGTGAAGGTTCTCTTGAGAAAAAAAGACCTTCGTTTTGACTCCGAGTTGAGGTAGGAAAAATCTTATAACATGTGCATTTTTACAACAAGCATAGAAATTGTAATATGATAACTGCGTGTGTGTGAAAATCATGAACTTTGTCATTCAATACGCATGAGCTTTGTATACGAATTCAAATATAAGAAAGTGTGTGTGTGTGTGTGCGCGCGCGCATATGAACTCGGCAAGATATGAACATGTGTGTGTATGAATTTCATATTCCAAACTCTAAATTAAATTATAAATTACCACAATTCACGGTGATAAACTATAAGTTAGATTTCGCACCTTGATTTAAGGTTTATGTGGAACAAATCTATTGTGTATCCAGTATGGCGGGATATCCGTACATTGTGGATCGCGAATAGTCAATGTGAAGTACAAGTGACCCTGTTAACGTAGCTCAGGGGCTTGACAATATAAATAATAGTGCATTGAAACGACGATGGTTGGGATTCCCATCGGTATATATGCGGCTCTTGATGATATATATGCTTGAGATTGTATTTAAGTGATCAACTTAAGTTCTTTTGTGTAATGTGAAAATATTTGAAAATTTATGTTATAAGACTTTAAATCTTGTGTTAAATCAGTGTTATCTTAACTTAAATGCCTTTAAAATTCAAGGCTTTTATTGAAATGCAAGTCTTTCAATTATAAGCATGCTCAATACATATCATTAGATTTATGTGTGATGTGATGATAAACATGCTATGGATATTTTTTTCTATTGAGCTTAGTTGTTAGCTCACCCTTCGACTATACATCACAAGCACAGGTGTAGATACGAGCACTAGGGATCTTGAGCTCGAGGATCCTGAGTATGTGTCAGAGGAGTCAGAACCTCCGCCTGAGGAGTATTTCCCTTAGCGGGATTTTGAGTTGTGCATTTTGAGATTTTGTGGGATTCCGGCTTTATACGTCCACCCATTTTGTTTTGAACGAAAATTGTGAAATTAAGTTTTGGGTATTCATTTTGTGAACCTTTTGCTTATGTGACGGTCGGCCTTCTTCGGTGGTTCGATTCGATTTTTTTGTCCATACAATTAAGCTATGAAATTAGAATCGTCTTTTGTTATAAGCAATGATATAGTCATATATAGATTTAAAGATTAAAATTTTCTTATGATGATTCTATCTGCTCAGAGATACGTGCTTTATTCTTCGCTTTGCGTGTGGATATGCCAAATGTTTCATTCGGGGATCGATCTTATTAATGATCCGATGATTCGGATTTCACATTTAGAAAATTCGGGCTGCACATAGGGGCTGCGAGAACCAGCGAAGAAGACGAAAGCGTCCGAGAGGTTGAAAGAGAATGGAAGTTGTATGGAGACAAGATGCTTTTAAATTGCAGCCGTTTTATAATGGGCAAATGCCTTTTAAATGGCTGTCATTTTTATAATTGGCGGCAGGGTATTTGGCAATTTCCTCTCTCATATGTAGAAACTCAGAACTTGAGGGTCTAAGGGTCTTAGACCCCACTGGCTCATTACGAGAATTTGGGGCTCCGATTGGTAGATAGTGATAGATTTGGGACCCCAAATGGATAAATTTCTCATAGATTTTCGATTAAATCTTAGCTGAAAATTTTATTAAGGTATTTTTCCAAAAAAAAACTCGGAGATTGTGTCTCACGTGGGTTACCTAACAGCCAAAACTTTTGATTTTCAAAAAAATCCAAAATTTTACAGAGTTTTCCTTCAAAAGTCTCTGAGCTTACATATATATTAAAAAAACAATAGATTCCAGTTTTGGAGCTTGGGTAAATGTAGCCTAGTACCATGGACCAAATTACCTATTTAGTCCCACACTAATTTACAGTCACGGGACACAATTATTTCTTATTTTAATTTTTTTTTCCCACTAAATTGATATGATCATTGAGTCCTATCGATGACACGTGGCTACAAATTAGTGTAGGATCAAGTAAGTTACCTGATCCATTGTACCATGCTACCTTTACCCTGGAGCTTTATTGTGTTATTGAAGGTAAAACTATCAACGGGTCGGGCTGTGCCAGTTCGGGTTTAAATTGTGGCTGCCCAATAAGAAAATTGTAAATACCCAACTCGACCCGATAGTGCACCTGACCCAATCCGACTCGATGGTGCACTCAAGCCGACCTGACCCTAAAAAAACCCCTATTGGTCGGGTCGGGTCAATCATACCCAATCAGGCAAATAGCCAACCCAGCCCGACCCGAAGGTCGGCTTGGATATCTCATGCTCGACCTGACCCAACAAGTCAAGTTTATGTATCCAACCCGGTAAATATCAGGTCGGGTATTGGGTCAACCAGTTGACAGTCCTTAATTGGAGGATTCCAGGAGGGTAACTCTAGGGCTGTCAATGGGTCGGTTCAGGCCAGGTTCAGGGCAAGCTTTTGATAGGGCCAATTATTTTTTGCCTTGAGATTTGAGGCCCGAACTCGGCCTGAGTAGTATCTCGGGCCAGGCCAAGCCCACAGAAAACTATACATGACAGGAAGCCCGAACCCGACCCGAAAGGGCCCGACCCGTTTTCTATATGAAGGTTGTACAAAAAACAATTCCATTTGTTTTCTTCTACGAAGAATTATAAAATAAAATAAAAAAACAATACCATTTGTACAAATCGGTTTGATAAACGATCCTATTTTCTAGCCAGAGTGAAAGACTGATAAATAGTAATAACTAATAAAAATAGATTGATCGGGCCATAATATCCATATGAGGAAATAACATTTGAGTTTCACATGGCATTTAAAATTAGCCAAATTGATGACATGTTGCTTGAGAAAAATATGTTTTCCTAGTTGCAAATCACTAAACAATCAAAAAAATTCAGCACAGATACCATCTCAACGAAAGATGCAACAAAAGGATGCAAGATGAGATCTAGTTTTTCTCGCGAACTTGGGTCATGGAGTATTCATAAATCGTGCACCACACACTTAGGGATCAGTCAATGTGACAGATTTAACAAGGGAAAAATGTTAAATAGCATCTAATGCCAACAGATTCTGAGAAGGATAGTTTAAGATTCATAAAACCCCAAAACTCGTGTGCTTAAAAAACACTGCGACCTCCACTAGCTCATACAAAAGATGAACTACAAGAGGAAATTTTATCTTAACCACAAATGGCATTAATACACATGAAAGTAGGAATCATAATTTATATAATCCATTAGATATAGAAGAATCTTCCATAGTGTTACAATCTAGCTCCAGTAGACAGAATAACAAGAAAACCAAAGTTCACTTGCTTGTACAAATTGGGCGAGTCCAAAGTGTTTCGGGATTGAAATAAGGCTATTCATCTCTTGCGGCAGGATCCATTCCGGTTAACGGGCTGTCGGCGAAATACTCTTGGTGTTTCATATTCACACCATACTGTTCATTAAAATGGAGAATTTCAGCTATATAAATTACAAAGTACAATGAAATTGGTATTAAAATGGAGAATTTCGGCTACATCAATTACGAAATAGAACGATATTGAAACGCAATGAAGATAAATAAACAGAAAAGCATTCCATAGACAAAATAGCTGAAGTTCCATGCTCTACATCAGTGCAAACGAGGATTCGTTGCCTAGGAATCGCACATACCCTCAATTTTTCTTTTTGGGGAAAAAGTCTTAGACAAAGGAAAGGAAATGATACCAAAAGGATTCCGATAAAAATAAATAAATAATACCAAAAGGATTTACATTAAGGGAAAAGCATCCGAGTACTCAATGAGGGCACACCCTGAGATAAAACATGAAAAAAATCCAGAGCTCAACAATATATATATATATATAATATGCAACATATATGTAATGTATTAAATACTCAATTACATGGAATAATCAATCTGTAACATAATGACCAGATATATATCAATTTGCTGTAATATGTACAGCACATTAAGTATAAAATATCAAAAACTTTATTTAGTCTTTTCAGCAATTTTTTCTAAAATTCTCAATTTGTAACAAAACAAAATATGTATCCCTTGGTACAACCTATAAGCATCAGCATATTATTCTCAACAGTGGCCAATGTCCACTGAGATGGAGTTTTCAAATCTTGAATTAGACCACTCAAAAGGAAGATGGTGATGTCATCCTTAAGTTGAGAACTTGTGCCTTTAAGAAATTTACAGTCAAATGAGAACCCTTTCTACAAAAAGCTCCAACTAGTCTCTCTTCCAATCTCCCATGATCCTGTTCACCACTTTGCGCTTGGAAGAGAGACTAGTCAGAGCTTTAGAGGGAGGTGATAAGGGCCTCTCGATCACAGGAATCTTCTACTTAGTGTGCCACTCCACTTTAGAATCTCGCTCCCACTCCTGCTTCTGATCATAAAACAGCTTAATTGCAAGCTTTTGATGACGCTCCTGCTCTCAACTTATTACATGCTTCTTGCTGTGGATAAAAGTAGAACACTTTCATGGTTTTTGAATTACATAAATACTTATATCTTTGCATGATTACTTAAGATAAGCTCATGATCGAAGATGAGCTCTCCCCTTTTCCCATGGCTAGATCTTCTCCCTGTCGTTGGTAGTCGAATTTTACTTCTTTCCAGTATGCAAGAGCATAGCCCGAAAATTACACTGCTACAATATTGGCCTATGTCCATCCAGGACTTTTTTGAGTTCTTTCAAATCAAGCAGGTTCTTGATCTTGCCTAACTAACCAATAAAATCATTGACTAGAAGTATCCCATCAAACTCTACTTGATTCCATCTTCATGATCATATGATCTGGGGCCGAAAATATTGATCAACCCAAAAATTTCTCAAAGCCCCCCATCAATGATGGACGTTGATGATCAATTGATTGTTCGCTGTTTCATAACCATCCATGTCCTCTTTGATCTCTGGTACTTCTTTATGCACGTCTAGGAAGATCTAGTCTCCGATGGATTTATTCCATTGCTTGCTCCAGGTTTTTGATCTTGCTCAACTAACCAATAAAATCATCGACTATAAGTCTCCCATCAAACTCTACCGTGATTCCATCTTCATGATCATGATCTAGGGCCGAAAATATCGATCGACCCTAAATTTTCTCAAAGCCTCCCATCAATGATGGGCGTTGATGATCAATTGATTGTTCGCCGTTTCATAACCATCCATGTCCTCTTTGATCTCTGGTACTTCTCTATCCACATCTAAGAAGATCTAGTCTCTGATGGATTTATTCCATTGCTTGCTCCGACCGATCAAGTCATTGATTAGGTTCACATCTGCTTTGATATCAATTGATGCAAACCGCAGCTTGCCAGGCTATAATCAAGAAAGAAAACAAGCAAATTAGCATACCCACAAGAACTAGAAAGGAAGAAAGAAGAAATCTATCTTAAATAAAGGTACCTAAAATCCATGCGTCCCTCAGACTCCCATTACCACTAAAACAACTAAATAAAACTAAGTTTTTCCCTAAAGTGTGAAAACTATTCCCAACTACAAAATCAACAATAGAGAGAGAGAGAGAGAGACTTTTGACTCTCGAAAATCTGAGATTTTTGTGTAGTTCTCAAAAATCGTTACGATTTCTTTTTTTTCTTTTTATTCCTCCCAATGATGCGGGACAAACGCTAAAACCCTAATTATGCAAGTTTGGGATTAACCACAAATCAAATGGAATAATGAAAATATTTGAAATCGCCCAAACACATAACGAAGTTTAAAGAATTTAATTAACCAATTAGAGTAACTCAATTTAGCGTTCGCATGCATTAAAATTTCCTAATCTAGAAAAACGGATCCGATGAAGGATTCGAGTTTCGCTCTAGTTTAGGCTATCAAGCGATAGTCACGGTATCGTCTCTTGATTTCTCTCGGGTGAATAAATAAGGCTTGAAGGATTAAAACAAATAAAATGGTAGATCAAAAGATTGAAACTAATAATATTTTAGGGCTTTGAAATTTATCAAAGCAAAGGAAAAATATTACCATATGATAAATAGAGAAAAGATAGAATAAGAGGATAGAGGTCTAAGGCTTCACACAAAGGATTTCCAAGGCTTCGCACCAAGTCGCACGAGAAATGCATAAACACTCCTCAAGTTTCGAAAGATTCGCTCATTCGATCGAAAACTCTTCACAAGTTCTTTAGGTTTGCACAAAAGCAACTCTCAAATTTTTATTAATCAAAAAAACTATAATAAAGTTGTTTACAAGCCTTTAAATAGGCAAACCAAAACCCTAAGAATACTACTTAAAATAAAACTCTTAATCAATCATTAAAACTTTCTAATCTAATGGTCACAATTAATTTCACCATAATCCCTTTTTTATTACGTGACCACTTTTGAAGGGTCAAACGATGTCCGATTGACGTGATCTTGTTTGAAAGCTTATCGGAGTGCTTTCTAACAAGACAAGAATCACATAATTCTGATACATATTAGTAGACTTATGACCACTTTTCCGATTGTTGCACAGAAAGTGACTGGATTAACAGTCACATATCACATATATGTGTTAGACCCCTAATTGATTCAAATAAGGAAACTAATCCTAAAACAAACCACTTATTAAAAGAATTCTAATCAACTAAAACATTTTTCACATTCTTCTTTCGCCTTTGAAACGTCACTGCGGCTGCTTGAATCTGATGTCCCCATCAACTCTCCCCAAGTCGAGAAAACTCATCTCCAATGAGTTGTAAAACCCACGTGTGGTACCTTTCGGATGCTCAACTCTCGGCTTGCCCTTCCATGTTGTGAGATACGTCTGATTTTTGTCCACCTTAATATCGAAGTTTGGATCCTCCAGAACCTCATCATCGGCCCTTTTCTCATATTGTACAGGTAGGGTATGGGTTATGTATTGATTAAAGGGACCTGGCTCGTTGTTTGGGTAATAAGGAATTGATCAAAGATCGTGGTGGCTGGACCTATAATAGGTGTAAGATCCGCTACTGCAACTATCGGATGATTGCCCTTGCCTAGAGGAAGATCTAGACCTCCACCGTTCTCCTTTTTCAAGATTAGGTTTCACATGATTAGGACTATCGTGAATCAATACAAAATTCTCATTATTAAATTCAGTAAACATATTCAATGGGTCAATGAAATTATACGTATTTCCGTTGTTCAATAAAATCTAGTTGTTAATCCCATGCAAGTTAGAATTATGATATGTTCCTACCGATTCTAATGACTCATGCAGTAGGGACTCACTACCAACACTTTTGTCGATAATAGGAACCCTTCAAACAAAACCTACAGTTCTCACGGGAACCTCATCCTCCTCATCACTTGACATTCCCGTAGGTTCGTAAACTTCAACCCCTAACTCTTCGTTCTCCGACTAGATCGAAAACCGGAATTAGAAGGCTTAGATCGATCGCTAACTGGAGCGTCGAGATACCTCTCTAACTCTTGCACTCTAGCTTAACACTCTTCTAAATCCTCAACAAGGTGAGGAATGAGTTATTTTCGCAACTCCGGATGTAAACCAGTGCGAAACCTAGACAATGTGACTTGTGGGCTCTCATAAGCATTAGCCTGATATAAATATTCCTCAAACTTATTGATGTACTCATCAACGAACATGTTTCCCTATTTCAAACCATGCCATTGATCCATGAGTCATTGGTTGTAGGACAAGGGAACATATTTATCATTAAGTTTCTCCTTCATGTCCACCCATGTGGCGATGGGTTCACGATCGAGGGCTTCTCGACGCCGTTCCACACTAGTCTAACAAAAGTTTGGCTTGCCTCATGAGTTTTATTTTGGCAAACCGCACCTTGCACTCATCCAACATTTCAAAATGATAGTCCATGGCAGCTGCCCAATCTATGTACATTTTGGGGTCCATCTTTCCTTCGAAAGTGGACGCATCAACCTTACCTGATTTTGTGATTCTATCATCCGGGTCAAGACGATACTCACGCCTAGGAGGATCCCTCCTCTCATCAAAATTAACCATACGATATTCATCATGAGTCAATCCAGACAACTCTTGGAGTTGTGCCGATAAATCAGCCTGCTGGGCTTATTGATTTTGCAATTGGGTTTGAATAGCAGCCATCTGGGTATTAAAGCTTTCCATGAAAACGGCTAATTGCTCCAGATTCATTGCAACACACAAAAAGGAAAACACTAACCGATGCAAAGGAAACCTAAAGACAAAATTAGACAAAAGGCTAGATGAAAGCTAGACAAAAAAGTTCAAACAAAAGCTAGACAAAAACATTCAGACAAAAGCTAGACAAAAAAAGCAGACAAAGGTTAGACGATAACCAAATAGAAGCTAGACGAAAACCAAACAAAAGCTAGACAGATCTGAAAAAAAGAATCTAAAATGGTGTAAACAAAATAATAAAAGAAATAAACCCGAAAACCTATATGAACACCGACAACCCTATACTAAAATTGTTCTCTGATACTAAACTGATGCGGGACAAACGCTAAAATCCTAATTATGCAACTTTGGGATTAACCACAAATTAAATTGAATAATGAAAATATTTGAACGCCCAAACACAAAGAAGTTTAAAGAATTTAATTAAACAATTGAAGTAACTCAATTTACCGTTCGCATGCATTAAAATTCTCCGATCTAGAAAAACAGATCCGATGAAGGATTCGAGTTTTGCTCTAGTTTAGGGTACCAAGCGATAATCACGGTATCGTCTCTTGATTCCTCTAGATTGAATAAATAAGGCTTGAAGGATTAAAACAAATAAAATGGTAGATCAAAAGATTGAAACTAATAATATTTTAGAGTTTTTGAAATTTATCAAAGCAAAGGAAAAATATTACCATATGATAAATAAAGATAAGATGGAATAAGAGGACAGAGGTCCAAGGCTTCACACCAAGGATTTCCAAGACTTCGAACCAAGGCTGCACGTCGGCTTCACACCAAGTCGCACAAGAAATGTATAAACACTCATCAAGTTTCGAAAGATTCGCTCCTTCGATCGAAAACTCTTAACAAGTTCTCTAGGGTTTGCACAAAAGCAACTCTCAAATTTTCATTAATCAAAAAAACTATAATAAAATTGTTTAAAAGCCTTTAAATAGGCAAACCAAAACCCTAAGAATACTACTTAAAATAAAACTCTCAATCAATCATTAAAACTTTCTAATCTAACGGTCATAATTAATTTCACCATTAATCTCATTTTATATTACACGACCACTTTTGAAGGGTCAAACGATGTCCGATTAACGTGAAATTGGTCTTGTTTGAAAGCTTATTAAAGTAGCTTTCCAACAAGACAAAAATCACACAATTCCGACACATATTGGTAGACTTATGACCACTTTTTCGATAATTGTGCAGAAAGTGACGGGATATACAGTCACATATCACATATGTGTCTAACCCCTAATTGATTCAAATAAGAAACTAATCCTAAAACAAACCACTTATTACAAGAATCCTAATCAACTAAAACATTTTTCACATTCTTCTTTCGCCTTTGAAACGTCATTGGCGACTGCTTGAATCTGATGTCCCCAGTGTAGTCATATGGCATATGCGACCCTATGCGATGGCATAGGGTCATGGCATATGCAGTTCGCATATGCCATTATGTCATGGCATAACATTTTTTTTTCAAAAAATTCCCAAAATTTCTGAAAAATCTAAAAAAAAATCCCAAAAAATTCTCAAAGTTCCCCATATTGATCAATAATATGTTTTGTGTTAAGTTTAGGCTCTATTAATTTTGTAGTGTATAGAATGCGAAATAAAAGTATATAATATAAGTATATAACCCATAAATTAGAAGGGAAAATATAAATTTCATTAATGTTAAACAAAATAGTACAAAAATGAATAGGAACATACAAAAAGGAAGGAAAAGAGTAAATTCTAAGTTCTAACCCACAATGATACATCTCCATAAGGTTGAAGGGAAAATATAAATTTTATTCAAAAATAAGTTAAAATAGTACAAAAATATAGTGGACCATATAAAAGAGAAGGAAAGACTAAAGAGAAAAATTATTGTAGAATGAGGAGCATTAGGAAAAGAAACCCCCTATTTATAGGGTTTGGGGAAGCTTGAAAAGCAAAGGCAAAAAATAAATAAATAATAAAAAAACTTCCAGTGGAGAAGTATGTCATGGCATACTTACCTGTATCGCATATGCCATCATGGCATATGCGATACAGCCATCCAAGATGGCATATGCGATCGCATATGGGGAAGCTTGAAAAGCAAAGGCAAAATATAAAAAAATAATAATAATAATAATAAAACTTCCAGTGGAGAAGTATGTCATGGCATACATTGTATGCGATGGCATACAGTCGCATATGCGACAGTATGCCATCGCATGCTTACCTGTATCCAAGATAGTATATGCGATCGCATATGACATCAATGGATGTCCCCATCACCCAACCAATTGCAGATTGTGACATGGGACAAACGCTAAAATCCTATTATGCGATTTGGGGTTAACTTTAGAATGAATTGAATAGTGGAAATATTCAAAATCAAGCAACACATAAAATTAATTCAATGAAATTAATAAAACAATTAGATTAATCCATTTTGGCGTCGCATGCGTAAAAATTTCCCGATCTAGAAAAACGGCTCCGACGAAGGAACTCGGAATTCGTTCTAGTTTAGGGCATCAAGCGATAATTGCAATATCATCTCTTGACTCGGGGATTTTGGGATGAAGGATTGAAGGATTCACTCTCTCAAGGTTTGAAGGATTCACTCCCTCGATTGAAAACTCTTCACAAGCTCTCTAGGGTTTGCACAAAAGCAACTCTCTATCATTCAATAATCAAAAACGAACTAAAAAGCCTTTACAAGCCTCTATATATAGGCCACCAATAATTAAAATTCAAAATAAATAGTCATAACACTAATAAAACACTAAAATAGGCAATTTCCGCAAGATTTAGAAAACCCTGTCACGACGCCCACGGACGTCCGTAGTGCCCCACGGACGGTCGTGACCTACAGACAGTGAGGGGGCAAAATCACGGACGTCTGTCACTATTCACGGACGTCTGATACTGTTCATCGCGAACGTCCATCACTGTTCACGGACGTTCGTCACTATTCATCGTGAACAATTTATTTTATTTTTTTGCGTTCTCCGTCATTCTCCTCCACTCAAAATATTTCATCACCAATGAAACACGCACATGGTACTAATCAAGTGTATCGAAACTTGTACGGTGGAACTCTTTGCAAGTCATCTGTTGACATTTTCTGCCTCCTTTCTCTTTATTCTTTCATCTGCCTTCCACTGTGTGATGTCGCCATCAATACTCTCTGGGTTGGAAAAACTCATCTCCAATGAGTTAGGGAATCCACGGATGCCACACTTCGTGAGCTCAATTCTTGATTTGCCTTTTCACGCTGTGAGATACTTCTGATTCTTACCTTCATTGGCATGGAAGCTTGAAAATTCTATAACCTTCTCATTCGACCATTTCTCATATTGCATAGGTAAGGTACGAGATAGAAATTGGGTAAATGGGTGCGGTTGGATTGGGTGATCAATAAGGAATAGATCAAAGGGCGGGGTAGTGGGATCAAGAATAGGTGTAAGATCTGTTATGACAACTACCGGATGATTGCCCTTGCCTAGAAGAAGATCTAGACCTTCACCCTTACCTCTTTCCGAGATTAGGAAAGATTCCACATGCTCAAAACCATCAGGAATTAACACAAAACTGTTAGTATCAAATTCATTAAATATATTCAATGTGTTAGTCCAATCATGTGTATTTCCAGTGCTCAATAAATTCAGATTATTAATCTCATGCAAATCAAAATGATGATGTGATCCTACCAACTCTAATGACTCACTTGAGATGGACACATTATCAACATCGTCCTCGGCAATGGGAATTGTCCTAACGCAACCTATGGCTCTGACCGGAACCTCACCTTCCTCATCACTTGGAGTGCTACATGGTTCGTATACTTCTTCTGGTATCTCGTTGTCCTCTTTCTCAGTATGCTCCTGAATGATCAAAGTCTGACTCTTACTAGGAGGACATTGGGATGCAAAGTGACCAAAACCTTGACACTTATAACATTGTCGTGGGGCACGCTTAGAATTTTTGACCATTGGTTCATTTCCTTTGTCAACTTGGGGAATTATGGATTTTGAGGATTGACTAGAGGCATTATTACCCTTTTCGATAGGGTTAGATTGATGCTCAAATTTGGAAGACTTAGATCGGCCATGACTGGAGTGTCGAGATACCGTTCTAATTCTTCGACTCTAGCAAAACATTCCTCGAGATCCGCAACGGGATAAGGAATGAGTTCCCTCTGTAACTCTGGTCGAAGACCTATTCTGAATCGGGAGAGGATAACTTTTGCTAGTTCATCAGCATCGGCTTGGGTCATCAAGTCTTCAAACCGATCGATGTACTCTGTAACTGGGGAATCTCCTTGATGCAATGACTGCCACTAATCAAGAATGCATTCATCATATGATACGGGAAATGCAGTTGGACTTTCATTTCAGCGCATGTGGAAATGGGACGAATACCCTGGATTTGCCTATGACGCTCTACTCCCAACCAATAAAGTCTAGCTTGACCCATAAGCTTGACTTTGGCAAATCTGACCTTGCGCTCTTCGGACATGGAATACGACTCGAAGTAATTTTTCATGCTAGCGACCCACTCAAGAAAGACCTTGGGTTGTCTTTTCCCATCAAAAGTAGGGGTGTCCATTTTGACAGATTTCCTGACCTTATCGTCCAAATTGACTTGGACCTCACGTTGGGGAGGAACATCTCTCTTACGATCACGACTGTTGACCCTATTATGATTCTCAGCCATGAGCTCGTTGATCTCTTCAAAACGGGTTTCTAAATCCTCATACCTAGCTTGTTGATCAGCAATGTGCTCATCCATTCGGGTTTGACTAGTGATCACCTTAGATACAAGATCTCTAATCAGGGCCTCTAAGGTATTGGTATCCATGATGGAATTATGCAAGACAAAATATACTAAAATCAAGTGAACCCTAAAATCTATATGACACGAACCCTAAACTAAAACTGTTCTCTGGTACCAAAACTGACGCGGGACAAACGCTAAAATCCTATTATGCAATTTGGGATTAACTTTAGAATGAATTGAATAGCGGAAATATTCAAAATCAAGCAACACATAAAATTAATTCAATTAAATTAATAAAACAATTAGATTAATCCATTTTAGCGTCGCATGCGTAAAAATTTTCCATTCTAGAAAAACGGCTCCGATGAAGGAACTCGGAATTCGTTTTAGTTTAGGGCATCAAGCGATAATTGCAATATCGTCTCTTAACTCCTCAGGGATTTTGGGATGAAATAAACTTTGGATAAGTAGTTCAAAAGGGGAAATCAAGGATATCAGAAAATGAAGGATTTGAGTTTTTTGTTCTTTTATATAAGGACAATACTTGATAACTAGAGAAAAGACAAACTAAAAGGATAGATTCCAAGGCTTCACACCAAGGATTTTTCGAAGCTTCACACCACGGCTGTACGTCGGCTTTGCACCAAGTCGCACGAGAAACGATTGCTCACTCCTCAAGGTTTGAAGGATTCACTCCCTCGATTGGAAACTCTTCACAAGCTCTCTAAGGTTTGCACAAAAGCAACTCTTTCATTCAATAATCAAAAACTAACTAAAAAATCTTTACAAGCCTCTATATATAGGCCACCAATAATTAAAATTCGAAATAAAGAGTCCTAATACTAATAAAACACTAAATAATTTTCGCAAGATTTAGAAAACCCTGCAACGACACCCACGAACGTCCGTGACCTACGGACAGTGGGGGCAAAATCACGGACGTCTGTCACTATTCACGAACGTCTGGTACTGTTCATCACGGACGTTCATCACTGTTCACAGATGTCGGTCACTATTCATCATGAACAGTTTTTTTTTTTTTTGGCGTTCCCCGTCAAATTGCCATCTATTTTCCCATATTTTTTCCTGCACTAATAACTTATTCTCAGCCAATCGCTACCATGGATCAAAATATCGTCCGATACCGATACGTATCGGACGATACGTATCGGTTTTGGACCTCACCGATACGATACAATGGGGTTTTATCGCCCCCCTGAAAAAACAGTCAAATTATCGTTCAATGTATCGTTCGTATCGTCCGTATCGTTGAATGTATCGTTCGTATCGAACGATAATTTCAAATTATCGTCCGATAATTTCAAATTATCGTCCGATAATTTCAAATTATCGGTTTTAATGTTTTTTTTGTTTTTTTTTTGGGAAAAAATCGGAGAGTATCGTCCGGAACCAATACATATCGGTTTTGGGGCTGGACGATACGTATCGAAAAAATGAGATTTTGATCCTTGATCGCTACCAGTATTTCCCATAGATTTTTTCTTTCAACCCATCACACTAAAGAATATCACTTTTCTGTCTTTCCTCAAAGCGCAAAACATCTTGTAAGCGAGTCTCAAGTGATCACAAGAGACGTGATCACATAAGTCTCATGGGACACGTGCATCTTAATTGGGGTCAATGAATTTAATACCATACCCCTTTATAATCATAATAGGCCCAACACAGTTATGACTCTTTAACAGGCATATTTTCCGTCTTCCTCACTCATCTTATAATGGCTGCATCATTTATCATACTTTGAATGGCTAATTTAAGGTAAACCTAATGCATAAGTGGCATCCACAAAACTAATTGATTTCCAAGACACTGAAGAGCACAGTAAATAACCATTTTGAGATTCTTTTATGAAGGTTGGTATGGGTGTTCCTAACAAAGTTTGGTGTTTCTGGTCCTTGGTGTGGCCATAGCTGTCCATTGGGGTATTTCGTCACTCAATCAATATGATTAAATGACTAAACTACCCTTGATGAACCTCGCCATTTTCAAGGTCAGGATAAAGGCTAACATGACTGCGTGCTTTTGGGCCGGCACCCAAGAGGCTTTCCACAAAGCCAAAATACGATACAAAAGAGTACGTTACTTCGGAGCACCATAAGAGTATAAAATAGCCACTGGTCTCTTATAGGCAGTATATTTAAATGTAAGCATATAGTACCACACAATGCAGTTATTGCTACCTTTTACAAGGAAATTTATTGCCTAAACTACACCAACCAAAATAAACTCGCAATCATTAAATTATTTAAAGCTCTCGAATTTCTTACCTCACGCAATGCCTTGGAGAGATCCTCCATCGTCAAGATCAGCCGTTTCTCCTGCTGTCATAATTAGTTGACTATATAAACCATAACAAGTATAATATATCTCAATAAAGAGAGCGGGGGTAGTGCACCTTTTGCTGCTTATCTCTCTTTTCCTTAACTGGTGCTGAATGCCTTGCCTTGCACTGCCTAGATCAAACATATAAAGAGTAGAACAATTTCATGCAATTGTTACGATAGATTATAGAATGATGATAAGAAGGCATCCATAATTAGCTCTATCAAACAACTTAATATGCACAAAATTTGCTCTCTCCAGAGGCCTTGGAAAAAGGACAGGAACCACTTCTAGTAAACCACAATGTGGTTCCCTAGTTTTGCCAGTTGAAATGAGCAGCCGGTTTCAAATTTATTCTTGGTGCTTTTTATTGCCTATTCTTACCTAGCATTACCGAATATATGTTTTTATAGCTGTGCAGGATACAGCATACATGACAAGCAAAGGTGCAGATCCATTGAATGTACCCATGTTTATAGCAGATCAGATGGAACAAAGTTAACAGTTTAATTCAATATTTGTCACTATCGGTACAAAATATAGAGCCTTTGGTTTCTATTGCAAGTAATTTCAATAACAATAAACTGAAAATAAGTAGCAAAAAGTCATAGGAAGATAACATTACATGAAAGTCAATACTACATAGTCTTTGTTGAATCAGTACACCCATGGCTCAAAATTTCAGTACACCCATGGCCCAAAACTTCGGCCGACAATTCAAATAATCGGCCAAAATAACTCGGTTTTGGTCAACCCCGAAATGAAATCTTCAAGTTTTTGGCCAAAATATTAAGCCTTGCAAATTATCGGCCAATAATTTGGTGATTAGCAAATTATCGCCGATAATTTGCAGGGCCAACACTATGCACGTAAGTGCACAGTACACACCACACACCGAATCAAAACCTCCCTTTTGCATTTCATTTTATTCTCTCCAATCGTAATAGGTCCAGAAACCTTTTTCCCCCACTCTCCTGCCCTCCCTATTCACTCTTTCTCCGACGCCAGGTTAGAGATCTCATTGCAAGGTTGCAAGTTTGTAAGGTAACCCACCGATTTCTCTACTGATAACTTAGCATATGTAAATATTTCTCCATTCCTTTTTCTTTGTAAAGAGATCTAGATCTAAATCTATGTTTCTAGATCTAGATTCCGCTCCGTTTGGCCGATATTTTACAGCAATGATGGACACAATTTATATACATAGATCTTGATTCGGCTCCGTTTGGCCGATATTTTACAGCAATGATGGACACAATCTATATATATATATATATATATATATATATATATATGTGTGTGTGTGTGTGTGTGTGTGTGTGTGTGTGTGTGTGTGTGTACTAATTGGAAAATGTGCGTGTGTATATATATATATATATATATATATATATATATATATATATATATCTCGAATTGAGGAAATGCAACCAGGTGTAGCAAACGACGCTACACCCGCGTGCCAGATCACATGTAGATCGGAGCCGATTTCAGCTCCGTTACGACAATGATGGACACAATCTATCTATCTATCTATATATATATATATATATATATATATATATATATATATATATATATATATATATATATATTTATTTATTTATTTATTTTTTTCATCAGTAATGAGAAATATATTGAAAGCCAGCAAGACGCTGAAAACACCAATACAGGACTGCACGATCAAAAGAAAAAGCAGCAAAAAAAGAAGAAAAAATACATAGGAACCCCAAAGCCGACAGAAGCAGCCAGCGGAGACAGCCCCCCACCTAGCCCGGGTCCCAGGGAGAACTCTCTCCTCCGACACCAACGCAGCCCCTTGAGACCCATACCCACATTAGGTCTCTGACAGACCTCATAATCATCCCTACAAGCTGATGTTTACGCTCAAAAATCCGCACGTTTCTCTCAAGCCAAATACTCCAGGTCACCGCGAAGAATCCCTCCTTCTAGTAGTCCCCCAGCTGCCCCTTCAATCTGACTGAGGACCATACCAGAAACTGTTGGTATGTCGATGACGGGGTGACCCAAAACATATCAAAGGATTTTAGAATGACACTCAAGATCTTGTGGGCCACCCAGCAATGAAGGAATAGGTGCGCAGCGAACTCTTCCCCATGGAGGCACATCACACATCGGTTGGGAAGATCCTTCCCCCACCAAATGAGCTAATCAATCATAAGAATTTTTCCTTTGAAAAGAGTCCACGCAAAGAATTTTACTTTGGGGGGAGGATGACTGCCTTCCACATCCCCGCCCTTGAAATATGATCAACGGGCTACTCGGAAGCATCCGGAAGTACGATTTGACGCTGAAGCTGCCATCTTAACCCGCACATCCAGGCAGTGAGGATTCCTAGGCGACTCGTAGAGAGAAGACAGCAGCCAAGAGAAGGAGGCCACCTCATCACCTCTAAGGAGTCTGCGCGTGGTGACATCCCACAGCCTTCCTCGGGTCTCCGTGACGAACTCGGTGATCAGCCCCTGAGGGTTCCTGGAGATGATAAAGATGTCCAAGAAAGAAGATTTGAGGGGGCAGCACTCCGCCCAAGTGTCCTCTCAGAAACGAATCAGTGTATCGTGGCCCCAACTATATCGGATCCACCTCGCGTAAAAAACTCATGTTCCACAGATGCCTTTCCACCAAGGCGATATACCTCTGTGAATATTTATGCTAATGCTCCAATTGTCGTTCGATTAACCATACTTTTCAGCCTACACGACCCGCCAAAGGTTGTTCCTCTCACCATCCAATCCTGCTAGCCATAACCATTTCCCCAAGAGCGCAATGTTGGTCCACCTCACACTACGAATGTCAAGTCTGCGACAATTTACGGGAAGTTGGCAAGTATCCCAATTAATGAGATGATAACGTTTGTCGAGCCCCAATTCCTCCCAAAGAAAGCTCCTTTGGATTTGCTCGAGGCGATTGATCACACCAATCTGGCATTTGAACATCGACATGTAAAAAATGGGCAGGCTGGACAGAACTGATTTAACCAGGAGAAGGTGGCACCCACTGCTAAGTAGCTTTCCTTTCCACGACGACAGCCGTTGCTCGAATCTCTGAATGACCAGTTCCCATGCCCGAGCTGAGGATTGCCTAAATCCGAGGGGAAGGCCCAAATATTTGATTGGGAACTTCTCCACCCCACAGTTCACAGTAGCTGCTAAGTCTGCCATCAATAGTTCGTTGATCCCAATTTCAGAGATCGCAGACTTGAGCAAGTTAATACATTGGCCTGAAACAGCCTCATATATAGAAAGGATCTCAGACAAAGACCTAAATTCCTCTACATCGGCTTTCCCGAATAGGACGGTGTTATCAGCATATTGGAGATGCGAGATGAACCGGCCCTGCGATCCGACCTGATCCCTAATATGAATTAAAGTTGCCTAGCTCGCGCAATGAGACCAGTTAGCGCTTCACCACTATATTGAATAGGAAGGGGAGAGCGGGTCACCCTGATGGATCCCTCTGGAGCTTTTGAAGTACCCAACTAGAGTCCCATTAATCAACACAAAAAACCAGGCCGAGGAGTAACAGGCATGCATCCACCCCCTCCAAGTGAATCTGAACCCGAGCCTGCCGAGCATGTAGTCTAAGCAGTCCCAACTTACACGATCGTAAGCCTTTTCCATATTCACCTTCCAAAGAGCAACGGGTTGATGTGTGCGGTGGGCCGAGTGAAACACCTTTTGAGCCCATGCCACCAAGTCCACCAATCGTCTCCCATGAACATAAGTTCTCTAGTTGACCAAAATAATCTTGCCCATTAACGGTTTGATTCTGTTGGCCAGAACCTTGGAGATGATCTTGTACAAGCAGTTGATGCGGCAGATGGGACGGAAATCCGATAGGTCCTCCGCCCCATCTCTTTTGGGAATGAGAGTGATGAAGGTGGAGTTGAGGCTTCGGCCGATGAAGCCAATGGCATGGAACTCATGGAGCACCTCCATCAGGTCTGCTTTAAGGATCGCCCAAAATGCACGGTAAAATTCCAACGTGAAGCCATCGAGCCCCGGCGATTTATTTTTGCCGTCAAACTTGATGGCCCGCCACACGTCGTCTTCACTAAAAGGCTGCTCCACATCCACACACTTCCTCTGAGATGGATTGAAACACTACCCCATCCAACTCTGGTCGAGCTAGACCCTCGTCGGAGTACAGTTTGGAATAAAAGCCGATCACATGGCCCCGGATCTGATCATAATCGGAATATGTGACTCCCACAACAACAATCTTACCCAAGTAGTTGATTTTATTGCGAGCATTTGCGACCGCATGGAAGAACTTGGTGTTCTAGTCCCCTGCTTTAAGCCACTGCACCTTAGCTTTTTGCCTCCAACACACTTCCTCGGCCAAGCACTTTTCATTGAATTCAAGCTTCTTTAACATCCTCTCTTTTCTTTCCTCCTCCGTGAGGTCCCTGTGCTCTTCAAAGTTATGAATCTCTTTCAGCCGAAGAAGCAAAGATTCTTTCACAATGTGAACCAGCCCATACACCTCTTTGTTCCATGCCTTAATATGGCCCTTGAGCCATTGAAGCTTGGATATGAATCGGAATGCTGTCGTCCCAGAAGGGGCAGGTTCGCTCCACCAAGAGGAAACTTGAAATTTGTCGTCAAGCAGACACATTTTCGAAGCGGAAAGGGGTGGGCCCCTTCCCCCGGGACTCACAACTAAGCAATAAAGGTCGGTGATCCAAGACAACCCTGGCTAAACCCTCTAAACTGGCAGCCGGAAAGATGTCCATCCACTTCGACGAGCAAAGAAACCTGTCAAGCCGACTTAAAGAGGGAGTCTCCTGAAGATTGGACCAAGTAAATCTTGATCCTACGAGTGGAACATCTATCAATTCCCAATCCGATATGAAAGAGTTGAACTCACGCATCACCACCAAATCTGGCGGCCCACCCAGTTTTTTCATGAGCCCATCTTATGGCGTTGAAATCCCCCCCAGGCAAAGAGGGTGATCCCATCTAGCTGCCATCGCAGCCAGCTCGAGCCAGAAATCGTCCCGGTATCTATCATCCGACAGTCCGTAAATGCCAGAAAATGACCAAATTTTCCCCGTATCTCTATTCCGAAGAACAACAGAAGCTGAGTGAAGGCCCACCTCCTCATCCACTTTGTCAAACGGTAAAGTATTCCAGGAGACCAGAATGCCCCCCGAGGCTCCAGCGGAATCAACCCCAATCCATCCCCAACGGTTACCTCCTAGCACAGATGCAACTTTGTTTCCATCGCAGCTGCCCCATTTAGTTTCTTCAAGCGTAATTACAGTCGGGTTGATCATCGCAATCACCCACTTCACCCCAGCATGCTTCGACCCATCGCAGATACCCCTCACATTCCAGGAGAACATCTTCATAACCAGACAATGAGAAGCCCGCCCAAGAACAGAACCGGGGTATTAGACACCCCCGGCTCCCCTCCCATCAAACATCCCCCACTGCAATCGAGCAAGCTCCCGAGATTTGTCGTGCGGCTTCTTCTTGGTGTTGTCAGACTGGCTTACAAGAAAGGAGATGAAAACCTCCCTGAGCGTCTCACGATACGATACATTGGGTTTTTATCGCCCCCTTAAAAAACAGTCAAATTATCGTTCAAAGTATCGTTCGTATCGGACGATAATTTGAAATTATCATTCGTATCGGACGATAATTTGAAATTATCGTCCGATAATTTCAAATTATCGGTTTTGTTGTTTTTTTTGTTTTTGTTATTTTTTGGGGGAAAAAACCGGAAAGTATCGTCCGGTACGTATCGGTTTTGGGGTTGGACGATACGTATCGAAAATCTGAGATTTTGATCCATGGTCTCGTCGGACCCATTGAATGACATTCCAAGATCGCGGCCCACACGAATTAGACGATCTACTTCATTTGAACCTTCGGTGCCATCACGAGAGACGAGGCCCCTAGCACAAAGGAACAGTTCCAACTAGCAGACTGAGAGGGTCCGAAAGAACATAGGACCCATTTTCCGGTCCCATTTCGTCAAAGCGATCTCAACGGGAATATCTCCACCAAGGAAGCAGAGGAGGAGGTGCGGGAATAAGAGGATGAAGGTGTGGCGGAAGATTGGGAAGTTGTGGGTACCAAAGTTGGGAGGCAAGGAGCAGGAATCTCATAAAGGAGCACACATCGATCCCCGACGGTCACAGCACATGGGTCCAAGGGATTGACCTCCCAAAACCGTCTGGTCCCATCGCGGTCAATCTTGGCCCACTGCCCCTTATCCAACCCAACGTTGACTCGCAGATTCAAGCACGTCAACCACAGGTCCCGACCAAAGTAGAACATGGGTGGAAACAGGTCCCAGACCCGTATACAGAGAGGTAGTCAAGTCAACCGATCCACCATGAGCCCAGTTGATTGCCCAACCCGCTGTCGCCATCAGAACTACATAGACCACGTGTTGCCTTCTCCATGTAGCCACATAAGTCGGCAGCTAGAAGCACGTACCTATCGAAAGTGACCACTGGTCCGAAAGTCAAATCGACAGATTCGGGCTCAGCCACAGCAGAATCGAAACCACATGTCCCGATCTGGTCCACCTTCAGCGAAACTGAGGCTGGTTTCCAAAAACCGCCTTGTGAACCAAGGAACCATCCTCGTAATGGCCACATGTCTTTCCCCCCCGAAGAACACAAATATCGAGACCATCTATATTTGCGTCTCTGGCGGTGGAAGACCTTAAAACCCTTTTGTCTCCCACAATTCCTCGCCCTCAAGGGGCAAAGCGACGCCTCAGTCACCATCGGGGGATGTCGGGGGTTCACCTACGGTGGGGACTGCAGCCTATAATCGGAAACCTCTCTTTCGACCAGCGACCCTAGAGCATCATCTTTCAGGTTGTCTAAATCCTCCACAAGTTCCCCTTCTTCAAGATCACCATCCGAGAGATGAGCAATCCGATGGGTAGCCGAGGCACCATGGCCCCCGCCGGTGCAGACGACCACCGATGGAGAGGCGAATCCTCGAGCGAGCACCCCTTCGAGCGTCGTGACGATAGCCGACCAGTCCTTTCCATCCCGTCCCAGAGTGGTTTGATCTCCGGCGAGATTTTTTCCGAGGCACAATTAAATATGTCTACTTCGGGGTTCCGGGGCCCCTCGGATACATCGCTCAACTGATGAGGGACGAGTACCCTCTCCAGCATCTCCATTTCTATGAAGACCCTGTGTTCTTGGCCGCTAACGCTAACCTCGCAACATCTTGGAATGCATTCCCAACTGTCAACGGCAACGAGGATTCGGGTAAAATTGGTCTCCCAGAGGTCGTCGGAACTTCGGTCAACTAGGATGAACCAGACACACCGGTCTCCAATCTCCTTGAGGACTTCGAGAGTCCAGGCATGGAGAGGGAGACCAAACAGCCGGATCCACACTCCTCCCTCCCACCAATGTAGATGAAGATCCCTGACAGACGGGTCAACCTCATCAATGCGGAAAGTCTTTTTGCAACGAAGCGCCAAGGCCGACACCACAGACGGAAACCTTAGGTAGATATTTTGTTTTGATGATGGCCGAGAGAGCGGGCCTATATGTAAATTCCCAAGATCTTTGTATCCATTTTAGCAAATGAAATAGTGATAATGAATCTTTGATAGTGTAGAGAACCACCCAGTAATCTGCGAGATTGTTGGCAAGAGAAGAAAGCTGAGGGGAGTTAAAGTCTAGCTGCCCTTTCCTATACCCCGAATCCAAAGTAGAAGACGCTCTGAATTGATTTGGGCTAGAAACGGGCGGTTCAGAAGCGAGCAAAACGACAAACTCCCCAAAGCCCGAATCCAAAGTAGAAGACACTCTTAATTGATTTGGGCTAGAAACGGGCGGTTCAGAAGCGGGTGAAACGACAAACTCCCCAAAGCCTCTCCCTTCCCTCCCCACGACATAGGCAAAGGAGACCCCGTGGCCTCGGCGAGCAGGATCCACGGGCGAACCGGCCTGATCCCTTAATCCCAAAATCGAACTACGGTTGAACCTTCTGCTTGTGACACTCGTTAATGACCACCTGATATTTTTACCCGATCGAGGAATACAATCGTTCGCAGATTTGATTGTCACTCCATCAGCTCTGGTGGAAACACAACCATATCGATGGCAAACTGACCTACGTCAGAAGTTAACATTGCGACATGCAGAGCAAACCCAATCACCCGCCCTTAGGACCAGAGCATATGCCATGGATCACGGCTTACTCGGGAATCGAGAAGATCGACGAAGCCCTAAAGCTGTTGTGAGCTCTGCATCAGTTTTTCTTGGTCCTAAAAACCGAATTGGGGAAATGCAACCGGGTGTAGCAAAAGACGCTACACCCGCGTGCCAAATCACATGTCATGTGGCATGATCAATCCAAACCAACACCCATTTTGCGCTCATCTGTCATGGGCAAGGATCAAAAAATCGGATATCGTTTCGGTTTTGGTGGGAACCGAAACCAAAATTTTGAACCGAAATTTGGCCGAAATCTTCCCCATAGTACAAAAAAACTGAATTCTTATGTTTTCGTTTCGGTTTCGGTGGGGACCGACCGAAATTTTGAACCATGGGACATGTGATTTAAAAGAAAATATGAATTTTTTGACATTTTTTTACCACTGTTTGATGGGTCAAAGATAAGGTAACGCCCAACCAATTTGATGCATTGATTATAGACATCTTTGACCACATCATTAACGGTGGACATGCATTAGATAGAACTGAAATTTTTTTGGTGATACATGATTGTTATTGTCCAAGTTGCAAAGCACCCCATCCTCGTGATTGATGCCACATGGTGATCAAATGGAAAAATATGTATACGTATACAAATTGAAACATATATATATATAAGGGTTTCGGTGGAATTTATTTTTTGTTATATGCAAGGTATCAAAAATCGGCCAATACCGATACGTATCGGTATCCCAACTCGGGTATCCGATACCGTATCGGCCAATACGTATCGGGTATTGGCCGATACGTCTCGGTTTCAACCAAGACATAGATTTTCCCTTTTAAAAATAATAATAATAAATAAATAGGCTGATACATATCGGAATCAGTCGAGTCGTATCGATCCTCGACAAACCAATACCCAAGAGCGCTATCGATTTTGATACCTTGGTTAAATGATCTAAACAACACACCCATACTCAACGAGTATGGAGGAAGACAGTCATAGTCCTCCATTGGAGGACCTATGTGTTCCAAATAAATTTTATTTAAATGAAATGAGTTTGAAAAACAATACCCAATTTATTTAACTCTCTTTTATCAGGTCTCGGGTTAAGAAAAAATGATTCGGGAGTTAGTTTTGGCGTGGCAATATGGAACGCCTATAGGTCACAGTAGACTGAATGCAAAATGCAATTACTGTGAGCATGTTATGTTTGGTGGAGGAGTTAGTAGATTGAAGCAACACCTTGCCAGTGCACGAGGAGAGGTACAGGCTTGTACAAAAGTGTCTAAAGAGATTAGGCAAATGCCGAAATAATTGATGACTGACTCAAAAGGGAAGCGTGCGACAACTAAAAAAAAGAATAAAGATTATTGGACCACATCAGAATGGAAGAGGTTACAGAAGTAGGTGATGATGATGAGAATGGTGATGAGCTTCATGGCCTTAAAAGGGCTACCAGAATGAGCCTAGCTAAGCAGTAAAGAAAAGAAGAAGAAGCTGATAGACGTAGGAAGGGGTTTGAGTGGGCCCTCTCATCATGAGAGGGGTACTGGGTCAAGTCATGCACCATATCAGCAAACGATTTCATCAATTTTACAAGAATAGCACTCTGATATATGAAGCTAGAGTCAATCATACTCTTCGCGATGACCTGTTTGAAGGAAGGGAGAGTCGAAAGGTCCTCAAGCATTAGATCCAAGCAGTGAGCCGCACATGGTGTCCAATAAAGATGTGGGTGTTTCTCCATACGTTTGATGTCGAGGGCCTTATAATTAGTTGCATTGTCAGTGAGTATTTGGACAACCCTCTCTTCTCCTATATCTCGTACAGCCTCATCCATCAATTCAAACAAATACTTTGCGCTTTTAACCTCTTCATTGCATTAAACCAGAAAGTTTATTAGGGACTATCTGGTATGAGTCGTCCACCCATCACACATGATGGTGCAACCTCTTTCATCCCACAGTGGATGAAAAGTCATCACATATGTATCGACCCCTGCAACTTCCTCTCTAAGGAGAGGCCCATAAACCTGATAGGCCGATGCTAGACTTCACTCCTGAACCGGCCTCTACTTGAGTGTCCATCATCGTCTTAAAATACGGTGATTCAACCACGTTAGCCGGCACGTGGTTGTACACTAGAAACTTGGTAATGGCCTTACCCAACTTCTTCCCCATGTCTTTAAAAGGGTATATCGGATATTTTGGGCTGCTTGGCACTCAGACCTCTGAATAAAAAAGGGTCGATCAGCCCACAAATCTCCTATTGAAGGAAGTACCGGCCGGTCCACTCTCCTCCACGTTATATGGTGCCTTACTTGACCCAGTACCCCTCTTATGATGAGAGGGCCCACTCAAACGCCTTCCAAACCTACGTCTATCAGCTTCTTCATCTTCTTTTCTTTGTTGCTCAGCTAGGCTCATTCTGGTAGCCCTCCTAAGGTCACGAAGCTCATCACCTACTCTTGTAAGCTCTTCCATTTTGATGCGGTCCAATATTTCTCTATTTTTGTCTCAGTCGTAACAATCGCACGCTTCCCTTTTAAGGCTGCCGTCAATTATTTCATCATTTGCCTAACCTCTTTGGACACTTTTGTACAAGTGAGTACCTCTCATCGTGCACGGTAAGGTGTTACTTCAATCTACTAACTCCACCCATAACCCAACATGCCCATAATAATTACATTTTGCATTCAGTCTGTTGTAACCTATAAGCGTTCCCACGCCGGGTCTAATTCCCTAACCATTTTTTCTTAACTTGGAACCTGATAAAAGAGAGTTAACTAAATTGGGTATTATTTTTCAAACTCATTTCATATAAATAAAATGAAGAGATAAATAAATAAAATTTATTTGGAACACATGGGTCCTCCAATGGAGGACGATAACCATTTTCCTCCATACTCGTGGAGTACATGTGCATTGTTTAGATCAATTTAACAAAAATAATGCCCACCGGAAGCCTTTTCCAAATTTCGAATTTTATATATATATATATCACTAAATTTATATATTCATATATATTTTTCAATTTGTATATATATATATATATATATATATATATATATATATATATATATATATATATCCATTTGATCACCACGTGGCATCACTTACGAAGATCCGGTGCTTTGCAACTTGGACAATAATAATCATGTATCACCCAAAAAATTTGGGCTCTATCTAATGCATATCCACAGTTAAAGAAGTGATCAAAAATGTCTAAAATAAATGCACCAAATTGGTTTAGCATTGCCTTTTCTTTGACCCATCAAACGGTGGTCAAAAAAATCAAAAAAACATAATTTTTTTCTTTTAAATCACATGTCCCATAACGGATGAGCCCAAAATGGGTTTGGTTTGGATTGATCATACCACATGGCATCTGATCTGGAACGCGGGTGTAGCGTCTTTTGCTACACCCAGTTGCATTTCCCCAATTCGAGATATATATATATATATACACACGAGCCGTTTTCGGCTTGTATCGGCCGATCGTGAGATATATATATATATATATATATATATATATATATATATATATATATATATATATATATATATATATATATATATATATATATAGTGTGTGTATACATATATAGATCATGTCTCATCGTCGTAAAATATCGGCCAAAATTGGCTCCGATGTACATCTAGAACTAGATCTAGAAGCATAGATCTAGATCTCTTTATATATATATATATATATATATATATATATATATATATATATATATATATATAGTGTGTGTATACATATATAGATCGTGTCTGTGAAGATCTCTTTACAAAGAAACGGAATGAAGAAATATTTATTTACATATACTAATTTATTGGCGGATAAATCAGTGGGTTACCTTGCAACGAAATCGCCAATCCACCGGCGGAGAAAGAGTGAATAGGGAGGGAAGGAGAGAGGGAAAAGGCGTTCTAAAGCTATTAGGCTTGGAGAGAATCAAATGAAATGCAAAAGGGAGGGTTCTGATTCGGTGTGGGTAGTGTATACAGTGCACTTAAGTGCATAGTGTCGGCCGATAATTTGCAAGGCCTTTTATTTTGGCCGAAAATTTGCAAATTTCATTTCGGGGTTGACCGAAACCGAGTCATTTCGGGTGATAACTTGAATTATCGGCCGAATTTTTGAACCATGATCCCGTCTAACCTCCCAGCACCCCATATGTACGAGATCAACACTGGGTAATGGCTTTTTTCTTTATCAGTAACCATATCAACCACCTTTCAGGACTTTGTAACTATCACTATTGGTGATATGCATCAACTGTTGACATCCTTTTTTTTTTTTTTTAAATAATCTTTTAAAACAACTGCAATAATAGAAAACTCATTCGTAAATATAAATATGTTGTTTTTACACATATATTGAATTAGGAATTTTTAATTTATAAATAGTCACTATAATGACGCTTAACGTATACATACAATGGTATAGAACTACAACAGCTTTTCCTTTCGCTGTGTATTCAACAAAAGGAGCATAAACATGTACAAGCATACATATATCTGGAATCTCTGAAAATGCTGAAAGTTCTGCCTAATAGCTCAAATATTCAAAATCTTCATTTCAAGTCAAATCAAGGGGAAACTATTGTTAACACCCTAGATGTATGACCTTTTATGTTAAAAACTAAAGTTAAATTTTAATTGTAAAAGTTAATTTCGCACCACAAATTTCAACAACAGGTCCAAATGCCTGATACATAAAGTCGATACAAATTAGTATCAGCTGAGTTTTAAAACCTCAGTTACAATGTATTACGTGGAGAAGCCCAAACTTTAGAATTATAGATTCAACTGTAAATTTTAATATATTTAGAACTAATATTTATACAAGTAACAGGTCCAAATGGGTAATAGCTAGCATACAGCTAATAATAAGAACATGTTACAAAAATGGTAAAAAATAAAGATGAGAATATCTTATAAATGTAGTGTAATATGTCTCATCTAAAAGCTTTCTATCAACAAGAGTAGCTCTCAAACCTATGGTAAATGTAACTAATGTTATGACTAAGACAGAAAAACAGGGAAAAATAATCCAAATGTGTGGCACTCGAAACATTAGAATGTTTTGATCCAATACACATCATATATGTTAACATGGATGTTAAAACTAGTGCAGATTGCTCTCTTTCTTTGTTTTATAGTTTCTTTTTTAGTGATAGGATATCCCAGTTCTATTGTATTTTTCAGAAAACCATATAAAAGTATCCAAGGGTACTTTGAGTTTCCAGTATTGACTAGGAGTAGTTTAGGCCAAATCTAGTGTATATAGCGTTTTGATGATTTTTTTTTCCACAGGGGCATATTTGGATAAATAGGCCAAAATATATAAATTGGTCTGGGAAGTGCTTCATTTATTTTATATACTCGTCGCTCAGGTAGTTGGCTCACATTAGAGAATTCTGAATTGGCTAGTTGTAAATAGCCATAGGGCTATGGAACAAAGGATTACCGGGATCTAAACCGAGGAATTGAGATTCTCAACCTTGCAGAACAGAATGTGATACGAAGAGATAAAAGGCAATGAAACAAAGGCAGGGAATGGGTTACCTACTTCTAACAGTCAAAGCGAGCCCTTTCATTCTTAGGAATGAATCAAATCGCTTTTAAAATATTCCTTTCATGGATTCGAGGTTCAAAATTTCCAAAGAGTATCTCATTTACAGTATTAGCAATTTGCGTTTCGTAAGTTATATGGTTTATCTAAACATGGTACAAACCAGACCTAATTCGCTAGGTAATCCTCTGAACCATGAACCGGTTCACGGTTCAGTTCGCTATAATTCGCTGGTAGTTAGCGAACTGGCTAGGCAAACATTGACGCCAAAAACTGCAATTGGTAGGTTTCGATCCCTAAACCTCCGTATTGGGCGTCAACAGCTCTAACCAGACGTCGTTAGATGCTTTTTGGTGAAGTAAATGTAAATTATATTTTATATTACATCATATTTACAGTTTCTTTAAAACTTCTTAAAATATTTTTAAATTTTTATAGTTTTCATTAAAAACTCATCCTACTACTAGTGAACCGGGGATCTAACGAATTGTGAATTATGAACCCGTATTCGAACCAAGCGAATCACGAATCAGGTAACATTGGTACAGACAAAGTATTGAGAAACTTCCCCATGCAAGGAAATTATAAAAGCCTTTTTTTCCTTTTTTAATGAGGGAACACATATACATTGTTTTTTCACTCACATCATTTGAAGATAACTTATTCTAGATATTCTCAAATTTTTTGTTCTTAAACCTAGTACAAAACATGTCCATTATGGAGATAAATTATAGAGCACGGTGGGATCGACTGTAACTCTCTTCTTCCGCAAACTTGTGCTCTACCAAATAACCTACGATTAATGCAAAATATTTTCAATCCCCTACCAAATCTTTTTCACCATGTTTACAAATTATACATGGTCAAAGTTTTTTGTAAGCATGACATTGATTGGACAAATTATAATACGAATACGAAATTTAGAAATGGTCATAAATAGAAAAGATAACATACTGAAGAGCATCACTCGCAACCTCTGCAATAAACTTTTGTGTTGCAACTGCCACTAGCCTGATTCTGCAAAGAAAAAATAATATATAAATCTTTTTGGGAAATGGATTGACAAGTAACTACCATCTCTGAAAGATAACTCCATAACAATAACTATAATATTTATTACTTTTATTATAGAACATATTAGCATCTCAAATCCGGAAGCAAGAAGAGTAACGATGGAAAATTTGCGAAAAGATACATATATATATATATATATATATATATATATATATATATATATATATATATATATGTTAGCACTGTGTAACCTTCAAAAGGCCTTTTCCTATATTCAGTTCTATTTCCTACGACAGAATGGACCTTATTGTGATAATAAATACGTTGTAACAATGACCCTGTTACTTGCTAATGTGCATTTACTTCATCACCGATGCATTTTATGTGCATTTCTACACTAAGAATGTTATGAGGCATACCTTTGTAGAATAATTGGTACTAGTCGGGCTCGACTTATGTTGTTAAGGCATAGAGATTAACCAGGGTTCGAAGGCAGTTGAGAATGCTAAGACTGTTTCTCACCACCAACCTCATATGCAGAATGGGTGTCTTGCCAATAAAGAGTATAGTGAATCCCTAGCAGACAACTGATGGTGTGGTTCTAGAGATGCCACCCACGCTCGAATGTTCATTCCTAAAGAGACTCCCACTTTCTCATGTTTAATATGGAAGTAGAAGGGATAGGAATCACATGTATAGCACAATTGCATTATATATATATATATATATATATATATATATATATATATATATATATACACTATTATAATGCGAGAAGGCTGAGTTGAGCTTAGCGGTGAGTCCTTGAGACAAAGAAATTACTTTTTTTAAACTATGATAGCAATACCCTTATACCACTTGCCTCATAATTCTCTTTTAAATCTTAAAGGGAACAGTTATTTACATTCTACGATTCGTCCTTCTCAACCCGGGTTTTAAATGCTTAAAGGGTTGACAGCTTTGAATCAGATGATGGAGATTTTATTTTGTTCCAATCTTCGACAAAATATATCTTGAGATCATGGTCTATCACCAAACGGACAAATTTTGATTCCAAGTGGCACCCATCCCAAAAAAATGAACATGATCAATGGGTACATTAGACATCATTCTAAGATCACTTTTCGGGATGCGTGCCACAGGGAATAAAAGTTCAGTAGGACCATGCTCACAAGATCTATTGTGTCAGAGTTGGACGAAAAGCAATCACCATCATCTTATTCAATGCAGTCAATAGTTTAAGCACGGGAAACCCGCTTTGAGAATGATGAATCTTGGGTTCAAAATAAAGGAACTCAATCCCAAAAGTCTCCCACTTCCACGTCCCATCTTTCCTCTTGCTCACATACATAGAATGCTCGTGTGCATGGCATGTGCATTCTACTAGTGTATATATATATATATATATATATATATATAGACACACACACACACACACACGCAGAGAGAGAGAGAGAGAGAGAGAGAAAGGGAATATGGTCTGAAGTACCGTATAGCCACCAAAACACGGTTTTTGGGTGCCCCGTTGATTTATTGATGTTCAATCCATGCACCTATATGGTCCTCCCTCCATTTAGGACCTGCCTTTTTTAGGGAAATCCAATTAAATTTTGGGAAGTGAAGACTAGAGATCTAATTTCTCCAAAATTCCGATCAAACAAACAAACATGTCACAGATATAAATAACAGGAAAGAAAAAAAATTGTATGAGTCATTCAAATGAGCTACTAAAGCGTCTCTAAATATGAGTGTCCAAACTAGGAAGTTTCCAAAAAAGGAGAGGTAGATCTTAAACCATTGGTTGGTGGGAATGCAGAAAAAAGTTACTTGTTAATTTTCGGACGATCAATCCATTTTCAACTGGAAGGTTGACAATTTGGAAGTGAAGAAAAGAGATCTAATTTCCCCAAAATTATGATTGAACAAACAATCATGTCACAGATATAAATAACAGGAAAGAAAAAATTTGTATGAGTCATTCAAATGAGCTACTAAAGCGTCTCTAACTATGAGTGTCCAAACTAGGCAGTTTCCAAAAAAGGAGAGGTAGATCTTAAACCATTGGTTGGTGGTAATGCAGAAAAAGTTACTTGTTAATTTTCAGACAATCCATCCATTTTCAACTGGAAGGTTGGCAATTTGTCACCTTGAGATTGCAGGTTCAATCCCAACTTACCCATAAAAAAAGGGTAAGGGACGCTTACCTATAATGGTAAGTCAACATACAGCCTATATTTCCAGAAAAAGATCTACCGTCCATTTCCCATAATCAACCCAGTTACATTCATATGCATTTTTCTATCCTCTACAGGTCCAACCTTCCAGATCCCCACCCTCACATTTTAAGTAATCGAGCATTCATTCTTAGGCACAGAACTTCATTAAAAAAAAAAAAAAAAAAGGAAAAAAAAAACAGTCAAAAAAACTCAAACTAGCAACTCCTTCAATGCCCTAGTAGAACTCTATTTGCTACAGATGGGCATCCAAACCAGGAAATCTCCAACGAAGGACAACTGCTGCTAACCTTAGCCCATTAGTTGGTGATACCAACCACAACCTGCTTTCAACTAACACAAAGAAACTTGCAGGGAATTATTAAAATCACTAGAACTGCAAAAGAAAACTATTTTTTTTCTTCACTAAAATACTGTCTCGAATAAGCAATTTCAATAAACCCTCAAAAACTTCTCTAGAAGGCTACCTTCCAGATCCTCATCCCACATTTTAAGTACTCAGACATCCATTCCTAGGCACAAAAATTCAGAAAAGAAAAAAGGGAAAAAGTCTAAAAACTCATAAAATTAGCAAGTCCTAGAAATGCCCAAGTAGAGTACTATTTGCTACAGATGGGTATTCAAACCAGGAACACTCCAATGAAGGACAGGTTGTCACTAACCTTAGCCCATTAGTTGGCGATACCATCCACAGACTGCTTTCAACTAACACAAAATAAACGTGCAGTAAATTACTTAAATAACTAGAGCTGCAAAAGAAAACTAACCCTTTTCTTGGTTAAAATTGTTTATATACTATCTTGCATAAGCAATTTTAATAAACACCCAAAAACTAAACAGAAAATACAGCAAAGGAACATATAAACAGCCTCCAGTACATCTATTATACTTGAACTCTAACTAAACTTTTCCCATGGTTACATAATTGAACATTAAAGTCAATAAAAAAAAATGATGGGTTGACTAAGATTGCTGAATTACACATTCCCCATTCTCGCTCATGTCATTGACCTTATTGAAGTGGGTCACATGATTGAATCTTCTTTTCTCGCCTAATTTATGCAAGTCCAATTGCAATTTCCTCTCTATTTATTTCCTATCATTCTTCCTTCATTTACCAATCACAGACCTAAAAACGCTTATATTTTTTGCTGCCCTATCTTCATCCAGTTGGAATAACCTCTCAATACGCCCCTTCTGAATTTTCTTCATTTCAACCAATCACATTTAAACTATTAAGCCTGATTTAAATTTCCTTAATAGTAGGTACCTATTTAGTTTAGAAATTGAAGGTCCTAAAATAAAGGGGTACGATCACTTTTTTTCCGAGAGACCTCCATTCACATGACTTGGACTCAATATGGAGAGTCCCATTTTTTTAAACAAGTTGTTATATACGGGATTGATCCTCATGTTCTGGGGGCTCTCGTGATTATCAGTCATCACGTGATCACTTTCAAGTGTTCATGTGACTGAATAGTTGATTGTGACAGCATGTGATCACTTAAATTGATTGGGACAACACGTGTTCATTTAAGAGGAAGATGTTTCTTTTAACTCTTTAATACCAGTAAGTGAATGATATTTATTATTTTTAATGGGTCTTTAGAGGCCCATTAATGTAACCACAATCCAGACATAATTATATGGCCCATATCAGGCCTGGAACTCCTTTCCCCTTTCTCTCCATCTTCTCTTCTTCCCTTGGTATCTTTTCATGGCTCAATTTTAACTGCATAGGTTGGTGGCAGTGGAAGTTTTAGGGAAGTTTAGCTCTATAGATGAATCACAATACCACCAAACATTCCAGAATAACATCTACCAACCAGTTCCCAAACTAAATGTGATAAACCCGATTCCATTCTCATGAAACAATTTTCATAAGGCCAACCTTTCCCCAGTCCCCGGCCTAATTAGATTATATAAAACTTCATAATTTGCTCTTCAAAAGATTAACCTTCCATTCCCCCACTAGTATTCTCTTTGGGGACAATCCATATTTTTCTCTAACTTCTACATATGGCCAATCTTCAGACCCCCATTACAATTGTCTTTGAGTGCCAGTCCCACACCATAGTGAAAAACTCGACCCGAACAAAATTTTGAGATGCTAAGAAATGGGATCTAATCGAAATTCCCCAAATACTTTACTTGATAAGAAAACCATGTTCGGGCAGAAAACTTTAGAACAATAAAAAAAGTCTCATCCAATAAATTTTAAACCTTTGAATGCCCTAATTAAGTTTTCCTCACTACAGATGAGTGCCCATGTAGGCAGTTTCTAAGCCCATTGTTTGATGGCAGTGTGGCACTGAGAAAAGGTTAGGATAGTTTACCCCTAAAGGAAAATCAGTAAGGCCCTGTTTGGCCAAGTTGCTTCTGAAAAGTACTTTTTAGGGTAAAATATTGGTTGAGAAGTTTTTCCACCCAAGGACTTAGCCACCGCTAGCTGAAAATAGTGTGTTTGGAGAAGCAGTGTGGGGCTGGTTCTCCATTTTCAGCTAGAGGTGGCCAAGTCCTTGGATGGAAAGGACTTCTCACCCAATATTTTACCCTTAGAAGGTCTTTTTAGAAGAAACTATGACAAACAGGACCTAAATCACCAAAACACCTATCTTTCAAGAATACGACTTACCCTCTAATTCCTAGATTAAACCTAGTTACGATCTTGTAGACATTTTTCCAACTTCTCCACAAAGCTGACCATCAAATCCCCAACCACCAACATAGTTAGATTCTCCTGTCTCATACTTTGCACTATTTATTTTGAACCATATGTGATGCGAGAACTTACTAAATACAATGTTAGGGTTGAGATTAGAATTAAAATTAATTTAATCAATTAAAAATAACAATTTCTCATAACAAATTATCACGAAAATTCTAGAAATTCAATTAGGTGATTTAATTCCGGCCCAAAATAGTGTTACTTTCGTGTACGTTCCCTATCGCGGATCTAAAAGACTAGGGTTCTTATGAACGGCTAGATCTCCGATAGTTTTACGGTGTCGAACGAACTCGCAAGCTGGTTCTCTCGATACCAAACGAAAATAAAAGGCTAATAAAATTAATAGTGAACAAAATATTGATTTAGGGCTTTTATGAAATCAATAAAATAATTAGGATTACGCTACTTACGCAAATCGTAGATCTAAAGAAGATAGAGATGGAAGAAGAGTTGGCCTCGCACCAAACCACAAGCGGGAATCGAAGAATCGCTCTCCGTTTTCACCCTCACGAAAGTTTAGAACTCTCAATTTTGCATAAGCAATTTTCATTAACCAAAAACTAATAATAAAAGTGTTTACAAGCCTTTAAATAGGCTAACCAATGTATAAAATTAGAAATCCTAGTATAACTCTAATTCCTAATTCAAATAAAAGAAATATCATAATTCTTCTAGAACAATAAAGTCCTAAACAATAAGGAAACTAATCCTATTTCTAATAAAAGAAACAACTCTTACTTTCTAAAATAAAATAATAAAATAAACTAATCCTAATTCAATTAGGATTCTTAAAATTCGTCACTTTATGTGCAGCCTTCGAAAACTGACCATAACTTCTTCAATACTTGTCGGAATTGCTCAAATTTTGGCTCGTTGGAAAACTACTTCGATAAACTTTCAAATATGATCAATTTCTTATTAATCTGACTTCGTTTGACACTTCAAAATAGGCCAAACATAAAAGTGACGGGATTAAAAGTTAAAGACCCTAATAAATTTTAAATTTTCTTCTTTCTAATCAAACGGGTCTTTAACGGGCCTTTTTTTAAAAACCCATTCGTGGATCCACTTTCTCTTTTGACGTCTCTTCTTTATCCGACCACGATTCAAACAGGCGGATCTCAAATACACATCAATCCCCTCTACTTTGAAAAAGTTCGACCTCAAACTTTGGTTGGCATGGATTTTCACGATCGCAATCACAAATAATATATAAGGAACTTCGATCGGAAGCGGCTGGAATCGGACGTTCCCATGGTTGTGATAGAGCTCCAAAAGATCCGGTTCAATCTGCTGAAACTCTTGTGTAATCCACGTGCTCTCTGAATCACTCTTGTTCTTCCACTTGATCATATACTTCTGAAGTCCCCCTTGGTTGGTGGGCACAATCTGATCTTCCAGTACATCTTTAATGATCTTACAAATTTGCCAAGTAGGTGGGGGTAGTGGTGTGGGTAGGGGAATTATTAGTGCATCAGATGTAGAAGGCTCAAAAGGGTTGGCAGGGATGGTTGAAGGGCCATGGAATGGAACAAGGTCCTCCACATTGAAAGTCGTGCTAATCCCCAAATCCGGTTGAAGATGTAAGATGTAAACATTAGAACCGGCACGCTTCAAGATCTGATAAGGTCCAGCACCGCGAGCTTGTAACTTTTTTGCAACTCCTTGCGGGAATCGCTCGAGTCTATTTCAAACCATCACAAAATCACCCTTTTGAAATTCTTTGAACCGTCTATGAGAATCTGCAAAGAACTTGTATTTTTCATTCTTTAAATTAATTTTTTTCTTAATCTCAGCATGCAACTCATGAATGCAATATGCAAAAGTGGATGCGGACTCTAATGACTCTTGTGTGAATGATGCAAAGGGCACTAATGGCTCATGTACACTCGACTCGATTAACTCATGTGTACTCGCTTCAACCAAAATCAAAGACTCTGGGGTACTCGATTCAATTGACTCTAATGGTTCTTATGTACCCAATTCGATGGACTCACATGTATTCGACTCAATGGGCACCAACAAGTTGTGTGCGCCCAACTCTACGGGTACCAATGACTCATAGGCAAGTGGCTCGATTGGTTCAAGTGTGAGTGACTCAACATCAATACTCACAAGGGAAATAGACGTCTCTTTAACACAAACTAGACTTTCATCAGCTTCTTCTATCTCCTCTTCACTCAGCACGGTACTAGGGTCGTACACTTCTTTTACTTCCATCAAATTCTCCGGCTCCTTAGGATTCACTCTTTTAGTCAATAAATTCTGAGTGGGAAATTTTGTGGGGCATTAGTATGCAAAGTGTCCAAACCCTTGACACTTAAGGCAATCAGGACAGTTATCCGTCTTGGTTTTCAAACTTCGAATAAGGTGACGATGTGTTAAAGGAACATACTTTTCAATAAGTTTCACCTTCATGTCCTCCCATGTGGAGATGTGTTTATTTCGAAGAGATTCAATACGATGTTCTACGCGAGTCCAAAAAATTTTAGCATTACCCTCCAACTTTGTGTTTGCTAGCCTAATTTTGTACTCATTTGGTATGTCATACCAATCAAAATATTCCTCTACACTAGACAACCACTCCACGAAGGTTTTGGGGTTTAACCATCCCTCAAAACTTGGAACCTCATTCCGAATAGATTTAATAAACTTCTCGGCAGGGTCGTACTCGGGTTCACAATGATGAGGGTATCCCTTAACTCTAGTCTCATCACGATTTTTGGGACTTTGCCAAGAATTTGGAGTGTAGCGGTTTCCTTGTTTGGCTAGTACCCTTTCATGGCGGGTAAGGAATTCACGGTGACGTGTAAGTGACTCATACATGATGCTTGACACAAACAATTTAGACACAATACTAAAACGACACACTATGAACCAACAATGGATGAGGACTTTTGTCAAACACTAGACATGCACACTAATGAAATAAAATGCAATAAGATTTAAATGACATGCAATTATGAAACTAAGTGATGTAAGACAAAAGTTAGACAAAGGTTAGACAAAAGCTAAACAAAAAATTTAGACGAAAGCTTTAAAAAAAAAAAATATATATATATATATATATATATATATATATATAAACAAAAAATATAGACAAAAAGCTAGACGAATAATTTCAGACAAAAGCTAGATAAAAATTTTCAGACAAAATCCAGACCGAAATTGCAGACATAAATTTTCAGACAAAAGACAAACCAAAATTTTCAGACAAAAGCCAGACGGATCGGAAATAATGAATTTTTTTTTTTTAATTATTATTTTTTTTTTAAACTTAAAAAATTTTAAAAAAAAACCAAAAACCTATATGAGCACTAAAACCCTAAAACTAAACTGATGCTCTGATACCAATTTGATGCGAGAACTTACTAAATACAATGTTAGGGTTGAGATTAGAATTAAAATTAATTTAATCAATTAAAAATAACAATTTCTCATAACAAATTATCACAAAAATTCTAGAAATTCAATTAGGTGATTTAATTTCGGCCCAAAATAGTGTTACTTTCGTGTACGTTCTCTATCGCGGATCTAGAAGACTAGGGTTCTTATGAACAGCTAGATCTCCGATAGTTTTACGGTGTCGAACGAACTCGCAAGCGGGTTCTCTCGATACCAAACGAAAATAAAAGGCTAATAAAATTAATGGTGAACAAAATATTGATTTAGGACTTTTATGAGATCAATAAAATAATTAGGATTACGCTACTTACGCAAATCGTAGATCTAAAGAAGATAGAGATGGAAGAAGAGTTGGCCTCGCACCAAACCGCAAGCGGGAATCGAAGAATCGCTCTCCGTTTTCACCCTCACGAAAGTTTAGAACTATCAATTTTGCATAAGCAATTTTCGTTAACCAAAAACTAATAATAAAAGTTTTTACAAGCCTTTAAATAGGCTAACCAATGTATAAAATTAGAAATCCTAGTATAACTCTAATTCCTAATTCAAATAAAAGAAATATCATAATTCTTCTAAACAATAAAGTCCTAAACAATAAGGAAACTAATCCTATTTCTATTAAAAGAAACAACTCTTACTTTCTAAAACAAAATAATAAAAGAAACTAATCCTAATTCAATTAGGATTCTTGAAATTCGTCACTTTATGTGCAGCCTTCAAAAACTGACCATAACTTCTTCAATACTTGTCGGAATTGCTCAAATTTTGGCTCGTTAGAAAACTACTTCGATAAACTTTCAAATATGATCAATTTCGTATCAATCTGACTTCGTTTGACACTTCAAAATAGGTCAAACATAAAAGTGACGGGATTAAAAGTTAAAGACCCTAATAAATTTTAGATTTTCTTCTTTCTAATCAAACGGGTCTTTAACGGGCCTTTTTTTAAAAACCCATTCGTGGATCCACTTTCTCTTTTGACGTCTCTTCTTTATCCGACCACGATTCAAGCAGGCGGATCTCAAATACACATCAATATGTCAATGTGGGTCATACTGACTGACAATTCACAATCAACATTTTCCCAAAAGAGCGTAATTAAGTTTTTTATTATTTGTCTCACTCCAAAGTCGTGAGCATCCTTGGAGAGCACCAAATCGTCCCACTTAACCAAGAACACTTCTCCATATGAAGTCCCACTCCAAGATATTTCTCTATATCTTCTTTATTTGCCAGTCACTACAAAAGCGATAAACAAATCAATATAAGCTACATTGGGCTGTTGGAGATCATAGTATTGAACTTTTGATCATCATAATTCCTCCTCAGGAACCATGCTTGTAGTCTAACTTAGATATGGTTGCACCTATCATGTGCACAACATTGTGAACTTGTGATTTGCAACTCTTGGGATTCTAGGGTTCGGAGCCTCATGGCTAGTGCCCATCTTCTTTGGTTGGCTATCGGCTTACTTCTGACTCTACTGTTTGCTTTCGACTTTTCGTAGCTATGTTTGCTTTTCTTTTATATTCTCTTCTTGCTGAGCATCTTGCCTAGCTTCCTTGACCCACTACATTCCATTTTTTATTAATGGAAATTAAAGCATTGCACGGCTTGAAAAAAATGGATTTGCAACTCTTGGTTACAATCATGCAAGAAACAATTAGGATCAATTGAAAATTAAAATGAGACGCAGATAGCTCAATCCACCCATTAATCGTTCTACAGCTCCTCCAACTTATCTATCAACAGTATTTATTTACTTACAAAAGTTAGATATACCCGTTTTAAACAGAAACATTAAAAAAATTTCAAAGAAGGATCATAACAATCTGAGAAGCTAGACAAACCTTTAATTAGCAAAAGATAAGGCTAATGTAGTAAGTGGGAGAAATTCACCAATTTTTGCTTATGTACCAAATGAGCATCAATCTAACGTGATCCAGTTGCACCAAAACTTGTCAAGCTCAACATCACCTTTCAATCTTCTTTTTTTTGTTTTTGGATAGGTAAGCTAGGATTTCGCATTTCAATAATAATAAAATGATAATCATGATGTTGACACTACTAGTGGCTCAAATTAGATCTTATCTTTCAAGAAATGATGCCGCCTATATAGAATAGATTAGGGATTTCTTTCTCTTTTCATGGGTAGCTTAGGTAACTTAAAGCCACAGAGATTGAAGGGATAGTTTAGGAAATTTTTAATTGTGCCAAAGTAATTTCTTTAAATGAGGGACTTTTCAATCCTCTTCATCAGGCCAACCTTTTGAACCCGCAGCCAAATTGGATTATAAAGAACTTCATAAGCTGCTTGACTTCAAAAGACAACCATCAGCTATCCTACTAGGAATCTCTAGTTGAGGGCAATCCATATTACTTTTCTCGAACCTCTACGTTCAGGCCCATATTACCATTGTCCTTGAACAATCTGCAAAAAGGCTTGGAATCTGAAAGCGGACCCTAGGCTCAACACCAAAGCGAAAAACTCGATCCGATCAAAATTGACATGTTAAGAAATGGGATCTACCGATCTAACGGAAATTTCCTCCAATATTGCCCTTGATTAGACAAGGATGTTCGGGCAGAAAACTTTAGAAAACAAAGAAAATTTGTCCAATCCAATAAAATTAACCCTTAGAATTCCTGATCAATTTTTTTTTTTTTTTTTTATCGGTAAGAAAAGATTCCATTCAATTAAAAACCAGCGAGGAGCTAGCGATAAAACAGAACGGAAGACCGCCTAAAAACAAGAGACAAACACAAACCACAAAAGCAAAGCGGAGACATAAGCTGTCCACACCAGACAGCAAACCAACTGAAAAAAATTGAAAAAAAAAAAAACTACTCGAAACAGGCTAGAGTCACAACCTCGGTTCATCAGCCCCTGCCCCCCAGACTTATCTAACACAGTTCAGTGGCACATCAGACCCTGGATTTGTCTTAGAATGATGCCGATGGGACGACGTTTGCGGCCGAAAATTCTGGCGTTCCTTTCTAGCCAAATTGTCCATAGGACCGCATAAGGTCCAACACTCCAAAAAGCTCCTTTTGGCCCGTTCCATCTAACCCCATTCCAAGCAATAAGAAACGCATCAAGGCTCTCAGGTGCAACCCAGCTGAGATCGAAAGAAAGGAGACTCGCGGCCCAGATCTTGGTTGCCAGCCCGCAATGAATCAGCAAGTGGGGAGTGGATTCCTCCATTGTGAGGCACATTGGGCATTTGTTCCTGATCAGTTTTCCACGAGTAATCAGCTGGTCCATTGTCAAGATTCGCTCTCTCACAGCGATCCAAACGAAAAATCGAACTTGGGGGGGGGGGATCGGAGCCCTCCATATGAACCGCCATTCCACTTTAATGAGCGGTCGACACGTGAGGGCTCGGTAAAAAGACTTGACAGAGAAGTCTCCATTCTTGTCGGCCAACGAAATTCTGAAATCTCGGTGATGGCGATTCGAAGCAGAAGAATATAGAGCTGCCATTAGAGACATGTAGTGGTCCGCCTCTCCCTCCCATAAATTCCTCGTACTGATAACCTCCCAAATTAGCGCTCCGCTGATGTTAGAAACCAGATCCGTGATCAGCCCACACGGAGCGACCGACACACTGAAAATCGAAGGGAACATCACTCTAAGAGGGTAAAAAGATATCCAAGGGTCATCCCAAACGGAGATCTGAGACCCGTCACCCCAGCTAAATCGAACCCATCTAGAAAACTCTCTCGAAATGGAGCTAACATCCTTTCACCAAGCTGAAATGTTCCTTGATCGATTAGTATTGATTCCCCAAGCACCTGTCAGAGTGCCATATTTCTGAACGAGCAAGGACCTCCATAATCTGTTGTGTTCCGTGTCATTCCCCGCCCGCCATAACCATTTGCCAAGCAACACTATGTTTGTTCGGTGTAGGTTCTTGATGCCCAGCCCGTCAAAACATTTAGGTAGCCGGCACACCTCCCAAGCCACGAGGTAGTATTTTTTATCCTAGCCAGCACCTTCTCATAGGAAGTCCCTCTCGATTTTCTCGAGGGTATGAATGACCGCCATGGGACATTTGTAAACAGACATGTAAAAAATAGGCAAGCTGGAGAGAACCGAGTTCAGAAGTTGGAGCTGCCCCCAGAGCTTAGGAATTTCCCTTTCCAGGTAGCCAACTTCCTTTGGAATCTCTGTATAACAACTTCCCAATCAGCAGCTTTCGGCTTCCCAATCCCCAAAGGAAGGCCCAGATACAAGATGGGGAGAGGAGCCGCAGCACATCCCACCCTGCTAGCAAGAGCCTCGGCAGCCACTGAATCCAAACAAATACTGGATATAGTTGATTTCAGCATGTTGACCCTTTGCCCCGTTACCACTTCGAAAACGACCAAAATATTGGCAAAAGCTTATACTTCCCCCGGATCTGCTTTGCCAAAGAAAATGATGTCATCGGCGTATTGCAGATGAGTTATGGCATGTTCATTGCTGGCCACCGAAATACCTACAATACAGTTCATATCATGAGATCTGTTGATTAGGGCCCCTAAAGCTTCTCCGACCAAATTGAAGAGAAGCGAGGAAAGTGTATCGCCCTGTCTCAGACCCCGTGAGCTTTTGAAATATCCGGCAGAAGTACCATTAACGATCACCGAGAACCAGGGTGAGGTGACACTGGCTCTCATCCACTTCCTCCATCACTCACCAAATCCAAACCGTTGTAGCATGTAATCCAGGCCTTCCCAATTGACCCTGTTGTAAGCCTTTTCCATGTCCACTTTCCAAACAAAACCCGGAGTCCGAGAGGAAGTAGCCAAGTGAACCACTTCGTGAGCAATAACTGCCATATCCATAAGTTGTCGCCCCTTAATAAAAGCCTCTTGATTTTCGGAGACAATAGAGCTCATAACCAGCTTAAGCCGATTAGCAAGCACCTTAGAGAGAATCTTATATAGACAATTGATGAGGCTGATAGGCCGGAAATCTCTGATATCAGAAGCCCCTTCAGTCTTAGGAATTAAAGTGATGAAAGTCAAGTTTAAAGATCTGCCAATCGTAGCCCTCGAGTGGAATTCCCTGAAAAAATCAAGGATGTCGGGTTTCAGGCACACCCAGAAACAAACGAAAAACTCCATATTGAAGCCATCCGGACCCGGTGATCAAGGTAGTCAAGGCGGTATGGCGAGGTCATGGCGAAGAGGCTCGCTACACCATGGTGTGGCAATAGCAAAGTCATGGCAAGGCTATTTCTTATTGTAATATTTTTTAAACACTATTTAATAAATCAAATATGGAACATCAACAAATTTGCAATATGGTAAGTATAAATACATAAACATGAAATATCAACAAATATAGTATATTAAAAAATATGAAATATTAAATTGACTTGATGTTGGCTTTGTGATGAGAGAGAGAATCGAGGATTTTGAAACTTATAAGTTGAGGTTTTGTAACTTGTAAGTTAACTTTTGTAATTTATATATTATGAAAATGTCATAACTTATAAATATTATACGTTATTATCCAAAAATAAAATAGCGTGCATAGCGACGCCATATGCTATTCCGCCATGGCAACGCTATGGCGTCGCTATTTAGCCATCATAGCTATTTGGTTATAAATGGCGTTTCCCCTCCCATTCGTCATGGCGAGGCCATAGCGAGGCTATAGCATGGTTGTGACAACCATGCCGGTGATTTGTTCTTCTCACTCCACTTAACCGCATCCCATATTTCTAATTCCAAGAAGGGTCTTTCCAAGACCTCTCGATCATCAGGACAAATAGAAGGAAAAGCAAGTTCGTCCAGCTTCGGTCTATTTCACCCCTCATCTTGGAACAAACTTCGGTAAAACTCCGAAATACGATCTCTAATCTGCTCCGGATTAGAGAATTCAGCACCACAATTTTGGTCAGAATCTTCTTCTTAGACCTGGCATTTGCTACCATGTGAAAATATTTCGTGTTGTTGTCCCCCACCTTTAGCCAGTGCAGTTTAGATTTTTGTTTCCAACTCATTTCTTCCTGAAGACTCTTTTCACTAAATTTCATATTGAGGGTAAGTCTTTCGACATTTTCGGAATCAGATAAAACCCTATCTTCTTCAGCAAGATCCAGCTCCTTGAGGCGGTCAAGAATGGAAGATTTCCATTCGTGAGACAACCCAAAAATCTCCTGATTCCAAGTCTTGATGGGCCCTTTCAGATGACCCAATTTGGAAATCAGCCGAAGAGCAGTTGTTCCATGAGGATTCGTTTCTGATCACCAAACTGGAACGAGAGCTTCGAATTCGTCGTTAAGCAGCCACTAATTTTCAAATCGGAAAGGAGCAAGACCTCCGCCCATAGGACCACAGTCAAATAGTAATGGCATGTGGTCAGAGACAACTCTGGCCAGCCCAAGTAAGGTGGCATGCAGAAAACAATTTAGCTACTCAGTCGAGACAAGGAAATGATCTAACCGACTAAAGGTTGCCTCCTGTTGCAGATTCGACCAAGTAAAACAATCCCCCAATAAAGGTAAGTCTACAAGCGCCCAAGCATTGATGAAAGAATTAAGATTAGTCATATCTCTCCGATCCAGGAGACCACTGGAAGACTCTTACAACTGTCGCAAAGCATTGAACCCCCCCCCCCCCCCCCACACACACACACCCCATGGCACGTCCCACCTAGCCGCCATCACAGCCAATTCATATAAGAAGTCGTCTTTCTCACCCACATTCGTTGGTCCATAGATAGCAGTGAAAGCCCAACACTTGCCATTACCTTGTTTACCAGCTTGACCAAGGTTGAGAATCGACCACTTTCCTCGTCCGTTTTTTGGAAGAGAGCTGAATTCCACACCAAGAGGATCCCTCCCGACTCCCCGGCCGAGTCGACACCAACTCACTCCCATCTGTTACCACCTAGGACAGAGCTGACTTTGAAGTTATCACATGCACCCCATTTCGTCTCTTGAAGAGTTAAAATCGCCGAATTGATGGACGCTAAGATCTGCTTCACCCCCGATCATTTTTTCGAATTGCAAATGCCCCTTACATTCCAAGATATAATCTTCATAACAAACTGGAAACATCCTGACCAAAGGAGAAGACTCACAAAGTCCCCGTCCCCCTCCCATCCAACATGCCCCACGCCAGTCTAGCCAGTTCTCTGGATTTAGATTTTGTCGATTTAGGACTTGCAGAAGGCGGCAAAGTCCGCCCTTTCGTAATAGTTCTAAAAATCTCCCGTAGTGCTTCATCAGTCCCAGAGAAAGACATCCCATGCTCCTTTCCGAAAGCAATAATGTCATCGATGACCCCTCGCTTCATCCTGCTTGCACAATCGGTTGTAGAATCTAATCGGATCCTCGGAATCGGAGTAACCATACCCGGAGTAATTTCAACCCACTGACCCTTTCCATTGCAATAAAGAGATCGAAGGGGGAGAACCTCGTGTGTCGAAGAGAACCTCGTGTGTCGAAGAGCAGATCTCTGAACCATCAGACGGAAGGGAAGTATCCGTATACCCCATAGACCCATCAGAGTCGGAGTACGAAGAACAGGAGGAATCCTCATTGTCAAGAGAAAACAGGGGAGGAGTAGATCCAGGATCAACACTTTGAGTTGAAGTAGTAGATTTGTTATCGTCCTCATATCTCTCGACCTAAGAGACCACGACCAAGGGTCCAGTCCCAAATGTCGACCCTCCATTATCCAATCCGAGTTCGAACCACATCCCCGACTGTTAGAGACACGACCCATCGGAAAGGACCTTGAGGACCCGGTGCGGCAAAATAGCCCTTTCGATATTCAATTCAGCCCAGTGGTGGGTCTAAAAGACCCGGAGAAGGAAGATGTTGAGAACAGTAGTCGTCACTGACCCAACCCGCTCCTCCAAGTGAGCCCGTCCCGCTCGAGTGAGAAAACCATGTCCTGGTTTTCGAATACCACCAAAGGTACAAAGGTACCACATGTCTCTGCCTAGAGTGCTGTGGAAGCTTCTAGAGAGGGCAAAATCAAGATTTCATTGTCCCGTCTGGCACTAAAAGTCGAAACAAGCCCACGTGTCGCTTCGAAGCTCATTGGGTCCCAATCTTGAGATGTCGTGCAACCATATAACCACTGGGTCCCCGCCATCTCTTCTGCAACCCCATCTCCACCGATGGTTGTTGTACCCGACAGATTGAGAGCTCTCCCCACCGTAGGATCAAAAGAAGTGAGATCATCCCCATCGGAAGTCAGGAGAACATTACCAGCCAACAGAATAAGGTCTTCGATCACCGTCGAAGCACGATTGTCCATCATCGTTGAAACCATCTTTCCCATTCCTGCAGCGCTGAGAAGAATCTCCCCCTCCTCTAACTCTGCATTTTCCAGCGTCCGCAAATAATGAGCTCCCCTGGCTCCATCTCGTCGAGCATGAGGCCCCGTCGTCGTCGAGGTCGCCCCCCCATGGAAAGGCATATTCGAGGTCGAGCATCGCTTCAAGAAGTGAATCGGCATCCATACGGCCCCTTTTTCCCCGGGCTGGAGTGGGTGGACTTCCATCGTGATTTCTTCTGTGGCACTGACGAGTATGTCTTCGTCGGAAATCCCGACCCCCTCGGCTTCCTTGTGCGATTAACGCGGAAGGATCATCCTCCATCAGCTCCACTTCTATGAAGACTCTGATTTTATGGCCGTTGTGAGAGAACTCGCAAGATCTGAGGATCGCCTCCCAATTGTCGGCTCCCACCAAGAGCCGCGCAAACCAAGTCTCACAAATCCTCGGTGCTCCTATCAATGAGCATGCATCCGCCACACATCTCAGCAATTCCCCGGAGGATTTCCGAGGTCCAGGCGTAGATGGGAAGGCCGTATAGGCGTATCCACACTCCACCGTCCCAGCGATGAAGGTGCATTTCATTCACATCTGACTCCCATCGACAACTTTCAACCGGATTGCCATCAATGGAGAAAGCCTTTTTGGATAGGATTTCGTTCGCTATCTCGACCGAAGCGCATCGAAGGAGAAACTTTGTGTCTGTTATGGTCGACACACTCGGTCGATTTTGTATACTCCATTTGCTTTGTAACCAATAGTATATTTGAATAGGTTTGATGGTATCTTTAATAGTGTTTATGACGATCAAATAGTCTTTAATATTTTTTGCCAGCGAGGAAATCTCAGGGCTCGTAAAACCAAGGTGGGACACAATCTCCCCTCCCATCTTGGTAGTGGGGTCCACAGCATTTCCCTTACGAAAAGCCCCATTGCAGACCTTCTCGAGATCGGCGTCATCCGAGGAAGAAGGTCTGTGTGGGCCCCTTATGGTTGCTTGAACAAAAGATATTTCTTGTCGTCTACGAGGTAGGGGTAGAATAGGTTTATTTTCCCGGATATGAAGAGCCCTCCCAGGGTGACCTCTATTGCCCACAATAGACCAGTCATTGGCAAGATCTTGAGCTTGGGTGTCAATGAGTGTAACCTGATGCTTGGATCTTGTCTGGAAGTGTTGATCCTCTTCACCTCGGACAAGCTTTCCATCCACTCTCAAGGATGAGCATCCATATCGATGGCAAACAGCTCGTCTCTTGAAGTTTACATTTCGACACTGGGAACAAATCCAATCGTCGCCCCTAAGGACCAAAACGTCCTTACCCATCTTTCACACTATGCCCTATGTTTAAGTTAAATATTGGAGCATGATTTTGGTTTCCTGATCAAATTTTTCCCAGTAAAAATGAGAACCCAAGCAGGCAGTCTCTAAAAAAGGGGAGGTAGTGTTACCTTAAGCAAGCAGGCACTTCTACTTTAAAGATTTTTGTCGTGTCGACACTTGGTGGCACTTGGTACCCGTGTCGATGCTTGGACACTCCTCAAGCAATATGAAACTTCTAGACGTAAATGAAAAATCAAATATTACTATTAAAATGCTCATCGTTTTAGTACTATAATATACTTTTATTTAGGTTTAGGTCGTTAAAGATGATTTTATAGTTTATACTATAATATTATTTTATTTAGGTTCACGACATATACTATGAATCTTTTCATTACATATCTAAATTGGTTCTCTAAGATTTCCCTTCAAATTTTCTCTATATATGTTCTATATTTTTATTTTATTTTTCTTAAGGTCGTGCCGCCGTATTTGAAATTTTTAGACATTGGCATGCCAAACATCTATTGGCACCTTGACACTTGGCACCCGTGCCACGTGTCCAAGTAACACTGGGAGGTAGTCGCCCAAGCTTAGCCCATTGGTTGGTGGTAATGTAACACTGAGAAAAGGATAGGGAAGTTTACCCCAAAGGTGGATCAACAGAACACCTTTCTTCCAAAAAAAAAAAAAACTACCCTCCAATTATGGGACCAATTCTAATAAACTTGGTCACAATTTTGTAGGCTTTTTTCCGACCTCTCCACAAGGCCGACCTTTAAACCCCCCAACTTTGTTAGATTCCCCAGAGTCTTGAACTTTTCTGTAATTATTTTGTACCATATGTCAAGGAGGGTCTGTATTGACTATGACAATTCAGTGATTCATGATCACCATTGGCCTCGAAGAGCCTAATTAACTTTTTTTATTTGTTTCTGCTCCTAGGTCGCTAGCTTCCTTGTAGCGAACCAAATCGGCCCTCTTAACCAAGAACACTTCTTTTTCCATATGAACCCAGGGTCCCCGCCCCAAAGGATATTTCTCTCCATCCTCTCTAATGTAGCTACCACAGAAAGGACAAATAAATCAATTCAAATTACATTAGGATGTTCTATATGGTAAGTTTGATCATCCTATTTCCTCTCGAGAGAAGCATGCTTTTAATCGAACTTAAAAAAAGTTACACCTATCCTGTGCACAACTTTGTAAGTTGTGTTTTCCAACTCTTGGTTAAAATCAAGCAAGATGAGAATTTAATGAGATCCAAATAAGTCAATCCACTCATTAATCATTTTACAGATCCTCCAAGCCATTAATTTCCCATAAATGAATGGCTTATCTATACTTACACAAGGTAGATATACCCTTTTTAACAGAAACGTTAAGAATTTCTGTGAAGAAAAGAAAATTTCAAAGAAGGATCATAACAATCTGCAAAAGAAGTTGGGCATACTTTTCATTAGTGACAGCTAAAGCTCATATGATAAATAGGAGACGTTCGCCGAATTTTTGCTTGTGTACAGAATGACGATCAATCTAATGTGATCCATTTGCACCAAAATTTGGTCAAACCCAAGCATCACCTTACAATCTTAACGCAACAGTGATCACGAAGTAAGCACTATTTTTTGGTGCAGCCTACATATAGAATGGATTACGGATTTCTTTCTCTTTTCATGGGGTAATTTAGGTAAAATCATAGAAAATTAGGGATAGTTTGTGCAATTTCTCATTTTGCTATAGTTGGTTTCTATAAATTAGGCTTTTTTATTATGTCAAGTTTCTAGCTTATGCTAGGAGTTTAAAAATAAGTTACTATTAGGATTATTTAAAAACTTACACTAGAGGATTTAAAATAAGTTTCTATTAGCATTATTTGACACTTCAATATTGTAGAGAAATTAGGCACATTTAGTCAATTTAAAAAGAGTACCTTTAAATCCACCCACCGACTCTCTAAGCAGCAAGAGCAGTAGCATCAGAGGTTGAGAAGGGAACAGAGATGAATCCCGCAGAGACGGATACAGGCATTCATAAATATAAATAACAAAACTAGGCCATATCCAATTGATCCAGTTGACCGGGTGTGTAGGGCACCCAGCTGAAACCCAATGACTTCTTTGAATCAAATGATGGAGATCGTTTTTCATCCCAATGGAGTGTAGGGCACTCAGCTGAAACCCAATGACTTCTTTGAATCAAACGATGGAGATCGTTTTTCATCCCAATCTTTCACGGGATGGATCTTGAGATCAATACCATCAGACGGTCAGTTTTTTATTTCATGTGGCACACATCCACAAGTGACCTTAAAATCAAATTTGAGCGTGATGAGCAAGGATCAAAATATCGGTTTCGGCCTCAACCGAAACCGATATTTTGACCGAAACTTCAAAAATTTTCTTACAAAAAAAAACTGAAAAAAAAAATCAAAAAAAAAAACTGGTCGGGCAGAATATTGACAAAAAAATTCTGCACGCTTATAAAAACATTGTACGTCTGTTACAATTAAACTTGTCATATTTCTCACAGGTTCTTCATCTTCATCATCTCGATCGTTGCAGCGTTCACGTGGTCTATAATATGTTGTCCCTTCCGTAAGGATATTGGTACGAACCGCCAAACAATTGAGATATGAAGTCCGTCTGAGGTTTCATAAGATGGTGGAGGGACCGGTATAGGGGTAATGAAGTACGCCTGAATGGCGATCCGGGTCGATTTCGGCAAGATCTGACGGTTTAGAGAGGGATGGAAGGAGGAGAGAGGAAGGAGAGAGATAATATATGCTTGGCAAAGAAAAAAATCCCAAAACTACATGCTAGCTGTACTGTGCACTTAAAGTGCACAATACAATACGATATTATCGGCCAAGAATATTGTGGCCCATAAAAATAACCCGAGAACATTAAGTTCTCATTTTGGTGATGTTTGAAGCCGATAAATATCGGCCAATAAATTGAATTTTCGGCCAATATTTTGAACCATGGTGATGAGTGATGCTAAAATCACTTCTTTAGGATTGGTAACGCGTGAAATCGACAACTGACAATTTGATGGTATGCCCATGATCTCAAGATCTATCGTGTAAAAGATTGAGACAAAAAATGATCTCCATCGTCTATTACAAAGCATTCAATGGGCCTTCAGCTTGGCTGCCCTCAAAGATTCCGTGGGTGAATTTAAAGGTACTCTTTACAAAGATGGGTTAGTATTTGATTCATTAGGGTTGAAAGATTAGGATTCGAACATTAGATTGACTAGAGGGACTGAGATAGCTTTGCGTTTTCAGGTTGGTATGAATATTTCTTGTTGGAATATCTTGTGAAACGTTGAATAGTGAATAAAATTTGGCTTTTTGGCTTTAGGTTCTTGTGGGACGTCTATCTTTGCATTTTCTCTCCAGGTTGCAATTCATGTATTTCTCTCCGACAACCAAATATTCACTCCTGTATAGATTGATCTCAAAGGTGCAGTTCAGTTAATTCAAGTGTCCCAATTTGCATCCAGGCTTTCAATTGAAGATTAATTAGAAAGCCATAACAAGTACATTGTTTGTTATTTATGTTTCCTTATTTTCCTCTCATATCCCCATGCTTCGCATTCCGCCTAAAAACTGCTAAACCATCTCTTTCTCTATTCCATCTCCTGATTCCTTATAGAGAACCTTAAATCCTTCATCTTAAGATCCTAATCCTAATTTAAATCTTCCATCTAAAACTCGGTTACGCATCGTAACTTTTTAAACAACCTTAAAGATTCTCTATTATCTCCTACCCCAAAAGATCCACAATGTAAGAACCATAAGATGCAAAAACACTCGGCTCTCAGGGTTTAATTCGCTAGTTAACACTGCGAACTGGTTCGGTGCGTACCGGTTTTAGGTTCGGTTTGGTCCTATTCGCTGGTGGTGGTTGAATCGGCTCATCACCTTAACTGATTTTTCTGCTCTTCAAGAGGCATAAAAACGGTAATTAGAAGACTCAAACTCTGCACATTTCTAGTTTCGTTGCTTGCCTAACCAACTATCCACCACTGCTTTGTTGAAAACTTACATTTACACTAATATATAGATATATAGGACCGGACTCTCCTGACCGTCATTTAAACACCAAAATGGTGTTTAAATGAACTTTAAACCAACAATGTTTTAAGATGTGGGTGATCCGTACTATCAAAGTGATAGATCATAGATTGATGTACAACAAGCTCATAAATGGTGTTTTAAGGAGCTTTAAACCATCCAATCTGTTGACTATAATATCAACCGTTGCTTTTTTTAGTTTTAATGGCTGATATTAAAGTTCATCAATCTGATGGTTCACATCCACTTATAGGCATGTTTTTTGGGCTGAGATAAGTTCCAATGATAGATTGCTAGTTGGACAATTTAGATTGGTCATAGATGTGCACCACATGGCATAATGATAAATCACACTTCAATGGTGTGAGATAAAAAGTACAATTTTAATGGTGTAAGATCATTTAAACACCATTTTAGTGTCTAAATGTCAGTCAGGAGCGATTGCATCAGGTAGACATTTTAAGTCACCTCTAATGTGACATGCAGCTAATAGGAGCTCTCTTGGCATATGATTGTTTCTCACACACACACACACACACACACACACACATATATATATATAATTGATATTTGAAGTTAAAAATTCATTGTACCACTAAAGAACCAGGTTTGGTTTTACAGTGGGGAACTGTGAACCCCAAGCAGAACCAGCCATGGAACCAGGTAAAACTGGGCTCTACCGTTCGATCAATTCGTTTTCTCCCCTACAAGAATTAAAACACTACATACTGTATTTTTCTTCACAGATTTCTCGAACATGATCACAGAAATCACACTACTGCATGCCAATAATCTTTACTCTAATAGCCAAACTTACTCAGGAAAAAAAAAAAAACCTAGATCCTAACAAGCCTCAATTAAAGAACATTAATTAACAAAAATAACAATAATAGAATTTAAAATACAGAAAGATAAATAACAAAAGAAAATAAAGGGGGGAGAAATACCTACAATCGAACATCGGGACATTGGAATCCGCTCTTAGCAACGTAATGCTCTACCAATTCGTCTGGGATCTGCAACAACAACAATATTAATTAATTAAAGAAAAAAGAAAGTGAAATCAGATTTTGGTAGGATACAAAAGGGAATTTATTATAATATATATATTTTTTAAAAAAAAACAAAGGGGAAATTAAGAATATTACAGTAGGGGTATAGTCCATGAGAGAAGCGAGGAACTCAGAGAGTGCAGGATCATCATCGTGCTTAGCTTCTCTTGGCTGCTGATGGTTCATGATCGCTTTGATCAGACGGCAGAGAAGAGGCCTCTCTCGACCTCGTTTGATTGGGGGAGGGTTTTAAGAAGAGAGTCCTTGGTTAACCTTATGTAAGGATGGTGAAGGCAGGTGATGTAAAAGGTAAGATAGGTAAAGGCGTGATTTTTTTTTGGATGCATTGTGCGATCACAGTTCCACATAGGATAGCTCTATGGCAGCCACTACTTCCACTTGAAAATTTGGCTCCAAGTTACAGAAAATGTAATCTCGGCGCCGTCTGATTTAAATTTCATGATCTATAGATCCTTAATAGATAAAATTAGAGCAAAATACAATATTTATCATATGATCTATAATAGTCAAATATTGAATCATATAATAGCCTTTGATTATATTTAATCACATAATTTAAGATAATATTTCGTGCTAAACTTTTGCACTTATTATCTTTAAAGCACGGCCTTCAAATCAGATGATTTAGATTGTATTTTTATATAGCGGCGGTCGCGAAACTTGCGAGTCTTTATTTTAAAATCGGTGCAACGACCAAGTTCCCAACTACAAGTAATGGCTCCCCAGCTCTAATTGTTAAAAGCCATTAACTACTTTGAGGATAATGGAGAGTTTTCGTCCCAATCTATCACACAAAGGATCTTAAGATCATTTGTCTATCATCAAACGATTTTTTATTGGATAACTACGTTCACACCCATAGGATATTGAAAATGCCTATATTCGAAACACCTTGAAACCCATTGATTGTGTGAATCAAATGTCATTTTTCACCCATGATCTCACCATCAAATGGTGAATTTTTATACCGCATGGTACAAATATTAAAAAATTGGCCCTAAAAGCATGTTTTAGTGTGATGTGTATCATATGATTTTAGTGCTACTTTTGAGGATCAAAGCCACGTGGAATCAAAAATTAACTATCCGATAGAACGCTCATAGTTTCAAGATCCATTATGTGAAAGATTGGAATGAAAAACAATCTCCGTCATTTTATTCCGAGCAGTCAACGTGTTTCAAGAGGCTTTGAATGTGAGAGCAAATAGGGATAACTCTATTCGCTCCCACAGGTTCTTTGAATGCGCTTACCTCTCAAATCCCTTGAAAATCGTTGATTGCTTCGAATTAAATGATGGAGATCGTTTTTTCCACTAATCTTCCATAAAATGGATCTTGTGATTATAGCGCACTTATCCGACAGTCAATTTTTTATTCCATGCCCCACAAATTTCCAAACAATGACCCTAAAATCACGTTTGAGAGTGATGTGTGTTATATAATTGAAGATTGATTTTTTGGGGATTTATAACATATGGAATGGAAAACTAAACATTTGAGATGTGCGTCATGACCTCAAGATCCATTTTGTGGAAGATCTAGGTGAAAAAAGGATTTCCATCAGCTGATTTAAAGCAATCAAGGGTTTTACAGGAGGTAGCGCTTTCAGAGAAAGTGCGGATACAGCTACCCCGAAAATAGAGGTACCCTTTTCTATTTCACGTTGCCGGCATCCCCAAAGCGACAATGAATTGTGTACCACTTTCGTAAAACACCGGGATGAAAAACGATTTGGAACATGTAATTCAAGTCAGCCAATGATTTTTATAGGTGTGAACTGAGCTAATACATGTAGAATTTGGATTGCTTTGGAATTAATTAGGCATGTAGAATTTGGATTGCTTTGGAATTAATTAGGGAAGTGTGCATCACAAGGTCCGCAGGCGTTCAATTCACTTGGATTGCTTTGGAATTAGTTAGGGAAGTGTACATCACAAGGTCCGCAGGCGTTCAATTCACTTGCTCGCAGACGCCCATCAAAGGGATCTCACATCAAGTAACCTAAATATAGGGTCATGTCTCTGTCAACGGATCAGATAGGGTGGGGCCAATATTGGGGCTGACCAATGTAAAAACAGCATATGCCCAATCTGACCACCCGATGGTGCACCCGACCAGACCTGACCAGATGTTGCACTCGACCCAACCCGACCTGATAAAAACTGCCTATTTTCAATATTTTTATATACAAAACTGCAGGTCGTGTCGAATGTCTCATGCCATCCCAACTCGATGGGGTTAAGTTTTTGTGCTCAACCTGATAAAACATCGGATAGTCATGTCGGGTGTGGGGTCGACTTTTGTTTCGCCGTCCTTTTATGGTAATAGTAAAAATCCATGATTAAGAGACTGAAAAACTCGTTACTTTTTATGCAATTGTCCAAATTTATTTAGTGGGTCCTTTTTTATCCATTGCAGCCTCTATCACATCATAGAAATAAATTTGTATGATCTATAAATCTAATCTATATGATGGCATCACCCGTGTCTCTTCCTAAAAACAGGGGATGGGTTTTTGAAGAAAAGGTTTAAACTGTGACTTGTTATAAGATAAAATGAATTATGTTGCATGCATGTCCACAATAAAAATATGCTTCTTGTTTTTGTGTAATTTTTTCACCTAATGAGGTGTCACTGTGTCACTGGTTTATCAAAGAGTTAAACATAATACTTAAATCTCTATTAGTTGATTAATGATGCCCCATTGGCTTCATAAGATTATCTTGTGTGTGAACAGCTTTTTAAAAAGCTGACTTCCACGGGTGTTGGTGGTTCTAATCAAGGGGTCAAAATGGGTATTGGACTCGAGCATCAAATTCATGGAGGACCAATACTACTCGGCCGATACCAATACGCATCAGTCTATTTAAAAAAATAAAAATAAAGGTATCGATCAATACCGATACCGAGTTGAGATACCGATACATATCGGTTTGTCGAGAAACCGATACGTATTGATATCGGCCAATTTTTTATATCATGGTTCTAACAAATTTGAAAGTTGTCTTCTAACATGAATCATTGTCTAAAATGCTATTCATTAGAGTTATTCTCGATAAGCCCATGGTTATCGATTTGGATGTCCAAGTGGCAGGCTCTGGTGTTGATTGTAATATTCTAACATCGAATCAGCGCAACACTCGTTCATTAGATTTATTCAGAGCCAGTCCTGAGGCTTTGGTGGTCTATGTCAAGATTTTTAAAAAGGGCTTATTTATATTAATAAAAAAAATCATAATAACTCCCAAGATAGGTCCCAAAGATATGTCACATGGAATCAAGATCTGACATTTTGATAGGTGTGCCATGATCTCAAGATTTATTGTGTAGAAGATTGGGACGAAAAACGATCTCCATCGTCCAATTCAAAGCAATCAACAATTTTTTATGATGGAAATGCATGTGTTTTCACAAGAAAAATAAGTGCGAATAAGGTCACCTTTTCTAGATTGCATGATATTATTTTGATTTTCAAAAATTATATATGGATTAAAGTTTTTATTTCTCTACATATTTTTATAAACCACTCTAGTGGTTGAATCAGTGGTTTGTGACACATACATTCTATGTTCAAACCTTCTTTTGTATAAGGTTCACCTTTTAATTAATTTTATTAGAGCCTATACAGCCAATTGGGTGTGTTTAAAAAGATAATATCAAAGCCTCTAGGTTCAAACCTTCTTTTGGATAAGGTTCTCCTTTTAATTAATTTTATTAGAGTCTATACGGCCAACTAAGTGTGTTTAAAAAGACAATAGCAGAGCCTCTTTGGAGAAAAATTTCTCTACAAATTAGTTCGCAAATATGGTAGCAAAGAAATATCCGAAAATAAGTGGGACAGAAATCTCTCCTACAATTAGTCCAAAAATAAGTATGAACAACCCTTAGGGTTTGTTTGGCAATTATTTGGAAAACATAGGAAAAAGATTTGTAAATTCAATGGATTCCATCTCTTTGAGAATTCATAGGAATTCATTATTTTTCAGTGTTTGGATTGAGTAATTGCACATAGAAAATAAAAAATGAACATCATCGATAGTATACATCTCACACACCCAATAAATCAAACTTTCTATTGTGAGGGAGATTCCATGAGAGAGAAAAATTATGAGAGAAAAAGAGAGAGGTCAGGGAAGAAAGACAAAAATTAAAAGAGAAACATAGTGAGAGATTATGAGAGAGAAAGAGACAAAAAAATAATTATGAGAGAGATTTAGATAGAGAGATTAGGAAAGAGAGAAGAGCAACATCTTTGGTCTGTACACTACACACCAAATAAACACATTTTATTTTATTATGTTACAAACAAACACTATAGTAATCACTATTTATTACTAAGCTACATAAGTCAGAGTTTGAAAAGTCAAACTTTGACCAAACTTAAAATTTTAATCAATAAAAATATCTAAAGCTAAATGATAAAATTGTAAATGCTAGTATCTAATATAAGTTTATACGCTTAAATGAAATTAAATTTTTATAAAAGTCAAACTTTGATCAAACTTCAACTTTGACTAAGAGAAAATTTTGCAATGTACCAAGTTACAAAAGTCTAACTATAAATTAACATAACAGTATTCATATACATCCTTAGGTTATACTAGTCAAAATTTGATAAAATATCTACTTTTAAGAAAAGTCAAACTTTGATCAAATGTAAAGTTTTGATTAATAAAAAAATTTAAGACAAAAGTACAAAGTTACATAGTAAATGCTAGTATGCACTATAAGGTTACATGTTGAAAGAAAGCTTAATTTTTAAACTTGAAAGAAAATACAATTTTTTTAAAAAGTCAAACTTTGACCTTTTTCTTTTTATAAGTTTGACCAGTTGAAAATTCGACAATGTACCACCAAGCTACAAATTAACATAACATTATTCATATCTATTACTAGGTTACACTAGTAAAAAGTTTGACCAAATATCAACTTTTTAAAAAGTCAAACGACCAAATGTCAAAAAAAGTAAAATAAAATTTGGTAATATACTACAAAATAATAAATTAAAAAAATGATGATCTCATTGAGGCTACAAAAGTTTTAAAAAATTAAATTGTGTTATGAAGTCAAAGTTTGACCAAATATCAAACTTTGATTGATAAAAATTTATATTACCAAAATATAAATAACAATAGTAATAATCATTATCTACTGTCTAGATACACTTCTCAAATTTTGACTAAAGAAAAAATTTGAATAAAAGTCAAAGTTTGACTAATAAAAATGAAGTAATGTATTTTTCAAATTATAAATTAAAATAATGATAGATATTTTTAATTATAATATTTCACTAATTAAAATTTATAATATTTTATAGAAAATCGAACTTTGACCAAGAAAAAATTGCACTAATATGATATAAATTTATGTTATAGTAGACTCTATCTATAAGCCGGTTTCGAGTTTGACTAAAAATAACTTTTGTGTAAAAGTCAAAGTTTGACCAAAAGTCAGAGTTTGACTAAAAGTCAAACTATTTTAATTTTAATTTAATTTAATTTAATTTAATTTTTTAATTTTTTATTATTTTATCTTTTTGTTTTTAAAATTTTTAATTTTATTATTATTATTTTTTATTTCAATTCATTCATAAAAAAAAAAAGATAAAGAGAGAGAAATATAGGAGAGAGAGAAAGAGAGATATGGTATAGAGACAAGAGAGAGAGAGAGAGAGAGAGTACTTACCCAACAAAAAGAGGAGAGGGAGCATAATGGCAAAAGATTTTCGACGAAATCCTCCTATTTTGAAAGGATTTGTTGGTTTCCAATGGAAAAGAAAATTTTAAATATTCTTATTATTCCCAGTGACACAACTTTGTCGCCAAACATAGGAAATGAATATATTTCCCTTCCTTTCCTATGATTTCTTTTCCTTTCCCCCTATCCAAACAGGCCCTTAGGGTGGCGTTATTTGCACTGATTTTTCTATGAGGGAAACCACATATCCACCATTAAAACCTTTGACTGCTATGAATTAGACGATGGAAATTGTTTTTCATCCTAATCTTCCACACAATAGATCTGCAAATTATAATGCACCTATCAGACAGTCAGGTCTTTTGATCGTTTTATTGGTAATATAATTTTTATTTTTATTTACTTTTAAACTTACATGTAGGTTGGGGGTGTCTGCTACCCCACTTGACACCACTAGGGCCGGCCCTACCCTGGATTTATCTAGTAAGAACTTGTGCGATGCATGGGAGAAAGAAAAAATAAATGGTTCAAAAATGCAAATGAATTGCTTGCATTGATGATTAATTTGACCCATCATGAGTTAACTTATCGACATGTATAAGTATAACAAAGATCAAGCAGGTGGTTGATCGATTAGGATAATATCTGTTAGTGTTGATAGTGATGGTCAAAATTGACTAAACACTAAAAATATAATGAAAGGTATGTTATAAAAATATACCTTTTAGGCTGCGTTTGGGATCTGTCATTTTATAAGTTGGATTTGGATTTGAATTGATAAAATCCAAATCCACCGTTTAAATAACTATGTTGAGAGCGTTGAATTTAGATTTGCAAATCACTGTGATTTGCAAATATCCACCAACAGAAGAAAAAACTAGATTTTGAAATAACGCCTCTGAAGCTTTATTTCAAATTCAGTTGTATTCGCGCGATGTCAACGACACATCATCTCTCACAGAAAAACAAATAAAAAATGAACTTTATTTGCATTAAGTTAGCAAACTATTGATTGCTTTAAATCAGATGATCCAGATAACTTTCATCCAACGTTTCCACAAGATAGATCTTTAAATCATGATAAATCTATTAGACGGTTGATATTGAATCCATGTGGCACACATCCGTAAAAATGATCATGATCATGGGATACCCTGAGAAGAGGTTCTAACGTTTCTTTTGGAGATGTGTGCCACGTGGAATCAACATCTCACCACCCAATAGTTGTGTCATGACTCCAAGATTTATTGTGTGATTTTTTCTGAACTTCCACGGTTTCTAAAGGTTGCAAATCTGGTTGATTGGGATGAAACAATTAGATATTTATTCCACATGGCATACATCGCAAGAGTGAAGTTTATGTGCCCGACCTGTTAAAAAGTTCGGCTTGGGTGGGTTGGGAATCAGGTTGAACCTACCCATCTAAATTCATAATTGTAATTCATGTATACTAAAATTTGGGGTACTAGAATTTAAATCTTTTTATAAAATTTTTTTTACTAATGAAACATTTAAATCCGAAGAATAAACCCAAATACACTCTTTTAAGCATCCAAACAAGAGATTTCCAAATCCAAATATTTTAAATCTTAGAGTTGAAATGCTTGGATTTGAAATTCTCACGTACAAATGCTCATTCCCAATCGCAGCCTTAAGGAAATCCAATATCTATTATTAGTCATTGGTTTGCACTTGGAGCGCTTGAGACTTGATAGAAAGATGCCAAGAGAGGTGAGCAAAGTATGATTTGAATCCCAAGTCACCCTCATCTAATAGTAACTCAATTCTCTTTATATAACGACCTGGATTTTTGCTAATATAGAATTGTTGACATGTGATGAGAATGTGACTACTCTCACCAATTTGACCTTGGTCAAGCCTTTGACCAGTAGTATGGCTTAAGATCCCACTTTCCCATTTGTCACTTCTATCATTTGTGTGTGTATTCATAACTGATAAATATATATATATATATATATATATATATATATATATATATATATATATATATATATATATATATTATTAATTAAGTGGGTCACTGCACCTAAACACAAAATTTAAATCGAAATCCGAACTCGAGCCCCTATGTGACGTTTGTGTGTGCATACGTGTGGCACACGACCGGAACCTGAGTATTTTCTTATTTATCAATAATGTATAAATGAATAAATAAATCTTTAATGTATAATCATATAGATGTGTGTGGTGTAAGATATGAGTGTCATGATGGATTGGCATTGGCACCCATCCCAATCTACTCAAATCCCAATCCCTCCACTAGAGTCCAAATTAGGACTTTGTGAGTAATTAGCAAGAATCCAACCCAATGCACATCTTTGTCTCCTTGTACCCACTTCCTCTCTAACATATCCTCTTTAATTTCCATTCCTTATGTATGTTCCACACTGAAGTAAATCTTATACAACCTTGTAAATTCTCAAACTCTAGAACGTTAAGTACAACTACTTTCTATTTTAAGAAGAACCCAAAGAATTCCATCGTGCCACCTTCTTAGAAAGATCCTGACAAGGAATCTAAAAAGTCCAAGAGTAACTCATCTCGTATGTGGTCAACCTCCAATCCTAGCCCAATGCCCATATTTCCTAACCTACTTTGTGACAGCCCATATTTTCTTATCCTAAAATCCGTGCCATCAGATTGTAGGACACAGTCTGATTACAGAGTTTTCTTTGATATCGGGATGCAAAGATAATTCGGAGGCAAATTATCTTTGTAAATTCTGTAATCAGATCATAGGACACAGTCTGATTATAGAGTTTTCTTTTATATCGGGACACGGTTTGATTACAGAATTTCCTAAACTACTTTGTGACAGCTCAATCTTGTCCTAAATAGATAATTGGGAAGATCGGGTCATCAAGTATTTGGCACGTCTACATAAGTGCAGAAGCAAAGCGATAAAAACATATGATATCATAATAAAAAGATTTCCCATCATTCCAAAATAAGCAAAACTATACAGACCACCGGCGACGGCCGACCGTCACCTAAACAATGGTTTAAAACTATATCAAATATCCATAAATCTAGTATAGAGAATGTACTGAGTACAAAAACACAAAATGGACCACCCTATAATGAATGTGGGAGTGCGGATCAGGGGAAGAACTCGTCAGGTGGCAGATCTTCTTCTTACTCCGGGATCCTCCGCCAACTCTGGATCTACACTTGCAACTGTGACGTATAGTCGAGGGATGAGCTATAGTCCAAGCTTAGTAGAGAGAAAAGACAATGCAAAAATCACATTTATCATTCTATTTCATAGGCATGAGCAAATATTTGAAATAATTAAATTAAAATTTTAAGTCAAAAGTCTAGAGTAAAACATTCACTTTGAAAAGATAAATCTAAGTATGTCATGTCATGATGTAGTGTATGTGCGAAATAGATACGAATCAGAGCAAGGAAATCAAATTGGGCACAAAATATATCAGGAAAGTGTATTAGGCAACAGAACATGTCAAGGAGCAAATAAATATCAGAGCAATTCATATCATCGAAATTCAGAGCATTAGTGCAAAGTATCCCGTAGCGGGAATAGAGCAGTCTATAGCAGACACAAGGTTTGAAAAACCCCAAGGACTCCACCCCTCTCTTGGAGACTCCACTCTCCTTTGGAACTTGATTTTCGAGTCAGATCAACCCAGGTCGGATTTCAGAGGTCAGGAACCAATGATTCGAACAAATTGACGTATTAAGATTGAAGATGCAAATGATCATATTCATGTGCGAAAGAGATCAATTTATCAATAGATGCAAGCAATACTAAAATCACAAGTTCATGCAAAGACATCACTAGTGACCATGAAGCGAAGTAAACATAACTTGGATTGGAAATCTTTCCCTACTTTAATGTTGAGTTGTGCGGAATTCAAATACATAATTCAAAGCGGAGCTCCCATCAATGGTCTCTCGCATTTATCCTAGATCATGACATATTCATATACTAAGTGTCAATGAAGAGGATTTGTATGAAGCAAGGTCCTCTCAACTCTTACAGACCAAAAGTTTAGACATTCAAAAACAGGGTATCCTGCTATAGCAAGCTCCCAAGGTCGCTATAGCGAGCTCATCAGGTGTCTAGTGGTGCACCTAACTCGCTACAACGAGTTTTACCCGAGCTACAGTGGCATGAATCTTCAATGTGCACTCGCTACAGCGAGTGATCGAGAAGGAACCTCGTTGCACTGAGGTTGCAAGGTCGCTGTAGCGAGTTCCTCAGAACTCGTAGCCCCTTGGTTCTTTCTTCTACATCCGAAAAATCTAATTCTTTGCGTAATTACCTATCCCAATCATATAATCTAACCTAATTTCATGTCACAAGATCAAATTGTGAATTTGTACATTAAACTCTTGCGCATGCACGTTCGAAATCCTCACAATCGGAAAAAAACAGTGTCTACGCCTCTCACGCATCCGATCTTCGAAAATTCCTTAGATGAGATCTCGAGACCAAACAATTAGGTTCTAAATTTCGGAAATCTAGGTTTATAAGATCGTGTTAAGACATTTACCTTCTTAGATTCTTTGCATGCGAAGTCTCCGATCGCCGGTGTCGAGATCTCTGTGTTTGATGGTTCGATCTCCCTCCGCTTCGATTGTTAAGGTATGGGAATCAAAGTTCTGGTATGATCGGAGCGAATGGATGTTCCAGTCGAATGAGGAGAAGGATTCAAAAATGATTTAATGATTGAGATCTCACAAGGATTTGAGGAAGGGGATGGTTTTTCTCCTCTCTTCGGTTTCCTCTTTCTCAAATTAACTCTCTCAACAAACGCATGCAACCTTATGCGTGAGATTGCTTCTTAAGTTAAGGGTGTTGATTCGGTGTGCCCAGCACAATGTACGAGTCTAAAATAAAACAAAACCAAAAACTAAAGTTCCGATGTACAGAGCAGGTCTTGAACTCATGACCTTATGTTTACTAGTCAAGGTCTTTACCGAGGGTGCTCTCAAGGAGCTTGTGTAATAATTACACAATTTAAAATTTAAGCTTTAGTACAAAGGTAGCCATTCTGAATTAATGACATGATCTGTTTTAATTATAAGGAGCAGATTGCTCCCGGTCTCGAGCACGAGTACATGCCCGACGTAACATACCTGACGTATTCGGGTGTTACATACTCTCCTTATAATTCATGCATAATCCAAGCTCCTCTAACTTCCTAATATGCACACATCATACAAAGGCAGCCCCTCGTCTAATCACATGGCACCCAATTCCACCTAACCAATCCAACCCACCTTCCTTAGCTCATTCTCACATGGCCCTTCATCCATTCTCCAACAATCTCACTCCTAATTATCGCCAAAATCGCACAATAGGCCCTTGATTTCTTTGTGGCTGCAATGCCCAACTTCTATTTAAATTACCACAAGATCTTATTGATGGCCTTACCTTCTTTCTATACAACCCACAAAATCTCCCTCTCCTCTTCCTCCTTCTCGGTACTCATAGGTCCCACCAATATATAAGCCTTTAACCCGAAGCAAGCAAAGAAAAAGCGCAGCCTATAATAGCTACCTTCTCTGCCTGCTGTTGCAATCAAACAACCCCAAACCACCATTAAAACTCCAACAAAATGCCACCCACCTTCCCCATCATCAAACTCCACCTCCACGACAACACCACTTTGAAGCCACATTCGAAGCATGGGTCAAAAAATCGTCCGATACCGATACGTATCGGTTTTGGACCTGGGCGGTACGATACATTGTCTATGTATCGTACCCCCTAAAAAATAGGGTAATTATCGTCCGATACTTGCAATGTATCACTCGTATCAGATGATACAGATGATATATTCAAATTATCATGCGATAATTTCAAATTATCGTTCGATGATTTGATTTATGAATTTTTTGAAAAAAAAAAGTATCAAAACAATATATTCAATGTATCGCCGATACATTGAATGTATCGGACGATACGCGATATGTATCGAACGATACAGACGATACGAACGATACGTATCGTCCGTATCGGCCGATACGGACGAAAATTTGATTTTTTAGATTTTTTGAAAGAAAAAAAAAAAATGTGTTGAAACGATACATTCAATGTATCGCTGATACATTCAATGTATCGAACGATACGCGATACGTATCGTCCTGAACTTCAGGACGATACGTATCGAAAATCCGATATTTTAACCCTTGATTCTAAGTGCTTCATCAGCCCTTCAGTCGCAGCAGAAGCAACCTTAGAAAAATTTCTAACCTTAAAGCGATGAGTCAGATGTTGATTCCTTTAACCCAAGTCGAACCAACGCGTTGGATCTGAACTACGCCAATCCGAACCTTCGCGTACATGCTTCAACATGTGGGTGCCCTCCTATCTATCTAAATCTACATATTTCCACCTATGTGTGATGAATTTATGTTGACTATTTTGAAAATAGCAAAATTTTAAAGAAAATTGTAATTTCTCATTCTTATGTTTTTGTGTGGATTCACAAGGCAGTTATGGTAAAAGGATTAACCCTATGGTTGAACCCATTAGCCGAGAACTAGAAGATATTATACCCTTCGATATGGCACACAAGTGTGCTGGCAAAACAGACCCTAATGACTATAAATCAAGCACAACATGCCCCAATTCATGGATAGGCTAAAGCCTTGTTTTATTTTGTTGCTCACTCATTGTGGAGGTCTTCATTTAATCGTTTCGATCTAAATGATCCGATCAATTTCTGACCTCGGTCAAACCATAGACCTCCTATAAAATCTAATGCTTTATACATCTAACGGTTCACATTGATCTGCATGTCTTTATTTTCATAAATTTTAGTACCCCAAAAATCTGTGAATATATTTATTTTATACTTAGAGTATTTCCTGCATTTATTTATGTAAATATGCATACACACTGGCTAAAGAGTTCAGTTTGACCCATTAAATAATGTGAACTACAGACTTATGGGCCGAAACTCATGAACCAATATAAAGTACTTCTAACCATCTATCGATCTTAAGGTCTTATTCAGATTTCAGAAAACCTACCTCAATTTTGTGCCACTGTGCAACCATGGATTTTATCAATTCGTTGCGACGATGCGCTCACTAAAAAAAGTTAGAGTTGCACCCAGAGCTTTTGGTGACCCGGGAAACCTTAAAATCGATATATGAGCTTCAAGGTGCAAAAATATGACTATGATTTATCGGTCTTTGCCAGATGTTCTTAGGTAGGGGCTTCGGTTATCGATCGGAAAGGTGTTAGGCACCTGATCAACCCACTCGTAAGCGGTCTCTACTATGGCCAAGTCTATGTTTACGTGTATATAAATATAAATAAATAAATAAATAAATAAATATATATATATATATATATATATATATAGTTATATATATAAAAAAAAGAAGGGAAAATGAGTGGAACTTCCCCTTGCCCAAGGCACTTCGATCCCATTGAGCCCTTCGCACTCGTCGAAAATTTGGCAACCTAACGGCTCAATTCTAAGATTGAGGAAAAACAAAGAAGGTAGAAGAATAAAGGCCGAAATTTTGGCGGAGCTCTCGAGCCCTTGTAGCACCATTGTAGATCTTCGCGTGAGAGCGACACCGATGAACTTCTAATAGCACTATGGGTTAGAGAAGGGTTCTAACTTCTATGGCTTTGAAAGATTGATGGTTAGGAATGGTGGTTTTGATGGGTTAATGCTTTAAGCTTTGGAAAAAAACTTAGGTCTAGGCAAATGAGGGGGGGAAAGCTCTATATTTATAGAGGAAGGGAGGATTAGGGAGATTTTTATGTTTTAATTGGGTTTAGGAATTAGGTAATAGGAAATCTAAGGTTTTTGGGTTTTTGGGAACTTGGATAGGTGGGAATTGAGTTTTAATGGTAGATGATGGGGTGATGACTTGAATGGAAAAAAGGTGATAAAGAGAGCTAGTAGGGGTCCTAAAGAAAAAAACCCTGAAGTTCGGGATGGTCTATAAGTCAAACCCCCAAAAGAAAAAAGCTCATTTTTGGGTCAAAGAAGTTCATTCTCAGGCTGGAAGAAGACCAATTTAGCCTTGCATATATAAAATATATGCTAGGAAAAATCTGGGGATTTTGGCCTAACGGATACTTTATATACGCAAGTGTAAAATCCTGCACTTTTCCTCATTTTCCAAAACGTGGTAACTTTTGATATATAACTTGGAATGAGGCGATTCTTGGCTCGTTAGAAAGTTGGGAACCTAGACTTTCCAATGGTATAGAAATCAGCTCCAACAAAGGTCTGTGTAAACTTTTGCACTCCTCTTTCCAACCACTGTTCTGGTTGGGCTTTCTAAGGGTTCGAGAAGGGTTTTAAGGGTTCGGGTTGATTCCTAAGGGTTTGGGATGATTCCTAAGGGTTTTGGGATGATTCCTAAGGGTTTGGAAAACGCTTTTAAAAGCTCGGGCGTACGCCTTTCTCGAAGTATGGGTCAATATTAAGTAGTGAAAAAAATATAATTTTTCACCTCCTAACCTGACCTCTGTTGGACCCCTGACCTGACTAATAAGATGTCTTAAGTATATTTTGTAGATAAGCAATAAAATCCAGCCTTAGTGCAGATATTCACCTAAAAAGGCCAAAGAAGCAATCTGCTCCTCATCATATGTTTACAACAACTCAAAGGCCTGCCAGTCACGCAATCAGAGCCTTATAAATTCATGAGAAGGTCATAGGATCAACAAGGCATCCTTGAGACCAAGCACAATTGCAAAGAAGATAGATTGAACCCACCAAAAGGTTGTTGAGTGCTAACGGATGGAAGACAGCACACTAAAGATAGGTGCCAGCTGAAGAAACTCAAGGCAGAAACTGTCGAGAAGTTCTGAAGCTCAAATGTTGATCTGTCGAGAGGATCCACTAAGCTATTGCAAGGTTCCAGTGGCTTGTCGAGAGGTTGTGCTTGCAGTAAAAGAATCCTGTCGACACCTTACCTAAAGGTACAGGGGAAGTCGTAAGGTTCAACTGAACCTATTGAGCAGATTAAGAGAAGCTTTCGACAGGACCTTCCAGAACCTGTCGAGATGATCCCCAACCTGTCAAACACTTCACCAAGTCGACAAGTTGATTGTAACCTGTCGATAGGATGAACGAAGAGCTGAACAGAAGGTGTCGAGGGCCACTTTAATCCTGTCGAGATATGTCAATCCTATCACTTTTAGCCACACTTTTCCCTCTTCTTCTTCCTCGCTTTTAGCCAATTATGGTTGGCTAAAACTTCTCCAGTAGCTAGGGTGAGGTAATGAGCTGTAATTAAGAGTTTCAGAGGCTTTGTAAGGGATTGGATGCTGCACAGATTGTAGATCTGAGCACAACATTGTAAGTAGTGACATTGCAATGGAATTGTGGGATTTAGAGTTAATTCTGAGCTATACTTCATTTATGTGTATTTGATTTGTCTAGTTTGGATACTCCTGTGGGCTAGCCAGAAATGGGGAGCTTGTAGCTTGGCATTCACAACATCTACAATGGTTAATCTGTTCTAATCAAGACCATTGGCTAGAGACAATCTCTAGGATGATCTGTGACCATTCAAGTGGATAGGTCATAGCCTTAGGATTGCTCTGATTCTCTTATCGAGATCAGATCCTTATACATTGCATCTGTCAAACCTGGGGAGCTTGTAGCCAGATGAAGGATTGTTACAGATCTGATTTAAGCATTGTCTTTGATTCATTTAATTCTCAGTGAAAGATCAAATCCTTAGCTGCTGCTCTCCATCCTTTGATTTTTAATCTATTTTCCTTCACTTCTGTGTTTTCTTAAAATCTGGATCAACTGCATTTAATTTCTGTAGTTCGTAGTGACAAAAACCCAAAACCTCTCCTCTCTCTTATTTTTAGTGTAGCTTAAATTAGGATAGAGTGCCAGATCTATTACAGATCTGGAGATTTACCATAGTCTATTCACATTTCCTTACGAACATACCCTTACTTACCTATCAAAACTTGCTACAACAGCCCCATCTCTTACAGGTTTAGGAGATCGTAGTTGTGTTGAATCCACCGTTTGTTTTAAATTTGATTTGATTTTACTTTTACCATTACACACTAAATCAGCACACTTGATTTCCCCAATAGTCAATCGAGCCTTGAGCCAAATTTGGGTGTTTACAGATGCCCCTCATTGATATCCGATCACTAATGATCGCATGTCAAAGAAAGAGACATCCGAAGATACCTAAGGCAAGTGCCATCGGGTCCGCTATATTCAAAACGAACCTCTAATATAAAACAAAGTAAAAAACATGGAGAGTTACGTAAGCCCAACACTTGGGAAAACGTCGGTCACTCGAGATGGAGAGTAGCGAAAGCCCACCACTTGGGAAAACATCCGTTCCTGGAGATTATCGATACCCAAGCACTTAACGACATTACTGGGTATAACTGAGATGGTGAAATGATTGATGATGTTTGATATTTAAGTTTTATTATGAATAAAATAGTCCCATGAGTGGGAGGGTGATCGACCCACACTTAAAGATTGGAGTAAAACAATGACGCGAAGATCCAACAGTTTGTATCCAGTCTTATGAGGCATTGATTGCCCCATTTGATCGGCCGCGGGTGTCCCTACACGAGATAGGGTTTGGAGTGTTTGAGCGAACTCATCGACCCTGAAGTTAATTTAGCAAAACTACTCGAGCGAAGTGAATATTAATGTCGTAATACTTTTTGGGAGTGTGTGCCATTTTGATAATGTGTCATGGATCAACATGACCTAGAGTACTCAATTTCAAATGATACTGAACAGACCCGACCAAAATTAGGTATTTACTGAAGGAGGCACTCAATCTTGGTCTCCGCCAACGATAATCTTACAAATGAATAATTATATAAAAAATATGCACACATAAGGGGTAAATAAAAATAAAGGGGAATGGAAGTCCTGACCCAGATCCTATCCGGATACTATTTACGAGAACAAACGACCATCCAACGGATACCAAGATGCATGACGTATACTTTACAGAGATACTGTACAAATGCAGATTTCAAAGCCTGCACCTTAGAATGAGCACTTCTGAATGCATATTTGAACATAGTTGTTCGATATGTAATCTCCTTTTTGATAGATTGATCTTAACCAACGATTGACCTCTTCCAACGGAGTTTGAAGTTTAAGACACTTAAGTTCACATGCATCCAAAAATGGAGCGCTCAATACAAAGATTTAATGGCAGAATCAATCTGATTGAAACATCGATTGTCTGATCAGGATTGACACTGTCGCTCCTACTTTGAAGTAGGATACAAAAATCTAAGGCGAACCTTATATTTAGGACATTAATTTAGCACAACTATATTGCCGGTGAAATATTAACATTTTACCGCATTGAAGCACAAGTGTGTGTATTTGTGCGTGACACAACACAACGAAAACACAAATTTCTTTTTTCTTTTTCAAAATGATTTTCTTCTTTTCATCATCATTTTTTTTTTGAATTTACCACACTGATCTTTCCATCACCGAGAGGTTGCCTGCTTCGAGGCTTTGGGCCATTTGATGTTCCTGCACACTCTCAAGAAAACGTAAGTCACTTTTTGTTTTTACAGATAACAAATGTGCATCCTAGTTAACAGAAGAAGCAAACTTTTACCTATATTTTTTATTTTTTCTTTCTTTAAAACTTATATTTTTATAATTTTTGGTTTATCCTTTTTCTCTCTTCTTTGAGATGAAAGTACGATGTTGTAAATATATACATGGACAGGGATATATATATTTTAAATTTTTTGAATTTCTTATTTTTGTCGTTTTTCTTTCTTTTCTTCTCTTTTTTTTTTCTCTCTCTCTCTCTCTGTCTCTTTTTGTTTGATGCCTTAACAATGAGACAAAGTAATGGGTCCCATTTTGAGCATAGTCGAACCCGTTCATGCGGTCGAACCTGAGCAGGGTTCAAAAATTCTAAGGTCGGAACATTCATCCCTTTGGATTGAATCAACCTTTTATCCTTACCTCGGGTCATACGTTTAATGGTACGGTTATGAAGATATTCCTGGTCAGGACTCGATTGGAGCTAATATGAGCGGCCCGATTGGTGACCAGATAACTTGTAACTGACCAAAGGAGTAACTGATGACTTTTTCTTTCTCTTTTCCAACCTTTTTTACTCACAACGCCCAAGATGGGTTTTCGTCGTGTCCGTTGTTGCCCTCATTTTTACCCATATCGCCCTTTCGAGTTTTCACTACATCCGTGGGTTTTTACATTTTTACCCCAGACGCCTTTTCAGATTTTTACCTGGTCTACACAAGCTTGTTCTTTTTACTCGTAGCGCCCTTTAGGGTTTTCACCATGTTTATTTTGCTTTGAGCTTGTATATTTTCTTTTTCTTTTCTTTTCAAAGGCCACAACATGGACATCAATTCCGTCATAGCCAGCTGGATAGAATTCTTCTGTTGTCTCTCAGCTTCGCTTGTGTTGACTTAACGGATACTATGATTACTTGTAGACCTTAAAGTGAGCTTTCTTCATGGATGTATCTTAGCCATGGGATAGGTTAGAAATTTCGAAGATATTCTAGGGTTAAAAGGTTTCCTTGATAGTATTCTGGTTGCCGTAATACACTTCTTCCATAGGAGATTTTTACTATACATGCCCTATGATTTTTCTATCTTTTTTCTTTTTTATTTTTTTATTCTTTTTACTTTTTTCAGATATCCACTTTTTGGGATTTTACTTTTCTGATTTTTTTTTGGATTTTGATGGTAACTCTTTTTCTTCTTCTCTTTGGTATATATACACATTTTTCCTTTTTCTGGGAGGGGTTAATGAAGGAAAGGCTAAAGGCTCAAATTGGATAGCAAAGGGTACTTGGCTTTAAAATGATGGCCTTTTTTATGGGGCAGTCACGTATCTATATTATCAATACTTACCTTGCTGAGGAAGACTAGTAGTAGAATCGTCGCACATATCCAGTGTTGATAGGCCCGGGAAAATGTTCTCTGCCCATGGTGGCGAGGCGGAGTGCGTATCTAGGCAGTACCTTTCGGATGATGTAGGACCCTTCCCAACTGTTCTTGGCATTTAAATCTTGAGTATGGTGTCACCCACTTTCAAATCTCGAGTGTGAACACGCTTGTTATAAGTACGTGCGATCCTTCTTTGATAGGCCTAGGTGTGACAAAAGGCTAGGAGCCTTTTCTCATCGATCAGGTTTAGCTGCTCGAAATGGGATCTTCCTCGTTCAACTTCTGATAGATCGAATTCGATGAGGATACAGAGTGAAGGTACTTTAACTTCAACTGGTAGCATGACCTTAGTTTCATACAAAAGGGACAATGGTGTTGCTCCTGTAGCAGTATGGATTGACGTTCGATAGGCCCATAGTGCAAATGATAACTTTTCACTCCAATTTCGATAAGTGATGACCATTTTCTTGAGGATTCAGACCACGGTCTTGTTTGCATCTTTGACATCTCCGTTAGTTTGCAACCTATATGGTGACGAGCGATGATATTTAATGTTGTACTGCTCACATAGGGCTTTAATGCGCTTCTTCCCAAAGTTGGTGTCATTGTCCTTGATAATGTCCTTTGGCATGCCAAACTGACAAATGATATTGTTCTTGATAATTTTTTTGACGTAATTGGCTATGATGTTTGTATAGGATGCTGCCTCTATCCATTTAGTGAAGTACTCGATGGCAACGAGGATGAACTGATGCTCGTTGGATACTTTTGGATTGACCTTTTTGACGAAGTCGAGACCCCATGTGGCGAATGGCCATGGAGTGGTCATGCTGTGTAGATCTATACCAAGAGCATGTATCAGATTGGAGTATTCTTGGCATTTATAGCACTTTTGAACATGCTTGCAATAGTCAATTTCCATGGTGGTCTAAAAATACCCTTGCCGTAAGATCTTTTTGGCGAGCATGTGCCCATTGACGTGGGCCCCGCATACTCCTTCGTGGATATCTTTCATGATGTTGGCCGCCTCACTTTTAGTTAGGCATCTGAGCAAGATATTGTTATAGGATCACTTATAGAGGCCACAGATGACGTAATTCGCCGCTAAACATTGGATGGTTCGCCTGTCTGGCTTGGACATACCTTTAGAGAAAGCTCGAGTTTCGAGAAAATTCTTGATATCTGAGAACCATGAAGGCTCATCATCCAACTTTGTGGATCCCTCAATCTGAAGGCAAAAGGCTAGCTCATTTCTCAATCTAATCATGATTGGCTTCATCTCGATGCCATAGGGAATTTCGACCATTGATGCTAAAGTTGCTGAGGCATCGGTAAATCGATTTCTCGCTGGCGAGACATAGGAGAAGGTAACATCATTGAAACACGCGATTAGATCTTCAAGGTGCTTATGGTATGGGATCAACTTTTCATCCTCTGTCTTCCAATCTCCATTGGTTTGGCAAATGATCAACTGCGAGTCTCTAAATACCCGGAGGTATGTGGGACCCTTTCAACGAGATTAGAATAACACCGACTCCTTGACCTTCGGCATTTGATTCCCCGTCAAAGTGCAGTACCCAGGATTCTTCTATCTCTTATGCGCCATCTTCTGTCATGAACAAAATATCTTCATCAGGGAATTCAGTTCTCAAAACCTCGTAATCAGGTAAGGGGTTCTCGACAAAATGATCGACGAGTGCTTGCCCCTTGATTGACTTTCGGGTGACATATGTGATGCCAAATCCTTAAAGGGGAAGCTACCAGCGTGCGATCTGTCCAGTGAGAGCTGACTTTTCAAATAAGTACTTCAACGGATCTATTCGTGATAGAAGGAGAACGACATGAGATAATAAGTAATGGCGATGTCTCTGTGTAGCCCAAACGAGAGCCAGACATGCTTTCTGTTGTTTGTTCTTAGTGTGCATGATTCATTTGTGTTTTGAAAACAGACTTACAAATGATGAATTGTACTGAATTTGGAAAACTAAAAAGAATAAGAAAATATCAACACAGAAAGAACATAATTAGCCTGCAAGATCAGGGCCAATTGTAGCAAGTTTTAAATGTAAGTGAGTAAAAGATCGTCCACAGGGAATTGATTTAAAATGTAAGATAAACCTTCAGATCTGAGCTACTAGATCTGACCTCTGATCCTATCTATAAAGCACATAAGATGGGAGGTTGAATTTGTCACATTAACTAAATGATAAAAGTAAAAATTAAAACTAAATGATCCAGATCCGAGTTGGAGAGATTTGATGTAAATTAGTAAGAATGGAGAAATAATATCTAACTTCGATTTAGTACTTGATTGCAGAATGAGAATAAATGTAAAACAAATGAGATATTATCCAATCTTCATCTGGCTACCAGCACAGATGCAAGAGAAAGTAATCCAACTCAAGGATTGGAATTGAGTTGGACTTATGGCTATGGTCTGTCCACTTCAATGGACACAGATCATCCAATAGTCTTCAATTCGCATCCGTGATTCAGAACAAAAAACACCACTACAAATGCTGTGAGAAATTAGGTTACAAACGCCAATTCTCACAGGGATAATGAAGTAAGGGAAATTGCTTTAAAAATAGTAAATCTAAAGGAATCTAATGAAATAAGGAGATCACAGGGAACCCTTAACACGAATCCAATTGAGAACGTACGGTTCACAGCAACCTTTTCAAATTCACCATTACAATTACAGAGCACAGCTTAAACAGCTCTCGGATTTATAGTCTTGAATACAATTCTCACTTGAATTACAAAAGTATCTCACAGTTTTCAAGTACAAATAAAAGCTAGGCTATTACAGAAGTTTCAGACAAGCTATCGGAATTGGAAATGGGGCAATAGAAATGAAACTCAAAATCTGGATACCCAAATTGGGCAAATGGTTCGTCTATTTATAGTTTTCCCTAAGTCCAGCTCAGATGTGTATCAACCAATATGATTCAAGCATAAGGATCCAGATCTATTTTGGCCAATCAGAACTGCTTGATCTGGTTCAGCCAATCAGGTGACAGAAGCATCAATTCTGTTATGTAATTCAAAAATCTGTTTGAGCTTCTAGAAGTTCCCGCCAAGTAATTTTATCTTTGGGTGTTCACATGGGGTAGAATATGCCTTTGGTTCATGCTCAGAATCTTCCTGAGTGTCCCTGGGCTTTTAAATGCATTGGGGCGCGTGCAGAGATTACTGAATTGCCCTTACAGATGCTGGGAATCTTCAGGATATCATTTCGCACAATTTGGAGAACTTTTCGCAAGGTACTGTGACTTCTGAAGCTCTATTCACACAGATTGGAGACCTTTTAAAAAAGAACTGTAACTTCTGAAGATCTATTCGTACAGATTGGAGACCTTTTCGAAAAGCATTGTAACTTCTGGAGATCTATTCGCAAAGATTGGGGACCTTTTTGAATAGCATTCTGTAGTGCATTCTTTTTTTCGAATAGCTCCAAACCTCTTTCCAGGTTGAAACCAGGCTTTTGTCCTCTTTATTTTAAGCATTTTGATAGCCAGTGAGGTTGTCCTTTCTCTTTCTTCCTCCAGATCAAGATGGGTCATCATCTTTTTGGCACTTTTAAACTACTTTCAAGGTTAAGCCTGCCTTTATTGTTAGCTGTAAAACAAACACTTAAAACACTTATTTAGTTCTCTCAAGGGTCTATCAAGGCCCAGGTTAAGGGGTGGAAAATGGTATTTTTCAGTTCTCAACACACCCCCAAACCTAAGCTTTGCTAGTCCCTTTGCAAAGACAAAATTAAAAACAAAGTAAAAAGCCACTTTTGTAGGGAGCACAGTTGCATTTAACATATGCAACAAGCCTTTTAAACTCCTAGGTGATCCCTAGTGGAGGAGTGAAGTCTCCTGAGGGTTTTCAGTGAAGGTACTCACAAACTTCTCCAATAAATCAGTTAAGATCAATGCAGTTCTGTTAAAATAGACTTTCATTCAATCAGATTATTCACACCTGCATCAGTCAAGCAATAAGAGGATCCTCAAGAAAACATCAGTTCAAAACTAAAACTCTACTGTAATTCCTTTTACCATTCACTCAATTTGTGTCAAAAAGTTTTTTACAAGAAAAATTAATGAACAGCTTGCCTTCTATTTGAGAATCCAGCTTTGATGTTACCCCAAATAAGTTAATTTCAAACCCAACTCTCACCAGGGTTTTCACTCAACATGCAAGTAGGAGGGTTGTACTATTTCACCTGACTCAAGCATTACAACCTCAAATATCGTAAGCAGAGCATAGGCATTGCTTTAGTTCGAATTTAACGCCTTTTTCACCATAGATTACACAAATCCTTATCTCCATGTGACAGCTCAATCCATCATTGATCAGTAAGGACTTTAACTTGGGTTGTAATGTGGCTTATGGGTGAAATTTATCAAGAATAAAAGGGTTGGAATGGAGTTCAAAATTTTAGAAGTCAGTCAAGGTAAGGAGGTGGTATGGACACCTTCTTTATTTCAGCACAATTTCATCTTCTTCTTTGAATTTTCAGAGCCAAAGTGGCCATCTTTTTTCTCTTTCTTTTTCAAACTTTCAATGAAATGACTTCTCCTTTTTTTTTTTTTTTTTTTTTTTCAAAGCAATATTAACTGAAATGCCACATTTCTTCTGCTGATACATCATTGCCTTCAATTATTTTTCTTTTTACCAAATTGATACCCAACTCTCTTTTCTTCAGCTTCCTTTCCTTTACCTTCTGAATTCTCAGAGTGAGGGCTAGGCTAAATGAGGTTGATGAGGTTTCAAAGAAATCTTAGATTTATAAAGCTCAAATGGTGTGTATCAAGGGCAGTTTCAAAAGGTGGGGCTTTTTGAAGTTCAAACTGTCCAAAAGGAGGCCTTACATCATGTCTTTAATATCATGATTGCTGTCAAACTATTTTAACTTGGATATATGTAACTTCTAGTGATAACAAGTAGGTTCAAATAGTCCCTAGAGCAGAAAAAATTGCCAAATCATACCTCCAAAGAACACATTTCAGGCCCAAATCTCACTGGGTGTGATTTTCTATCAAAATCCTGAGGTATATCATCACTATTTTTTCTCTTTTTAGGGTTACTAAACATCAATCTTCTTTTGAAAATTTTCTGACATCCACTTCATGAAAGTATTAGAATTACACTAGGAAATTAATTTTAAAAAGTTTTAACTTCCTCAATTTTCAAAACAACAGGTGTGAAATTACTTCATCTTCAAAAATTCTGCTGATCATAAGTTGCACTGATGTTAACTAAACTATTGGCAATTCTGCCACACCCCCAAACCTATGATGAGCAGTGTCCTCACTGGTCTAGGAGTGCATAAGCAACGAAAAGAACAAAAAACAAAAATCATATTGACAGATAATAAAGAAAAGAAATGCACAGTAATTACAAATTAACAAAAGTTAACAGAAAACAGGAATTACATACTACAGACCCAACAAAACAAACATGTACAATGTATTCTAATAACTGGGGTCAAAATCTGTATCATAAGTTGGTTCAATGGGTTCAGAACTGGAATCATTGTTAGGGTCAGAACTTGAGTCAGTATTGGAGTCTGAACTCGATTTAGCCTTCTCTTGGATTGTGGCTTGCGGCTCGGTGTATTCCTCAGATTTGATCTTTTTGGTGAGGCCAATATATTTTTCAAGTCTAGTAGCCCTCAATTTTTCTTGTTCAAGCTGTGCTTGCAACATGGTAACCGTGTGCTGTTCACTCCTAACCATCTGAAAAGTTTGGCCCAACAGGTCCTGCGTCTTCTCTCTCTCAAATTTCATAAACAGCTCCAGTTTCCGAATCTGGTCTTCATAAGGGGTTTTGATGTAAGTGTGGAAATCGGCAATCCCCTTAAGGACATCACGAAAGATGTAAGGGTTATCTTCCATAGCCATTTTAAGAGTGGCAAAACGTGGGATGAGAATGGAGTGGTAGGGGACCATATGTATTCCAGCGGTGGGGGAAGGGGAAGATGAATCTACAAGCACTACCTCAGGGTCAGTTTGAGTGGCTTGAGCAGAGACATTAAGGATGGGTGTAGGTGAATCCAAAAGTATTGCCTCAGGTTCGAATTGGGAAGCATGGTCAGACACAGTGAGGATGGGTGGATCTAAAACTATTACCTCTGGATCTGTTTGGGTTGCTTGGTCAGAAACAGGAGGTATAGTGGCTAAAGTGGTTGTTTGGGATGTGGAGGCTAAGGTTTGAAGAAGGGAATTTGTCACATACTGATTGTCTGTGTTGATTTGTAGTTGGGCTTGGATGGATTGGAGAAAGGTAAAGATTTGGCTAATTTGTGGTAGGTATGCAAAGTAGGGGCTGGTAAAATTGATGTAGATGGTTGAGGGGCAATGGGTGAAATGGCTGTAAAGGGGGAAGTAGCTAAATGGGTGAAATGAGGAGGGTCAGGTATGGGTACAGATTCAAGCCCAATATTCTCCAAGATGGATCCCATCAATGATGAATAGGCCTCTCAGTGAATATCTGTGTTGAGGGTATGGAGTGATTTCTGTGTATGAGTTGAATGAGCAGGTGAACTTGAGAAGCTTTGGAGAAGGGGAGCGCTAGGAGAGTGTTCAACAAAATCTGTGGCCATCTCTTGGACATTGTTAGGTGAATTTGGTGGTGTAAGTATGGCTGGAGTGTTTGGTGTAGAGGGAGAGTCTGCAATTAGGATTATGGTGGTTATGAGTGATGGAACTGCTGGAATGGGTTAAGGAATAGGAGCTGTGCTAGGTGAAGTGGGTAAGATGATGGCCTCTTCAACAGTGGGTGCAGCTAAAGAGCTGGTCACCTCAGTAATGACAGCTTGTTCAATGTCAGCTGCAAGTGAAATAGGTGCAGCTAAAGAGCTGGTCACCTCAGGGTCTGGTAAAGCAGGTTCAATGGCAGCTGCAGGGGCTGGTGCAGGTATAGCAGGTTCTTGGGCTGGCTCAACCTCTTTCCTCATTCTATTCAACATGGTTTGGCTTGTAGTCCAAGCCCTCTTCCCAAAAGCGTGAGGAGAGACAATCTCAAATGGCTCTTGCTCATCAATGTCAAATTTTGCTCTTAGTAGGGCTGTGATCAGCCTACCAAATGGTATTCTAGCTATTTTCTGCTCTTTCTTCATCTTGACACTGATGTTAGCCATGACTTCAAAAATTAGCATAGGGGCATTGAAGGATTGCCCCTTAGAGAAATGAAAGAGGGCCTCTAAAATGGGTGTTCTTCTTTCCTGACTGTGCCGAGTGACATAAAAACATCCCCTCAAAATGGAATCCATCAGCAAAAATTGAGGTGCTAAGTCTCTTCTCATGATGGACTGCCCAGTTCCAACTATGCCTTGGGTTAGATGTGCAGCAATTTTTCTAAAAGAAGTCGTGCAAACCAAAGGACCAGCCGGATCATGTTGAAATGGTATCCCCAAGGCATTTCCAATGTCTTCATAAGTGACTGTTAAATCACAATCATCAATGAAAATTACAAGCGTTGGGACATCAACGTCCTTCTCAGTCACTTTCACCATATTTTGGTACCATAATCTCACCATTCTTGGATAGATTTTCTTTGGACGAGGGGTTAATATATTGCTCAGTGAAGCATCCCTGATGTAGTTCAATGATAGCTTACATTCAGGTTTGTTTGAGAAAAAGTTCTCATCAACAATAAGCTCTGGGATCAGCTTTTGAGCTTCAATGAATGGGTTTGGCAGTACCAAATGAAAAGGCAGAGGAGGAAGCTCAGGCTCAGGACTAGGAGCTGCTGTTGGGATGGGTTCCTCATGTCTAACCTTCTTCCCTTTCTCAATCTTATCAGCTTTATCCATCGGCGCTTCTCTTGAGGTTTTAACTTTTTCTTTTGTGGAGGGTTTACTAACTTTCTTCGCAGATGACTTCGGAAACATTGCAGCCAGTGATTTTTCAGCTTTCCCCATTTTAAAACTTTGTTTGAATTTCACACAATGTATGCTGACACATAAATTAACTTTGTAAAACACAAACAGAGGATATGCACAGAAAAATACCGAAATCTAGGGTTTTGCTTGAAATCTTTGATCGCTTGATTAAATCTACCAGCATCAGAAGCAAAGGGTCCCTCTCTTCAAGCTTAATCAATGGAACAAATATGAAGGAAATTGGATCTGAACTCTAAAAGCATGCAGGGATGGAAGGAAAATGGGTTTTCTGTGAAACAGGACACTCTGGGAAGGCTTTCGAATATGAAACCCTTGCTTCGCAAGGGTTTAAATATGCTCAAAAGGATTTTCGCAAAGCATCTTTGAAGTTTTTGAAAAGTTTAAAACAGTCCTTTTTACAAAGGAGAATGGCGTCAGTACCATTCGAAAAGCAAAAGGCTTCAGAAACAACTTTTCGAAAAGCAAAAGGCTTCAGAACCAACTATTCGAAAAGGTAATCATTCTTTTTGAGCAGTTAGTTACAGGTCCAGATCCTTTTCGAAAAGAAAATTAAACTTTTCGAATTGAATTTTTTTCTTTGCGAATTAATTTTTCACATATTGTAAACTTCTCGAATTGAGTGTAAAACATGATTAAAAACAAAGAGACATAAACTAAAACGAACACAAATAAAATACATATGATACAGTTGTTTATCATCAGATTTTTGGAGGCTCTTGATGATAGATGGTCAGCACAGGCTCCAGGGTATTTTCAATGCATGGTTTGAGCCTTTGACCATTTACTTTCAAGGTTCTCCCATCACTTGGGTCCATAATTTCAATAGCCCCAGAAGGAGATGCTTGAATGACAGTATATGGCCCTTCCCACCTGGATCTCAGCTTTCCAAAAAAAAACTTAAGTTTTGAGTTGAATAGCCATACCTTAGAGCCAGCTATGAACTCTTTTCTCAGTAGATTTTTGTCATAGAAAGCCTTAACTTTTTCTTTGTAAGATCTTGCATTGGTGTATGCATCCATTCTCAGCTCCTCCAACTCAGCAGCTGCAGTTTCCTGTGATTACCAGCAGTAGTAAGATCGATGTTCAAGGTTTTAATAGCCTAAAAGGCCTTATATACTAGCTCCACTGGTAAATGGCATGCTTTGCCATAGACCAATCTGAATGGGGACATGCCAATTGGGGTTTTATAGGCTGTCCTATATGCCCACAATGCATCATTCAACTTAAAGGATCAATCTTTTCTGTCCTTCTTCACAGTCTTTTCCAGTGTATGTTTGATTTCTCTATTGGAAATCTCCACTTTTCCACTGGTCTGTGGATGATATGGAGTAGCTACTCTATAAGTCACAGAGTACTTTTTCAATAGAACTTCAAAATGCTTATTACAAAAATGGCTTCCTCCATCACTGATAATCGCTCTTGGGGAACCAAACCTGGAAAAAATGTTATCCTTTAAGAATTTAAGGACAACTCTGTGGTCATTGGTTTTAGTGGCTGTGGCTTCAACCCATTTGGATACATAATCCACAGCTACTAAGATGAAATTAAAACCATTTGAAGGAGGAAAGGGTCCCATGAAATCTATCCCCCAAATATCAAACAATTCAACTACCGAAATGGGCTGTAAAGGCATTGAGTTTCTCTTGGAAATGCTGCCCAATCTCTGGCAATTCTGACAAGACTTATAGTGCTGCAGTGCATCTTTGAAAAATTTAGGCCAATAAAATCCACACTGCAAAACCTTTGCAGCAGTTTTGTTTCCACTAAAATGTCCTCTACAGGCCTGTTCATGACACATGGAAAGTATGCTATGAAAGTCCTCTTCAGAGACACATCTTCTAATTATTTGGTCTGCACAAATCTTGAACAGATAAGGATCCTCCCAAATAAAATGTTTAATCTTTGAGAAGAAAAGATCTTTATCCATTTTATTCCAGTGTTGAGGGGTTCTTCCAGTAGCCAAAAAGTTGACTATATTTGCAAACCAAGGAGTGTACACACTGATAGCAAAAAGTTACTCATCAGGGAAATATTCATTGATAGGCAGCCTATCAATCTCAACAGTTAGAATTTTAGACAGGTGGTCAGCCACCACATTATCCACACCCTTTTTATCTTTAATCTATAAATCAAACTCCTGTAATAGGAGGATCCACCTGATTAATCTTGGTTTGGTATCCTTCTTAGTATATTTGGTATTTGAGTGGTCAGTGAACACCACAATTTGTGAACCCAAAACATATGACTTGAATTTCTCCAAAGCAAAAATAATTTCCAACAGCTCCTTCTCAGTTGTTGTGTAATTGAGCTGTGCATCAATCATTGATCTATTGGCATAAGCTATGACATGAGGCAGCTTATCCTTTCTTTGCCCAAGAACAGCTCCGAAAGCATAATTTGATGCATCACACATCAACTCAAAAGGCAGTGAATAATCTGGAGACTGTAGTATTGGAGCTGAAATCAAACAATTTTTTAAGAATTCAAATGCCTTCAGGCATTCATTATTGAAAACAAAAGGAACATCTTGGCACAGTAAATGGAAAAGAGGCTTGGATATTTTACTGAAGTCCTTAATGAACCTCTTGTAAAATCCAGCATGTCCCACAAAACTTCTGATTTGTTTGACAGTTTTGGGAGGAGGCAAATGTGCAATTAAATCAATTTTTGCCCTGTCCACCTCAATGCCCGTGTGGGAGACAACATGGCCAAGGACAATGCCTTGGGTGACCATGAAATGGCTCTTCTCCTAGCTCAAAACTAGATTGGTTTCTTTACATCTCTGTAACACCAAGTTGAGATGATGTAAACACTGGGCAAAACTGTCTCCATATATTGAAAAATTATCCATAAAAATCTCCATAAATTGGTCAATCATATCAGAGAAAATGGAGTACATGTATCTTTGAAAGGTAGCAGGAGCATTACAAAGACCAAAAGGCATTCTCCTATAGACAAAAGTGCCAAAGGGGCAAGTGAATGTGGTCTTTTCCTGGTCTTGTGGATACACAGGAATCTGGTTGTAACAAGAGTAACCATCAAGAAAATAATAATAAGCTTTTCCTGCTAGCTTATCTAAAATTTGATCAATGAATGGAAGAGGGAAATGGTCTTTTCTGGTCATTGTGTTTAGCTTTCTGTAATCAATACAGACCCTCCAACCAGTTGTTTGTCTGGTTGAAATAAGCTCACCAGAGTCTGAGGTTACAACAGTGATCCCAGATTTCTTAGGTACCACCTGTGTAGGTGCCACCCAAGCTGAATCTGAAATGGGGTAAATGACCCCTGCATCCCACAACTTAACAACCTCTTTCATGACCACTTCTTGCATATGAGGATTCAGCCTCCTCTGTATTTCCCTAGAAGGCTTTGCATCTTCTTCCAAATGAATTTTATGCATGCAAATAGCTGGACTGATTCCTCCCAAATCAACAATAGTCTAGCCAATTGCCCTCTTATGCTGTTTCAATACATTCAACAATTTTTTCTCCTGCTCCTCAGTGAGGGATGAAGAAATAATCACAGGTAATGTTTTATGGTCTCCTAAAAATACATATTTCAGATTTTCGGGCAACTTTTTTAGCTCAACATCAGGTGGATTGAGTAAAGAAGGTAGCAAAGGTACCTTGGCTATTTGTGGAAGGGGAAGAACAACAGGTTTCTATAAAAAACACCTTGCTGATTGATCATGAGTTCCTTGCACAGCATTCACTTCCTCAGACTTTGAGGTACAAATTGTTTCTTCCACAACATTTCTCCAAGCATCTTTAAAATCTGTGGTTAAATCTTCACACTGCAAAAACTGTGGTAAAGTTTCTTCTACCAATTCATCCAACAAATCAACAAGAAAGCATTCCTCAGAACTGAATTGAGGCTGTGTAACTGCATTGTAAATATTTAACTTCACATTCATATTTCCAAAAGAGACTTCCATAATACCAGATCTGCATTGAATGCAAGCATTGGCTGTAGCCAGAAATGGTCTCCCCAAAATGACAGGGTTGGAAGTTCTGCTTTTTGTAGGTTCCATGTCTAATACAAAAAAATTAGCAGGGTAAAAAAAATTATTTACCCCTACCAATACATCCTCAATCATCCCAACTGGCTTTCTTTCAGATCTGTCTGCTAGTTATAACACCACATGAGTGGGTTTTAACTCTCCCAAACCTAGTTTCTCATATACAGAATATGGAAGCAGGTTGACACTAGCACCCAAATCTAATAAAGCCTTTTCAATGGTATGTTCCCCAATGATGCAAGGGATTGTGGGGATTCCAGGATCTTGAAGTTTAGGAGGTGAGGTAATGGACAAAACCTATTTAACTCTTTCCACAACAAAGACCTTCTTGGATAACTGTATCCTAGATTGTCTTTTGTGAGTGCAAATATCTTTAAAAAATTTTACATATGCTGGGACTTGTTTGATTGCATCAGGCAAAGGTAGATTTATCTTGACTTGCTTGAAAGTCTCCATCATTTCTTCTATTTTTGTGTTCCCTTTATCAAAAGGGGATGCAGATTTCATGGCATAAGAAAATGGTAAATGAGGAACTAATCCTTCATTTATAGCTTTAGAATCATCCTCAGTTTTTTCTTCTTCTTTTTCAGGATTCACATTGTTATTTACAACTCTTCCACTTCTCAAAGTAGTGATAGCTTTTACTTCTTCATGTGAAACAGAAACATCTCCAACCATGAACTGCCCTTTAGGATTATTCAAGGGTTGGCTGGGTAACCTGCCTTCCTCTCTTTTAGCCAAAGTATTTGAAAGTTGACCCAATATTTCTTCAATCTTCTTTATGCTCTGACTGTGAAAGTTTACAGTCTGAGTTAAAGACCCTAAATTCTGGAGTGAATTTAGAACTTGGTCTTCAAAAGAAGGGGATCTGGAAGGGTTTGAATCGAGTATTGTCGCATGTGTTGTGCCATCTGTTGTGGAATGGGTTGCTGGAAATTTGGCTTGGTAAAAAAATTCTGCTGATAAGGCTGAGTAGTTTTAAAAGGTATTTGGTTCTTTGATTGCTGCTGCTGTTGTGATTGATAATTGCCCTGGTTCCACCTTAAATTGGGGTGCCCTCTCCATGTATATTCATTTGACTGCATCTGTCCAAATGATTGAGCAGCATGAGCTTGCTCCACCACTAGATCTGGGAACTGTGGTGCAGCTGGACATTGATCCAGTGAATGAGTAGGGGACTGGCATATTAGACATGCCTCCTTTACTCTTGCAACCATTGGATTTTTAAGTGAGTCCATCAATCTATCAAACTTTGTGGTCAAATTATCCATTTTCCTTTCCAACTCATTTACCTCATAAATCTTTCCCTTGGTGGTCTGCTGATTGTTCAACCGAGCAGGATTCTCAATGTCTCTTGACAGAGATTCCTGTTGAGTTGAAATTTCACCAATCACTTCAAATAAGTCCCAGACCTCCTCAACTGTTTTTTGCAAGTAGGTGCCTCCACAGGAAGCATCTACCATATTCTTGCCCTTTTGATCAATTCCCTAATAGAAGCTTTGAACAAGCTGCCATCGGGGAATTTGATGATGAGGACATTGCCTTAAAAGTTCTTTAAACCTTTCCCATGCTTCATGGAAAGTTTCAATTGAGTGTTGTGAAAAGGAAATAATATTTTGTCTCAACTGGCTGGTCTTAGACATAGGGAAGTATTTGGCTAAAAATTGACACTGCAAATCATTCGAAGAAGTGATACTATTTGGTGCCAACATAGACAGCCATGCTCTAGCTTTGTCCTTTAATAAAAAAGGAAAGAGCCTAAGCTTGGTTGCCTCTGGACCTAGTCCAGCTATGTTGAATGTTGTACAAAGAGACAAGAATTCATCCACATGCTTGTATGGATCTTCCTTACTCAAACCATGGAAGGACGGAAGCATCTGGATGGTTGATGATTTGATTTCATAATTTCCTTCAACAGTAGGAAATTGGATACAAAATGGGGAATTATATGCACCAGGTGCAAAGTAATCCCTCAAAAGTCTAAGTTCTTCACCCATAGTAGCAGTCTCAGCAAAATTCTGTGATGTTTGTCTGGTTCTTAGTAGCCTTTCAACTTCTAAATTTAGAGGGACAATCTCAGGATTGAGAGTCCTTCTACCAAACATACAACACAGAAATAGAGAAGAAAAAAAAATAAAAAATAAAAAATTATGCAAAGCAAACCTTCAAAACTGAGTAGATTCCAAGCTCAAATGTAGTTGCCCAGATTTAAGCAACAGAACAGTTAGCACTGATGTAAAAATAAAATACAAAAAAACTTAGGTCTACCAATTTTAAAACAAATTCCCCGGCAACGGCGCCAAAAACTTGTTGTTTGTTCTTAGTGTGCATGATTCATTTGTGTTTTAAAAACAGACTTACAAATGATGAATTGTACTGAATTTGGAAAACTAAAAAGAATAAGAAAATATCAGCACAGAGAGAACATAATTAGCCTGCAAGATCAGGGCCAATATTAGCAAGTTTTAAATATAAGTGTGTAAAAGATCATCCACAGGGAATTGATTTAAAATATAAGATAAACCTTCAGATCTGAGCTACCAGATCTGACCTCTGATCCTATCTACAAAGCACATAAGATGGGAGGTTGAATTTGTCACATTAACAAAATGATAAATGTAAAAATTAAAACTAAATGATCCAGATCCGAGTTGGGGAGATTTGATGTAAATTAGTAAGAATGGAGAAATAATATCTAACTTCGATTTAGTACTTGATTGTAGAATGAGAATAAATGTAAAACAAATGAGATATTATCCAATCTTCATCTGGCTACCAGCACAGATGCAAGAGAAAGTAATCCAACTCAAGGATTGGAATTGAGTTGGACTTATGGCAATGGTCTGTCCACTTCAGTGGACACAGATCATCCAATAGTCTTCAATTTGCATCCGTGATTCAGAATAAAAAACACCACTACAAATGCTGTGAGAAATTAGGTTACAAACGCCAATTCTCATAGGGATAATGAATTAAGGGAAATTGCTTTAAAAATAGTAAATCTAAAGGAATCTAATGAAATAAGGAGATCATAGGGAACCCTTAACATGAATCCAATTGAGAATGTACGGTTCACAGCAACATTTTCAAATTCACCATTACAATTACAGAGCACAGCTTAAATAGCTCTCGGATTTGTAGTCTTGAATACAATTCTCACTTGAATTACAAAAGTATCTCACAGTTTTCAAGTACAAATAAAAGTTAGGCTATTACAGAAGTTTCAGACAAGCTATCGGAATTGGAAATGGGGCAATAGAAATGAAACTCAAAATCTGGATACCCAAATTGGGCAAATGGTTTGTCTATTTATAGTTTTCCCTAAGTCCAGCTCAGATGTGTATCAACCAATCAGAATTGGTTAGATCTGTATCAACCAATAGGAGTCGAGCACAAGGATCCAGATCTATTTTGGCCAATCAGAACTGCTTGATCTGGTTTAGCCAATCAGGTGACAGAAGCATCAATTCTGTTATGTAATTCAAAAATCGGTTTGAGGTTCTAGAAGTTCCCGCCAAGTAATTTTATCTTTGGGTGTTCACATGGGATAGAATATGTCTTTGATTCGTGCTCAGAATATTTCGGAATGTACCTGGGCTTTTAAATGCATTGGGGTGTGTGCAGAGATTACTGAATTGCCCTTGCAGATGCTGGGAATCTTCAGGATATCATTTCGCACAGTTTGGAGAACTTTTTGCAAGGTACTGTGACTTCTGAAGCTCTATTCGCACAGATTGGAGACCTTTTCGAAAAGAACTGCAACTTTTGGAGATCTATTCGCACAGATTGGAGACCTTTTCGAAAAGCATTGTAACTTTTGAAGATCTATTCGCAAAGATTGGGGACCTTTTCGCAAAGATTGGGGACCTTTTCGATAGCATTCTGTAGTGCATTCTTCTTTTTGAATAGGTCCAAACCTCTTTCCAGGTTGAACCAGGCCTTTGTCCTCTTTATTTTAGGCATTTTGACAGCCAGTGAGGTTGTCCTTTCTTTTTCTTCCTCCAGATCAAGATGGGTCATCATCTTTTTGGCACTTTTAAACTACTTTCAAGGTTAAGCCTGCCTTTATTGTTAGCTGCAAAACAAACACTTAAAACACTAATTTAGTTCTCTCAAGGGTCTATCAAGGCCCAGGTTAAGGGGTGGAAAATGGTATTTTTCAGTTCTCAACACTTTCTCCAGATGAGAATAGCGTGTCTCATAATCCGTAAATTTCTTACTCAAGTAGTAAATGACGTTCTTTTCTTCCGGTCTCATCATGCTGTCCTAGGACACATCCTATCAAAAATTCCGTCGTTGAGAGATACATTAAGAGCGGTCTCCCAGGTACTGGTGGTACCGAAACTAGAGGATTAAGGAGGTAACCCTTGATTTTATCGAATGCTGCCTGGCAATCATCGTTCCATTCAACGGGTGAATCTTTTCTTAGTAGCTTGAATATCGGTGTGCAGATAGGAGTTAACTGTGCAATGAATCGACTGATGCACTGTATTCTGCCTAAGAAGCATTCGACTTCTGTCTCGGTAGATGGTGGTGACATTTCAACTATAGCCTTTACTTTTACCGGATCGACCTCGATGCCTCTTTGACTTGCTTCTTATTGTATATTATAATTATATTAAATTCAAGTCTTAACCTATTGCAAGCGCACAATAGAAATTATAGTACTAGCATAGGATCGCTCCCACAAGGAAGTTTATTATTCTATTAATTCCTATTTTTATGTTTTATCTAAGTCCCTAACTTAAAAACTTTTATTTATCTATAAAAGAATAGTTTTCTAAACTAAGGTGTATAAAAATAAATCCTAATCCTCCTTCTTCAGGTTAAGGTCGTCAATTTTAATCTTCAACTTTTGGATATTTATGAAAATAAACAGTACGATTACACCATATTTCTAGTCTCCTAGCATTGGTCATCAATCAAGTCTAAGATCCTATCAATACAGATTTAATCTAATCAACAATTAGCCAGAAATTTAGGCATCAATCAAACTCTAGCAAACTAAAGATGGAAAAGTAAAAACCGTTACACTAATCTGCAAATTCTAACCTGAGTCGTTAATTCAAATTAAAACTTGGAGATGTTTACAAAGTAAATAAAATCTAAACTAGAAAGCAAAGTAAAATATATCCTTCACCCCTCAGCTGCAGTCGTCAATTGCTCCTGAGAAATTACAGATATCTACACTAATCTTCAACACTCAATTATAGTCATCAATTGCTTTTGAGAAACCTCTGATATCTAATCTACTCTAACTAGTATACACTACTTTGATTGGATGAAAATCCAATCTCAGGCGTCAATTGATGCTGAAATCCTTCGATGCTTATTCCTATGCCGAGCCCTCTTATTAATAGATTATAAGGAGTAGGTTTACAAAGATCTACTTCTAATAAAAGAAACTACTAAAAATAAAAGTATCCTAATATGACTCTAATTCCTAATTTTATCTTTCCTTGCTTTCTTTAGTTGATGCGCTTCTAGAGTGTTCTTTATTGATCAGCAGCAGAGTCCTTTGGATTTAGATCTTTATCAATTTTCTTAGATCCGTGGTTCATCAGACTTCTAATTGCGGGAGTCTTCTAATTCTGGATATGGCAGTGATAGTTCTCACATGATCAGCAACAACAATAATAGTAGGAAAGCTTCTATTTATCATAAAAAACGATTTCTTTCTTATTCTCCTCTAGAAAATCGTAATTCACGATTTTCTATTTTTAGTAGACTTCCTCATAGTTGACGATTCTCTGAATTACGCTTTATCACTTTTCTCCTTTTGTCTCTTTTAAAGAATCATAAATTATGATTCTCTGGCTTTCAGCAGCGGCAAATCATCTTTTTCGCTCAATCATTTTTCTTATTGCTTTTTGAGTTCATTTTGACAAAGATTAATACTTAGGCTCTAATTTACTGCTTATCTTTAATATTTGCATATTGTTGAAAGGTTTTTGCTACTTTTTTTTATTATAAAAATGATAAAGATAAAATAAAGGAAGTAAATCAAAATAAAATAAAATGGGGAATGAATACAGCACAAAACTAAATCACAGACCTGCAAGAATTCAGGGTCTGTTGTAGCAAGTTTTGATAAGTAAGAGTTTGTCCCACAAGGAGTATTGATCTGAACCACAAGGGCATACAGTAATCTCTAGATCTAGCTACAGATCTGGCAGTCCTAAAGGAGGGGTGTTTAGGTGTCACAAAGCTATATTAAAAACTAAGAAAATAGGAATAAACTACACCTAAAGAAAGGGATAAAGAAGGATGATGATGTATGTGATAAAATAAAGATAAAATATAGAAAAGTAAACAGCTAGGAAAAAATCAGTTATGCAACTCAGTGTTAGTCATGAATTTGTAGCAATCCTTTAGATGGCTACAAGCACATCTACAAGGTAGAAGAATCCAACTCAACCCATGCCATTTAGATTGCTCTTCAGGCTATAACCTGTCCACTTAAATAGTCACAGACTATCTAATAGAGTTTGTCAAATCCCATTGATTAAGTCAGAAAACTAACCTCATCTAAAGGAATGGATTGATCTTAAGGCTATAATCCGTCCACTTCAATGGTCACACACTACCTAATAGATTTCCTCCAACCAATGAATTAAGTTGTGGCAGGAATACCATTGCAGACACTATATTTGCTAGGCTACAAGCTCTCCAGATCTGTTACAGATCTGGTAGGCATTCATAGGGGCAAACAGATCCGAAAAATCAGGTGGAAGTCACAAGAAATTTCAGGCTGAATGAGGACTTAGATTCAGCTGGGCATTGCTACAAAAGGCTTGCAATGACCTAGCTCACAAGTCTGCAATCTCTACAATAACTCAGATCTACACACTGATAATGGTGATGCAAAACAGAGTAGGTTTGGCTCTACACAATCTCTCACTAGGCTACAAGCTCAAGTGCAGAGAAAAAGAATCCATCTCAGATCCATGACCAAGACCTACCCTAGGGCCATAGTCTGTCCACTCAAATGGTCACAGGCTATCCACAAAGTCTGCCTTACCCATAGATGATGAGGTAGAAAATATAAATTGCTGCTACCACCATGGTCCTAGGGCTACAAGCTCAAGCTTCCAGGGGCCTTTCAATCAGCTCAAATCCTAAATGCATGCTATAGCCTGAACAAAACTATAAGCAAATAGGATAATAACGAATTGAATAAATATTAAAATAGGCATTACATTGATTGAAATGAAACTTACAATGTTTTGCCCTCAAGGCAGCAACCTGTGCAAGCCCCAAATCAGCTCACTTCATTTCATACAAAACCGATTGCAAAACATGAAATAAAACTAACTATTATATAGAACCTAGCCCAGCATTGCTGCTGTGCTAAGCCAAGAAGAAAATGGAAAAGGAAAAAGGAAACTAAACCCTAAATGAGCACAGGAAACCCTAGCTCAGATCTCAGGCTATTCCTGGATATTTTTCAGAGTAGAAAACAGTCCTGTTTATATGCAACCCCTTAAAACCCTAATGTGCATTAGCCAATAAGATTTGAGAATGCTTTAGAGTTGATTTCGTGGCTTCATTGTGGCCCTTGGATTGCCTCGGGATGTGTGGAGTAGATGGGCACCATGGGGTGTGTGCCCTAAAATGTGTGAAATGCCCAAATAGTCCCTGCAGTGGACTGAGAAGTTGAGAGCCCAAGCTTCGTGAGGTTAAGTTTGCAGTTAAAGGCAGCTCACATGGCTGGTCACGCAGATGGGGCTTCAGGTGTTTAGGTCGCTAAGCTCTCGCTGGGCTCTCGCGGGGCTAGATTGGCTTGAGTTTGTGCAACTCGCTAGGCTGCTTGTGAGGATTGAATGGGCATAACACAACTCGTGTGGCTCCCTTCCAGGCTCGCAAGGACGCTCGCCAAGTTGAATGCACGTTTGGCCTCTTGAGTGGCTATTTGCCAGGATGTATCTGAGGATCTTGTGTGGCTGGCTATTCACTGATGCTCGCAAGATCAACATGATAATTGTGTGGTTGATCTTCTGAAGCTCTATGCGGCTCGCGAGGATGAGAAGAACCACATGAGAATCAAATGCGTGTAGCTCGCTAGGCTCAAGACAGCAAGCTCGCGAGGCTCATTTCCTCATGCTGCTGTAGTGCTGAGCTACACGAGGTACTTGCGAGGCTACCTTCCAATTAAATTGAACCTCGCGAGAGCTTCGCAAGGTCACTTTTTATGCTCTTGCTGCTATGCAGTGTTTGTTGCAGCAGTCCTGCCTGCTCGAGTCCACACTTCTTCCACTAGTTGGACTCCCAAGGTCCACTTAGGCAACCAAAGTGGTCCTAATGGTGTGCCAAATAGCTCAAATGGTGTGAACCACCATGGTGCCTTCAATGATTGCCCAACAGCTCCACATCTTGACATAAAATGCAGTCATATTGGCTTGAAAAGTGTGAATTGCTGCATTAAGCTCTGAAATTCCTGTTATCTACAAAAGTATACTTAAAACACATTATTAATATGCTCAAAGGTCCACCAAAGGCTAGGTTAAGGGGTGAAAAGTGGTACTTTTCAGAGCTTAACACATATCAGTAACTCGTTAGTAGCAAACTAAGTCCTAGCATCACTCAGTTAAGGGTGATAAAATGATAAATTATATGACTGATCACACCCCCAAACTTAAGTTTTGCTAGTCCCTAGCAAACAAGGAAACATAAAATATTTAAAACTTTTAAATTTAAATACCACTTTTGTAGGGAGCACGATTGCATTTAGCAGATGCAACAAACCTTTAAACCCCTAGGTGATCCCTAGTGGAGGAGTTGTAGTCTCCTGAAGGTTTTCAGTGAAGTTACCTACAAACTTAAAATATTTTTGGATTTTTCAAAATATATTTCTTTCAAAACTAAAAATTCATAATATAAACTAATTTTTTTTATAGTACTTACTTATTCAGTTAGTCATTATATATTCATTATTTCAAAATATGTCAAATCTTTTATCCTTAGCTTCCCATCATCACAATTATCCTTGACCAGAACTCAATAATTTAAATTCTTGTATAGCGTGGAGTGTGTGCATATCTGTGAAAAGTTTATTCATCTTAGATTTTTTTAAAGTGCAATTCTTAGAAAATATTTTCATCCAAACTCTCACTTATTGGCATACTCTCAAAAATAATCAAAATTTTGGGTTCTCATAATATGATATGTTCATGATGAATTCAAAGGACAATCAGCTAAAAAGATTAATCTCATGGAAAGGATAATCAATTCTTTTCATATAATTTCTTATTTATTTATAGTATCTATTTCATATATCTCTATTAGACTCATATTTTTGCTGATCGTAAATCACAAAGGTCTTTCCTTCTGCTTGTAATGGGGCTTTGGGTTTTTAGAAGGTTTCAAAGAAAAAGGTAAAGATGATTCAAAATTATTTTCAAGAGTTTAGCTCTTCCTTCTCTTCTTATTCTATTTTTTAGCTTCAGTAAGTATCCTTATTTTGGATAACTTCCTCCCATTTCTTTTTCTCTTTGTAAATCCCATTTTTCTTTCTTTTTCAGTTTGGAAGCTTTTTGTTTCTCTTTTCACAAAATCGTCTTTTACGATTCTTCATTTTTTTTTTACTTTATTTTATTTTATATTTTCATACATTTGTATTTCTTTTTCAGTTGTACCCTTTTCAGTAGATCCCTTATTTGTTAACTCATACTCCTTCCACTCCCTTTTCTTTCCTTCTTTTATATTCTAAACTCTCAAAAATTGTAAGGGTTAAGGATAGAAAGTTTTGGGCAGTTGTTGTTCACTGAAAAGTATCACTTTTCACTTCTTAACCTAGCCTTTGCTACACCTTAAAGCTGACTAATAACTCCTTTTTAGCTTGTTTTGTAGTTAGTAATAATTGTATAGCTTAACATAAAGTCTATACTTTTGGTGCCAAGAAGAAAGAGAATTCAAGCAAAAGATGACAACTGAACCATAAAGCGATGGAACAGCATAGTGGTACACACTATGGTGACTATTTTGCATATCACAATAGACCAGGAAAGTCCAGCAGATGAATGGAGAATAGGTGAGAGTGGAGGAAGCTGCAACAGAAACATGTGCATAGCAGCAGAGGAGCTAATGACCTATCTTGCACAGTTGAGGTGCTGCCTCACGCTCTTTAATTCACTGGCAAAGCTCCCTTGCGCAGCTAAGACATGCAATATATTAGAACTCGTGAAGAAGTCGTGCAACTCAATGAAGGGGTTATCATAAAGAAGTCCTTTTGCACAACAATCGCACAGTTCAGCTGTAATCTACATGTGAAGAAACTCGCGGAGCTCTCGCTCACTAAGCCTCCAGAAATACAACTCGCGAGGTTCTCACGAGGATCAAGCCGTAATGCAGCCGTGTGCATTACCACGCGAGACCAATTGGCATGAACAATAGCAAAGACCTCGCAAAGTTCTCGCATGGGTCTAGAAGAGAGAGACGCCTAGATGTTCTCTCGCGCAGCTAGAAGCTTCACTTTGAACTACGCGAGTACCTCGCGAAAGAAAACGTCTGAAGCTCTACTATGCAAGCAAGCCAAGCACTGAAAATCCTTTTATGAGAGTGCATTCAAAGCTGAAGCAGTTGTGCGATCATCCACAGTCCTACTGTGCAAGACAATATTATTCAAAGCCAAACTCTACCCTTTAACACTTTGCATATGAGAGAGAGAAGTGATATGTGAACACCAAGCTTTCCCACTTCTCAATCTTAACTCAAGGACCTTTTGGGCATTTCCCCAAGTCTAGGGCACACATCTTGAGGCACGGATCCTGATGCATGCATCCCAAGACATCCATGGGTTGTAACAGTGTCGCGTCTGCTTGCAAAATTAGGGTTTACTCTTCTCTCAGCCACAACATTATGACTAAGTATATAAGCTGTACTTGTAACTTAGAAACTATCAATCACTATTTCCTTCAACCTCTGTCGACTGAGAGCTCAAGCAGACTAGGGTTAGGGTTAGGGTTTGATCACCTCATTTTCCATTTTTTCTTCTCTCTTAGCCCAGAACTTGCTGGCTAAATCTTTGGTAAGCAACTAGGTGTGGTTTTATTTAGTTTTGTAATAGGTCATTTAAACATTGGGATTTTGTGTTGAGCTGTTGTGCACAATGCTGCTGCCTTGAGAGATTTCATTATTGATAATATCAGATCAATGAAATTTGTGTTTGAATGCTTTCTTAATCCTGTATTTTCCTATTTGCCCGTAGTTTTGTTCAGGCTATAGCATACATTTAGGATTTGAGCTTATTGAAAGGCCCATGGAAGCTTGAGCTTGTAGCCCTGGGACCATGGTGGCAGCAACAGTTTATATATTCTATCTCAACATTTGTGGGTAAGGGAGCCTTTATGGATAGCCTGTGACCAATAGAGTGGACAGAGTATAGCCCTCAGGCAATCTTGGTCACAGATCTAAGATGGATTCTTTTTCTCTGCACTTGTGCTTATAGCGCAGTGAGAGATTGTGCAGGAACAGGCTCCCCTCTGTCTTCTTTGACCACTATCAGATGTTAGCTCTGGCTTCTTTGTAGTGATTGCAGGTGTGAGGACATTTTATTGCAAGCTATTTTTAAGCAATAAATTGTTAATTTAAAGTCCATTTAAATCTATAGATCTTTTGGTTCCATTAGATTCTCGATCGGATTTGTGTTTTTGGGAATTGCTCATTCACTTAACCTTTAGATCTTTTAATTTCCATTTGATCTTCCTAGGTTTAATACTCCTATGAATGTCTGCCAGATCTGTACACAGATCTGGAGAGTTTGTAGTCTGGCAAACATAGTGTCTGCAATGGTATTCATGGCCTAATTTGATTCATCAGATGAGGTTTGATCAGCTCACTCCTTTGGATTAGGTTAGCTTTTCTGGCTTGATTAATGGAATTTGACACTCTATTAGATAGACTATGGCTATTTAGGATGTTATTGCTTAAGAGCCTCTAAATGGTAAGGGTTGTTGATTCTTCTACCTGTCAAGTTATTGATAGCACTTCAGCAAGGATTTGCTGCAGAGAGAGCCCTAAATTTGAGTTACATAACTGAATGAACTTTAACCTAAGCTGCTTACTTCCCATCCTTTTATCTTTATTTTAATACACCATCACCACCTTCTTCATAACCCTTTCTTAGGATATGATTGCACTTTATTTCTTTTTCTTTTAATAGATAATTTAGTGTGTGTGAATAACTTTTTCTTTTAGGATTGTCGATCTGTGAAGATGAGGCCTACTATTATAGCCCATTTTGGGTTAGATCAATTTCTTTTAACAAACTCTTTACTATCAAAATTGCTACAATATGAATTCTGCTTAGATTACTTTAGTCTGCTAATCTTTTATTTTACTTTGATTTTAATTTATTCTCACCACAATAAAAATCAAATTAAAGTAAATCTCCCACACAAAGTTTTTTAAGCCACCACCCACATTGATCTTTTTAGAGACCCAAAGGTATTATATTATAGTTAGAAAATTCTTGTAGAGGAGTAGAATAAAAGTACTACTAATTCTTTTTGGAATCTTTATGGATAAACAGTAAGGGGAAAAGCCACCAAGGAGTCTAGCACCTGGCTTTGCACTTCCTTTCCTTGAAACCCAGTCCTTTAATGTTGAATTCCTACAATTAAAGTGTAAATTTTTTATTGTTGATTTAGTTAGAGATTCTTTGAGGGACATTTTCCTTCATTGTGAGTTTTGGGTGAACTTGGAGAGTCCTTTAAGAGTTAAACTCCCCAAATTCCGATTAAAGGATCACCAAGAAACACCAACAAGGATATGGTAAAATGCCTAACATGGTAGGAGGAAAGAACCTTAAAGGAATACAATGACAAGGGATTACATTCTCCCTTCCATTTAAAGAAGGAAACTAAAAATCAAGTCCTCCACCATCAATATGTTACATCTTTTATGGGTTAAAGAAGATTAAATTTGACTAATTTGGTACTTTGACCACCTCAATATTGTGGGCTTGGGACCACAAAGAGGCTTTTTCCTTTTTTTGACACAAGAATTCCCCAAGTCCCACCAACAACATACAAAAATGGAGTGAAAAGCCAATTTCTAAATTATTTCAAGAACAAGAGATGAGGACAAGATTTTATCATTTACTCACAATGAGGATATAAGATGGAGAATTCTAGAGATGTTAAACAATTGCCCACCAAATTCCATGTGGAATTAGTGGACAAGAAATTAATCCCAAGAGGGATAATATGCCTCATGTGAATACCTCAACAAGCATGTTGATGAGGCTTGGTCTTTGCTTATAGGAGAAAATTCCATGCAAATAGGAGTCACTCCTCCAATGACCCACCATGTTTTGGTGAAAGAGTCACCCCAGAATGGAATATATGAGGTTAAGGTGAAGTGAGTTGGAGAAATGATAATTTGAGCATTTGATAAATTAATGAATGTGATGCTTGAATGGTTGATAGAGGAAGAATGTCATATGCCATATAAATTATAAGATTGATCACCAAACATCCTTAATTTTGTTATGGATCAATGTCATTTGAGTAAAGTTGATATAGAGAATACAAATTTGAGGTGAAATAAGATAATTACTTCAATGAGAAAATTTGCTCATGATAACCAATTTAACTTGGGATACATAGATTGATTTATGTTGACAAAATAGTTGGCTTGTAAAAGCTCATATCCTTTCTTTTGAAGAGAAAATCTATCCATGCACAATTGAGTATTTTAAACTATGAAATCTCACAAAGCACAGAAAATAGAGGCTTAACTGTCAAATCAGAATGCTTGAATAGAGAGAAGGGCAATGCCTAGTCAACCTTTAACCTCAAAGAGATATGATTGGAGAGCATCCTCTACTCATGTGGATGATGGTTTGCAAGGATCGAGGAGACAAAGTGAAGGTGATTAAGAACTAAAAGAATTTCCATATTTTGCTCTTTTGCTTGAGTTACTTAGAAAATTTTCATTTCCGCTTTTTTTCTTTTCTCTTTTTCATTGTTATTTTACTTCATTCTCTATCTAAATTTATGCTCTCTGGTGATACTGAAGATACCTCATGATACATTTCTTGAAATGATTTGAATTAGCTATCTTGGAATTTCTCAATTTGTGATGTTTCAATGTTGATAAAGAGTAACCTAACTGCTGTGAATTGAAGTACATTACAATTGTGGATTTTGAAACCTAATTGTGATGATTTGACATGATGAAAGTACAAACTAGAAATTTTATACTTTCAGGCTACATTAATTTCAATCATGAGCCACTAATTTTCTTGTGGAGCTGATGGATATTTTGAGAGCTTTAGAGCACAAGGACAATGTCAGAAAAGTGACCTAGATGCTGAGACCACATTTAAGCTTGTGAGGCAAAAGAAGAGGAGACCTCCACTTGAGCCTAATTTAATCAAGAGCCTCATGAAGATGAAGAAATCGCAGAGGCCACCCAGATCCTTGATGAGGAGGGCAGAGAGGAGAGAAGAAATAGAATACAATTTACCTGTTGCTATAAATAATTTCAGATATTTCTAGCTAGCTTTCATAAGCCTCAATTTTCCCCCATGCTATCTTCTACTCAACCTCAGAATTTCCTTCCCATTATACCCCCCATATGGTCATTGAGCTAGTTTATTTTACTAGAAATGTGAAGTGAAATAGATCATTTGCAAGATTATTGGGTTGATTTAATTGGATCTTTGTGTAAGTATAGAGAAATTTGGGGTCTCATTTGTGAAGATACATCAATTGTTGGGATTTTGAAATCCTATTTAGATGGCAGATATGGAGGAAAATGTATATTGCATCTCCACATGATGGGATGGGGATCAAAGAAGAGAGGCCTCCAATGAATTGAGAAGGGAATGAGGAGCCCCTTTTGAGAGGTGAAAAAAGAAGAAAGGTCCTAAGGTAAATTAAAAAGAAGTCTCAAAAGAGGGGAGAGAGAACCATTGAGAAGAAATCAAAGATGAAAAGAAATGAGGAAGTAGCCACCTCCTTGAGGAGAAGAGGAAGATAATGTACCTCTGCCCCTCTCATTTGTGCAGCCTCAGCTTAGTCATACTCTTTGATAAGACTTCTTTACCACTATACGCCATAGTACCTCATCACTCATTTATCCCCCCTCATCACCCCATCAACATCTCCCAAACATCAATTATTTTACAAATCTACAAAATTATGATAACCCATCTATCAAAAGAAACAAAAGATCTCAATCTATAAAACAATTCTAGAATCTATACCAAACTATCCCTCAATTATTCCCACCTTGATCCCACCACCTAAATTGAAACCTTTGACACATACCATTTTCACACCAAGAGAACCTTAGACCACCCATTTGATCCCAAAATGATATTCTCACTACAAACCTCCTCCATGATATTCTCTATCATAGACATCAACTATGACCATTTTTTTACTCACCCTATTTCATCCAGAAGCCCCACTTCCCTTCCCTTTCATTTATTCCACCCCTGTCAACTTGACTATCTTTCTATTTGGTGTAAAAAAAATTTAAAATCAAAATAAAATAGGAAATCAAGCACCTCATTGAGAGTCTAGAGAAGAAGGTCCATTGTGACAAGGTTTGTAAGGGTCCCTGGCTCCAAGTCGTGCCCTCTCGGATTTATCATTCAGGTATTCTAAGATAACCTACTATTAACTAGGATTATTCTAATGTGGAAAATAAATATAAAAGGGTGAGAAGTATGTTATTAGATCGGAGCTTTATAACTTAGATTCAAATATGACATAAAAATGTCTATCACCACTTCAAAAAGGATCCAACCCATCTCTCTGCCATGATTCAATCCCTTAAGGTTATAACCTGTCCACTCAAATTGTCACAGACTATCCCATAGGGGAACCACAGTCCAGAGATGGGTCAAAATAAGTTAATCATTGTAGGCACTACTTCATCCAGGCTACAAGCTCAAGAATCCGTAGGGAACATCAACCTCTAAAGCTCTATGTGTGGGGCTAGTGCTATATAGGACCATGTTCGCCCAGACACATAAAACCAGCAAGGGATTGAGTACAACCCTCGATCTAGCTGTCCATTGCTTGAGTGGGACTACAATGGTCTCGTCATAAGCCTATAATCTCCATAACCAGATCACATCTAACACCTGATGGTGGGTCTATGCAAATATAGGGGAGTCTGCCTCTGTACAATCTCCCACAAGGCTAATACAAGCTCAGGTGCAAAGAAGAAGGATCCATCTTGGATCGATGGATTAGAATCACCCTAAGGCTATAACCTGTCCACTTGAATGGTCACAGACTATCCCAGAGGCTATCCTCCTCACGGAGCCCAAGACAAAATAAGAATATCGCTACCACCACCATGGTCACCAGGCTACCAGCTCAAGCTCCCATGGGGATTTCAGATCTAGTGGGTCCTGTGTGGGGCTAAGGCTGTATATGACCATAATAGCCCAAACAAACAGGTCACTTGGATCTGAGTGGCCCTTAGAATCAATCCTCCATTGCTTTGAATCACAGCTAAAGCAATGGCGGATCACAAGGCAGCAGCCTTGCACAGAGCATCTCACATTCAAACACAAATCTCACAGAGTACAAATCCTATTACAAAAATTCCATTGATCTAGTTCAAAAAGCATACAAAGACATAGCCAGCAAGTGCTGGACTATGGAGAGAAGGAAAACGAAAAAGAAAACTACTTACAGCTACAAAAAGAAAAGAAAAACGATCTCAGATCAAGTCTCCAAGAAATGAGATGTGTTCCTAGCTATTCCAAGATTTTTTAAACCTAAGCTAAGTATGAGTTTTTATAGCAGTGGTGTGGCGGCGCATTAGGGTTAGGAAACCCTAATTTTAACGATGCCACATGGCTGAATAGTGATCCTTGGATGCCTTGGGGCGCGTGCACAGAGATTTGAGCGTGGGAGTGCATGCCCTAATCGCTGGAAATTCCTAGATGGTCCTTTGCTGAAGAGATGGAAGTTGAAGTTCAGAGCTTCGCTAGGTAGCCATTGTTTCCCAGACTTGTCGCGTGGTAGCTCTTACTCTTTGCGAGGATGGTTTGACATTGAAGCTTCACCGTCGTGAAGTTGGCTTGGTCTGCTCTTCAGGCAGTCGCGAGGTTGAGTAGACATCAAAGCCTCAGATGTCGCGGGATTGGAGTTCAAGCAGTCGCGAGGTAGCTGTGCGTTCGCTGGGTTGATCTTTGCGAGGACAGATTTGAATAGCGCGAGAACTTCACGAGCACTTCTCTTTAATGGACTTTGTGAGTTTCCTCGCGAGGCTTTAATGAGTTTTGAACTATGTGAGGTTTCATGTCTTGACTGATCTTCGCGAGGATGGCTTCATCTTCGTGAGGATGCTTTCTTCTTGAATGGCGCGAGAATTGCGCGAGGAGTTCTGCTCGAGCATTGCATCCCGCTGCCATCGCTGACTATGCGAGGAGTCTCTGAAGCTCTCCTCACCGCTCGGAGGATCACAAGGTTGAGAGAGGTCTGCTTTGACCTGCGTGAGACTACGCGATGTGTTCTACTCTTGAGCTTCGCGAGAGCTGCGCGAGTAGTTGTTGTAAAGTCTGCGGAAGCTTAGTTGGACTGTGCAAAACTCATTCCAGGTCTGGATTCAGAGTCCATCCTTCTGAGGGACTTCTGGTGCCAAAACAGGCACCTCTGTAGGATTCTTGGCCATATTACACTGCTGATTACTACCTACATAAAACACTTAACAAGAACTTATTAGATGGCTAAGGGACTAATCAAAGGTTAAGTTAAGGGGTGAAAAGTGGTACTTTTCAGGTCTTAACAACTACCTACCCCATATCTTTAATCTACTACTTTTCATGCAAGCCCAAGTGTTGGCCGATACCCAAACCCAATCATCAATTATAGCCAATCTACAATCCATGAACTCCACCCTCAAAAACCAAGCCTCCATTCAAACCAGCTTCCAAGCCATTCAACCCACACTGTCACTTTTATCCTAACCTTCCCAACAGCCATTTGTCCCCTTACCTTCCCATTTGCCTATCCCACCCCAATCTATCCCTCCCTTTACCATAGCGAATGCCTCTCGTCTTTGAACTCGTCCCCCGATCCCCCTACTTCCCTTAAAAATGCCTCCACCCAAACTGACCCTGAGGTGATAGAACTTACACTACCCTCTACTCCCACCCCAACCATGCCACCAGCCATCCCTCCACCATTGCTGGCTGGCCCTTCCTTCAGTGATCCCCATAGTACCAGCTTCTTTCAACCCTCGACCTCCATACTACACACTCCTTCGAGCAATGAAGAAAAATGCTTACATCAAGAGGGATGTAGTAAAAGAAATGACTGACCTACGAACATCAGTGAGACAACCCCTTCTTGATAAACTCCGATCTGTGCAGCTAGCCCACAAGTTAGAGAAAAAGAAAATCAAACATGATTGGCAAGAGATAATGATACAATACAATGAAGAAAAGACTAGGGCTGAGGGAATGGAGGATGTAATAAAGAAATTACAGGCAGACTTGAGAGTAGAAGAGGACAAGGCCTATGATTATGATGTGACTATTGCAGCACTGCAGAAGGACTTAACTGAACACAGTGACCGGGAGTTAGTAGAGGCTGTTTCTAAATAGTTAAACCCTGATGTACCTCACATGGAAACAGCTCATAAACCCAAGGAGACTAGCAAAGTCAAGCCTGGAATCATAATCTAAGAACCTACCTCAAAACCAAATCCCACTCCCAAAAAGAAAGGCCCCTCCAAGCCAAGAAGCACTACTTCTAAAAGGTCACAGTCTGCTACTGCTGCATTGAGGCAAGCAAAGGGCAAAGGAATTCAAGATCCACCTGCTGTAGCAGAGGATTCAGATGATTAGTTTTGTACATGTACTTTGTTAGGACCTACCTTTTATAGCTTACTTCTCCCTTACAATGTACAAAAATTTTGTCTACATTAATGAAATTCCTTTTTGTTATGTTCTGTTTACTTTACTTTCTGCTCATAGATAGTTAGTTTATTTTAGTTGTTTGTGTGTGCCTTGTTACCTGCTTTTATATGTTTTACTTAGTTAATTTTGTTTTAGTTGTTTGTTTTAGTGTCAATTTTTTATCTATTCCCTGCTGCAGATGCCCTCTTATGTTTGAATAAGTGAGGACACTGCTCCTCATAGGTTTGGGGGTATGACAAGGATTGCCAATGATCCAGTTAACCTAAGTGCAGTAGTCTTAACTAAGTAAAGAATAAATAAAATGAATTTCACCTAAACAATGTTGAAAGTGAGGAAATTTAAACACTGTGCAGACCTTTTTAATATTAAAATTATTTGAAAATCAATACTTCTATGAGGTGAATATCAGAAATTTTTTTATAAATAGTAGTTAGTGAACTAGTAAAGAGAGAAACAGGTGAAATCATACCCCCTTTGAGTGCAATTGAAGACCATACCCAATGAGCTTTGAGCCTATAAATTTTTTTTTAGAGTGTCTATGGCAATTTTTTCTATTCTAAGGGTTGACTGAGTCAAGCTCTTTTCACTAGAAGTTACACACCCCAAGTTGAAGCTGTTTGACAGTAATCATGACACTAAGGAAAGGATCAAGGCCTTCATTTGAACAGTTTGAGTCTAAAAGATCAAACCTGTGATACTACCCTTGTGCATATACTTTTTGAGCTTTAAAGCCCCATTTTTCTTCAACAAATACCAAAGTACTTGAACCTGAACCTCTTAACCTGATTTAGCCCTACCCTCACTCTGAGAAATTAGAAGGTCAAGGAGAGGATGTCGAAGGTAGGTGAGTAAAGTATAACACTTGGTGAAAGGAGGAGATCTGTAAATAATAGTGTAACCGTTGTAGATGTGTGGCAGCCATCATATAAAAAAATACAAATAAAAATAAATAAATAAATAAATAAATACAAGAAATAGAAAGAAAAAAAAAGAAGAAAGAGAAGCCAAAAGAAGAATTCCACTGGAAATGTTGAAAAGAAGAGAAGAAGTTGGCCACTTTAGCTCTAAAATTTCAAAAGAAGATAGAGTTGTGCTAAAATAAAGAAGGTGAAGTCATGAATCATCTCCTACTTATGTTGATTTCTCAATTTTAAATCCCTTTTTACACCTTTTATTCTTTACAACCCACACCAATAAGCCACATTACATCTCCTGAAAAGCCCTTGTTGATTCAAAGTCAAATGAACTGTCATGTGAAGATGAGGGAATGTCTAATCTATGGTGAGAGTACTTTATGATATCAGAAATTAGAAGAACTACCTATGCTCATGCTTGCAAACCCATTTGGGGTATGTAACTGCTCTTGAGCTTATGTGAAATGATATACCCTTACATTCATTTATGAGAGATAGCCCTGGTAAGCATTGGGTCTGAGATTGAAATCATTAGGGCATTATTTGAACTTGAATTTTGATGTACTGATAAGCTTAATACTGTTTTGCACATTTTATTTTCATGGTGTTAGGTAATTGGATGTAATGAGCATGCATGCATGACTGAGGTGTTAAATTGTTTGCATATACTACTTTGGAACTCCTTTAATTTTGACAGAGCAATGGTGAAATGAACTATATTTATTTTAAACTAATTAACCATTGCGTGCTCTTTTGTTAACTGTTTCATTGAGAAGTGTGTGGGTACCTTTACTGAAAACCCTCAGGAGACTTCACTCCTCCACTAGGGATCACCTAGGGATTTAAAAGGCTTGATGCATAAGCTAAATGCATCCATGCTCTTTACGAAAGTGGTATTTACATTCTTAGAATAGCTATTTAGATTTTGGTTTGCTCAGGGACTAGCAAAGATTAGGTTTGGGGGTGTGTTATTCACTGAAAAGTACAACTTTTCACCTCTTAACCTAGCCTTTGCTGCACCTTGAAGCTGACTAATAACTCCTTTTTAGCTTGTTTTGTAGTTAGTAATAAATTATGCAGATTAACACAAAATCTATGCTTTTGGTGCCAAGAAGAGAGAGAATTCAAGCAAAAGATGACAGCTGAACCAGAAAGCGATGGAACATCATGGTGGTACACACCATGGTGACTATTTTTCATATCATAATGGACCAAGAAAGTTCAGCAGATGAATGGAGTATAGGTGAGAGTGGAGGAAGCTACAACAGAAGCATGTGCATAGCAGCAGAGGAGCCAATGACCTATCTTTCACAGTTGAGGTGCATGTATTGCGCTATTTAATTCACTGGCAAAGCTCCCTTGCACAACTAAGACGTGTAGCATATTAGAACTCGTGCAGCTCAATGAAGGGGTTATCACAAAGAAATCCTCTCGCGCAGCAGTTGCACAATTCAGCTGTAATCTACATGTGAAGAAACTCGCAGAGCTCTTGCGCACTAAGCCTTCATAAATACAACTCGCGAGGATCAAGCCGTAATGCAGCTACGCGCACTACCTCGCGAGACCAATTAGCACGAACAACAAAGACCTCGTGAAGCTCTCGTGTGGCTCTGGAAGAGAGAGACGCCCAGATGTTCTCTCACACAGCTAGAAGCTTAACTCTGAACCAAGCGAGATGTAAAGGCATTTGCGCGAGTATTTACATGAGTGCATTCAAAGCTGAAGTAGCTGCGCGGTCATCTACAGTCCTACTGTGCGAGACAGCATTATTCAAAGCTAAACTCTACCCCGTGAACACTCTACAGCTGCGCGACAGAAGTGATATGCAGGAACTAGCCCCTCGAAGCTCGAGCCTCCACTTCTCAATCTTAACTCAAGGACCTTTTGGGGATTTCCTCAGGTCTCGGGCACACATTTCGAGGCACAAATCCTGATGCATGCACCTCAAGACATCTAAGGGTTGTAACAATGTCACATCTACTTGAAAAATTAGGGTTTACTCTTCTCTCAGCCACATCATTAGGACTAAGTGTATAAGCTGTGCTTGTAACTTAGAAACTATCAATCACTCTTTCCTTCTTCCTCTGCAGGCTGAGAGCTCAAGCAGACTAGGGTTAGGGTTAGGGTTTGATCACCTCTTTTTCCATTTTTTCTTCTCTCTTAGCCCAACACTTGCTGGCTAAATCTTTGGTAAGCAACTAGGTGTAGTTTTGTTCAGTTTTGTAATAGGTCATTTAAACATTGAGATTTTGTGTTGAGCTATTGTGCACAAGGCTGCTGCCTTGAGAGGTTTCATTATTGGTAATATCAGATCAATAGAATTTATGTTTGAATGCTTACTTAATCTGTTATTTTCCTATTTGCCCATAGTTCTGTTTAGGCTATAACATGCATTTAGGATTTGAGCTTATTGAAAGGCCCATGGAAGCTTAGCTTATAGCCCTGGGACCATGGTGGCAACAGCTATTTACATGTTCTATCTCAGCATTTGTGGGTAAGGGAGCCTTTGTGGATATCCTATGACCATTAGAGTGGACAGATTATAGCCCTAGGGAAATCTTGGTCACAGATCTGAGATGGATTCTTTTTCTTTGCACTTGTGCTTGTAGCTTAGTGAGAGATTGTGCAGGAACAGGCTCCCCTCTGTCTTCTTTGTCCACTATCAGATGTTAGCTCTGACTTCTTTGTAGTGATTGCAGCTATGAGGACATTTTATTGCAAGCTATTTTTAAGTAATAAATTGTTGATTTAAAGTCCATTTAAATTTATAGATATTTTGGTTCCATTAGATTTTCAATCGAATTTGTGTTATTGGGAATTGCCCATTCACTTAACCTTTAGATCTTTTGATTGCCATATGATCTTCCTAGGTTTAATACCCCTATGAATGTCTGTCAGATCTGTACGCAGATCTGGAGAGCTTGTATCCTAGCAAACATAGTGTCTGCGATGGTATTCATGACCTGATTTGATTCATCGGATGAGGTTTGATTAGCTCACTCCTTTAGATATGGTTAGCTTTTCTGGCTTGATCAATGGGATTTGACAGACTGTATTGGATAGACTGTAGTTATTTGAGTGGACATACTATAGCTTTAAGAGCACCCCAAATGGCATGGGTTAAGTTGGATTCTTCTACCTTGCTGAGGTTATTGATAGCACTTCAGCAAGGATTTGCTGCAGAGGGAGCCCTAAATCTGAGTTACATAACTGAATGAACTTTAACTTAAGCTGCTTACTTCCCATCATTTTATCTTTATTTTAACACACCATCACCACCTTCTTCATAATCCTTTCTTAGGATAGGACTATACTTTATTTCTTTTCCTTTTAATAGATAATTTAGTGTAGTTGTGACACCCAACTCCCTTTCTATAGGATTGTCAGATCTGTAGCCAGATTTGGAGACCTACTATTATAGCTCATTTTGGGTTCTAGATCAATTTCTCTGTGGGACAAACTCTTACTTATCAAAACTTGCTACAATAGACTTGTATCTTGCAGGCTTAAGATTATTTTAGTTGTGCTATTTCCATCTTTTATTTTACTTTGATTTTTAATTTGTTATCACCACACAATAAAATCAGCGCATTGGTAAATCCAAACACCAACAACAGTACATATGGTTAAGGGTTTATAAAATTCTGGTACAAAGAAATTTAGTCTTTAGGCTTCTAATATGGGTTCGAATGGTAAAATATTATGAGATTTTGGCTTTTTAGCTCTGGTTTAACAAAAGATGTCTTTCAATCATTTTCACGATTTACTAATATGGATGTCTTATTGCTTTGATATATTCATTAGACAGTTCTAAACAAATAAATTATCATAATCATAAAATATATTAATTCTAAATTTAGCATTATGAGATTTCAGATAGTAGAGAAGTTCAAAGAAATTAAGCATGAATAAAAACAGTCTTTCTTTCTTGCAGAATAAAGAGGAAATAGGCTCTATAGCTCATTGGTTATATAATTTTGAAACTATAATCTAAAATATTTTCTAGTTTAGATCAAAGTTTCAAACATTCTCTGATACAGTGCTCTAGAGATGCTTTACTTTGAATTGTAACTATTTTTATTTTGATTTTTGAACTACTACTATGATGGTTTGCTAAGAAATTCGGATATTTATATTTTTTCTCATAGTTTGCATATAATGATTAACTAAAAAAAATTAATTTTTTTTTTTAATTTTCAAAAACTAAACTAAAAAATTAAACTAACAAAAGTTTGTATCCCCCCAAACTTTAATAGGACAATGTCCTCATTGTGCAAAATAGTGGACATATAGAAAAAGTTACCTATTATATTTACTACTATGTTAGTAACCAGGTATATAATCTGTAAAAAAATAAAAAATCTTTCCCCCAAACTTAGGAGAAAAATACTTCTGATTTGATGGAACTAAATGTTAGATGTTAGTAAAAAATATTAGCACTATTAGTAACAAAATTTGTCAAAAAGAAAATTATATATATGAATATGTACAAAGTATTCCAAAATATATCAAAATTTTTGTACCTGTGAGGCTTGTGATATATCAAGCGATTTACTCACTAGGTGATGCAGGATATGGGATAATTGATTTTGAAGGTACATGTGGTAGAGTTGGTAGAGCAACTAGGTTGTTAATGCAGTCGTCTTCGGAGTCAGAGATCTCTGCAGTGCTACAACTAGAATTGTTTTCTTGTTCAGGCTCCACCTCCCCTTCTGGTGGTACTTCTACAAGATTTGCCTTTATTTCTTCCTTTTCTGTTAATGCTGGCTCATATTTCACTTTCAAGGCCTATAGTTCTGCTTCCAATGTAGCATGTCGGTTCTGTAATTGGCAAATTACAGCATACTTTGCATCATTCTCCTCCCTCAGCTGTGCAGAAGTAGCCGTCTCTTTTGTTACCATGGTCCAAAACTTTTTTTATGACGGACTTAATGTTTTCTTCTTTCTCAGCACAAATAAGCATCAGGGACTCCTTTTCTTCTTGTAGTTTAACTAATTTCTCTTGAGCTATTGTGAGTTCTTGAGTCTTATCTTTCCTCAATTTGTTCAGGGTCTGTTCATATTCTTGATGGGCTTTTTCTCTTGCAGTTTTCACAACATCTGGGTTGTTCATGAATTCTATCAATTGTGCGACAAGTTATGCTATTCTATCCTCATATTCCTTTTCTTTTCTTTCCCACCCTTGATATTTTTCTTGTAGAATCTTGTTCTCTCCTTGTATCTGTGCTATTTGGGTTCTAAGGACTGCTATTTTCTCTTGAATTTTCTTATTTGTTTCGGCTACCCAATGCACACAATACTCTTTAATTGCCTTATGTTTTATGTTTATAATCATTTACTGCTTATCCTGTGTAGTAGGCATGTTATCTCGTAGCCTGCTTTTCAACACCTGTATTTCATCCATCATTCTCCTTACAACACCTGGCAATTGGGCATTGGAAGTCTGCTATTGCTCTACTTCTTTTAATCTTCTCTCCAGGTCAGGTTGTTCAATCACTGGGTCTGTTGAAGTAGTAGCTAGAGCAGGCATTTCTTGATGTAAGAGTGCACTGAAGCTCTCTCGTGGGGCTTCAATATGTAGCCTTGATTTTGCAACTTGGGCTGTAGTTGCTATGGCGGTGGCCATGGAGTTAACAGGGGATGGGACCTCGATTTCCTGGTTGATTCCTCCTGTTGGAAATGTAGGAGGTGGAGCTGATAATGCTTTTGATGGGGAAATTGGTTGAAAACTGACAGGGACTTAGCTAAAAGTAGCCACTTCAATATTCTGGTGTTCAACTAGTGCCTGAGTATCTTCTGCTTTTTCACTGCTTGGATGCACAGGTTCTGTTTTAGTAGGAGTGGGGTTGATTTCATGGGGCATGGCAGGTCTTGTTGGTGAGTCCAGAGCTGATTATACAGACTGGATTGATCTTCAACTGGTATTCTCTCCTTAGGTACTCCCTTTGTCTCTGGAAAATTGTTTTTCACCCTTTCACATGGTGGGGTAGAAATATTTCCACCTTCTTCTATAACCATGGCTTCAGTGGTGTCAGCCCCTGTTGCTTGTTCTATGACAGCCTCTATCTATTCTGGGACTGTCTCTTGCGTAGATAAAACCTCTTTTAGTTGTGCCGAAATAGGAATTTTCTTTTTGTTTGTGGCACTTAATGTTCTCCTATAGGTATGAGGTGTTAGGTTCTCATTGCTATGGGGCAATGTTTTTTCCTTGGGATCAATATTGTATCCCACATTTATCAACATATGTGGGATTAGGCCACCAAAGGGTAGATATAATTTATCTGTCTGGTACTTCTTCAGAGGCAACTTCTCCCTTACTATATTCATCACTTCCATGAGGTATGAAGGAACATCAAACCAATAGCGGTGTGCCATTAGATATAAAACTTTTGCAAAGAGGGCCCTTTGCTGGGTCCCATGTCCCATCGGGTGGATAGTTTTATGAATTAAAATATCAAAGAAGTGAAGGGATAAGTTTCGTTCTTCTAAATCTTTACGTAAAAAGGACTTATCATTAGGTGGCTTGCCTAACAAATCTGTGGCTATTTGAATAAATTCTAGTAGAATTTCGGGTAAAGGCCTAAGTATATTGGCTTCTGGAGTGCCAGTGGATAGCCCAGGTCTTTCCAAGGGTGCATTCATCAACCTAGCAACCATTACTTTTGTAATTAAAAATTGAAATCCATCAATGGTTGTTGATAGGGTGGGGACTGGTCCCTTGCTTCTATTGTTCATATTGGCGTAAAATAGTCTTACCATTCTAGGGTAGACTTGGGTAACTCCCGACTCTAGAAAATAATGGAGCTCAGCATCCTTAAAATATTTGATTACCTCTCCTCCCATCTCTAATTTTTCCAAGGCATTAGTATCAATTGCAACCTTGGTTTCCACGATGTGTTGTTTTATTGAAGTAGGAAGTTTATTCGCTGTCATAGCAGAGGATGCTAGCCTTTTTCCTTTATCTAATTTTGAGACCTTTTTAGGGACAGGCACAGATTCTTTTTCAGTTGTGTCCATGGGATCCTCTCTGATAAATACCCCTAAGGATATGATTTTCCTCTTGGGAGGGTTGTTAAGACCTGAAAAGTACCACTTTTCACCCCTTAACTTAACCTTTGATTAGACCCATAGCCACCTAATAAGTCCTTGTTAAGTGTTTTATGTAGGTAGTACCCAGCAGTGAAATAAGGCCAGGAATCCTGCTAAAAAGCCTGTTTTGGCACCAGAAGTCCCTTAGAAGGATGAAATCTGAATCCAGACCTGAAAATGAGCCTCGCGCAGTCCAGCTGAGCTTCCTAAGACTCTACAACAACTTCTTGCGCAGATGATCGATTGAAGAGCTTCAGAAACATAAACTCACGCAGCTCTCGCGAAACTCAAGAATAGAACACCTCGCGCAGTTCAAAGCAGACTTCTCTCAATCACGCACAGTTCACTCAGAACTGCTGAGAAGAGAGCTTCAGAAGACTCCTCGTGCAGTTCTCATGCCATTCAAGAAGAAAGCATCCTTGCGAAGGCAAAGCCACCCTCACGAAGATCAGTTAAGACATGGAACCTCGCGTAGTTTAGAACTCATCAAAGCCTCGCGAGGTAACTCGCGAAGCCCAGTGAAGTTAAGTGCTCATGAAGTTCTCGCGCTATTCAAATCTATCTTCGCGAAGATCAACCTCGCGACTGCTTATGCTCCAACCCCGCGACATCTGACGCTCTGATGTCCACTCAACCTCGCGACTGCTTGAAGAGCAAACCAAGCCAACCTCGCGAAGGCTGAAGCTTCAATTTCAAATCATCCTAGCGAAGAACAAAAGCTATCACGTGACAAGTCTGGGAAACAATGGCTACCTAGCGAAGCTCTGAACTCAAACTTCCATCTCTTCAGCGGAGGACTTTCTGGGAATTTCTAGTGATTAGGGCACGCACTCCCACGCTCAAATCTCTATGCACGCACCCCAAGGCATCGAAGGATCACTATTCGGCCATGTGACATCGTTAAAATTAGGGTTTCCTAACCCTAATGTGCCGCCACACCACTGTTATAAATACCCACACTTAGCTTAGGTTTGGAAGCCTAGACTTTCTTTTTTTTCTACATCCTGGAATAGCTAGGAACCCATCTCATTTCTGGGAGACCTGATCTGAGATCGTTTAGTTTTTCTTTTTGTAGTTGTAAGTAGTTTTCTTTTTCCTTCTCTCCATAGTCCAGCACTTGCTGGCTATGTCTTTGTATGTATTTTGAACTAGATTAATGGAAGTTCTGTAATAGGATCTGTACTTTGTGGGATTTGTGTTTGTGTGTGAGATGCTCTGCGCAAGGCTGCTACCTTGTGATCCGCCATTGCTTTGGCTGTGTTTTAAAGCAATGGAAGACTAATTATAAGGGCCACTCAGATCCAAGTGACCTGTGTGTCTGGGCTATCATGGTCTTATACAGCCTTAGCCCCACCACAGGACCCACTAGATCTGAAATCCCCATGGGAGCTTGAGCTGGTAGCCTGGTGACCATGGTGGTGGCAGCGATATTCTTGTTTGTCTTGGGCTCCGTGAGGAGGATAGCCTCTGGGATAGTCTGTGATCATTCAAGTGGACAGGTTATAGCCTTAGGGTGATTCTAATCCACCGATCCAAGATGGATCCTTCTTCTTTGCACCTGAGCTTGTATTAGCCTAGTGGGAGATTATACAGAGGCAGACTCCCCTATAATTGTATAGATCCGCTATCAGATGTTAGATCTGATCTAGTTATAGAGATTGTAGGCTTGTGACTGGACCATTGTAGCCTCACTCAAGCAATGGACAGCTAGATCGAAGGTTGTACTCAATCTCTTGTTGGTTCTATATGTCTGGGCTATCATGGTCCTATACAGCCTTAGCCCCACACATAGAGCTTTAGAGGTTGAGGTTCCCTATAGATTCTTAAGTTGGTAGCCTGAATGAAATAGTGCCTACAATGATTTACTGGTTATGTTTTGACCCATCCCTGGATAGTGGTTCCCCTATGGGATAATCTGTGACCATTTGTGTGGACAGGTTATAGCCTTAAGGGTGGAATCATGGCAGAGTGATGGGTTGGATCCTTTCTCCTCAGTGGTAATAATGTAGCGACTGGACAGAATTTCTATAACATCAGATCTGAATCTGAGTTACAAAACTCCTCTGATCTGGGTTCAATAGCATACTTCTCACCCTTTTATATTTATTTTCTACACTCCATCCATCCTCTCAACTCTTTCTGTAGTTTAGATATTAGAATACTTAGAATACGTGACCTTAAACTCCCCTCCTTTTAGGACTGCCAGATCTGTAGTCAGATCTGGAGGGACTACTAGAGATGGCTCCTTTGGAGCTGTAGATCGCCTTTCCCTGTGGGACAAACTCTTACTTATCAAAACTTGCTACAATGGACCCTGTATCTTGTAGGTTTAGGATTTCTTCGTTGTGCTGATTCCATCTCCTGTTTTACTCTTTCTTTGATTTTCAAATAACTTTCACCACCAACCAATAAAGTAAGCACACACTCAGAATCCGCCAACAAGTTTTTGGCACCGTTGTCGGGGAAAGATGATCTATTAGTAGACCCTTAGTTTTTGTATTATTAGTATTCTTTGCACATGTGAATAATTGATACTGCTGACATAATTTTGAATCTTTCTTGCAGATCTAGGCAATGAGAGCGGAATGACAAGGGCGCATTTGGAGCTTAGCTACCTCTGTTTGCAAACTCTCTGACTTTTAAAACTCTCTATCTTTCATAAAAATTTTTCCAGCAGTATCTAGGATAGCTTGAATGTATTCTTTGAATAGCTGTAAACTAGTTAGATAAATTTGTTAGTGTACAATTATTCTTTTGCAATGTGCCTGCAAGAAGCTTTCCCTGCTGTTGGTGTGCTTGTATGCTAGGGAGGAGATCCCTCAGCCCTGCTTTAGAGCCTCTTAACCCTAAGTTAGAAAGGGGAAGGAGACTTAGGAGAGACAGGCACACCACAGGAGAGCCCCCAAGTGAATCTGTGACAGCAATTATGGGTGAAGAACAACCCAGAACCCTCAAGGAGTTGAATGCTCCGGATGACTATAACTCCCCTTTTAGCATTCAATTCCCTGATGTTCAGGGGAACTATGAAATAAAAACTTCAATCATCCAGATGCTGCCAGCTTTCAATGGGCTTAGCAAAGAGGACCCTTACAAGCATATTGATCAGTTCTTGGCCTTATGCACCACTTTTAATATCACTGGTTTGGGACCTGAGGCTACTAGGCTCAGACTCTTTCCCTTCTCTCTGAAGGATAGGGCCAGTACCTGGCTGACCACTCTTCCCAACAATAGCATTGCTTCATGGAAAGACCTGCAGACCAAGTTCCTAACCAAGTTCTTCCCTGAGACCAAAACTAGCCAGTTGAGGAAAGAGATTCTTGCGCTTGCTCAATCCCCAACTGAGGATTTTAACTAGTCCTGGGATAGGTTTAAAGAGATGCTCAAACAATGCCCCCACCACAAGATCCCTGAGCGGCAGCTTGTACAAAGCTTCTACAATGGGATTGATGAGAAAAATAGAGACATGGTCGATGCCTCTTGTGGTGGATCCTACATGCACAAGACTGCTGAGGAGGCATGGGAATTTTTTGAGGTGATTAGTGAGAATGCTTTTCAAAAGCCATCCCTGGCAAGAACTAGTCAGGAATCTGAGTCAAAGGTGGGGCCTGCTGCTGGGTCAAAAGGAAAAGTTTATGAGGTGTCTGGGAACAATGATCTGTAGCTGCAGATGGCAAACCTCTCTATGAAGTTTGACAAATTATTGACTGTGATGCAACCCAGAAGGGCTGCTCATCTGGCGGAGGCATGTCTGATATGCCAGTCCCCACAGCACACAGTAGAGGAATGTCCATCTGCAGGGTAATTTCCTGAATTGGTTTTAGAACATGCTGCTGCTGCTCAATCTTATGGCCAGCAACAATATGGGGGCTACAATAGGCAGCCATATGGATACCAGCACCAAATGATGGTTACCAATGGAGAGACCACCCAAATCTGAGGTGGAGGCAAGACAACTACATGCAGCCCCAGCAGATGTTGGCCTTACCACAAAGGCCACAACAGCAGTTCAATCAAGGGAATGCCCCTAGGTCTACCTTTCAGCACCATCAGCAGCAAAATCAGTTGGTCTTACCCCCTTCTCAACCTAGAAATACTTCTTTCGAGGACCAGGTCTTGACCTCACTGCAAAACCTGGGTTCCTTGGCTCAGACTGTGAACTCTCATGGTCAGAGCATCAAGAAGATGGAAGAACAGATTGGACAACTAGCGAACACCTTAGCCAAAAGAGAAGAGGGAAGGTTGCCCAGTCAACCAGTGGTTAATCCCAAGGGCCAATTTTTGATTGGTGAAGGATCCTCAGACTCTGAAGGGGATCTTTCATTGAATTGATGATAAGAACTGTGCACCTTTGTATAATATGTACTTTACAGTTTAGAGGAATTTGTAGCAATCTTGTTAGAATTTGAGTTTAGTACTTTATGCCTACTTTTATTCCTATTCCCCTTGTTTGCTAATTTCAAGTGATTGAATTATAATGGTAGTATTTGAATGCTTTTCATGATGTGTGAATTTAATGCTTTGAGAGTATGGGAATTTGTGAATGCCTTATAATGCTTATGGGTGTCCCTGGAAGAGAGTCTGTGAGAGAATCCACCCACAAAGTCAGGGTCAAAAAGCTGACTAGTGGGTGAGTGAATTCTAACTCGGTTAAGCCATCGCGGAGTTCTGAATAATGGGTTTGGTCCCCTCTCGCCCAGTTCATAAAGAACTACTTTGTTTTGCTGTCGCGAGCTTCAGATATAATTGGGTGGGCTGCCTCACGCAGTTTAAATGAACATCTAATCTCGCAACCCATTCATGCCCACCCAGCGAGCGGATATTTTCAAAGCGCGCCGAGCCTCGCGATATTTAAATCCCACCCCGCGCTGCTTTTCTTTACTACTTTCTCTTTCCTCTCCTGCCAACGAAACCCTAGCTCCCATTCCTCTCAATCTCTCTCCTCCAGCTTCCTGTCTATAGTTCATTGCTCACTTTGAAATTCTGAATTTTTGTTCTTAAAGCTTCCATCAACAGTTGTCCCCTGCTAAGAGCTCTTGAGATCCACCGTGCGTCCAATTGAATAGAACCCTAACTTTTAGGGTTAGACTCAGCTCTTGATCTTTCCTTTTAAAATTTTAACTGCACACTCACCAAGAAGAATCTTGATGGCTCCTAAAAGTGCACCTGTGAAGAGAGCTAGGGACTAGGCCACCGTGGAGCCTGTCCCTAAGAAAGCTAAGTCCTCTACGGCACAACAAAAAGGGAAAGAGGTGATTCCTGAGGTGGCTGCAAAAGAACCTGATTACTCTACTCCCTCTGAGCTCCTCATTTCCAGTCCCTTAGAACCTGAAGCCATTTTTGATATTTCGTTCTTTGAATCTGAGCCGTTGTCAGCTCCTGCCATTGAGTTCTTGCGCAGGGTTGGTTTGTTCCCCTTGATGCAAATGATTCCTGCACTAGCCTATCCTAGGTTAGTGCAACTCTTTTACCAACACCTTAGGGTCAGACCAGACACACATGGGCAGCCTGGCCTCCTTATGTTAGTTGACAATTTTGAGATGCTGCTTAACCCAGCATTGATTGCTGAAGTCATGGGCATCTCTGCTATTTTTGATCCCAACTACGGTTATGATGCCCCTGTGAGTGCCCCTCTCGATACCATTGCCCAGGCCATCACCAGAGGCTTGAAAGCCACAGGGACTCCATCAGAAGAAGAGATTTGGATCCCAAGCTGCTGTTCATCGATCAAGTGCTAAGGAAGAATATCTATTGCTCCAGCCATCAGCAAGAAAGGAGGACACCAATTGCTGATGCTCTCTATTCCTTCTCTCTGGGCCACAGATTTAATGCTGCATGGTTGATTTTTGAGGCCATGAAAGATATGATGGTGAAGCTTGGGCTGTAAAAGAAGGTCCACACTCTCCCCTACGGAAGACTCATCACCAAATTACTTCTGAAGGGAGGATAGAAGATACCAGTGGGGGAATTATTTGCTGACCTCACTCCCACCACTTTTGCCAAAAGACAATGGGGGATCAGCAGAAGTCTAATGGATCCCCAGAAGAAGAAGAAGGCTGAAGCTCAGAATGTTTTCGAGAAGGGAGAGGGAGCTGCTGTGGCAAAGGCCACCCCTGCCCCCAAAAAGAAGGCTAAAGCCCCTGCCCCAAAGAAGGTGGCGCGAGCTTCTGTCACCTCTGCTTCTGCAGCAATCCCTCCATCCACCACACTTGCCTCTCCACTAATTTCTTCACCTATTCCATCTCTCCCTTTCCCTCTCTTATCTCCCTTTTCCATTCCACCCCCCACTGTGATTCGTTCCTGGGTGGAAAGTGTTGAACCCCATGACAACACTCGCCCTTCACCCACCTTACCTCAATACACATCCACTGACCTCAACCCTGACAGCCCTCCCTTGATAACATACCTTAAAAAGAAAACCTCTCACACTACCCCTGCCTTATCTTTACTCACTTCCACCTCCACTGTCCTTCCCACAGACACACCCCATATTGACCAACCCCTAGTCCAACCCCCCCAACTACATCTTCCCTCCATGATCTTGACTTTAACCTAGCCACCACTTCAGGGTATCAGGCCTTCATGACTACCTTGCTTGATACCTTGCCCACCCATGATGTCCCTCTCCCAGATTCACCACTCCCTTCACCACATCACTCCCCAGCCCTTTCACCTTCTCCCCCTACCACTTTCCATCATGCCCCCACTTCCCCTTTCCAACCTGTTCCCTCCTATCCTCATACTCTACCCCAACCAACCTCAGATACCCTTACCCATATCCTTTCCCTCATACATGACATCCAAACCCAACTCTCCAACACTACACAGACCCAAGCCCAAATGCAAACGGACATCACCAACATACAATCCACCCTTCAAACATTGACAAACCTAATCATCCCTACAAAACCTCCTACCACCCCATTGCCCCAACCCCCTGCCACCTCTGCCCCCCCCGCTCCAACAAATCTCACCCACATTGACTTACCTACACCCTTCACCCCCCAAGACACCATACCCTACCACTCCTTCCCCTCTCTACCTACCCTACCCCCTCTAATATTAGCTCCACCTCAATTTACCAACACTTCTACCCAAACTGACCCTATTCCCTTCCCTTCCACCTTTCCCATTCAACCCCACTTATTTGCAACCCCATCCCTTCCATTTCAACCCTTCACCATTCCATTCGTCCCTTACCCAGACCCACCCACATCCACTGCCCTTCCTTCATTTCACTTTCCACCCATACCTTCCATTCCACCTCTTCTCCCACCCCCTCCTCAATTCACTGACCATTCAACACAGACTACCCTATCTACTTCCACCCCTTCTCTTGACTTCATCCTTACACCACCCACTCTTGCCCCCCAGGATCAATCCCCTTCTACTTCTCCCACTCCATTTCTACCCATCTTACCCAGACACTCCTATTACACCCCCCCTACTTCACCCTCCTCCATGCCATGATGGACAATCCCTATATTAAGAGGGATGTTCTCAATGGCATGGCCCAACTCTGCTAAGCCATCGAATACCCCTTGCTGCAGAAACTAGTGACTTGAAGCTTGCTCACCGCGAGCAGCTGAGAGATATTTCCAAAGGGTGGGAGGCAATTTTGGAGACCCTAAATGCGAACAAGGCTGCGGCAACATATTACAGAATGACTACTGAGATTGAAAAAGCCAATGCAGAAAGGGTGAAAAAGCACAACCAGTTATTAGAGAAAAAATTGAACAATGCTTAAGAGATCAACCGACTCAGTAAGGAGCTTGCAGATACCAATCTCCTGTGGGCTAAAAAGAAAATTGAAATCTTGGAACAGAGAGTTGCCTTCCTACTTTCCCAACCCATACAGGCCACCCCTCTCACCACAGCTCCCCCTGAGGCCCCATCTTCTTCCACACAACCTGGCCCATCTTTTTCCACTGCCCCTACCCCAACACCTACACCTGTTCCCCCACCTCCCACAGCCCCAACTCAGGTACCTCCTCTTGTTCCGCCTCCAATGCCTCATGTAGTTCCTACTGCAGTACCTACATAAATGGTTGCTCCTGCTAAAGTCCCTACTGCAGCTCCTGCTCCTGTCTCAGTGCCCCCCCTGTTCCCTCTCTTGCTCCCAAAAGAAAATACACTCCTTCCAAGAAAACTCCCACTTCCAAAAGAGCCACTACAACCCAAAAAGGCAAAAGACCGGCCCCTCCATCCCCACCTCCAAAGGTCACCAGAGCTTCTGCTCAGGATGATCCCCATGGTTGCCTACTTTCCAAAGAGGAACGCAGACAGGCTGCTGCTGCCCTTGGATTGGATCCCTCTGAGCTTTTTCCTTCTGACTCAGACTCTGATTCTGCCCCACCTAGGGATCTCAGTGCCCCCACTACTACTGCTGCTCCTTCATCAAGCCCTGCTGAACAATCCTATCCTCAGCGAAGGAAGATTGCTGCCAAGAGGACAAATCTGCCCAGTCTGAGGAGGCACCACCACTAAGCCAGCCCATGAAAGGGAAGAGCCTTGCCATTCCAGCAGCCAAAGTACAAGATCCATCTTCTGTGGCTCCCCGTAAACCAGTGAAAGGGAAAAGTCCTCTCCTGCCTCAAGAGAAAACAAAAGCTAAATCCCCTGTTGTCCCTCTTGAGCCAGCACCAGTCCAATCCCCTCTTATTCCCCCTCCGGCCCAGCAAGGGCAAGCCTCCAAAGGTAAGGGCCCCAAAGGAAAATCTCCCACCAAACCCCCTGAGCCTACCACTGATAAATCTTCAGAGATCCCTCCTGAACCAAAGAAGAGAAAAATGAGGGTCAGGGCTCCAACCATACCCAAAACGGCCGACCAAAGAAAGGCAGAGAGAGGCCGAAGGAAGAAAGAGGAGGAGGCTTACCTTCAAGAACATGCCAAGAAAATGGGTTGGGACAAGTTTTGAGCCAGATTCTGACTAGATTGTCCATAGGATTTTATCTGTTTTTGCACTCTTTTTCTTCTGTTTCCTTGTAGTTTGTACACTTCTCATTTTTAATAAACTTTATTCTCTTATCATTACTATTTTGCTTTGTATGTTGTGTGTTTATTTCTTGTTCTCGTCTTCTATGCTGTAATAACTTTGCTGCACAGATACCTTTAAACCAGTGAGGACACTGCTTCTCATAGGTTTGGGGGTGTGCCAGGTAGATCCTGCCAATGGAATAGCTAACATAAGTGCAGCTGACTCATCTGAGCAATATGGAAATGGACCTCTATTCACTTAGGAATCATGAAAATAAGAAGTTTAAAATTTTTGCAAACTTTTGACATTATAAACTTCTAATACTCCACATTTCCATGATAATATCACCAAGGAAACTCACTTGTATCAGCACTCAGTGAATCAGTAGAGAGAGAAAAAGGTGAGGACATACTTAAAAGTTCAAAGGAAGACCATAACCAGTGAGAATTGGGTCTATAAAATTTTTTTTCCATCTTTTGAGGAGTAACCAAGGCAATCCCTTCTAGTTCTAAAGACTGACTGAGTCACTGTGCTCACTAGAAGTTAGGTAAATCCAAGTTGAAACAACTGACAGTACTCATGAGACCGAGGAAAGGATCAAGGCCTTCTCTTGGACAGTTTGAGCCTAATAAGACCAACCCTTAAGTAACTGCCCTTGTCCATACCCCCTTTGAGCTTTAAATCCTAAATTTCTTCAAAATACACCTGAGTACTTGAACTCGAACCTATGAACTCGCTCACCGACCCTCACTCTAAGAATTCAGAAGGTAAAGGAGAAAAAGTTGAAGATGGACTAGCTATGGTCAACAGTAGGTGAATGGAAAAGAAATACCTCAAATCTGGCAGTATGATAATTGGGAGCATGGTGGCATTTCTGAAAAGTAAAAATAATAATAAAAAAAAATTTAAAAAAAAAAATTTCGCAAGAAGGAAACAAAAATAACAATGAAGAGAAGTAAGGGAGGAGTCAAGAGGAACTTTCATTGGAAAATCAAAATCAAGAAGAGAAACTGATCACTTCTAATCTGAGAATCTCAAAGAAGATGAAAGGAGCTGAATTCAAGAAGGTGAAGTCATGAATCACCTTTGTCACCTACTGATTTCTCAATTTTGAACCCCTTCTCAACCCTCCATTCTTTCAACCCCACTCCACAAGCCACATTACAGCCCCGTTAAAAGCCCTTGTGATCCAAAAGTTGAGTGAGCTGTCATGTGAAGATAAAGAGTTATCCAATCTATGGTGAGGAACTGCCAATGATGTCAGCACTTAAGAACTCTGCTTATGCTCATGCTTACAGACCCATTTGGGGGATGTAACTGCTCTTGAGCCTGTGAGAGAGTGAACCCCTCAACAAAACCCTTATGAGAGTATGTCCTGCAAAGTTTTTGGGTCTGAACTTGAATGCATTATGTATGACCTTAACCTAATTTTTGACCTAAGGATAAGCTCAGTGCTGGCACACACTAGTGCAGTTTTCTGTGATTGTAAACTAATTGGAAATGCTGTGCAATCATGAAGAGTTTATGCTATTTAAGTTACTATGCAACCAATGAATTAAATTTCTTTTATGCTTAATGATGCAAGAGTAAACTAAGTCTGCCCCTTGATTGCTCATTGGATGATATTGCATTTTTGTTAACTGTTTCATTGAAGAAGTTTGTGGGTGTCTTCACTAAAAACCCTCAGGAGACTTCACTCCTCCACTAGGGATCACCTAGGGGTTTAAAAGGCTTGGTACATATGCTAAATGTATCCGTGCTCCCTACGAAAGTGGCATTTAATTTTTATATTAGGTTTAATGTAGCTTTGCTAAGGGACTAGAAAAGATTAGGTTTGGGGGTGTGTTAAGACCTGAAAAGTATCACTTTTCACCCCTTAACTTAACCTTTGATTAGACCCATAGCCACCTAATATGTCTTTGTTAAGTGTTTTATGTAGGTAGTACCCAGCAGTGAAATAAGGCCAGGAATCCTGCTAAAAAGCCTGTTTTGGCACCAAAAGTCCCTTAGAAGGATGAAGTCTGAATCCAGACCTGAAAATGAGCCTCGCGCAGTCCAGCTGAGCTTCCCAAGACTCTACAACAACTTTTCACACAGATAATTGACTGAAGAGCTTCAGAAACATAAACTCGCGCAGCTCTCGTGAAACTTAAGAATAGAACACCTCACGTAGTCTCGCGTAGTTCAAAGCAGACTTCTCTCAACCGCGCGCAGTTCACTCAGAACGGCTGAGAAGAGAGAGAGCTTTAGAAGACTCCTCGCGCAGCTGTCTCACAGTCGCCGCGGGATGTAACTATCAGAAGAGAACTCCTCGCGCAGTTCTCACGCCATTCAAGAAGAAAGCGTCCTTGGGAAGGCAAAGCCACCCTTGCGAAGATCAGTTAAGACATGGAACCTCGCGCAATTCAGAACTCATCAAAGCCTCATGAGGTAACTCGCGAAGCCCAGTGAAGATAAGTGCTCGGGAAGTTCTCGCGCTATTCAAATCTATCTTCGCGAAGATCAACCTCGCGACTGCTTAAGCTCCAACCCCACGACATCTGAGGCTCTGATGTCCACTCAACCTCGCGACTGCCTGAAGAGCAAACCAAGCCAACCTCGCGAAGGTTAAAGCTTCAATTTCAAATCATCCTAGCGAAGAACAAAAGCTACCACGTGACAAGTCTGGGAAACAATGGCTACCTAGCAAAGCTCTGAACCTCAAACTTCCATCTCTTCAGCTGAGGACTTTCTAGAAATTTCCAGCGATTAGGGCATGCACTCCCACGCTCAAATCTCCGTGCACGCGCCCCAAGGCATCGAAGGATCACTATTCGGCCATGTGGCATCATTAAAATTAGGGTTTCCTAACCCTAATGCACCGCCACACCACTGTTATAAATACCCACACTTAGCTTAGGTTTGGAAGCCTAGACTTTCTTTTCTTTCTACATCCTGGAATAGCTAGGAACCCATCTCATTTCTGGGAGACCTGATCTAAGATCGTTTAGTTTTTCTTTTTGTAGTTGTAAGTAGTTTTCTTTTTCTTTTTCCTTCTCTCCATAGTCCAGCACTTGCTGGCTATGTCTTTGTATGTATTTTGAACTAGATTAATGGAAGTTCTGTAATAGGATCTGTACTTTGTGGGATTTGTGTTTGTGTGTGAGATGCTCTGTGCAAGGCTGCTACCTTGTGATCCGCTATTGCTTTGGCTGTGTTTCAAAGTAATGGAGGACTAATTCTAAGGGCCACTCAGATCCAAGTGACCTGTGTGTCTGGGCTATCATGGTCCTATACAGCCTTAGCCCCACCACAGGACCCACTAGATCTAAAATCCCCATGGGAGCTTGAGCTGGTAGCCTTGTGCCCATAGTGGTGGCAGCGATATTCTTATTTTGTCTTGGGCTCCATGAGGAGGATAACCTCTGGGATAGTCTGTGACCATTTAAGTTGACAGATTATAGCCTTAGGGTGATTCTAATCCACCGATCCAAAATGGATCCTTCTTCTTTACACCTGAGCTTATAGAAGCCTGGTGGGAGATTGTACAGAGGCAGACTCCCCTATATTTGTATAGATCCGCCATCAGAAGTTGAATCTGATCTGGTTATAGAGATTGTAGGCTGGTGACTGGACCATTGTAGCCTCACTCAAGCAATGGACAACTAGATTGAAGGTTGTACTCAATCTCTTGCTGGTTCTATGTGTCTGAGCTATCATGGTCCTATACAGCCTTAGCCCCACATATAGAGCTTTAGAGGTTGAGGTTCCCTATGGATTCTTGAGCTGGTAGCCTAGATGAAATAGTGCTTGCAATGATTTGCTGGTTATATTTTGACCCATCCCTGGATAGTGGTTCCCCTATGGGATAATCTGTAACCATTTGAGTGGACAGGTTATAGCCTTAAGGGTGGAATCATGGTAGAGTGATGGCTTGGATCCTTTCTCCTCAGTGGTGATAATGTAGCCACTGGACAGGATTTCTATAACATCAGATCTGAATCTGAGTTACAAAACTCCTTTGATCTGGGTTCAATAACATACTTCTCACCCTTTTATATTTATTTTCTACACTCCATCCATCCTCTCAACCCTTTCTGTAGTTTAGACATTAGAATACTTAGAATAAGTGACCTTAAACTCCCCTCCTTTTAGGATTGCCAGATCTGTAGTTAGATATGGAGGGACTACTAGAGATGGCTCCTTTGGAGCTGTAGATCACCTTTCCCTGTGGGACAAACTCTTACTTATCAAAACTTTCTACAATGGACCCTGTATCTTGTAGGTCTAGGATTTCTTAGTTGTGCTGATTCCATCTCCTGTTTTACTCTTTCTTTGATTTTCAAATAACTTTCACCACCAACCAATAAAGTAAGCACACACTCAGAATCCGCCAACAAGGGTCTGTTGCTTTTGATTTATCTTTTATGGCAACAGACCGTGCAATATGGTAAATGATTGGGGTGTTATCAGAATCATTACCTTTGTCTTCTTCCTCATCTTCCCTTTATTGTTTTCCTTGTTTGTTCGTCATTTCTTTCTTTTGCAAAAGTTAATCAAACTTAAATGCCAAGTATTGAATAAACAACCCATGCAAAACACTCTTTTATTGAAAATCATTCCCTTACCTTGTTAAAGATTGAAACCCTATTTTAATTTCACTCGATGAAAATGCTTGTAACGTTTCTCAAGGATAAAGGAAAAAGGGATTTTTATATGAATGTATGGTTTGATTAGAGAGCAGAACGGTTAAGATTATAGGGGATTCGAAAAAGAGAAGGAAGCTAGGAGAGGAAAAAGATAAAACTGAAGGAGTTTGAAAATGGGACCAACATATTCTTCTTTTTAGAATATATGGGTCCTATTTTCAACGATGACCTCCTAAGCCAGTCATTTCTTAAGTTAACCTAGAATCGTACGTTGATTCTAGATTTACTGGGCAAAGAATCACAATTGTTGCGTTTTAAACTACGAACAATCATAAATCCATACGTTTGTCTACCTTATAATATACAACAAGTACATATTATGATCTATCATTTTTTAACGATTTAGGTTGTAATATAATACTCTAAAAAAGAAAATGAAAATAAAATTAAAATTATGTACATATTTTACAATTGGTGCTACGGATGAGTCGGTAGCTCGATGATCTGAGAGGTCTTAAATTGGATTTTAGGGAGCAACTGTCTCCCCCAGGAAAGCTTGTCCTCTATGATTGCTTACTAGCTGCGTAGGTAATTAGCCATTCTCTCTCTTTGCCACTTGGGAATCTAGTTGTCCAATTTGGCTTTCCAGCTTAGTGATAGACTGAGTATGTGAGTGAAGGGTCTGAGAGAATTGAGAAAGTTGGTGTAAGTTTCGTGAATGCTGGAGCAACTGTTGTTGCAAATCCTGAAGGATTTGGACAATCGTAGCATCAGGCATACTGCTCTGTGGCCCAAATTGGGGTTGTGTTGCTTGTAATTGAGGTCTTTGGTGGAAAACTTGGGTTTGGGAAAATCGGGGCAGCACAGCTATTGGTGCTGGTTGCTCTCCAGTGGTGGAACCATAATTAAATCTTGGGTGATTCCTCCATGTTGGGTTGTATGTATTCCCGTAGTCTCTCCTCTGAAAGGCCATTTCTTGCTCTGTTTCCACCAGTTCTTGGTATTGTGGCGTAGCAGGGTTCTCTGTATATGTGTGAGTCTGGCAAATTTGAGGGTTTGTTGTTGGCCTATCTATTAAGTAGTGAAAAATACCATTTTTCACCCCTAAACATGAGCCTTGAAAGACCCTTGAGAGGACTAAATAAGTGCTTTAGTGTTCATATTGCAGCTAACCAAAAAGACAGGTCCAAATCCGAAAACCATCCTAAAATGATCAAAAAGCTGACAACGCATGTCAAGCTCAAAGAGGGAGTGAAGAAATAGCCTCAGCAATGGCTAAAAAGGTCCTAAAAGAGCAAGAAAAGACCTGAAGAAGAAGAATGGAAGCTAGAGTTCAATTCGCAAAGAACTTCTACTATTCGCAAAGAACCTTGAACTTTGCGAAAAGAAGAAAACACTCCTCGAATAGAAGAATGACCTTTATAATAGAAGAATGACCTTTGCTAAAAAGAAGAAAACACTCATAAAAGAAGAGAAGTCCTTTGAAAAGATCTCCTCAAGCCAAAATGCTTTATGAAAAGATCTCCGCCAAAATGCTTTGCGAAAAGATCTCCAAGCCAAAATGCTTTGCATAAGAGAGCTTCGAGCCAAACTACTTTGCTAAAAAGCCCTTAAACTATGCGAAATGGCATTTTGGGATTTGATTTCCGTCCAAGGGTATTTCAGAAACTTTGCACGCTAATGCGTTTTAAAACCCAAGGACATTCCGGAAGATTCGAGCACAAACCAAAGGCATATTCCACCCCATGTGAACACCCAAAGATGAAATTACTTGGCGGAACTTCTAGAAGCTCAAACAGATTTTTGAATTACATAATGTAATTGATGCCTCGCTTTCTGATTGGTGAACCAGATCAAGCATTTCGATTGGCCGTAATCAGATCCGGATCCCGGTGCTCACTCTATTGGTTGATACAGATCTATCCAATTTCGATTGGTTGATACACATCTGAGGGCTTAGGGAAAACTATAAATAGACGAACCATTTGCCCAATTTGGGTATCCAGATTTTAGAGTTTTCATCTCTGCTTTCCCTCATTTCGGTCGATAGCTTATCCGAACCCCTCAGTAATCCCTTCTTGTAGTTTACCTTTGAGAGCCATTGTGAGTGATTTGTACTTCCAAGTTCGATTCAAGATCAGAACTGAGGGCTCTCGAGAAGCTTAGATCGTAAGTCCGAGGGCTCTCTAAGAAGCCGTGCTCAGAATTGTAACGTTGGATTTTAAAAGGTTGTCAGAATTTGTGTCTTCTCCATTGGAGTCATGTCGAGGGTTCCAATGATCACCTTAGTGCATTAGACTTCTTTAGATTCACTTACCCGCATCCAACTTCCCTTAATTCATCATCCTGTGCAATTAGCGTTGGTAACCTAATTCAAGCAAAGATTTACAAGATGTTCATGTTCGAACTAAAGAATAGGCTAGCCTAATATGATCTGTGACCATTTAAGTGGACAGATCACAGCCATAAGTCTAAACCTATTCCTTAATTCGGATTTATTTCTCTTACATCTGTGCTGGTAGCCAGATGAAGATTGAATCTGCTCTGTGGAAATACAGTTTCTCCATTAAAATTCAGAGGCTAAAGTACATGAAGCTATTATTTCTGCATTTGTCTTATTTTAAACATCTCCCCAACTCGGATCTGGATCATGTAATTAGTTCTTTTCTTTATTTGCTTATAGTTAAATGTGACACAATCCAACACTCTCTTTTATCTATTCTTTTTAGATAATTATAGAGCCAGATCTGATAGCACAGATGTGGAGGTTTATCTCTCATTTTAGACAAACTTCTCTGTGGACGATCTTGAAATACTTACTTTTAAAACTTGCTACAATTGGCCCTGATCTTGCAGGCCAGTGTTAGCCCCAATGTGCTGATATCCCTTTCATAAGTTAACATCCATATAACCTAGCATTCTTTAATTCTTTAATTTTTAATTCATAATGCACATAATTATGGCACACTTGGAGTGACAACACTATCTAGAGTATTTGGATTGGAATTCATGAGTGCGGCAATTTTCTGCTCAAGAGCTAAAACTTTTGCACTTATGTCGTCCTCAGATTTTACTTTTTCTTTATTGATTTCATACCCCACCTCTTGCGAGTGGGGTATGACGAGCAATCTCTGGGTCAGTGTCCAACAAAGCCTGTTTTTTCTTTGAAGTGTTGGCCAGTTTCTCAAATAAATTCCAAGTCTGCTGGCCATTTTGAGCCATGAAGGCTCCTCTACTTACGACATCGACTGTGGACTGGTTAGTCTCAATCAATCCCTGGTAAAAGATTTGTGCTATAGACCAATTCAGCACCTCATGATGAGGGCATTTTCGTAGCAAATCCTTCATCTGTTGCTAACTCTCATGAAAGAATTCTCTAGGTCTTTGCCTGAAGCCTTAAATCGCTTGGCAAATTTGGTTTGTTCTACCAATTGGAAAGTATTCAACCAAAAATTTGGACTGTAAGTCCTCCCAAGTGATAATACTCTTGGCAGGTAACGAGACTAACCATGTCTTCACCCTATCTTTAAGAGAAAAAGAAAAGAGATGCAGTCTTGTAACTTCTTTACTGGTCGTAGTCTGTAGCATTGTGCAGATTTCTATGAAGTCCCTCAAGTGCTGGTAGGGATCTTCTCTATCAAGCCCATGAAAAGTTAGTAGAGTTTAGAGTGTATGGGGCTTGATGTCATAATTTTGACCTTCAGCCGCCTCTGGTATAACTATACAAGGTGGCTCGATCAAAGCTATTGGGTTGAAATGTACTTCGATTGAAAGTTCGTCAGCCATGAGTTGTGAGTTTCTTACAGAGGATCGATTTGATGCGAGTCTGCGCAAGAAAGTTCGCTCAAATTCTGGGTCGTATTCGAAAGAGTCTAGTCTTCTAGGCAGGATATAATGCATACACCAGAGAGTAAATCTTTTTGTATTTAATATTTATATAATTTTTATTTTAGAAGAGCAGGGAGAGAGAACAAATCTAAGTCTCTGACTTCTGTAATCAGGAGATGTTGGAAACTTTTAATTTACTGCTCTGAATAAACCTGCAAAAGATTAAGAAGAGATCAAAGAAAAAAATGAAAATATAAAGAAATATAAAAAGGGAAAGATAAATAATGGTTTCTAAAAGGATAAAGATATTAGATAAAAACTTGAAAGAATTAGATAGATCCGCTTCCCCAATAGCGATGCCAAAAACTTGACTTGCTTCTTATTGTGTATTATAATTATATTAAATTCAAGTCTTAATCTATTGCAAGTGCACAATGGAAATTATAGTACTAGCATAGAATCGTTCCCACGAGGAAGTTTATTATCTTTTTAATTCCTATTTCTATGTTCTATCTAAATCCCTATCTTAAAAACTTTTATTTATCTTTAAGATTTCCTAATCTACTAGAGAAATATGAATAAAAGAATGGTTTTCTTAACTAAGGTGCATAAAAATAAATCCTAATCCTCCTTCTTCAGGTTAAGGTCATCAACCTTAATCTTCAGCTTTTGGATATTTATGAAATAAACAGTACGGTTATACCGTATTTCTAGTCTCCTAGCATTGGCCATCAATCAAGTCTAAGATCCTATCAATATAGATTTAATCTAATCAACAATCAACCAGAAATTTGGGCGTCAATCAAACTCTAGCAAACTGAAGATGGAAAAGTAAAAACCGTTACACTAATCTGCAAATTCTAACCTGAGTTGTCAATTCAAATTAAAACTTGGAGATGCTTATAAAGCAAATAAAATCTAAACTAGAAAGCAAAGTAAAATATATCCTTCACCCCTCAGCCACAGTCGTTAATTGCTCCTGAGAAATTACAGATATCTACCCTAATCTTCAGCACTCAATTGCAGTTGTCAATTGCTCTCAAGAAACTTCTGATATCTAATCTACTCTAACTAGTATACACTATTTTGATAAGAAGAAAATTCAACCTTAGGCATTAATTGATACTGAAATTTTTTGATGCTTATTCCTATGCCGAGCCCTTTTATTTATAGATTATAAGGAGTCGGTTTACAAAGATCTAGTTCTAATAAAAGAAACTACTAAAAATAAAAGTATCCTAATATAATTCTAATTCCTAATTTTATCTTTTCTTACTTTCTTTAGTTGATGCGCTTCTAGAGTATTTTTTATTGAGCAGCAGCAGTGTCCTTCAAATTTAGATCTTTATCAATCCTCTCAGATCTGTGGTTCATCAAACTTCTAATTGCAGGAGTCTTCTAATTCTGGATATGGCGATGATAGTTCTCACGTGATCAGTAACAACAATAATAGTAGGAAAACTTCTATTTTTAGGAAATCATAAATAATGATTTCTTTCTTATTCTTCTCTGGAAAATCGTAATTCACAATTTTCTATTTTCAGTAAGCTTCCTCATAGTTGATGATTATCTGAATTACGCTTTATCATTTTTCACCTTTTGTCTCTTTTGAAGAATCGTAAATTACGATTCTCTGGCTTTCAGTAGCGGTAAATTATCTTTTTCGCTCAATCATTTTTCTTATTATCTTTTGAGTTCATTTTGATAAAGATTAACACTTAGGCTCTAATTTACTGCTTATCTTTAAGATATGCACATTAGTAACTCGTTAATAGCAAACTAAGTCCTAGCATCACTAAGTTAAGGGTGATAAAATGGTGAATTATGTGACTGATCACTCTCCTACTGACAATGAAGCCAAATAGCTTTCCCGACATGGCGCTGAATGCGCATTTATGAGGGTTTAGACGTAGCCTGTACTTTCTCAATCTTTCGAACAACTTTTGAAGGTTCACCAGATGATCACCTCTCTCCTAAGACTTAGCTATCATGTCATCGATGTTCACCTCGATGTCCCAGTACATCATGTCGTGGAACAGTATTATCATGGCCCTTTGATATGTTGCCCTAGCATTCTTCAATCCAAATGGCATGACTCAATAACAGAAAGTCCCCCATGGGGTGATGAATGCTGTCTTTTCTCAGTCTGCTTCAGCCATTTTGATCTAATTATAATCGAAGAATCCATCCATGAATGAGAGCATCCCATGCCTAGAAGTGTTATCGACCAAGATGTAGATGTGTGGCAACGAGAAGTTACGTTTCGGGCTCGCCTTGTTAAGATTTTAGAAATTGATGCATATGTGAACCTTTCCACCTTCCTTTGGTACTGGGATGATGTTGGCTAGTCATTGCGGGTATTTGGAGACCATGAGAAACCTCGTGTCATACTGCTTTATGACTTCATTCTTCACCTTTAGCATACATTTCGGCTGAAGACATCTTAACTTCTGCTTGACTGGCTTAACGTTGGGATATAGAGGTGACTCATGCTCGATCAAATCTGTATCCAAACCAGGCATATCCTCGTATGACCATGCAAAGAAATCTTAGTATGATCGAAAGAAAATAATCATGCTTTTTCTTTCCTCGGGAGACAACGACGTTCCGATCTTAGTGATTTTGGGAACCTCATCAGTACCTAGATTGACATCTTCAGTCTCTTCAACGATCGGGGTAGGACCATGCTCAAAATTGACATACCGTTCAAGGAGCTCATTGGGAAGCTCCTCGATTAAGTCCTCACCATCCAGATCCGTGATTCCTATCTCTCCTTGTGTTTCTATATGAAAGAGATTGACTTCACGTCGGGCGGGTTCTTCAATTAAGGCATCATTTTTCTTGATTTTCTCAAGAATTTTAAAAGATAATATATTTAGAGTTTTTTTGTATATTTTCTAATTTTTTATGGTTTTCCCTTTTTCGGAGATGGGCCCTTGGCAAGGCGGGTCTCTATATACACATGGTATTGCTTGTCAAGGGTTAATCTCAGTTTTTATAGGTTTTTTTTGGGAAATTAGTGTCATATTTACAGCCATTTGATGCTTCCAGAGTTAGGGGCATTGAAGTCCAGTTCCTCACCTGAGGTGTTGTACCTTTACCTGGTCTTATGGAGGAAACTAATTGAGATGGCTTTTGAGGGTTAGTCTCCATCATGTTTATCATTGACTCGCTTGGGACCTAGTCCTCGAACGTTAACAATGGCTTGGGGTGGGATAAGTGTTAAGACCTGAAAAGTACCACTTTTTACCCCTTAACTTAATGTCTGTTAGGCCCTTAATCATTTAATAAATGTGTTTTAAGTCTATTCTATAGGTAATAAGAAGTAGCTGCAAATAAACCCCTAACCATGCCAAGAAGCCTACTGCTGCTGACCTAGAAGCTCCTCAGAAGTGTGAAGGTTAAATCTAGACAAAGAATTGGCTGCAGCAGAGGCACAGTAAAGTAGAAACAAATTAAGGAGAATGCCTCACGCAGATGTCACAGGGCTCAATCAAATCAGAAAGAATGCCTCGCGCAGATGTCGCAGGGCTCAATCAAATAAAAAAAAATATATCGCGCAGTTGTCGCGGGCTTCTGAAGAGAGCACCCCAACTGGTCGCGTAGTCTTCGTGCCATTTGCGCACAGATGGATGTCAGCAGGGAGTAAAAAAATACACTTTGCGAGGTTCTCATGAGGCTCAGTCTTAAGCGCTCGTGAAGCACTCGCTCAGTCTCGCGCAGCTCAAGAGATGAGTTTTCAACCTTCGTGCTATTCACTGAATAAAGAGAGCTCTAGGCATTCTAGCGCGCGGCTGTCGCGCAGAGGCCGCGGGACACACATTTTCAAGAAACTGCTCACGCGATCCAAAAGCCTATGTACATTGTTCTCTTCGCGAGGATCGCCATGGGATTCATCAAGGAACGAACTACGCGCGCCATTCTCGCGCCATTCAAATGCAAAGACCAATCCCGCGATGACCAAAGCATTCCCACGATGATCAAAGTACCAACCCCGCGACTGCAAGAGCTTCAAGTCAAAGCAACCCCACGACGCCAATTCTACCACGCAACAAGACCTGTAAACCTTTTCTACCCAGCGAGGACCGGGTTCTAAACTTCTCCCCACTTCTGCAAGGGCAATCTGGGAATCTCCAGCAATTAGGGCACGCACTCTAATGCTCCAATCTCCATGCACACGCCCCGAGGCATCCAAGGGACAAGAATGGGCCGTAATTCCATTGATGAAATTAGGATTTTCCTAACCCTAATTTAGAGAGAACCAACTGCTATATAAGCCTAAGCCTAGCTTAGGTTTAAGGGACTTTTTGTTCTCCACTTCTGTGCTTCTTCTTGAAACCGATTGTAGAATTACAGTAGGCTAACTTTTCTTTTTCCTTTTTTTTCCTTCTCTCCATAGTCCAGCACTTGCTGGCTATGCCTTTTGCATGATTATATGGTATAGTTTTTAATGGAGTTTTATAATAGGATCTATTGCATGTATGGAATGGTGATTTTGTTGTGAGTTGTTCTGTACAAGGCTGCTGCCTTGAGATCCTCCATTGCTAAGTTGTATTGTAAGCAATGGAGGATTGCTTTTAAGATTCTATTGAGATCCAAGTGGACCTGTGTGTCCAGGTTAGGCACATTGCAGGCCTTCCCCCACCACATGATTCGCTAAATTTGAATCCCCATGAGAGCTTGAGCTGGTAGCCTTTTGAACATGGTGGCGACAACAATGTTCTTGTTCTGTCTTAGACCTCTATGAGGAGGATAGCCTCTTTGGATAGTCTGTGACCATTCAAGTGGATAGATTATAGCCCTAGGGTGAGGCCAATCCACAGATCTAAGACAGATTCTTCTTCTCTGCACTTGTGCTTGTAGCCTTGTGAGAGATTGTGCAGAGACAGACTCTCCTATATTTGTATAGACCCACCATCAGGTTGCAGATCTGAGTTGGCTGTAGAGATTGTAGGCTTGTGACTGGATCACTGCTGGCTGTCTAAAGCAGTGAACAGCCAAGCTTAAAAGCTAGTACTCAAACTCTTCGGTCTGCAGTCTGTGCTCGTGCACTTTGTAGGCCTAGCCCCACACACAGAACTTTAGAGGTTGAGATTCCTATGGATTCTTGAGCTTGTAGCCTGGATGAAGTAGTGCCTACAATGATAATCTTGTTCTGACCCATCTCTGGATTGTGGCTCCCCTATTAGATAGTTTGTGACCATTCAAGTGGACAGGTTATAGCCATAAGGGATTGGATCATGGCACAGGGGTGAGTTGGATTCTTTCTCCTCTTTGGTGATAATGTAGCCATTGGACAGAACTTCTATAGCAGCAGATCTGAGTCTGAGTTATAAGACCCATCAGATCTGTACCTAATAGCATACTTCTCACCCTTTTATATTTATTTTCTCACACTCCATCCTCTTTCTGAACCCTTTCTATAGTTTAGACATTAAGTTACCTTAGGATTTAGATTATAGTGACCTTAAATCCCCTTCCATTTAGGATTGCCAGATCTGTAGTCAGATCTGGAGAGCCTATAAAAGATAGCTCCTTTGGAGCTTTACATCAACCTTCCCTGTGGGACAAACTCTTACTTATCAAAACTTGCTACAACAGGCCCTGTATCTTGCAGGATTGTGTATTTTTAGGCTTGCTGCTCTGTAGTTTTCACTCCATCTTTCATTCATTTTCATTCACCTCATTCTTATCACTGTCTCCAATAAAGTCCGTAGCAAGCACTTAAAATATCCTAACAATAAGGTAGGTGTTGGGGTGTTTGCCTTCCCTTTAAAGAGGGTCTAAAATCACTAATAAAACTAGACATAATACACTCACACATACCTGCAAGTAATCAGGGTCTGTTGTAGCAAGTTTTAAAAAGATGGTGAGTGAGGGAATGTCCACAGGGTGGTTGGTTTAAAAATATGATAAATCTCCAGATCTGTAAGAGATCTGGCACCCTAACTAATGCTAAGTTAGTTAAAAGACAGGGGGGAGGTTTGAAAGGGATTGCCACTTAAGCTAAGTTAGCCTGTCTTCACTTCCTTCGCCTTGTTCTGCTACAGCCAAGCACTCTAATGGTCAAGTGATGTGCTACCCCCTAGTGTGCTATTGCTGGGTCTGTCCTATGCTGAGAGATGGCCCCCTTGTGGGCATTCTTGAGTGATTTTCTGTATTAGTATCATCTTTTATTATTGTCTACAAAATACACTCGACAAAGGTTTATTAGTGTGCTCACAGGTCTATCAATGGTCAGGTTAAAGGGTGAAAAGTGACATTTTTCACCACTTAACAGCAAGTGGCCGTATAGGCGAGGGTACCTCCTGCTCAAAAAGTGACAAGGGTGCGAGGCCTATTTCAATTTTTGGGGGGATGGTTTTGGGGTTGGTCTCGTGGATGGCAACGGGTTTATGCAGGGTCTGCTTTGTAGCCCCATCTTGGTCGATTCTAATGACCGCTGCGCTCACGAAAGTGCTTCAGATGTGAGGCAGCGATCAGGGTTCATCTTTCAGGTCTATCCCCCTGGCTTTGGCCATGACAATGGTTCGGGCCTTCTCCTTGGCCTCTTGAACTTCTTCTTCGGTAGCCTTATAGCCTAAGCTGAATTTAACATGTTGACCTCCTTTCGGTCTGATATGGTCTCTCCTACCTTGTAGGTGAGGACCTAACCCTTTTCCTTTTTGGCAGCCCCATTTCTGGAGTATTGCCATTGCCGCAATCATTCCTCCCCCAGTCTTCTAGGTGACCTTTCCAAGGGGTTCGGGCGCCACTACTGACACATCATACTGAAAATTGTGGAGATCTGTGTCTTCAGCTGTGTGTGGCACATCCAACACCTTAAGGTTCTTGATGTTGTGGGCCATTTTCTCTCTTTCTTCTCGCCCTTCGCCTATGATAATGATGGCCTTCTACTCTGATATAAACCTAAGTTTTTTATGCAAAGTTGAAGGTATTGCCCCGACTTCATATAGCCATGGGTGCCTTAGCAATAGATTGAAGGTGGATTTAATATCCATGACTTGGAACAGGGTGGAGAAGGTCATTAGCCCAATGGTGAGCTTAAGATCGACTTCTCCTATCACTTCTCTCCTCTTATTATCGAACCCTCTTGAGCTTGTTCTGGTTGGTCGGATCATAGACAGGTCGACCCAATCTTGGTCGCGGTTCACAGCGGACACTCATTTAATGTCAAACCATTGTCTACTAATACAAGCGATGTTACCAAATTTCCAATTTCGATCATGATATTAAGGGATTTGGAATGGTTGCCTCCATTGGTCAGGAGTTCGGCGTCTGAAAATGAGATGGCATTAGGAGGCACCACTTGTCCAATCATCTGCCCCACCTCGTCTGGGGAAACTTTACTGGAGACATGAGCCTCTTTCAGTGCCCCCATTAGAGTTTGGAAGTGGAGTGGAGACGTCATCAGCAAGTCCTAGATGGTGATGTGAGCCGACATTCTTTTGAGTGTGTTGATTAGCTTGGGGAGGTGCTAGAGGGATAATTTTTTATGTTTCAATTAAGTCTTGTATTGTGTACTTTAAAGGAAAGCAACAATCAGTTGGATGTCTCAGCTCCTGATGGAAATTATAGTGTGTGGTGGGATCATATTTCTTTAGAATCGGATTTGGTGGAGGTCAAGGTTGAAGTGGGGAACCAAACCCTTCTCTATTAGCAGGGGCAAAAGGGCATTCAGGGACTGCCCTAGGGGAGTGAACACTCGGTTATATCGGGACCTTCTCTGTTCGGAGATCATTTATGCCTATGGGCGATTGCCCTGCCTTTAAGTTGGATTTGTTTATGCTGGGACTTGAGGCGCTGCTCCAAATTGGAAAGGTACCATGCTGGTGCTAGGCTGAGTGGTCATTATGGCTTGAACCTCTGCCCCTGCTCTTCTCTCAGTCCTCTATTTGACAAATTTTTGGACCCCACCAGCCCCACTGATCACATTTTTGTTTAAATGTCCCTCTTTTACTGCGTCTTCGTAGCGGTTGGCATTTCTTATCAAATCTACGAAACTAGCTTGCTGCTGGTACACTAGAAAATCAGAGATAACGGGTAGGACAGTTTTTGAGATCATCTCGATTTGCTCTTCATCGGGGATCTAGTTTATCACTTGTGCTGCTAAGGCCCTCCACCTCCTGAGATATTCACTGAATGTTTCATTGAGTTTTAATTTCAACCGTGCTAGATCTGATTTGCGTGGTTCAATGTCTATGTTATAGACATTTTATTTTTGGAATAGTTGGGTGAGGTCTTTCCACGTTTTTATCATAGATGGTTCAAGAGAAGTGAATCATCTGAACGTGGGTCCTATGAGACTCTTTTAGAACACTTTTATGAGCAAGCGCTCATCGCCTTCATATTGGCACATGTCCCCACAATATGACTTGAGGTGTGTGATGGGATTGTCGACGCTGTTATATTTATCAAACGATGACATCTTGAATTTGGGTGGCAAAGGCACCTCTAAAAAAAGGCACAGATCTAAGAAGTTGGTAGCATGGATCTTTGTTCCTCTTATTTTCATTTATTGTTTTTGAATTTTATCCATCTGCTCTCTTAGAAGCTCAGACTCCTTGGATGGTTATATTGGGGTGGGTCCCTCAATAGCTGCCTCCATTCATTTTGAGCGACTTGTTGGTTGGTGAGCGTGGGTGGTGGGGGATTGGCAAACGCCCCTGCATATGTCCCACTATTTTTGATCTCATGCTCTTCATATTGTTTATCAACATATAGGGGAGGGATGAGATTAACTTGCTCATTCAGCACGAGTTGGACGGGTGCCTGGTGAGACCATTGTACATGGGGGAAACCTTGATGAGTGGCTTGTGGGGTAAAGGGATGAGTGAATTGCGGATTTTGGGTGGATGCCGGATGAAGCCATTGTATATTTTGTGGATTGGGTTGAGGGGTAAGAGGATGTGTAAATTGGGGATGGTTGGAGGTTTGTGATGGGTTCCCATGTTGGGTTGGGTATGATGAATGTGGATGGGTATGTCTCATGCCGGGTTGGGGAGTTGGGAAAAGTGGGTTTATTATTTGGGGAGGGATGACGTGGGTTTGTTGGGAGTGAGGGTATGAGGGAAATTGGGGGATTTGTGAAGGATTGGGCAATGAAGCCTTTAAACTTGGGCCGCATGGGCTTGAGATTCGGTATTAGGCCTTTGAGGCCCACTTGAATGGTCCCATGGCTGATGTTGGGTGTTTTGGGTGGTATGGATTATGAGTGGTTGGTTGGGATTGACATTTTGGATGAAGGAGGTGTGGAGATTTTGGAGGGTTTGTTGGGGATTGGATATTTGGGGCAGATGAGAAAGGCTTTGAGAGGCCTTCCACATGGTGTAGGCCCTAACCATGCCTTCCATCATGGCCATGGGATTGGTTAAGGGAAGGGATGTGGATAGTCCTTCCGATGAAGGGGTGTATGGGGAAAGATGGGCATGACCTGGGTAGATGGGTGGGGAAAATTAGGCATGACCTAGATAGATGGAGGGAAATGTGGTGGATTTTGATTTTATGTGGAGGGGAAGTGGGATGTATGTTGGGTGGAGATATGTGGAAAATGGGATGAATTTGAAGTGTAGGCAGGTGGAAAACTAGGCATGCCTTGAGTGGATGTAGGTAAACTTGGATTGGGAAAATGTGGTGAATTGGGTGTATTTGAAGTGGAGGGAAAATTGGGTATATTTGGAAAGGATGTGGAGGGAAAATGCAGTAGAGGATGTGGTAGATTTAGGGGTGGATGTGGAAAAATATGTTGTATTTGGATTGGATGGGGATGGAGGGGGTATATTGGAGGTGGAAGGACAATGGGGTAAATTTTGGGTGGATGTAGAGAAAAAATGGGGTGGAAGATGTGGTGGGTTTTGAGGTTTCATGGGGGACAAATGGGGTGAATTTTGAGTGGTTATTGTGGGAGAAAGAATGGGTGCACCGAAGGGTCCGGTGATGTTGAATCGGGATCCAGGGGAATCAGAGATGGGTATCTCCTCCATATGGGAATATGTTGGGGAATGTGGTGGGGATGAATCTGGGTCGGCGTAGGTTAGATCAATCGCCCAAGACATGGTTTGGTGGCTGGTCGGATATGGATTCCTCAGGTGAGGCCCGAACACTTTCTTTCTCCTTCCCGTACGGGATGATGGAGGGTAAGGCGATACCGTGGTTTTGGCACCACAAGCACTCTTTTTGGATTTTTGGTTTTTGAATTTTTTTTTTTGTATATGATAACTTTTTTGATGATTTTTGGATGAATTTTGGAAACAACAATTTCAACCTCCCTTTTCTTTGATTTTTGATGGTGCTCTTAGGGGCCTTGGAACTCTCTTTTCAGGTGGCGTTCACACCCCTAATGCCTCCCACAACGAGATCCCGATGCACTTTGGAAGAAACAAAAGAAATCCTTTGTTCTATGTAAAGGCACAAAAATCTATGTGACAACCTGATCCCTTGGAAGAGTCAATAAGAGGGCAACTTCTCTTTACCGGCAAGGGCGTTTTAGGTGTCAAAGTGTGAGATTTATCGGGAGTACAAAAACTATCAAGCGAGGGGTTCAAAAACTATGAAAAGGGCCTCAAATTCGAGCTGCTCAGCCATAATAGGCTAGTATATATATTATATATTCAAGGCTAAAATTTTTGAATTTTGGTCTTGTGTATATATTATATATGCAAGGAAAAAATTATAGATTTTTAGTTTAGCGTATAGTTTATATACAAAAGGCTATTTTTGGGGAATTTTGGCCTAGCGTATACTTTATATACGCAAGGCTAAAATTATATATGTATATATTTTTGCAGCAGCAACAGATCCGAGTTGGGCTATTTTTTTTTCTGGTTTTCTGGAGGCAATGCTTTCGGGGACTGCTTCTTTTCTATTTTTCGGGTCCCTCCTTTCCATGCCTAGGGATAGAAGGTTGTTTCTGAATGACTAATGCGCTCCCCAAGGGTTTTAAAACGTTTTAAAGTTCGATCACCCATGCGATATACCTATGGCATGAATTCCTTCTCAGATACTGGATGGGGTGGTTCCTTTCTAGATCATCACCACTAGGAATGCCGCTCTACCGGGAATCGGGATGGGTGTATCGTAACCTATTCCCCCCCTTTCATAAAATCTACCCGTGAAAAAAAATTCATTAAGTCCCCTCTTGATTCAATTTTAAATTCAAATTTTATTGGAAGCTTTCTTTAAGTTCAAAACCAGGTGGTGAGAATCCCGTGCCGCCTCTACGGCCCGGCATCCACTGATGGTATATGATCTTAAACTATCAAGTAACCTGTCAAACGACTAAGGTGATAAACGCGGAATTGTAAATGGTCAAGTAGGCCCGCCACACAGCTAAGGCGTGTAAATGACGGAATCGTAAATGCTCACGTAGGCCTGCCAAATGGCTAAGGTGTGTAAATGATAGAATCATAGGGGTAAGTATAAAAAATGCCAAATCGTAGGGGTAAGAAAAATGACGAAATCATAGGGGTAAGAGAGAAAAAATAAAGAAAATTAACAAAAGGAAAAACACATGTAAGAGGGGGGCCCCAACTTCAAGTAGAATCTCTAAAACAACATCCCCAGTAGAGTCGCCATCTGTGCAACCATAAATTTTATCAATTCGTTGCGATGATGTGCTCACTAAAAAAAGTTGGAGTCACCACTTGGAGCTTTTGGTGACCCGTGATACCTCAAAATCGATATATGAGCACCAAGGTGCAATAATATGACTTTGATTAACCGGTCTTTGCCAAAGGCTCTTGGGTAGGGGCTTCAATTATCGATCGGGAAGGTATTAGGCACCCGATCAACCCACTCGTAAGCGGTCTCTACAATGGCTAAGTCTATGTTTACGTGTGTATAATATATATATATATATTATATAGATATATAATATATATTATATATTATAAAAGAAGGGAAAAACGAGTGGCACTTCCCCTTGCTCAAAGGCACTTTATCCTATTGAGCCCTTTGCGTTCGCTGAAATTTTGGTGGCGTAATGGCTCAATTCTAGGATAGAGAAAAAGAAAAGAAGGTAGATAAATCGAGGGGAGAGCCTGTTATTCACTGAAAAGTACCACTTTTTACCTCTTAACTTAGCCTTTGCTAGACCTTGAAGCAGACTAATAACCATTTGTTAAGTGTGTTTTATAGTTAGTAATAAAATATGCAGCTTAATACAAACTCCTTGCTTTTTGTCTCAAAAGAGAGAGAGAATACACTCAAAGATGACAACTGAGATAAAGACTAATGGAACACCTTAGTAGTGCTCACCATGATGACTCGTTGTTGCTGATCACCATTGACCAAAGTCTAACAGATGAATGAAGTTAGCTGAGAAGAGAGGAGACTGCGACAGCAGCAAGTGTAATGCACCAGAGCAGTAAAAGATAGACCTCGCAGAGTTGAGGCGCTTCCTCGCGAAGCTAAAGATGCAGTGGAAGAGGCCCTCGCACAGATATGTTGTGTAGTCAGAAGGACAGCTGAAATGACCTTGCAAAGATCTCACAGGTTAAAGTCCTCAGAATCTATGGTCGCGAAGCTCTCGCGGAGATCAAGCCTCAAAGCAGCCGCATGAAGAACACGGCGAGTCCATATGTACACTAAACAAAATGTCACCTCACGGAGTTCTCACGTAGCCCTGGAAGAGAGAGTTGCCCATAATTCTCTTCGCGCAGATCTCGCGCACTCTAAAGCCTTACCATTGACTATGCGAGCTCAGGAGCATAACTACGTGAGTACTTAGTGAGAGAGAGCTTCTGAAGCTCAACTGAGTGAGAAATCTTGGCGCTCCAGATCATCTCCGCGATAACATTATAGCGCCAGTGAACTGCTCGATCAAATGAAGAGCTAACGCGCGAGCAAGCACTTCCCACCAGCCAAAGGCAACTCTGCGAAAGCAAAATAGTTGCGCGAATGAGCTAAAAGCAGATACCAGCCCTGTAAAGCTCGGGCTCTCTACTTCTTAGTTTTAACTCAAGGACCTTTTGAGAATTTTCTAAGGCTAGGGCACACTTATCAAGGCATAGATTTTGAGGCACACATCTTGAGGCATTTGAGGGTTGTAATAGTACCACGTCTGTTAGAAAAATTTGGATTAATCTCTTTAGAGCTAAGGCCATTTTGACAGAGTATATAAGTTGTACTTAGAGTTTATTATTTTCATCTTTCCTTCATCCTCTGTCGGCGAAGAACTCTAGCAGGCTAGGGTTAGGGTTTGATCATCTCTTTTTCTTATTTTTTTTCTCTCTTAACCCAACACTTGCTAGCTAACCCCCTTGTAAGCAGCTAGGTTTAGTTTTATTACAATTTGTAATAGGTTTTTGATATACATTGGGATTCGGATGAGCAGTTGTGTACAGGCTATAGCCTGGAGACAGTTCATTGTATGTTTTGTGTTCATCAATAGATTGTCGTTTTAATGCTCAATTGAATCTAAAGATCTTATGGTTTCTTTAGATGTCTATAGCATCTTGGGACTAGGCCATTCAGTTTCTAGTAGATCTATTGCTTACCATCTGATTTCCCTTGGTTTGATAGCCCCATGGAAAGCAATGCTGGATTTGTAGAGAGATCCAGGGAGCTCGGAGGCCTGTGGACCATGGTGGTTGAGCAGTTTTCATGTTCTTTCTCAGGCCTCTATGGTATGGACAGACCAATGGGATACCTCGTGACCATTCAAGTGGACAGAGTATAGCCCTAAGGTTGTGTCCATTCACATATTTGAGAAGGATTCTTCTCACCTGCACATGAGCTTCTAGAGCCTTGTGAGAAGGTTTGTACAGGAACTGGCTCTCCTCTGTTTTACCTAGCCGACATCAGATGTTAGATATGATCTCTTTGTAGTAATTGCAGCTTGAGTTTGAGTCATTGCAGGCCGTTTGTAGCAATGACCAGCTGAATCTAAAGTCTTATTCAACCTGTTGCATGGTCCTTTTTGTGGGCACTAGTGAGCAGTTGGCCTTAGTAAAGCACTTAGGATCTTATGGGTTGGAATACCTATGGATGTCAGCCAGGTCTGTGCGCAGATTTGGGGAGCTTGTAGCACTAAAATTACATAGTGCTGCAATAGTATTCATGGCTTGATCTGGCCCAGTGGCTGGGAAAATGATCTGTCCACTCCTCTTGGATTAGTTTGGCAATGTTTGTTTTAACCAATGGGATTTGACAGATTCTATCGGATACTCTGTGACCATTAGAGTGGACAGAGTATAGCCCTAAGAGCGCCCCAAATGGCATGGGTTAAACTGGATATTTTTCCCTTGTTGAGGCTTTTAATAGCATCTCAGCAAGGAACATTGCAGAGACAGACTAAATCCGAGTTACATCGCTGCTTTAACTCTAGCTTAACCTGCTTACTTCCCATAATTGTTGTATTTTATTATGGCACACACTACCACCGTCTTCCTCTTAACCCTTTCTCTAAGATAGGGCTAAATTTTATTTATCTATTTTTAGGATTAATTTAGTGTAGTCGTGACACCCAACTCCCTTTCTTTAGGATTGTCAGATCTGTAGCAAGATCTGGAGGCCTACTATTATAGCCCATTTTGGGTTCTAGATCAATTTCTCTGTGGGACAAACTCTTACTTATCAAAACTTACTACAATGGACCCTGTATCTTGCAGGATTGTATTTATTTCAGACTTGCTGTGCTGACCCATCTCTAATTCCTCACTCTTGATTTATTCTCTCCACTATTCTTAATAAAATAACAATAAAAACTCAAAGAAAGAAGACCAACAAGTTTTTGGTTCCTCTGCCGGGGATATTGATCTTTTTAGTAGACCTGAGTTGTATAATTTAGACTAACCAATTCTTTATAACTGTGCCTAATTTAGAACAAAAAGTACTACTGATTCTTTATTGAATTTTGCAAAAATGGATAGCAGAAGAAGGGAAAAGCTAAAGTTGCAGCTAGAGTGTAGCTAGCTTTGTTTGCACTTCCTTCCCCCTAAATCTCAGTCCATTTATGTCAAAGTCCCTGTTATTTATTTAATGTAAACTGTGTAGTTGAAATTTTTACTTGAGATTCTTTGTGTGTGCTTGTGAGTATTTTCTGTACTTACTGTGGGTGTGAGTTTATGCATGGTCGAAGGTCCTTAAACCCTGAGTTGGAACCTCCAAATTTAGAGATTGAAAGGATCCTTAGACCTAGGCACACCACACAGGGCCCTACTATTGAGACTGAACCAACTACTATGGCTGAGAGGTAGAGGACATTGAAGGAATACAATGCACCTGGGGAGTACACCTCTCCCTTCTACATTCATTTTTCCTCTGTTGAGGGGAACTATGAAATTATATCCTCCACCATCAGTATGCTACCTTCATTTCATGGGCTGAATAAAGAAGATCCCTACAAGCATATCGATCGATTTTTAACCCTTTGCACTACCTTCAACATTGCTGGCTTGGGGCCTAAGGCCACTAAATTGAGCCTTTTTTCCTTTTTGATTAAAGAACAAAGCCAACACATGACTATCAAAGCTCCCAACCAACAGCATACAGTCATGGAGTGACCTTCAAACTAAATTCCTGGCAAAAATTTTCCCCATGAACAAAACAAGCCAGATGAGGACAAATATCCTGTCATTCACTCGGTCCTCAACTAAGAGTTTTAATGAAACTTGAGAAAGATTTCAGGAGATGTTAAAACAATGCCCCCACCACCAAATTCTAATGTGGTAGCTTGTTCAAGTGTTTTATCAAGGAATTAATGCCAAGAGCAGGAATATGGTGGATGCTTCCTGTGGTGGTAGCTACCTCCACAAGACAGCTGAGGAAGCATGGGAGCTATTTGACATAATAGAGGAAAATTTCATGCAGTAGGAGTCTTTGTCAAGCAATAACAGTCAGATTTCAGCTAAAATGGTGAAAGTGGCCACCCCTAGAGGTGGAATATATGAAGTGAAGGTGTAAGGTGATTTAGAGAAGAAGGTGGACAACCTGAGCTTGAAGTTTGATAAATTGATGAATGTGATGCAACCTCGGATGGTTGTACAGGTAGAGGAAGCATGTCTATTATGCAAATCCCCCACACATTCTATTCATGATTGTTCATCTGCCAATCAATTTCTAGATTTTATTTTGGAGCATGCCAATGCTGCTCAAACTTTTGGGCAGCAGCCTGCTGGATATTCTTGGAGGAACCACCCAAATCTAAGGTGGAGATAAGACTCATATCCTCAACCCTAGCAGCATCAACTGGTGTCTCCCTACAGATCCCAGCATCAGGTTAATCAAGGTTACCCACAAAGGTAAATTTTCCTGTTACCTGCCCCACAGTCCAACCAATTGGTCCTGCCCCCACAACAACCCAGATCCTCTTCATTTGAAGAGCAGATGTTGGCTTTAATGCAGAACTTGGGGAGCTTGGTGCAAACTGTCAATTCTCATGGACAGAGCATCAAGAAGATTGAGGACCAGCTGGGTCAGATTTGTAATACTATGAATAGGAGGGACAAAGGAAAATTTCTCAATCAGCCCCTAACAAATCCGAAAGGTCAATTTATGATTGGTGATACATCCTCTACTCAGGAGGAGGCAAGTGCCCAGTGATTCAAATTTTGGCAATAACTGTACCATATGTATGAAAATGCTATTTTGATTTGTGTTCTTTGGAATTCTGTGAGTTGTGTTTTTAGTAAGTTGTTGAATTGCTTGTTTTGTTGTGTCTGTGTTTACATTTTGTGAATGAATACTTGTGCATGTGTGTCATTTGAGTTTGTTGAGTGTTTAATGAAGAATGGTTGAGGTGCCCTTATCATAATTTGCATGAAATTGAGCTGAAAAGCTATTTTTAGGATTCTGCAATATTGATGAACTGATGATTGAAAATGGACATATATTTTTCACGATTGAAATGAAGTACATGTAAGAGTTTGGTGCTCATGTACAGTGGTTGGGTGCACAACAGCATGGATGCACTAACCAATGTGCTGCAATGAGCTAATAGAGTAAAGATTGAGAAGAAATGCTGTCTCGCTGAGCTGAAGAAAGCTTAAATTTACTGTGTGATCCACCACTAGGCTTCCTTGCGTGCTAAAAGCATGAGCGAAGGCTGTGAAAAATGCCTCACGGAGCTGCTTCTGCTCTGCAAACCAAATTTGTTTAAGAAGCATGGCTTTAGTGCTGTTCTGCGCGAGAGTTGCGCGAGGTCACTTTCTGAAGCAGCACAGAGCCTCGCACACTAGCACCACTGAGTCAGCTCCGCGATTCTCAATGTGAGGCAGTTTGCCCTTCAATGCACAAAATGTCTCACAAACTTAAAAGCCAATTGCGCAAAAATCCTACTCCGCGAGCACCTATAGCCAACTGCGTGAACCACAGGATTTGCTCTATAAACTCAGCGAAACCCCTCATTTTCTTCATTTCATCTGCCTGCCCTAGTTTCTGGCGCACTCAACCAGAGCTCCCAGTTCTTTCTTTCTTCTCTACCCCTTAAGCCACTCCACCTTAAGCATTTTCCTCTTCCCATTTTGTTCCCTAGCACCATTCGGTCTCTTTGAACAAGGTTTGAGGGGATTTGAGCTGCTGTGAACACATTGAGGTGGAACCCTAGCTCTTAAATGGTATGACCTCCATTTCCTCTTAGTGATGTGATTGATTTGATTTTCAGAAAAGAGTAGGGCCAAAATATAGTGTTTCGGTGTTTACTCATTGCTTTCTGCATTTTTCAAGCTCTGTGAACCCTCATTTTAAAATTTTTAAGCACCCATGGCCAAGAGTTCAAAATTCATCGATACATTGGCAGCTATGCTAGACCCTACTCCTAGTGGCAGCCCTATGGCCACTAGGAAATCTGCAAGGATTGCAGAGGCCTCCACATTAGAGACCTTTGCGGTGCCCTCACCTGGTGCTGACCGCACAATTTTCAAGAAAAAGAAGAAATTTGCCCCAAAGAAGAGGGCCAGAGAGCACCCACCTGTTGAGAGCCCTAAAACTTCAAAGAAGAAACAAATGAAGGGCAAGACTGTGGCCGATGAGGTTGCAGAGGAAGAGAATACTGAATACCTTAGGGTCCCTTATGAGTTTGTGTCGGCAATTCCGCTAGAGGCTGAAACCATTTTTGATAAAGCCTACTTTGAGGAGCTACCAGAGACCGCTGCCTCCATTGAGTATCTGACCAATGCATCTCTGCTGCCCCTGTTGAGGCCCCCAATGCAGCTGGTTTTCCCAAGGATAGTGAGATTATTCTATCAGAATATGAAGTTAAAAATGGGTGATGATGGGAACCCAACACTGCTGGTCTTAATTAATGACTTCGAGATACTGTTCAACCAGGCAGACATTAGAACAATACTAGGGACACCAGCTGGGTATAACCCTGAGTGGAGTTTGGGCCCCCTTTGACAGCCTCCATTATTAAAATTGTAAAAGAATTAACTGGAGGAATCACTGCCTCAGGAGACTTAATCAGAAAGAGAGACCTGAATCCAAAACTCAGGCTCATAGATGCAGTGTTGAGGAAAAATGTGTATTGCTTTGGTCATGAGTAGGAGAGGAGGTACCCCATAGCTGATGCCCACCTCTCATTTCACAGAAACCACTACTTGGATGTAGCCAAGTTAATTTTTTTGAGGGAATTAAAGATCTGTGTGAGAAGGTGAAGGTAAAGAAAAAACCTCAAGCCCTCCCCTACTGCAGGCTGATCAGTGCCTTGCTGCAGTTTGGAAAATACCCCTTCAAAAGGAAAGAGGAGATAGTGGCCCTGAACCCTAAAAATAGTGGAAAGAAACAATGGGATATCAGTGGCACAATGATGGAAAAGAGGGAGAAGAGGAAGAAATTATTGAGAGAAGCAGCCCCCACAATTCAGGAAGCTGCTACTGCTGCTTCTACTGTTGAGGCAGAAACCTTTGTTGAGCCAGCTAGGCCCCCAATCTCATTGCTAGCACATACCCCCTCCCCCTCAGCTTTATCTACACCCATTGCCCCACCACCTCCACCCTTCATCCAGACATCACAACCCCTCATAAGCATAGTACCCTTACCTGAGTCTATCTCCCCACTCACCACAACATTAACCACCCCAATCTTACCACCAACCATGATAACCACTGCCACCCTTACCCCCCTTTTCAGCTCATACCAGCCCCCCTGTAAAAATTGCCTACACTAAAAATAAGAAAACTCACAAAAGGCAAAGCACTCCATGTACCCCAGCCCACCTACATTTCCCAAACTAGTCCAATCCCTGATACCACCTTCATTCCAGACCCAATACCCACAACCTATACACCAGAACCCCACACCTTTGACACCCTCCAGCAGTTCATTGAAACATCCCCACCTTTTGTACCTATCCCTAGTGAGCCATTTTTAAGAGAGGAATTTTCCACTATGATGTCTACTATCCTAGGGGACATCAACCTAGAGTATCCCCCTCTCCCAGACTCACATCCTCCCCACACTTTACCCCACCACATGAACCACCACAAGCCACTACCTTCACTCATCGACCCACATCTCCCTTCCAACCAGTTTCACCTATCCAACCCACACCCAATACCATTCCAGACCTCTTACCCCAAATCCTACACCTCTTACTTTCCCTACACTCCTAAATGTTGGCCAATACCCAAACCCAATCCTCCATTGCAGCCAACCTTGAAACCATTACCCCCACCCTCCTCAATCAATCCTTTATCCAAGCTAGCCTGCAGTCAATCCAGCCCACCTTATCCCTATTATCCCTTCCTTCACATCAGCCACCTACTCCTGTAGTTACCATGGCCTTCACCCAGACTGACCCTACACCTGAGCCTCTTCTTACTCCCATTTCCTTACCACTTCCTTCACTGCCTGCTATTTCACCTGCTGTGGCAACTTCCAATGCTGCCACTAATGTGGAGGATTTACTACCCACCTATTTCAAGGCAGTTCAAACAGACCCTGAACCCCAGCCTCAACCTGAACCTCCAGCTGCACCTCCCCATACCACCCCGTCTCTACTTTTGGCTGGCCCTTCTTCAAGTCAGGCAGCTCCCCTATTTCTTGTCTCTTATTTTTTCATTCCTCCTTACTCTACCCTCTTTCATGCCATGCAAGCCAATCCTTACATCAAAAGAGATGTTATTCGAGGCCTGACTATTATTAAACAGTCCTACGAAAATAGGATTAATCTCCTGAAAGGGGATATCGAAAAGTTTCTGCAGGACATCGCGAAGGGCTGCAAAAAAATGTTGTCTCTATATAAAGCCCAATAGAGTTTGGCTACACAAGAGAAGCTTAATACTGAACAAGAGAAAATGGCTGTTGCAACTGAAAAATTGAGAGCTGATGCATTAGAGAAAAGGTTGACTGCCTCTAAGGAGATCATGGCACTCCTTATTGCCCAAGCTGAATTGGCTGAACAAAAGGCTGAAATACTTGAGAGGCAACTAGCTGTAGCAACTGGAAGAGTACCCCCTCTACCTGAAGAGCAAAAGAAAGTCAAAGGAAAAGGAGTTAAAATTAAGGATGAACCACCTGGCACTTAGATGATTGGTGTTTGCACATATTTAGAGTTAGGAGTAGTCTGTTGTAAATACATTTTCTGATATAATGAACTTTCTTTTTGTTACTTATGTTTACCTATTACTTTATTTCATTTTTATTTGTCTGTTTGTGTATTTGTTAACGTGTTGTGCGTTTATTTCTTGATTTTCTTTGCTTTAGTGTAGTGTTATATATATCTCTGTTTGTTACCTGCCGCACAACCATTGTCCTTTGAATCAGTGAGGACACTGCTCCTCATAGGTTTGGGGGTGTGGCAGGTTCTGCCAATGAAGTAGTTAACCCAAGTACAGCAGAGTCAAGTAAGTGAAAATAGGAATGGAGCCATGTTTATCTAGGAATCATGAAAATTAAAGAAATTTAAAATTTTTGTAGACCTTTAGGCATTACAAACTGTTAAATTTTAACTTTTCCATGATGTGAACACCTTGTAAACTCACTTGTATCAGTACTGAGTGAATCATTAAAAAGAGAAAAAGGTAAGGACATACTTAAAAGTTCAATGGAAGACTATAACCAGTGAGAGTTGGGCCTACAAAAATTTTTCTAGCTCTAAGGATTGGCTGAGGCAATGCTCTCACTAGAAGTTAGGCACCTCCAAGTTGAAACAACTGACAACACTCATGAAACCTAGGAAAGTATCAAGGCCTTCTCTTGGACAGTTTGAGCTTAAATAGACTAAATCCTAATCAGCTGCCCTTGTGCACACACCTGTTGAGCCTTAATTTCCAATTTTCTTCAAAATACACTTGAGTACTTGCACCTAAACCTATGGACCTAATTTAAACCTACCCCCACTCTAAGAATTCAGAAGGTAAAGGAGAAGGAGCTAAAGATGGACAAGATAGGGTCAACATTGGGTGAATGGAGAAGAGATACCTAAAGTTGAGCAGTGTAGCAGTTGAGGAAAGAGGTGGCAAGTCACAAACATAAAAATAAAAATAAAAATAGAAAAAAATACAAGAAAAGAAAGAAAAATAATAATGAAGTGGAGCGAGAGAGGAGTCAAGAGGAAAAGTTCATTGGAAAAATCAAAATGAAGAGGAGAAGCTGGCCACTTCAAGTCTAAAAAATTTGAAAGAAAATGAAAAGGCACTGAACTAAAAATGGGTGAAGTCAGGAATCATCTCCTTCACTGACTGATTTCTCAACTTTGAATCCCTTTTCAACCTTACATTCTTTCTAAGCCACTTCATAAGCCACATTACAACCCAGTTAAAGACCTTGTGATCCAAAGTTGAATGTGCTGACATGAAGAAACAAGGAGTTGTCCAATCTATGGTGAGAATATGCCAATGATGCTAGGACTTTGGTGCTTTGCCTATGCTCATGCTTACAGACCCATTTGGGGGTTGTAACTGCTCTTGAGCTTGAGAGGAAATGAAACCCTCAAGGTCCCTTGTGAGAGTATACCCTGGTGAGCATTGGGTCTGATATTGAATGTATTAGGCATGACCTATAACCTGATTTTTGAATTAATGATGAGCTCAGTGCTGACATACATATGTTGTCCCCCTTGTGAACTAATTGGAAATGTTGTGCACTCATGTAGAGGTTGTGATGATTAAATGTCTGTGCTTTTCATGTCTAAATTCCTCACATTTTTATTGAATCAAAGGTGAACTGATGCTCTATTTCTTGACAGTTGACTTGATAATGTTGCACCTTTGTTAACTATTTCATTGAGAAGTTTGTGGGTATCTTCACTGAAAACCCTCAGGATACTTCACTCCTCCACTAGGGATCACCTAGGGGTTTAAAAGGCTTGGTACATATGCTAAATGTATCCATGCTCCCTACTAAAGTGGCATTTCAATTCTTAGAGTAGTTATTTTAATTTTTCCTTTGCTCAGGGACTAGCAAAGATTAGGTTTGGGGGTGTGTTATTCACTAAAAAGTATCACTTTTCATCTCTTAACTTAGCCTTTGCTGGACCTTGAGGTACACTAATAACCATTTGTTAAGTGTGTTTTGTAGTTAGCAATAAAATGTGCAGCTTAATACAAACTCCTTGCTTTTTGGCTCAAAAGAGAGAGAATAAAAGAGAGAGAATACACTCAAAGATGACAGTTGAGACAAGGCCTAATGGAACACCTTGGTAGTGCTCACCATGGTGACTCATTGTTGTTGATCACCATTGACTAAAGTCTAGCAGATGAATGAAGTTAGCCAAGAAGAGAGGAGATTGCGACAGCAGCAAGTGCAATGCACTAGAGCAGCAAAAGATAGACCTCGCAGAGTTGAGGTGCTTCCTCGCGAAGCTAAAGATGCAGTGGAAGAGGCCCTCGCGTAGATACGTCGAGCAGTCAGAAGGATAGCTGAGATGACCTCATGAAGATCTCGCAGGTTAAAGTCCCTAGAATCTATGGTCATGAAGATCTCACTGGTTAAAGTCCCCAGAATCTGTGGTCGCAAAGCTCTCGTGGAGATCAAGCCTCAAAGCAGCCGTGCGAAGAACACAGCGAGTCCATATGTACACTGAACAAAATGTCACCTCGAGGAGTTCTCACGTAGCCTTGGAAGAGAGAGACGCCCAGAATTCTCTTCGTGCAGATCTCACGCACTCTGAAGCCTTACCATTGACTATGCGGGCACAGGAGCATAACTGCACGAGTACTTAGCGAGAGAGAGCTTCTGAAGCTCAATTGAGTAAGAAATCCTGGCGCTCCAGATCATCTCTGCGACATCATTACAGCGCCAGCGAACTGCGCGACCAAATAAAGAGCTAACACGCGAGCAAGCACTTCCCACCAGCCAAAGGCAACTCCGCAAAGGCAAAGCAGCTGCACGAATGAGCTAAAAGCAGATACCAGCCCTGCGAAGCTTGGGCTCTCCACTTCCTAGTTTTAACTTAAGGACCTTTTAGGAATTTCCTAAGGCTCGGGCACACTTTTCAAGGCATATATCTTGAGGCATTCGAGGGTTGTAACAGTGCCACATTTGATGGAAAAATTAGGGTTAATCTCTTTAGAGCCAAGGCCATTTTGACAGAGTATATAAGCTGTACTTAGAGTTTATTATTTTCATCTTTCCTTCATCCTCTGTCGGTGGAGAACTCTAGCAGGCTAGGGTTAGGGTTTGATCATCTCTTTTTCTTATTTTTTTCTTTCTTAGCCCAACACTTGCTGGCTAGCCTCCTTGTAAGCAGCTAGGTTTAGTTTCATTGCAATTTATAATAGGTTTTTGGTATACATTGGGATTCAGATGAGCAATTGTGTACAAGCTGCAGCCTGGAGACAGTTTATTGTAAGTTTTGTGTTCATCAATGGATTGTCGTTTTACTGCTCAATTGAATCTAAAGATCTTATAGTTTCTTTAGATGTCTATATGATCCATATATTTGAGACTAGCCCATTCAATTTTTAGTAGATCTATTACTTACCATCTGATTTCCCCTGGTTTGATAGCCCCATGGAAAGCAATGCTGGATCTGTAGCGAGATCCAGGGAACTTGGAGGTTTGTGGATCATGGTGGTTACAACAGTTTTCATGTTCTTTCTCAGGCCTCCGTGGTATGGACAGACTAATGGGATACCCTGTGAACATTCAAGTGGACAGAGTATAGCCTTAAGGTTGTGTTCATTCATATGTTTGAGAAGGATTCTTCTCCCCTGCACATGAGCTTCTAGAGCCTTGTGAGGAGGTTTGTACAGTAATTGGCTCCCCTCTGTTTTACCTAGCCGACATCAGATGTTAGATTTAGTCTCTTTGCAGTAATTACAGCTTAAGGCTGAGTCATTGCAGGCCATTTATAGCAATGACCAGCTGAATCTAAAGCCTTATTCAACCTGTTACATGGTCCTTTTTGTGGGCACTAGTGAGTAGTTGGTCTTAGCAAAGCACTTAGGATCTTATGGGTTGGAATACCTATAGATGTCAGCCAGGTCTGTGCGTAGATCTGGGGAGCTTGTAGCGCTGACATTACATAGTGCTGCAATAGTATTCATGGCTTGATTTGGCCTAGTGGCTGGGCGAATGATCTGTCCACTCCTCTGGGTTAGATTGGCAATGTCTGTTTTAACTAATGAGATTTGACAGACTCTATTGGATACCCTGTGACCATTAGAGTGGATAGAGTTTAGCCATAAGAGCGCCCCAAATGGCATGGGTTAAACCGGATATTTTTACCTTATTGAGACTTTTAATAGCATCTCAACAAGGAACACTGCAGAGACAGACTAAATCTGAGTTACATCATTGCTTTAACTCTAGCTTAACCTGCTTACTTCCCGTAATTTTTGTATTTTATTTTGGCATACAGTACCACCATCTTCCTCTTAACCCTTTCTCTAGGATAGGGTTACATTTTATTTATCTATTTTTAGGATTAATTTAGTGTAGTTGTGACACCCAACTCCCTTTCTTTAGGATTGTCAGATCTGTAGCAAGATTTGGAGGCCCACTATTATAGCCCATTTTGGGCTCTAGATCAATTTCTCTGTGGGACAAACTCTTACTTATCAAAACTTGCTACATTGGACCTTGTATCTTGCAAGACTGTATTTATTTCAGACTTGTTGTGCTGACCCATCTCCAAGTCTCCACTCTTGATTTATTCTCTCCACTATTCTTAATAAAATAGCAGCAAGAAACTTGAAGAAAGAAGACCAACACAGCCGGAGCTCTCGGGCCCTTGAAGCACCATTATAGATCTTCGCACGAGAGCGACACCGATGAACTTCTGACAACACTATGGGTCAGAGAAGGGTTCTAACTTCTAAGGTTTTGAAGGATTGATGGTTAGGAATGATGGTTTTGATGGATTAAGGCTTTAAGCTTTGGAAAACTTAGGCTTAGGCAAATGAGGGAGAAAATTAATAGAGTGTCTTCTCTTGGAAATTTCAAAAGATGGCTTAAACAAGGTTGGGTAGGTCTCTATTTATAGAGGAAGGGAGTATTAGGGAGGTTTTTAAGTTTTAATTGGGTAATAGGAAATCTAAGGTTTTTGGGCTTTTGGGAGCTTGGATAGGTGGAAATTTAGTTTTAATGGTAGATGATGGGGGTACTGTCTTAAAGAAACAAACCTTAAAGTCCGGGATGGTCTATAAGTCAAACCCCCAAAATTAAAAAGCTCATTTTGGGGCCAAAGAAGTTCATTCTCAGGCTGGAAGGAGACCAATTTGGCCTTGCATTTATAAAGTATACGCTAGGCTAAATCTGGGGATTTTTGGACTAGCGTATTCTTTATATACGCAAGTATAAAATCCTGCACTTTTCTGCTTTTTTCAAAATGCCATAACTTTTGATATATCACTCGGAATGAGGAGATTCTTAGCTGGTTGGAAATATGGGAGCCTCTACTTTCCAATGGTATATGAATTAGCTCTAGAAGAGGTATGTAAAAACTTTGGCACTCCTCTTTCCAACCACTATTCTTGTTGGACTTTCTAAGGGTTTGGGAAGAGTTTAAGGGTTCGGGTTGATTCCTAAGGGTTTGAGATGATTCTTAAGGATTTTGGGATGATTTATAAGGGTTTGAGAAATGCTTTTAGAAGTTCAGGGGTACGCCTTTCTCAAAGTATGGGTCAATCGAGCCTTGGGCCAAATTTGGGTGTCTACAGCCACCTAAAATGGTGCACATGCTCATTGGAAAATCCTGCATTTTTCCCTATGACACCTAAGTCAGGGGTGTAGATTGACTCTCTTAGATCTCGAGTTTAAGATCGAATTGAGACAAGGTGAACCACCTCTTATTTTTAGTCACCTTCACATCTAACGGACGAAATTTACCGAAAAATATTTTAGTAAAAGTTATGTACTATTGAATAATTTTTTAAAATCAAAACCTTTATTAAACTTGAAAAAATGGTCATGTTGACCCTATGTTTGACCTCAAAATGGTTCAAACCATTGAGAGATTTGAATAGAAACCCCTCTTCGTTCATAAAACACACTATACAATTATAAAATTTGATCGCACGAAACCCGTGTTTCGGACTCATGGACCGCACCTCAATCTTTGTCAGCGTGTTATTAAGGCCTGATGCATTCAGACCGTCATTTCATGTGTGGATTATTTCACATTTAGAAAAATCTTAGTAGGTGAAAAAGTCTTCATTTTCACTGATCTAAAGTCCACTAGAAATTTAGCTTTGAAAACTTTCACGAATCTCAAGATTCGCAGATTTAGATTCATGGCTATGACATGCCATTTGAAAATTTTGGGTATAAGACTACTTTCATAAAATTGGGCCATCACCCACACACATAAGGTCTGGTCTACCAACAATATGGGTCATTCAAGACCCCAATAATCACAAAGGTCCATGGAACACCACACGTGTGCCCGTCTAGTCAGTGAACCCTTAATGACCCATATACCTTAAGTACCTAAACGTGTGTTTTGAGAAACCACAAGCCAATCTTCAAGGATGGGCCCAACCCACCTTCTAAATCTTAATAGACTCATTAGATGCATCATCTATCCATGCTATGAGGCATGCATACACCGATGAGACGATCTTGATCATGAATTGATGAACATTTAGTTAATAGTCTAAATGATCAAACTAATATAGAAAATCATGAGAGACCCAAACGCCCATTATATTGATGACAACAGTATGAGTAAATTGATCTAAACTTGACCATGTTTACCTTAAAATGTGTGTATCAAAGATCTGACAGTCTATAAGTGATTCAGTCATTCTGAGACTAAATTTTATCAGAATCATATAAATGACTAGTCCGTTTTTATCAGATCGAGAAGATCGATCTAATGATAGGGCCATGCAATGATTTACACGTGACCTCTTTATCTCTCTCCTTTAGCGGTAAGTTGAGTATCTCTAGGAGACTCTAAAACACTTTCTTGCCTGATTAAGACCTTAGGTCTCCATCCAACGTCACGAGTCAAAAATTGACTTTTATTGTAGCTTATAACTGACCTGTGATCTGCTCACTAACATTTTTCTTCTTATATATTACTTGTTTGACTTTTACACAATTATTAATAGTATAAGTTTCTTTTATAATTGGGATTTAATTGTCGGAATATGTTGTTGGGTTTATATAAGATGCATATTCTATTAAGTATTTTCTTCGACACTACATTACATTCATATCATAGAAATACGATAGGGCATATATACGATACGATAAAATAATAAGATATGACACTCGAATTTTAAGCCTTCGTCATAGTGGGGTTCATTTCACGATCACGTGAAATTTGGAATGTAGGCATCCATTGTCACGCCTCAGCCCCTGACCTTGTACGCCGGGCGGCTCTCATGCCCCGCACGTTTAGATTTCAATTTCATATTCATTTTCCAAAATTCAATTAAATCATGGATCGGTCAACTTCTTTTTTTTTTTCTTCTAAAATATTACAGGAAATATTTTTGCGAAAGGTTTTCTTTTCTTTTCTCATTCTCGTTAACCTGATCGGGTAAATTCAATTTTCAAGCTTTTAATGTAAAAATAATCCTACTTCTCGCAGAATTATAAGTAAGACAATTAGAAATGTAGTTCCAAAAGGTTCAACTTCCAAAATAAATATTTACAAAAAGTCCAATAACAATAACACATCTATGATTTCAAAAGTACTGGACTGAACAAAAATAAAAAAGAAAGGAGAAAGATCCTGTCAAAAACAACATGTGAACTAGTCACATGTGTGTTGTCACGCCCCTCAGTCTTCCCCCGGCTTCGCTTGTCGCGATCTGCGGTGCCGAGCCGGCGCGACCACGCCGTACCGATATCGATTATTCGATTACTTTCAAGACACTATAAAAAATAAGACTATTAGAGGTAGTTTTTTGCTGTAAAAACTGCCGCTATTAACAAAAAAACTATTGAAGGCTATTAAGACTATTAGAGGCAAGGGTATTAGTGACAATTTTTTTGTGAATAGCGGCAGTTTTTGGCTGCCGCTAATTGTCTTATTTTCTGTAGTAAGACTTTACTTTGATTTCATAATTCATTTTCCAAACTCGGTTAAATCAGGATTCAACTAATATATTTTTTCTAAAATATTTTGGGAAAGGTTCTTCATGGAAAACTTACTTTTCATTTTCAATATACTTGCAGAAATGTATTTAAATACTTTTTCATTTATTTCCCCATTCTCTCTAACTTGATCGGGCAAATTCTATTTTATGACTATTATCGTAAACTAATCCTACATAACGTGGGATCATAATAGTCACGCCCCTCGCCTCTCGGCCTCCCCCACCTGGGCCTCGCACCTCGCGATCCGAGAAGGGCGGCCCGATAGCACACGCCTCTGCTTTCGATAATTCGAGCATTTCCATTTCTTTTAAAGATTTAATCCATTTCCCAACTTGGTTAAATCATGATTCAATTCATGTCATTGTGCCATATATATAGTTTCTTCTAAAATGTCGCAGGACAATTTTTCACATATTTGTGGAAACATTTTTATTTCATTTTCAAAGTAGTTGCGGAAGTTAATTGAACACTTTTCATTTAATTCCCATTCTCGTTAACTTGATCAGTAAATTTGATTTTTATGACTTTATCCTAATTAAATTCTACTTAATGCAGAATCATAAATAAGACAATTTAAAGAGATTTCCACAGAGTTTATGTCACCCCCCCAGCCCCTGGCATTGCACGTTCAGAACCATGAGCAGGGTCGACGCGACGCGCCTAGATTTTTGGTGTTCAATATCGAAGATTTTCTCCCAAATCAAAGGAAAATATAAAGTTTATTTATTGCAAAAAATCTCATTTTCTTAACTTGATTAGTTTTCAAATTCGATCATTCATTTATTAGGAAAATACGAGTTCCTTTGAAAATTTCTAGTTGGTGTGGAAAGACAAGTTAAAACAAAAGTGTGCGCTGCTTCAATCAAAATAAATTCAAAGTCCAATATTTATAATGAGACCAATGGTTTTATAAAATGATAAACCAAACTGGTCTTAAACAAAAGTAAATCAACTGCACAAAGCAAAAATCTAGTGTAAGTGTCACATGGTCCATCCACGTATGTGCTAGGTCCTTCTAAATCTTTTCCTGGCCGTTCCATCTAGCTTTCACTGGGCGACGTCTATCCTGTCTCTAGACATTTTGTCATGAAACAACGTAAGTGGTGAAGCTTAATAAAGTATTAGCTAGATTTATCATTTAAATTCTAGTAAGCTTTCATAATTCATTCAAGGTTTTCGGTCAAATTTCATCAGTTATCTAATTGAATCAATAATGCTATATCCATATATCTCAGTTCCAAATCCATAAATCTATCCTATCAATGACTCATTAGGTACTAATGAGGCAATGGAGACAATGTTCAAGATTCATTCAATTCAAAGTGATCATTCAATTTTCAAATTCAAGACTTGTTCAATCATAAATTCCAATTACCAATATCAATAAAGCAATGTCAAGTTTGATTTCCAACAATCTATTCTATCAGTACAAATTCTACAAGTAACAACAGTAACATATCAAATTCAAATACTAATCTACCATTCAAACAATGTCATAAAAAAATATCAAGTTGCTTTATTGCAATTTAATCATAGTTTATTCATTTAACTTATTGTTCTGATATGCTATCACAAAATTAACGCTATTAGGTAATTAATTTAATGTAGTTAGTTTGTTGATTTATTAATGTCTTTTAAATTATTTTGGTTGGATACCAAATACCAACCATGGTCCAAGATTCAAGATTCAAATGCCAATGTTGCGCAGACAGAGGCTGGAAAACTCCTCCATTTAGTCAATCAAGACAAGGATCAATGACCCTATTGGTCTAACGAGACCCAATCCTCCGCTGACGTTCCAAACTCGTCTGAATATGAGTCACTCATAATGCCCGTTCGCAAGAACAGTGGTCAGCTATGCGAGATTTTCAAGTTCAAGATAGTATCATCTTTTCACTTTCGAAGTTTCAGGATTCGTTATCGAATAGTTAATCCTCAAAATTCAATATTCAGAATTTCCATATTCAAAGTTCAATATTCAAGCGTACTTCTTTTAGAAGTCCAATAACCTAATTCCATATCAAAATCCCGTTTACGGGTTTCGGGTTTAGATTCAATTACCCATTGCGGGTTCAAGTTCAAGATCCCATTTTGGGTTCAAAATTCAAGTATACTTCTTTTCAAAAGTTCAAGTTCAAAATCCCATTTCGGGCTCAAAATTCAAGTATACTTTTTCTTAGAAGTTCAAGTTCAAAATCCCATTTCAGGTTCAAATTCAAAGTTCAAATTTGGTATTTCATGTTTCATATTCAAGATTCAATATTCAATATTCAAATAACCCATATGCAGGGGTTCATATTCAAAGTTCACATTACATCAAGTATTTAACGATTCGTTCAATCTTCGGATTCAATCTCAATCTATATAACAAATCAATAATTTAATCGGTGTCGGGTTTCAATACGAGTTCCATCAAACATTGATTTCAAATCAAATATCGGTTTCAAATCAAATACTGGTTTCAAATCAAATACGAGTTTCAATCAATATCGGGTTCAGATTCAAATACGAGTTCCATCAAATATCAGTTTCAAATCAAATATCGATTTCAAATCAAATACGAGTTTCAATCAATATCGGGTTCGGATTCAAATACGAGTTCCATCAAATATTGGTTTCAAATCAAATATCGATTTCAAATCAAATACGAGTTTCAATCAATATTGAGTTCGGATTCAAATATGAGTTCCATAAAATATCAGTTTCAAGTCAAATACGAGTTTCAATCAATATTGGGTCCGGATTCAAATACGAGTTTCGTCAAATACCGATTTCAAATCAAGTACGATTTCAAATCAAATATCGGTTTCAAATCAAATATGGTTTTATTCATTATCGGGTTCAAATTCAATAATTCAACAATTCAGTCAAGTTTCATGTCCAATTCAATTAGTCCAAATCCTCGGTTCTATCACATTAATTATTGTAAATATTTTGATCCCATACACATAATGGGATTGCTAGGCATACTGATTTTTTGAATCAGTTGACACTGTACTTAGTACTGTCGTAATTCAAAGTCCATCATGGACATACATTTCATAAATAATTTAGTAGAGTTATGGAAGAAGTCTATCTCTAAATTTTTTTCAAACAAAATTATCAAGTCAGAATCAATGTCAATTACTGGTTGCACACAGATAGTGTGTAAACTATGTCTTCGACCAATATGAGTTATTGGTGATCTACCTAGGGTCATTTATCTTAGAATTGGTCAAGCTTTGACTAAAAGTTTAATATTACAAAACTGATTCTCTTATCTCATATCTAGTACTTTTCCTTAATTTCTCAATTTAAGGTACAGATTCAAGCCGTTGTCCATTTCAATTTTGACTGGGTGTCGTTAATCGAGGTCACAAGTTTATAAATCAAAGACACTAAGTACCAAAAGTTCATTACTTATATCGGGCCCCTTGTTCGGTCCACTGGTCGAGTCACTTTTAGGTTCTCACGTCCAAATTAGCCTTAAGATTTCTAGAGAGTATAGTATAAAACTCTCCTATATTTTCATAGGTGTCCATAACAAATGAACCACCTAATTAACGATGATATTGGATCCTCATTGGGTTCATCATTGTCCGTTTGGGCCTCATGAGTTGGGCTAAATAGGATCTTATTGACAATCAATTCGGGTCTTTAACATGTCTCCACATTTTCGATCTTATTGAAGATGAATTGGGCCTCATTGGGTTCATCATTGTCCATTTGGGCCTCTTGAGTTGGGCTAAATAGGATCTTATTGACAATCATTTTGGGTCTTTAAGATGTCTCCACATTTTCGATGTGGGTGCTTCTTGTCTTTAGTGGGTGTCGCTAGTAATGGACCAGCAGACCTTTAAATAGGGAAATCAGGTTCAAACCATCTATCCATTGCTTTAGACCCCTTATATCGAATCATTCCGAGTCCTAAATCGGAAGGGGTCCAGTTTCCTAGGGAAATTCTTTTTTTAAGTGTGGGTGCTTTCAAATTTTGAGGGGTGCCAATAGCAGTGGCCTACTCAAGTTCTAAATAAGGACATCAGGTCCTAAGTTATCTTAGAATATTTGTTTAGGCCCATGGGTTGGGCCGTATCGGGTTTCTAGACCCTAATTGGTCTAATTCCAAGAGTTCAGGTTTTTAGGCCTCTACAGGTCCCATCTCGAATGATCAAACTTGTGGTCAATCATCTGAGATTTTTAATCAAGGGTTGTCGGTGGTTACCGAGACCAAATAGTGATCATCGGTGATATCTATGCTGCGGGAGGGAAAGTCAATGTTTTGAGTTTATCCCTTCAAAATTAACTATTTCACTAAGGGTTTTTGACCCTTAGTCGGTAATCAGGTCGTTGTTTTCAGTTCTGTTCGAGTTTTCTGACAATTCAAAAACTTAGTGATAGAGGACTGGGAACCTCATCTTTCACAAGTAATGATACTCAAAAATACGATCAGACGTGATCGTGGTCATTGATTTACCGAATTGGTTTTTGACCAATTCGTATATCAGGCCAGATTTCCAAGTCTCCGGTAATCCTGTCGTAACTTTCATTTCTGAGATCGAAATGAAGAGAATTAGAGCTTGTTGGAAAACTCTTCAAGTTATCTATGTTTTATATATTTTTGATACTAAAAATGTCGAGAGCATGATGGAATCATGGCCATTTGATAGGATGTCCAACAATGGTCATGGTAGTTACCACTTGACATAGTCTCGTACCCTTATTTTTCGGGTTTTCTATTCATCTAAATCGATCGAATCAGAGGTCGAATCTTTAGATGAATTCAATATTTTTATAAGTTTATTTTCCTAGAATTTTATAGAATTCTTAGGGTCACCGTGGTCCATGAAGTGCGGGCTCCAAACTGGGTCATTTTTCGGCCATATCGGCCTTCTAAGAATCAATCTTTGACTCGATCAACTAAGGTCAACCATCTTGGTTATAGGTCATCAGTGACCATTTAACCTTATTTGTGATCATCAATAGTCACAACATCCATGGATTTGAGGAGAAATTCAAAGTTTGACTTACTCAATTCATTTAATAAATTTCATATAAGGGCATCGGACCCTTGTCGGTAATCGGGCTGCCATTTTAAATCCCGATTGAATTTTGGAGCGATTGTAAAACCCAGTGAAAGATGACTGATAGCATCATCTTTCACAAGTTATGTCATTCAAAATTTTGACCAGACTTGATCAAGTCCATTGATTTACAGTACATGCTTTTAATTTAACTAGTCATCAGACCATATTTTAAAGCCTTGGAACATCGACCATAACTTTTGTTGCCGGTGTCCGAATCGGGCGAGTGAGAGCTCGTTGGAAAGCTATCAAAATTCTCTAAGATGTTTCGATACATTATAAATGCTAAATATATTAGGATCATGATAGAAACAGAGCCATTTGATCAACTATTCGATAGTGGTCACTAGATGTGCCACATAGAACGGATTTCTGTGTTCTCAGACTCTGAATTTTCTACCGATCAAATGACATCGAATCAGGATCTAAAATTTTATACAGTGGTGATACACTGATAAAACTTCATCATAGGATTTTTACAGAATTCTAGGTATGCGGGCCTTTTTAAAGTTCGGGCCCATAAACGAGGTGTCATCATTAATCAAGGGGTGCCTCTAATAATTTCTTTTTAAAACATTTTGGGCTGTTTCATAGCTTAGAAATTCAACTAAGGCTTACTGGGCCATGGGCCGGCATGGCCCGGTAGTCGGTTCCTTTTAAAATTTTACATATTCCTAGTGGTTGGGCTTTTGGGCCATCTAAAGGTCCAGTCTAAGATTTGGTTGACCAAGTCAACTCAAGTCCCATTACATATTATCCTCACAGTGGTCACTGTGATCTGGTACTACCCAGATGGGAACTTTTCTCAAGGTAAAGTCAATGTTTTGACCACATTCTTTTAAATTGCATATTTTTCACAACTATACCGAACACTTTGCAGAAAATCGCTCGCCATTTTCAACTTCGATCTAATTTTGAGTTCTACAAAAACGGGGTGAAAGAGTGTCGGTAGCCACATCTTTCTAAGGTGGTGGCACCCAAAAATATGATCAGATTTGGTCATGGTCGACAGATTACAAAGACTTGTACTCCTTTATCAGGTTATCGAACCAGATTTATTGGTCCTTAGGGTCGGGTCTGTAACTCTTAGTGCCGTTATCAAAGTCGCGCACTTAACGGCTTTCTGTAAAGCTCAAGGGAGTTGTCTATAGATTCTTTTTATATTTTAAAGGTAAAAATTCAAGGGATCATGATGGAATCAGGTCCATTCAATCAGAGGCTAGGTCTAGTTACTGGCTGGGTGCCATGCGACACAATTTCGTGTCACAATTCTCCAGATTTTCCAGTCGGTAATTCTAGTGAAATTATTCCTTGAAATTTCACAAAAGTCTTAGGGATAGATTGAGGTTTGACCTTGATTTATCCTAGATTTTTCTGAAGGGGTCTTGTTCATGAAAATCATGGCTCTTTAAGGGCTCAAATTTCTGGTGCAACAGGGCAAATTTGTTGCCTCTTGCTCCGAGTGCCGTAAAGTTCAAACTACGAGGAGTCTGGGTATGAAATTCTAACTGGGTATCGGGACCGATTAAATTATTTAACTTAATTTTTCAAGAAATTTTTAAAATTTGTTTTAGTTTATTTTTCTCTTTGGTTTGAGAGTAAACTGTTGTGGGCTACAAGGCCTACAAGTTTGGGCCATTGATGGGGTCCACCTAGCGGTCTATCTCATGCCACAACAATTTGGGTCTTGGTCTAGGATGATTCCAGGTTAGTCCCAGATCCATTGAGGTCTCATTTCAGCTTCATCCCATCAATTTAATCGATACGAATTGCTTGCCGGTACTACCCTATTTGCTGGGTATCGTTCTATCTAGCAAATTTGGGTTAGCTTGGAGAGCCGTTCGATCAAACCTAATTTTTTTGGGAGCGATCCTATTTTTCAAATCCTTTTATTTTCGGAAATCAGTTTTACAAAAATCAAGCTTTTCACAACCGTTTTCGATCATATTTTAAAGATCTATCCGCTACACGTGCCAGGGCCTAATTGCCCGAAATTCCGGGTTTTCATCGATAACAATCAATTACCGTTGATCATTAATGATCAACATTGGTCATGAACTTCCATAGTTGGAAATCTCATCAGACCACAAGTCAGTCAAAATTGTCAAACTTCAATCGATCGACCATCTAGTAGTTTCGATCAATGTTAAACCACATAACAACCGTACATCAAGATTTTGGCTATACAAGCATCTAGCACCGTTCATGTTTTCACGATTAAATGTCGAGATATAATCACACATTTCCAGAATTCACTAACCTATCCAAACGCATCAGTGGGTCATGATTTTCATGATCAAATCCACATAATCAAACAAGCTCTATGCATTTATACTACACATCACAAGGAATTCAATCAATTCTAATTTAAATCAATCATGGCCATCCAATCATACTATCATTAAAACTAGTAAATTAATTAAAATTTTCTGAGATGAAATCCCAGAAAACTCAGTAAATTCCAGTCATTAATATGCTCTGAATCTTAAGTCTAATTTTATGAAAAGTAGGCAAGATTCAATACTACACTACATGTAGACTATCTATCATTATGCAATCTATGACCATTAATTTCTATCATGATCAAAACTAAAAAATTATGGGAATTTTTTTGAGATTCCACATAGATTTTTCATCTAAAATTTAACTAATAGCAGGATACAAATTCCATTATTATACTCTGAAAAGAAATAGCACAAATTGAAACTATACTACACAATATTCTAGCTATCAACATGCATCTATAGCCATTCAATTAGCCTTAAAATAAGTGATCAGAAATTTAATTTCCTGAGATCAAAACCAACCAATATCATTCATAAAACACACAAATATTATCCATAAGGTCCATTTAATTTAAGTGGTATAGCATGGAGATATAAGGTTTAAAAATTTCAAGTCTCTACACAATGATGAACATAGTTCATCTTTGACCAATCTAGACCATTAGATGGGCTTTCATGATCATTTTGATCACATGAATAACATCCAAATGTGCTGGTCAAGCTATATTTCAGAAAACTAAAAGAACTTCAAACAAAAAATCCAATTGCTTTTACAAAAATTCAAGATAAATCAAAGAAAATCTTACACTATGTAGTCTTGTCAAGTTGACCAATCTAGACCGTTGGATGGCCTTGCATGATCATTTTGATCACATGCATGGCATCCAAATGTTATGGTAAAAATATTCTTTCAGAAAATTCAAAAAGTTTTAAACCAAAAATCAATTTCTTTTACAAAAATTCAAGAAATCCAAGAAAACTCCTACACTATATAGTCTTGGTCTAGTTGACCAAATCTAGACCATTGGATGACCTTGCATGATCATTTTGATGACATGCATGACATCCAAATGTTCTGGTCAAACTCTCATTCCAGAAATTTTTTAAAAATTCAAACATAACTCAAGTTTCTTTTACAAAAATCTAAGAAAATTCAAGAAAAATGCTACCCTATAGTAGTCTTGGTCTGTTGACCAATTGTTAAGACCTGAAAAGTACCACTTTTCACCCCTTAACTTAACCTTTGATTAGACCCTTAGCCATCTAATAAGTTCTTGTTAAGTGTTTTATGTAGGTAGTAATCAGCAGTGAAATAAGGTCAGGAATCTTGCTAAGGAGCCTGTTTTGGCACCAGAAGTCCCTCAGAAGGATGGACTCTGAATCCAGACCTGGAATGAGTTTCGCACAGTCCAACTAAGCTTCCCCAGACTTTACAATAACTACTTGCACAGCTCTCATGAAGCTCAAGAGTAGAACACATCGCGCAGTCTCGCGCAGTTCAAAGGAGACCTCGCTCAACCTCGCGCAGTCGCTCGGAACGGCTGAGGAGAGAGAGCTTCAGGAGACTCCTCGCACAGCTGTCGCGCAGTGGCCGCGGGATGCAATTATCAGAAGAGAACTCCTCGCGTAGTTCTTGCGCCATTCAAGAAGAAAGCATCCTCGCGAAGACGGAGCCATCCTCGTGAAGATCAGCCAAGACATGAAACCTCACACAGTTCAGAACTCATTAAAGCCTCGCAGGGAAACTCGTGAAGTCCATTGAAGAGAAGTGCTCGCGAAGTTCTCGCACTATTCAAATCTGTCCTCGCGAAGATCAACCCAGGGAACGCACAACTACCTCGCGACTGCTTAAACTCCAATCTCGCTACATCTGAGGCTTTGATTTCTACTCAACCTCACGACTGCCTGAAGAGCAGACCAAGCCAACTTCGCGACGGTGAAGCTTCAATTTTAAACCATCCTCGTGCAGAGCAAGAGCTATCACGCGACAAGTCTGGGAAACAATGGCTACCTAGCGAAGCTCTGAACTTCAACTTCCATCTCTTCAATAGAGGACCTTCTGAAAATTTCCAGCGATTAGGGCACGCACTCCCACGCTCAAATCTCCATGCACGCGCCCCAAGGCATCCAAGGATCACTATTTGGTCACGTGGCATCGTTAAAATTAGGGTTTCCTAACCCTAATGCGCCGCCACACCACTGCTATAAAAACCCATACTTTGCTTAGGTTTAAGAAAATCCTGGAATAGCTGGGAACACATCTCATTTCTTGGAGACTTGATCTGAGATCGTTTTTCTTTTCTTTTTGTAGCTGTAAGTAGTTTTCTTTTTCTTTTTCCTTCTCTCCATAGTCCAGCACTTGCTGGCTATGTCTTTGTATGCTTTTTGAACTAGGTCAATGGAAGTTTTGTAATAGGATTTGTACTCTGTGGGATTTGTGTTTGAATGTGAGATGCTCTGTGCAAGGCTGTTGCCTTGTGATCCACCATTTAGCTGTGATTCAAAGCAATGGAGGACTGATTCTAAGGGCCATTCAGATCCAAGTGACCTGTGTGTCTGGGCTATCATGGTCATATACAGCCTTAGCCCCACCACAGGACCCACTAGATCTGAAATCCCCATGGGAGCTTGAGCTGGTAGCTTGGTGACTATGGTGGTGGCAGCGATATTCTTGTTTTATCTTGGGCTCCGTGAGGAGGATAGCCTCTGGGATAGTCTGTGACCATTCAAGTGGACAGGTTATAGCCTTAGGGTGATTCTAATCCATCGATCCAAGATGGATCCTTCTTCTTTGCACCTGAGCTTGTATTAGCCTGGTGGGAGATTGTACAGAGGCAGACTCCCCTATAATTGTATAGATCCACTATCAGATGTTAGATCTGATCTGGTTATAGAGATTGTAGGCTTGTGACTGGACCATTGTAGCCTCACTCAAGCAATGGACAGCTAGATCCAAGGTTGTACTCAATCTCTAGTTGGTTCTATGTGTCTGGGCTATCATGGTCCTATACAGCCTTAGCCCCACACATAGAGCTTTAGAGGTTGAGGTTCCCTATGGATTCTTGAGCTGGCAGCCTGGATGAAATAGTGCCTACAATGATTAACTTGTTTTGATCCATCCCTGGATTGTGGTTCCCCTATGGGATAGTCTGTGACCATTTGAGTGGACAGGTTATAACCTTAAGGGATTGAATCATGGCAGAGAGATGTGTTGGATCCTTTCTCCTCAGTGGTGATAACATAGCCATTGGACAGGATTTCTATAACATCAGATCTGATTCTGAGTTACAAAGCTCCTCTGATCTAGGCTCAATAACATACTTTTCACCCTTTTATATTTATTTTCCATACTCCATCCATCCTCTCAACCCTTTCTGTAGTTTAGACATTAGGTTACCTTAAAATACCTAGAATAAGTGACCTTAAACTCCCTTCCTTTTTAGGACTGCTAGATCTGTAGTCAGATCTGGAGGGACTACTAGAGATGGCTCCTTTGGAGCTGTAGATCACCTTTCCCTGGGACAAACTCTTACTTATCAAAACTTTCCACAATGGATCCTGTATCTTGTAAGTCTAGGACTCCCCAGTTGTGCTGATATCATCCCCTGTTTTATTTTGATTTTAAATTTCTTTTACCACAAACAAATAAAGAAAGCACAGTTGGGGCGCAAACAAGTTTTTGGCACCGTTGCCGGGGAAAGATGATCTATTAGTAGACCCTTAGTTTTTATATTCTTAGTATTCTTTGAAAATGTGAATAATTGATACTGCTGATATAATTTTGAACCTTTCTTGCAGATCTAGACAGCAGCAGTGAGGGACAGTTGGACTGTAATTGGAGCTTAGCTACATCTGTTTGCGAACTCTCTAACTTTTAAAACTCTGTCTATCTTTCTTGAAAATTCTCTAGCAGTATCTAGGATAGTTGTAAATGTATTCTTTGAATAGCTGTAAATTAGTTTGATAAATTTGTTAATTGTAAAGTTATTCATTTGCAATGTGCCTGCAAGAAGCTCTCCTTGCTATTGGTGTGCTTGTATGTTAGGGAGGAGATCTCTCAGCCCTACTTTAGAGCCTCTTAACCCTGAGTTAGAAAGGGGAAGGAGACTTAGAAGAAACAGGCACACCACAGGAGAGCCCCCAAGTGAACCTGTGACAGCAAATATGGGTGAAGAACAACCCAGAACTCTCAAGGAGTTGAATGCTCCGGATGACTATAACTCCCCTTTTAGCATACAATTCCCTGATGTTCAGGGGAATTATGAAATAAAAACTTCAATCATCCAGATGCTGCCCTCTTTCCATGGGCTTAGCAAGGAGGACCCTTACAAGCATATTGACCAGTTCTTGGCCTTGTGCACCACTTTTAATATCACTGGTTTGGGACCTGAGACTACTAGGCTCAAACTCTTTCCCTTCTCTCTGAAGGATAGGGCCAGTACCTGGTTGACCACTCTTCCCAACAATAGCATTGCTTCATGGAAAGACCTGCAGACCAATTTCTTGACCAAGTTCTTCCCTGAGACCAAAACTATCCAGTTGAGGAAAGAGATTCTTGGTTTTGCTCAATCCCCAACTGAGGATTTTAATCAGGCCTGGGATAGGTTTAAAGAAATGCTCAAACAATGCCCCCACCACAAGATCCCAGAGTGGCAGCTTGTACAAAGCTTCTACAATGGGATTGATGAGAAAAATAGAGATATGGTCGATGCCTCTTGTGGTGGATCCTACATGCACAAGACTGCTGAGGAGGCATGGGAATCGTTTGAGGTGATTAGTGAGAATGCTTTTCAAAAGCCATCCCTGGCAAGAACTAGTCAGGAATCTGAGTCAAAGGTGGGGCCTGCTGCTAGATCAAGAGGAAAAGTTTATGAGGTGTCTGGGAACAATGACCTGTAGCTGCAGATGGCAAACCTCTTTATGAAGTTTGACAAATTATTGACTGTGATGCAACCCAAAAGGGCTGCTCATGTGGCGGAGGCATGTCTGATATACCAGTCCCCACAGCACACAGTGGAGGAATGTCCATTTGCAGGGCAATTTCCTGAATTGGTTTTGGAATATGCTGCTGCTGCTCAATCTTATGGCCAACAACAATCTGGGGGCTACAACAGACAACCATATGGATATCAGCACCAAAATGCTGGTTACCAATGGAGAGACCACCCAAATCTGAGGTGGAGGCAAGACAACTACATGCAGCCCCAACAGATGTTGGCCTTACCACAAAGGCCACAGCAACAGTTCAATCAAGGGAATGCCCCTAGGTCTAACTTCCAGCACCATCAGCAGCCCCATCAGCAAAAAAATCAGTTGGTTCTACCCCACTCTCAGCTAAGAAATGTTTCCGTTGAGGACCAGGTCTTGACTTCATTGCAAAACCTGGGATCCTTGGCTCAGACTGTGGACTCTCATGGTCAGAGCCTCCAGAAAATGGAAGAACAGATAAGCCAAATTTCAAATGCCTTGGCTAGGAGAGATGAAGGGAGGTTGCCCTGCCAGCCAGTTGCTAACCCCAAGGGTCAATTTTTAATTGAAGAAACTTCCTCAAGTTTTGAGGGAACCAATGCTGTGACTATCCTAAGGTCTGGCAGGCTGATAGACAACCAGGTGGGTAACAGACCAGCAGAGGTCATTCCCACAGATGATGCAAATGATCAGAATAGAGATGTTGTTGGAACACAAAGCCAAGAATTGCCTGCCATCCTGTAGCAAGAGAAAAATAAAGAGGCTGTAGTTGAGCCTCTGCAGGGAGAAAAACATGAAAAAAGAAAGAAACAGAAGTTTAGTCATGGGCTAGCTGAGAACCAGAACCTCAAATGCCATTTCCTCAAGATTTGATAGCCCTCATCCTTTGATAAAGGGAATGCCCAGATGGAGGAAATGATGGAGACCTTCAGGCAGGTGAAAATCAATTTGCCCCTGCTTGAGGCAATTAAACAGGTCCCAACCTATGCAAAGTTCCTGAAAGACCTCTGCACCCAAAAGAGAAAAGCTGGAGGCCATGTGTCCAAAAAGGTCTTTGCAACTGATACAGTGAATTCTGTATTTAACATATCAATGCCTAAGAAGTTGCAAGATCCAGGGATACCCACTATTCCTCACAGTAATTGGAGACCATACAATTGAAAAGCCCTTTTAGACCTTGGAGCTGTTAACTTTGCTGCCATACAAAGGTATATCTGCAGCTAGGTTTGGGGGAGCTGAAAGCTATCCCCATTGTGCTAATGATGGCTGATAGGTCTGAGAGGAGACCTCTGGGAATGGTTGAGGATGTCTTAGTGGGGGTGGATAAGTTTTTCTACTCTGCTGACTTCTTAGTTTTGGACATGGGATGCAGCAATAGCCTAAATCCCATACCTGTTATATTGGGCAGGCCTTTCTTGGCCACTGCCAATGCATGCATTCAGTGCAGGTCTGGAGTAATGGAGGTAACTTTTGGACATATGAAAGTTGAGTTGAATGTGTACAACAGTGCAAAGTACCCTCAGATGGACAATGAGGAGAGCTTTGCAGTGGATGTACTAGAGGAAATTGTAGAAGAAGAATTGCCCACTCTGCTGGAGTGGGGCAACATTGTCAGGAATTTAGTTAAAATTTGGGATATGGTGGAGGAAGAGAGCCCAAATGTGATACCAAAAGACATGACCACATTGAAGTCTTCTGTGGGCTCAGTGCAGCATTCCAGTTGGAAACCTACATTGCTGCCTCTTCCTACAACCTCCAATGCACCAATTTTGCCATCCACCCTACAAGCCCCTGATCTGGAACTCAAGAAGCTTTTAGAAACATTAAAATATGCCTTCCTTGAGAAAGGTGATAAGCTTCCTGTGATTATCTCTTCCTCTCTTACCAGTGAGCAGGAAGAGGAATTACTAACAGTTTTGAAGAAGCACAAGAAGGCAATTGGTTGGACCATTGCTGATCTGGGAGGAATAGATGCATCAATTGCATGCATAGGATTCATCTTGAGGAGGGAGCATTACCCTCCAGGGAAATGCAGAGGAAGTTAAATCCTCACATGCAGGAAGTGGTCCTCAAGGAGATCATCAAATTGCTAGATGCAGGGGTGATTTATCCCATCTCTGATTCTAACTGGGTGGCACCTATCCAAGTGGTGCCCAAGAAATCTGGCATAATAGTGATTAAAACTGAAACTGGAGAGTTGAGACCAGCCAGGGAGACCACTGGTTGGAGAGTGTGCATTGATTATAGGAAGCTCAACTCTAAGACCAGAAAGGACCATTTCCCTCTCCCCTTCATTGATAAAATTTTGGACAAACTGGCTGGAAAAGCTTTTTACTGTTTTCTTGATGGGTACTCAGGGTACAACCAAATCCCTGTGCATCCTCAAGACCAAGAGAAAACCACCTTTACCTGTCCTTTTAGCACCTTTGCTTACAGAAGGATGCCTTTTGGGCTTTGTAATGCACTAGCCACTTTTCAGAGGTGTATGTATGCCATATTCTCTGATATGATTGACAAATTTTTGGAGATTTTTATGGATGATTTTTCTGTCTATGGGGACAGTTTTGGCCAGTGTCTACAACACCTCAGCCTAGTTTTGCAAAGATGTGAGGAGACCAATCTGGTCTTAAGCTGGGAAAAGAGCCACTTCATGGTAACACAAGGCATTGTGTTGGGCCATGCAGTCTCTAAAGAAGGGCTTGAGGTAGACAAGGCCAAAGTTGACCTCATTGCCAATTTGCCCCCTCCAAAAACAGTCAAACAAATCAGATCTTTCCTTGGGCATGCAGGATTTTATAGGAGGTTCATTAAGGACTTCAGCAAAATTGCTAAGCCATTGTGCCCCCTGCTCTGCCAGGATGTGCCCTTTGACTTTTCTGCTGAATGTCTTAAGGCTTTTGAAACATTGAAAATATGCCTCACCTCTGCCCCTGTACTCCAAACACCAGACTATACCCTGCCTTTTGAGCTGATGTGTGATGCATCAGACTTGGCAATAGGTGCTGCTTTGGGCCAAAGAAAAGATAAGCTGCCTGTGGTCATTGCTTATGTCAGCAAATCACTTGCTGAAGCTCAACTGAACTATACCACAACTGAGAAAGAGCTTCTGGCAGTGGTTTATGCTGTGGACAAATTTAGAGCCTATCTACTAGGATCTAAAACTATAATCTTCATTGACCATTCATCATTGAAGTACCTATTGTCCAAGAAAGATGCTAAGCCTAGGCTGATTAGATGGATACTCCTGCAGTAAGAGTTTGACATCGAAATCAAGGAAAAAAAGGGCGTGGAGAATGTGGTGGCTGACCACTTGTCCAGAATTGTCTTGGAGAAATGCCTTGATGTTCCTACAAATGATGCTTTCCCGGATGAACAGTTATTTTCCATCCAATCCTTGGTCCCTTGGTTTGCACACATTGTCAATTATCTAGTTATAGGAAAGATTCCTGCCCATTAGACCAAAATGGACAAAGACCTATTTTTCTCAAAGGTCAAATATTTTTTCTGGGTGGAACCTTATCTATACAAGTACTGTGCAGACCAAATCATTCGAAGATGTGTTCCCGAAAGTGATGCCCCCAGTATTTTGGCCATGTGCCATGAAAATGCCTGTAGAGGCCACTTTAGTGGGAGAAAAATAGCTGACAAGGTCCTGCAGTGTGGGTTTTACTGGCCTTCTTTATTCCAAGATGCATATACACACTGCAAGGCATGTGAGAGATGCCAAAAATTAGGAGGGTTGTCCAAAAGAAATTCAATGCCTTTGCAGCCCATCCTTGTTGTAGAATTGTTTGATGTATGGGGTATAGGCTTCATGGGCCCCTTTCCTCCTTCTAATAGTTATCGGTTCATCTTAGTGGCAGTGGACTATGTTTCCAAATGGGTAGAAGCCATTGCCACAAGAACCAATGACAACCAGGTGGTCCTCAAATTTGTAAGGCAGCACATTTTCTCCAGATTTGGAATCCCTAGAGCTATTATCAGTGATGGGGGTAGCCATTTCTGCAACAGAAATTTCGAGAGCTTGCTCAAGAAATATTCTGTGACCCATAGGATTGCTACTCCCTACCACCCACAGACAAGTGGGCAAGTTGAAATTTCCAATAGGGAGATCAAGCACATCCTTGAGAAAACAGTAAGGACTGACAGGAGAGATTGGGCCGATAAACTGAACGATGCACCGTGGGCTTATAGGACTGCCTATAAGACTCCCATTGGAATGTCCCCATTCAGACTGGTCTATGGCAAGGCTTGCCATCTCCCAGTAGAGTTAGAACACAAGGCCTATTGGGCCATTAAGAATTTAAATATGAACCTAAGTTTTTCTGGTCATCACAGGTCGTTGCAGCTGACTGCATTGGATGAGCTGAGGATGGATGCTTACACCAATGCCAGGATCTACAAGGAACGGTCCAAAGCTTTCTTTGACAAGGGCTTGCTGAGAAAAAGCCTCATACCTGGTGGTAAGGTTTGGTTATTCAACTCCAAACTAAAATTCTTTCCTAGAAAATTAAAATCTAGATGGGAAGGTCCCTATATTGTCTTAAATGTTTCCCCATCTGGTGCTGTGGAAGTCCGGGATCCCAAATCTGGGCGAACCTTCAAAGTGAATGGTCAGAGGCTTAAGCCTTATATCGAAAAACCTGCTGACCTTATGACCACTATTCATTTTCATGGGACCCCTACCTCTACCTGACCCACAGTTGTGTCCATGTTGTACTATACTACTTTTGTTTCTTCAATAATTTTTAGGAAATTGTAGTGTTTATGTGGAGTCTGAATATGTTGAGCTTGATAGAGTTTATGTGGGATTGGTATGATTTCTTCTTCTTCTTTTGTGAATTGCTAATTTTCGAATTGAATGCCTATTGTTTGAATATTTTTGATGAGTATGCCGCACTACCTGTATTGCCCCTGTTTGGTACTAAGCCCTCACGCATTACAAATTAAGATTTGGGAAGCTCTCGCGCAATTCACATAGAACATTTATTTCGCGGTCGCGAGCTTCAACAAATGCTGCAGAGTCTCTCGCACACTTCAAGCCCCAACATCCATAATCGCGAGATTCAGTTATCTCGTGATCCCCTTATCTAGCTACGCGAGTCAAATGCATTTGTCATTTCCCACGCTGATTGCTGGGACTTGACGTTTCCTAACTCCCTCTCAATTAATTGCGGCGATCTAGATGTTATTCCACCGTTTCATCTTCCACCATCCTCGTCTTTAAATACACAGGGAGCCCCTTTCATATTCATCGCATCCTTTCTCCTCTCACCCTAGCGGTTCTTCCCTACTCCTAACAATGGCAGATGACAAGCCTAATGTGCTGCCTAATAAGTTTTACCCGATGTGGTTGGACCGGCCACCACCTAAAGAGTCGGATCCCCTACAACCCCTCTGGGATGAGTACGAGGCGGCTCAACAGCTTTTGGCTAAGGAGGAGGAAAAGCCCCAGCCACAACAGAAAAAGCAAAAGATAGAACCATCCCCTGCCCCCTCCACTCCACCCCCTCCCCCACCTTCTCAACCCCCTCACCCTTGATCCCTCTCTCCCTTCTTCCCCCTTTTTTGTAATTTTCTTTTTTCGTTTTAATGATATTTTCTTTTCCTGTTATTCTGTACAGTTCTCTGTTTTTGGTTGTTTTCTTTCTTGCTGTTTCCTTTTATTATGCCCTTAATAAATCTGCTGCACAGACACCTTTGAACCAGTGGGGACACTGCTCCTCATAGGTTTGGGGGTGTAGCAGGCAGACCCTGCCCATGGAATAGTTAACCTAAGTGCAGCAGAGTCATCTGAGTAATATGGAAATGGATCTATGTTCACTTAAGAATCATGACAAATAAGAAAGAAATTTAAAATTTTTGCAAACTTTAGACATTATAAACTTTTAATATTTCACATTTCCATGATGATAGCACCAAGGAAACTTACTTGTATCAGCACTTAGCGAATCATTAGAGAGAGAAAAAGGTGAGGACATACTTAAAAGTTCAAAGGAAGACCATAACCAGTGAGAAGTGGGCCTACAAATTTTTTTTTCTTTGAGGAGTGACTAAGGCAATTTCTTCTAGTTCTAAGGACTGGCGGAGTCACTATGCTCACTAGAAGTTAGGCAACCCCAAGTTGAAACAACTGACAGCACTCATGAGACTTAGGAAAGGATCAAGGCCTTCCCTTGGACTGTTTGAGCCTAAAAAGACCAACCCTAAAGCAACTGCCCTTGTCCATACCCCCTTTGAGCTTTAAATCCAAAATTTCTTCAAAATACACCTGAGTACTTGTACCTGAACCTATGAACCTGATTCAGTCTACCCTCACTCTGAGAATTCAGAAGGTAAAGGAGAAAGAGTTGAAAATGGACTAGCTATGGTCAACATTAGGTGAATGGAGAAGAAGTATCTCAAAATTCTGGCAGTATGGTAACTGAGAACATGGTGGCATTTCAGAAAAGCAACAACAAAAATAAAAAGAAGAAAATTCCATAAAAAAGAAACAAAAACAATAATGAAGAGGAGTGACGGAGGAGTCAAGAGGAACTTTCATTGGAGAATCAAAATCAAGAAGAGAAACTGATCACTTTAAATATGAAAATCTCAAAGAAGAAGAAGAAAGGAGCTGAATTCAAGAAGGTGAAGTCATGAATCACCTCCTTCACCTACTAATTTCTCAATTTTGAACCCCTTTTCGACCCTCCATTCTTTTTAACCTCACTCCATAAGCCACATTCCAGCCCAGTTAAAAGCCCTTGTGATCCAAAGTTGAGTGAGCTGTCATGTGGAGATAAAGAGTTATCCAGTCTATGGTGAGGATCTGTCAATGATGTCAGCACTTAAGAACTCTGCCTATGCTCATACTTACAGACCCATTTGGGGGATGTAACTTCTCTTGAGCCTGAGAGAAAATGAACCCCTCAACAAGACCCTTATGAGAGTATGCCCTGGAATGTTTTTGGGTCTGATCTTGAATGCATTATGGATGACCTATAACCTAATTTTAATCTGATGATGAGCTCAGTGCTGGCACACAGTTGTGCAATTTTCTGTGGTTGTACACTGAGTTGAAATGCTGTGCATTCATGAGAAGTTTATGCTGTTTAAATTACTGTGCAACCAATGGATTAAATTTCTTTTATGTTTACTGATTTAAGAGTAAACTAAGTCTGCTCCTTGACTGCTCACTTGATGATATTGCACTTTTGTTAACTGTTTCATTGAGAAGTTTGTGGGTATCTTCACTGAAAACCCTCAGGAGACTTCACTCCTCCACTAGGGATCACCTAGGAGTTTAAAAGGCTTGGTACATATGCTAAATGTATCCGTGCTCCCTACAAAAGTAGCATTTAATTTTGGTAGTGGATTTAATGTAGCTTTGCTAAGGGACTAGCAAAGATTAGGTTTGGGGGTGTGTTAAGACCTGAAAAGTACCACTTTTCACCCCTTAACTTAACCTTTGATTAGACCCTTAGCCATCTAATAAGTTCTTATTAAGTGTTTTATGTAGGTAGTAATCAGTAGTGAAATAAGGCCAGAAATCCTGCTAAGGAGCCTGTTTTGGCACCAGAAGTCCCTCAGAAGGATGGACTCTGAATCCAAACCTGGAATGAGTTTCACGCAGTCCAACTAAGCTTCCCCAGACTTTACAACAACTACTAGCACAGCTCTCGCGAAACTCAAGAGTAGAACACATCACGCAGTCTCGCGTAGTTCAAAGCAGACCTCTCTCAACCTCGCGCAGTCGCTCAGAACGGCTGAGGAGAGAGAGCTTCAAGAGACTCTTCGCGCAGGTGTCACACAGTGGCCGCGGGATGCAATTATCAGAAGAGAACTCCTCGTGCAGTTCTCGCGCCATTCAAGAAGAAAGCATCCTCGCGAAGATGGAGCCATCCTCGTGAAGATCAGTTAAGACATAAAACCTCGCACAGTTCATAATTAATTAAAGCCTCGCGAGGAAACTCGCGAAGTCCATTGAAGAGAAGTGCTCGTGAAGTTCTCACGCTATTCAAATCTGTCCTCGCGAAGATCAACCCAGCGAACGCACAGCTACCTCGCGATTACTTGAACTCCAATCCCGCGACATCTGAGGCTTTGATGTCTACTCAACCTCGCGACTGCCTGAAGAGCAGACCAAACCAACTTCATGACGGTGAAGCTTCAATGTCAAACCATCCTCATGAAGAGCAAGAGCTATCACGCGACAAGTCTGGGAAACAATGGCTACCTAGCGAAGCTCTGAACTTCAACTTCCATCTCTTCAGCAGAGGACCTTATGGGAATTTCCAGTGATTAGGGCACGCACTCCCATGCTCAAATCTCCGTGCACGCGCCCCAAGGCATCCAAGGATCACTATTTGGCCACATGGCATCGTTAAAATTAGAGTTTCCTAACCCTAATGCGCCGCCACACCACTGCTATAAAAACCCATACTTAGCTTAGGTTTAAGAAAATCCTGGAATAGTTGGGAACACATCTCATTTCTTGGAGACTTGATCTGAGATCATTTTTCTTTTCTTTTTGTAGCTGTAAGTAGTTTTCTTTTTCCTTCTCTCCATAGTCCAGCACTTGCTGGCTATGTCTTTGTATGCTTTTTAAACTAGATCAATGGAAGTTTTGTAATAGGATTTGTACTCTGTGGGATTTGTGTTTGAATGTGAGATGCTCTGTGCAAGGCTGTTGCCTTGTGATCCGCCCTTGCTTTGGCTGTGATTCAAAGCAATGGAGGACTGATTCTAAGGGCCACTCAGATCTAAGTGACCTGTGTGTCTAGGCTATCATGGTCATATACAGCCTTAGCCCCACCACAGGACCCACTAGATCTGAAATCCTCATGGGAGCTTGAGCTGGTAGCCTGGTGACCATGGTGGTGGCAGCGATATTCTTGTTTTGTCTTGGGCTCCGTGAGGAGGATAGCCTCTGGGATAGTCTGTGACCATTCAAGTGGACAGGTTATAGCCTTAGGGTGATTCTAATCCATCGATCCAAGATGGATCCTTCTTCTTTGCACCTGAGCTTGTATTAGCCTGGTGGGAGATTGTACAGAGGCAGACTCCCCTATAATTATATAGATCCGCTATCAGATGTTAGATCTGATATGGTTATAGAGATTGTAGGCTTGTGACTGGACCATTGTAGCCTCACTCAAGCAATGGACAGCTAGATCCAAGGTTGTACTCAATCTCTAGTTGGTTCTATGTGTCTGGGCTATCATGGTCCTATACAGCCTTAGCCCCACACATAGAGCTTTAGAGGTTGAGGTTCCCTATGGATTCTTGAGCTAGTAGCCTGGATGAAATAGTGCCTACAATGATTAACTTGTTTTGACCCATCCCTGGATTGTGGTTCCCCTATGGGATAGTCTGTGACCATTTGAGTGGACATGTTATAACCTTAAGGGATTGAATCATGGCAGAGAGATGGGTTGGATCCTTTCTCCTCAGTGGTGATAACGTAGCCATTGGACAGGATTTCTATAACATCAAATCTGAATCTGAGTTACAAAGCTCCTCTGATCTAGGCTCAATAACATACTTCTCACCCTTTTATATTTATTTTCCACACTCCATCCATCCTCTCAACCCTTTCTGTAGTTTAGACATTAGGTTACCTTAGAATACCTAGAATAAGTGACCTTAAACTCTCCTCCTTTTTAGGACTGCTAGATCTGTAGTCAGATCTGGAGGGACTACTAGAGATGGCTCCCTTGGAGCTGTAGATCACCTTTCCCTGTGGGACAAACTCTTACTTATCAAAACTTGCCACAATGGACCCTGTATCTTGCAGGTCTAGGACTCCCCAGTTGTGCTGATTTCATCCCCTGTTTTATTTTGATTTTAAATTTCTTTTACCACAAACAAATAAAGAAAGCACAGCTGGGGTGCCAACACCAATCTAGACCATTGGATGGCCTTGCATGATCATTTTGATCACATGCATAACATCCAAATGCTCTGATCAAAACTTTTATATCAAATTCCAGAATAAAACTCAAATATTCCAAGAAAATTGAAATCTATGGATAAAAACCTACACTACAAGACTAGAAACACTAACAAGGAACTAACTAAGACATTACCTTGGGCTTGATCTTTCTAACTTGCTGGTTTGTCCTTATTTTTGTGGTGCAAGGGGCTGGGATGGAGCCCAGTATTATGTATGTGAGTCTAGAAGGTGTGCGGAGTTGAGTGGTGGTGTTGGATGTTGATTTTGATGGGTAGATATGGAGGACTAATTCAAGGCAGGAGAAGGTGCTCTAATGGAAGTGCAAGACAAGGAACAAGATGAACGTGGTGTGAATGGGATAGCCCCCTTGGAAATTCAATTTTTGCAATGGAACTAGGGGACAAGGGCTGAAAATTTTGTACATGTGTCCTCCTATCTCTTCCCAAAGCCACTCTCTCTCTCTCTCTCTCTCTCTCCTCCATTTATTCCAAGCGCATGTGATAGTGGACCCCACTTGGGTTCACTTCACACCACACACTTAGTCAATTTTTATATTTTGTGTCTTTCAATGCCATCAAAATTTGTGAATTTCTATTGTTCCAACACATCTTGTGGTGCATGTGTGAGAGTACATCTCTCACCCTAGAGTTTTTTCCCCAAAGTTATTCTATGGTATAAGATGGGTCAAAGTATGGAGGGCTAGGATTTTCTAGTGATTTGTAAAAATCTAATGTCTAATTAAGAAAATTAGGAATTTAGCTCATAAAGGCCCTTGGCCTTAAATTGTATTTACAAGAAAAGCCATTGCTCCATGCAAGGCACACACTTAACCTTAAATATTAGTGCCTCTAGTTCTTTCAAATTTATGGGTCTAGGTTTGATCCAAACCATTGATCAATTCCATTATCATCGTCGAAATTTAATCCGTTGGTGATGATCTCCTCATCAACACCAAGGCTTAGAGCCAATTCGGGTCAAACCCCGAGTTAGGGTTCATAAAAAACCAGTCTAGGCTTCTCATAAGGTCTGAGATGTGGTGTGTTTTACTAATTTACTAGCACATTCATTCAAATAAAAGGGGTGCCCTTTGGGTGCCACTAGAAATAGGCATTATCCCATCAATCTAAGGTGAATCCTTAACAAATTTAGATGGACCTGGCCTCAGACAGTCACCTGGCATAGTCAGGTCTCAGTCAATAGGTTGACCAACACAGAAATAGAGGGGCATGTGTTACAATTATTAAGATAATTCAAAAGAGATTTTCAAAGAGTTTAACCTTAAAAATCCAATATTTACAGAAGTCCAAATACAAAGATACATCAATAGTTTTTCAAAAGTACTGGACTTAAAACAAAAGAAAGGAAAATATTCTGTCAAAATCAAGTATGAACAAGTCACACGTGTGCAAGTGCTGGTAGCTCTATAGGCAAAATGAGCTCAAAACTATTGATCAGCTCAATGGTCGCTCCTAGGTCTCTCCTCATCCAACTGCTCTAGCTTTGACTGGGTGGCTGCTGACTGGCCTCTGGAATTTTTAGGTCATAAAAGGACCGTAAGGCATGAAGCTTAATAAAGTCGTAGTTAATTAAGTTGTGAGTTTCAGTACAAGCAATGTAAGAGAATTTCATGTGTGCAAGTGAGGTTTCCAACAATCGTGATATCATAGAATTAATTAAGATCAAACTAATGCTAGCAGAAAATTCCACATACAGTTAATATTAAAAACATTATCTAATCATGAGGTAAGCATTCACAATATAACATAAGAATACCAATTTATAATATAAGATTTACAACTAAAGCATAGAGATAATAAGATTTTGCAACTAAAGCAGAGAGATAACATTCTACAAGTGACAATTATAACAGTAACATGCACAAAAATTTACATGGTACATTAAGTTTCATGAATTGTTTAGGTGTCGATTACTAAATTATTAAGTCTTATTCCTTCATTTAGTTTTTATTAATGTCTTTTAATTAATTCAGTGCGATACCAAACACCAACCATGGTCCAATATTCAATATTCGATTGCCAATGTTACGCAAACAAAGACTGACACTCTTCACCATTTAGTCAATCAAGACAAGGATCAATAACTATGTTAGTCTAGCGCGACCCAATCCTCAGCTGATATTTCATTAAATCATCTGAAATACGAGGTGGTCATCTGAGCCTGTTCGCAAGAACATCAGTTAGCTATACGAGGTTTTAAGTTCGATACAGTATCATCTTTTCACTTTCAAAGTTTTAGGATTCGTTATCAATATTCAAAGTTCATAAATAACTTTCATGTTTAAGGTTCGATATTCAATCATATATTCAATATCCCAATTCAGTATCTCATGTTCCACATTCAGTTTGAGATTCAGAATTCAATATTCAATACTCCCATTTTCAAGGGTTCATATTCAATTTCATATATTCGGTAAATTAATTACCTTATTTCATTCGGTTTCATTCCACGTATTTCATATTCAAGTTCCATATTCCATTCAATTCAAGGTTCGTATTAGTCTTGATGACTTTATCTTCTAAAGTTCACCAGTCATTCATCAATGTTTTAATAAGCATTTTAAACATTATTGTCAAAACATCACATGTCTCATAATTCCATCATAATCATATCTATCTATCAATTCCATCAATAAATCAATTGCCATCAATTTCATTCAAATCGATCAATTTCATTCAATTCATAAATCGAAGTCTGAGTCTTCAAATTTCAACACTTGATCCTAAGGAAGAATCTCGTCGGTTCACACTTATACTAAGTGTTACCTCAGTTTAGAGTCCGATAGGGACTTATATTTATTATTGTTGATGAAAGAGAATCAATCATCTCTAATCACAATTTAAGGCATCGAGGTGCTTGTTTTATAATGATTCTACGAATTTTACTCAATCGAGTCAACTATTTGACTGCTCATCGATAGACCAATATTCTTCTTCTTTAATTGGGGACGATTCCTACATGGATATCCCTTAAATGAGCATCCTATATGAGTATCCTATGTATGTATCCTAGAAGGAGATTCTTAAACCTTCTATTTTCGATTACTCGATTTATCGGTACAAGTTTAGGTCACATCCTAAAGTTTCAATAAATTTTCTCAATTGAGCATCGTAAAGCTCATTAGAGGATTAAGAGAGGTATTAATTTATTTATTTATGTTTTTCGGATATGGACCTTGGGTCCACTCCTTTCTTATTAAAGACTCACCTAGGGTCTTGGATCCAACGGGCTATAGTCTTATTCAATTATTTTAGTGATTGGACATCAGGATACCAACCACTTGTCTATGTCGGGCCTTTGGGCCGGGTAATTGAACTTAGGCAAATCCAAACCTACGAGTTCAAGGTCCATGGGTCATTTCCTAAGTGTTTGGGTCTTCACTAGATCCAATTATAAGTATACGGGCCTTTTCAAGGTTTGAGCCCATCAATGGGCTATTGATCGACCTCTAAAATGGTATAATTTATTCTCAAATCTCGGCCTTGTTAGCCCTCACTTAACTACAAATGTGTGCTTTTAGTTCATGTCATGTTGCAACAGGTACAAAGGCCGAATAAACGTAAAATTAGTTAAAAGAACAAAGTTAAGAGAAACCCAAAATAATGGCAAGAAAATGCAAGAGGAACTAGTTAAAAATGCCCAAAATGGTCATTTTAACCGGTCGAGACTGCAAATTCGACCGGTTGAGATCGCTCAACAGGGAGGTGTAGACACCCCAATTTTGCCCCCTCGGAGTATACAATCCTGTTCGGTAAACCTTTGACCTTGCCAACAATCTCTAGAAAAGGACTAACTTTCTCCAAAGACCTTAAAACCCTAAATATGGGGACCATTACTGAAATAAAAGTCTATGGTTGAGACCTAGGCTGAAACAGTAGCTCTGTGGCTCGGACTCGACCTTACTCAGGAAAACCCCGAATTCCACGCAGATATACTTGCCGGGAATCGATTCCATGTATGGACATATGCACAGAATTGGTCCCACCTAGACTAGGCTCACTCTTCCCGCATACCACTTATGACCTGGATTTCGTGTAGGACACTACGTGCTTAATTTGATTCTACACAGACACAATTGCGTGAAATTAGTCCCACTTGGACTAGGGTTGCACTCGTACACTGCCCAAAGCCCCCGATCCCGCACAGATACACTTGCATGAAATCTATTACACGTGTGAGCCAACACGCGAAATCGGTCTAGACTGGACAGGGATTCTATTCCCCAGACCGCCTAGGGACTAGAATCCCGTGCATAGGCCATTGTGTGGAATTCAATCCCATGCGTCACTGGATACGCGAAATTGGTTCCCAATCCAACCCGACCTTTAATTCCCTAGACTGCCTGAACTTTTGATCAAGCGCAAACGCCATTGCGCGGAATTGGTTTCCCAGGCATACTAGAACAAGGAAGCTTGGTTCACAAGCTGACTCAAATTGAATCAAACGCATACGCCACTATGTGAAATTCAATTCAACGCATCCTCACTTGCGTGGAATCGACCAATTCTGCTCATCCCCACTTACGCAGAATTAGCTTGCTACCTATAAAAAGACTACCTCGACCAAAGAACGAATCCACTTATTTTTTTAAAGATGAATTGAATAGCAATCCTCTCCCTCTCGAGCTCAGACCTTTCCTAAGCTCGAGTTTCTTCTCTCTGCGGTCCTAGAAGTAGGAAGAAGCACTTGGCTTTAGGTAATTTCTTTCTAGTTCTTAATTTCTAGTTCTTTATCTTAGGTTTTAATTCCTAGTTCTTAATTTCTAATTCTTAGGTCTTAATTCTTAGTTCTTAATTTCTAAGTTCTAGATCTTAGTTCTTATTTTTAGGTTCTAGTTCTTAAATTCTAGTTCTAGTTCTTAATTTCTTACTCCTAGTTCATAGCCCTCAGTTCTAGTTTCAATTTTTAACCTTTAAACCCATAATTTCGATCCTTAAATCCTCAATTTTTAAACTTAAATTCAATTTTCAATCCATAATTCTTTTAAAATAACTCTTAGCCAACCAATTTGCCCAAGGGATCTTACGGAGGGTACCCGGGAACGGGGCCGATCCTCCTTAGCATAACGGGCCACAAACCATTTTTTTTAAATTAGAGTAACATTAGAAAATCAAATTAATTAGAATTAGAATACTGCCAGGAAACTAAATTAATTAGAATTAGAAAACTAAACTAATTAGAATCAGAGTAGCAGTAGGACACTTAGCCAGTTAGAGTTAGAATACTACTAGGAAACTTGTGATCAGTCAAACCCAGGACAAGATAAGGAAATAAGGTTAAAGCAGAATTAAAAAAGTTAAACCAGATAAACTATAACTGCTGGAGTCAGTCAGACGACATTCAACAAAGGAGTTAACCCACACCTCGTAAAACATGATCAGTGACGTGGTGTAGCGTTGATAAATATTTACAACTGGAGATTGCATCAACCCAGGTATTTTTCATTTAAAAATCACCTTTTCCTTTCAACAATTTAATATTTCACAGTTTATTACTCCATTGTCCCTAGCCAGAGTCCTCTTGGACCAAATTGGGCCACTTATTTTGGGGACCGAAAGTGACCCAGAAAAAGTGAGTACCAATAGATTGGCGATCATGATGGGAAACTTCTCTGCTAAAGCAGTCTTGCCTAGTTTAATTTTTTGCTTAGTTTAGTTCTATTTCCTGTTCGCTTTATCACTTCGCTACACACGCTCACCTAAAGCTCCTCGAGGGTTTATGAGTATCTATCAAAGGATAGAGATGTGAGGGATACGTAAAATAAACCTGACCAGCACCGCTATCAAAAGCCTCAACAAGGTAAAAATATCCAAGTTAACCCATGCTATTTAGAGCGCTCTTAGGGTTATACTCTGTCCACTCTAATGGTCACACGGTATTCGATAGAGTCTATCAAACCCATTGGTTAAAACAAACATTGCCAATCTAACCCAGGGGAGTGGATTGATCATTCCCCCAGTCACTGGGCCAGATCAAGCCATGAATACTATTGCAACACTATATGATACCAGTGCTACAAGCTTTCCAGATCTGCGCACAGACCTGGCTGGCATCCATAGGTATTCCAACCTATAAGATCCTAAGTGCTTTGCTAAGGCTAACTGCTCACTAGTGCCCACAAAAAGGACCATGCAACAGGTTGAATAAGGCTTTAGATTCAGCTGGTCATTGCTACAAATGGCTTGCAATGACTTAGCCTCAAGCTGCAATTACTACAAAGAGATCAGATCAAACATCTAATGTCGGCTAGGTAAAATAGAGGGGAGCCAGTTCCTGTACAAACCTCCTCACAAGGCTCTAGAAGCTCATGTGCAGGGGAGAAGAATCCTTCTCAAACATGTGAATGGACACAACCTTAGGGCTATACTCTGTCCACTTGAATGGTCACAGGATATTCCATTAGTCTGTCCATCCCACAGAGGCCTGAGAAAGAACATGAAAACTGCTGCAACCACCATGGTCCACAGGCCTCCGAGCTCCATGGATCTCACAATAGATCTAGCATTGCTTTCCATGGGGCTATCAAACCAAGGAAAATCAGATGGTAAGCAATAGATCTACTAGAAACTGAATGAGCTAGTCCCAAATACATGGATCCTATAGACATTTAAAGAAACCATAAGATCTTTATATTCAATTAAGCGTTAAAACGACAATCCATTAATGAACACAAAACTTATAATGAACTGTCTCTAGGTTGCAGCCTGTACACAACTGCTCATCTAAAAATCCCAATATATACCAAAAACCTATTACAAACTGAAAATAAAACTAAACCTAGCTGCTTACAGGGGGGTTAGCCAGCAAGTGCTGGGCTAAAAGAAAAAAAATAAGAAAAAGAGATGATCAAACCCTAACCCTAGTCTGTTGGAGTTCTCAACCGACAGAGGATGAAGGAAAGATGAAAATAATAAACTCTAAGTACAGCTTATATACTTTGTCAAAACGACCTTGGCTCTAAAGAGACTAACCCTAATTTTTCCAGTAGACGTGGCACTGTTTCAACCCTTGGATGCCTAGAGATATGCGTCTCGAAATTTATGCCTCGAGAAGTGTGCCCTAGCCTTGGGAAATTCCTAAAAAGTCCTTCAGTTAAAACTGAGAAGTGGAGAGCTCGTGCTTCGTGGGGCTGGTATCTGCTTTTAGCTCATTCACGCAGCTGCTTTGCCTTCGCGGAGTTGCCTTTGGCTGATGGGAAATGCTTGCTCGCGCGTTAGCTCTTCATTTGATCACGCAGTTTGCTGGTGTTGAAATGCTGTCACGGAGATGATCTGGAGCGTTAGGATTTCTCGCTCAGTTGAGCTTCAGAAGCTCTCTCTCTCTATCTAAGTACTCACGCAGTTATGCTCCTGCACTCGCGTAGTCAATGATAAAGCTTTAGAGTGCGTGAGATCTGTGCAAAGAGAATTTTGGGCGTCTCTCTCTTACAGGGTTACGTGAGAACTCTGCGAGGTGACAGTTTGTTCAGTGTACATATGGACTCGCTGTGTTCTTCGCACGACTGCTTTGAGGCTTGATCTCCATGAGAGCTTCGCGACCACAAATTTTGGGGATTTAATCTGTGAGATCTTCATGAGGCCATTTTAGCTGTCCTTCTAACAACGTGGCGCACCTGCTCAAGGGCCTCTTCCACTGCATCTTTAGCTTCGCGAGGACGCTCCTCAACTCTGCGAGGTCTATCTTTTACTATTCTGGTGCATTGCACTTACTGCTGTCGCAGTCTCCTCCCTTCTCAGCTAACTTCATTCATCTGCTAGACTTTGGTCAATGGTGATTAGCAATAATAAGTCACCATGGTAAGCACTACCAAGGTGTTCCATTAGGCTTTGTCTCAGCTGTCATCTTTGAGTGTATTCTCTCTCTCTTTTGGGCTAAAAAGCAAGGAGTTTGTATTAAGCTACACATTTTATTGCTAACTATAAAACACACTTAACAAATGATTATTAGTTTGCTTCAAGGTCCAGCAAAGGCTAAGTTAAGAGGTGAAAAATGATACTTTTCAGTGAATAACAGTCACAACAGGGCTCCAAGGTCAACGGCCGACATGCCCGATGATTGTTTTTTATTATGTATATTATTATTATATTAAATTCAAGTCTTAACCTATTGCAAGTGCACAATGAAAATTATAGTACTAGCATAGGATCGTTCCCATGAGGAAGTTTATTTATCTAATTACTTCTTATTTATATCTTCTACTTAAATCCTTATCTTAAAAACTTTTATTTGTCTTTAAGATCTAATCTACTGGAGAAATATGAATAAAAGAATGGTTTATTAATCTAAAATGCATAAAATAAATCTAAATCCTCCTTCTTCTGATTGCGGTCGTCAATCCCAATCTTTAGCTATTGGATATTTACGAATTTATATAGTACCGTTACACTATATCTCTAGTTTCTTAGCATTGGTTGTCAATCAAGTCTAAGATCCTATCAATACAGATTTAATCTAATCAACAACTTCCTGAAATCTAGGTGACAATCATACCTTAGAAAACTGAAGATGGAAAAATAAAAACCGTTACACTAATTTGCAAATTATAACCTGAGTCATCAATTCAAAATAAAACTTGGAGATGTTTATAAAGTTATAAGTAAAAGAAAATATAATCTAATCTAGAAAGTAAATAAATATATCTTTCACCCCTCAGCCGTAGTCGTCAATTGCTTATGAGAAACTAGGATATCTACACTAATCTTCAACACCTAATTGCAGTCGTCAATTGCTCTTGAGAAATCTCATATATCTAATCTACTCTAGCTATTTTACACTATTTTGATCGGAAGAAAATCCAACCTCAGGCGCCAATTGATGCTAAAATTCTCCGATTCTTATTCCTACACCAAACTCTCTTATTTATAGATCATAAGGAGTCGGTTTACAAAGACTTCTAATTCTAATAAAAGAAACTACTAAAAATAAAAGATTCCTAATATAACTAATTCCTAATTTTATCTTTCCTTGCTTTAGACGGTAGATGTGCTTCTTGATTGCTCTCCTTTATTTCAGCAATAGAGTCTTTCGGAATAGATCTTCATCAATCTTCTCAGATCTGTGATTCACCTAGCTTCTAGAGATCTTCTAATTTGGTTCATGGCGGTGATAATCTTCACTCACGTGATCAGCAGTAGCAGTGAATTAAGATTTTTGTAAAATCGTTGATACTGATACTCTGTCTCTCTTCTTTGGTGGAAAATCATAAATTACTATTCTCTGCTTTCAGTATGGTTCATAGAGGGAAAATCATAAAAGATGATTCGTCAGTTTTGTCGTTTTGTTGCAAAATCGTAAATGATGATTTTATATCTTCATACTGCTCACTCTTATGACTTAGTAGACTTGACGAAAGATTCTCTGGAAAATATTTACTTTCCTCCTTTGAGTGGCTTCTTTTAGAGAATCGTATATTACGATTCTTTGACTTTCATAGTCTTTCACTCCTGAAAAATCATAAAATAGCAATTTTTTCATTTTGTTCAGTATGCAGGGCTTCATCTTTCAGTTATGTTGTCATTCTCTACTGCCTTTTGAGTTTCTTTTGATGAATATTAACACTTAGGCTCTATTGACTGTTTATCTCTAATATCTGCACTTCAGTAAGTTATTTGTAGCAAACTAAAGCCTAGCATTACTAAGTTAAGGGTGATAAAATGGTAAATTATATGACTGATCACTCGGTACTCAAACCAGGGACCAATTACCCACCGTCACCATTCCCCCGGGAGAAGTAGAACATTGGTGCTAAGCCATAAAAAAAAAAAGCAAGGGAAGGAGGTGCGAACCTACCCCCCCACCACATGTAATTTCCTCCGCCTCTAGCTCCAGGACCGACATCTCAACCACCTCAGTCGTATGTCAACAAAGCCTACCGACCCGGCAAGGAGCCAACCCTCGAGACAGACCGAGAATATGGCCTTCTTCGACACTTTGGGAGGGTACCAGCACAGATATCAATACTTAAGCTCATCAAGAAATCACCAGAACACCACAGACTATTGATAGAGACGTTGGACGAGACACACGTGAATGAAGATTCTACCCTAGACGAGATACACAAGATTGCTTCGGTTATGGCTCAACCTTCGACACTCACCTTCACTGAAGTTGACATGCCTAAAGAATCACTGCGTGGAAGCTCAACCCCTATATACTTGACAATTATAATAAGAGGGTTCTCAGTACCCCATGCGTTGGTCGACACAAGAGCAGGGCTTAACATCTGTCCCATAACGACGCTCAAGATGCTCGAATATACCGCGTAAGATATATCCCTCCTTGAGTATGATAGTTCTCGACGCTTCGTCAAAGGAACTATCAAGTTACAAGTCCGCCTCGAGCTAGTCACCAAAGATGTCACATTCCACGTCTCCGACTCCTCAAGCAATTATAACTTGATATTAGGGAGAAAGTGATTAAAATCTATGAAGGCTGTCGCGTCTACATACCACCAATGCGTCAAGTTGCCTCATGCAGATTCTATCGTTAGGATATATGCCAACGCACCTCTCAAAGAAATAGATACCGATTACACAGCAAGCATTTTGAGGACACTTGAATCCATGCTAAATACTAGCCACGTTAGAAGGTTGGAGAATCCCAACAACACATAAGTAGCAGAAATCAGCCATCCCTCATTCCTCCCAACCTGCCAACAAAGATTAACAAGGAGAGCAGCAAGCTCTGACTTTGCCCACCTGTACGACATAAATCCAATTGCGATCAAAGGCTGGGACTTGGTGTATCAACTAGGATATGTCCCACATACAGGACTTGGTGTTGTTGTTCTAAGTGTGCATGATTTTTTGTGTTTTGAAAACATACTTGCAAATGATGCATTGTACTGAATATTAAAAAGAATAAGAAAATATCAGCACAGAGAGAACATAATTAGCCTGCAAGATCAGGGCCAATTGTAGCAAGTTTTAAATGTAAGTGAGTAAAAGATCGTCCATAGGGAATTGATTTAAAATTTAAGATAAACCTCCAGATCTGAGCTACCAGATCTGACCTCTGATCCTATCTACAAAGCACATAAGATGGGAGGTTGAATTTGTCACATTAACTAAATGATAAAAGTAAAAATTAAACTAAGTGATCCAGATCTGAGTTGGGGAAACGTTTGAGGTAAACTTATACAAAAAATGGAGAAGTAATATCTAACTTTGATTTGGTCCTTGAAAACTAATGAGAATGACTGCAACTCAACTGAGAGATGATCCAATCTTCATCTGGCTACAAGCGCAGATGTAAGAGAAATAAATCTAATTTAAGGATTAGGTTTAAGCTTATGGCTATGGTCTGTCCACTTTAATGGCCACAAACCATCCAATAGTCTTTAATCCAAAGCCTTAGTTTAGAACAAGAAGCATCACTACAAATGCCATGAGAGATTAGGTTACCAACACTAATTCTCACAGGATTAATGAATCAAGGGAAATTGCATGAAGAACAGTAAATCTAAAGGAGTCTAATGCAATAAGCAGATCAGAGGGAACCCTTCACATGAGTCCAATTGAGAATATACGGTTTACAGCAACTTGTTCAAATCCACCATTACAATTACAGAGCACAGCTTAAACAGCTCTCAGATTTGTAGTCTTGAATACAACTCTCTTTTGAATTACAGAAATATCTCACAGCTCTCAATTGTAAGTCAAAGTGAAGCTATTACAGGGATTTCAGACAAACTATCTGGTTTGGAAATGAGGGAATAGGAATGAAACTCAAAATCTGGATGCCTCAATTGGGCAAATGCTTCGTCAATTTATAGCTTTCCCAGTGTCCTTTTAGATGTGTATCAACCAATCGAGGTTCTCGGATCTCAGTATTGACCAATGGTAGTCGAGCACGGGATCGAGATCTGCTTCCGCCAATCAATTCTCGAACTATTTTAGCCAATCAGTGAAAAAGGCATCAATTACGTATGCATTTTGAAAGTTTGTTAGAGTTTCTAGAAGTTCTGCCAAGTTATTCCTCTCTAGGTGCTCACGTGATGGAATATTCCTTCGCTTTATGCTTAGAACCTCTGGAATGTCCCTAGGTTTTAAAACACATTGGGACACATGCACATCGAATTGCCCTTGTTAAAGCCGCTAATCTCCGTAAATTTTTTCGCATAGCTTAGGGGCCTTTTCGCAAAGTGCTGTGACTTCTGAAGCTCTTTTCGCAATATTCAATCTCTCTTCGAATTGTGTTTTCTCCTTTTCGCAAAGTTCAATCTTCTCTTCGAAGTGTGTTTTCTCCTTTTCGCAAAGTTCAATCTTCTCTTCGAGGAGTTCAGATGCTCTTCGAAAGCTACGCCTGGAGTTTTAGTCCTTTTCGCAGAGTTCAAGGTTCTTTACGAAAAGTGCAGGTTCTTTGCGAAAAGAACTCTGTAGTGCATTTCTCTGTTCGAATTGTTCCCTGCTTCACTTACAGGTCTTTGCCTCTTTACTTTAGACCTTTCAACAACTGATGAGGTTGTTTCTTCACTTCCTTTCTTTGGATTGACATGGATTGTCATCTTTTTGGCACTTTTAAGCTACTTTTATGGTTAAGCCTGTCTTTATTGTTAGCTGCAACATAGGCACTTAAAACACTTATTTAGTTCTCTCAAAGGTCTATCAAGACTTAAGTTTAGGGGTGAAAAATGGTATTTTTCACTTGTCAACACTTGGCAAGAGTAGACAAGGACGAATAGGGCCGATTGTCTCAAAGGAAGTTTGCAAGCATACAATATTAGGCTACCAATCAGGCAGCAAATAAGCCAACATCCCACCAACCTCGCCTAAGTGGTCGCTCTATGACCATTTTATCTATGGAACCACTGAGAAGGGCGATGAACCAAGGAGAAAGGAAGAGTCCTTCACCAAACTGCAGTCAACATAGATTGACTAGATGGCCAAAGCCTTCGCCGACCTGACAAACTTGAATCAAGACGACGATGATATAGATATACCACTCGAAGGAGTTCGACCCCTATTCAAGACTGAGGAATCCTTTTATATAGAAGGAATAGAGTCTCTGGGACCTAAGCCACACATAGAAGACTGGGAGTTAACCAACGAGGAAGACTTCCATATCGCCGCTATCAAGATTGAAGAAGAACTAGAGTTAGACTCCCCTCAATCCTCAGAAGCACCTCAACTGTAGATATTCTTAAAATCGTTAGAAGAAGAATGGCAACTACCATCTAGTGACGACGAAGATTATTGGATAGACCTCCCTGCACTCGAGCTGGCAGAGCAAGGCCTCCAAAGGTTATCAAACAAAGAAGACGAGTCTGACTCTTATGATGACGACCACCCCGACCTCAATCCTGAAGAATGGAAATGCCCCTGAGGATATCCTTACATCTCCCAATTATATCATTCTCGCTGCCAAGCTTTCATATTCATCCTATCATGCTATGAAGTCTAAGGGAAAGTGCTCACAAGTCTAGAAAATCATCAGTTGAGCCCACCCAAAGAAGACAAGCTTCAATAAGAAGAACACCTCCAGCTCGGTTCTGAGGACGAGAGCTCACACGACTACAACTTCCAAACCCTCTTCGAAGATGAAGCGATTAATGCGATAGAAGGAGCCAGAGCATCGACCGGACCACCGCCTTCATCACTCATCCAGAAGATCATGCTCGACAAGAGTTACAAAAAAAATGCCAAATTTAGAAAGAGTCCACGTCACTCGAAGACTCGCACGAATGACCCCAGCAGCTATCACACTTCCCCAACTAGGAGAAGCCTCCTTGTCGATTCCTCTCCAGGAAGTCGACCATGTACCATACTTATTATCAAAAATCCTAAAAATAGAAAAACCTAATGCCCCTTAAAATCTAGAAATAGAAAACTCAAAAAAATCAGAAAACCTTGGAAAAGAGAGGGAGCCCTTCATCCCAGACCAATTTAGCGACCAACAAGGAGACTCTACTCTTAATGCTACAAGTAGCGATTATGTCGACGGAGCCACGGAAGAACTAACTAATATACTCGCACAGAGATGCACCGCCACCTTCGACACCATGGAGTCACACCTCAAACCCGCTCGACGCAACCCTACTACTCTTCCCTCATGAAAGCGTAGGGCATCCCGATGCGACAACAAGCCAGTCATCATACTTGAAGAGATACTTTGCGATTTCAAGAGGAGAATGAATAGCCTCGACCTACACCTCACTAAGGATGTTGCGATTATCAATTTCACCGATAAAGGGTTACCTCTCACAAAACTAACCTTCCAGTGTAGTGATTTTACAGTTTATGAGCTTACAGATGATGAAGAGGAACAAGCCGCTGAGGAGACATAGGACTTCCAATGGGTGGGTCATCAAACTCTTCGACGAGCATACTCAAGCTGCCGCAGAGCCCAAAGAGGAAATCAACTTCGACACCGAGCATAAGCCCAAAAAGCTACTGATCAGTGCAATGCTTATCCCCAAGGAATGAAAACAGATTATCTAAGTCCTTCAAGACCACCTCAGCTCTTTTGCATGGTCCTACGAGGACATGCCTGGTATGGACCCAAGTTTAGTAGAACATCATCTGGCCCTAGAACCCGATGTAAAACCTATCAAGCAGAAGCTTAGGAGAATGCACCCACAGATAATGCTACAAGTCAAAGAGGAAGTCGACAAGCTACACAAGGAAAAATTCATTCGAGTCATCCTCTACCCCAAGTGGGTCACAAATATAGTATCTGTCGCCAAGACACACAGCAAAGTACGGGTGCGCATCAACTTTTGAATTCTCAATCAGGGGTGCCCAAAGGATGACTTCCCACTCCCACACATCGACACTCTGGCCGATAACACTATCGGACATGAGATTTTTTCCTTCATGAATGGTTTCTCCGGATACAACTAGATTAGATTAGCAGAATCAGACCAAGAGAAGATTTCCTTCACTATGCCATGAGGAACTTACTATTACATTGTCATGCCTTTCAGGTTCAAGAATGCAGGAGCCACATATCAACATGCCATGATGGCTATCTTTCACCAAATGATGCACAAATGTGTAGAAGTCTACATCGACGACATACTGGTGAAGTCTCAAAAATGAACGGGACATGTCGAAGCTCTCCGACTCATACTACGACGATCTGAAAAGTATCAACTGAAGATGAATTTTAACAAATACGTGTTCGGAGTAACCTCCGAAAAACTACTAGGATTCATAGTCGGCAAGCGAGAAATCAAAGTCGATCCAGTCAAAGTCAAGGCCATTCTCGAGATGCCACCTCGCAACAATATTAAAGAACTACAAGGTCTAATAGGAAGACTGTAATTCATTAGGAGGTTTATCTCTCAGCATTCAGATCGATGAGACTCTTTCTGCAGACAACTTAAAGGAGGAGCCGAGTACATATGGGATGACTAGTGCTAGTAAACCTTTGACAACATCAAGAAGTACCTCCTCAACCCTCCAATACTATCACCACCAGCTCTCGGAAGAGCCCTGATCCTCTATGTCGCAGCCAATGAGAAGGCGATGGGAGTAATTCTAGGAAAAGGCCATCTACTACCTTAGCAGGTGTTAGTTCAATTTACTAGTGCTGTTGTTTTTATTATTATAAGTGTGATAAAAATAAATCAAAGAAAGGAGGAATGAAATGGAATAGAATAGCACAAAACAACAATCAAAACTCAACCTGCAAGATACAGGGCTGTTGTAGCAAGTTTCGATAAGTAAGAGTTTCTCCCTTGGAGAGTGATAATCTAAAAACCTAAAGGCGTATAGTAAACTCCAGATCTGACAACTCTAAACCTACACTAGAAAGAAAGGTAAAGAGAGGGTGTTTAGGTGTCACAATACTAAAGTAAATTAAAAACAGGAATAAAACTACAACTAAAGAAAGGGGGGTAAAGAAGGATGATGATGGTGTGGTAAAATAAAATGAAAATGTGGAGAAGTAGGTAGCAGTGGGATAATCTTCACGACAAGTCAGATCAAGAACTACATCTATAGCATTCCTTCACTTGGCTACAAGCATAAGTGCACGGTAGAAGAATCCAACTCAACCTTGAGATATGGACTAGTCTTAAGGCTATACTCTGTCCACTCGAATGGTCACAGAGTACCCCATGGATATATCCTAGTCATGGGGGAGGAGATGAAACAAGAAAACCATTGTAGACACTATGCTTACAAGGCTACAAGCACATGCAACCATAGGATCAAACATTCCATGAAGATCTAGTGAGAACCACTAGAAATCACAGATTGAATGGGGCATTAGAATCAACTGGTCATTGCTATAAAGAGGCCTGCAATGACTAAGCTCTCAAGTCTTCAATCTGTAAAATATCTCAGGTCTCTTCACTAAAAATGGTCTTGTAAAACAGAGGAGAAGTTGGATCTGCAACAATCCCTCCTTTGGCTATAAGCACAAAGGTAGGGAAAAAGAATCCAACCTCAACCCTGTGATCTAGACTTATCCTAAGGCTATGATCTGTCACTTGAATGGTCACAGATCATCCCAGAGATGTGGTCCAGCCATGGGGTCAAAACTAGAACAATAAACCCACTGCTATCACCATGTGTGCATGGCTTCAAGCACATGCACCCATAGGAGCATTAAACCCATAAAAATCTATGTGAAAACACAGGGAAAATATAGATTGAATGAGCTTTAAAAATGACATTTCATTGTATATAAAGGACTTACAATGATCTGCCCTCCAGGCAACAGTCTGTGCAAACTCTCAAAACTGCTCACTGAGTTATTATAAAACCGATTGCAAAACAAAATTAAACCTAGCTGCTACAAAAGGAATTAACCGAGCGTGACTGCTGAGCTAAGAAAGAGAAGAAAATAAAAGAGAATAAAATTCTAATATAAAAATAGAAAAACCTAAAAGTGAGCTCAGGCTAATCTTGGCTCCTTTCACAAGACAAAATATGTTCTATTTATACAATCCATAAGGCCATGAAAAGCTTTGGCCAATCAAAAGAAAGAAAGAATCAAGTTAGTTATGTCCTACTGATGTGGCCTAATTTTGGCCTAGTGATGCCTCGGGATGTGTGTCCAAAATGCTGTGAAATGTATAAAATATCCCTAAAGTCTAAAATGGATGGCTGGAACCTGAGCCTCGAGTGGATAGAGCTTCAGAACATCAATCTCGAGTGGTTCTCGAGCAGTTGGAGGCTTCAGGCATGAATCTCAAGTGGTTGGATGGGCTTCAGGACTTCATTTCGAGTAGATCAGACAACAACTCGATCGATTGCTTCAGCAGTATTTAAACAGCTCGACAGGTTCATTGCTTCAGGCATTTCAGCTCGCAAAGATCTTGAGAGGTTGCTCGACAGGTTAATTTGAAGCAATTTTCAACACTGCAATTGCTCGACAGAATGTTTTCACCAGTGAACTACTCGTAGGGTTCAGACAACCACTCGAGAGGTTGGGTTTTAAGCCTCTAAACTGCTTGAGTAGGTGCTTTTACAGCTGTTGGTTTGCTCGAGGGCCTAGTTTCATTAATGAGCTACTTGAATTCTTCGAGTATGTAGCTCGAGCGGTTGTAGCTGCAGCAATACAGGCCGTGAGGATCAGTTTGCAGCTCAAGTGGTTGCTTCTTTAGACTATGAATTGGTCAAGTTGCATTCCAGCTACAACTCTCCAGCATTGCAATAGCTCGAGTACTTTAATATTGTAGCTCAACAAGCTGGTCCTTCATCAATGGAACTGCTCGACATCATCCTAGCATAGCTCGAATGGCTGATTTTCATCACTATAAATGCTCGGCAGGTTCTTAGTTTCAGCTCAGAACAGCTCGACAAGATCATTACACCCATAACCTACTTGACATGTTACTTCTCTTCAGGCAGCAGTAGCTCGAGTGGTTGATGAATTGCTCTAGTTCATTAAAATCTTCAGCACTTCAGCTTGATAGGCTGCACAACAACTCGAAAGGGTAGTTTTAGCAACATAAACCACTTGGCTTCATGGATTTCAACCCTCTATACTGCTCGAGTATGTTACTATTCACATTACAGCTACTCGAGTTCTAAAATAACAATAGCTGTGTTGCTCGTGGAGTTCAGCTACAACATAAGTATCTGCTCGAGAGTTGTTGCACTGCTACTAGTCTTGAATGTGCTCGAGTTCTTCAAGGCAGATATGCATGCTGGATTCGAAGCTCGACAGCTTGGTGCATCAACAATAAACTGCTCACATCCTTAATGGATTCAGCCAACTGCTCAAGTGTATGGCCTTGAAACTGCTTGACATCTTAGTTGGCTGCAGCACCAACAGCTGCTTGAGTGCTTCATGGCATCAAATCTACAACTTGTGAGGCTGGGATTTCAACATCCTTGATGTAGATTTTAGCAGAAGCAGCTGCTCAATAGGTTGGATGCGCAATAAAATGCTTGAATGGTTGCTTGCTGCTGCTTGCATGAACTGTTCAGTGCAGGTGCTTTCAGCTGTCGAGTCCCACACAAACTGCTACATTGCTGCTCATATAAAATGCTTGAGCTGCGGGTGTTTCACTTGAGCTGCTGAAGATGCAGTGTGCTGTAATGCTGAGAATTGACTTGCTGCACACTAAATTGCTGAAGATGTTGAGTGCAACTGTTCGAATGAAAGTGCTGAAGCTGCTGTAGTTGCTGGTTTGCTGAGTGTGTTCTTTGTATAGTCTGCTACAACAACAACATGCTCAACATCTATTCCATTTAAATCCACTGCTGCATCACTCCATAAACTCTGAGCTCCACCTTTCTCTCTCAGCAGGACTTCTAGGACTCCGAGGCATGCAAGACACCCCCAATGGTGTGAACCATCATGGTGCATTCTCAATAAATCCATCAGCTCCACAACTTAACTCAAAATTCCTTCCTTTTGGTTCTAAAATGATGGATTGCTATACTAAGCTATAAATTATTGTTATCTACAAAAATATACTTAAAAACTCATTATTAACCAGCTCAAAGGTCCATTAAAGGCTAGGTTAGGAGATGAAAAGTGGTATATTTTAGTGCTCAACCTTATCTCTAGGTTATTGTATATAGTTAATTCATACAATTTCCCAGTAGAAGTGGGTTCTTTTAAACCTCTAGCTGCTGGTTCAATGTCATTGCTTAACAAAGACTCCTGCTGTATGGAGTTTTCACTTATCACATTAAATAAATCCCAGGCCTCTACATCAGTTTTGCTGAGGTATGTGCCACCACATGATGCATCAATCATGAATCTACTTTTAGCATCTATCCCCTGGTAGAAACTTTGTATAAGTTGCCACCTAGGGATCTAGTGGTGTGGGCATTTCCTCAATAGCTCTTTAAATCTATCCCAAGCTTCATGAAATGTTCAGTTGGGGATTAAGCAAAAGAGATGATGCTCTTCCTCAACTGACTGGTTTTACCAATTGGGAAAAATTTAGCCAAAAATTGGCATTACAGGTCATTCCAAGACTGTATGTTGTTGGCTAGGAGGATGGTGAGCCAAGTTCTGACCTTATCCTTCAATGAAAAAGAAAAAAGCCTCAGTTTGGTGGCTTCCTCACCCAGACTAGCAATGTTAAATGTAGTACATACAGAAAGAAACTAATCTATGTGCTGGTAGGGGTCCTCTTTGCTTAACGAATGAAAGCTTGATAATATTTGGATGGTTTGAGGCTTGATCTCATAATTATCTGCAACAGTAGAGAGTTGAATGCAAGAAGGGGATGAGTATGCCCCTAGTGCATTATATTCCCTAAGGGGTCTAGGTTGCTAACCCATCTCAGCTATTAATAAATTTTCAGCAGGGGGGTGTGTTGCTGGCCTAGGGCGCAAGATTCTCAATTTCAGGATTTAAAGATTCCAACTCAGGATTGAGAGACCTTCATCTTAGCATACAACACACATACAGAGCAAAATAATGGCAGCTTACAACAAATAGATAAAGAAAAATACAAGCTAATACAACTATTGGAATTTAAGACTGCAGAAATGAAACAAAAATAGGGGAGATAGAGATGCAAACTGATGTAGGAATGGTCCAGTTGCAGCTAAACTCCTTTATTTGCTACTGCTCCAAGCTTGCAAAAATTAAAAACTTCAGTAGGAATTTATTCAAACACAAAATAGGCAATAAATTTAAAACAAAAAATAAAGAAAAACAACAAAAATCCTAAGACTATAGTTGTAATTTCTGCAAACACTAAAAAGACACAATATCTAAAACAGAAAATAAAGAAGTACAAAAATCAAACACAAATTACAGCTGTAATTTATTCAAACACTACAACTACAAAGAATAAAAACTAAACTCAGATTGCTATACTTAGATCAAAACTCCACGGCTGCGATGCCAAACACTTGTTAGTTTAATTTGCTAGTGCTGTTATTTTTATTATTAAAAGTGTGGTAAAAATAAATCAAAGAAAGGAGGAATGAAAAGGAATAGAATAGCACAAAACAACAATCTAAACACAGCCTACAAGATACAGGGCTGTTGTAGAAAGTTTCGATAAGTAAGAGTTTATCTCATAGAGAGTGATTATCTAAAAACCTAAAGGCATGTAGTAAACTCCAGATCTGGCTACAGATCTGACAAATCTAAACCTACACTAGAAAGCAAGGTAAAGAGAGGGTGCTTAGGTGTCACAATACTAAACTAAACTAAAAACAGGAATAAAACTACAACTAAAGAAAGGGGGGTAAAGAAGGATGATGATGGTGTGGTAATATAAAGTGAAAATGTGGAGAAGTAGGCAGCTGTGGGATAATCTTCACGGCAACTCAGATTAAGAACTAGATCTGCAATATTCCTTCACTTGGCTATAAGCACAAGTGCAAGGTAGAAGAATCCAACAAAACCTTGAGATATGGACTAGTCTTAGGGCTATACTCTGTCCACTCGAATGGTCACAGAGTATCCCATGGATATAAGCCAGTCATGGGGGAGGAGATGAAACAAGAAAACTATTGCAGACACTACGCTTGCAAGGCTACATGCACATGCAACCATAAGATCAAACATTCCATGAAGATCTAGTGAGAATCACTAGAAATCACATATTGAATGGGGCATTAGAATCAGCTAGTCATTGCTACAAAAAGGCCTGCAATGACTAAGCACTCAAGTCTGCAATCTGTGCAATATCTTAGGTCTCTTCACTGAAAATAGTCTTGTAAAATAGAAGAGAAGCTAGATCTGCAATAATCCCTTCGTTGGCTACAAGCACAAAGGTAGGGAAAACGAATCTAGCCTAAACCCTGTGATCTAGCCTAAACCCACTACTACCACCATGTGTGCATGGCTATAAGCACATGCACCCATAGGAGCATTAAACCCATACAGATCTATGTAAAAATAGAGGGAAAATATAGATTTAATGAGCTTTAAAAATGACATTTTATTGAAAATAAAGGACTTACAATGATCTGCCCTCAAGGTAGCAGTTTGTGCAAACTCCCAAAACTACTCACTGAGTTATTACAAAACTGATTGCAAAACCTAGCTGCTACAAAAGGAATTAACCTAGCGTGGCTGCTGAGCTAAGAAAGAGAAGAAAATAAAAGAGAATAAAATTCTAATCTAAAAATAGAAAAACCTAAAAGTGAGCTCAGGCTAATCCTGGCTCCTTTCCCAAGATAGAATATGTTCTATTTATACAATCCATAAGGCCATGAAAAGCTTTGGACAATCAGAAGAAAGAAAGAATTAAGTTAGTTATGCCCTATTGATGTGGCCTATTTTTGACCAAGTGACGCCTCAAGATGTGTTGGACAGCTAAGCACATTGGGATGTGTGCCCTAGATGCCATGGAATCCCTAAAATATCTTTGAAGTCTGAAATGGATGGCTGAAACCTGAGTCTCGAGTGGATGGAGTTTTAGAACATCAATCTCGAGTGGTTCTCGAGCAGTTGGAGGCTTCAGGCATGAATCTCGAGTGGTTGGATGGGCTTCAGGACTTCAGCTCGACTAGATCAGACAACAGCTCGACAAGTTGCTTCAGCAGCATTTAAACTTCTCGATAGGTTCATTGCTTTAGGCATTTCATCTTGATAGGATCTCGAGATGTTGCTCAATAGGTTGATTTGAAGCATTTTTTAGCGCTACAACTGCTTGATAGAATGTTTTCAGTAGTGAACTACTCGTGGGGTTCAGACAACCACTCGAGAGGTTGGGTTTTAAGCCTCTAAATGACTCGAGTAGGTGTTTTTACAGCTGCTGGTCTGCTCAAGGGCCTAGTTTCATTAATGAGCTACTCGAATTCTTCAAGTATGCAGCTCGAGTGGTTTCAGCTATAGCAATACAGGTCGTGAGGATCAGTTTGCAGCTCGAGTGGCTGCTTCTTTGGACCATGAACTACTTGAGTTGCATTCTAGCTACAACTCTCTAGCATTGCAACAGCTCGAGTACTTTAATAATGCAGCTCAACAGGCTGGTCCTTCATCAATGGAACTGCTCGACATCATCCTAGAGTAGCTTGAGTGGCTGATATTTCAGCACTATAATTGCTCGATAGGTTCTTAGTTTCAGCTCAGATCAGCTCGACAGGATAATTACACCCATAACCTGCTCAACATGTTACTTCTCTTCAGGCTGCAGTAGCTTGAGTGGTTGATGAACTGCTCGAGTTCATTAAAATCTTCAGCATTTCAGCTCGATAGGTTGCACAGCAACTCGACAGGGTAGTTTCAGCAGCATAAACCACTCGAGTTCATGGATCTCAGCCCTCTATACTGCTTGAGTGTGTTACTATTCACACTGCTGTTGTGCTGCTCATGGAGTTCAGCTACAACATAAGTATTTGCTCGAGAGTTGCTGCACTGCTACTGGTCTTGAATGTGCTCGAGTTCTTCAAGGCAGATATGCATGATGGATTCGAAGCTCGACAGCTTGGTACATTAGCAATAAACTACTCACATCCTTAATGGATTCAACCAACTGCTTAAGTGTATGGCCTTGAAACTGCTTGACATTTTAGTTAGTTGCAGCAACAACAGTTGCTTGAGTGCTTCATGGTTTCAAATCTGCAGCTTGTGAGACTTGAATTTCAGCATCCTTGATGTAGACTTCAGCAGAAGCAACTACTCAATAGGTTGGATGCATAATAAAATGCTTGAACGGTTGCTTGCTGCTCCTTGCATGAACTATTCAATTCAACTACTTTTAGCTGTTGTGTTCCACACAAACTGCTATATTGCTGCTCATATAAAATGCTTGAGCTGCTGGTGTTTCACTTGAGATACTGAAGGTGCACTGTGCTGTAATGCTGAGAACTGACTTGATGCACACTGAATTGCTGAAGATGTTGAGTGCAACTGCTCGAATGAAAGTGCTGAAGCTGCTATAGTTGCTGGTTTGCTGAGTGTGTTCTTTGTATAGTCTGCTATAGCAACAACATGCTCAACAGCTATTCCATTTAAATCCACTGCAGCAACACTCTATAAACTCCGAGCTCCACCTTTCTCTCTCAGCAGGACTTTTACGACTCCGAGGCATGCAAGACACCCCCAATGGTGTGAACCATCATGGTGCATTCTCAATAAATCCATCAGCTCCATAATTTAACTCAAAATTCCTTCTCTTTAGCTCTAAAATGATGGATTGCTGCACTAAGCTATAAATTCTTATCATCTATAAAAACACACTTAAAAACTATTTATTAACCAGCTCAAAGGACCATTAAAAGCTAGGTTAGGAGGTGAAAAGTGGTATATTTTAGTGCACAAGAGCATGATTGTTGGTGTGTGATTTTTCTAGGTTCCTCTCGATTCCCATTGAATCATTGGCTCTAATTCTGTCCAGGTGGATTCTAGTGATGCGGTGTTTGGAATGACAAGAAAATAAAAAGGGGAGATTTTTCTAGGAAGGTTCCTAGTTTGATTGCGATCGCTAACTGCAGATATTTAACGACGCTGCAACACGCCGCTGATCACGTCAGAGGTTACTTATCAATCGTCCGCCTAATAACGTCAAGAATAAGGACAAGTGAAAAATACCATTTTTCACCCCTAAACTTAAGTCTCGATAGACCTTTGAGAGAACTAAATAAGTGTTTTAAGTGCCTATGTTGCAGCTAACAATAAAGACAGGCTTAACCATAAAAGCAGCTCAAAAGTGCCAAAAAGATGACAATCCATGTCAGTCCAAAGGAAGGAAGTGAAGAAACAACCTCATCAACTGTGGAAAAGTCTAAAAGGAAGAGGCAAAGACCTAAAAGAGAAGCAGGAAACAATTCGAACAGAGAAATGCAATACAGAGTTCTTTTCGCAAAGAACCTGCATGTTTCGTAAAGAACCTGGAACTCTGCGAAAAGGAATAAACCTCCAGGCTTAGTTTTCGAAGAGCATCTGAACTCTTCGAAAAGAAGATTGAACTTTGTGAAAAGAAGATTGAACTTTGTGAAAAGAAGATTGAACATTGCGAAAAGAGCTTCAGAAGCCATAGCACTTTGCGAAAAGGCCCTTAAGCTCTGCGAAAAGGTATTCTGGAGATTCGCAGCTTTAACAAGGGCAATTCAGTAATCTGTTGCACGCGTCCCAATGCGTTTTAAAATCCAAGGACATTCCGGAAGATTCTGAGCACGAACCAAAGGCATATTCCACCCCATGTGAACACCCAAAGATGAAATTACTTGGCGGGAACTTCTAGAAGCTCAAACAGATTTTTGAATTACATAATAGAATTGATGCTTCTATCACCTGATTGGCTGAACCAAATCAAAGAATTCTGATTGGCCAGAACAGATCTGGATCCTCGTGCTCGACCACCATTGGTCAATACATTCTGAGCACCTCTGATTGGTTGAAACACATCTGAGTTGGACTTGGGGAAAACTATAAATAGATGAACCATTTGCCCAATTTGGACATCCAGATTTTGAGTTTCATTTCTAATCCCCCATTTCCCAAACCAGCATGTACTTTGTCTCAATCCTTGTAATAGCCTACTTTGTAATCGGCATTTGAGAGTCGTGAGATATAACTCAAAAGGAGAGTTTGTATCCAAGACTGCAAATCTGAGGGTTGTTAAGCCGTGCTCTGTAATTGTAACGGTGGATTTGAAAAGGTTGCTGTAAACCGTATTTTCTCAATTGGACTCATGTTAAGGGTTCCCTCTGATCTCCTTATTGCATTAGACTCCTTTAGATTTCTTGTTTTCATGCAATTTCCTTGATTCATTAATCCGAGAATTAGTGTTGGTAACCTAATCTCTCACAGCATTTGTAGTGATGTTCTTGTTCTGAATTAAGGATTTGGATTGAAGACTATTGGATGGTTTGTGGCCATTAAAGTGGACAGACCATAACCATAAGTACAATCTAATCCTTGAATTAGATTTATCTCTCTTACATCTGTGCTTGTAGCCAGATGAAGATTGGATCATCTCTGATAAGTTGCAAATATTCTCATTAGCTGTCAAAGACCAAATCAGATTTAGATATTATTTCTTCATCTTTGTTTAAATCACTCCCCCAACTCAGATCTGGATCATGTAGTTAAAGTTTTCTTTGTTTTTAGTTAGTTAAACGTGACAAATTCAAACCTCTCATCAATAATCTATATAGGCTAAGGAGCCAGATCTGGAGGTTTATTTTACATTTTAGACAAGTTCTCTGTGGACGATCTTTCACTCACTTACTTTTAAAACTTGCTACAATTGGCCCTGATCTTGCAGGCTAATTCTCTTCTAACTGTGCTGATATTTCTTTAATTTTTTATAGTCTAGAGCCACTATAATTTGGCAACTTTAAAACTGTTTTCAAAATACACATAAATCAAGCACACTAAGAGGAAACAACAAGTTTTTGGCGCCGTTGCCGGGGAATTTGTTCTAAAATAGATAGACCTAAGTTTTTCATTTTAATTTTTATCAGTACTAAACTATTCTATTGTTTATACTTGTGCAGTTATTCATATTCCGGTTTTTAAAGAAGGGAAATTACTGAAAGGAATTACGAAGGTTTCTTGTGCATAATCAGATTTTTTTGTTACGAGTTGTATGTTTGGTAGGAGGACTCTCACGAGATTCTCCCATTGAATTTAGAAGTTGAAAGGCTACTACGAACCAAGCAAACAACACGATTACGCTACTATGGGTGAAGAACCTCGACTTTTGAGGGATTACTTTGCACCTGGTGCTTATAATTCCCCCTTTTGCATTCAATTTCCTACTGTTGAAGGAAATTATGAGATCAAGTCATCAACTATCCAAATGCTTCCTTCTTTCCATGGGTTGAGTAAGGAAGACCCATACAAACATGTGGATGAATTCTTGGCTCTTTGCACCACATAGGGGATCGGTCCGAAACCAAGCTGAGGCTCTTTCCTTTTTCATTAAAGGATAAAGCTAGAGCATGGTTATCCATGTTAGCACCAAATAGTATCACTTCATGGAATGATTTACAATGTCAATTTTTAGCCAAATATTTCCCAATGTCTAAAACTAGCCAATTGAGACAAAGTATCATTTCATTTTCCCAAAATTCAACTGAAACTTTCCATGAAGCATGGGAAAGATTTAAGGAACTTTTAAGGCAATGTCCTCATCATCAAGTTCCTAGATGGCAGCTAGTTCAAAGCTTCTATCAAGGAATTGATCAAAAAGGCAAAAATATGGTGGATGCCTCCTGTGGAGGCACTTACTTACAAAAAACAGTTGAAGAGGTTTGGGACTTATTTGAAGTGATTGGTGAAAACTCCACTCAGCAGGAATCTCTGTCAAGAGAAATTAAAAATCCTGCTAGGTTGAACAACCACCAACCCACCAAAGGGAAGATCTATGAGGTGAATGAGTTGGAAAGAAAGATGGACAATCTAACCACAAAGCTTGATAGATTGATGGACTCACTTAAAACTCCAAATATTTCAAGAGTAGAGGATGCATGTCTGATATGCCAGTCCCCTACTCATTCACTTGACCAATGTCCTGCTGCATCACAGTTCCCAGATTTAATGGTGGAACAAGCTCATGCTGCTCAATCATTTGGATAGATGCAGTCAAATGAATATCCATGGAGAGCACACCCCAATTTGAGGTGGAACCAGGGGAATTACCAATCCCAACAACAGCAACAACCAAAGAATCAAATGCCTTTCAAAACTGCACGGTAGATCGGCCAGAATTTTTATGTCAAACCAAACTTTTTAGCGGCCCATTCCACAATAACACTCTGCGGCATTTCCGGTCCCTTTCTTTTGAAGATCAAGTCCTAAATTCACTCCGAATTTAGGATCTTTAACTCAAACTGAATTTTCACGGAGCATAAAGAAGATTGAAGAAACATTGGGACAGCTTTCAAATACCTTGGCAAAAAGAGAGGAAGGAAAGTTACCCAGCCAACCTTTGAACAATCCCAAAGGACAGTTCATGGTTGGAGAAGCTTCTAATTCACATGAAGAAGTAAAAACTGTCACCACTTTGAGAAGTGGAAAAATGATAGATAACAAAGTGGGTATTGAAGAAGAAAGAAATGAGGAAGAGGATAAAGATATGCAGCATAGTGATAGCAGTGGGGTTGCTGATGTACCTCAGAAAAATAAAAAAAATGAAAAACAGAAAAGTAAAAAAATTTCTGAAAACACTTCTAAAGTTGTAGATGAAAGATTAGTTCCTCATTTACCATTTCCACATGCAATGAAATCTGTATCTCCTTTTGATAAAGGGAACACAAAAATAGATGATATGATGGAGACTTTCAAGCAAGTCAAGATAAATTTACCTTTGCTTGAGGCAATCAAACAAATTCCAGCATATGCAAAATTTCTGAAAGATGTGTGCACTCACAAAAGACAATCTAGGATACAGTTGTCCAAGAAGGTCTTTGCTGTGGAAAGAATTAGTCAGGTGTTATCCATTGCTACACCTTCCAAACTTCAAGATCCTGGAATCCCCACAATCCCTTGCATTATTGGGGAACACACCATTGAAAAGGCTTTATTAGATCTGGGTGCTAGTGTCAACCTACTTCCATATTCTGTATATGAGAAGCTAGGTTTGGGAGAATTAAAACCCACTCATGTGGTGTTACAACTAGCAGACAGATCTGAAAGAAAGCCAGTAGGAATAATTGAAGATGTATTGGTGGGAGTAGATAAATTTTTCTATCCTGCTGATTTCCTAGTTTTAGATATGGAACCAACCAAAAGCAAAACTTCCATCCTTGTCATTTTGGGAAGACCATTCCTGGCTACAGCAAATGCTTGCATTCAATGCAGGTCTGGTATTATGGAAGTCTCATTTGGAAACATGAAGGTAAAATTAAATGTTTCTAATGCAGTCACATAGCCCCAGTTCAGCTCTGAAGAATGTTTTCATGTTGATCTATTGGACGAACTTGTGGAAGGAACTTTACAACAATTTCTGCAGGGTGAAGACTTCACCACAGATATCAAAGATGCTTGGGGATATGCTGAAAAAGAAGCAAGTTGTATCTCCAATTCTGAGAAAATTAATGTTGTGCAAGGAACTCTTAAACAATCAGCAAGTTTTTCTTCTTGGAAACCTGCTACTCTCCCCCTTCCACAAACATCTAAGGTACCTTTGATACTTTCTTTTCTCAGCCCACCTGATTTAGAACTAAAGAAGCTACCCGAAAATTTAAAGTATGTGTTCTTGGGTAATCATAAATCATTGCCTGCCATTATTTCTTCCTCTCTCACAAAGGAGCAAGAGGAAGAGCTGCTGATAGTCTTGGAAGAACATAAAAAGGCTATTGGCTGGACTATTGCTGATTTAGGAGGAATCACCCAAATTGCTTGCATGCACAAAATCCACTTGGAAGAAGATGCAAGGCCTTCAAGGAAATGCAAAGGAGGTTGAACCCTCATATGCAAGAAGTGGTCATGAAAGAGGTGGTTAAGATGTTGGATGCAGTGTCATTTACCCCATTTGATTCACTTGGGTGGCACCTACGGTGGTACCTAAGAAATCTGGAATCAACTGTATAACCTCGGATTACGGTGAGCTTATGTCAACCGCAAACAACTGGATGGAGAGTCTCTATTGATTCTGAAAATTAAATGCAATGACGGAAAAGACCATTTCCCCTCCCATTCATTGATCGGATCTTAGATAAGCTAGCGAAAAGCTTATTACTATTTTCTTGATGGTTACTCTGGTTACAAACGATTCTGTGTACCCATAAGATCAGGAAAGACCACATTCACGTGCCCTTTTGGCACTTTTGCCTATAAGAGAATGCCTTTTGGTCTTTGTAATGCTCACTACCTTCCAAAGATGCATGTATGTAATTTTTACGATATGATTGACCAATTTATGGAGATTTTTATGGATGATTTCTCAATCTATGTATGATTTTTTCCAGTGTTTACGCCATCTCAAATTGGTACTACAAAGATGCGAAGAAACCAATCTGGTTTTGAGTCGAAAAGAGCCATTTCATGGTCACCCAGGCATTGTCCTTGGCCATGTTGTTTCCCACAAGGGCATTGAGGTGGACAAAGCAAAATTGAGTTAATTGCACATTTACCACCTCCCAAAGCATTAAACAAATTAGAAGTTTTTAGGACATCTTTGGATTTCTGGAAGGTTCATCAAGGACTTGATAAAATAACTAAACCTCTTTGTCATTTCTTTGTGCCAAGATGTCCCTTTTGTTTTCAATAATGAATGCATGAAGGCTTTTGAATTCCTAAAAAGCATCGATTTCAGCTCCAATATTGCGTCTCAGTTATTCATTACCTTTTGAACTGATGTGTGATGCATCAGTTATGCTTTTGGGAGCTATCCTTGGGCGGAGAAAAGATAAGCTGCCTCATGTTATAGCTTATGCCGTAGATCAATGATTGATGCACTCAATTACACAACAAGCGAGAAGGAGTCTACGCAATTGTTTTGCTTTAGAAAATTCAGGTCATATGTCTTGGGTTCACAAATAGTGGTGTTCATGACCACTCGGCTTTAAAATACCTTACATCTAAGAAGGACACCAAACCAAGACTCATGGATTCTCTTGTTACAAGAATTTGATCTACAAATTAAAGATAAAAAAGGGTGGAGAATGTGGTGGCGATCACCTCTCCGAATTTTAAGCTTCTTTGAGATTGATAGGTTGCCTATCAATGAATCTTTCACGATGAGCAACTTTTTGCCATTAGTATACACTCCTTGGTTTGCAAACATAGTCAACTTTTGGCTCTTGGAAGAATTCCTCAACATTGGAATAGAATGGATAAAGATCTTTTCTTCTCAAAAGTTAAACACTTCATCCTGGGAGGATCCTTATACTGTTCAAGAGTTGTGCAGATCAAATAATAAGGAAATGTGTTCTGACCAAGAATTCCATAGAATACTTTCTATGTGTCATGAACAACCTTGTGGAGGTCATTTTAGTGGGAACAAAACTGCGCAAAGTTTTGCGATTGTGGATTTTATTGGCCTACACTTTTCAAGGATGCCTGCAAGATTGTAAGTCTGCTGAATGTCAAAATTAAAGCATTTCCAAAATAAACTCAATGCCTTTACAGCCTATTTTGGTAGTTGAATTGTTTGATGTTTGGGGGATAGACTTCATGGGTCCCTTTCCTCCTTCCAATGGGTATACTTTCATTTTAGTAGCTGTGGATTATGTATCTAAATGGATTGAAGCCACAGCCACTAAAACAAATGATCACAAAGTGGTTCAAATTTCTTAAGGATCACATTTTTCGAGTTTGGTTTTCCCAGAGCCATTATCAGTGATGGGGGAAGCCATTTTTGTAATAGACATTTTGAAACTTTGTTGAAAAAATACTCTATAACTCATAGAGTAGCCACTCCATATCATCCACAAACCAGTGGACAAGTGGAGATTTCCAATAGAGAAATCAAACATATTTTGGAAAAAACTGTGAAGAAGGATAGAAAAGATTGGTCCTTTAAGCTGAATGATACATTGTGGGCATATAGGACAGCCTATAAAACCCCAATTGGTATGTCCCCATTTAGGTTGGTCTATGGCAAAGCATGCCATTTACTAGTAGAGTTAGAATATAAAGCTTTTTGGGCCATTAAAACATTGAACATGAATTTAACTACTGCTGGTAATCACAGGAAATTACAACTTGATGAGTTAGAAGAACTGTGAATGGATGCATACACAAATTCAAGATTGTATAGAGAGAAAGTCAAACTTTTCATGATAAAAATTTGTTGAGAAAAGAGTTCACAGCTGGTTCTAAGGTATGGTTATTTAACTCAAAACTCAAGTTTTTCCCAGAAAAACTGAGATCCAGATGGGAAGGGCCATACACTGTCATTAAGGCAGCCCCTTCAGGGGCTGTTGACATTCTTGATCCAAGTAATGGAAGAATTATAAAGGTAAATGGTCAAAGGCTCAAACCATACATTGAAAATACCCGGGAACCTGTGCTGCCCATCCATCATCACGAATCTTCAAAAATCTGATGGCCAAAAACTGTACATTATGTTTGTATATCATAGTTTGTGCTTATTTTCTCTGTTTCTGTTTTTTTTTCTCTTTTCGCAAAGTTTAAATATGCTCAAAATCAAGTCTCAAAGTAATATTTCTCTTTTCGTAAAGTTCAATTTACTTTTCGAATAGATCTGAAGCTGTAATGAACTACTCGAAAGAGAAGATGTGCTCTTCAAATAGTTATTTCTGGAAAACATTTTCTTTTCGAATAGTTGGTGCTGAAGCCATTTCTCTTTTCGAAAAGGTAATTCTGAAGCTAATTCCTTTGCGAAATGATGTTTCTGAAGCTGTTAACTTGTCGAATGGTATTGATGCCATTCACAATTTTAAAAAGGACTCTTTTGGAACTTTTCGAAAACTTAAAAGCACTTTGCGATATTAACCTTGAGTATATTTAAACCCTTTCGACGGTGGGGTTTCATTTCAAACTCTCTCTGCAGAGCGACTCCTCTCACTAAAACCCTACTTCGTTCTTTCTTTGCACGATTCAACAAGTCTACTACCCTTTTTGTAACTAATTGGTTAGATCATCTGCATTTTCAGAAGAGGATTGCAGCTTATAATCTGGAGGATTTTTGTAAAGCAAACAACTCGTTCAAAACAGAAACCCTAAATCTCGGTATTTCTTTACCCATTCTCTCTGGTTATCATGTAGTAAGTTGTTCTGTGTCAGCATCTATTTTTGGGCATTATTATACATCAATTTAGGATGGGAAAAGCAGAGAAATCATTGGCTGCAATGTTTCCCAAACCCTCGCTAAAAGGTGAGCAAATCGACCCCAAAGCAAAGGAAAAACCAAAACTTATTAAACGGAAACTTTCAATGGATAAAGCGGATAGGGTAGAAAAAGGAAAGAAAATTAGACATGAGGAACCCACCCCTGCTGCTGCTAGCCCTGAGCCTGAGCTTACTCCTCTGCCCATTCATTTGGTTCTACCCAATCCCTTCATTGAAGCTCAGAAGCTAATACCCGAGCTAATGGTTGACGAAACTTTTTTCGACACCAAACCAGAATGCCTGCCATCCTTAAGATACCTCAGAGAAGCTTCACTAAGCAATATCCTTACCCCCTTGCCAGAAAGAATTTACCCAAGAATGGTAAAGTTATGGTACCAAAACCTAGTCAAGGTCACTGAAAAAGATGCTGATGTCCCTACCCTTGTCATTTTTATTGATGATTGCGATCTGACTGTGACTTTTGAAGACATAGGGAATGCTCTAGGGATACCATTCCAATTTGATCCCTCTGGCCCTTTGGCTGCTCCCGAAATTGCCTCTTTTAAAGAGATGGCTGCCCATCTAACTCAAGGTATTGTGGGCACGAGGCAGTCCATCATGAGAAGAGACCTTGCTCCCCAATTTCTATTGATGGATTCCATTCTAAGGGGTAGTTTTTATGTCCTTTGAGCACAAGAGAGAAGATCACCAATTTTAGAGGCCCTCTTTCATTTTTCCAAGGCTTTTCAATGCCCCTATGTTAATTTTTTTAAAGCCATGGTGATGTCGGTGCCAAGCTAAAGAAAGAGCGGAAGATAGGGCCTACCATTTAGCAGATTGATCACAGCCTCCTCGAGCCAAATTTGACATTGATAGTGAGGAGCCCTTTGAGTCATTACACCACACAATTTTGGAAAAAAGGACTACAAGCAGGCTATCTTGAGAAGGATGAGAGAGGCGGTGAACCTGCACATGCCCCTATTGTCGCACTGAACCTGCGGTAGAGTGAGCCAAAACTCACCCTCGGTGAACTGAAATTGACATCATCCCTGCAGTTGTGAGCGAGCCAGAACCCATCCCTGAAGCTGAATTTGAGCATCCAAATGAGCCTGCCCCTGCCATGTTGCCAGATCCAACGTTGTCCGAACCAGCTCTGCCAGTCCCTTTGGTGACCAGCCCTGCAGCTGCACATACTCTGGAGGAAGTCATCCCTACACCCTACTCCCCCACTCCAGCCCTTGACAGTTCACCTATCCCAGCTGTCCCCTCGCCCATACTTCCCATCATTCCAATTTCGGACTCCCCCTCTACACCAACCACTCCAACCATTCTCACACCACCCATTTCACCCTCCAATGCCCAAGTTTTAGAAGAGTTAGCTGCAGGATATATTGCCCCATCTCCCTGCACTCCTCTGCTCCCAAGCCCCTCACATTCCCCTGCTCCATCAGCCCACACACCCAGGCCACCCCACACAGAACCCAGCCCCTCACTCTGAAGCCTACTCTGCTTTACTGGGCTCTATTTTTGAAACCATGGAACTTGACCCCTCCCCTATACCTGCTCCTCCTCCATTCTCCCACATTCCAACCTCTCCCTTTACAGCCATTGCACCTACACCCTCCACCTCAGTTGTCCCAGTTTCTACTATGCCCACCTCTCCCACACCTGCATCCATTACCCAAATCCTTACCTACCTCCAATCCATCCAAGCCCAACTTCAAATCAACATGCACAATCACCAGAACCATGGAACTGCTCCATACCTTAGCTTCCACATCCCAAACAACCACCATTACCCCTGTACCTATTTTTTCTTCCCAGGCCACCAAAATGGATCCAGAGGTAATATTGGTTGATCTGCCCACCCCCACCACTACTACCCAGGCAGCACATACTCCAACTGAAGCCCCTTTGATTCCATCCCCTCCACCACTCCCCATTTTCTCTGAGCACGCCACTCAGACAGACCCTGCTGTCCCCTTTCTAGCCACTTCTCCCCCCCTACCACAGCTGGGCCACCTTTAGTCCCCTACCATTCCATTCCCCTCCCCCGATATGCCACCGTCATCAAAGCCATGGAAAATAACCCTTATATCCGTAGAGATGTTCAAAAGGGGCTAGCTGATTTGCAAGCTTACATCCGCATCCCCTATGAAAACCAAATCAGGAAGTTAGAGATTTTTATGAAATTTGAAAGAGATAAAATGTGGGACCTGCTGGGTCAAACATTTTTGAGTGAGGCAACACAAGGTGTCCATGTTGCAAGCCCAAGTGGATCAAGAAAAATTGAAGACCACTAGCCTCACCAAACACCTTGGCCTCATCAGAAAGATCAAATCTGAGGAGTATACTGAGCTACAACACACCATTCTCGAGAAAGCTCAATCAAGTTCAGACTCCAACACTGACTCTAGCTCTGATTCAGCGGTGACTCGATTCAGAGCCACGAACCAACCTATAATCTGATTTTGATTATTAGCTTTCATTATACTTTTTGTGTTATACAGTTGCAATAGAAAATTCTGTTTTGTATACTACTGTGCATTTTTGTCTGTCTTCTTGCCATTATTACTTTTGTTGTTTTTCTTTCTTATATTTTTCCTCTATTTTGGACTAGTGTGGACCCTGCTTCCCTTTGGTTTGGGGGTATGGCAGGTATGCCAATAAAATAAGTAAGTTAATGCTTGCTGCAGCTTATGATCAGTAAAACTTTTGAAAATGAAGTCATTTCACACCTGTTGTTTTGAAAAATGAGGAAGTTAAAACTTTTTAAAAATGAATTTCTACTATAATTTTAAAGACTTTCATGAAGTAAATGCCAGGAAATTTCCAAAAGAAAATTGATGTTTTAGTAAACCTACAATGAAGGAAAACAGTGATGATATACCTCAAGAATTCGATAGAAAACCACACCCAGTGAGATTTGGGCCTGCTAAAATGTATTCTTTGGAGGTATGAATTGGCAATTTTTTCTGCTCTAGGGACTGTTTGAACCTGCTAGTTATCACTAGAAGTTACACATATCCAAGTTAAAATAACTTGACAGCAATCATGATATTAAAGACATGATGTAGGGCCTTCTTTTGGACAGTTTGAACTTCAAAAAGCCCCACCTTTTAAAACTGCCCTTGATACACACCATTTGAGCTTTATAAATCAAAGATTTCTTTGAAACCTCATCAACCTCATTTAGCCTAACCCTCACTCTGAGAATTCAGAAGGTAAAGGAAAGAAAGCTGAAGAAAGGTGAGTTGGGTAATAGTTTGGTAAAAGAAAAAGAAAAATAATTGAAGGCAATGATGGATCAGCAGAAGAAATGTGGCATTCCAGGCAATGTTGAATTGAAGAAAAAAAGAAAAAGAAAAAAGGGGGAAGTCATTTCATTGGAAGTTTGAAAAAGAAAGAGAAAAAGATGGCCACTTTGGCTCTGAAAATTCAAAGAAGAAGATGAAATTGTGCTGAAATAAAGAAGGTGTCCATACCACCTCCTTACCTTGATTGACTTCTAAAATTTTGAACTCCATTCCAACCCTTTTATTCTTGATAAATTTCACCCATAAGCCACATTACAACCCAAGTTAAAGTCCTTACTGATCAAAGATGGATTGAGCTGTCACATGGAGATAAGGATTTGTGTAATCTATGGTGAAAAGAGCAGTGAATTCAGAACTAAAAAGCAATGCCTATGCCCCTGCTTATAGTCCTATTTGAGGGCTGTAACTGCTCTTGAGTTGTGTGAAATAGTACAACCCTCCTACTTGCATGTTGAGTGAAAACCCTGGTGAGAGTTGGGTTTGAAATCAACTTATTTGGGGTAACATCAACTTATTTGGGGTAACATCAAAACTAAATTCTCAAATAGAAGGCAAGCTTTTCATTAATTTTTCTTGTAAAAACTTTTTGACACCAACTGAGTGAATGATAAAGGAATTACAGCAGAATTTTAGTTTTGAACTGATGTTTTCTTGAAAATCTTCTTACAACTTGACTGATGCAGGTGTGAATAATCTGATTGGATGAAAGTTTGCTTTAACAGAACTGCAGTGATCTTAACTAACTTATTGAAGAAGTTTGTGGGTACCTTCACTGAAAACCCTCAGGAGACTTCACTCCTCCACTAGGGATCACCTAGGGGTTTAAAAGGCTTGTTGCATAGGCTAAATGCAACTGTGCTCCCTACAAAAGTGGCTCTTTACTTTGTTTTTTTTTTTTATTATTCTTTTCTTTGCTCAGGGACTAGCAAAGCTTAGGTTTGGGGGTGTGTTGACAAGTGAAAAATACCATTTTTCACCCCTAAACTTAAGTCTTGATAGACCTTTGAGAGAACTAAATAAGTGTTTTAAGTGCCTATGTTGCAGCTAACAATAAAGACAGGCTTAACCATAAAAGCAGCTCAAAAGTACAAAAAAGATGACAATCCATGTCAGTCCAAAGGAAGGAAGTGAAGAAACAACCTCATCAGCTGTGGAAAAGTCTATAAGGAAGAGGCAAAGACCTGTAAGAGAAGCAGGGAACAATTCGAACAGAGAAATGCAATACAGAGTTCTTTTCGTAAAGAACCTGGAACTCTGCGAAAAGGAATAAACCTCCAGGCTTAGTTTTCGAAGAGCATCTGAACTCTTCGAAAAGAAGATTGAACTTTGCGAAAAGAAGATTGAACTTTGCGAAAAGAAGATTGAACATTGCGAAAAGAGCTTCAGAAGCCACAACACTTTGCGAAAAGGCCCTTAAGCTCTGCGAAAAGGTATTCTGGAGATTCGCAGTTTTAACAAGGGCAATTCAGTAATCTGTTGCACGCATCCCAATGCATTTTAAAACCCAAGGACATTCCGAAAGATTCTGAGCACGAACCAAAGGCATATTCCACCCCATGTGAACACCCAAAGATGAAATTACTTGGCGGGAACTTCTAGAAGCTCAAACAGATTTTTGAATTACATAACAGAATTGATGCTTCTATCACCTGATTGGCTGAACCAAATCGAAGAATTCTGATTAGCCAGAACAGATCTGGATCCTCGTGCTCGACCACCATTGGCCAATACATTCTGAGCACCTCTGATTGGTTGAAACACATCTGAGTTGGACTTGGGGAAAACTATAAATAGACGAACCATTTGCCCAATTTGGACATCCAGATTTTGAGTTTCATTTCTAATCCCCCATTTCCCAGCCAGACAGCTTGTCTGCAATCCTTGTAATAGCCTACTTTGTACTGGCATTTGAGAGCTGTGAGATACTGCTGTAACTCAAAAGGAGAGTTTGTATCCAAGACTGCAAATCTGAGGGTTGTTAAGCCGTGCTCTGTAATTGTAACGGTGGATTTGAAAAGGTTGCTGTAAACCGTATTTTCTCAATTGGACTCATGTTAAGGGTTCCCTCTGATCTCCTTATTGCATTAGACTCCTTTAGATTTACTGTTTTTCATGCAATTTCCCTTGATTCATTAATCCTGTGAGAATTAGTGTTGGTAACCTAATCTCTCACAGCATTTGTAGTGATGTTCTTGTTCTGAATTAAGGATTTGGATTGAAGACTATTGGATGGTTTGTGGCCATTAAAGTGGACAGACCATAACCATAAGTACAATCTAATCCTTGAATTAGATTTATCTCTCTTACATCTGTGCTTGTAGCCAGATGAAGATTTGATCATCTCTGATAAGTTGCAAATATTCTCATTAGCTGTCAAAGACCAAATCAGATTTAGATATTATTTCTTCATCTTTGTTTAAATCACTCCCCCAACTCGGATCTGGATCATGTAGTTAAAGTTTTCTTTGTTTTTAGTTAGTTAAACGTGACAAATTCAAACCTCTCATCAATAATCTATATAGGCTAAGGAGCCAGATCTAGAGGTTTATTTTACATTTTAGACAAGTTCTCTGTGGACGATCTTTCACTCACTTACTTTTAAAACTTGCTACAATTGGCCCTGATCTTGCAGGCTAATTCTCTTCTAACTGTGCTGATATTTCTTTAATTTCTTATGTAGTCTAGAGCCACTGTAATTTGGCAACTTTAAAACTGTTTTCAAAACACACATAAATCAAGCACACTAAGAGGAAACAACAGCAGCAGTGCTTTTCCTTAGCTTAGTTAGTTTAATTCTCTTCTTATTTTCCTTTATAATTAGAATTCTGGTCAGTTTAAGTTTCCCAATTTTATTATTATGCTATGATTGTGTGAGCTTATTAAGGTGAGTTATTTTAGTGTCCTGATGCTATCAAGAGTCCAATGAGCATCAATGTTCTGGTATTACTAAGAGTCCAGTCAATCTCAACCTCCTATTGATACTAGGAGTGCACATGTACCAATTCTAATAATATTCCAACTAAAATTAAGCAAACAAGTTATATTGGAATTCTAATTAAAGCAATTGCAGTAATTCTACTATAATTCTGACTAAAATACTCATGACAGTTCTACTATAATTCTAATTAAAATAAAAAGACTGATTTTTTTCTACGGGCCTAATTAAAGCAATAAATTTAATTTTTCTTATTCGAATATCAACAAAACAAAAAGACTGATTTCTCTACAACCCTAATTATTGATAAATTAATGATGGAAAAATACAACTAATCATGAATAAACTAAATTTCCTAGAGTTCAGATTTAGCATAATCTATCAAATAAAGTTATGAAGAAGAAATTTTGATTTAACATTCTAATAATCGTATCAAGGCCTAACTAATGCAAATAATCAATTATGTCTAGATATAAACTAATTAAAGTAATTTATTAATTCTAAAAAAACTCTAAAAAGAGAAGGGGTTTGGGCCCACTATTCTAAGGAGGATTGGCCTTATTCCCGAGTACCCTCTGTAAGCTCCCTTGGGCAAATCGGGTGGCTAAGATTAAAGAGGAAAAATTGAATTTTGGATAGTAAAGTAATATTTTTTTGATTTTTTTTTTCAATATTGATTTCAGAATGGAAATTGTGAATTGAATGGTAAACTAGAATTGTAAGACTAGGATTAATATTTAGAATTTTGAAAGTATTGAAATAAGAAACTAAAATTAAGACTAACTTTTTTTTAAGACCGAATTTGAGTATGAAATCGAGAAATCAGGCCGTATGATTAAGGACTGGTTCTGAATCAAAGGATTAGAACCAGAAAATAATGATAGGACTGTAGATCGAGATTTTAGAATTGAATTAAAGTCTATGATCGGCATATCAGACCGATGAATTAATGACTGGTTTTAGAACCAAATATATAGAATTTCGGTCTGAAAAGGGGGCTACGGTCTAAGACTAAAAATAAAAAATTAATTGAGTTCCTAGATCTAGAAATTAGAAGCTACGACTATGAATTGAAAGATTAAATCCTTATCTAGGGGTCGGGGCTGCGGAGAGAAATCTCGAAAATAAGAAGCTTGAATCTTGAAACCATGATTAAGATGCTTTATGGGTTGATTCTCGGGGTGCTCTGGTTTCAGAACTCGTTCTCTCTCGAAAATTCTAGCCTTTTTTCATCCAACCTCCCGTGTGAATTAAGAAAAAAATCTTTTATAGGTTTTCCTTCAATTACATGCCTATTTACGGGCGTTTAATTGAATTGTGCACTTGGGTCCCGACGCTTAATCTCTTCGAGTCGGTCTCCGACTCAGTGAGCGACCGGCTGACTTGCTCAGTGAGTCCCCTAGTTCTAACAAATTAGGACTAACTACGCGCATGTTATCTTGTGCTCAATCTGATTAAGCGTTTAACCTGAAATATTTAATCAAGGAAACGTAGGGGTCAAGGGTAGTAAGACTAGGTCGGGCGTAGGCCAATTGCGCGCTGGTGGTGAAGCGCTCAATCCGATCACGCGTTCAGTTTCAGGCACATAATCAAGTCTCGAATCGGTCTGGGAAAGGAAGTTTGGTTTGAAAGGTCTACTTGTCACATGCTTATGGTTTTGCGTGCGATCGAATTGAGCGATGGGTTTCTAGCACGTAATTCGGGGTTGTCGGGTATGGTCTCTAGAATGAAATGCAAGACTATTAGTTTAGTCTGCGTTTTGGCTATATACTGTTGCCTAGCATATAACTTACCTACTTTGGGATCTGAGCCACAATGTTATTGTTTCAGCCTGTGTTCAGCCATGTACTATTGCATGGTCACATATCAGGGTTAAAAAGGTTAAAGGTTGATCGAACAAAAAAATATATTCCGAGAAGGCAAAATGGGGGTGTCTACAGATGCCCCTCTTCAGCGCAGTGGCGTATGTGCTCGATTGTGAGTTTAGGGGGTCTCAGGAGTTAAAAGTCAGCTTTATGGTATATGAGTAATGAGGCACTTAATCAATTTTTTTTTGGTATTTATTTTTTGGTCCTTAGAAAAAGGGTGAATTAGGTCTATTTACTTTGTTGCTTTTTTTACTTTGTATTTTTTTTTGTTTTGATAGTATTATTTCTTTTTGATTTTTTTTGTTTTATTTTTTTTTGTTTGTTTTTTTGTAGTAGAAGATTTTTTTTTTGAAGCAAGTAAAAGGGTCTCAAGATTTTGAAATTCTAGGGATTTTAACTTAAGATCAATTCAGTGGTAAAATGGCAGAAAATGTGGCTACCGAGATGTCGTTGAGCATATCCACCGATACGGGATTTGTGGACTCGACCGTTATTGTGGTTGTCAAGACGACACTTGGCATGCCGGATACTCCATCTAACATACTCAATGAATACTGATGATTGTCTCTTATGGGAGGGCTACAGTAACTCGCGAGTCAAGAGAGATGGGTTTTGGAAATATTTTAACTTAATCATAGATAACTATATTTATAAGAAATATCGAGTAATTAAAAAAATGAGAAATACTTACTTGGGGGTGATACTTACCTGGGTTGTGCAATGGGATTTGTGATGTTGTAGCAAGGTGCTGTTGCGATGGGGCTTTGAAGTTATCTTTTCTTTCCTTTTTTTTGCTTTGTCTGTTGTTGTGGTTGGCAGTTGTCGTTGTGATGTAGCGTCTTGGGGAAGGTGATGTCACGATGGGACAAGTGGTGTTGTGGTGATACCACGATGGGACTTTGGATAGTTTTCGACAGTATGTTTGTGCTGTAGCTTGGCATTAGTGGGATGTGATGGGACATGGGAGGAGTCCCAAGTTCTATTCTTTTTTGCTTTGTCTGCTATGATATCTGGTGACCATTTGTATCAAGCAATCTGGGAGGAAGGTTCTTTGTTTTAGCGATGAGACCTGATTGAGCCTTCTCCCTTTTCTTCTTTGGCGCGGTAAGCGTGTTGTTTGAGCTTTCCGGGCAGTGGTGTCCGCAATGAGAAGTGTAGCGTAGTTAGTGGTGGGAAACTGGTAGGATGTTTTTGCTCTGAGATGTTGATCTCTTTGTTTAGCAGATCCTAGGTCAGGTGAGCTCATGTTGTGGTTTCGTTGTGTTGGTTTTTTATGTATTTGCATTTTCGAGATTGTTGGTGGGCCACATGGGGGCATGGTTACAACAATTTTCTTCTCGATGGGATCGGATATTGAGGTGGTGTCATGCGTGTGTGTTTTTTTTTCATCATGGTTGGGATGCGCTTGGGTAGTTGCATGAGGGGACAAAGGGGATTTTAACTCAAATCAGGACCGAACTCCGTGTAAAAAATCAAGAATTATGCACCTGTTTCCAGTCGTGGGATCTGATTGTGCACCTAATTTCGGGAGTACGATTAAGGGCTAAGGGGCTGATTACGCGTGTGGATATGGGCGTGTGATTGTATTGAGCTCTTATGTATTTACGCGCGATTGAAGGGTCACCAGGCCTCTGCACGGTTGACCTTTCAAATTGCATTGCTCGAATAAGTCGTTTGATCAAATTATGCGGCCCATGGTGAGCACGGGATCGAAAGGTCACGCTGTCTACGTGGGCGATAGTCTCATTGTGCGCTTGGTTAGTGGCGCAACTTTCGAATTAAGCGTAGTATATGTGGCACGCGATTAGATTAAGCGCTCATAGATAAGCACACGATTGAGGCCGCACTCTATATAAGCGTGAGAGGCTTCATTTATTTCTCATGCTCTGGTTTGGTCTCGAGTTTTGACTTTTCTCAGTGTTCTGGTGTTCTGTGATTCATGTTTTAGCGATATTGGGTAATCTAACCGTCAGATTGGGATGGGGTTTCTTCCTATGTTCGTGATTTCATGTGATCTTAGCCCTGAGGTGATGCTCGGGGACAGTATTGTCTTGGGAATGGGCGGTATTGGTCAAGGGTTAAAATATCGAATTTTCAATACGTATCGTCCTGAAGTTCAGGACGATACGTATCGCGTATCATCCGATACATTCAATGTATCGGTGATACATTGAATGTGTCATTTCAATACATTTTTTTTTGCAAAAAATCTAAAAAATCAAATTATCATCCGTATCGGCCGATACGGACGATACATATCATCCGTATCGTTCGATACATATCGCGTATCATCCAATACATTCAATGTATCGGCGAGACATTGAATGTATCATTTTGATACTTTTTTTTTTTCAAAAAACTCATAAATCAAATTATCGGACGATAATTTGAAATTATCGCCTAATAATTTGAATGTATCATCCATATTGTCCGATACGAGCGATATATTGCCCGTATCAGACGATAATTACCCTATTTTTTAGGGGGTATGATACATAGGCAATATATCATACCGCCCTAGTCCAAAATCGATACGTATCGGGCGATACGTATCGGTATCGGATGATTTTTTGACCCATGATGAGGGTGCCTGTCTTCACACCGTTCCTTGTTCAGGAGCAGTAAAGGCAGCGTTGCGGAGAAGGTGAAAATGACGAGGATGAGGAAGTGCTGTAAATGGAGGGATGTGTACCTAACCCATTTTCTGTCTCTTCTGTCGGTGGCTCGTTTGAGTCCTCCAAGTCTGATGGCAACATTTCTGAAGCCTTCGATTGGACATTCTGCTCCTCGTTTTGGCTCTTTATAGTTTTTATTTTCGTTTTGGGTTGTATGTTAGATTTTAGGTTTTCATTTTAGGTTGTAATTCAGGAGGTATGCCTCCGGCGATATTATATAAAATTTTGAATTATGAATAAAGGGGCATTTTTATTATTATTTTATTATTATTATATATTGTGCTCAGTTGGTTGGTTTAAATTTTATTAATGGATTAATTAGACTTAACTGGTTTGTTTTGACATAGTTTTAGGATTTGATTTAGCTTATAGTTTTAAAGTTTGTTTTGAAATTATCCAGAGTTTATTTATTCATCTTATTGGGTCTTACTTAGTGGGTTCACTTGATTCTATCGGGCTCGTTGGGGCATTTTTTAATATCTTCAATAAGTTAGATTTTGTCTTATGTGAGTTCTTTGTTTGGTTTAAGGTTTTTTTTTGTTTTGGTCTTTTAGTTATGGTTTTGGATATCATTTGTGTGAGTTTTTCATGGGTTCTAGATAGTGATTGGGTGTTTTAATCCTATTGGTCTATTTGAATTTGGGGGATTTGTGCTTTTCAGAGGGGCAAGTATTGTGTGACTATTGGCTTATCTAGTTTGCCATGGATTGTGTTTTTTTTTCTTCTTTTTTCTTAACAAGGGGGTATGCGTATAGTCTTGGATTCAATTAAATTGGAAGGGGGTTCAAGATGTGTGACACTTGTTTATGGGGCATGGTTATAAATGCATGAATCTAGGCTTTGGTTTTTTTTATTGTTTACTTTGGACTTCCATTCTGAGTTTAAAGATTAAAAGTTTTGGGGGATATCTTGTGCTTGTAACTTTGGGTATTTTTTTTGTCCATTAATGTCTTTTATTCCTCTATATTTCATTTCCCGGGTACTGAACCTGAGGAATTGTGTTTATTAAGTGGATCATGAGAATTGACGAGATTGGGAATTCGGGGTGGCGGTCTAATTGCTGCCATGCTAAGGGAAGAGGGGAAGATGGGATTTTTGTTTTCCCGAATAAATTTGGATTTGTACACTGCCTGAACGTACAGATTTTAGCATTCTTATTCTTAAGTTGTAAATTAAGAGGGTATGCCCTCTGTGTGTGTTGTAATGATTTTGATTAATCTATGAAGTGATTATATTTTTTTATTTCATTTGTGGTTATTTATGATTTTTCTTGGTTCAATTTAATTCATAATGTGTTCGTCTTATCATAGGTGTGATGCTTTTGTTTTAATTTGATTGTTTATTTTAGATCTGGGGGTGTGTTAAGGATATTTTTTTTGTTTAGTTGTGAGTATTATAGGGGGGATGCGAGTATTTGATCTTATTGAAGATTTGTGAAGGGTGGAGGCATTTTTTGGTTGAGGAAAGTGAGGGAGAGGGCATTTTTTTTTATTGTAGGGCATTTTCTTTTGGTCTTCGGGGTGTAAATTTTCTTGAGTTAAGAGTGTTTTGGGGTGGGTTTTTATCAAGGGCGTGATTTAAATTAGTAATGAGTATCAGAGCGTCTTAATTTAAGGTTCGAATTTATTGTTCTACTCATGTAAAAACTTTCAGTTTCTAGGCAAATATGCGCTACTGTGCACATGCTTGAACGAATTGCGCGCTGGCATGGGGACGCGCATTTACAAGCGACAGAGGGTCATTAAGCATCAATTCACTAGCGCTTAATCAAATTAAACGCATGATTGGAGACGTAGGATCAGGGAAGTAGACGGCCATTGTAGAGATGACCTTTGGCATTTGCGCGCTAATGGCGAAGCACTTGATGAATTGCATGCTTAGTGGGCGACGCGCAACCAGTGGGGTCGGGTTATTTTGAGCAAGCGACATTTATATTACACGCCCAAGATCGGGCGTTTGATCCAGATTATGTGTGAAGTGGATGGCGTGTGATTCAATTGAGCACGTAGATTTAATCGCGCGATTCAGGCGAGTTCTATAAATAGTTCAAACTTTTCATTTTTCGTCATGTTGTCTGTTTTAGTCTTGGACTCTCTAGTTTCCTGGTTTTCTTGTGCTCGGGTTTTCGTGTTTTTGTGATATCTTGTGACCTGGTCATCCGTTTGAGATGCCATTTCCTCCATTTACCTTAGTTTTTTGAGTTCTTTATTCTGATATGGAGGGTGAGGGTGACGTTATGCCGGTCACTGTTTCCGAGTTGGAGAGGATGTTGATGATAAATGTGGGTGAACTTCTAAGGCTCAGATTGGCGCTATCGCCATGGTGGGGGATATTGGGGAGATGATCATGGAGGTGGTCCCTGAGGGTGACCAGATGGTGGTCAGGGAGGAGGTTCCCGAGGTCAAGCTAGGGGCAGCCGAGGAGACGGGCGAGAGAGCTTTGGGTGAGCAGGGAGCTGAAGAGCAGGGTGAGGAGCAGGGAGCTGAGGCTCGGGATCGCAAGCACTATCTGTTGGGGGATTTCTTTGCCAGAGTGCGGGTAGGTTCTTGTAAGCAAGAGTTCCTTCATTTTCTTAGGCATTCAGATTATGACATAGGCTTATTAGGATCTGTAAATCCTTCTAATTTACGTCGATCCTGCATTGATTATTTGTCGCGTGCTCACTCATGCATTATGCTGGCATGTAGAGATAGGTCATGTCTATGCTCAATATTCTCATCACGTTTTGTGTGCCTTTAGTATGTTGTCATAGTGTTTGAGACATATTTTATTCATTTTCAACTCCTCAAATTCAACAAAACAAAAATACTAATTTCTCTACGACTCTAATTATTGACAACTTAATGATGGCAAAATATAACTAATCATGAATAAACTAAATTTCCTAGAGTTCGAATTTAGCATAATCGATCAAATAAACTTATGAAGAGGAAATTTTGATTTAACATTCTAATAATCGTATCAAGGCCTAACTAATGCAAATAATCAATTATGTCTAGATATAAACTAATTAAAGCAATTTATTAATTCTAAAGAACCTCTAAAAAAAAGGGGGTTTGGGCCCGCTATGCTAAGGAGGATTGGCCTCGTTCCCGAGTACCCTCCGTAAGCTCCCTTGGGCAAATCGGGTGGCTAAGATTAAAGAGAAAATTAAATTTTGGATAGTAAAGTAATATTTTTTTAATTTTTTTTTCAATATTGATTTCAGAATGGCAATTATGAATTGAATGGTAAACTAGAATTGTAAGAATAGGATTAATATTTAGAATTTTGAAAGTATTGAAATAAGAAACCAAAATTAAGACTAACTTTTTTTTAAAGACTGAATTCGAGTCTGAAATTGAGAAATCAGGCCGTATGATTAAGGACTGGTTTGAATCAAAGGATGAGAACTAGAAAATAATGATAGGACTGTAGATCGAGATTTTGGAACTGAATTAAAGTGTAAGATAGGTATATCAGACCGATGAATTAATGACTGGTTCTAGAAATAGAGAACTAGAACCAGATATGTATAGAATTTCCATTCGAAAAGGGGGCTACGGTCTAAGACTAAAAATAAAAAAATTAATTAAGTTCCTAGATCTAGAAATTAGAAGCTACGACTACAAATTGAAAGATTAAATCCTTACCTAGGGGTCGGGGATGCGGAGAGAAATCTCGAAAATAAGAAGCTTGAATCTTGAAAGTATGATTAAGATGCTCTATGGGTTGATTCTTGGGGTGCTCTGGTTTCGAAACTCTTTCTCTCTCGAAAATTTTAGCCTTTTTTCGTCCAACCTCTGTGCAAATTAAGAAAAAAAATCTTTTGTAGGTTTTCCTTCAATTACGTGCCTGTTTACGGGTGTTTAACTAAATTGCGCGCTTGGGTTTCAGAGCTTAATCACTTTGAGTTGGTCACTGACTCATTGAGCGACCGACTGACTTGCTCAGTGAGTCTCCTAGTCCCAACAAATTAGGACTAATTGCGCGCATATTATCATGTGCTCAATCTGATTAAGCGTTTAACCTGAAATGTTTAATCAAGGAAACATAGGGGGAGTAAGACTATATCGGGAATAGGCCAGTTGCGCACTAGTGGTGAAGCGCTCAATCTGATCGCGCGTTCTGTTTCAGGTGCGTAATCGAGTCTTGAATCAGTTTGGGAAAGGAAGTTTGGTCTGAAAGGTAGACTGGTCACACACTTGTGGTTTTGCGCGTGTTCGAATTACACGCTTGGTTTTTAGCGCGTAATTTGGGGTTGTCCGGGTATGGTCTCTAGAATGAAACGTAAGACCCTTGTTTCAGTCTACGTTCTAACTATATATTGTTGCTTAGTATATAGTTTGCCCATTTCGGGATCTGAGCCACATAGCTATTATTTTAGCCTGTGTTCAGCCATGTACTATTGCATGGTCCTGTATCAGGATTAAAAAGAAGGTCAAAGGTTGTCTAAACAAAAAATATATTTCGAGAAGGCAAAATGGGGGTGTCTACAGATGCCCCTCTTCGACGCACTCTTGCGAAGTAAGAACGCATTGAAGAAGTAGACACCCCTATTTGAGGTGCTTTCTCGTTTCACTTAGAAATTCACAAATGCAAATTGGGGATGCTGACATGACTTGTTTGGCTTTCTTATCTATCAGTACAAGCTTAAATGGAGCATTCGGGGGCCCAGTGGTAGCTGTCAAAAGGCACTTTCCAGATCTGTGGGTGCATGGCGCATTCCTTCGCATGGCACGAGCTAACAGAGGGATATGGCGCGATTGAGGTATCGGGGGGCGTCATACAAATGTCCATAAGGTCCAGGGACCGGTAATATAAAAAGAGAGAGTGCAATATAATATCGAAGACTTTAATAAGTCATGTCAGACCGGGCGCATCATTACTCACACCAATGCGCATCAGGCGTTCCTTTTCTAATAGGTGTTTGTAAGTTCTTAGATTGAGTATATTTGTTGTTCAGTTTCTCAGGGGAAAGGGGCCAGTTTGGGCTGGTAATTAAGGTGAATTTTGTGAGGTGTGATCAGTTGAATTTTGCGCAGTGGAATGTGTGCTTGATTCATTTGGAGTCGGTCTTTTAAGTAGGGAATTCTAGTCTTAATGTATCTGAACAAATAATTCTGCGTAGTGGCGTATGCGCTCGATCATTCTGCTCAGTGGGATATGCGCTTGATTGTGAGTTCAGGGGGTCTCAGGAGTTAAAAGTCAGCTTTATGGTATGTGGATAATGAGGCAGTTAATATTTTTTTTTTTTTTGGTATTTATTTTTTTGGTATTGAGAAAAAGGGTGAATGGGTCTATTTACTTTGTTGCTTTTTTTCTTTGTTTTTTTTTTTGTTGTTTTTTGTTTTCTTTCTGATTATTTATTTATTTATTTGCTTTTTGCTTTTTTTTCTAGTAAAAGTTTTTTTTTTTAAGCAAGTAAGAGGGTCTCGAGATTTTGAAATTCTAGGGATTTTAACTTAAAATCAATTCGATGATAATATAGCAGAAAACATGGCTACCGAGATGTCGCTGAGCAGATCCACCGGTACGAGATTTGTGGATCCGACCGTTTATGCGGTTGTCAAGACGTCACTTGGCATGCCGGATACTCCATCTAACCTTCTCGACGAATATTGATGATTGTCTCTTATGGGAGGACTACAGTAACTCACGAGTCAAGAGAGATGGGTTTTGGAAATATTTTGACTTAATCATAAATAACTATATTTATAGGAAATATCGAGTAATTGAAAAATGAGTAATACTTACCTGATACTTACCTGGGTTGTGCGATGGGACTTGTGATATTGTAGCGGGGTGCTGTTGCGATGGGGCTTTGAAGTTATCGTTTCTTTCCTTTGTTTTACTTTGTTTGCTGTGGCGGTTGGTGGTTGCCGATGTGATGTAGCATCTTGGGGAAGATGATGTCGTGATGGGACAAGTGGTGTTGTGGTGATACCGCGATGGGACTTGGATAGTTTTTGACAATATGTTCGTACTGTAGCTTGGCATTAGTGGGATGCAATGGGACATGGGAGGAGTCCTAAGTTCTCTTTTTTTTTACTTTCGTCTGCTATGGTATCTTCTGGTGACCATTTGTATCGAGCAATTTGGGAGGAAGGTTCTTTGTTTTAGTGATGGTACCTGATTGAGCCTTCTCCCTTTACTTCTTTGGTGTGGTAAGTGCGTTGTTTGAGTTTTCCGAAAAATGGTGTCCGCAATGGGAGGTGTAGCGTAGTTAGCAGTGGGACACTGGTAGGATATTTTCACACTGAGACGTTGACCTCTTTGTTTAGCAGATCTTAGGTCAGGTGAGCTCATGTTGTGGTTTCGTTGTGTTGGCTTTTGACGTATTTACGTTTTCAGGATTATTGGTGGGCCACATGGGGGCGTGGTTACAACAATTTTCTTTGCGATGTGATAAAATATTGAGGTGGTGTCATGCGTGTGTTTTTTTTTTTTTTTATCATGATTGGGATGTGCTCGGGTAGCTGCACGATGGGACAAAGGGGATTTTCAATCAAATCGGTCCCGAGCTCTGTGTAAAAAAATAAGGAATTACGCATCTGTTTCCAATCACGTGATCCGCTCTGTTGGTGCGCGCTCTTTCTGGGTTCCTCTCGATTCCCGTTGAATCAGTGGCTCCAATTCTGTCTAGGTGGACTCTAGCGATGCGGTGTTGGGACTGACAAGAAAATAAAAAGGGAGGATTTTTCTAGGAAGGTTCCTAGTTTGATTGCGACCGCCAGCTGTAGATATTTAGCGACGCTGCAACACGTCAGTGATCATGCTGTGAGGCGGGTGTAGGTTACTTCTATACTGAATTGTCCGCCTGCGAACGTCAGTAGCAGTTCTTTTCGGTATCTTAGTTAGTTTAATTCTCTTCTTATTTCCCTTTATAATTAGAATTCCGGTCAATTTAAGTTTCTCAATTTTATTATTATGCTATGATTGTGTGAGCTTATTAAGGTGAGTTATTTTAGTGTCCTGATGCTATCAATAGTCCAATGAGCATCAATGTTCTGGTATTACTAAGAGTCTAGTCAATCTCAACCTCCTATTGATACTAGGAGTGCACATATACCAATTCCAATAATATTCCAACTAAAATTAAGGAAACTAGTTATACTGGGATTCTAATTAAAGAAATTGCAGTAATTCTACTATAATTCTGACTAAAATACTCATGACAGTTCTACTATAATTCCAATTAAAATAAAAAGACTGATTTTTTCTACGGGCCTAATTAAAGCAACAAATTTAATTTTTCTTATTCAAATATCAACAAAACAAAACGACTGATTTCTCTGACCCTAATTATTGACAACTTAATGATGGCAAAATATAACTAATCATGAATAAACTAAATTTCCTAGAGTTCCAATTTAGCATAATCAATCAAATAAACTTATGAAGAGGAAATTTTGATTTAACATTCTAATAATCGTATTAAGGCCTAACTAATACAAATAATCAATTATGTCTAGATATAAACTAATTAAAGCAATTTATTAATTCTAAAAAAATTCAAAAAAAAAAATGGTTTGGGCCCATTATGTTAAGGAGGATTGGCCTCGTTCCCGAGTACCCTCCGTAAGCTCCCTTGGGCAAATCGGGTGGCTAAGATTGAAGAGAAAAAATTAAATTTTGGATAGTAAAGTAATATTTTTTTGGTTTTTTTTTCAATATTGATTTCAGAATGGCAATTGTGAATTGAATGGTAAACTAGAATTATAAGACTAGGATTAATATTTAGAATTTTGAAAGTATTGAAATAAGAAACTAAAATTAAGACTAACTTTTTTTTAAGACTGAATTCGAGTATGAAATTGAGAAATTTGGCCGTATGATTAAGGACTATTTCTGAATTAAAGGATTAGAACCAGAAAATAATGATAGGACTGTAGATCGAGATTTTAGAATTGAATTAAAGTCTAGGATCGATATATCGGACCGATGAATAAATAACTGGTTCTAGAAATAGAGAACTAGAACCAGATATATAGAATTTTGGTCCGAAAAGGGGGCTACGGTCTAAGACTAAAAATAAAAAATTAATTGAGTTCCTAGCTCTAGAAATTAGAAGCTACGACTACGAATTGAAAGATTAAATCCTTACCTAAGGGTCGGGGCCGTGGAGAGAAATCTCGAAAATAAGAAGCTTGAATCTCGAAACCATGATTAAGATGCTCTATGGGTTGATTCTTCGGGTGCTCTGGTTTCGAAACTCGTTCTCTCAAAAAAATTCTAGCCTTTTCTCATCCAACCTCCCGGGCGAATTAAGAAAAAAATCTTTTATAGGTTTTCCTTCAATTACGTGCCTGTTTATGGGCATTTAACTAAATTGCGCTTGGGTCTCGATGCTTAATCGCTTTGAGTTGGTCACCGACTCAGTGAGCGATAGGCTGACTTCCTCAGTGAGCCTCCTAGTCCTAAAAAATTTGGACTAACTGTGCGCATGCTATCTTGCGCTCAATCTGATTAAGCGTTTAACCTGAAACATTTAATCAAGGAAAGGTAGGGGTCAAGGGTAGTATGACTAGGTCGGGCATAGGCTAATTGCGCGCTGGTGGTGAAGCGCTCAATCAGATCACGCGTTCTATTTCAGGCGCGTAATCGAGTCTCGAACCGGTCTGGGAAAGAAAGTTTGGTCTGAAAGGTTGACTGGTCACACGCTTGTGGGTTTGCACATGATCAAATTGTGCGCTGGGTTTCTAGCACGTAATTCAGGGTTGTCCGAGTATGGTCTCTAGAATGAAACGTAAGACTATTATTTCAGTCTGCGTTCCGACTATATACTGTTGCTTAGCATATAGCTTACCCACTCGGGGATCTGAGCCACAAAGCTATTATTTCAGCCTGTGTTCAACCAAGTACTATTATACGGTCCCATATCAGGGTTAAAAAGGTCGAAGGTTGACCGAACAAAATAGTATATTTCGAGAAGGCAAAATGGGGTGTCTACAAATGCCCCTCTTTGGCGTGCTCTTGCGAAGTAAGAACATGTCGAAAAAGTAGACACCCCTCATTTGAGGTGCTTTCTCGTTCCACTTAGGAATTCACAAATGTGAATTAGGGATACTGACATGACATGCTTGGCTTTCTTATCTATCAGCGCAAGCTTAAATGGAGCATACGGGGGCCCAGTGGTAGCTGTCGAAAGGTACTTTCCGGATCTGTGGGTGCATGGCGCATCCGATCGCATGGCGCGAGCTAACAGTGGGATATGGCGCAATCGAGGTACCAGGGGGCGTCATACAAATGCCCATAATGTCTAGGGACCTATAATACAAAAAGAGAGAGTGCAAGATAATATCAAAGGTTTTAACAAGTCATCTCAGACCGGGCGCATCATTGCTCACACCAATGCGCGTCAGGCGTTCCTTTTTCAATAGGTGTTTGTAAGTTCTTAGATTGAGTATATTATTATTCAATTTTCAAGGGGAAAGGGGCCAGTTTGGGCTGGTAATTAAGGTGAGTTTTGTGAGGTGTGATCAGTTCAATTCTGCGCAGTGGCATGTGCGCTTGATTCATTTGGAGTCGGTCTTTTAAATAGGGAATTCTAGTCTTAATATATCTGAACAAATGATTCTGCGCAGTGGCGTATGCGCTCGATCCAATTCTGCGTAGTGGGATATGCACTTGATTGTGAGTTCAGGGGGTCTCAGGAGTTAACAGTCAGCTTTTTGGTATATGGGTAATGAGGCACTTAATCGATTTTTTTTTTTGATATTTATTTTTTGGTCTTTATAAAAAGGGTGAATTGGGTATATTTACTTTATTACTTTTTTCTTTGTTATTTTTTTGTTGTTTTTTATTGTCTTTATGATTTTTTTTTGTATTTTTTTATTTTTTGCTTTTTTTTTTGTAGTAAAAGTTTTTTTTTGAAGTAAGAGGGTCTCAAGATTTTAAAATTATAGGGATTTTAACTTAAGATCAATTCAGTGGTAAAACGGCAAAAAATGTGGCTATTGAGACATCGCTGAGCAAATCTACCGGTACGAGATTTGTGAACCCGACCATTTATGCAGTTGTTAAGACGACACTTGGCATGCCGGATTCTCCATCTAATCTTCTCGATGAATACTGATGATTGTCTCTTATGGGAGGACTACAGTACCTTGCGAATCAAGATAGATGGGTTTTGAAAACATTTTGACTTAATCATAAATAACTATATTTATAGGAAATATCGAGTAATGAGTAATACTTACCTAGGTTGTGATACTTACCTGGGTTGTGCGATGGGACTGGTGGTATTGTAGCGGGGTGTTATTGCGATGGGCCTTTGAAGTTGACTTTCTTTTTGGTTTTTTCTTTGTCTACTGCGGCAGTTGGCGGTTATCGGTGTGACGTAGCATCTTGGGGAAGGTGATGTTGCAATGGGACAAGTAGTGTTGTGGTGATACCGTGATGGGACTTGGATAGTTTTCGACAGTATGTTCGTGCTATAGCTTGGCATTAGTGGGATGCGATGGGACATGGGAGGAGTCCCAAGTTCTATTCTTTTTTACTTTCGTCTGCTGTGGTATCTGGTGATCATTTGTATTGAGCAATTTGGGAGGATGGTTCTTCATTTTAGCGATAGGACCTGATTGAGCCTTCTCCCTTTTCTTCTTTGGCACAGTAACCGTGTTGTTTGAGCTTTCCGGGCAGTGGTGCCCTCAATGGGAGGCGCAGCGTAGTTAGCGGTGGAACATAGGTAGGATTTTTTCGTGCTGGGATGTTAATCTCTTTGTTTAGCAGATCTTAGGTCAGGTGAGCTCATGTTGTGGTTTCGTTGTGTTGGTTTTTTACGTATTTGCATTTTCGGAATTTTTGATGGGCCATGGGCGCATAGCCATAATTTTTTGCAATGGGATCGGATATTGGGGTGATGTCATGCGTGTGTTTTTTTATCATGGTGGGATGTGCTTCGGTGGCTGCACGATGGGACAAAGGGGATTTTCACTCAAATCGAGACCAAACTTTGTGTAAAAAAATTAGGAATTACGTGCCTATTTCTAGTCGCGGGATCCGATTGCGCGCCTGCTTTCAGGCGTGCGATTCAGGGTCTAAGGGGTTGATTATGCGTGTCGATATAGGCGTGTGATTGTATTGCGCTCTTATGTATATGCGCGTGATTGAAGGGTCACCTGGCCTCTGCAAGGGTGACCTTTCAAATTGCATAACTCAAATAAGTCGTTTGATCATATTGCGCAGCCCATGGTGAGCGCGGGATCGGAAGGTCGCGCCATCTGCGCGGGCGATAGTCTCATTGCGTGCTTGGTTAGTGGCGCAACTTTTGAATTAAGCGGAGTATATGTGGCGCACGATTAGATTAAGCGCTCATTGATAAGCGCACGATTGAGGTTGTACTCTATATAAGCGTGGGAGGCTTCATTTGTTTCTCATTCTCTGGTCTGGTCATGAGTTTTGACTTTTTTGAGTGTTCTAGTGTTATGAGATTCATGTTTTAGTGATATTGGGTAATCTAACCACCAGATTAGGATGAGGTTTCATCTTATGTTCATGATTTCTCGTGATCTTAGCCCTGAGGTGATGCTTGGGGACGACATTGTCTTGAGAATGGGCGGTATTGGGAATGAGGGTGTTGGTCTTCACACCGTTCCTTGTTAAGGAACAGTGAAGGCAGCGTTGTGGAGGCGGCGACGGAGGAGGTGAAGATGACGAGGATGAGGAGGTGCTGTAAATGGAGGGATGTGTTCCCTAACCCATTTTTCGTCTCTTCTGCCGGTGGCTCATTTGAGTCCTCCAAGTCTGGTGGCAACATTTCTGCAGCCTCCGATTGGACGTTCTGCTCCTCGATTTGGCTCATTGTAATTTTTATTTTCATTTTGGGTTGTATGTTAGGTTCTAGGTTTTCGTGTTGGGTTGTATGTTAGATTCTAGGTTTTCGTGTTGGGTTGTATGTTAGGTTCTAGGTTTTCATTTTGGGTTGTAAATTCAGGAGGTATGCCTCTGGCGATATTGTAAAATTTTTAATTATGAATAAATGGGCATTATTATTATTATTTATTGTCTATTGTCTATTGTGCTCAGCTCGTTGGTTAAAATTTCCTTAATTGATTAATTAGACTTATCTGATTTGTTTTGACGTAGTTTTAGGATATAATTTAGCTTGTAGTTTTAAAGTTCATTTTGAAATTACCCAGAGTTTATTTATTCATCTTATTGGGTCCTACTTAGTGGGTTCACTTGATTCTATCGGGCTTGTTGGGGCATTTTTTTTATCTTAAACAAGTTACATTTTGTCTTATTTGAGTTGTTTGTTTGGTTTAAGGTTTTTTTTTGTTTTGGTTTGTCTTATTTAAGGTAGTTTGTTTCGTTTGAGGTTTTTTATTTTGGTCTTTTATTTGTGATTTGAGGCATCATTTGTGTGAGTTTTCATGGGTTCTAAATAGTGATTGGGTGTTTTAATCCTATTGGTCTATCTTAGACTTGGGGAATTTGTGCTTTTAGAGGGGCAAGTGTTGTGTGATTATTGGCCTATCTAGTTTGGCATGGATTATGGTTTTTTTTTTTTTTTTAACAGGGGTATGTGTATGGTTTTGGATTCAATTAAATTGGAAGGGGGGTTCAAGATGTGTGACATTTTTTTATGGGGCATGGTTTATAAAAGCATGAATCTAGGCTTTAATTTTTTTTGTTGTTTACTTTGGACTTTCATTATGAGTTTAAAGATTAAAAGTTTTGGGGGATATCTTGTCCTTGTAACTCTGGGCATTTTTTTTGTTCATTAATATCTTTTATTCCTCTATATTTCATTTCTTGAGTATTGAGCCCGAGGAATTGTGTTTATTAAGTGGATCATGAGAATGGACGGGATTGGGAATTCGAGGTGGCGGTCGAATTTCTGCCATGCCAAGGGAAGATGGGATTTTTGTTTTCCTGAATAAATCCGGATTCGTGCACTGCCTGAACGTGTGGATTTTACCATTCTTATTCTTATGTTGTAAATTCAGAGGGTATGCCCTCAATGTGTGTTGTAATGATTTTGATTAATCTATAAAGTGATTATATTTTTTTATTTCATTTGTGGTTATTTATGATTTTTCTTGGTTCAATTTAATTCATAATGTGTTCGTCTTATCATAGGTGTGATGCTTTTGTTTTAATTTGATTGTTTATTTTAGATCTGGGGGTGTGTTAAAAATAGTTTTTGCTTAGTTTTGAGTATTATAGGGGGGATGCGAGTATTTGATCTTATTGAAGATACATGAAGGGTGGAGGCATTTTTTTGGTTGAGGAAAGTGAGGGAGAGGGCCATTTTTTTTTGAATTTTGTTTAATTGTAGGGCGTTTTCTTTTCAATCTTCGGGGTGTAAATTTTCTTGAGTTAAGAGTGTTTTGGGGTGGGTTTTATCAAGGGCGTGATTTAAATTAGTAGTGATTATCGGAACATCTTAATTTCAAGTTCGGGTTTATTGTTCTCGTCATGTAAAAACTTTCGATTTCTAGGCAATTACATGCTACTGTGGACATGCTTGAACGAATTGCACGCTGGCATGGGGACGCGCATTTAGAAGTGACAGAAGGTTATTAAGCGTCAATTCACTAGCGCTTAATCAAATTAAGTGCATAATTGGAGATGTAGGATCAGGGAAGTAGACAATCATTGTAGAGATGACCTTTGGCATTTGTGCGCTAATGTCAAAGTGCTTGATGTAATTGCGCACTTAGGGGGCGACGCGCAACTAGGGGGGTCGGGTTATTTTGAGCGGGTGACGTTTATATTATGCGTCCGAGATCGGGCGTTTGATCCGGATTATGCGCGAAATGGATGGCGCATGATTCAATTAAGCGCATAGATTTAAGCACACAATTTAGGCGAGTTCCATAAATAGTTCAAACTTTTCATTTTTCGTTGCGTTATCCATTTTAGTCTTCGACTCTCTAGTTTCCTGGTTTTCTTGTGCTCGTGTTTTCGTATTTTCGTCATATCTTGTGACCTGGTCATCCGTTTGAGATGTCGTTTCTTCCATTTACCTTAGTTTTTTAAGTTCTTTATTCTGATATGGAGGGTGAGGGTGATGTTAGGCTAGTCACTGTTTTTGAGTTGGAGAGGATGCTGATGACGGATGTGGGTGAGACTTCTGAGGCTCAGACTGGCACTGCCGCCATGGAGGGAGATATTGGGGAGATGATCATGGAGGAGGTCCCTGAGGGTGACCAGATGGTGGTCAGGGAGGAGGTACCCAAGGTTGAGTCAGGGGTAGCCGAGGAGGCAGGCGAGAGAGATAAGGGTGAGCAGGGAGCTGAGGAGCAAGGTGAGGAGCAGGGAGCTGAGCCTCAGGATCGCAAGCACTATCCGCTAGGGGATTTCTTTGCCAGAGGGCGGGTAGGTTCTCGTAAGTAAGAGTTCTCCTATGCATTCAGATTATGACATAGGCTTATTAGGATCTGTAAACCCTTCTAATTTACGTCGATATTGCATTGATTATTTGTCACGTGCTCGCTCATGCATTATGCTCGCATGTAGAGATAGGTCATGTCTATGCTCAATATTCTCATCACGTTTTGTGTGCCTTCTGTAAGTTGTCATAGCATTTGAGACATGTTTTATTCATTTTCAACTCCTCAAATTCATTTTATCTTTCGTCATAAGTATATGTTCGTCTTATTGTTATTATCATTGTTTTTGGTCGTTATGGTCAATAGGAGCCTCTGCAGCTGGCTATCAGCTCGGCATGGGGTGAGTCTCATGGTTGGTACCGTGCCCTACCAGAGTTTCAGCGGGAGCGGTTGGTGTCTTTTGGTTTTGGGACGATTTTAGAGTTGGAGCCCTTTCAGGTCGATTGAGGCCTGATCACGGCGATCATGGAGAGGTGGAGTGAGAGGCATCAGGCGCTTCTCTTCCTAGTTGGTATGTTGCTGCTGACTCCAGAGGACTGGGTTCACATCACCGATCTTTGTTTTAAGGGCAAGCCGATCACGGGGCGGATGGAGGGACAATATTTGGAGGTGTGTGAGGAGATTTTGGGAGTCCCTTATAGGTTGAGTGGATTGGGGCCAGGTGTGGTTCGGGTCACTTGGTTCTTTGATACGTTTGCGAGTGGCTTCATCCCTCGAGGCGTCATTCGGAGGTGAGGGCACCCTATGAGGCACGGTGTGCAGTAGTGGCGGGTCGAGTGCCTGTGACTGAGCTAGGGTTGGCTGCAGATAGGGTGCTGTGAGCATTTCTGATGCACTTTTTGGGTGCAGTACTCTTTTCATCATCGACTCGGGGATGCATCACCGGGTTGTTATTGATGGTTCTCAGGGATTTGGATCGGGTCCCTACTTATGCGTGGGGTGCGATAGCGCTGGCACATCTCTATGAGCAGTTCTACCGTCGGGGACAAGGCATCGCGTCGATCGAAGGTTTCCTTCCATTCCTCCAGGTGACTTTTAGTTAATTGGTATCATGATAATTTCAGTTTCATTAATTTTTATTCGTAGTGGTTCTTAATGCTCTTTTTTTTATGTCATTACTGTTTCCATTTTTTAGTTTTGGGCATATGATCATTTTGCTTTTCTTCGTCCTTGGGTTCTGGTGGGGGTTGAGTTCACGTTTCTACGGATGCATGTGTGGAGAGAGGTGTTGAGGGTCATCGCTGGTCAACTGATTTTTAGACCGCGTGAGGCCTCTTCGAGGATATGCATGTGGGGTAGGTATATATTGTCATGTTTTTATTTGGCTTTGTTTTGTTTTGAAATTCTTAGGCTTTTTAATGGGTTGATTTGTTCAATTGGATAGGTGATCTGGAGGTCCTACGACGATGAGGAGGACGCAGGTGAGGCGGTGATTGCGTCTGGCTGACCCTTCTTTGATGTGGACATATGGGTCCATTGTTTTGAGAGGGTAGAGAGGATTCACACCTCTCGAGCGGCATGGCAGTTGGGGCTCGCTCAGGGAGTCCCTCCAGGGATCAGACACAGAGTAGTGAAGAGGATGACCGGCCCTCCAGGCCAAAATTTTACGGAGCAGATGACACTCAAGATAGCCAATTTTAGAGTTGGGGGGTCCAGGGTCACGAGAGCGCGTGATGAGGCAGATGTACGAGAGTATAGGATGTAGTTTAGTGCATTGGGTGGTGGGCGCCTCTTCACACGCCCTTTACATGGCTGCAACTCTTTCGTGATCGGTGGGTCGGAGTCAGCATTGACATTGAGGGAGAGATTAGCCGCGTTGGAGGTGGGCCATCTAACGGCGAGTGTGCGAGGGGCATTAGATGCTCTCCATAGGGCAATGGAGCAGATGGGGCATGCTCCTCGTCCTTATGAGGAGATGTTGCACTCTTTGACCGACTCGGTCGCTAGGGCCAGGGCGGCAGAGGATGAGTTGGGGGCTCGGCTAGTGGAGACCCTAGGGCTCCTGGTGAGTTAGTCTATTGGTTTAATTTTTTCGTGCATTATATTAACTTATTCTGGCAATGGTTGTTTTGATACAATTGTTTTATTTTATTATGGATAGTTGGCGAGAGAGTCTAAGGTTGCTCGTCAGGTGGCCTTGCTGGATGTTTACCGCTGTCAGCAACGATTTGACTGGGAGATGTGGTCAGTCTATGATCTGAGATTGACCGATTGGTAAGTGTCTTTACAAGTATGGTTTTGTTTAATCGTTAGTATTGTGAGCTCGTCGACTGATATATTTATTATTATTTGTAGAGAGCCAAGCTGGCTGCCGGAGGTCCTGCTCCGGCATTTGATCCATCTTCAGTTGCTTCCTCTAGTTGAGAGGATCCAACGATGGCTCAACTTCTGGCCGAGTTAGATCACTGGGTGAGTTTCGTCACTCTTTCAGCTTACTTATGCCATTGTGGCAGTTTGGTAAGTGTTTATGTTGGGTTTTCTTAATAATTTGCTAATATCGCGTTGGTGTGTCAGCGCAAGGTTGCTGAGGACCTCCGGTCGAGGGAGGCGACTGCTACCTCTTTACGCCTAGAGAGTCTGTGTTAAGACATGAAAAGTACCACTTTTCACCCCTTAACTTGACCTCTGTTAGACCCTTAGTCATCTAATAAATGTGTGTTAAGTCATTTCTGTAGGTAATAAGCAGCAGCTACAATAAGGCCTTAATCTTGCTAAGGAGCCTACTTTTGCCTCAGAAGTCTCCCAGAAGAATGGAAGATAGAGAGCCTGACTGCATGAAGCCAGAGCACAACAGTCAGGTATGATTTTTGGTGTGATTCTATTTAGGATGTTTCACCTTGTTTACTTCTGACATATTTTGCGTTGGTTTACTTGGTTTTTCATGCGGGCTGTTCCGAATTCTACTCTCGAGGCTCCTCCTCAGGGATCCATTCCCATTCCTAGTTGGGTATGTTATTTATAGTTTGTTAGTCATCATGGAGTTGTCTGATGCATTTGTTTGTTCTAGTTGCAGCCACTTAGTTTCGCCATCCCATACATGCCTTTGTCGTTCTCGTGACGTGACAGAGGCAGGCGCCTTCGAGGAGAGGCGGACTGGTATAGTCTTTTCTTATTCAAAGTTTTTTTTTCTTTTAAATATGTTTAGGTTATTTCTCCCTAACTTGGTATGATTATGCAGGTTTGTCAGCTTGAGGAGGCGCGGCTAGAGGTGATGCGAGCACGTGCCACTCCGGAGGCGAGACGGGTCCTCGGAGAGGTGGAGAGTCTTGAGGATCTGATGGTCGAGATGATGGCCACAGAAGACTCATGTCGAGGCATTGGAGGCTGCACGTCGGTCGGTGCAGGCGGATATGCAAGTGGCCCTGGGTCGGATGCAGTATCTTCTTGTGAGGGAGCGAGGGGTGGGTAGATCAGCTAGTCGGTTTGAGGGATCAGAATCGAGGGCTACGAGGTCTTCATCCAAGCAGTCTTGTCACATGTCACGTGATCGTGTTAGGAGTGATACTTGCGAGGATTCTGTCACTCGTGAGTATGCATATGGATATCCTCCTCATTCTAGGTCAAGGCGGACTGTCAGTTAGGCGAGTGAGGGGGGACTTTGTAGTGGGATCTCGTCGCTTAGAGGTTTCGCCGACTCTGGGCGCCGGGATCATTTTTTCAAAGGACCAGTCTACGGACCTTCGAGCTGATGATACTGGGGACAGTGGTGCTCAACCGTCCCAGCAACAGCGCAGGGATTAGGTGTGTGCATGTGTATGTTTTATCCATTATGAGTGTGTATTGTATGAACAGGGGGGATGCCCCCGATGACGATTGTAAAGAAAGAACAGGAAGGAAAATTTTGACACATATATATTGAGATTTTGGGTTTGGATGTACCTGATCAACTGCTTTTCTTTTAATTACCTCTTGCATCTACTTTCCTTTTATTCTTGGTGCCGTCAATCATCATCGAGACTTGGATGCTTTGCGAGCTGGCCTTATGGTGGTTGAAGATCACTTTGTATCTGCACATGTAAAGGTAGCGCTATTAATAATTTTTGTTCTCCCCCCTTGCTAGTTGTCAAGGGGGTAAGTATCTTAGACCGGAGCCTAGTAACACAGGTAGATATATGTTATTTTTTATTTTTATTTTATTTTATTTTTTGAAAGTAATGCAACAGGGAAAGAAAATAACTATCATAGCAACAAGAGCTAAAAATAAAAATAAAAATAAAATGCCCCAGTGTAGGGGCGTGATTGTATCGGCAGTACAGTGTCTTCGGTAGCTTTCTTTGCACAGTAACTTTGACGTTCTTCATCTTCTGGTGGACGAATCAACGATTTTGATATGATTCTCCTTTTGATCCAAAACAATGTCCTAGCATGTAAATGCAATGGAGCTTTTCTGAGCTTTTGATGAGCACTGTGGGTCTATGTGAAGTCGTGGGTATTAGGTGAGTTAGTCTTGAAGAGAGCATTCATCAATACTGTCATCAAACTGGGGGAGGTCTCTTTGATCAGGTTAGTTGCATAAGGATCTGTCTTAGGGTAGTGGTCATCCTATCCCGTGGTTATTAGGCAAAAGTATGGTAAGTATAGCAGGTGATTGCATCAGTTGTCATTCATGAGTTTTCAGTTTCATTCCTTGGAATATCCTGCGGGGCTTCTAACTTATTGTAAAAAAAAAGAAGTAGAAAAAGGGTAAGGCTCAATGATGTTTGGAGTAGCTTATACCTAATACTCTGCAAAAGAGATGAGCAACAGTCTTCCTTTATGGGAATGCGGGGTGCCATGATTGAACTCTCCGTCATGTTTTGGTACCATGAAAATCTCACATTCTATGGTTAGCAGGAGTTTGTCCTCCTCCTGCCACCTTATGACGACATTTAGTAGTATAGGGATATCAGGGGTGCCCTCGCAGCTTGCTTATACACTTCTAGTGAAATTACCAGAGATGTCCTCATGGCCTGCTTATGCTTCCCTGAGCTCATTGACTTGTTCATTCATCGTAATGCTCTCGCTCAATTTTGATATGTAGATATATTTTGAAAGCATCCTGCTAGCGCAAGAATAATAAATTTTGATTGAACCTAGCATCTTCATCATTTTTTTTTGCTCTAACATCTCCTCCAATGGAGGGGGAAGGGGACAAGGATTTGGTGTTACTTATACTTTTGAAAGAGATTAGATAGGTCACTAGTCTTTTGGTCAAATTGCCCGAATAAGAAGGTGGGCGATAAATGGGAGATCTCAAAAATATTCTGGGGATTGAAGGCGTACGACCCATGAATGGGTCGTGACGACTACGGGGGTCATAACTATAAGTATTTAGCCACGAGATGTGATGATCACTGGGCTAAGAATAATATTTTCTAAGGTACATGGAATTCCAAGGGCTAAGGAGTTCTTCCCTATCTTGGTTCGTCAGTTTGTAAGCATTTCCGGGGTATGCGGCAGTTATGACGTAAGGGCCTTCCTAGTTCAGTTTCAGTTTTCCTTTCGAATGAGCATGTTTAGAAGGCATGACTTTCTTCAAGACTAATTCTTCAATATTGAAGGCTCATTCAAGGACTTCCTTGTCGTAAGCCCTAGCCACTCTCCTTTGATATACCTGAGCGTGATCGGCTACCCTTAGACGTATTTCATCGAGCTGCTCTAGCTGTGTGAGTAGGGCAATCCTCCTCTCGTCTAAGGATAGCTCATCATCGAGTTGAATCCATAAGGATGGTACTTGTATCTCATATGGTAGGACGACCTCCATCCCGTAGGTAAGGAGGTAGGGAGTTTGCCAATTGCCGTATGAATAGAAGTTCGATAGGCCCAGACTGCTTTTGGTAGTCGTTCAGGCCAGTCGGCTCCGTTGCTTATCTCTATTGTGTGTTTCAAAATTTGAATAAGGGTTTTCTTGGTGGCTTTTGCTTGTCCATTTCCTTGAGGGTAGAAAAATGAGGAGTGGCATAGATTTGATGCCGAATTTCTTACATAACTTCGTTGTCTTCTCTGTAATGAACTGCGGTCCGTTGTCGATGACAAACATCCAAGGTATTCCAAACCTAGTGATGATATTGTGCATGATGAACCTTACGAGCGTGGAAGCAGTGATTCTGATGTATGATTCAGCTTTTGCCCATTTAGTATAGAATTTAGTTGCTGTAAGTATAAACGCGTGCTTGTGAGTGTTCCCAACTGTCTCAGTGAAAGGTTCGATGACGTCGAAGGCCCACATCGAGAACGGCCATGGCAAGGTCATGGTATTCAATGCAACTGATGGAGCTTTAATGATTGTGGCGTGTTCTTGGCATTGCTTGCAGAATTGAAGGTAGAGGTGGCAGTCTCTTATCATTGTCGGCTAGAAGTAACCTTGTCATGCAATTTGATCAGCGAGTCTCTGTCTATCGGCGTGGGCATTGCAGGTACTGGTGTGTGCTTATTGGATGATGTATTATCTTTTGGCGGTTGTAATGCATCATAGCAGTACTCCTTTAGTGAAGGCTTCTTTGTATAACGTTTCGCCAAGTATGCAAAATCTGGCGCATCGGTTCCTTATAGTCTTCCGTTCGATTTTTGTAGCATAGAGAGGAATGTGCTGATGTTTCAAGAAGTTCTAGATATCAAAGTACCATGGCTATCCATCATCAACTGGTGACTTTTCAAACCTAAACATAGCGACTTCGGTTTTCGTCTTGTCATGTTTTTTCGGGGTGATCACTTTCTTTGATGTCGTACTGGTGGGAAGGATTGATAACTCTCTCTTGACGGTCCATGCCACCTCGTGGGCGGGTACTGTTGATTTTTCTATGACGAAGGTTTTGGTAGTTTTTCTAAGGGGTATCTGAATGATTGAGGCTAGCGTAGCTAGGGAGTCTGCAGGCTCATTTTCTAATCTAGGGATGTGCGTAAAAGAGATTCTTTCAAATTTATTGACTAGATATTGAGCGATTTCTAAATAGGCCATTAGTCTCCTTTCCTTGGTTTTCCATTCTCCTATGACTTGTGAGATTACTAGATTTGAATCATCGATGGTTTTCAATTGTCTAACGCCTAATTGTAATGCTGCTCATAGTCCAGCTATGAAAGCTTCATATTCTGCAACATTATTAACAATAGAGAAATCTAATTGGAAAGCTTTAGGTATAACAACTCCTTCCGGGCTCAGGAGGACTATCCTGATGTCTTCTCTTTTGTGATTTAGAGCGTCGTCAAAATAAAGGGTCCATGAAGTCTTATCGGGCTCTTCGTTGTGGATTGTAAGTAGGTCTTCGTCAGGGAAGTCTGCGTGTATAGGTTCGTCATTCGGGAGTGGGAGGTCTGCGAGGTAATTGGTAACTTCCTGCCCTTTGATTAATTTTTGCGTGACATAAGTGATGTCGAATTCTTGTAATAACATGTGCTAGCGAGCAATCTTTCCTGATGTTGCGGGCTTTTCGAATACATACTTCAGAGGGTCCATTCGGGCTAGTACTAATATCTTATGTGCTCTGAAGTAGTGTCGCAACTTGGTCGAAGCCCATACCAGTGTGAGGCAGGTCTTTTCCATGGGAGTGTACTTTTGTTCATATTCGACCATCGTCCTACTAAGGTAGTAGATAGCCTTCTCTTTCTTCCGTCTTCTTCATATTGTCCCAGAATTACTCCCATCGCTTTGTCGTTTGCTGAGAGATAAAAGATTAGGGGTCTTCCAGGAACTAGGGGCGATAGTATTGGCGGGTTAAGGAGGTACCTTTTAATGTTATCAAATGCTTGCTGGCAGTGGTCATCCCATTTGTACTCGGTTCCTCCTTTAAGTAGTCTGTAGAAAGGATCGCATCTGTCTGAATGCTGGGAGATGAATCTCCTGATAAATTTCAATCTTCCTATCAGGCCACGTAATTCTTTGATATCACAGGGAGGTGGCATCTCAAGGATGGCTCTAACTTTAGCAGGGTTACTTCAATCCCTCGCTTGCTAACTATAAAACCGAGTAACTTTTCGGAAGTGACTCCAAAGACACATTTCTTTGGGTTCATTTTCAACTGATATTTCTTAGCTCTTTGTAGTACTTGTCGGAGTGCTTCAACATATCCCGCCCGCGTTTGAGACTTTACTAATATGTCATCGACATAGACCAGGGTGTGGTGAAAGAACAGTAAATCCCGCTCCTGTATTCTTGAGTCTAAAAGGTATGATGACGTAACAGTAAATCCCTTAGGGTGTGGTGAAAGAAGTCTTTTCTTGGTCGAACTCAGCTAATTTGATTTGATTATATCCTGAGAAACCGTCCATAAAGGATAACATCTCATGCTCAGCAGTGTTGCTGATGAGAGTGTCAATGTGTGGAAGTGTGAAGTCATCTTTTGGGCAAGCCTGGTTGAGGTTTTGAAAATCAATACAAACTTGTACTCGGCCGTCCTTCTTAGCGACAGGTACAATGTTGGTGACCCATTTAGGTTTGAGGACGACACGGATAAATTTGGATTTGTGTAACTTGTCAACTTCTTCTTTGACTTGTAGGGCTATTTGTTGGTGCATCCTATGGAGTTTATGCTTTACGATTTTTGCATCGAGTTCCAAGACGAGCCGGTGTTCTACTAGGCTGGGGTGTCTAAACCAGGCATATCTTCATAGGACCATGCGAAAGAGTCAAGGTTCTCTTACAAAACTTGCACAATATGTTAGCGTTCTTTAGAGTTAAGCGCTGCACTGACTAGTAATTTCTTAGGTTTACCTTCAGTGCCAAAGTTAATTTCTTATGTCGGTTCCACGATAGCTTGAGTTTGCTCGTCAAAATGCTTGATAAACCTTTGGAAGTCTTGCATCCCCTCGGCCACTGGTGTTCCTCCTTATCGGTAAACTCATATACTACGAAATTACTATATTGGGGATTCGATTTGCCGAGAGGTAACCCTTTATCGGCACAACTTATGACCGAGAGATCTTTGGTAAGGTGAAGGTCAAGGCTACCGATTCTCCTCTCAAAGTCATGGAGTATCTCGTTAGGTATGCTCATCGGCTTGTTGTTTAGTCGAGATGCTTTACGTCCTAGCGCGGGAGAGTCGATGTCTCAAGAGAAAAGTCTCCTTGTTGACCGGATGATGGATTGGGGACGAAGGGTTGCCATTCTTTTTTAAGGTTTTCTGATTTCAATTTTTTAGGGTTTTCTACTTTTTCTATTTTTGAAAAATTTTTGATGGTAGATATGGTACAGGGTCGGTCGCCTCAACAGGCGTCGGGAGAGCTACTTCCTCTAATTGAGGGAGCGAGATGGCCGTTGGAGCCGTTAGAGTGATTCTTCGAGAGGCATGAACTTGTTCTAAAATTGGCAATTTTTTTTTGGAGTCTTCATCTAATGAGATCTTCTGAATAAATGACGTGAGCGACACGAGTGTCGAAGTTTGGACTTCCCCTATCACATTGATTGTCTCTTCTTCAAAGAATCTCTGTAGATCGTAATCAATTGAACTACCGTCCTTGAAAATATGATATGGTTGCTCTTCCTGCGAAGGGGAATCTCCTGAAGGATCCCTAGGGAGAGGGAGTTCTTTCTCTTGATCTTCATAATACGTTGGGATGTGTACACAAGCTCGACAACGAGGCTGACAATGGTAAGACATGCAAGGAGATTCCCATGGGCACTCCCATTCTTCAAATTTAGAATCGATGATACTATCAAATTAACTTTCTTGATCTGATAAGGCTTGAAGTCCTAGGTTGGCTTGTTCTGCTAATTCGAGTGCGGAGGTCTATCCAGTAATCCTCGTCATCACTTGGCACAAGTCGCCACTCTTCCTCGAGCGATTCCCAAAATATTTGGAGTTGTGGTGTATCTGGGGATGAAGGAGAGTCTAATTCAAACTCCTCTTCAAACCCCAAGAGTGTAATGTGGATATATCCTCTCGGGTTAGTCAACTGGCCATCAGAATTTTCTTCTTCTTGCGTCGATAGCGGAGCCAGTGAGTTGTTTCTTATTTTTGTCATTACAGGGTCGGAATTGTTCACTTCCCTCATTGCAGAAAACCCGACTGCACTAACGAATTGCTCTAATATGTGAGTGCATGCCTCGCAACGGGGTTGATATGGGTGAGAGATACAAGGTGAGTCCCACAAGCATTCCCATCCCCTAAGGCTAAGGCAGAGGTTGATGTTAAACGAGTTAAACTCTGCTTTTGAGGCATCATCTTCTTCCCACGGTAGGTATAAATGTTCTTTATCTCCTTGCAAGGTAGCTATGTGAAAGTTCTCGTCATCAGTAGATTCCCAATCTTTTACTTGTGGGTTGGGCTCGAGAGGTTCTTCCTTCCTCTCCTCCTCGAGATCAAACAAGGGTTTGACTCCTTCAAGGGGTTTATCAATATCGACTTTTAGGTTCGTCAAATCGCTGAATGCTTTAGCCATTTGTTCAATTTCCACTTCTCGAGGCTTAGTGAAGGATACCTCCTTCTGCTTAGGTATATTGACTTTCTCAGTGGTCTCGTAGACGAAGTGATCATATAGAGACCATTTTGGTGAGGTAGGGAACAAGTCGGCTTGTGAGCTGCCCAATTGATAACCTAGCCCTATATGCTTGCGTGTTTTCATTGGGACGACAGGTCCTACACAACCTTGCTTATTCTTTCTGAGTCCAATGTGAGGAATGTATCCAAGTTGGTACATAAGATCCCATCCCTTCATTGCGGTGGGGTTGATGTCATAAAGCTTGGTGAGGTCTGGACCAACCACTCTCCTCATCAATTCTCGTCAACACGACAGGGGAGAACTAGGATGGGTAGGGGGGTAGACTTATGCTACGGTTGTCTCTTCCGAGATTCGAGTCCTTTAAATATGACCTGTGTTCAAAACATAATCATGAGCCATTGGTATGCTCGCCACATAATCAATATTTATCTCTTGGAGGGGTGAGTCAGTGTATATAAGGATGATGGAGTCCTCATATGGGAACTTGACGCATTGATGATACGTGGGTGCGACGACCTTCATTAATTCCAACCATTTTCTTCCTAAGATGAGATTGTAGGTGCTAACGAAATTAGAAACATGGAAGGTGAGAACCTAGAGTTTAATAATCCCTTCAACAAAATGGCGTGAGCCGTCATAAGCTATGAGTGACAGGACCGAGGGCTGATGTCTTGTTCCGTGTATTCGAGCATCTCGTGATCATTTTCTCTAGTGAGGTCTATCTTTGCTCTTTTACGTGGTGCCATAGTGATCTGTCAAAATGAAACAAAGGTTTCAATTAACAGTGATCGTGATCATCATGACCCCATGTTTAGAAAAAAATCTAAAACATAACTCACATACTATAGCCATACTTCCATCATGATCAGCAAGTATCTCTACTACAAGTGATCGTGAAGATCCACAACCACTGTTCTAAACAAAACCTACTACCACAACTTTGAATCCTAATGAGACCTAAAGCTTAAGCTTTTACCAACTGTGACAAAGTCATAGTTGGCTCTCCTATGTCTTGATAATATTTACTGCCATAGCCTTGGGTCCCAATAAGACCTAACGCCTAAGCTTTGATACCAACTGTGACAGCCCGATTTTCTCGTTCTCATAGAATCCTATATAATTTTTTTTTCTTTCTTACTCCCTAAACTCAGGGAAATTCGGACCGTCAGATCACACTTCACAATCCGAATACAGAATTTACTTGGTACATCCACATATAAATGAGAAAATCAAAGCAGATATCATACATATGCGAAAATGAACATTTAGATATCTCAAGGCAGATATAAAATTCTCTACTTTGCACATATCATCTAATACAAAGGACTAAAAGAAACCATCGGTGATGACCGACCATCACCTAAACAGTAGCTTCTATAACATACCTACCAAACTAATTCATTTAACACTGAATCCGGTCATAGGACATACCAAGTCCAAAATCCAAAAATCCACTACACAATCCCAAAACATGTCTAGTCCAAGTCCTCACCTAGGGAAGAATTCCCCAAACAGGAGATCCTGTGCCTTTCTCCAGTACCCAATCCTGATCTACACCTGTACCTGTGATGTATAGTTGAGGGATGGGCTAACATCTAAGCTCAGTAGAGAAACATCAATAGCATGCATATTATCACATTACACATATATCTTATGACATAAATCAAATATGCTTTTCAAATAAAGATTCCAAATTTAAAGATATTTGACTGGAAGCAAAACTAATATCAAATGCAGATTTCAAAATTTAAACACTTGATTTCCAAAACTTATTCTAATAACAAACGAAAGGCTTAAACTGATTACTTAAATACTATCTCGAACATATATAGCATTGAGAGCTGCATATATATACCGATGGGAATACCCACCATTGTCGTTCAATGAGCTATTGGTATGATGCCCAAGGTCCTTCGTATGAGGGAAACTTATACCAAAGAAAATTTAACGCAAATCAGTAAGAAATGAAAGGATATCCCGCCGTCCCGGTGCACAGTTCTACGGATATCCTGTCGTACTGGTCACGGATATCCCACCATGTCGGTCACGGATATCCCACCGCGTCGGTTGGGTATTCTATCATGAACCTTAAATCAAAGTGTGAAATTAACTTATAGTTTATCACCGTGAAATATGGTATTTTATAATTAGGTTTGTAATTTCAAAGCTCATACACACACTTATTCATATCTTTCTGATGTCACACACACATATAGTTGATTTCACACGCACACACACAAATCTGAGTGCACATACACACACACACTTTTGATATTTAAAACCATGAATGATATTCATGCTAAAGAAATAACAAGTATCACAAATCACACATATTTCTATCACGTCATAAAATCCATGCTAGTTGTAATCAAATGCACATGTTACAGAGTTTTCCCTACCTCAACTTGAAGCCAAAATGAATATTTCCTTTCTCATGGTAACCTTCACCTCACGTATCCTTGATCTCGACCTAGAACACAATAAAATTCATCTTATATGTCAAAAGTGTCGAAAAATGGGTAGTCTTAAAGTCTCCCCAAGTACCTTTTCTCAAACATAAAAATCTGTCAGAATCTGACCAAATCGATCGATCGAATCCCAATCCGATCGATCGGTTCCCAAAATCGATCAATCAAAATACATATCATCAATTTCTTTAGAAAAACATACACCTCCCTGCTTTTATAATCAGTCCCACACTCGATCGATCGTTTCTAAATTGATCAATCGATACCCAAATTGATCGATCAGTTTACACAGAAACCAATCCCATCTTCACATCACAATCCTATCGACTTTACATGAAACCTGTCGACATTAAATTAAGCCTGTCGACACATTTTGATTGATCGAATTCCATTTTGATCGATCGGTTCCTCAAATGGATCAATCGAATTTAAATTCCATCGATCAGTTTCCTTCAGAAAACCAACCTATTTCTATTTTGTCAAATCTCTTTACATAATTATGTCCTATCAAAATCGATTGATCGGTTCTTATTTTGATCGATCAATTTTGACAGACTCTCAGCAACACGGGTTTCTTCTTCCTTATCTCATTTTTTTCTCAAATCTTTACCATACCCTTATAACTTTTAATCATGCTTTCTCTAAAACTTATCATAACTAAGTATAGCCTAACCAACACATATTGCTTACCTTCCTTTGATCAATCACACGTTTTTCTATGAATCATGGCTACGGAGGGTTTGAAAGAGATTTTTGTTGATTCCTCTCGCAATTGAATTGCAACGAAGCCCATGAGAAATCTCCACTTATGCACACACAATTTTTTCACCCTATCTATCGCATATGATGCGATTGCATGGAAGGGTCATACATGATGGATGGGAGAAAAGTTCTTCTTTTCTCTCTTCTTCTCTCTAGAACCCAAACCCCTCAAAATTTCAAACAGTAATTGCTTCCGAAGGAAGCCTTTGCTTTTTACATAAAAAGGGTTTTTCCCCTTATGAGACACATACACCCATTTGGGTGTTAAATCGTATCCATTTTGTTTCATTCCGGCGTGGAACCTATATACCTAAGTCAAATGTTTTACATCACACTAAAAGGGTCTTTGGTTCGGTGTGGAGCTCATACACTTAAGTTAATCCTTAGCTCATTTACCAAAGGCCCTCAGTCGATTCAAATAATTGACCCAATCAGTTGGCCCAATTTGTCGGCCCAATATAATCGTCCCAAGTAGTCATCCCAATTAGTCTAATAAGTTTTAATCATTCATAAAGTACCTCTAGGCTGCACGGGCGCATAATGTGTCATCCTAGGCATGCGCACTTAGCCAGTGCGTGCGGGTTTGAAATTTAGGGATGTTACACCCACCAATCGGCTAAGGCGGTAAGTGACTGAAATGAAATCTAAGTTATCAAGTAGGCCGGCCAAATGGCCTAGGCAGAAAATGACAGAATCGTATGGGTAAGTAAAAAGGGCATCAAGTAGGACCGCTAGACGGCGAAGGAGATAAATGATAGAATCGTAGGGGTAAGTATAAAAAATGCAGGATCGTAGGGGTAAGTAAGCCAAAGGAACAAAACGTTAGCAAAAAAAGGAAAAACACATGCAAAAGTGGCCAAAACTTCAAGTAGAAGCTCTGTACAAAAATCCCCAGCAGAGTTGCCATCTGTGCAACCGTGGGCTCTCGTGAGTCAGTTGCGACGATGTGGTCATAAAAATATGGAGTCGCCACTAGGAGCTTTTGGTATTCTGGGATACCCAAAATCAGTATTATAAGCACCGAAGTGCCAAATATGACTCTGATTCACCGGTCAACGCCGAAGCCTCTTGGGTAAGGATTTCGGTTATCAATTAGGAAGGTGTTAGGAACCAGATTGACCCGCTCATAAGCAGTCTCTACTATGGCTAAGTGTATATAAAAAATATAAAAATAAAAGGCACTTCCTCTTACCCAAAGGCACTACGCTCCTATTTGAGCCCTCCGTAATCACCGAAATTTCTGCGGCGTAACAACTCAAATTCTAAGATAGAGGAAAAGCAAAAAGATGGTAGACAAATAGAGGGGAGAGTTAGAGCTCTCGGGCCTTTGTAGCACCGTTGGTTGGATCTTCGCGTGAGAACGACACCGGTGAGCTTCCGAAAGTAAGTGGGTTAGAGCAAGGTTTTATCTTCTAGGGCTAGAGAGTTTGGAAAGCTAGGAATGAGGGTAAGATGATGATCTAGGCCAAGGCTTCAAAGCTTTAGGAAGGAAGGATTAATGGTGGAAAATTTAATGGTGTAGGGGATAGGATGAGTTTCAAAGCATGGAAGGATTAAGGCTTGAAAGTAGGGAGGGAATTCTCTAAAGTTTTCTCTCTTTTATTTTTGTAAATTTTTCAAGTCCTAAACAAGTAGGGGGTGGCTCTCTATTGATAGAGGGAGAGGTGATTAGGGGGGTGTTTAAGTTTTAATTGGGTTAGCAATTAGGTAATCTAGAATCTACGATTTTCTAGTTTTTTGAGGCCTTGGAGAAGAGGGATTTGGGATTTAATGGTGGATGATAGGGTGATGGGTTGAATGGCGAAAGGGTGAAACTAATGGTTGGGAGGGGAATAAGGGTCCTAAAGAAATACACCCTGATGGTTGGGATGGTCCATAAGTCAAACCCCAACTTTGAAATCTGATATTTTTCACGAAAATCAAGATTTTAAGTTATGCGTACATAGTATGTATGCATAGCTTAGGAACAGTGATTTTCCAGGAAAATTGATAAGTCTGGAGCTCGTTCTAGTGGCCAATTTTGTAGAAAAAAGCCAAATTGGATTTGCGTACATATTATGTAAGCATGGCCAATTTCTATAAAAATTTACTCATGTGTACATAATAAGTGCATAGCGAGTGCCAAAAAGTAGACTGAAAAGATAGGTTTTTTTTTTGTTTTTTTTTTTTAATGGACTAAATGTGAGTGCTTCATCTAATCCGTCCATAGCCATTGTTAATATGGAATGTTTTGGCAACTCAAGAGGTTGCTTGATTCGAGGCTTTGGGCCTTTTGATGTCCCTACACATTATCAAGAAAACGTCAATCCCTTTGTTGTTTATATAGATAACAAATGTGCATCCTAATTAACAGAAGAAGCAAACTTTTACCTACATTTTTTTATTTTTTCTTTCTTCAAAACTTATATTTTTAGATTTTTTTTGTTTTTCTTTTTTTTCTCTCTTTTTTGAGATGCAAGTATGATGTTGCATATATGTACATGGACATAAAAAGGAGTATATATTTTTAGATTTTTTTAGATTTTTTTCTTCCTTTGTCTTTCTTTTCTTCTCTTTTTTATTTGATGCTTTAACAATGAGACGAAGTAACGGGTTCCATTTTGAGCATAGTCGAACTTGTTCATGCGGTCGGACCTGAGTGAGGCTCAAAATTTTTACCAAGGTCAGAACATCCATCCCTTTGGGTTGAATAAACCTTTTATCCTTATCTCGGGTCATGCGTTTGATGGGGTGGTCTAAAGATCTACTTGATCAGGACCCGATTTGAACAAACATGAGCAGCCCAGTTGACGACCAGATAATTTACACGTGACCAAAGGGACAATTGATTTTCTTTTTCTCTCCCCCCATCTTTTTTTTCTTTTAGGAATATTTTTACTCACAGCGGCCAAGATGGGTTTTCGCCATGCCCATTGTCGCCCTCTTTTTTGCCCATAGAGCCCTTTTAGGTTTTCACCACATCCATGGGTATGTATTTTTACTCCAAGTGTCCTTTCGGGTTTTCACCTGGTCCGCACAAGCTCGCTCTTTTTACCCGTAGCACCCTTTCGGGTTTTCACCATGTCCATTTTCTTTGAGCTTGTATAGTTTCTTTTTTTTTTTCAAATTCAAAGACCACGACATGGACTTTGATTCCGTCATAGCCAGCTAGATGGTGTTCCTTGTTGTCTCTAAGCATGGTTTGTGTTGACTTAATGGATACTGTGATTGCTTGTAGACCTTAGAGAGGGCTTTCTTTAGGGATGAATCATGGCCACGGGCTAGAAGGCTAAGAATTTTGAAGGTATTCTTGGGTAAAAGGTTTTTTTCTTGATTGTGTTCGAGTTGCCGTAATACACTTCTTCCTTGGGGGATTTTTACTGTACATGCCCCATATATTTTTCTTTTCTATTTTCTTCATTCTTTTTACTTTTTTCAGACATCCTCTTTTTGAGATTTTGCTTTTCTAATTTGGATTTTGATGATAACTCTTTTGTTCTTCGCTTGGGGAGTTTCTCTTTTCTGATTTTTTTTTTGTATATACACATTTTTTTTGGGGGGTTATGAATGAAAGGCTATCGGGTCAAATTGGGTAGCAAAGGGTATGGGCATTCAGGGATGCTTTTTACTACTTGGGTTTGAAATGATGGCCTCTTTTAAGGGGTCCTTAAGCAGTCACGTATCAATTTTTACCAATACTTACCTTGTCCTGAGAGAGTAGGAGAAGAATCGGCGTACGTATCCAGCGTTGATTGCCTCAGGAAAGTGATCTTCGTCCATTGTGGTGAGACGAAGTGCGAACCTAGGGAGTACTTCTTAGATGACGTAAGGCCCTTCCCAGTTGTGCTTGAACTTCCCTCGAGGATTTACGTGGACATAGGGGAAGATTTTCTTAAGTACCGGGTCACCCACCTATAAATATTGAATGTGAACACCTTTGTTGTAAGCGTGCGTAATTCTTTCCTGATAGACCTGGGTGTGACATAAAGCTTGGAGCCTCTTTCCATTGATAAAATTCAATTGTTCAAAATGGGCTTGTAGACACCCCCATTTTTCCCTCTCAAAATATTCAAGTTTATTCGGTCAACCTTTGACCTCATAACCCTGATGTGGGACTATGCACTGAAACAATACTACATGGATGGACATAGGCTGAAACAATAGCTTTGTGGCTTAGATCCCAATGTAGGGAGACTATATACTGAAATAGTATTATATAGTCGAAATGCAGACTGAAATAATAGTCTTAGATAACAGACTAGAGACCAAACCCGGACAACCCCGAATTAAGCGCATAAAACCCTGTGCGTAATTCGATTGCACGCCAAACTACACGCGCAATCAGTCCCTTCTCAAACTAGATTTCCTATCCCCAGACCATCTCGAGACTCGATCACGCACCTGAAACTAGATGTGCGATCGAATTGAGCGCCACACCACTGGCGTGTAATTGGCCTACGTCCGACCTAGCCTCACTGTCCTTGATCCCTAAGTTTCCTTGATTAAATGCTTTGAGAGTGGCATTTAATTGGGTTACGTACCCCAAAATGGGTGCGCAATTAGTTCTAATGCTATTAGGACTAGCAAACTCGCTGAGCAAGTCAGCCAGTCGCTCACTGAGTCGGTGACTGACTCAAAGTGATTAAGCGTTAGGAAATTGACGCGTAATTCAGTTAAAAGCCTGAAAAAGGGTGAGTAATTGAAGAAAAACCTATAGAAGATTTCTTTCTTAATTCGCCCAAGGATGCTACACAACACAAGAGAGAACGAATTCTTTTTGGGATTCTGAAACCAGAGAACTCCGAGGACAAACCCATAGAGCAACCTAGTCATGATTTCAAAATTCGAGCGTTGAATCTTCGAGATTTCTCTCTGCAGCCCCGACCCTAGGTAAGGATCAATCTTAATTCACGACCATAATTTCTAGTCTCTAGATTTAGGAATTCTATTAGTTTTAATTTTCAATCTTAGACCGTAGCAACCATTTCAGACCGTAATTCTCTATATCTGGCTCTAGTCCTCTGTTTCTAGAGCCAGTCTTTAATCTGATGGTCCGACACACCGATCCTAGACTCAATTTTGTTCTAAAATCTTAATCTCCAGTCCTATCATTAATCTCTGGTTCTAGGTCTTAGACTCTAGAACCAGTCCTTAATCATACGATTTGATTTTTTGATTTCGAACCCGAATTCAATCCTAAAATTTTAAATTATTGTTTTAATTCCCTATTTTAATACCTTCAAAAATCCTGAATATTAATTTTAGTTTCTATAATTTTAGTTTCATAATTTAATTCATAATTATAATTCCGAAATCGATTATGAAAAGCCTAAAATACTATTTTATGGTCTAAAATTCAATTTATCTTTATTCTCAGCCACCTGATTTCCCCAAGGGAGCTTACGGAGGGTACTTGGGAACGAGGCCGATTGTCCTTAGCATAGCAGGCCGAAACCCCTTTTTTTCTAATTAATTTAATTTCTAATTAAAATTAGAATATTTAAATTAATTAGACTCCTAATAAGATTAGGAGACTTAATTAATTAGATTTCTAATAGGATTAAGACATTTAAATTAATTAGACTTTTAATAAGATTAGGAGACTTAATTAATTAGACTCCTAGTAGAATCAGAAGGCCTTTTTAAAATTAGACTCCTAGTAGAATTAGGAGACCCTTTCTTAATCAGACTCCCAGTAGGATTAGGAGACCAAGATAAATAAAATCCCAACAGGAATAGAAAAACCAAACCAGTTACACTGAAGGCAACCCACAGTTGTTGACGTTCGCCAGTGGACGATTCAGTAAAGGAGTTCAACCTACAAGCCCCCGCTCCCCTTAAAGTGTGATCAGTGATGTGTTGCAGCGTTGATAAATATCTGCAGCTAGCGATCGCATCTTCTCAGCTATTCTTTATTTAGAATTTTTCTCTTTAATTTTAGCATTTAATATTTCTTAATTTATTACTCCATCATCGCCATTGCCAGAGTCTGCTTACGACAGAATTGGGCCACTCTTTTCGGGGACCAAAAGGAACCCAGAAAAAGTGTGCACCAATAGATTGGCAATCGTGATAGGACTCTTTTTCGCTAAAGTTGCCCCAGTTTAATTAATTTGGTTTTCTATTTTTCTTGCTTTATTTAATTTGGCATTATATTTTTCGCTTTTTATTTTGTTTCGCTTTATCACTTTTCTACACACACTTGCACGTGGATAAACTCTATAAAAGAAAACTATTTAAAAATGGTCGACATCAGAAAATTGAACTTTAATGATAACGACCCACCCATATAGGGCTCCCATAGCAACCTCGAGTATAACGTTAGGCAGTCTCCGTGGACAGCCCAGCACCATGCTCGGGTAAATATGGTTAATAAGAGCAAAAAATACCTTTTCGCTCCACGAAATACAAACCATAGTGATAGCACTGAAGAAAGTGGTACTGAGCAAAGTTACCCCGATAGTCAAGTTATGGACCACACTACCAATGCACTCACAAAAGTAGGAAAAGAAGTCGACGCATGGCACAGGTCCCAAAAACAAGTTACTCCAAGGAACAGACAAGAGGAAAAGACGTCGATTCCTCCACATGCTCTGACTCCCCCGACACATAACACATATACCTCTCACACCTTCTACAACAACAACTGCCGAGGACAACCCTCTCCCAAGGCACCTAGAAAAGACACCGTCGTAAATATAAACAGCCTCCACCAATTTCAAGATGATTACATGGCTAACAAAGAATGCTCTACTCACACTTTTGGATTCGATAAATTTTTCCGAGACATTGACTTCACTGTACCCACTAGTTTTAAACCTCCAAATTTCAACAAATATAACGGTATGGGAAACCCAAAGCACCACTTGGCCCTATTCTGCAATGACTGTCGACCAATCCACACCAATCATGGGCTCCTAATCCATTACTTTCCAAGATCACTAGAAGGAGAAGCCCTTGACTGGTTTGCGGCCTTACCTTTAGCCGAAATTGAGACATTCAAAGACTTAGCCGACAGATTCCTAGATCAATGCCACCACTTGACTCATGAAGAAATCAGTCTCGCTGACTTGATACACACTGTAGACACCAAAATTCGGCCCAAGGCCCAATCAGTCTGTACTCTGAGAGAGATGTACCCCTGTGCTTCTGATGGCACCCTTGAACCCTTAGGAATCAACCCAGACCTTTAGGAATCACCCTGAACTCATTAGAACCATTCCCCTAACCCTTAAAGATCACCCCTAAACCCTAGGATCCCTTCCAGGACTCGACTGAAACCCTTCTAGGCAATTGATGGGAGGAGAGCTACAAAATTTTACACAGACCATTGCTGAGGAGGAGCCCCATACCATTGGAAGGAGGACTTCTCCAACTATCCATCAAGCCAAAAATCACCCAATTTGGAGCTGCGGTTCGAAAGTTATGGTAGATTGAAGTTTTACATAAAATCATAACTTTTGCTCAAGCGTATGTATGACATATGCCTAGCAAATTTGGCCCCATTTTGGTCAGGCGTATATATTATATACGCCTGGCATTTTTGGGCCAAATTTGGTCGGGCATATATAATACATACGCCTAGCATAGGTAGGGCCCACCACAGACACTCACCTTCTCAGATTTCCCCTGGTTTTCATGAAATTCACTATGCATAAACTGGGCGTATGTAATATATACGCCCAGCTTAGCTACAGTAACTGTCATCAAATGCTCGAATTTCCTCCATCTGGTTTGACCTTTTGACTATCCCCTTGGTTGAGGTGAGTGTCTTAAGGTTGGTTGCACCCCTTTTGAGTTTATTGGCAACTCTTAAGTCACCTATGGTCTCACCCCATCATCTGCCATTGAAACTAGTGTCCCAAACCCCTAGGACCCTAAAAACCTAGAAAACCTTAGATGGAGGATTACCTAATTGCTAAACCAATTAGCTCTTAAGTAACCCTCTAATCCACCTTTTCTCTATAAATAGAGAGACCCTCCTCTTCCCAAAGGGGTTGAAAAAAATTAAGGTTGAGAGTTAAGCTTAAGAGAGAGCCCTAGTGAGAGAAAAATATATATTATTTTACATTCTTCAACCTGAATTCCAGCATGCTTAGTTCATCCTTTGCAACCCTTTTCAACCATGAGATCACCCCTCCTTAGTCAAGCTTAGTCTCTAGCTCCACCCTACCCTTCCTATCTATCGAATCCTAGCATTAAAACCTATTCCTCTACGCCGCCAAAATTTCGATTTGGCTTAAAGCTTGATAGGACCGTATTGCCTTTGGGCAAGGGGAAGCTCTGCCCATTTGTTTTTATTTTGGCCATAGATAAAGACCGCTACGTGCGGGTTGATCGGGTGCCTAAACCCTTCCCGATCGATAACCGAAGCCACTACTCTAGAGCCTTTGGCAAAGACCGCTAAATCAGAGTCATATTTAGCACTTCAGTGCTCAAAATATTGATTTAAAGGTTTCCCAGGTCACCAAAAGCTCCGGGTGGCGACTCTACATTTTTATCCCATCGCGTGTGCATCGCCGCAACGGGTTCGAGAGAATCCATGCACACATAGATGGCGACTCTGCTGGGGATTTCATCCTAGTGCTTCTCCTCTTGTTTGCCTTTTTTTATCTTTACTAACCATTGCTGTTTCTTTTCTAATTTTCTGCTATTTTTCCTTCATTTTTGTTGTTTTTACTAACATACTTACCCCTACGTTTTGGCTTTAAATTTCAATATTTTTGTCTAGTCACTTGACTGGCACCTTTTTTACTTACCCCTATGTTTTAACTTTAAATTTTAGTATTTTTGCCTAGTCATTTGACTGGCACCTTTTTTACTTACCCCTACATTTCGGCTTTAAATTTCAGCGATTTTTGCCAAGTCACTTGACTGGCACCTTTTTTTACCCACCCCTACGTTTCGGCTCTAAATTTCAGCAATTTTCGCATAGTCGCTTGACTGGCACCTTTCTTACTTGCTTTTACGATTCAGTTTTAATTTTCAGCACTTTATTTTTCCCATCTAGTCGCTTGACTGGCCCCGTCTTTTTTCTTACTTCTGGTCATATCCTAACGGTGGGCCTTGACCCGTTGAACTTAAATTCACACCCCTTTTAAAATCTGTAATTAAAAGTGAACCAACAGTTTAGGGACATAATCAATTTTGTTTTTGCATATTTTAGGTAGTTTTCGGGGGGTTTAGGCACAAATATAACTTACCCGGTTCCCAGTAAGGCGGCAGCCCTAGTGGTGATGATCCTGAAAAGAACCGCCTCTTCCAGTACCTGAGAAGGCGCTTGCGCCGGTGGTATATCGGTTGGGTTGCCAATTCTGATCAAGCCGTAAAACTCGCAATGGTGAGAGCGTAGACAGCCTGAATTCAGCCGTATATCCCTAGGAAGCAGAAAGGAGTGACCCGATAACACACACAGCAGTCCCCGGGAACATCCCTCCCAGGAAACCAGTTTAAAAGACTCATTGTGGGCTTGTTCTCACAAAACAAGTCGAAGAAGCTTTTGCGGTATATAATATATACGCCTTGACCAAAATCTCCGAAATACTCGGTATATAATATATATACCAAATCTCAGATTTAAGCGGTATATATATGATATAGATGCCAAAATCATTAATTTGTGTCAGGCATATATAATACATACGCCCAGTATATACTGAATTCAAGCAGCTCGATCTAAGGCCCAATCCACCACCCAAGTTCCCTGATTAGCGGTATTAGTGCCCACAAGACTTCGATCGTAACGCCAATATGCCCCACCAAATCAAAATAAGGCGACTTCTCATTGATTTGCTCCGGGGGTTCGGGTCGTTTACGTGGATTCCCTCACCTTCAATAAAACGAAAGGGTTCCTTTGCTTCTTTTAAGTGTCGGATCCCGCCGTGGGACCTACTAAAGGTGCATATATCACCCGAGACGGGAATTTTTCTAGGGCACCAAATCATCATTCATTTAAATAGGGGAGATAATTTTCATTTGAAAAATTCAAAAAAAATAAATATATAGAAAAATAAAAAATCCATATATACGCGCACTTTCGGTGCGACCGTCACTACGGCAACCTCAAACCCAACCCGTAGAAAAAGAACTAGGAAAGTGTTCAGCCCTTACCCAAGGCATTGATACAACACTCGTCAGCGGATCATGTCGAGCACCGATACATCCCCACCATCATCCCCATCCCATTCCCATATAGGAGAAGACCCAATCTCCAACACCTTCACCCAAACGGTTCGATGTTACGGGTACATTTGGGGCACCCGTGTTCGTATCCACCCCATCCCCCGCCCTTACATTTTCCTAACATACCCTCATCTCATCCTCTACTGAAACACCTCACTTCCCAACTGACCCATACATCCCCATTTCCCATCCGTACACCCTTACCGCACCCCCTATTCCCAAAGACCCCATCGGGAGTCCCATCCCCCACCTACCTCCCACATCCCATCCACCTCACCATCCATGCCTCCTACATCCTATATCCCATTCACCTCATCTCACATGCCTTCCACATCACATGGCCCATCCACATCCCAACATACCCCCCTATTTACCCAGGTCATGCCCAACTTCTCCTAAGGTCTGACCAGTAACCCACCGTCTTCCATAGCCATACATCCACACCCTCCAAGCACAATCATTCATACCCCCCATACCCGGGTCATGTCCAATTTCACCCAACCCCCTCCGTCCTTGAATGGGCCATCACCCTCCAATCTCACACCTGAATCCATGCCCTCAATGGAGGACATGAGAATGATCTATGCCCTGTGGGCTACCTCTCGGAGTCCTACATTCCAAACCCCACATCTAGGTCTCCAAAATCTCCATACCCTATTCCTCCATGACCATACCCAACCACCCATCATTCATACCATCCAAGATCCCCCACCTCAATTCCAGGCCCAGGCCCAAGCCCAACAGACCCAAGCCCACTCATCTCAGGCCCAAACCCACACAAATCCTGGGGCCCAAGCCCAAAAATCTTTAGAACCAAGGGCCCAAGCCCACTCCCAGACCCAAGCCCAAACCCATCAGACTCAGGCCCAGGCTCAAAATCCTCAAGGCCGATGGGCCCAAGCCTAAACCCATCAGACCCAGGCCCAGGCCCAGGCCCAAAACCTTCAAGGCCCATGGGCCCCATCCCAAACCCATTAGACTCAGACCCAAGCCCAAAATCCTCAAAGCCCATGGGCCCAAACCCATCAGACCCAGACCCAAAACCTTCAAGGCCCATGGACCCCCATCCAAACCCAACATGGCCCATTAGCCCAAACCCAACAAGGCCCATTGGCCCAAAATCATACCAACCCCCACACCCTGGCTTAATGCCCATCAACCTAAGCTTTCCAAAACCATCAAGCCCAAACCCAAGGCCCATCCACCCACACTCATCAAGGCCCGTTCACAAACCCCTTACCCCTTCACCAGTACCCTTCATTCACCTATACCCCTTACGCCCCCATCCCGCCTCCAACGAAAAATCCGATCCACCCCATGCCTCAAAACCACGCCTACACCATCCCACCACATCAACCACACCCCCATCACCCCTAGAATATACACCCAGCTTAGTACATCATTCATCCACAAACCACTCATCCATTCACTCCCTCCCATCCCCTACAAGCCGTGTGGCCCCATCCAAATAGCATACCTCACCCCTCACTAGTACAATGACCAACAGTACGAGGAGGACGAGATCCACAATAGAGGAGGAGCTGCCAGCTTCGGCCCCCCAGGCCCATCATCGTCACACCACCCAAGGCCGAACAAAATCAGGGGGAGGGAGTCCCAGCTACAACCTCAAAAGAATCAGAGCAGATGAGAGAACATAAATGAGGAACGAAGCGGTGACAAGATGGGAGGGCTAGAACTGCATTCGACAGACTTTTTAGACTTATGTCTGTTCTCGGATGTCCCCCTACCACAGAAATTTAAGATGCCATCATTCGATAAATATAATGGCACTGACAACCCCATCGCCCACTTAAAATCTTACTATGGGGATATGTGTCAGTACGGCAGAGATGAACGACTCCTTATCAAAATGTTCCAAAAGAGTCTAACGGGCCAAGCATTGAGATGGTTCACGTGCCTAGAACCATCTATGATAAAAACTTGGAAAGGTCTGACACACTTATTCTAGGAACAGTATGTCTATAACATGGACATAGAGCCAAGGAAGTCGGATCTGGCCCATTTGAAGCAAAGGCATGATGAAACTTTCAGTGCCTACTTAGGAAGGTGGAGGGCATTGGCTACCCAGGTGACCCAGTTCGATGATGAAGTGATTGAATTGATAACCAAGGGAGCTCTCTCATCCCGATTTTTATATAACAACGATTTCTTGATTTGGTCAATGCCATTGCTTGAAAATCGTTAGAGAGGAGTTGGGAAGAAAGCAGGGCCATCGGGTTCAAGTTGAACCAAGAATTGAAAAGAAGCGCAATGCGAACATCGTTTATCCAATACCAATGCCCCCAGTACAGCTCTACCACCCACCACCCCGTTTGAGCAAGCACAAGGCGAACAATGGGAGGCCCCATTTACCGAAGAGATGAAAGCGATTGAGCGGGTGTTCTGCCGTTAGGACAATCTTTAAGTGTCTTATTGCGATGTTGCTACAAAAGTGCAGTCAATTTACTCGACCTCGCCCACCACCCAATCAATCTGAGAAACTATGACCCGAACTTGCATTGTAACTTCCAAGGGCGGGTCACCCTACGGATCGATGCTTCCCACTAAAAACATGTCCAAAGATCTAATAAATGAAAACTTATTCCCCCACCACTTCCTCAAGGGCAGAATCAGAACATCCATCAGGCCCCTCTGCCACTGCATCTGGGAGGCCCCAGGCCTAACATCCATTGGGTAGAAGAGGAAGAGGAAGAGTTTGACCCCTTGAATTACATAAGTAATTAAGAAGAGTTTTCATTTCCCAGGCTGAACGAGGGTGAACCAATTATGGGGGTGATCGAGTTGTTGTATTTAGCTGATTACTTCCCCACCCCGGCATACCAAGAAGAGCCCCTAGATTTAGGGCAGTATTTTTCCACTCCTGCTCCTGCCTATCAAATCCAAACGGGCACACATAATCATCATATCCCCTCCCAATTTACCCCAATACACCATCTCCCAATCACCCATCCCCATACACTATCCCACCATGACCCATATACCTCTCGTCACACCCAAATTACCCCATGCCATATAAATCCACCATCCCCATACTACCCACCCTACACACCCCAAATCTCTCCACCCAATACACCTCTGCCATCTCCAAATTATCCTATCCGTACACACCCCAAATCCCACCACCGACATACTACCCGCCATCCCCAAATCATCTTGCCCAATACACAACTCCACCATCCCCAAATCACCCCCCCCCCTGCACAACTCCATCATCCCCCATTTACCCCCTTTCATCCACGCACCCCTCATCGCCCTACCATGCCACCCAGTTACAAACCCTTCATATCAGTACCCCCACTCCACTTCCGTCATACCCCTATCACCCGCTCCACCACACCTCAAGCGTTTCCAGTCACCCCATCCCAGTCACACCCCCACCATCCCTTCGCCGTTTCGCCCCCAATACAACTCCACCCCCACCCAAACAAACAACCCCTCACCCACTCCCCTTATCACCTACTTCCAATCACCACTGGTCTTACCACGCCCTGATAACGCCTGCACAAACCCACTCCGCACCCTCAAATCCAACTTTACTAATTCCTGCCAATACCATTCCACCCCTTATCGGAGTTAACCTAGTTGGACCCGAGAATCCGACATACTCAGCCCAATCCGCCCCAGAATCACCATGCACTCCCTTCCTCATCCCGAAACCCGCCTATGACCCGCATCAAGTGCCGTTAAGTTACGAGCAGATGAACATGAATGCTGGTCTCAACCGAGAAGAGACGGTCGAATTTATCACCCGATCAGGCAGGATTTCTACAGAGCCAGAAGCATTGGCGGTCGTTAGAGGAGAAGAGAAGAAGAAAGAGCAGGCCACAGGGAACCCCTTTGAGAAAATGGCCAGAGAGCAAGTGTTGGAGACATAGCTCAAGAGGACACCCGCACATATTACTGTCTGGGATTTGTTAATCACGTCCCCGCTCCACTTTCAAGCCTTAACGGGAGCACTCAAAGACACACATGTTTCCGCCCACGTAACCCCAGACGAGGTGGGAGAGATAATTGGGCAAGTATTGGCTCCAAATGCCATCTCATTCACTGATGTCGATCTGTCGCTCAAGGGGAACAACCACTCTAAGCCCCTGAATATAACAGTGGAAGTAGGGAACCTGATGGTGTCGTTGGTCTTAATAGACAACGGGTCGGCATTGAACGTATGCCCTCTAAGGACGGTAATCAAAATCGGTGCGAACCCCATCACCTTTCGGCCATCAATAACAAGCGCCAGGGGATTCGAAAACACCCAGAGAGAAATCATAGGAGAAGTAGACCTCGACCTGATCATCGGGCCGCAAACCTTCACTGTCCCCTTCCAGGTGATGGACATCAAGTCTACATTTAATTTACTATTGGGCCAGCCGTGGTTACATGAGATCGGGGCAATACCATCAACTTTACACAAAAACTCCGATTCATCTCAGACGGAAGAATCGTCACCATCGTAGGTGAGAGCAGAGAAGACAGGGAGCGAAGCACTTTGCATATTGAGAATCTGAAAGTGCTTGACATGCCGCATACAGCAGATGACACCGATCTCCATCAATTTGAGTATGACTTTTCAACCGTTACCCTTGAGTCACCTGAAAAAACCCCTGCCAAAATTAGGGTAAGAATGGATGCAGCAGTGTTCATGCTCCACAAATGGGGCCACCAAAAAGGGAAAGGGTTGGGCCCACATCTTCAAGGAAGAAGAGACCCCGTCAGGGCTAAGGGGTAGCAAACCAGATTTGGCCTGGGCTATAGGCCCCTTGAAGAAGTCAGAAAGGCCAAGGAAAAGATAAGAGCCACAGCAGCCGCCAGGGCCAGAGGAATCAACTTGGAAGAAGAAACTCCCGCCCGACCCCACATCCATCAAACCTTTGTGAGCGCCAGGGTGATAAAGATTGATCTAAATGGGGAGACAAGGGTAACCCCGCACAAGCCTGTTTTCACCCATCCTACCAACCCTTACATCACCCCTCAGACCTTGAGGTGGACTTAGCCGCCCTCTCCTTATTTGAGGAAGAAGTCCCCCGACCCACCTGTCACTCTAGCACCGACCACTTTGAGCCCATCCTAACCATAGAGGACAGGGTCCTAGAGGATCCCTCCATAAACATGCTAAGGGGGGAACTGCAAGAGCTTACCGATGCCATTTTTGACCAAAAGGGTAAAGGCCAAGCCTCGCAGGTAAGTAACTGGGCATCTTTGCCCCAACTTATGGGAACCACCAAATGCTGTGAATACAGCACCGACTCTCCCAAAAAAACAACCTATAAGAAGTGAGGTTAGCCTCTAGGACACTCTACCCTGTATATATAGAGATCCACCTCCCCAGGGGCTAACCTCCGAAAAATTATAAAAAACCATAAAAATAGAAAGAATACTAATTTCAAAAATATTATCCTTTAAAATTCCCAATAAAATTGAAAATGATGTCGTGATACCCATCCCACGCGAAGCCGACCCCTTCCTTGTAGAAATATGAGAAGAGGTAGGAGTCACGAGTCTGGACAAGGAAGGTCAAGTCGATGAGCTCCCCAATGAGCTCCTCAAGCAATTTACTGATTTTGAGCATGGTCCTACCTCGATCGTCGAAGAGACAGAGGATGTCAATTTGGGCACCAAAGAGATCCCTAGAATCACCAAAATTGGAACATCGCTATCCCCTGCGGAGAGAAAGGGGATGATAGACTTCCTTCGGTCATACTAAGACGTCTTCGCATGGTCGTATGAAGACATGCCTGGTATAGATAATGATCTGGTTGAGCATGAGTTGCCACTCTACCCTGATTGCAAGCCGGTTAAACAGAAGCTGAGACGTCTCTGACCTGAGTGGAAGTTGAAAGTCAAAGACGAGGTCATCAAGCAGTTTGATGCGGGTTTCCTCATGGTATCCAAGTACCCGCAATGGCTGGCCAATATCGTCCCCGTACCAAAGAAAGATGGAAAGGCTCAAATGTGCATTGATTTCTGAAACCTCAATAAGGCAAGCCCTAAGGATGGCTTTCCATTACCCCACATCGATATCCTGGTCGATAACACTGCTAAGCACGAAATGCTCTCATTCATGGATGGGTTCTCGGGCTACAATCAGATTAAGATGGCAGAGGCCAACCGAGAGAAGACTACCTTCATCACTCCCTGGGGAACCTTCTGCTACAAGGTGATGCCATTCGGGCTCAAGAATGCTGGGGCAACCTACTAGAGAGCAATGACGACCCTATTCCACGACATGACGCACCGAGAGATCGAAGTGTATGTCGATGATATGATTGCCAAATTGTCGGAAAGGGACGACCACTTGGTAAACCTTCAGAAGCTGTTCGAGAGGTTGAGAAAGTACAGGTTGTGGTTAAATCCCCAGAAGTGTGCATTCGGCGCTATGTCAGGAAAACTATTAGTTTTTATTGTCAGTAGGAGAGGCATCGAGGTCGATTCGACCAAGATCAAGGCCATCACTGAAATGCCACCACCGTCTACAGAGAATGAGGTTTGAGGCTTTTTAGGCAGAATCCAGTACATCAGTTGGTTCATCACACAGTTAACTCCGATATGCGCATCGATCTTCAAACTACTAAGAAAGGATTCACCAGTTGGGTGGAATGATGACTGCCAAGCTGCATTTGACAAGATCAAGGGTTACCTCCTAAATCCTCCAGTATTGGTACCACCTGTACCTGGTAGACCCCTGATAATGTACCTGTCTATGACAGAGTTTTCCATGGGCTGTGTGTTAGGGCAACACGATGAGACAGGAAGAAGAGAGAAGGCCATCTACTACCTGAGCAAGAAGTTCATTGATTATGAGACGCGCTACTCTCATCTGGAGAAGGCGTGCCTAGCGCTGGTGTGGGCTACTTAAAGGCTTTGACATTACCTCTTATCCCAAGCCGTTCTACTTTTAGCGCGAATGGATCCGTTGAAGTACCTATTCGAGAAACCTGCTCTCACTGGCCGAATTGCACGATGGCAGCTTTTATTATTTGAATTCGACATCACATACATCACTCAGAAATCGATCAAGGGGCAGGCGCTCGCCGATCATCTTGCTGAGAACCCTCTGCCTGACTACGAGCCTTTAAGGACTGAATTCCCTGATGAGGACATCCTGTTCGTGACAGAAGATGATACAAAAGAAGCAGAAGAATCATGGGTAATGCACTTTGACGGAGCATCACATGTCGAAGGCCAAGGAGTTGGCGCCATACTAATTTCACCAAAAGGATCCCATGTACCGATCTCTATCAAGCTCAACTTCCCCTGCACTAACAATATGGCTGAGTATGAAGCTTGCACCGCAGGCAGCTCTCGATCTGAATGTAACTCACCTTCGAGTTTTTGGCGATTCATAGTTAATCATATGTCAGACGAATGGTGACTGGAAGACGAAAGACGAGAAACTGATCCCCTATCATGAACACCTCGAGGATCTAATAGCTTGCTTCCAAGATGTGACTTTCTCATACGTCCCACGGATAAGGAATCGCTTTGCCGACGCATTAGCAACTTTGGTGTCAATGATTGAAATCCCCTATGGTGTTGAGATGAAGCCGATCATGATTGAGCAGAGGAATGAGCCGGCCTTCTGCCTCCAAATTGAGGAACCTACAAAGTCTGATGATGAGCCACCTTGGTTCTCAGAAATCAAGAATTTCCTCGAGACCCTAACTTTCCAAGAGGGTACATCCAAGACAGACCGACGAACCATTCAAACCTTTAGCGGCAGGTTACGTCATTTGCGGGGAATGCCTCTACAAGCGATCATACAATAACATCTTACTCAGGTGCCTCACTGAAACTGAAGCAGTCAGTATTATGAAAGAAATTCATGAGGGAGTATGCGGAGCCCATGTCAGTTGTCACATGCTCGCTAAGAAAATCCTACGGCAGGGATACTTTTGGACCACCATGGAATCAGATTGTTGCAAACATGTTTAAAAATACTACAAGTGTCAAGAACACTCTAGTATGATAAACGCTCCTGCCATTGATCTTCACTGCATGACCACTCTTTGGCCATTTGCTACCTGGGGCCTTGACGTTGTCAGAATGATTAATTGGAAAGTATCAAATGGACATCGGTTCATCCTCGTCGCCATTGAATACTTCACCAAGTGGGTAGAAGTGGCATCCTATGCCAATATCACAGCCAGTCACGTTGAGAAATTCCTCAAAAATAATATCGTGTGCCGATTTGGAGTACCCAAAGACATCATCACGGACAACGGCATAAACTTTGTGAATAAGCGCATCCGAGACTTCTGCGAGCAGTACAAGATTAAGCACCATTGCTCATCCCCTTATCGGCCTCAAACTAATGGAGCCGTGGAAGCCGCGAACAAGACAGTTGTCCGCATCCTTGAGAAAATGTTCATCACTTATCGAGATTGGAGCGAGCAGTTACCCTTCACGCTTTGGGCCTACAGAACGTCGATCCATACCACTACATGGGCAACACCATTCTCCCTTGTGTATGGAATCGAGGCCATCCTCCCGGTGGAGGTTGAAGTACCCTCGCTACGAATCCTCATGGAATCAGGCTTACTCGAAGCAGAGAGAGAGAGAGATCCCGCTTTGAACAATTAAACTTATTGGATGAGAAGAGACTCCTAGCCTTATGTCACACTCAAGTTTACCAGGGGAGAATCGCAGGCGCTTATAATAAACGTGTCCGCGGTCGAGATCTAAAGGTAGGAGACACTGTGCTGAAGAAAATCTTCCCTTCCCTCCATGCCGATCCAAGAGGAAAGTTTAAGCCAAACTGGGAAGGACCTTATGTCATTCGAGAGGTGCTGCCGAGATATGCCATCCGCCTCGCCACCATGGACGGAGATCATCTCCCTGAGCCCATCAACGCTGGATACGTCCGACGGTTCTACTCATAGCCTATCATGATAAGGTAAGTATTGATGAAAGAGATACGTGACTGCTTAAGAATCATCCAAAAGAGGCCATCGTTCCAAGCACAGTAGCCCAAAAGCATCCCTAAAAATGATGATACCTTTTGCTACCCCATTTGAGCCAGGGCCTTTCTTTCAATAAACCCTTTTCCCCAAAAAAATATACGTGTACATATACTAAAAAAGAGGGAGAGAGGAAAAATATATGAGTATAGAGTTACTATCAAATCTAAAAAAATCGAGAAAAGCGAAACCTCAAAAAAAAATTGTCTTAAATGGAGGAAAAAGAATAACAAAAAATGTGTATGTAGAAGAATCACGGGGCATGTACAGTAGAAACCCCCAAGGAAGAAAGTATTTTGGGAAAACTGAAGCCATATCAATGAAACCCTTTTAACCCAGCATACATTCAAATCCTAACCCTACCCATGGCCAAGGTACACCCTGAAGGAAGCCCTCCTTGTAGGTTCGCAAGCAGTCATATTATCTGTTAAGTAAACATGAGCTGAGTCATGAGACGACACTAGAACCCCATTCAGCCGGTTATGACAGAATCTTTGTCCATGTCGTGGGTTTCTGGTTCTTAAAAAAAAAAAAAAGAAGAAAAAAAAAGAGAAAAGAAAAAAAAGAAAGAAAGAAATTCAATTTGAGTTCAAAGCAAGATGGACGTGGTGAAAACCCACAAGGGCACCGCGGGTAAAAATAGCGAACGCACGTGGACCAAGTGAAAACCTGAAAAGGCACTTGGGGTAAGAGAGCGGACCCATGGACGTAGTGAAAACCCAAAAGGGCGCTACGAGTAAAAATAGGGATGACAGGCATGGCGAAAACCCATCTTGGGTACTGTGAGCAAAAATGTCAAGAAAAGAGAGATTAGGAGAGGATCTATTCTGGCTCACCAGTTTTAGTCTGGACCCCTGGAGCCTCTTCTCCCCTTTGCTGGGCCGCTCATGTCAAAATGCGGATCAGATCCCGATCAAGTATGTCGTCTCTACTGCGTTGTCTGACAGATGACTAAAGGTAAAGGCAGAAGACCAATCAATCTCGGAAAAGCTGACCTATCCATGTCTAAAAAGAAAAAAATTGGAGCCTCATAAACGAGGTTCGACCATGCTCAAAAAAGGATCCACCAGTTGGCCTTGAAAATACCGACATCACAAAAAGGAGAATTTTTTTAAAAAAATATAATGGATTTTCCTTTCCCATAAAAGGCCTCACACTGTGAAGGAGAAATTAAAAAAAAAAAAGATAATAGATTTTCCTTTCCCATAAAAAGCCTCACACTGTGAAGGAGAAAATTTTCAAAAAAGATAATGGATTTTCCTTTCCCATAAAAAGCCTCACACTGTGAAGGAGAAAAAATTTCAAAAAAGATAATAGATTTTCCTTTCCCATAAAAAGCCTCACACTGTGAAGGAGAAAATTTAAAAAAAGATAATAGATTTTCCTTTCCCATAAAAAGCCTCGCACTGTGTAGGAGAAAATTTAAAAAAAGATAATAGATTTTCCTTTCCCATAAAAAGCCTCACACTGTATAGAAGAAAATTTAAAAAAAGATAATAGATTTTCCTTTCCCATAAAAAGCCTCACACTGTATAGAAGAAAATTTCAAAAAAGATAATAGATTTTCCTTTCCCATAAAAAGCCTCACCCTGTGTAAGAGAAAAATTTGAAAAAAAAAAGATAATAGATTTTCCTTTTCCATAAAAAGCCTTACGTTGCGAGACGTATGGAAGAAAATTCAAACGCCAAAAAAAAAAAAAAAATATATATATATATATATATATATATAGGTATGTATATATAGCAGATTTCATTTCTTTTCTTGCAAGCATCACGTATGAAGTGTCATGTCCCAAAAAGATAACAACATGACACACTTTCTACTTTCTACCTCTGTACAAGTATAAAATAAATAAAAAAAGAAGAAACAACCCAAAAAAGGAAGGAGATCTCTGTTAAGGGGCATCAGCCCCCCCCTCTGTGTATATGATCTATGGTATGTGCAGGAACAGGTCAGGGGCAGGAACCACACTTCAAAGCACTGATCTCTGCGAGAAGAGAGTGCTCACGGGCATTTCGATCAGTCAACCACCTACCATGAAGACTCTTCTGCCGCCTCGGCGAAGCATCAACGGCACTGCGAGACTCAATCAAAAGCTCGGTCAACTGAAGAACCTCACTCTCGGCCGTAGCAGCTCTCACCTCCGCCATCTTGGCTCTAGCCCTCTCCTTCCCCAAAGCCTCTGTCAAAGCCATCTTCTCTACAGAAAGAGAGTCAATCCTAGTCCAGAGCATCGTTTCTTTGTATGGCCAGGGTCCTGTCTCTATCGCATCTACCGAAACTAGGTTAGGGACAGGTAAGCCCTCAGATGTCAGCCAAACCTCGTAATCAGAAGAGAAGACGCCCTCCTGAACCAAGCTACACATATGCGCCGATTGACGGGTCTCCCAGAGGGCTGCTATGCGATCTAGGTCACTGAGAGAACCTCGAGAGAATATCAGAGAGCACAAGGGCGGCCTCACAGTGCATAACACGTGTTGGGTATATCCGAATTGACGGAGCACCCGAGATGGGAAATAGTAGGTGCTACCAGTCAACCCCAAAAGCGTGATACCCTCATAATCCCGAGAGCGGACAATCGGACAGGTGCCTTCCAGCCAGGGAAGTTGCCAGATCAACTCCGCATCAGATAGCCATAGGCTCAGTTCCTCGATGCTCCCATGGGGTAGTCTCGAGCACCGGATCAGAAAGCCCCGAGCCACATCTCCTCTTACCAAGAAAAATCTCAGCACAGGCCCCATGACAGCCAAATGCTCTCCTAGCCAAATCTGAATAAGGAGTGGACTCCCTCTAAGGATCCCAACCCGGCTCGAGGCCGAGGCATCCAGGCCCCGATACATCTCAGCCAGGACCAGGTGCACCTGTGAATGACCTCCCTCCAATTCCGTCAAGACATCGCACAGTCCGAGGGAAAATGACTCGCCCCCAGTAAAGAAGAGAACTTTCGACAGCAAATAAAGGGGTGACTATGAGAAGGGCTCGACAGTAAAGGGGTGACTATGAGAAGGGCTCAACGGGTAGGCAACTTTTAGAGACTCGAGTCGCCAAAAAGTTCTCTCAGGAATTTCACCGAGCACCTGGTGGGCCCCCCGGTGAAGCCCTTCTCATAGTCACCCCTTTTCAAACCAAGAACCGCGTGGACCGCCTTTGCATACCCCAGTTTGGGTACCACTTTGGCAAGTCTCCGATGCATTCTCAGGCCAGTAATAGAGGCTAGCTCTTCCAAGGTTGGGGTAAGCTCCCTAGACCCAAATCTGAAGACGTGGGCCCTATGGTCCCACGACGCCAAAGCCGCTTGCAAGAGATTGGGCAATAGAGGAATAACAAGGAGGGAGGAAAGGCGGGATAACCTGAGACGATCCAGAACAGCGAGCTCACCCTCGGCCAAGCTATCACACAATTTCTGCAAAAAGCTGGGCCCTGGGTCCAAACAGGGAAGTATACTAGCCCCAGCCTCCGTATGAGAATTTGGGCCTTTCTTGGGAAGCAGGTCCATGGACATACAGAGTTGGTCTTTATGGAAATCAGCCCATGTAGGGCAACGAACCTGCTCGAAAAAAAGAGGAGAGAGAAAAGAAGAAAAAAAGAGGGGCAAAAAGGCCAAGCCCGGGTGAAAAGGGGAGCAAAGAGGGCCAAGATCGGGTTATAAAGAACCCGTCGAGCCCAGTTATATGAGGCGTATATAATATATACGCCATGGCAAAATTTTAAAATATTTTGTTAGGCGTATATATTATATACGCCAAAGCAATACAACATATGTTTTTGCCAGGCGTATATATTATATATGCCAAGGCAAAATTTCAAAATTTTTGCCTGGCATATATAATATATACGCCCAGTTAAAAAGGGCAGGGAAGTGTGGCTCCCCTCACATTAGCCCATTCTTTCCTATTTCCCCAAGGGAGGTACCGATTTCACTTAGCCTACTTTTTCTCCCAGGGCAGCCCACGGTCGGGCACACTCACGAACCCATGGGAAACCTTGGATGACGCGGTATCCATGGGTCATATGCGGGTAATCACATGCGGGCTCAACCCCATCGTTGGAGGGGCTATGGCCCACTTCATGCCAAGAAGAAAACCATAAAGGCAGAGAGATAATCAAACGAAGCATTCATATAAACCATAAAAACTATACAACCATCCAAAAAGTGTTGATTCAAAAAATATTCCTTATCCCCCAATAAATCAAAGTCTAAACTGTTTCACTATTTCAAATTTTTAGAAAAAAAACTAGTCCTGGTTGGCCCCCTTTGACTTCTTCCGGCGACAGGTCGCGCTCTGAAAAGTACGGGTCTCCCCCACCCGAGTCCATGCTTGAGAGATGCGGCCGAGTAGAGAACGCGACTCCTTTTCATGAGCACGCTGCATAAGCACACGAAGGGCCATCAGTTAGGGAAACAAGCAGAAAGTAAATAAGAAGATGATTAGATACGGTCAATATTCACTCACCACCTCAGCCTCCCTAAGTCCAACAATGTTGCGATAGTATTCGGCTTGGTTTACGGCCGACTCATAATCCTGCAGCAAAAAATAAATAAAGAGAGAGGTATCAGTTAGACAGGCCATCGGCATGATCCAAGAAAACGGAAGAGCAAGGTAACAAGGGAGAGATTACCCCAGGGATAAGCTCAGGGGGTGGGACCTGAATAGATTCGGCGGATATGCGTGCCTTCTCAGCCACGTCGGCACACATACGCGACAGAAAGGCATCATCCAAGCGCTTAAAAGTCCCCAGGACCTTAGTTGGCGAACTTCCTGAAGCGCTAGCATCGAAAGGGTCGGAAGGTCCAGCACCAGTACCCTCATCAGGAACAACTGCCTCACCCCCCTCGTTTGAATCATCATCCCGTCCAAACTATAGAGAAAAATAGTCTTTGTTCAAATAGCAGGGCAATTAAGGTAATCATATGGAAGGCTGCTAATAGAAAGAGGAAAGAACACTACCTGAGATCGTGGACCACCAAAAGCCAAAAAGTTGGTGCCGGGCAAGAATCGGGGCAGCAGAGAACGATAGGGCAGAGACTCATACCACATCTGATATCCCCCAGGAAAGAGAAGGTCGTCAATAGGGACCCCGTGGTGGAGAAAGCGAGCAGTAAGCACTTCGGTATAACCTTCGGGAGCCAATACATCAGCTGGAGGGGCTTGGGGCACAGTAAAAAGAGGTCGATACTAATGAACCACCCTCTCTCCTAAGTAATAGGCCCTAGCCCAGGACCCATAGAAGAAAATAATGCGTCGATCTAACAAAAGGCGAGAAGGGCCCACTGCAGTCAGGTTCCAGAAGGGGGATCTGACGTAGGGATCAAGGATGACCTGCTCAACAAAAAGGAGGAGGGATTTATACATTTGGTTAGAACCCACAACATAAAAGAGCTATCAAATTACCAAAGAGAGAAATTATTATACCTACTCAGGGATCAGCAGATCAAATTAAGAGCGCAGCCTTAACTCCAAGTGCTTCATACCTACGTCCCGGTGGCGGTTTGCCTGCCAATTGCTCATAAGGGGGAACATAGGAACTTCGGAGAGAAGCAGAGGGCTACCAGGTTGGAAATGCAGATACCCCCAAACCTGAGAAAGCGAGCAAATAAAAATAGATATGCCACAAGAAAAAGGGGAAAAGTAAGACAAATTAAGACCAAAGGATAAAATACCTCAAGTGCGGGCCAGAAGCCCACAACGGAGCTGGAATCCCCAAGAACGGCTCGCACCAGGCTAGACATGAGCACCACGTAACCAACACCTCCCCAATCAAACCGATGTACAGTGTCCCAGTTCACCATAAGACTGAGAAGGGACAATGAGACCCGCCCTCTACTGGTATTTGAAAGGAGAGTCTTGCCCAGGAGGAACAGCAGAAAAATACGAGCCAACATCAGTGTGCGCTCGGGCTCGAGATAAATGGCTGCATCAGGCTGGCCCAGATCCACTAACACATGGGGCTCAAATAGACCAACTAGCCAAGATAACTTGACTTCAAAACCACGAACGTTGCCGGAGGTTGGGTAGGCCCCTATCAGCCGAGTCACCTCCTCCCTATCAGGCGTGCAAGTAGGTGTCACTGGCACCCCTCCAATGCGAACCCCAGTAATCATGGACCAGTCTGCGGGCGTAAGGGTCATCTCAACCATGGCCATATGAAACGTCATGGTCTCGGGATGAAAGCGCTCTATCAAGGCCTTCAGATAGGCCGTATCGGCCCTCACGGCGGGGCATGAAATGAAATCCCCAAAACCATCTTGGGCAAGCAGGTCCTTCACCACCTGGGGGAGATAAAGTACGAGGCGCTGGAGGTCGAACCAGCCACCCCAGAACATAATGTGTGGCAAAGGCTGCAAACAAAAGGCATCGGTCAAATAGGAGCAAAGTGGTATAATGAAGGCATCAAAGGAAAAGAAAAAGGGCTCATTTATTTACCTGGCCAGCGATCCCAAAGTTGGAAATATGGGTATGCTGACAATGAAGGAGGCCAGTACGAGTGGCTTCACCTTGCATTTCATACCAAGGTTGAGAGGAGCGCTGTGAAACGATGAACTGCTCCCCATGAGGACCATAGGCCATCTTTGGCCCCTCCTGTGGATCCTGCCCTTCGTCGCCAGACATATGAAAATATGGGACACATCGGTATAAGAAAGGGCTGCTAAAAAAAGAAAAATAAAAGAGAATAACAAAGATGAAAAAAATACACTAATCCATCAAAAAAATGAATGAAAAATGAATGGTGATGAATAATGATGAAAATGAAAAAAAGAGAGGAGCATAGGCCTAAGGAATCACATATACCTGAAAAAAAAAATGCACTACAAAAAGGAAGAACATCAAGCATTTCAAACCAAAAAAAGAGAGAAAGAGAAAGGTAACAAAAAATGCAAAAAAGATATATGTGCACTAATCCATCATAAAAAAAAAAACAACAATAACAAAACAAAAAAAAAACAACAAACAAATAAGAATAAAGATGATGAATGGTGATGATATATAATAATAATATGATGAATGATGAATGATGATAAAAAAAGAAGGGGGAAAAAGGATGATGATGAATGAAAAAAAAAAGAAAAAAGGAAAGAGAAGAGCATGAGCACAAGGAATCACATATACTTCAAAAAAAAAAAGCATTAATTTGTCACCACAAAAAGGAGGAACATCAAGCATTATCAAAAGTCAAAAAGGAGGTGAAAGAGGGGTTGATGATTACCTTCAAGGGGAGAAGAAATAGATCCAAAAACCGGCGGAGGACGAACGTTTCTGATCCACACACATGAACCCCGGTGATAGAACTCAAGAAAAATCAAATGCAAAAACCCTAGGGGGCTATCCCGGACTTGAGAAGGAAGGAGGGAAGAAGATAGAGTTTGAAGAGGGCCCTCGAGCGGTTTAAAGCTGCTAGATTTTGGTCGGCGATATAATATATCTCATGACCATTCCCATGAATTTGGCAGGTGTATATAATATATACGCCTGGCCATTTTTGCTGCAGATTGGCCAGGCGTATATATTATATACGCCCAGCCAAGTTTTGGCTTTGATGGCCCGACAGGCCCTCTGTATGCTCTAGATCAAGGCCCGGTCCCTCTTAGAAGCCCAGGTACCATCGGCGATGGTGTACGCATCCCCAAATGGCCCTTCGAGCTCCCTTCAATTGGCCCAAAGGGACTGTGCTATAATAAGCGGATCTAGATCTGTAAGCGCCCGCCAAGTGCTCCCATAAAATCATGAAAAAAATTTTTGCACAAAAAAAGAAAAAAAAGATTCACATAAAATAACGAAAAAAGAGAAAAAGGAAAAATGTCGAAAGACAACACTAGTTCTCAAGAACCGTGTTAAATCAATTCAGAATAATTGGGTTCACCCGAAAACTCTCGAACCCTGTTTTACACAGGGACACCCCGTACCTGATCCGGCAGGCAGATACCTACACCCATCCCTGGTCCCTGTTCCCTAAACATGCCCCAGGAGGCAATACCTAACCCGACAGGCACATCGAGGACTTATCACCGGAATGCACACGTCCTCAGGGCGTATTGACATGACAAGTTGATCCGCCTAAAGATACGTGCACATATAGAAACAATTTGAGCATGCTCAAAGTCTCGAACTGACAAAAAAAAAGAAGAAAAAAAAGAAAAAAAAGAAAGAAAGCAAAAAAAAAGAAGAAAAAGAAAAAGAAAAAGAAGGAGAAGGAATAACAACCTTTTGTTATGAAGTAAAATCCTGAGTAGGTTGACCCCACCTTCCAAGCGTTGGCTCTGACCATCCACCTTCGGATCTATGTTGACCAAGAGTGTACCCGACTTCAGATCATTCGAAAAGTCTATTGTCAGTTGAAACTGACCCATCAAAAATGAAATTACAACCAACCAAACTATGTGCAAACATACAGACCAAAGGGCTCATTCCCATTCATTTCCTTTTACATAGGCTTAAAACCTGTATAGGCACGGTGTCCCTGTTGAATGTATGCACTTGCGTCTGGGTATCCGCAGGATGGTCGTTTGTCCTCGTAAATTGTACCTTAGGGTTGAGGCTTTCGTTTGCGCCTATTTGCTGCTTATCGCCCCTGATGGGTGTCTGTCTGTGCATAGTTAGTAAGATGTGATTTTATTAGGGATGGAGGCTAGAATTAGCCATCTCTTTTGATGGATGTTTGGTCCTAGCCCGATCATTTCTAGCTTTGTCTCGAGTTAAGGCACTTCGGTTCGTGTGAATCGGAAGTACCTCACCACCGAAACGTACACATCCCCAAGGTGTACCTATCCCCGGCAGAGCCCACGCACTCGTAAATCGTATCAACTGACATTTGATCTACTTAAAGAGTTGTGCAAGAATAAAATTGCCAGAGGTCCTAGAGCTTTTCTTAGAGGCCTCGAAATAAAAGAAAATTCAAAAAATAACATACAAAAATTCACATGCATTTCCAAGAAGTGTTGCGACATCAATATTCGCTTCACTTGGGTAAATCATGCTAAAGTAACCTCGAGGTTGATGGACTCGCCCAAAGACTCTGAGCCTTACCTAGGTAAGGGCACCTGTGGCCAATGGGGTTGTCAATACCCCATAGGATTGGACACAATTTGTAGGCCTTCGCTTTGTACTTTACATTGATTTCGAAGCACAGATCGATCACCCCGTTTCATGGAGCTGTCTGGTTCAGATTAATACTCAACATCACAAATCTATAATTTCCCTCAGGAAGTGGACGATATCCCGGTTAGCGGGCTTACACTTTTTGTGATCTCCGCAGTTATGCCCAGTAATGTCGCAATGCGCTTGGGGACTATTAGCTTGGAGGTACGGACGATATCCCAAAATGAGAGGGCTTATGTACACTCACCATCACCAGGGATGTTTAAGAATTGAGTTGAACCAGGCAGACCCATTAAACGTGCCTTGGACATCTTCAGATGTCTCTTGTCTTTGGCGTCTGATCATTAGTGATCGAATACCAAAGAGGGGCATCTGTAGACACCCAAATTCGGCCCAAGGCCCAATCAGTCTGTACTCCTAGAGAGATGTACCCCTGTGCTTCTGATGGCACCCTTGAACCCTTAAGAACCAACCCAGACCTTTAGGAATCACCCTGAACTCATTAGAACCATTTCCCTAACCCTTAGAGATCACCCCTAAACCCTAGGATCCCTTCTCGGACTCGGTTGAAACCCTTATGGGAAATTGATGGGAGGAGAGCTACAAAATTTTATATAGACACGTTTTGATGAGGAACCCTATACCATTGGAAGGAGGACTTCTCCAGCTTTCCAACAAGCCAAAGATCACCCAATTTGGAGCTGCGGTTCGAAAGTTATGACCGATTGAAGTTTCACATAAAATCACAACTTTTGCTCAAGCGTATGTATTACATACACCGAGCAAATTTGGCCCCATTTTGGTCAGGCGTATATATTATATACACTTGGTATTTTTGAGCCGCCGGGCGTATATAATATATACGCCCAGCATAGGTAGGGCCCTCCACGGACACTCACCTTCTCAGATTTCCCCTGGTTTTCATGAAATTCACTGTGCATAAACTGGGCGTATGTAATATATACGCCCAGCTTAGCTACAGTAACTGTCATCAAATGCTCGAATTTCCTCCATCTGGTTTGACCTTTTGACCATCCCCTTGGTTGAGGTGGGTGTCTTAAGGTTGGTTGCACCCCTTTTGAGTTTATTGGCAACTCTTAAGTCACCCATGGTCTCACCGCATCATCTGCCATTGAAACCAGTGCTCCAAACCCCTAGGACCCTAAAAACCTAGAAAACCTTAGATGGAGGATTACCTAATTGCTAAACCAATTAGCTCTTAAGTAACCCTCTAATCCACCTTTTCTCTATAAATAGAGAGACCCCCCTCTTCCCAAAGGGGTTGAAAAAAATTAAGGTTGAGAGTTAAGCTTAAGAGAGAGAGCCCTAGTGAGAGAAAAATATATATTATTTTGCATTCTTCAACCAGAATTCCAGCATGCTTAGTTCATCCTTTGCAACCCTTTTCAACCATTAGATCACCCCTCCTTAGTCAAGCTTAGTCCCTAGCTCCACCCTATCCTTCCTATCTACCGAATCCTAGCATTATAACCTATTCCTCTACCGTTTAAGCCATTTAAAGCCATCGGGAGCACGCCGAAGCAAAGGTCTTCCACGGTGCAACAAGGGCCCGTGAGCTCCGGCTCACCCCTCTCTTCCTCTACCTTCATGGTGTTTCCTCCGTCCAAGGATTCAAGCCCTTACGCCGCCGAAATTTCGATTTGGCTTAAAGCTTGATAGGACTGTATTGCCTTTGGGCAAGGGGAAGCTCTGCTCATTTGTTTTTATTTTGGCCATAGATAGAGACCGCTACGTGTGGGTTGATCGGGTGCCTAAACCCTTCCCGATCGATAATCGAAGCCCCTACCCTATAGCCTTTGACAAAGATCGGTAAATCAGAGTCATATTTAGCACTTCGTTGCTCAAAATATTGATTTAAAGGTTTCCCGGGTCACCAAAAGCTCCGGGTGGCGACTCTACATATTTATCCCATCGCGTGTGTATCGCCGTGACGGGTTCGAGAGAATCCATGCACGCACACACACAAGACAAGAGGACGGTGAAGACTTCTTGACATTCGCCAACCGTTGGAGAAGACTTGCCACTCGAACGGGGAATCAAATAAAAGAAAGCGATGCGATAGAAATCGTGATTAACAATACCCGAGAGCCTCTTCGGAGATTTCTCATCCTAAATGACTATCACGACCTCGCTAGCCTTTATCAATGCGCCTCACACTTAGAACATCAACTGAAGAATGGAGTCCTCAGTCTTCCTACCTTAACATCCAACGGACTCTCCTCTAATAATCCCGAGACAAACACCCCAAACGAAGCCATAGACTCTGAACAAATCAATGTGAACCAAGAACAAAACCAAACTAACCCTTAACCATACCACGTATATGACCAAGCTCAAGACCACTACACAAACCTGTACCCTGAACAAGACCAACCACTATACACCAACCAATGCACGAACCCGTACTATGACCAAAGCCAGTACCCCAATGACACGCAAACTAACATCACCTATTATAATCCATTATTCGATCAAACTCAACTCACATACGAGACTATACACTCATTCACCCCCGCCCCATTCCACCCAGCTAGCCTGATCTGAAGAATTGAACCTCCCTCAGAGCAAGACCATACTATTCGCTTATAACCAACACAACCTACCCTTGAATCCGATAACTTACCAACAAACGAATCAATCCCCACACCTCCTGAATAGACGCCTAAACCAATGACGCAAACTACCCCCGAACAGGCTCACATTCCGATTCTAGAAGTAATTTTCGAACCAATCAATCGGTATTATACGATGCCATTCATACTTAAACCAATCTCAAAACTAAACTCTAAACCCAAACCAGTAATCAAATCTACCCCCAAAATCACTAGCCTTCTCGCTTCCAAATCAACTCCGAAACTAACCCCCAAAACCGATATATTGCCCCACCAACTTTAAACATGACCCCTGAACTAATCCCTACACCTGCTTTAAAACTTGAACTCAACAACAAACACGTCACCCCACTAACCTTAGAATCAACTCTCAAATTAACTTCTACTCTCACTTCAGAACCTAATCTCACTACCGAACTCGTCACCTCACCAACTTCAAAATGAAACCTCTAATCTAGCTCTATCGTCGAACTACCCACTCCCGAATCACTTGTTGGGCTAATTTTGAAACCAACTCATGAATCAATCCCTACAGAACTCTCCACCGAACTTATCGTCCCCTCAACTCCGAAACAAGAACTTAAACCCACTATTGAACTTACCGTTCCACCAACCACGAAGTTGAACCCCAAACTCAACCCTATCATAAAAAACTAAACATATCATCAAACCTAAACTTATCATCAAACCTAAACTTATTATCAAACCTAAACCCATCCTCGAATATGAATCCATCACCAAACCTAAACCTATGATCGAACTTGAACCCGTCATCGAACACGAGGCCAAAACAATCATTGAACTTAAACCAATCGTCAAACCTATCTTCGATCCTACTCCCATCCACAAGCTCGAACCACCCGCCATCAAATTCGAACCCATTGTCAAACCTGAACTTATCGTCAAACCTAAAATAATCACCCAAGACAAACTTGACATCAAGTCTCCAAATATCAGGGAATCTAAATTGACCCTCGAACCCGAACCTACTATTGAATCGAACCTAAACTAAGCACAGAACACAAACCTGCCATCAAACCTCAAACTATCAACAAATTCAAGTCCATCATCAAACTTGAACCCATCATTGAACTTGAGCCTATTATCGAACATGAACTTGGTACTAAAACCGAACCTATTCCTACAACACCAACTCCACTCACCTTTGAGCTTACCACAAAACCTATCGAGGAGTCGATCATTGCTCCCACTTTCGAAACTAAACCAAGTTCAAATCTTACGACGCCAATCACCATTTGAATCAACATACCTTAAATCCTATCAAAACACGAGATCAACGTCATAACTAAAATCGCTTCTGATCGTCATATCCAAATCTCTGTGAACCTCACAATCAAAACCTTCATCGAACTCCAATCGGTGACAAAACTACTATGTCAAACTTCTGATACTCAACCTCCTCGAAAAATTATAAATAAAACTTTAAAACAACCTCACGATAAACCCAAAGTGTGAATCAAACCAAACAAGAATAATCAAACAAAATGGATGTCCCCACGTGTAGGAAAGGTCAACCTTGGACTACGCCCTCGCGTCTCCTCTTCCTACTATACCTCTGCCTTATCTTATCACTACCTTTACAACACTACCATCCTTCTCAACGGTTTTCACTCCAACTTCACTCGCAAACAACTTTCCAACCACCCGCAAACAACCCCGAAGAACTCTTTAATAGCTCAATGCTTTATCTCTATGAGATGCCTCACTCCATCAAAAAATAAAAGGTCTCTCTCGATAAGGAGACCCCGAAAACAAAAGACCTATCGAAGGAAGAAATCAAATGACACCACACTTATTTGGATAAACCTTATACCATCCAAAGCACAAACCTAAACATAACCTCACTCTCATCCCTCATTGATCAGATCGAAAGGGATCGAAGACCCCAAAACAATATTATCTAATCGAACGGTCAGACCATCCAACATGTCCCACCAGGCGGACTCCCTGAGTGAGTCCCCTACTTAAGGAACTGATGCTGTATCGTAACATAAAATAATAATAATAATAATGAAACAAAAATACAAAAAAAACAAAAAATATAGAAAAGTCACAAAAAAAACTAGAAGTATAAATGCCTGAAACATAAATACTCGAAAACACAAATACTCTTTTATGCCCCAAACCCTTCGGACTCATACTTGACCGAGAACTCAGAGTCAGGGAGCTAGTGCTAAGGAAACAATGCTTATACAATCACCTCACCTGGAGGAAAACAAACCCATATAAGAAATACTTATATTATCTCGGCAACATGCCCAGGAAACAGTCACAGGGGAAGGACTTTCTGACCCTCAGAATCATAACTCAATGACCATCATGTCTCGTAGCTTAAACAAACGTACTTATATACCTATCATCCTCGCAGTCATCACAAGGCATTCGCCAGTCGTAGGTCATTATTTTTGAAACCATTTAGGGTATCATCTGACTCATTGGCCACCCTCCTACTTGGGAGAATTGATCAAAAGGACTAGTGGATCATGAAACTCTCTTTCTGAAATGTAGAAAACTCTGGATACTCATACACCCTCTTCAGCCATTGGAGTCGATGTTAGAGAAAAAAAAATGAAAATGTAAAGTTCCATCAAACCTCACAATTCTTGCGTTAGCAGGTTGCTTAAAAAATATATACAGAAAAGAAGCACAACCGAGCGAGAGCAATATGATGAATGAATAGTCAATAAGTTCAGGGAAACATAACCCAATTGTGAGGGCATTCCTGATAATCTTATTGGGAAAGTATAAGCAAGCCGCGAGAGCATCCCTGATATCTTCACACTACTAGATATCGTTGTACGGTAGTGGGAGGAGGACAAAACTCCTGCTAACCATAGAACTTGAGACTTTGATGGTGCTAAACAATGACGGAGAGCTCAATTATGGCATCATATTACCCGCCGGAGAAGAAAGTAGTTGACTACTATTTTAAAATTAGGTTAAATAAGAAGCTACCCTCAGATCAATAAACTTTACCTCCTCTTCACCCTTTATTTTCTTTTCAGACAATGAGTCAGATGATTATCCAAATCACTTTCAGAATAAAACTGAAAACTCTCGAATGACAAGTGATGCAATCACTATTTATCTACCATTCCCCTCAATCCTTATCGAAAGCTATGATACATGACGATCGTTCAACACTTACAAAATCAAGTCTGCCATGTGGCCGAAATAATTGAACTACTTCCCAACATGAGATCATTACTAATACACTCCAGGACATCTGTGAGGCCAATAAAAGTCCCACCATCACTTCACACTGGGGCATTTTTTTAAGAGGGCTTGCACCTTGGTAGCGATACTCAGGTCACAGGACCGATACCCCAAACTGGGGCATTTTTTTTATTTTTTTCAATCTAGATCCTGCTTCCCCACTTTAAATACCCCAAACTAAGGCATTTTTTTAAATTCAGTTCTTGCGTTTCCACCTTGGACACCCCAAACTGGGGCATTTAAAAAAAAATTAAAATTTCTTACTTTTCCGTCATGGGACGCCAAAATGAACACCTGAAATTGAACAATAGAGATACACTCAAAAAATAAATACCATACTCTAATACTACCCATTCCCCCTCTAATGTAACATACAACGACAAACATAAAAAAACATAAATGAGACAAACACAATAAGAGAAAAATATCGCTCATTCTCAGCAATAAAGGCAAAAAATAATATGATTACAAACCTCTTAGGATTTAATACCCGGAATACAAAATAAAAAGGAAGAAAAGATATTAGAAACTAAAAATGCCCCAAACTTTTAAATCCTAAGTTTAGAAACAAAATTCAAAAACAAAACCAAGCCCCTTAACCTCTATTGATAACATTCACCTCCTAAATCACAAAACAACAAGTGTCACCCTCACAAATATCTTCCATCTAATTAAATCTATGGCAAACATAGATAAACCAATAATCACACAACACTTAACCCCCTAAGAAACACCAATCCACTCAAAAATGGACAAACCAATAGAATTAAAACACCTAACACCCATCTAGAACCCTTAAAAACTCACACCTTTTAAGTCTCATGTTGAATCAAACAAACGACCAAAGCTCAAGTTAAATCGAACCTTAAACCAGACAAAACTTGAAACAAAAAAAACTCTCTAAAGTGAGACCTTAGCTTGTTTGGGACAAAAAAAAATGCTCCCAACAAACCAAACGAAACCAAATAAACCCCCTAAACCAAACTCAATAAAGCAAACTAACCTCGGGATAAGCCTTGAATAAATTCGGAATGAATCCTAAAACTCTAAGCTAAATCCTAAAATAAGTCAAACAAATGAGATAAATCCAACTAATCCGCTAATAAGCTTAAACGAATAAACAAGTACGAAAAAAAAAATGCCCCTTTATTCATAACACAAAAATTTTACAAGTATCACTGTAGGCATACCTCCTTAATATACAACCCAAAACGAAAACCTAAAACTTTTATCTACAACCCAAAACGAAGACTGGGTCCAAAACTGAGACAAAGCGAGGAGCTGATTTTGCTCTAAACGTCCAATCAGAGACTTTAGGAAACATTAGTTGGGAAATACATTCCTCCACTTTTTACTTCTCTTCCGCTATCTTCACCTCCTCCACCGCCGCCTCCTCAATGCTGCCTTCACTGCCCCTAAAAAGGATCGATGTGAAGACTAGCGTCCTCATTCCCAAAACCGCCCATTCCCAGAATAATACCGTCCTCGAGCATCACCTCGGGATAGAGATCATGCGAAATAGCAAACGTAGGAAGAAACGACATCCCAATCGGACGGTTAGATCACCCGATATCACTAAAACACAAATTTTAGAACACAAGACATCCTGAAAAAGGTCAAAACTTGAGACTAAACTAGAGAATGAAAAATAAATGAAAGCTCTCTCACTTATATAGAGTACGGACTTAATCACGCACTAGAGCACGTGCGCTGAACTCGATCACGCACTACACACATTGCGCATAATACAAAGCACACACTATGATCTAAGCGCTCAATGAAACCATTACTCGCGCCAACTGCACGACGCTCCGATCCGGCACACTCCATGAACCGTGTAACCAATCAAACGACACACTTTTGTTGTGTGACCTGAAAGGTCACCCATACACTGACCTGGTGATGCCTCGATCACGCGCTACGATTATAGCAAATAACACAATCGCACGCACATTCCCATACGCATAAACAACCCCTCAAACCTAAGATTGCACACTCGAAAATAGGCATGCAATCACATTAAGCGACCTAAAACAGGCGCGCAATACCTGACTTTGGACGAAATCTATACCCTCACACCTTTGTATCCCATCATGGTCAAAATTTTTTTGTCCCATCGTGTAGCCTCACAGGCTGCTCTAAAAAAAAAGACTTACTCACCTGTCCCATCGTGTACCCTTACATGAGAAGGAAGCATCGACAACACCCATCCCCATCACGATAATGTGTACACATGTGTTATCCAGTCCTATCATAATAAATTAACCATACCCTCATGTCCCATCACTAGAAGCCGAAAGCAAATCTCTCGAGGACGCGAGCATGCCACCGCTAACTACGCTCAGTCGACATCCCATCACAAATATCATTACTTGAAAAAAAAAAAAAAACCTCAGACAGCACATGCCACGCCGTATGACGAAAAGAGGGAAAGATTGATCATGTCCCATCACTAAGGCAAAGAACTCTCTCTCTCTCTCTCCTGAATTGATCCCCACGTCCCACCAGGACTCACCCGACACGCAGACAAAGAAAGGGAGAATCCCTAGGTCCCGTCGCGACATCATTTTTCCCTAGACATCACATCACAACCACCAAGCCCTGCCACAACAGCCAAAGGGAAGGAAGAAATCTCTTAAGTCCCATCACGACATCACACCCGGAGCACTGCATCACAGTAATAGCCACAAAGTCCCATCGCGATACTACAACCTCACCAATCCTGCCACAAGCTACGCACAACCCAGGTAAGTACTACCCTCTTTTTTATTTTACTTGATATTTCTTATAAATATAGTTAGTTATGATAAAGCCAAATGTTTTCAAAACTCATCTCTCTTGACTCGCGAATCACTGTAGTGCTCCCATAAGAAACAATCATCAGTATTCGTCGAGAAGGTTAGACGGAGTATCCGGCATGCCAAGTGTCTTCTTGATAACCACAATAACGGTTGGGTCCACAAATCTCGTACCGTTGGATCTACTCAGCGACGTCTCGGAAGCCACCTTTTCCGCCGTTTTACCACCGAATTGATCTTAAGTTAAAATTTTTAAATTTTCAAAATTTCAAAACCCCCCGAATTTTCAAAATCCTCTTACTTCAAAAAAAAGAAATAGAAACTAATGTAAAAAAAAGGGAGAAGAAAAGAAGAACAAAGAAATAAGATAAATAGGCCCGACTCACCTTTCTTTAAATATAAAAAAAAACTGATCAAGTGCCCCACCACCCGTGTATAATAAATTACACTTAGACTTGACCTTTAACTCCTAAAACCACCTGAACTTGCAATCAAGCACATATCCCATTGCGCTGAATTAGATCGAGCGCATACACCACTGTGCAGAATCATTTGTTCCGACACATTAAGACTAGAATACCCAATTCACAGGCCAACCCCTAAACTTGCAATCAAGCGCATATTCTACTGTGCAGAATTGGATCAAGCGCATACTCCACTGCGCAGAATCGTTTGTTCAGACACATTAGGATTATAATTCCCAACTTAGAAGCCGACTTCAGATGAATCAAACGCATGCGCCACTGCATAGAATTCAATTGAGCACACCTCACAAGACCCACATCAATTACCAGCCCAAACCAGCCATTCCCCTGGGAAGCTGAACAGTGAGTATATTTAATCTAAGAACTTACAAATGCCTATTGGAAATGGAAAGCCTAACGCGCATTGGTGTGAGCAATGAAGCGCTCGGTCTGACATGACTTGTAAAAGGCTTCGATATTATATGATACTTCATTTTATTATTATTGGTCCCTAGACCTTGTTTTGGACATTTGATTGACACCCCAGTACCTCGATTGCGTAAAATCTCTCTGTTAGCTCGCCCCATGTGACGAGATGCGCCATGCACCTACAAACCCGAAATGTGTCCTTTGACAGCTACCATTTTCCCTTCAAATGCTCTATTTTAGCTTGCACTAATAGATAAGAAACCAAGCATGTCATGTCAGCATCACCAATTCACATTTGTGATTTTCTAAGAGAAATGAGAAGACACCTTGAATGAGGGGTGTCCACTTCATCGACGCGTTCTTACTTCGCAAGAGCACACCGAAGAGGGGCATCTATAGACACTCCCATTTTGCCCTCTCAAAATATACAAATTTGTTCAGTCAACCTTTGACCTCATAACCCTGATGTGAGACCATGCACTAAAACAATAGTATATGGCTAGACACAGGCTGAAATAATAGCACTGTGCCTCAAATCCCAACGTAGGGAGACTATATACTGAAACAGTAGTATATAGTCGGAATGCAGACTAAAACAATAGTCTTGCATTTTAGACTAGAGACCAAACTCGGACAACCTCGAATTAAGTGCATAAAACCCTGCGCATAATTTGATTGCACGCCAAACCACACGTACGCAATCAGTCCCTTCTCAGATTAAACTTTCTTTCCTCAGACCATCTCGAGACTCGATCACATGCCTAAAACCTGACGCACGATCAGATTGAGTGCCACACCACCGGCGCGCAATTGGCTATGCCCGGCCAACCTCACTGTCCTTGACCCCTAACTTTTCTTGATTAAATGCTTTGAGAGTGGCATTTAGTAAGATTATGCACCCCAAAATGGGCGTGCAATTAGTTCTAATGCTATTAGGACTAGGAAACTCACTGAGCAAGTCAGCCGATCGCTCACTCAGTCGATGACCGACTCAAAGCAATTAAGAAATGGGAAATTGGCACGTAATTCAGTTAAACACCTAGAAAGGGAAGAAAAACCTATAAAAGATTTCTTTCTTAATTCGCCCGAGGAGGCTACACAACACGAGAGAGAACGAATTTTTTTTGGGATTTCAAAACTAGAGAACTCTGAGGACAAACCCATAGAGCAACCTAGTCATGATTTCAAAATTTGAGCGTCAAATCTTCGAGATTTCTCTCCGCAGCCCCGACCCTAGGTAAGGATTAATCTTAATTCACGACCATAACTTCTAGTCTCTAGATTTAGGAATTCTATTAGTTTTAATTTTCAATCTTAGACCGTAGCACCCTTTTCGGACCGTAATTCTCTATATTTGGTTCTAGTCCCCTTGATTAACTTTTGGGTGACATATGTGATGTCAATTTCAAAAAGAGGAGTTGCCAGCGTGCAGCTCGGCCAGTGAGAGCCGGATTTTCAAATTAGTACTTCAAGGGATCCATTCGAGCAAGAGAACTCCCTAAGATAACAAGTAGTGACGAAGCATCTATATAGCCCATATGAGAGCTAAGCATTCTTTCTCCATATAAGAAAAGCGCGTCTCATAATCAGTAAACTTTTTACTTAAATAGTAGATGGCCTGCTCTCTACTTCTGGTTTCGTTGTGCCACCCTAGGACACATCCTATAGAGAATTCTGTCGTTGGGAGATACATTAGGAGTGGCCTCGAGGGTACTAGGAGTTCCAAAATTAGAGGATTGAGGAGATAACCTTTAATCTTATAGAATGTTGCTTGACAATCATCGTTCCATTCAACGGGATAATCTTTTATTAGTAATTTAATGATTGGCGTATAGATAGGAGTTCACTGTGCAATGAAACAACTGATATATTGTATTCTACCCAAGAAACCTTTGACCTCTTTCTTGATAGATGGTGGAGGCATTTTGACGTAGGCTTTCACTTTGATTGGGTCAATCTCGATGCCTCTCTTACTGACAATGAAGCCCAGTAGGTTTCCTAACATGGCTTCGAGTGTGCATTTTTATGGGTTTAGATCTAGCCTATATTTCCTCAGTCTTTTGAACTGCTTTTAGAGGTTGACCAAATGATCACGTCTCTCCTAAAACATGGCTATCATGTAGTTGAATAGTACTGTCAATGCCCAACATTCTTCAATCTGAACGGCATGAATCAGGAGAAAAAAATGCCCCATGGAGTGATGAATGTCGTCTTCTCTCAGTCTGCCTCTGCCATTTTTATCTGATTGTAATCAGAGAATTTGTCCATGAATGAGAGCATCCCATGCCTGGCAGTGTTATCGATCAAGATGCCAATGTGTGAGAAAGGGAAGTAGTGTTTCAGGGTTGCTTTATTAAGGTTTCTGAAATCGATGCCCATGCCAACCTTTTCGTCTTTCTCTTTGGTACCGGCACGATGTTGGCCAACCATTGTAGATATTTGGAGACCATAAGAAAATCGGCATTGTACTGCTTGATGACCTCATCTTTCACTTTTAACATCCATTCTGACCGAAGATGCCTCAATAGGATATAGCGACAACTAATGTTAGACCAAATCAGTGTCCAAACCAGGCATATCCTTGTATGACCATGCGAAGATGCCTTGGCATAACCGAAGGAAATCAATCATGCCTTTTCTTTCTGCAGGAGACAACAACGTTCCGATCTTGGAGATTTTAGGATCTTCCTCAGTCCCCAGATTGACCTCCTCAGTCTCTTCAACAATCGAGGTAGGGTCATGCTCAAAATCAGCATATTATTCAATAAGCTCATTGGGAAGCTCCTCGATTAAGTCCTCACCATCCATATCCGTGACTCCTACCTCTTCATGTATTTCTACAGGAAAGAGGTCAACTTCACGTTGGGCGGGCTCTTCTTTAAGGCATCAATTTGTTTGCTTTTTAGGAACTTTAAAACATAAATTTTTTTGGCATTATTATATTTCTTATATTTTTTTATGATTTTTCTTTTCTTCGGAGAAGGGCCCTTGGCAAAGAGGGTCTTTATACATGCATGGTGTTGTTCGCCATGGGCTAATCTTACTTTTTATAGGTTATTTTTTTTTAGAAGCTGGTGCCAAACTTCAGGCTACCAGAAGCTTCCAGAGTTAGGGGCATTGAAGCCCAATTTCTTACCTGGGGTGCCACACCCTTACCGTGTACTGTGGAGAAAGCTGATCGAGATGGATTTTGAGGGTCAACTTCCAAAGTTAGGGGAAATTAAGCCCAATTTCTTGCCTGGGGTGTCGCACCCTTATTGTGTACTATGGAGGAAGCTGATTGAGATGGTTTTTGAGGGTCAGCTTCCATCATATTTACAGCCAGTTCATCTTGGACCTGGTCTTCAAAGGTTAACATGGGCTCGAGATGGGTTGAGACAAGTGGCTGCACTTGCAGGGATACCTCTTCCATAAAGTGCGACAAGGAGGCTAGGTCTATTTTGATCTCAGGGGGATGATTTGGGAATTTGTTTCATGGACAATGTGTAACAATTCCCAGAACTGTTACACTACTTGGTAAAGATACGGGTCAAGTCAGGCATGCACCTACCACGGGATATAAAAGATCTATTTAGTTGTGTGGTCAAAACTGTTAAGAGTTTGAGGTCATTGGTGGCCCCATACATATCGTGTACTAGACCAGTCCATCAATGATTATTTTGTCTTAGATTATACACACAATTGTTATTCGCCTCTTGATATAGAGAACTATTGCTGATGTATAAGGAGCTACGCCAGCCCATACACTTCCAAATTTTAAACTGCTCTACACGTAAAATAATACCCTACAATATATAAATGGTGTATGTGCAGTACACTGAGACCGTTGTTGCTTTGGCTTATTGATAACTATAAGCCTATTTTGGCTTTTAGGAATATATCACATACTAGTTGATATTGGCTTGACAAAGGATGCCAGTTCCTAACAGCTTACACTTCGAAATGTGTAATGGACTAATATCCAAATGCAACTTATTTCTTCTTATCTGTTGATAGAGTAAATACTAAGTGCAAGTTTTACATCAGATACTTACCTCTAGTAGCTTATAAGCTGCTTTGCATTACATTTTGGCTACACGACTGTGAGTCATTATGCTCTTTCATACACGCAAAGTGGATTTAAACCACTATAAAAGTCCACCAAAGAGCCTTTGTCTTCCCGCTTTAAGTTTTGAAGGCGATCCTAACAACCCGACCCTGAAAACAAAAACAAACAACAGTAAGTTATCATAATACCATCACAACAGAAATCTGTAGACTAGTTCAAACTCACTTCCGATTCACCTATTTCAAACCTTGGAGTCAAAGCAACGTTCGGTAGAAGATTATTGGTCTCAGACAGTTTCATTCTTGCGTGCACGTCGCAAGTTCAACACCGACACTTGTTCAAAGTCATCATAACCAAATTCACAAAAAGGTACGTCACCACCCAAAGAATTAGTTTTAATCAAACTTATCGGTCTGTGGTGTCGATTACAATAGATAAAATCGGCACCACAGAGAAAGATAATATATCATGACCGAACTCGTCACCTTGTACACTCCAGATCTTTCATGCCGGATTCAAAATGAAATATGTCCTAGGTCTGTAGCTATAGCCTATATATATAGATATATATATATATATATATATATATATATATATATGTATCTATATATTTGGCCAAGGGCCACCAAACCAATGAGACACAGAAAGCAAGAAGGGAGAGGAAAGCACCACGGCAAGCACTGTCAGCAAGCTTGCCGCGGCAACCTCACAAGGTTGTCGCGGCAAGGTGCTCAACTGGGCTGCTTGTTGCGGCAACCCCTATTGCTTGCCGAGGCAAGCCTATGTTGGCTGCTGCACCTGCCTTGTGGGCCTTTGATCTGTCTATGGTATGTGTGACTTGAATTGTCAAGGTTACCAGGGATGGTATGACGGGTTTAAGGAAACCTAGTTCCCTAATTGATATATTAAATCCATGCATGCACAGGAACCTTTAGGTGTAACTTGGTGCACATGGCAAGAGCATTCCGATAGCTGTTTACATAGATACATGAATACATGTATAACCAGTAATTTACAATCTCAAGATTTCGGTAGGGAATTAATCTTCCTACTTTATGTATTGATTTTCATATCTGCACCCTATTATGTATATCAAATGCATACATGTGCAAATAACAAAATCTATTATGTCGAACGCATGCTTTTTGCATGACTCTACAACGAGTAGTTTAACATAATGATCAGTTAGACATATGGTGAATGCACTGATGATACAAGGTTACAAGTATTTGGCTTATGCTTCTTTAACATAAAGATGCAGCGTTGGATTCCACATAAGAAGCATGTATAACCATGTTAAATTTCAATCATGTAGGACCATGCAAATTTTTATCATGTATATGTGTTGGGATCCTGCCTTGTGTCTAAAAAGGGGTTTAAAATCAACCAGTAGAAGGGTCTATGGTTAGCACACACCAAGGCAAGCACGCACACAGTCCTGCAAATATTCAGGGCTTGTTATAGTAAGTTTTAAAAGAAAGTAAGGGTATGTCCACAAGAAAATGTTGTTGAAAATTAGGCAAATCTCCAGATCCGTGGTAGATCTAGCACCCTTCCTACTGCTAAAATAGTAAAAAAAAGAGGAGAGGTTTAAGGGGTTGTCACTTCTAAATTAAACTATAAAGAAAAGTACGATTGCAGAAATGGATGTTAGGATTAAATCCAGAGTATAGATCTTGTAGTGAAGGGGAAATAAACACTGAAAATGGGGAGAAGCAGCTTGGAGTTTGGTCTTGCTGTAATTAGGTTGAGCTGTTAGGGTTACAGAGAGTTTAGAGTACACCAATCCCTCATCTGGCCATAGGCACAGCTGCAGGGTAGAAGAATCTACTCTAAACCAAAGGTTTTGAACTGATCTTAAGGGTATAATCTGTCCACTTTAATGGTCACAGATCATCCTATAGACTTCCTCCAAATCAAAGGATTAAAGAAAAAGAATCCAATTTAGACCAAAAGTTTGAATTGATCTTAAGGCTATGATTTGTCCACTTTAATGGTCACAGATAATCCTAGGGATTTCTTCCAAATCAAAGGTTTCAATTAGAGCATTATAACCACTACAAATGTTACAATTATCAGGCCACAAACACAGGAAATTGCAGGAGCATCAGATCTAGGGAGATCAAATGGCATCAAAGAGGTCTACTAGTTAAGTGGGTGAGCTATTCTCTTCTACACAAAGCCGATCGAGCACCAAATGAAACCAAAGGAACTATAGATCTAAATACAATAATTAAACCAACATTAAATTAAATTAAACTGACCATACAATGAAATGTCCTCAGATTTGCAGTCTGTGCATCATCTAATCCTCAATAACACTCTCAGCTCTCCCTAATTATAGATTCGACCTCACCTTTTGCTGCTCTTAAGAAATTAGCCAACCATAGTTGGGCTAAAGGAAAGAATTAGAGAATTTCACTGCCACCTCTGGTTTCCAGAATTGATCCCCCCCTTTTCAGACGGCTTCCTTTCTTCTTATAGCTCCCTCTTTATGCCTCAGATCTAGTTTTTCCCGTGAATCCCCAGCTTCTAGAATGGTTATGTTATTCCTGCCTTTATTTCCTTTCTAGAAGGCTCTTTAGTTCCTTAGAGTTGGGGGAGAGCACATGGGTTGGTTAGGGTTTCCTTAGACACTTCTAGAAGCCTCGGACCGGTCACCAAGGTGCCTCGGTTTGCATGTAGTAGGTCACCAACTCGCCGCGTGTGCACAACAGCTTTTCTGGGAAGTGTTTAGATCGATTTTGATAGGTTGAAGAGACTTTTGATAGGTTGAAATCAAGTGCTTTGATCCTTTCGCTAGGATTCAGGATCCTATCGAAAGGTTCTGATAGGTTGAATCCTGCAATTAGAGCTTCAACATCTGCAACCTTCATTTGATGCTTTCGATAGGTTGAAGGATCCTTTCGACAGGTTGAGCTCTTGCGCAATTGATTTCGATAGGTTCTCAGACTTTTCGATAGGTTATGTTCAAGCTCAGGCAACCATTCGATAGGACGCTCCCTTGTTGTTTTTGACAGCATGGTAGGTTCTGAATCCTGTCGAATTCTCCCCATCTTCACGATTTCTTCCTTTTTCAGCCTTCAGATCCTATCGATAGGTTGCAATAACCTATCGACAGGTTGTTTTCAGCCTGTCTTTGATAAGTAGTGAAAAATACCATTTTTCACCCCTAAACATGAGCCTTGAAAGACCCTTGAGAGGACTAAATAAGTGCTTTAGTGTTCATATTGCAGCTAACCAAAAAGACAGGTCCAAATCCGAAAACCATCCTAAAATGATCAAAAAGCTGACAACGCATATCAAGCTCAAAGAGGGAGTGAAGAAATAGCCTCAGCAATGGCTAAAAAGGTCCTAAAAGAGCAAGAAAAGACCTGAAGAAGAAGAATGGAAGCTAAAGCTCAATTCGCAAAGAACTTCTACTATTCGCAAAGGAAAAATCAAGTTAAAAGTCAATTCGCAAAGAAGAATGGGAGCCTAGAGTTCAATTCGCAAAGAACTTCTACTATTCGCAAAGAACCTTGAACTTTGCGAAAAGAAGAAAACACTCTGCGAAAAGAAGAGAAGTCCTCATAAAAGATCTCTTGAAGCCAAAATGCTAAAAGATCTCTGAAGCCAAAATGCTTTGCGAAAAAGATCTCCAAGCCAAAATGCTTTTGAAAAGATCTCCTGAAGCCAAAATGCTTTGCGAAGAGAGCTTCTGGAGCCAAACTACTTTGCGAAAAAGCCCTTAAACTATGCGAAATGGCATTACGGGGATTTGCATTTCGTCCAAGGTATTTCAGAAACTTTGCATGCGCCCTAATGCGTTTTAAAACCCAAGGACATTACGGAAGATTCTGAGCACGAACCAAAGGCATATTCCACCCCATGTAAACACCCAAAGTTGAAATTACTTGGCGGGAACTTCTAGAAGCTCAAACAGATTTTTGAATTACATATGAATTGATGCCTCTGTTTCACGATTGGTGAACCGGATCAAGCATTTACGATTGGCGAACGGTCTGGATCACGGTGCTCGACTCCTATTGGTTGATCTGAGATCTATCCAATTCGATTGGTTGATACACATCGAGTGCGCTTAGGGAAAACTATAAATAGGCGAACCATTTGCCCAATTTGGGTATCCAGTTTTAGAGTTTTCATCTCTGTTTCCCTCATTCGGTCAGATAGCTTATCCCAGACCCCTGTAATCCCTTCTTGTAGTTTACCTTTGAGAGCCATTGTGAGTGATTTGTACTTCCAAGTTAGTTCAAGATAAATGAGGGCTCTTCGAGAAGCTCGATGTAAGTCTGAGGGCTCTCTAAACCGTGCTCTGTAATTGTAATGTTGGATTTTAAAAGGTTCGTAATTTGTGTCTTCTCCATTGGAGTCATGTCGAGGGTTACGAATGATCACCTTAGTGCATTAGACTTCTTTAGATTCACTTATCCGCATCCAACTTCCCTTAATTCATCATCCTGCGAATTAGCGTTGGTAACCTAATTCAAGCGGCATTTACGATGATGTTCATGTTACGAACTAAAGAATAGGCCACAACTATTGGATGATCTGTGACCATTGGATGATCATAGCCATAAGTCTAAACCTATTCCTTAATTGATTTATTTCTCTTACATCTCTTGGTAGCCGATGAAGATTGAATCTGCTTCTGTTGAAATCTGATTCTCCATTAAAATTGGAGGCTAAAGTACATGAAGCTATTATTTACGCATTTGTCTTATTTTAAACATCTCCCCAACTCGGATCCGGATCATGTAGTTAGTTCTTTTCTTTATTTGCTTATAGTTAAATGTGACACAATCCAACACTCTCTTTATCTATTCTTTTTATAGATAATTATAGAGCAGATCTGTAGCACAGATCCGGAGGTTTATCTTCGATTTAGACAAACTTCTCGTGGACGATCTTGAAATACTTACTTTTAAAACTTGCTACAATTGGCCCTGATCTTGCGGCCGATGTTAGCTAATGTCTTGATATCCCTTTCATAAGTTAACATCCATATAACCTAGCATTCTTTAATTCTTTAATTTTGATTCATAATGCATATATTTATGGCACACTTGGAGCGACAACAAGTTTTGGCCAGCCGGGAAGTTTGTTCTAAAATAGATAAACCTATGTTTATTTTCATTTATTTTAATTTTGCTTTAAACTGCACTTTGCATTCCAAGTGCTTGATTAAATGTCTCTGACGATTTTGTATAGAAAACCTTTTATTATTGAAATTTTTTATTTTTACGAGTTTTTATTCTTTGCCTTCTAGTTATTTGAATAAATCTGCTTGCCACTCTTTTGTCTTTTGTCAAATTTGGGCGTGCTTTGAGTTTTCTTTTATTTTTGTCAATACTCTCTTGCGGTTTTTGGATGTTTGCAGATCTGGAGCAGTCAACAAGAGCATCTGGACCAAAGTGGAGCAGATCTGCTTGAGTTTGCATCCTTCTCCTTTGTATTCATTTTCTATTTTAAATTCTTGAGAACCAGCAATTCTTGTGTTTAATGTCTGCTTTTGATTTACATCGAAAATTCAAAAAATGAAAAAGCAGAAAAATAACAAAATTGTTGAAAAAGATGAGGAGGAGAAATTTGTTCCTCACCTCCCATTTCCCCATGCAATGAAGTGGTTTCTCCTTTTGACAAAAAACACAAAATTGAGGAAATGATGGAGACATTCAAGCAAGTTAAAATTAATCTACCGCTTGATGCAATCAAATAGGTCCACAACTATGCAAAATTTCTCAAAGAGGTGTGCACCCACAAAAGGCAATCTAGGATACATTTATCCAAGAAGGCCTTTCTTTGTGGAAAAAATCAACCAAGTGCTATCAATTGCAACACCACCTAAGATGCAAGACCGGAATCCCCACAATCCCTGCATCATTGGGGAGCACACCATTGAGAAAACCTTGCTAGATCTGGGTGCTAGTGTCAACCGCTTCCCTATTACATCTATGAGAAGCTAGGTTTGGGAGAATTGAAACCCACTCAAGTGGTGTTACTGAATAGCAGATCCGAAAGGAAACCTATGGGGCGGATTGAAGATGTTTTGGTAGGAGTAGACAAGTTTTTCTACCTGTGACTTTTGGTGTTGGACATGGAACCAACCAAAAGTACCTTGCCATCCCTCCTATTCCGGGAAGACCATTCTGCTACAGCCTAATGCATGCATTCAATGCAGTGTCGGCATCATGGAGGTGGCTTTTGGAAATATGAAAGTTAAATTGAATGTGTAATGTTGTTACTCAACCTCAATTCTCTGAGGAATGTTTCCATGTTGACATCATTGATGAGTGTGGAGGAGTCTTTACAAACATATCGCAAGGTAAAGACTCCACCATGTAATTTAAAAATGATTGGGGATCCGAGAAAGAAGGAAAGGGAGATCAAATTCAAAGGAGTCTGCTTTGTGCAAGGCACTCACCAACTTGATCATCAAGTTCTCTCTCTTGGAGACTGCTCCTCTCCCTCTTCCACAAGTTACCAAGGTACCTTTGCTGCCCTCTTTTCTCACCCACAATTGGAACTCAAGCTCCCCAAAATCTGAAATATGTATTTTGGGAGATCATCAAACACTACTGTGATTATTTCTTCCTCCCTTACAAAGGAGCAAGAAGAGGAGTATGGTAGTTCTAAAAGACAAGAAAGCAATTGGACCATTGCTGATTTAGGAGGAATAAACCCATTTGTATGCATGCATTTGTTTACATGCTTCTTAGTTTACGTTGCTTCTTAGTTTCGCTTTCGACTAATTTTTTTTCTTTTCTTTCGGTTCTTTTTCATAAATTCTACCATTTAGATCTCAGAGAGCCTGCTATTTTCTTTGTTTTTCCCTTACAACAACAAGTGTGGACACGGTTCCTCACATCGTTTCCCCAATTTCCGTGTTGTTACGCACTTATTGGGGAATTAAATGCGAAAGTTACTCTCCCACACGCATGCGCCAATGCTACTTAATGACCACGATTCTGGGCCATGAGCATTCCCAATGCCCCCCAGTCAAGTCCCACCCTTCGGCTTCCCCACCTTACCTATAAATAACCAACCTCTACCAAATTCCCCACATCTTTCCCCACCCTTCCAAAATGGCACGACCAAGCCAATAAGCCACCACACCGCTTTTACCCCATGTGTGGACCCACCACCACCGAAGGTGCCAGATCCGCCCAGCCCTCTGGGACAATTTGAAGAGGTCTCGCGATTTTGGCCAAAGAAAAGGAGGCCCAACTCCGGCCTCCTCGGAAAAACAAAAATCAACCTTCCCCGCCACTTCCACCCTCCACCCCCACCCCCTCCCCTAAAAACACTGTCCTATTCTGTCTTTATTTTTATTTTTCTTTTATGTAAAATATTTCTAGTTAATAAACTTTACTTTCTCCCATTCTCCATGTCATTTTCATTTTATTTTTTTTTTTTTCTTATTGTTTTTGCTTGTTTCAATTTTCGGTATAAAGTGACCATGCCACCTTTGAACCGGTGAGGACCTTTGGTCCCCATAGGTTTGGGGGTGTGGCGGACAAGTCCCGCCTAGGAATAGTTAACATAAGGGCAGCAGAATCACCTAAGTAATTAGGAAATGTATTAATTTACTTTAAAATCATGACAACTAGAAAATTTAAAATTCCTTTGCCAAATTTAGACATTCTAAACCTTGCGATATTCTACATTTCCATGATGATTACACCATAAAACATCTGGTATCGACGTAGTAAGTCAAAAGGAAGAGAAAAGGTAAAGATATACTTAAAAGCTCAAGGAAAAACCATAACCGGTGAGAATTGAGCCCATATATTTTCCATCTCTGTTGAAGAGTGGTCGAGGCAATTTTTACGATTCAAAGGATTGGGTGAGGCATTAGATCCACTAGAAGTTAGGAAACTCCAAATTAAAACAAGTACTTGACACTCATGGGCGAGGAAAAGATCAAGGCCTTCTTTGACGACTTGAACCTAACAGAACCAACCAAGAAAAATCTGCCTGTTTGTACCCCATTTGAGTAGAATCCTACAATTCTTCATCAAAAATACTCAAAAGTACTTGCACGAACCTATGGAACCAATTCAGCCTTCCCTCACTCGAGAATTCAGGAGATAAAGGAGAAAGAAGCTGAAGATGGACCATTTCAGGCAACATCAAGAAAATGAAGAGAAAATACCTCAAAAGCAGGCAATATGGTGGTGAGAAAAGAAGAGACAAACAATGTAAAAAAGTTGCAAGCAAAAAGGCAAAAAGGGACCTTATGTTGAAAAATGCAAGATCAAAGAAAGAACTGATCACTGTGAATGTGAGAATCTAAAAGAAGAAGAAAGAAGCTAAACTCAAAAGGTGGAGTCATGAACCATCTCCGCACTTCCCGAGTTCTCAAATTCAAACCTCTGTTCAAACTGCTTTTCCTTGAAACTTCACTCCATAAGCCATACAAACAAACCTAGATTAAAAGCCCTTGTGATCCAAAGTTGAGTGAGTCATGTGGAGATAAGAAGTGACCTAATCTATGGTGAAGAGATGTCAATGATGCCATTGCCTAAGAATCATGCCTATGCTCATGCTTAGATCCATTTGGGAGATGTAAGCTCTTGAGCTTGAGTGAAAATGAACCCTCAACAAAAACCATGAGAGTATACCACGGTGAGTGTTTGGGTTGGAACTTGAGCACCTTAAGTATGACTTATAACCTAATTTTTATCCATAGGATGAGCTTCTTCTTTGGCACATTTGTATGATTTTCTATGACTGTTCACCAGATTGGAAATATTGAAACATTCATGAGGTTTATAAATGTTTAAATTCTGCAAACAATAATCAAATTTTCTGTTTCATCATTGATTCAAGAGTAACTAACCTGCTCCTTGATTGCTCATTTGATAATATTGCGATGATTAACTGTTTCATGGAGAAGTTTGTGGGTACCTTCCTTTGAAAACCCTCGGAGACTTCACTCCTCCTCTAGGGATCACCTAGGGGTTGAAAAGGCTTGTTGCATATGCTAAATGCACTGCTTCCTACAAAAGTGGCTCTTTACTTTTTTTTTTTTATGTTTCTTTGCTCGGGGACTAGCAAAGCTTAGGTTTGGGGTGTGATAAGTAGTGAAAATACCATTTTTCACCTAAACATGAGCCTTGAAAGACCCTTGAGAGGACTAAATAAGTGCTTTAGTGTTCATATTGCAGCTAACCAAAAAGACAGGTCCAAATCCGAAAACCATCCTAAAATGATCAAAAAGCTGTCAACGCATGTCAAGCTCAAAGAGGGAGTGAAGAAATAGCCTCAGCAATGGCTAAAAAGGTCCTAAAAGAGCAAGAAAAGACCTGAAGAAGAAGAATGGAAGCTAAAGCTCAATTCGCAAAGAACTTCTACTATTCGCAAAGGAAAAATCAAGTTAAAAGTCAATTCGCAAAGAAGAATGGGAGCCTAGAGTTCAATTCGCAAAGAACTTCTACTATTCGCAAAGAACCTTGAACTTTGCGAAAAGAAGAAAACACTCTGCGAAAAGAAGAGAAGTCCTTTGCGAAAAGATCTCCTGAAGCCAAAATGCTTTGCGAAAAGATCTCCTGAAGCCAAAATGCTTTGCGAAAAGATCTCCTGAAGCCAAAATGCTTTGCGAAAAGATCTCCTGAAGCCAAAATGCTTTGCGAAGAGAGCTTCTGGAGCCAAACTACTTTGCGAAAAAGCCCTTAAACTATGCGAAATGGCATTCTGGGGATTTGCTCGTCCAGAAGGGTATTTCAGAAACTTTACGCGCCCCAATGCGTTTTAAAACCCAAGGACATTTCGGAAGATTCTGAGCACGAACCAAAGGCATATTCCACCCCATGTGAACACCCAAAGATGAAATTACTTGGCGGGAACTTCTAGAAGCTCAAACAGATTTTTGAATTACATAACAGAATTGATGCCTCTGTTTCACGATTCATTTGAACGGATCAAGCATTTACGATTGGCGAGCAGATCCGGATCACGGTGCTCGACTCCTATTGGTTGATACAGATCTATCCAATTCGATTGGTTGATACACATCTGAGTGGCTTAGGAAAACTATAAATAGCGAACCATTTGCCCAATTTGGGTATCCAGATTTTAGAGTTTTCATCTCTGTTTCCCGCATCCCGGTCAGATAGCTTATCTGAACCGCCTGTAATCCCTTCTTGTAGTTTACCTTTGAGAGCCTTTGTGAGTGATTTGTACTTCCAAGTTCGGATTCAAGATCAGAATCGAGGGCTCTCTCGAGAAGCTCGATTGTAAGTCCGAGGGCTCTCTAAGAAGCCGTGGCTCGTAATTGTAACGTTGGATTTTAAAAGGTTCTTTGTAATTTGTGTCTTCTCCATTGGAGTCATGTCGAGGGTTACGAATGATCACCTTAGTGCATTAGACTTCTTTAGATTCACTTATCCGCATCCAACTTCCTTAATTCATCATCTATGAATTAGCGTTGGTAACCTAATTCAAGCAAAGCATTCTGATGATGTTCATGTTACGAACTAAAGAATAGGCCACAACTATTGGATGATCTGTGACCATTGGATGTGATCATAGCCATAAGTCTAAACCTATTCCTTAATTGGATTTATTTCTCTTACATCTGTGCTGGTAGCCAGATGAAGATTGAATCTGCTCTGTTGAAATACAGATTCTCCATTAAAATTCAGAGGCTAAAGTACATGAAGCTATTATTTCTGCATTTGTCTTATTTTAAACATCTCCCCAACTCGGATCTGGATCATGTAGTTAGTTCTTTTCTTTATTTGCTTATAGTTAAATGTGACACAATCCAACACTCTCTTTTATCTATTCTTTTTTATAGATAATTATAGAGCCAGATCTGGTAGCACAGATCTGGAGGTTTATCTTTCAGTTTAGACAAACTTCTCTGTGGACGATCTTGAAATACTTACTTTTAAAACTTGCTACAATTGGCCCTGATCTTGCAGGCCAGTGTTAGCCCCAATGTGCTGATATCCCTTTCATAAGTTAACATCCATATAACCTAGCATTCTTTAATTCTTTAATTTTTAATTCATAATGCACATATTTATGGCACACTTGGAGCGACAACAGTCTTTCCTTTTTTCAATGCTGCTTTGCTATTGCTGCCTACCCCAAGTGGGCATTGGTGTGGGGCCCTTCTGTGTTCCATAGTTGGGTCAGAGCTGTGGTGAGAGATGGATCTTCTTGTGGGGTACTTTAGGGTGGATTTCTGTACTATGACTACTTATTACTGCTATCTACAAAACATGCTCAACAAGCACTTATTAGTCTATTCACATGTCTATCAAAGGTCAAGTTAAAGGGTGAAAAATGACATTTTTCACTGCTTAACACACCCCCAAACCTAAGCTTTGCTAGTCCCTGAGCAAAGGAAAGATAAAGAAAACTAAAATGTGACTTTTGTAGGGAGCACAGATGCATTTAGCATATGCATCAAGCCTTTTAAACCCCTAGGTGATCCCTAGTGGAGGAGTGAAGTCTCCTGAGGGTTTTCAGTGAAGGTACCCACAAACTTCTCCAATAAAATTAGTTAGTACTAGTGCAACATGCTAAAACAGAGCTTAAGTGAGATAAAATAAATTCCACACCAAGTGCATTCAATTCTAGAGGATTTTCAGTAGAAAAATCATCAATTTAAAACCTGAAATTCTGTTGTTATTCCTTCATTATCAATCAGTTCATGTCAAGGCATTGTGTCAGAAAATTGATGCAGAGATCACTTGTAATTTGAGAATTCTGTTTTGATAATACCCCAAACAACTTTGATTTCATTCCCAAATCTTACCAGGGCTGTTTATTCACAACAAAAATAGAAAGGTGCATCATTTCACATAGCTCAAGAACAGTTACAGCCCTCAAATAGGACTGCAAGTATGAACATAGGCATTGCTCTAACTTCTAAAATTTTCTAATTCATTTCACCATAGATTAAACAAATTCTCATCTCCACATGATAGCTCAATCTATTTCAGATCAGTAAGGTCTTTTTATTGGGTTGTAATGTGGCTTATGGGTGAAGTTCTACAAAGAATATAAGGGTAAAAAGGATTCAAATTGAGATATCGATAAAAGTAAGGAGGTGATTTGCAACTCAACCTTCTTCATTTCAGTACATCTTTATTTTCTTTTTGAATTTGCAGACTTGAAGTGATCAGCTTCATCAGCTTCTTATCTTGTAGATTTTCAAATGAAGTGACTTCTCTTTTCTTTTATTTTATTTTTCTGTTTTATTTATTTATTTATTTATTTTTTTGTACTTTTTCTCTAATTTTCTTTTACTTCTTTATTTTTATTTTTACGGGCTGAAATGCCACAACACCACCAAATGTGCTTTCTTCTCTTTCAAACAAATTTTAAACCTTGCTCCTCTAACCTGACTTCTCCCATTTCCTGATTTCTCAGATTGAGGGTGAACTGAAACAGGTTAAGGGGTTTTGGGTTCAATTTATTGATTTTTTATCAAAGAAAAGCTGGGTTTTTAAAGGCTCAAATGGTATGTATCAAGGGCAGTTCAAAGGTGGGAAAATTTTAGGCTCAAACTGTCAGGGGATGGTTAGAGGAGATGAAGCCTTACTTCATATCCTCAATGTCATGAATGTTGTCAAGCTGTTTCAACTTGGATTTGCCTAACTTCTAGTGGGCAAAACTAGATCCAATCATTCCATAGAGCAGAAAAAATTGCCAAGATACTCTTTAAAGAAAAATTTTTCAAGCCAAAATCTCACTGGGTATGGCCTTGCATCAAAATTTCTAGGGTGTATCCTTACAGTTTTCTCTCATTTTAGCTTCACTAAACATCAATTTTTTGAAAATTCTTGACATTTGCTTCATGAAAAATATTAAAACTGCAGCTCATTGCAGTTTTAAAAAGTTTTTAATTTCCTCTTTTTCTAAAAATCAGGTGGGAAATCACTTTATTTTTAAAAAAAATTTCAACATAGCTGCACTAGCATTAACTCATTTCATTGGCACACTTGCCATACCCCCAAACCTAAATTAAACAGTGTCCTCACTGTTTTAACTTATTGGATGTAGCAGTGAATAACCAAGACATAATATTAAAAGCAAAGGGGCACTGAAATTGCCAAACAATAAAACAACCATCACAATAAGAGAATACTAATAAGGTATTGCATTACAAATAAGACAAAACAACGATTACAAAGCAAATGCACGACAAATTTGAGAATAATATCTACATATTGGCAAAATATTCTTCTACAGAGAAAAAGATCCTTCCTCCTGGCTCAGGGATATCCTCAACCTGCTTCATGTGGAAGAGAAACTGCAAGCCAAGAGGGGGGGGGGGGCAGAAAAGGAAAAAGAAGAAAATAAGAAAATAAGAGTTAGGGGGCGGGTGGTGGAGTAGCTGAAGAAGATGGGGGTGGTGATGCAAGTGGTTCTAACTTTTGCTTTTTCTTCTTTCTCTTATTCTTTTGCTTCTCCTCCTTTACCAAAATCCCTTGCACTTCTTCATACTCATTCCATAAGAATTGCAAGGGATCAGGCTCGATTGGTGGTGGCGGTGGTGGCTAGACGGGGTAGAATTTGGTCAGCAAGTCTTTGGGTTTGTCGTCTGCCATGATTGGGGTTATGGAAGGGCTGAAGAGGTAAGGAGGAAATGAATGTGAAAGGACTAGACGAGGCTGATATTTAAAGTGCATGGCCGGTGAAATATGAATCAGTATAATAAATTGTTCTCATTCTTCCAGGCTTAATTGTTGAAAATAAAAGTGGGAATAAATGAAGCGGTGGTTGCTGTATGGGAAATAGACCGCAGATTGTATGTTTGGCTATTTTTAGCAATGGTAGTTAAGTCAAGGAAGTATACGCAATGAATGCTGAGACCCCGATTTGTGGATAAGGATGAAAACGTGCTTCAACAAGGTTGGCTCCGTAACAACGACAAATGAGGAAGAGAGAGCTAGGGTTTACAGTAGTTGTTATATGGGCGAAAGTGACCTACCGATAGGTATCTATAGAGGAAAAATCAATTTTGATAGGATGAGTTGGATGATTTTGATAGGTCAAAGCGTCCTGTCGAACACTATAAAAATACAGCGTGCAGATGAAATGCCTCGATAGGTCAAAACCTTCCTATCGATAGGTTCATGCACCACATGATTTATCCTTTTGATAGGTTCCCGATAAGTATCTAGAACCTATCGAAAGTATCTTTTCGACCTTTAGAACCTATCGAAAAGCTGTTTTCGCCTATCGATAAGTCTCAGCACCTATTGAAATCCTCAAATGACCTATCGAAATCGTCAAATGACCTATCAAAAGGTCTCATATGCCCATAGAAATAGAATTTTTTTGTGCTGCCATCACCATCAGCACCCAGCAAACTCTTTTGCCGTGCTTCCATTCAACTTGTTCACATCATGTACACACTCCCATGGTCCCTGGATTGCTGGCAAGATTGGTATGATGTCCTAATTCTAGCAAGGCACTTTTATTGTAAATGAACAAAGCAAAATAAAACAGAACAAAATCAAACTATAGTACATATGATACACACTGAAATCATGTATACTTTGGAGGGTTTTGAAAATCAATGGTCTCCTCAAGTTCACAGATTTTTTCAACACAAAATTTTAACCTTTGTCCATTGACTTTCATAACCCTACCATCTCTAGGATCCTTGATTTCTACAGCTTCAGATGGGGAAACATGTAAGACTGTGTAAGGCCCACCCCATCTGGACTGCAATTTGCCTGGAAAGAGTTTCAATCTTGAATTGAATAACCATACCTTGGTACCTATTTTGAATTCTTTTCGCAGCAGGTGCTTGTCATGAAAGGCCTTGGTTTTGTCCTTGTAAATCCTTATATTTGAATATGCTTCCATCCTCAACTCCTCAAGTTCAGCTATTTGCAATTTCCTGTTCAAACGAGCAGAGGTTAAGTCAGGATTTAATGTTTTAATGGCCCAATATGCTCTATGTTCCAACTCAACAGGCAAGTGACATGCCTTGCCATACACTAACCTGAATGGGGACATCCCTATGGGGGTCTTATAGGCAGGCCTATAAGCCCACAAGGCATCTAGCAATTTTATGGACCAATCCCTCCTATCAGCTCACACAGTCTTCTGTAGGATGTGTTTGATTTCTCTGTTGGAAATCTCTACTTGCCCACTGGTTTGTGGGTGGTTGAGAGTAGCAACTCTATGGGTTACAGAGTATTTTTCCAACAGTTTTTCAAAAGGTTTGTTGCAAAAATGGCTGCCTCCATCACTAATAATAGCTTTGGGGATTCTAAACCTAGAGAAGATATTTTCTTTAAAGAACTTAATGACAACCTTGTGGTCATTTGTTCTTGTAGCTATGGCCTCTACCCATCTGGACACATAGTCCACAGCTACAAGAATGAAATTATATCCATAGGAGGGGGGGAAAGGTCCCATAAAATCAATTCCCCATATGTCAAATAATTCAACAACAAGCATAGGTTGCAAGGGCATGGAGTTTCTCTTTGTAATACTTTCCATTTGCTGGCATTTAGAACAGGCTTTGCAGTGCTGTATGACATCCTTGAACAGAGTGGGCCAATAGAAACTAGATTAGAGCACCTTTGCAGCAGTCTTGTTGCCACTGAAATGGCCCCCACAAGCCTATTCATGACACATGATTAATATATTTTCGAACTCTGTTTCAGGTATACATCTTCTTGTCACCCGGTCTGCACAATACTCAAAGAGATCAGGATCCTCTCACATGTAATATCGAATATATGAAAAGAACAGACTTCGATCATCCTTACTCCAATGTCGGGGTAGCCTTCCCACAGTCAGATAGTTTACTATATTGGCAAACCAAGGCATACTTATCTCCACAGCAAAAAGCTGCTCATCTGGGAAGGAGTCATTGATGGGCAAGCTCTCTATTCCAACATCTGGAATCCTTGACAAGTGGTATGCAACCATATTTTAAACTCCCTTTTTATCTGTGATTTTCAAATTGAATTCCTGCAAAAGAAGAATCCATCTAATAAGTCTAGCTTTGGCCTCCTTCTTAGACAAGAGGTATTTTAAGGCTGAATGGTCAGTGAATACAGTGATCTTGGATCCCAACACATATGATCTAAACTTTTCTAAAGGAAATACAATGGCTAGCAGCTCCTTTTCTGTCATGGTGTAATTCAATTGAGCATCAACCATTGATTTACTAGTATAAGCCACCACGCATGATTCTTTGTCTCTCCTTTGTCTCAGCATTGCACCAATGGCAAAGTCTGATGCATCACACATCAGCTCAAATGGCAGAGAAAAATCAAGAGCTTGCAATATAGGAGCTGTAGTCAAATAGGTCTTCAAAAGTTTAAAAGCAGTTAGGCATTCATCATTGAACACAAATGGAACCTCTTGGCACAACAGGAGGCACAGGGGCTTGGAAATTATGGTAAAATCTTTGATAAATCTCTTATAAAAACTAACATGGCCCAAAAATGATCTGACTTGTTTGACCATATTGGGAGGGGGCAGATGTGCTATTAAATCAATCTTAGCCTAATCAACCTCTATTCCTCTGTGGGAGATAACATGTCCTAGGACAGTGCCTTGAGTCACCATGAAATAACTCTTTTCCCAACTTAAAACTACGTTGGTCTCCTCACACCTTTGTAGCACAAGGCTGAGATAGTGCAGGCATTGGCTAAAATCATCTCCAAAAATAGAGAAATCATCCATAAAAATCTCTAAAAACTTGTCAATCATGTAAGAGAAAATAGCATACATACATCTTTGAAAAGTTGCAGGTGCATTACAAGCCCAAATGGCATCGTTCTGTATGCAAAGGTTCTAAATGGACAAGTGAATGTTGTTTTTTCTTGGTCTTGAGGGTAAATAGGAATCTGGTTGTATCTTAAATAACCATCAAGAAAATAGTAAAAAGCCTTGCCTGCCAACTTATCTAAGATCTGATCTATAAAGGGCAATGGAAAGTGATCTTTGCTGGTTTTCTCATTGAGCTTTCGATAGTCTATGCATACCCTCCAACCAGTGGTCTGTCTGGTTGGAATCAGCTCACCCGAGTCTGCTTGAACCACTATGATCCCATATTTCTTGGGCACCACCTAGGTAGGTGCCACCCATTGAGAATCTGAGATGGCTTAAATGACCCCAGCATCAAGGAGTTTAACTTCTTCCTTTATTACAACTTCCTGCATGTGTGGGTTGAGCTTCCTTTGCATCTCTCTAGAAGGTTTAGAGGTTTCTTCAAAATAAATTTTGTGCATGCACACCGCTGGGTTTATCCCCCCCAAGTCAGCAATAGTCCACCCTATTGCTCTCTTATGTCTTTTTAGCACATAAAGTAATTCTTCTTCCTATTCATGAGTGAGGGAAGAAGAGATTATCACAGGCAGTTTGTGGTTAGCTCCTAAAAAGTAATATTTCAAAGATTTTAGGAGTTGCTTTAACTCCACATCTGGGGGACTGATGAGTGAAGGCAATAGGGGTGCCTTGGAGAGTGGTGGAAGAGGTAGCAAAGCAGGGCTCCATGGGTGCTGCTTTACTAACTTTGCTTTAGAGTTTACACTTTTCACTTGCTCAAACTTAGAGGTGGAGGCTTTCTCTTCCACTGTTTCATTCCATATTTCCTCAAAAATATTAAACCAATCATTACCATGCAGCAGCCGAGTTAGATTTTCCTATACAACCTCATTCAGCACATTAATGACAAAACAATCCTCATTCTCTAAGTGGGGTTGATGGGCTACATTGTACACGTTCAGCTTGACTTTCATGTTACCAAAAGTTACTTCCATGACCGCTAATCTATATTGCATACAAGCATTAGCAGTGGCCAAAAAGGGTCTGCCTGAGATCACAGGTATGGAAGTAGCACACTTGCTAGGCTCCATGTCCAGCACCAGAAAATCAGTAGGATAAAAGAATTTGTCAACCCCAACCAAAACAACTTCAATGATCCCCACAGACTTTCTTTCAGATCTATCAACTAGTTGTAAGCCCACATGTGTGGGCTTTAACTCTCCTAATCCCAGCTTCTTATATACTGAATATGGAAGCAAATTTACATTAGCCCCCAGATCCAACAAGGCTTTTTCAATTATATGATCCCCAATGATGCAGGGGATAGTGGGGACTCCAGGGTCTGGTAGTTTTGTTGGGGTTGCAATAGTCAGTATTTGTTACACTTTTTCTGCTAAAAAGACTTTCTTGGACAGATGTATCCTTGATTGTCTTTTGTGGGTGCAAAGGTCTTTCAAAAACTTGGCATAGGCTGAACCTGCTTGATTGCATCAAGTGGAGGCAGGTTGATCTTCACTTGCTTAAAGGTTTTCATCATTTCCTCTATTTTGGCATGCCCTTTATCAAAAGGAGAAGGTGCTTACATTGCCCTAGGAAATGGCAAATGTGGGACTGCTCCCCCATTTGCAGCCTTAGCCAACTCATCATCTTTCTTTTTAAATTTTTTATTTTCTTGAGGATCCTCAGTATCCTTTTTATTCAACATTGGTTGCTCATGTTGTTCCTTTTCTGAGACTACCTCTTTCTCTTTTCTGAATTTCTCAAAGGCCCACAGCCTACTTGGTTATCCATCAACCTTCCACTTCTCAATGTGGTGACAGATTTGGCTTCCTCATGGGAAGAAGAAACTTCACCTATCACATATTGTCTCCTTGGGTTGTCCATGGGTTGGCTAGGCAGCCTCCCTTTCTCTCTCTTGGCTAAAGCATTAGATAGCTTACCAATATGGTCTTCTATATTTTTAATGCTTTGACTATGAGAATGCACAGTCTGAGATAAGGATCCTAAGTTTTGCAATGAGGCCATAACTTGTTCGTCAAAACAAGATGATCTAGCAGCTGGTGGGGGTGCAGATTGCTGCACAGGCTGAGCCATAGGCTGTTGGTATTGAGGCCTTGAGAAGTAATTTTGGTGGTATGGCTGAGCATTCTTGTAAGGCATAGGCTGCTGCTGTTGATTTTGAAAACCATCTTGTCTCCACCTCAAGTTGGGGTGGTTTCTCCATTGGTAACCAGAAGTAGGTTGTTGCCCAAAGGACTGGGTGGCAGCCACATGCTCCATCACTAAATCTAGAAATTGAACAGCTGAGGGGCATTCTTCAAGGGAGTGGTGGGGGACTGGCATATAACACATGCCTCCTCCACTTTAGCAGCCATGGGTGACTGCATTGCTCCCATGAGCTTATCAAATTTCTGGGTCATACTATCCACTTTCCTTTTCAAATCATTATGTCCACTTACCTCATACAATTTTCTTCTTGTGGTATTTTCTTTCACCAGTCTAGGAGTGTCCAAATCCCTGGACAATGTCTCTCTCTGCATGGAGTTCTCACTGATAATGTCAAACAACTCCCAAGCTTCCTCAGCAGTTTTGTCGAGGTAAGTACCACCACAAGAGGCATCGACCATATTCCTGCTTTTAGAGTCAATCCCTTGATAGAAACTTTGGATAAATTGTCATTTAGGGATTTGATGATGGGGACATTTCTTCAGGAGTTCTTTGAATCTCTCCCAAGCTTAGTGAAAATCCTCAGTTGGATCTTGAGCAAATGAGATAATGCCCTTCCTCAACTGGCTTGTCTTGGACATGGAAAAAAGCTTAGCCAAAAGCTGACATTGAAGATCACTCCAGGACTGAATACTGCTAGGTGCGAGCATTGATAACCAAGTCCTGGCCCTATCCTTTAGTGAAAAAGGAAAGAGTCTCATCCTGGTTGCTTCCTCCCCCAAACCTATAATATTTAATGTAGTGCACAGTCCTAACAATTCATCAATGTGTTTATATGGGTCTTCTTTGGTCAGGCCATAGAATGAGGGTAGCATTTGAATTATGGATGACTTGATCTCATAGTTCCCTTAAATAGCAGGGAATTGAATGTAGAAGGGGAATCAGAATCCACAGTGCATTGAATTCCTTCAGGTTCTTTGTTGCTCACCCATTTCAGCAAGTCCAGATGCAGCAGATGTGGGTGAGATTTGTTTAGTCCTAAGGAGTCTTTCAACCTCTAGATTTAATGGAACAATCTGAGGATTGAGAGTTCTCCTTCCAAACATACACTACTCACATGCTTAATGCACGCACAATGCAAAGCCAATTTAACACAACAATCAGGAATCAACACAATTAATTCACAAATCTACAAATCCACAGATAAGAAAAATAAAAGGAGTAGAGGAATGCAAACTTTAACACAGCCTCTAGCACAATGCTTCTCCTTAGCAACAACTTCTGATCTGAAGAAATAAAAAAAACTACTCCAAAACAACAGAAATTGTTAACAGCAGTTGGTGAAAAACTAAACAATCTATTGTAAATTTACAATCTATACTAAAACAAACTTAGATCTACCAATTTTAAGCACACAGATCCCCGGCATTGGCGCCAAAAACTTGTTGGGATCCTGCCTTGTGTCTAAAAAGGGGTTTAAAATCAACCAGTAAAAGGGTCTATGGTTAGCACACACCAAGGCAGGCTCGCACACAGTCTTGCAAGTATTCAGGGTCTGTTGTAGCAAGTTTTAAAAGAAAGTAAGGGTATGCCCAAAGGGAAATGTGGTTGAAAATTAGGCAGATCTCCAGATCTGTGATTAATCTGGCACCCTTCTTAATGCTAAAATAGTAAAAGAAAGAGGAGAGGTTTAAGGGGTTGTCACTTCTAAATTAAACTACAAAAATAAGTAAGATTGCATAAATGGATGTTAGGATTAAATCCAGAGTACAGATCTTGCAGTGAGGGGGAATTAAACACTAAAAATGGGGAGAAGCAGCTTCGAGTTTGGTCTTGCTACAATTAGGTTGAGCTGCTAGGGTTACAGAGAGTTTAGAGTACACCAATCCCTCATCTGGCCATAGGCACAGCTGCAGGGTAGAAGAATCTACTCTAAACCAATGGTTTTGAACTGATCTTAAGGGTATGATCTGTCCACTTTAATGGTCACAGATCATCCTATAGACTTCCTCCAAATCAAAGGATTAAAGTAGAAGAATCCAATTTAGACCAAAGATTTGAATTGATCTTAAGGCTATGATCTGTCCACTTTAATGGTCACAGATCATCCTAGGGATTTCCTTCAAGGTTTCAATTAGAGCATTATAACCACTACAAATGTTGCAATTACCAGGTCACAGACACATGAAATTGCAGGAGCATAAGATCTAGAGATCAAATGGCATCCAAGAGGTCTACCAGTTAAGTGGGTGAGCTATTCTCATCTACACAAAGCCGATTGAACACCAAATGAAACCAAAGGAATTATAGATCTAAATAAAATAATTAAACCAACATTACATTGAATTAAATTGACCATACAATAAAATGTCCTCAGATTTGCAGTCTGTGCATCATCAAACCCTCAATAACACTCTCAGCTCTCCCTAATTACAGATTCGACCTCACCCTTTGCTGCTCTCAAGAAATTAGCCAACCATAGTTGGGCTAAAGGAAAGAATTAGAGAATTTCACTGCCAGCTCTGGTTTCCAGAATTGATCCCCCCCTTTTTAGACGGCTTCCTTTCTTCTTATAGCTTTCACCTTCAGCCTCAGATCTAGTTTTTCCTGCCAATCTCTGGCTTCTAGAATGATTCTGTTATTCCCGCCTTTATTCCCTTTCTAGAAGGCTCTTTAGTTTGTTAGAGTTGGGGGAGAGCATGTGGGTCGGTTAGGGTTTCCCAGGGTACTTCTAAATGCCTCGCGTCGGTCACCAAGGTGCCTCAGTTTGCGATCAGTAGGTCACCAACTCACTGCGTGTGCACAATAGCTTTTCTGGGAAGTGTTTAGATCAATTTTGATAGGTTGAAGAGGCTTTCGATAGGTTGAAATCAAGTACTTTGGTCCTTTCGCTAGGATTCAGGATCCTATCGAAAGGTTCCGATAGGTTGAATCCTGCAATTAGAGCTTCAGCATCTATAGCCTTCATTTGATGCTTTCGATAGGTTGAAGGATCCTTTGGACAGGTTGAGCTCTTCTGCAATTGATTTCGATAGGTTCTCAAATTTTTTGAAATGTTCTATTCAAGCTCAGGCAACCATTCGATAGGATGCTCCCTTGTTGTTTTCGACTACACGATTTCTTCCTTTTTCAGTGTTTAGATCCTATAGATAGGTTGTAATAACCTATCGACAGGTTGTTTTTAACCTGTCTTTCCTTTTTTCAACGCTGCTTTGCTGTTGCTACCTGCCCCAAGTGGGTATTGGTGTGGGGCCCTTCTCTGTGCCATAGTTGGGTCAGAGCTGTGGTGAGAGATGAACCTTCTTGTGGAGCACTTTAGGGTGGATTTCTGCACTATGACTGCTATCTACAAAATATGCTCAACAAGCACTTATTAGTCTATTCACAGGTCTATCAAAGGTCAGGTTAAAGGGTGAAAAATGAAAATTTTCACTGCTTAACAATATGCTAGTTGAATTCGCTATAAACAGGTTGAGCATGCAAGTTCAATTATATCAGTTAATTTGCATTATATTGCATTATTCATATCCTACTATTCTTGATATCCTGTACACGTTGTTGCCTCATTTTGAGTCAAGTGATCCTGCTTTCTTGGGAGCTTGACTGTGTACGTGATAAGTGATCCCGCTAACTCGAGAGCTTGATTTTCTTAATCCAAGTTATCTCGCCAACTCGGGAGCTTGACAAGTGATCATGCTTACTCGAGAGCTTGCTTTATATCAGTCCAAGTGATCCCGCTAACTCGGGAGCTTGATGCTTTTATTCCTACACAAGTTTTTATACATCTGATAACCTTGCTTTATTTCAGCATGATTCCTTGTTCCACATGATTTCTAGTATCTGTTACATCATGAATTTTGGTTCTTATTCAGCATGTCAGCATGATCACTTAGTCACATGATAATGATGTGTTGATATTTTATGTTGCTAAAATAAGTTTTAATTGTATTATATGCATCAAAATGTGAATGTGATAATCTAATATCTGAATTTTGGTTGTTATTCATTATGTTAGCATGATCACTTAGTCACATGATAATGATGTGTTGATATTTTATGTTGCTAAAATAAGTTTTAATTGTATTATATGCATCAAAACATGAATGTGATAATCTAATATCTTAATTAGCAATATAAATATCCCTGCTGAGCTTTGATGATAGCTCATCCTACGACTTAAATGTCTTAGCTATAGATCTCGATTCGGAGCACGCGAGTGACCCTACTTACTAATTGGACGAGGAGGAAGAGGGGGACGATGAAGAAGACGACGAGGAAGAATTTGCTGAAGAATTCTTTCCCAAATAGGTTTGAGAGAGAGAGAGATGACTTTTGATAACTTGTATAAACCATGTATGATATTTTGTTCTGAGATGTATAGGTTTTCTTTCCATTGTTTAGATGACGGGTGGCCATCATCGGTGGAAAGCTATACATCATATCTGTTAGCCTTGTTTATAGAGTTTGATCGTTTCCTACTTAGATGAGTAAATATCAGTTTGTTTTGCCATATTATTGCATGTCAAAGTGAGTACATTGCTTCCGCATTTACAATACTTTGTACAATCTAAGACACCCTCTTATGATAGGATCATGTTAGGTGATCCGACGACGCGACCTTTCCTATATACAATAAAGGAAAATGTTGGGTTGTCACAAGTGGTATCAAAGCACTAACGTTAAGTCATTTGGAGACTTAACTTTAGCGTACACATATGGAAAAGTGTCTAATGTTTGTTCAGTATGTGGATTTAGATTAAGTTCATGATTAGCTGATCAAGTTGCTGCCTGATCATAATAGATTAAGAAGCCTCCAAGACGTGGAAGAGGTAGGGGTAGACCACTATTACCCCATCACACTGGGCCGAATGCGACTCCAGTGGCAGGCTATGAGCACAACACTACCTCGGGAAGTAGTGAGAATGTACATATGGCGGAGAGCCTAATGACTATGGAGAATGTGGCTGAGCATACACCACCAATAGCAGATGCTCCTCAGATGGGGAATGCTCTTAGAGTTGAGCAAAATGCGGGACAAAATCCATAGTTGATGGAGACCATGGTCAACACCATGGCCATGCTCGCTATGAGACTTCGACCCCCAGAGGGTTTTGCAGAGTTTGTTCAACTTCAACCGCCGAGTTTTTATGGTCAGCATGACCCAATGGAGGCTGAGAAGTGGTTGACCCAGATCGACAAGGTGCTGCAAAGAGTTACCTGCACCGAGGTTGAGAAAGTAGTTGGGCGGCATATAAATTAGAAAGTGTGGCAGAGTCATGGTGGCAGCCTATAGAAAGAACGAGAATGCCTGGAGTACCTTGGACTTGGGCAGAGTTCACTGAAGCATTTAATGAGAAATATTTCCCGACACCTGAGAGATATTGGATGGAGGTTCAGTTTGCGACCTTAGTACAAGGTCAGATGATGGTTAGAGAGTATGAAGCAGAGTTTACTCACCTTTCTCGGTTTGTGCCATTGTTAGTAGCCACTAAGCTCTTGAAGAAGTAAAAGTTTAACAAGGGTTTGAAGCCCCTTATCAAGGAGAGAATTTTGTTGTTTCATGTAGTGACATATGCAAATGTGATGAAGTTGACCCTAATAGCCAAAACAGATGTTGATAATATGTATAAAAGGAGAGAAAAAAAAATAAAGCCAAAAAAGTTTCGTCATAGTCCTTTAGTTTCAGTCAAATCAATAAGCGACTGCGATACCAAGGGCAGGCAGCATTTCAACCTGCTGCGGGCCTATACACGGCCTTACAATTCAGAACCAACCCATTCTGAATACAGCCAGAGGTACATCTAGTGTTTCACGAGTACGACCAGAAGTGTCCCGCACGAGATCTTATACGGCTTCATCAGTAGCCTTAGCTGAGATCTGTGGAAAGTGTGGGAAGGCACATAAGATAGATGAATGTCGTAAAACATCTAGTGTGTGCTTTCATTATGGAAAGATGGGACACTGGATAAAAGATTGCCTAGAAATGGTAGGAACAGCAGTAAAGGCTGGACCAGTTCTACGATCTGCACAGCCTACGGTACAAGGCCGAGCTTATGCTGTAACTGCACAAGATGCATGAACTAGCAATGATATCATTCAAGGTATGCTTGTTCATTATTTCCTACATTAAAATGTTCATTACTTATCCTTTAGATAAAGAAGGTGCATCTAGTGAACTATGATATAACTACATTGATATTTACTACATTAATATCCTGTTACTTTGATATTCAGTTACGTAGAAGTAATTTAGCTGACACTAGTCTGTATGCATTAGGTATCTTGAAATTATATCCAAAAGATGCCTATTTGTGTTATGACGCATGAGTTTTGATAGATCTTGGATCTACACACTTGTTTGTCACACCCCAGTTTGTTGAAAATTTGAGAAAATTGGGAGGCATTCCAGAATCTCTTGAATTTATTTTAGAGGTAACACTTTCGACTGGACAGTCTCTGACTACTGATATGGTGTATCGATCGATTATCATCTAGATCAAAGACTACTAGGGATACGAAGTAGTAGCCGACTTGATTTTACTTCCGATGCAAGGATACAACGTAATCCTTGGCATGGATTGGTTGTTCAACCACCATGTGAACGTTGATTGTCGAAAGAAGCTTGTCTCTTTTTGCCCGCAAAGGAAAAAATTAGCTAAATTTTATGGAGTACAGTCTACTAACATCTCTTTTATATCAGCGATCCGAGCATGATGATTACTCGATGACGATGCTCAAGGGTATATCGCTTTTATTCAAAGTAAAGATCATGAAGATAAGAAAATTTCACTTTTAGATGTGTCGATTGCCTGTGAATTCCTTGATGTTTTCCCTAATGAGATGTCAGGATTGCCGCCTGACAGGGAAGTGGAGTTCGCTATTGAGTTAGCCCCAGGTACCGAGCCAGTATCAATGGCGCCATATCGAATGGCACCGACAGAGTTGAAATAACTCAAGGAGTAGTTGCAAGAACTGCTTGACAAAGGCTTTATCAGACCGAGTGTGTCTCCATGGGCGCACCGATGTTGTTCATGAAAAAGGACAGTTTGATGCACCTCTGCATCGATTACATTCAACTAAATAAGCTGACAATTAAGAATCGTTATTCGCTCTCTAGAATAAACAATCTCTTTGATCAGTTACAAGGAGCATGATTCTTTTCAAAAATTGACTTACGATCTGGATATCACTAGATGAAGGTGAAAGCTGAAGATATTTCGAAGACAGCTTTTTGAACACGCTATGGTCACTACGAGTTTCTTGTCATGCCCTTCGGGTTGACCAATGCACCTGTGAACTTTATTGACTTAATGAACCGAGTCTTCAAGCCTCATCTCGATTAGTGTATCGTAGTATTCATCGATGATATACTCATCTATTCAAAGACGAAAGTAGAGCATGAGGATCATCTATGCCTTGCTTTGTAAACATTGAGAGATTCACAGTTGTATGCTAAATTCAGTAAATGTGACTTCTGGTTGAATCAAGTCAATTTTCTAGGCCATATTATCTCTAAAGATGGTATTACCGTTGATCCTGCAAAGATCGAGGTTGTAGTGCAATGGAAGTAGTCACAAACAATAACAGAGATCCGAAGCTTTCTAGGTCTCGTAGGGTATTACTGACGGTTTGTTGAAGGGTTTTCACAACTTGCTGGACCACTCATGCAGCTCACTCGAAAGAATGTCAGATTCGAGTGAACTGAGGAATGCGAACGGGGTTTCCAAGAGTTGAAAAGGAGACTCACCTCCGCACCCGTCATAGCATTACCATCAGGCAATGGTGGTTTTATTGTCTTCAGCAATGCCTCATATAGTGGGTTAGGTTGTGTATTGAATCAATGGGAATGTGTGATTACATATGGTTCCCGTCAGTTGAAAGATCACGAGAAAAACTATCCCACTCATGACCTAGAACTAGCAACGATCATTTTTACGTTGAAAATCTGGAGGCACTACCTGTATGGTGAAACCTTCAAGATTTTGACCGATCACAAGAGTCTCAAATATCTCTTTACCCAGAAAGAGTTGAATTTGAGGCAGAGAAGGTGAATGGAGTTCTTGAAGGACTATGACTGTTCTATTCAGTACCATCCCGACAAAGCCAATGTAGTAGCTGATGCGCTCAGTTGAAAGTCATTCGCTCAGTTATCCTATCTTGCGACACGGCTACAAAGATGGAAATTACTCAATGACATAGTGTCATCTAGTGCCACTCTTAGAGAAATGTGAACTGGAGGTTTGTTGGCTACAGTGATGATCCAATCTACACTCTTCAATAGGATCAGAGAGCTCCAGATACAAGATGCAGAGCTTATTTTTGTCAGACAGGGAGTACTTAGTGGGCTCCAGCCAGAGTTTTCTATTAAAGACGATAGGTCCTTATTATTTCAAGGTTGAGTATGTGTACCTGATGATGGTACATTGCATTAGGAAATTCTTGAAGAGGCACACAAGTCAGCATATGTCATCCATCATGGTAGCATGAAAATGTACCAGGATCTAAAGAAAGCGTTTTGGTGGAACGACTTAAAGCAAGACATGGCAAAACATGTTGCAAAATGTTTAACTTATCAGCAAGTGAAGGTTGAGCATAAACACCATGCTGGTCTATTACAGCCACTGCCCATCCCAGAATGGAAATGGGAGAACATTTCTATGGAATTCATTCTCGATTTGCCCCGTACACAGAAGGGTTACAATGCAATCTGGGTAATTGTTGATTGTCTCACCAAATTAGCGCATTTCTTACCCTTCAGCATGCGCTATACAACATCAAAATTGGTTGAAGTCTATATGAGTGAGATAGTTCAGTTATATGGGATACCGGTGAGTATTGTGTCAGATCGTGATCCTTTATATACCTCTTGATTTTGGCAGAGTTTCTAAGAAGGAATGGGTTCCAAGTTAGACTTCAGTACTACGTTTCATCCTCAGACTGATGGACAAACAGAGAGGGTGAATCAGGTAATAGAAGATATGTTACAGGCCTGTATGATGGAATTCCAAGGATCATGAGATAAACACTTACCCTTGATCGAATTCGCATATAATAACAACTTTCAATCGAGCATTGGCATGGCACCATTTGAGGCACTGTATGGACGCCGATGTAAATCTTCGATTAACTGGGAAGAAGCTGGAGAGCATCTCATTTTTGGCCCTGACTTGATAGAAAGCACTAATGCAGTTGTTCATGTTATTCGGGAGAGACTGAAGAGTGCTGAGAGTCGGCAGAAGAGTTATGCCAATCTCAAATGAACTAGTGTTGATTTTCAGGTAACAAAACGTACTTACAAGATTTTTGATTCATGAATTCAATTACGTATATCATAAGTCTAACATATACCGTACAAATTGGTGATCATGTCTTTATCAAAAAATCTCTGACAAAGGGCGTGATGTGATTTGGGAAATGAGGCAAATTGAGTCCTCATTACGTTAGACCATTCCTAGTTTTGGGCAGAGTGGGTGAGGTCGCTTATCGGGTTGCGTTACCTCCACATTTATCTGGCATACACAACGCATTCCATGTGTCTATGCTGAGAAAGTATGTTAGCGATCCAACACATGTGTTGGATTACCAACCGCTCGATATTTAGGAGGATTTCATGGTGACCGAAGAACCGGGTCAGATTTTGGACCGTAGAGATTAAATTTTGAGAACGAAACGAATCCCACTCGTATTGATCCAATGGAAGAATCACGGTTCGCATGAGGCTACTTGGGAATGTGAAGCTAATATTTGTGCTTAATATCCTCGCTTATTCGCCTAAGGTAAGCAATGTATAATATTTGTGTGAATAAATTAATGACGATGGTATCAAAATATTTATCTGCATTGCTAGTATCAATATTATAAAGTAATTGTTTAAATTTAAAGAAGTCGATGGAAATTCATTTATTCCATCATATATGATCTCCTATATATATATATATATATATATATCGATGACATTGAGTGAACTAGACACAGTTAAACTATGTTCAACCGTAGGCTTAACTCGTCCTTACCGAAATAATTGAATATGTTACTTCCATTTTTTATACAAAAATATTTAACGTACTTATACCTCTTACTTGGATCATTGTCTAAATTTTTATGCTACATAAGTTTATGTGACACATAACTGTATCACAGTTGTGACTCACAATCAAGCAAATTATGCCCACACTTGGGCTTACACATTAACGCATGAGTTAGTTCAACTAGGTAAGTATAGAAATTTCGTAGACATAAATTTTTTTACCACTTGTGAACACCTTCAAATCATTGGGACGTCTTTTTATATGATACCCCATTTCGTTAGTCACATAGATATATCACTAAATTACACCACAACCTTATCTGGCATTGAAATCCATGCCAGTCCTGCTTTGACTGCCTTTCCGCGGCAAGGTATGGCTGGCCGTGGCAAGCATTGTGGGTTACCACGACAACCAGAACAGATTTGGTGGTCCGAGAAGCTCCTTTCTCTGTTCTTTGTTATTTTGTTGTGGGATTTTTTGTGTCCCTTTCCGTCCCGAGCCACACTACCTCCATGCAATTATAAATCACTCCAAAATTGTGCCAAAAAGCCATTGCATGTTGGAGATTCAACGTTGGCCGACCTCTTTCTTCCCTACTTCCAATCAATTGTTCCACTTTTTGGTGTCTTGTTGAGGCAAAATCCTCATTCTTAATTTATATTGCATCTTTTTCCTTTCTTGCATTACCATGCCTCCTAGAAAAATCATGGTGTCAAAAAATACGCCAGTACGCCCAAAGGCAATAGCGAAATCAAAGGGAAAAGCCCCATCGACATCCCAAGACCAAATTGATCCACCTCTGAATCGCAAACAACCCGTTCCATGGTGGGATGTGAAGGCCATGGAACCAGAATGGCTTGTTGATGATTCACTGGTTGTACCAAACGACCTGACTGGATGGTCGATACGGTACATTGAACAGGCGCGCTTAGACGCCTTATATCAACCTATTCATACTAATTTCTACCCATGCCTTGTTCATCTTTTTTATAAAAATTTAAAGGTTCTACCTATTGTTGGCCAACTCGAAATTAAAATCGATGGTCACAAGTTCTATTTTAGCCTACAAGATATAGCTCAGGCTATGGACTGTAGTGTGACTTTCGATGAAAGTCTCGAACTGCGAACTCCATGTTTAAAAGATGTGAAATTCCATCACATCACGACCAAAATGACTGATGGACGGGCCTCTTCTGCTCAAAGTCTTTCAGTCCAATGCAGTCAGTTACCACAAAATATGTGGTTTCTTGATTGTGTCTTTAGATGCAATCTTTACCCCGATGCAACATCAAAGAGAGCGTCGTGATGCTCTCTTACAAGCTTTATTTGCAGTCCATAAAAATAGATGGGTGAACGCCTCAAAAGTTATATGGGAAGGCATGAAATATGCCAATATCCACTTACAAAGTAATGTCCCTAGTCTCATGCCTGCATGCCCATACCCATGTTTAATCACCCGTCTCCTAGAGGGTCATCACAATGTCGTGAATCGGGTCCCTTATCAAATCCCTTTAGGTGAAGAAATTTGAATTGACAATATGCGGGTCTTTACTCCTGCTATGTGGAAGAATGTGTATCAACGTTCTCACCAGGCAGTGAAAAACCACCAAGCACAACAAATACGTGCTCCTCCACAACCATCACAAGCTACACCATCAATACCAACCCAAGAAATCCCCATTCCCTCGCAAGACCAACCCATTCCTCCTTCCGAAGAGACGTATACTATTTCTGATCTTGTAAGGCTCATGCGTGAAAACCATGAGCAAACCTTGCAACAATTTGATAACCTTTATTGGAATCACTACAAGCTCCATCAACGGGTCGATTATATTGAGGAGGCCACAAATATTATGATGGAGCATACCTTCAAGACTGTTGCAAGCCCTTATATTGGACGGGCACAAAATTATGTATCTGCGTACACTCGAAACGTAGCCTTGTTAGTGCCAGAGTTTCAGCCGCAGGATGCTGGACCCTCCTCAGCTGGTCAGCAGCCGCCCAGTACACAGCCTAGTGAGCCAATAATTCACATGGATATCAGTTTTGTTTCTATCATTTCATTTTCACACTTGCTTTGCGTTTGGTATGATATATATGTATATGGCTAGCTCTAAGTATCGGTTTTATTTATGGCTTATTGTTTTCTCATGCCGTCATGCTGTCACATTTTGGATTAGGACTATTTATGAATTATTGATCATTTATTGTTTGCACCTTGTCTTGCTTGCACTTCCTCATTTTGTTTATTTCTGAGGACAAAAATCCCTTAAGTAGGGGAAAATGTAACAGTTCTCAGATTGTTACACTACTTGGTATAGATATGGGTCAGGTCAGGCATGTACCTACTACGGGACATAAAAGATCTATGTAGTTGTGTGGTCAAAATTGATAAGAGTTTGAGGTCCTTGGTGGCCCCATACATATCGTGTACTAGACCAGTCCATCAATGATTATTTTGTCTTAGATTATACACACAATTGTTATTCGCCTCTCGATATAGAGAACTATAGCTGACGTATATGGAGCTATGCCAGCCCATACACTTCCAAATTTTAAACCGCTCTACACATAAAATAATACCCTACTACATATAAATGGTTTACGTGTAGTACACTAAGACCATTGTTGCTTTGGCTTATAGATGATTATAAGCCTATTTTGGCTTTTAGGTATATACCACATACTAGTTGATATTGGCTTGACAAAGGATACCAGTCCCTAACAACTTACACTTCGAAATGTGTAATGGACTAATATCCAAATGCAACTTATTTCGTCTTATCTGCTGAGAGTAAATACTAAGTGCAAGTTTTACATCAGATACTGACCTCTAGTAGCTTATAAGCTGCTTTGCATTACATTTTGACTACACGACTGTGTGAGTCATTATGTGCTCTCATGCACGCAAAGTGGATTTAAACCACTATAAAAGTCCACCAAAGAGCCTTTGTCTTCCCACTTCAAGTTTTGAAGGCAATCCTAGCAACCCGACCCTAAAAACAAAAACAAACAATAATAAATTATCATAATATCATCACAGAAGAAATCTGTAGACTAGTTCAAACTCACTTCCAATTCACCTATTTTAAACCTTGGAGTCAAAGCAACGTTCGACAGATGATTATTGGTCTCGAAGAGTTTTGTTCTTACACACGTCGCAAGTTCGACACCAACACTAGTTCAAATTCGTCATAACCAAATTCACAAAAAGGTACGTCACAACCCAAAGAATTAGTTTTAATCAAACTTATCGGTCTGTGGTGTCAATTACAATAGATCAAATCGGCAGCACAGAGAAAGATAATATATCATGACCAAACTCGTCACCTTGTACACTCTGGATCTTTCATGCCAGATTCAAAATGAAATATGTCCTAGGTCTGTAGCTATAGCCTATATATATATATATATATCTATATATCTATATATATATATATATCTATATTTTGCCAAGGGCCACTAAACCAATGAGACAGAAAGAAAGAAGGGAGAGGAAAGCACCACAACAAGCACTGTCATCAAGCTTGTCACGGCAACCTCACAAGGTTGCCATAGCAAGGTGCTCAGCTGGGCTGCTTGACGCGGCAATCCCTATGGCTTGCCTTGGCAAGCCTATGTTGGCTGTTGCACCTGCCTTGTGGGCCTTTGATCTGTCTATGGTATGTGTGACTTGAATTATCGAGGTTACCAGGGAGTGTATGACAGAGTCTGAGGAAACCTAGTTGCCTAATTGGTATATTAAATCCATGCATGCACATGAACCTTTAGGTGCAACTTGGTGCACATGGCAAGAGCGTTCCGATAGCTGTTTGCATGGATACACAAATACAAGTATAACTAGTAATATACAATCTCAAGATTTCGATAGGGAATTTATCTTCCTACTTTATGTGTTGATTTTCATATTTGCACCCTATTATATATATCCAATCCATACGTGTACAAATAATAGAATCTATTATGTGGAACGCATGCTTTTTGCATGACTCTACGACGAGTAGTTTAACATAATGATCAGTTAGACATATAGTGAATGTACTGATGATACTAGGTTACAAGTATTTGGTTTATGCTAGTTTGACATAAAGATGCAACATTGGATTCCACATAAGAAGCATGTATAACCACGTTAAATTTCAATCATGTAGGACCATGCAAATTTTGATCATGTATATGCTATTTGAATTCGCTATAAATAGGTTGACCATGCAAGTTCAGTTATATTAGTTAATTTGCATCATATTGCGTTATTCATATCCTGCTATTCTTGATATCCTCTACACGTTGTTGCTTTGTTTTGAGTCAAGTAATCCCGCTTTCTTGGGAGCTTGACTGTGTACTTGACAAGTGATCCCACTAACTCGGGAGCTTAATTTCCTTGCTTTATCTCAGTCCAAGTGATCCCACTAACTCGGGAGCTTGATGCTTTTGTTCCTACACATGTTTTTATACATTTGATAGCCTTACTTTATTTCAGCATGATTCCTTGTTCCACATGATTTCTAGTATCTGTTGCACCATGAATTTTGGTTCTTATTCAGTATGTCAACATGATCACTTAGTCGCATGATAATAATGTGTTGATATTTTATGTTGCTAAAATAAGTTTTAATTGTACTATATGTATCAAAACGTGAATGTGATAATCTAATACCTGAATTAGCAATATAAATATCCCTGCTGAGCTTTGATGATAGCTCATCCTACGACTTAAATGTCTTAGCTGCAGATCTCGATCCAGAGCACGCGAGTAACCCTACTTACTATTCAGACGAGGAGGAAGAGGCGGACAACGAAGAAGACGACGAGGAAGAATTTGCTGAAGAATTCTTTCCTAAATAGGTTTGAGAAAGAGAGAGAGAGAGAGATGTCTTTTGATAACTTGTATAAACCACGTATGATATTTTTTTTTCTTTCCATTGTTTAGATGATAGGTGGCCTTCATCGGTGGAAAGCTATACATCTTATCTGTTAGCCTTGTTTATACAGTTTGATCGTTTCTTGCTTAGATGAGTAAATATCATTTTGTTTTGCCATATTATTGCATGTCAGAGTGAGTACATTGCTTCTGCATTTGCAATACTTTATACAATCTAAGACACCCTCGTATGATAGGATCATGTTAGGTGATCCGACAACGCAACCTTTCCTATCTATGATAAAGGGAAATGTCAAGTTGTCACACAATGGCTTTTTTGTGCAGGGTCAACTAAGTTGCCTTGTTCTTGTCGATCTTAATAACCCCTGCACTCACAAAAGTGCTTTCGATGTGAGGTCACAGTCTAAGTCTAACTCTATCCCCCTGGATTTAGCGATGGCAATCACATGGAATTTTTCCTTGGCCTCTGGGATCTCTTCGTCGGTAGGCTTATAGCCTAAACTAAATTTGATTTGTTGACCACCCTTTGTTTGGACTGGGTCTCTCCTTCCTTGCAAGAGAGGGCCCAACCCTTCGCCTTTCTGATCACCCAACTTCTGGAGCATTGCTACCTCTGCAACCATTCCTCCTCTGATTTTTGTAGTGACTTTTTCAAGGGATTCTGGTGCCACTGCTCCTGACATCATGCTGAAAATTGTGAAGCACTGTGTCTTCCGCTGTGTGTGGTACATCTAGCATCTTGAGATTTTTTATGTTCTGGGTCATTTTCTCTCTTTCTTGTCGCCCTTCACCCATGATGGATATAACTATCTCTTCTGAGATGAACTTGAGTTGTTGACGGTGGAGGGCACTACCCCGATTTCATGCAACCACGGGCATCCTAGTAACAGATTAAACATGGACTAAATATCCATGACTTAGAAAGTAATAGAGAAGGTCATTGGCCCAATTGTGAGCTGAAGATCAACTTCTCCCATTACTTCCCTCCTAGTATTATCGAACCCTCAGGCTCCTGTTCTGGTTGGTCGGAACATAGCTGGGTCGACCTATCTTGGTCATGGTTCTCAGAGGGCACACATTTAACATTGATTCATTGTCTATTAATATCAACGGTATCACCCTATTCCCAGTTTCTGCTGTGATATTGAGGGACCTAGAGTGGTTCCCTCTTTCAATCGAAATATTGGCATCTAAGAATGAGATGGCGTTGGGACCCAGCACTTGCCCAATCATCTGTCCCACCTCATCTGAGAAGACCTTATTTGATATGTAGGAGTCCTTTAGTACCCCCATTAGATCTTGGAAGTGGAGTGGAGACGTCATTAGTTGGTCCCAGATGGTGATGTGAGTCGGCGTTCTTTTAAGCTATGTTTCTAATGCATATTCTATGCTCATTTTTTTCATGAGATGTACTGTCACAGGTTCCCTTCTTTCTTCAAGTTAGGCTGATATTGGAACCTCTGGCTACTTGGAGATTCTTCCCGATCGGGTAAAAAACTAAACTACCCCTATGTTGTTACTGCCAGCATTGGTGTCTGTTTGGTTGTAGTTGAGTTGACCTGATGGGGTCAAATGTCCACCCTGAGATTTGGAATGGAATTGATGGAGGAGCTGAATATGATTGAGCTGGCGGGGGCGTGGTAAAGCTAGGCCAACTGTAGTGGATTGGTGTTTGAGATGGATTGGGTGGCATTTAGTGGTCACAGTTGTTGGTGCCGAAAGTGGCTAGTATATGAGGGGTGAGGTGGAAATGGGTTGTAAATGGTTGACGGGAGCTAAAGTCGGGAATGGATGGTATAGTGAGGGTGAGGCCCGATTGGGTTGAATGTCGCTAACAGGCATGGGTGCCGGGAAGTAATGCCTTAAGTCTAAAGGCACCACTTGGTATGTTGGATTGGGGAAATAGTCAGTTAAATTCAGAGGCTTGACTACCCTATGATTTCATTTTCCTGAGTCAACTGCCTTGGTGTCTCACGGCTTTCTCCTGTGTTGGTGCACTGTGAGGGGTCAAACTCTTCTATTTCTTTCTCCATCAAGTTAATGGTGGTCCTTGGGCCCAATCTTGCTTTCAGGTGTGGCAGTAATGGTGTTTGATGTATGTTGGTATGTATATTGGCTTGGGGATGTGTTAGTGGGATGATCTTTCCAGCCTCAATTAGATCGTGTATTGCGTGCTTAAGAGGAAAACATCGATCGGCTGGGTGACCGGGCCCCTAGTGGAAACTATAATGTACATTGGGATCATAATTTCTTGGGAGAGGATTTGGGGGAGGGCCTAGTCAGAATGGAGTAACCAATCCCTTTTCTATTAACAAAGGCAACAGGATATTGAGGGATTGCCCTAAGGGAGTGAACACACGGTCAAATCCGGCCCCTCTCTGTTCGAGAGTCATTTGTGTCCACTGGCCATTGCCCTGCCTCTAAGCTAGATTTGCTTGTGCTGGGGCTTGCTGTACTACCCCTAATTGAAATGGTGCCACACTAGTACTAGGCGGTGTGGTCATTATGGCTTGGACCTTTGCCCCTACTCTTCTCTCGGTCCTCTGCTCTATGAATTTGCGGGCCCCACTGGCGACATTTCTTTTTCAACCGCCCCTCTCTTATCGTGTCTTCACAACGGTTGGCATTTCTTACTAGGTCTGTGAAACTAGCTTGCTACTGGTAGACTAGAAAGTTAGAGATAACAGGTAGGGTTGTTTTCGATATCATCTTGATTTGCTCCTCGTCCGAGATGCAGTTCCGTACTTAGGCTGCTAGGGCCCTCCACCTTCCGAGTTATTCGTTAAATGTTTCATTGGACTTTTACTTCAAGCGGGCTAGATCGGACTTGCATGACTCTATGTCGATGTTATAGACATATTGCTCTTGAAACAGGTGGGTTAAATCTCTCCATGTTTTTAACATAGATGGTTCAATTGATGTGAACCACATCAGTGTTGGACCCATTAGACTTTTCTGGAATACTTTGATGAGGAGTCATTCATCTTCACCGTACTGGAACATGTCCCCATAATGACTTGAGGTGTGTAATGGGGTTGTCGGTGTCATTGTATTTGTCAAATGATGGCACTTTCAACTTGGGTGGTAAAGACACCTCGGCAAATAGACATAGATTTGAAAAATATGTGGCATGAATCTCGATCCCACCTAGCTTCATTAGTTGTTTCTGGATTTTATCCATTTATTCCTTCAATAGCTCTGATTCCCTAGATGAAAATGTTGGGGCTGGTCCCCCACTAAGCTACCTCCATTCATTCTAAAAGGCCTGTTGGTTGGTGAGTGTGGGTGGTGGGGGATTGAACCTGGTAAAGGCCCTGACGTAGCCCTCACTATTTTGGGCCTCATCCTCCTCATATTGATGATCCACATAAAAGAGTGGGGGGAAGGGTGAGGTTATCTTGCTGATTCTGAGTGGGCCTAACGGGTGCCTGGTGAGACCATTGTACATGGGGAAAGGTTTGATGATGGGTTTGTGGGGTAAGGGGATGGGTGAATGGCAGATTTCTTGTGGGCGCTTGATGAGGCCATTAGATTGGATGGGTATTTTGAGGACTTGGTTGGGGGGTGAGTGGATGTGTAAATTGAGGATGGTTGATGGTTTGGGATGGATTCCCATATTGGGTGCGCTATGACGAGTGTGGATGGACATGGTTTATGTTGGATTGGGGGATTGGGTGAGAGGGGTTTGTTATTTAGGCAGGGATGGGGTATGTTTGTTGGGTGTGAATGTATGTGGGGAATTGGGGGAATTGTGGAGGGTTTGACATTATGGCCCTTGAGCTAGGGCTGGCATGGGCTTGTGGTTGGGCATGGGGTGGCTGAGGCCCACTTGAATGGCTCCTTGATTGGTGTTAGGTGGTGTGGACTATGGGTGGTTAATTGCGGTTGGTGTTTTGGGTGAATGAGGTATGAATATTTTGAAGAGTTTGTTGTCAATTGGGTATTTGGGGTGGATGTGGAAGGCTTTGGGAGGCTTTCCAGGTAGTATATCCCCTCACCATGTCATCCATCATGGCCATGGGATTGCTAAAGGGGGTGGATGGCCCTTTCGATGAGCGGGATGTATGGGAAAAATTGGGCATGACTTAGGTGAATTGGGGAAAATTGGGCATCACTTGGGTGGATTGGGGAAAATTGGACTTGCCTTGGGTGGATGTGGGAAAATGGGGGCTATTTGGATTGGATGTGGAAGAAAGATGGGGTGTATGTTGGGTTGACGTGGAAAAATAGGGTATATTGAATGTGGAAGGAAAATGGGGTGTATTCGGAGAGGGAGAAGAGGGTGTATTTTAGGCCAATGTGGAGGGAAAAATGGGTGCACCAAATGGTCCGTTGACATTGAATGGGGATTGGGTGGAAGGATTGGAGATAGGGATATCCTCTATGTGGGGATGGGGTGGGGAATGTGGTGGGGATGAGTTCGGATCGGCATAAGCCGAATCAACCGCCCAAGACATGGTTTGGCGACAGGTAGGGTATGGATTCCTTGGGTGAGGACCAAAGACCTTTCTCCTTCATCCCCTATAGGATGATGGAGGGTAAGGCGATGCTGTGGTTATGGCACCATAAGCCCTCTTTTTTGTTCTTTATGGTTTTTTCCTTCTTTTTTATGATGATTTTCTTGAATTTTTTAAATGACAAACATAATGTAGACACCCAAATTTGGCCCAAGGCCCGATCGAAACACATTTCGAGAGAGTCACATTTTCGAGCTTTTGATGGCATGTATGGAACCCTTAGGAATCCCCCCAAACCCTTAGGAATCACCCTAGATCCCTTAGGAACCTATCCCGAACCATTGGAAACCAGTCTCGACCCTTAGAACCCATTCCAAACCCTAAACCTAACCTCCCGGATAATGAATGAGGAGGGGTGCACTAGAATCGGCTATGGCCCTCTACGACGATCAAGTCCCATACCATTGAGGAGTAGAGGTTGTCAGCTTTTCGACGGCCCAAGAATCACCCCAATCGGAGGTCTACATCAAAAGATATAGCAAACTAGGCCCGAAGGGCATAAATGTAAATACATGGGGGCCCCTTAAGAACTTGGCGCAACTAATAGTTACGCCAGCAATAAACTTTGCCTGGCGCAACTAATAGTTGTGCTAGGCCAATTCTCCCTCATTTTAAGCCTGGCGCAACTAATAGTTACACCAGATTCAAAAGGGGGCCCCATCCTCGCGAGCTGACTTCCAAACACTGTTCATTACTGTTTTACTGTACATTTGCCTGGCGCAACTATTAGTTGTGCCAGGCATATGAACAGTAATAGTTGTGCCAGGCATATGAATAGTAACTGTTAGATTTTACCCCAAAAATTATGATTGGGGTTTGACTTATTGACCAACTTGACCTTTGGGGTGTGTTTTGCTAGTTCTGTTGCACTCTTTTGAAGCCTATTTGCACCCCTTTAAGTGGCTTAAGGCCTCACCCCATCATCCACCATTGGAGGACCTTCTCACACATTTCAAGGCTCTAAAAACCCTAGGAATCCTTAGATGTGAGATTACCTAATTGCTAAACTCATTTAGCTCCTAAGTAGCCTCCTAATCCACCCATTTCCTATAAATAGAGCCCCCCTCCCCTTTGTTTAAGGGTTGAGAATTTTGCTTAAGAGAGAAAGAGCTCCAAGTGAGAAGTTCTTCCTCCCTTTGGTGCATTATTTTCACCTAAAATCTAGAACTCAAAAACCCCTTCCGAAGCTTGCTCTTACACCCAAAACCCTTAGCCTAGGTGTGTGTGATCCCCTAGCCTCTCTTCTCCATCTCCTAACTAGTAGGCCTTACTGGTTAGAACCCTTTTTCCCACCATTCAAGCCTCCAAAAGCTCATCAAAAGCAAGCCAAGCAAGGCTCCTATATGGTGCTACAAGGGTCCGAGGGCTCCGACTCTCCCCTTTCTTCTCCTATCTCTTTCTAGCTCCCTCCATCCTCCCATTTGTGCCGTTACGCCGACGACTTTTCGGTAGGAACGGATGGGCACAAATAGGATTCTAAGCCCTTTTGGGCAAGAGCAAGCTATTTTCTTTTATTTTACTTTATTTTATTTTTGGCCATTAGTAGAGACCGCGTTAAGCGGGTTTGTCGGGTGCCTAACACCTTCCCGATCGATAACCGAAGCCCCTACCCAAGAGCCTTTGGTGTGGACCAGATTCAGAGTCATATTTTTAGCACTTCGGTGCTCATAAAAATGAACTAGGTATCCCAGGACACCAAAAGCTCTGGGTGGCGACTCTATTTTTTTGTTAGAGAGCGCATCGTCTCGACGGGATCGTCCCGATTCCCACCGTTGCACAAATGGCGACTCTGCTGGGGACTGGCTTGTAGAGCTTCTCCTTGAACTTGGCCTTATTTTTTTTATTTTTACTAACATGTTATTGCTATTTTTTTAGTTTATTTTTGCTGTTTTTTTACTCACCCCTCCGATTAAGTCGTTTTACTTACCCCTACCTTTCCGTCGTTTACGTGCGTTAGCCGATTAGCGGACCTACATGCGCATTGTCTTTTAAAATTCCTTACTTTTCCATCATTTTAGTGCCTTAGCCGATTAACGGGCCTACTTGAGCTTTGTCTTTCAATTCCTTTAAATTTCTGTCATTTAAAGTGCTTTAGCCGATTGGCGGGCCTACTTGTGCACTCATATTCCATCAGTGGACGCCGGCCCGTAGTGGCGGCACGGGATAATCACCCTCGGTCTTTGAACTAAAGAAAACTTTCAAAAAAAGAGAAAAGCTTTGAAAAAAATTAAAATTGAACCAAGTTAGGGAGCTTAATTAATTTATTTTTACGGGATAGATTTTAAAAAAGGTTTGGGATTAGGCAAGCATACAAACTCCCGGGTCTTAGTATGGTGGCAGCCCCTAGTGGTGATGATCTAGAAAAGTCTCAGCCCACCTAGTATCTGAGAAGGCGCTCGCGCTGGAGGTATATCGGGTGGGTTCCCATTCCGAAGCTTAAAACCCTTGGGGAGCCCGCTAGCGAGTTATAACAAACTCAAACCCTTTAGGTGCAGTGAGGAGAGAATCGATCACCAAAAATTAGCTCAGTTCCCGGAAGTCGAGCTTCCACAAAAAAATAAAAAAAGAGACTCATTTCGGGTGTTGGTGGCTGCTGTCAAACATTCTGGGGCAGCAGTTTTTGCCTGACGCATGTATTAGTTGCGCCAGTGTAAAAAATTGGAAATTGTAACTGGCGTAACTAATAGTTGCGCCAGCTTTAAAACCCACTCTTTTTACCTTGGCACAACTAATAGTTGCGCCAGTGTAAAAATAGTGCCCTGCAACCTGGGCGTAGGTAATAGATGCGCTAGGTCTGTTTAACAGCACCTCAGCCCGAATCTATGGCCTTCTTCACCTCCCGAGTCCCCCGATCAGTGTGCTTAGTGCCTTGTTTAGGCCCCGCCATCTCCGACACCCGATACGCCCCCACCGGTCAAAAGAGGGCAACTTCTTTTTGGCTCATTTATGGGGATCGGGTTATTTGCCTCGATTTTCGTGTCTTCAATAGATCGAAGGTCCTCCTTCGATTCTTTCGAAGTGCATCGAAATCAATGTCGCAGGTCTTGAATTAAGGTACCAGAGCCACTAGAGAAGGGAATTCCAAGGCCTCGGAACCTTTGCTTTTCAAAACTTTTTTTTAAAAAAATTTAAAAATATATATATATATATATATAATCAAAACTCAAAAAAAAGAAAAATATATATATATAGTTTGTGGCGCCGGCACAACGGTATCATCTTGCCCTCCGCCGTCCCATAGGGGAAGGAGGAGGATTTTTGGGCCTTATCCAAGGCACCCTTACCCAACCCGCTCCCGAAGAATGTCGTGGGTAGTGGACTGTTGTGGAATTCTAGTGTGCTGATTTATGGTGTAAAAATTAAGAGAAAATAGAGATGGATTCAGCATAGCTAAAAGATCCTAGGCCTGCAAGATACAGGGTCCTTTGTAGCAAGCTTTAAAAGAATGGTGAGTAAGGGAATGTCCACGGGGAGGCTGTTTAAAAATAGGATAAATCTTCAGATCTATAAGAGATCTGACACCCTAGCTATCTCTAATTTAGTCAAAAGACGGGAGAGTTTTGAAATGAGTTGTCACTTAAACTAAACTACAAATAAAATGTAGATTGTTTTGGATCGAATCTGGAGCTTCAGATCTTGCAGATGAAAGGTTTAAAAACTTAGAAAAATGGAGAAGAACAGCTTGGAGATTGTTTTCACTACAATCAGGTTGAGCTAAGCATGTCACAGGGGTTCAAAAGCACATAAGTCCCTCAGCTGGCCACATGCACTGTCCGCAAACACAGCTGTAGGGCAAAACTTCCACTTCAAATCACAGGATCCACCTGGCCTTAAGGCTATGATCTATCCACTTTAATAGTCACAGACCACCCTATAGGCTTTATCGAATCCATAGATTGCAGTAGATAAATCCAATTGAAGCCTGAGCTCAGATTTACCTTAAGATTATGATCTGTCCACTTTAATGGTCACAGACCATCCTAGAGATTTCCTACAAAGCCAGGGCCTTAATTAGAATAATTAAAACCACTACAGATGCTGCAATTTCCAGGTCACGGACACAGGAAATTACAGAGATATCAAATCCAGGGAATTCAGATGATATCCAAGAGTTCTACCAGGTAAGTGGGTGAGCTGATCAAGTAGCTCCTCTACACAAATCCGATCGAGCACCAAGAGGAATCAAAAGAGCTTTAGATCTAATTAAAATATTGAAAACAACATTTACATTACAAACTAGGTCACTCTTACAATGGAATGCTCTCAGATCTGTAGTCTATGCAACAATTAACCCCAGCAACACTCTTAACCTTACCCAATTACAGATCTAACTCACTCCTCGCTGCTCCAAGGGGTTTAGCCAACCATGGTTGGGCTAAAGGAGGGAAAAGGGAATCTCGCTGCAAGCTTTGATCTCTGGAAAATTGCTCAGAAATTCGATCCTCCTCTATGGTAATTGGGGGTTCCAATATATAGCTTTCCTTCTCTATTTTTCCCGCCAAAAATCCCTTCTAGAAGGTTGTCAGAGTTTGCTAGAGTTCTGTTAAAGCACGTGGGTCGGTTACGGTTTCCTAGGGCATCTTCTAGAATGTCACGCCAGTCACTAAAGTGCCTCGATTTGCGTACAATAGGTCACCAAGTCTCAGCATGTGCATAGCATGGTTTTTGAGAAGTTCAACACACGATTTCGACAGGTTGAAGAAGCTTTCGACAGGTTGAAAGTAATCTTGTAGTTCCTTTCGATAGGTTCCCTGGTCTCTTCGATAGGTTCCGATAGGTTGGGTTTAAATGCTTTAGCTTCACTGCACTTGATCTGGGGCTTTCGACAGGTTGAAAGAGTGATTCGATAGGTTGAATATTTACATTCTATCACTTCGATCAGATGATCTTTGCTCTTATAAAAAATTTCAGATCATTCTGCGATAGGTGCTGTCTCAGCATTTCTATTTCGATAGGTTCAATGAACCATTCGATAGGTTCAATGAACCTTCCGATAGGTCTCCTCTTTCCCTCAACTAGCTTTTGATAGGTTGAATTCTCTTTCTCTTTCAATTGCTCGATAGGGTCTTGGATCCTGTCGAACTCTTCACTTTTGCACAAATTCTTCCTTTTGCTGCTTTCTGATCCTGTCGAACCCTTCAGGTGACTAATCGATCGGACGTTATCAACCTATTCTCGCTTCCTTCACCTTATTCTGTTGCTGGGCCTGCATGGTGCAGAGAGCTGACTTCTTTATGGGCATTTTTAAGTGGTTTGCTGCATTATTACCAGATTTTCCTGCTAGCTACAAAATGCACTCAACAAAGGCTTATTAGTGTGCTTGCAGGTCCATGAAAGGTCAAGTTAAAGGGTGCAAAGTGGCATTTTTCACCACTTAACATACCCCCAAACTTAAGCTTTGCTAGTCCCTGAGCAAAGGAGAATTCAAAAGAAAAATAAAATGCCACTTTTGTAGGGAGCACAGATGCATTTAGCACATGCACCAAGCCTTTTAAACCCCTAGGTGATCCCTAGTGGAGGAGTGAAGTCTCCTTAGGGTTTTCAGTGAAGGTACCCACAAACTTCTCCAATACAACTTAGTTAATAGTAGTGCAGCATGTTAAAGCAGAATTGAAGCAAATCAAATAAATTCAAATAAGGTTGATTCATTAAGGGAATTTCATATTTCCATTTGGGCATGTGAAAGTCTGCTGAAATCTCTCCATTATCACTCAGTTTGTATCCAGGAACTTCTTCTGGAATTTTATGCATAGCTCACCATCAATTTGAGGATCCTGCTTAGATACTTCCCCCATCAACTGGATTTCAGACTCAAATCTCACCAGGGCTGTTCACTCATTAGTACAGATAAGAGGGGTAAATCATATCACTCAGCTCAAGAGCAGTTACAGCCCTCAAATAGGACTGCAAGCAAGAGCATAGGCATTGCTCTAATTTATGATGTTTTCTAATTCTTTGCACCATAGATCAAACAAATCCTCATCTCCTCATGACAGCTCAATCTATTTCAGATCAGTAAGGACTTTTTATTGGGTTGTAATGTGGCTTATGGGTGAGTTTTATAAAGAATGAAAGGGGTGGAATGGGATTCAAAATTTGAGAAATCAGTAAAAAGTAAAGAGGTGATTTGCAACTCAACCTTTTTCATGCTAGCACAATTTCATATACTTCTTGAATTTTCAGAGCTAAAGGAGCTAGCTTCTTTTCTTCCTTCCAATCTTTCAATGAAATGACTTCTCTTTCTCCTTCCTTTGTATTATTATTATTATTTTTTTGTTTGCTGGAATGCCACAACACCATCAACTGCATTTCTTCCTTTTCAATCAAACATCAAACCTTACTCCTCTAACCTCACTTCTTCTTTTTCTTGATTGCTCAGATTGAGGGTGAACTGAAACAGGTCAAGGGGTTCTGGGTTTGAGTTTCCTGGTTTTCATCAAAGAAAATTGGGATTTGCAGGGCTCAAATGGTGTGTATCAAGGGCAGTTTAAAGGTGGGGAAATTTTAGGCTCAACCTGTCCAAGGGATGGCCTTACTTCATGTCCTCAATGTCATGGATGCTGTCGAGCTTGTTTCAATTTGGATTTTCCTAACTTCTAGTGATTAAAATTAGATCCCATCAGTCCTTAGAGCAGAAAAAATTACCAAGACACTCCTCAAAGAAAATTTTTCAGGCCCAATTCTCACAGGGTATGGCCTTCCATCCAATTTCTGGAGAGTATCTTTACAGTTTCTTCTCGTTGCTGGTTTATCACACATTAAAGGCTTCCTGCAAAAATTCTTGGCATATTCTTTATGAAGAATGTTAAAACTTCAGCTTGTTTCAGATGCAAATGGTTTTGCAGGTTTCCTTAAGAAAAAATATGAGATGAATTCATTCTTTTTCCGATTATTCCTTTTTAACTTGGCTGCACTACAATTAACTAGTTTATTGGCATACGTACCACACCCCCAGACCTAAACTAAACAGTGTCCTCACTGTTGGATGCAGAATGAGTTTAGTGGTGCAGACATTCCAGAAAAATAAATTGAATCAAGAAATAAATTGAGAAACAGGAAGTAGAATGAAGAAAGAATTTATTATAAACATTCTGAAAACAGAAATGTGGACAACATATTATTTGGGAACAGAAAACTGCACCCCTGGCACAGGGATATTCTCCGCCGGGGTCGGGTGGAAGAGGAACTGCAAGCCAAGGGGGGGAAAGAAAAGGAAAAAGAGAGGGGTCAAGGGGCAGGGGGTGGGGTGGTGGATGATGATGAGGATGATGGAGGGGAGGCAATTGGTGACGCGGTCCTCTGCTTCTTTTTCTCCTTCTTGAGGTTTTTATTTTTCTCCTTGGCGAGGATTCTTTGGACCTCGTCATATTCATCCCAGAGAAATTGAAGAGGATCAGGCTCGACCGGTGCCAGTGGTGGTGGCCAAACTGGGAAGAATTTAATAGGCAACGCTGGAGGTTTTTCGTCGGCCATTAATGGGAGCTGGAAGAGTTGGGCAGGTTAGGCTGGGATGGATGTGGAAGGGCTGGACAAAGTGAATACTTAAGGTGCATGGGTGCTGGAAGATGAATCGATGTAATAAAAGCAGCGCAGTCATCGAAGTGTGGGAATTGAAAGTGAAGGGTGGGAATACATGGATTGGCGGTTTTTGGGTGGGAGTTGGACTGCATGATAGACTAAATTTAGGAGGAACAATTAAATTAGGGTGGCATGCGCCATAAATGCTGAAACACTGCGCCATCAGACAAGAGAATCGATTTCGATAGGATGGCATGAATGGTGGCGATAGGTGAATGTGTCCTATCGAAGGCGTGGAAGTCCATACTTACAAACGGTACAATTCGATAGGAACTCGACAGGTGAGACCTTCCTTTCGATGGGTTGGAGTTTGAAGCGATTCGTCATTGCGATAGGTTCCGGTAGGTGCCCAGAACCTATCGGAAAGTGTATGTTGGCAAATTTAACCTATCGAGGGGTTGTTTCCCCTATCGTCAAGGCCTAGTGCCCTTTGAAAATGTTTAGCATCCTATCGAAATCATCCGGCGTCTTATCGAAAGGTTCTAAAAGCCAAGATTAAGTGTAGTGCTCAGTTTCAGCACCCTAAAAATTTTCCTGCTAAACCAGCCGTCTGTTGTTTATACAAATAAATCACATACTTTACATATGATACAAGCCAAAATCAGCTATCAACCTGGGGGGTCTTGAAGATCAATGCTTTCCTCTGGCTCACAAATCTTGTCCATACACAGTTTGAGCCTCTGGCCATTGACCTTCATGACTCTACCATCTGTAGGGTCCCTGACTTCAACAGCTCCAGATGGGGAAACATGTACAACTATGAAGGGTCCATCCCATCTGGACTGCAACTTACCTGGAAAGAATTTTAATCTAGAATTGAACGTCCACACCTTGTCATTGGGTTTGACTTCTTTCCGTAGTAGGTGTCTATTGTGGAAGGCTTTGGTTTTTTCTTTGTAGATCTGGGCATTGGTGTATGCTTCCAATCTGAGCTCCTCTAGCTCAGCTATCTACAATTTCCTGTGTATACCAGCAGAGTTGAAATAAGAATTTATTGCTTTAATAGCCCAATATGCTTTGTGTTCCAATTCAACAGGCAAATGGCATGCCTTGCCATAAACTAGTCTGGATGGGGACATACCTATGGGGGTCTTATAGGCAATCCTATAAGCCCATAGGGCATCTATCAATTTCATGGACCAATCCCTCCTATCACTTCTCACGCTCTTCTCTAAAATGTGTTTGATTTCTCTGTTGGAAATCTCTACTTGTCCACTGGTTTGTGGGTGGTAGGGGGTGGCTACCCTGTGGGTCATAGAGTACTTTTCCAACAGCTTATCAAAAGGTTTACTAGGGAAGTGACTTCCCCCATCGCTGATGATGGCTTTGGGGATGCCAAACCTGGAGAAGATGTTGTCTTTGAGGAATTTAATGACAACTTTGTGGTCGTTTGTCCTTGTAGCAATGGCTTCTACCCATTTGGACACGTAGTCCACCGCTACAAGGATGAAATTATATCCATAGGAGGGGGGAAATGGTCCCATAAAATCAATGCCCCAGACATCAAACAATTCGACCACTAGTATGGGTTGCAAAGGCATGGAATTCCTCTTAGTAATACTTCCCATCTGCTGGCATCGAGGACAGGCTTTGCAATGTTGTCGGGCATCTCTGAACAGAGTGGGCCAATAGAAACCACTCTGAAGCACCTTTGCAGCAGTCTTGTTACCGCTGAAGTGGCCCCCACAAGCCTGTTCATGACTCATGGTTAAAATGTGGTGGAACTCTGTCTCCGGTACACACCTTCGAATGACTTGGTCTGAACAATGCTTAAAAAGGTAAGGGTCCTCCCATATATAGTGCTTGATCTGAGAGAAAAACAAATTTCTATCATTCTTGTTCCAATGTGGAGGGATACTTTTTACAGCAAGGTAGTTCGCGATATTAGCAAACTAAGGCATATTGATCTCTACGGCAAACAGCTGCTCGTCTGGAAAAGAATCATTGATGGGTAGGCTCTTTGTTTCTGCAACTTGGATAGTTGATAGATGATCAGCAACCACATTCTCCACCCCCTTCTTGTCTTTAATCTCCAAATGGAATTCCTGCAAAAGGAGAATCCATCTGATTAATCTTGCTTTGGCGTCCCTCTTAGACAAGAGGTACTTCAAGGCTAATTGGTCAGTGAACACAGTGATTTTTGAGCCCAACACATACGATCAGAATTTCTCTAAGGCAAAGACAATGGCTAACAACTCCTTCTCAGTCATGGTATAATTCAATTGAGCATCAACCATTGATTTACTAGCATATGCCACCACACATGGTGCCTTGTCTCTTCTTTGTCCCAAAACAGCCCCCATAGCAATGTTTGATGCATCACACATCAGCTCAAATGGTAAAGAGAAATCGAGGGCTTGTAGGATAGGGGCTGTAGTCAAGCAAGTTTTTAGCTACTCAAAAGTAGCCAGGCAGTCATCATTGAACTCAAAGGGTACCTCTTGACACAGCAGGTGGCACAGGGGTTTGGTGATTTTGCTAAAATCCTTAACGAATCGCATATAAAACCCAGCATGGCCCAGAAAAGACCTGACTTGTTTGACAGTTTTGGGAGGGGGCAGATGGGAAATTAAGTCAATCTTAGCCTGATCAACCTCTATTCCCTTGTGGGAGACCACATGTCCAAGGACAGTGCCCTGAGTCACCATAAAGTGACTCTTTTCCCAACTTAGGACCAGGTTGGTCTCCTCACACCTCTGCACCACAGAATTGAGATGGTGCAGGCATTGGACAAAATCATCTCCATAAATGGAGAAATCATCCATGAAGATCTCCAAAAATTTGTCAATCATGTCAGAAAAAATGGCATACATGCATCGTTGGAAAGTGGCAAGTGCATTACACAGCCCAAATGGCATCCTCCTGTATGCAAAGGTCCCAAATGGGCAAGTGAATGTGGTTTTTTCTTGATCTTGGGGGTAGACAGGGATCTGATTGTACCCTAAATATCCATCAAGAAAACAATAATATGCCTTACCTGCCAACTTGTCCAAGATTTGGTCTATAAAAGGCAGTGGGAAATGGCCCTTGCTAGTTTTTTCATTTAGCTTTCTGTAATCAATGCATACTCTCCAACCAGTGGTCTGTCTGGTTGGAATCAACTCTCCTGAATCTGCTTCCACAACCATGATGCCAGATTTCTTGGGTACAACCTGGGTAGGTGCCACCCATTGGGAATCCGAGATAGGGTATATGATGTCAACATCAAGGAGTTTGACTACCTCCTTCATCACAACTTCCTGCATGTGAGGGTTAAGTTTCCTCTGCATCTCTCGAGAAAGTTTGGCACCTTCCTCGAGATGAATCTTATGCATGCACACAGCAAGATTAATCCCCCCTAAGTCTGCAATGGTCCATCCTATTGCCCTCCTATGCCTTTTTAGCACAACAAGTAGCTCTCTTTCCTGCTCAATGGTGAGGGAAGAAGAGATTATCATAGGTAATTTGTTGTTGTCTCCTAAAAAGGCATATTTCAAAGTTTATGGGAGTTGCTTTAACTCCACCTCTGGGGGGTTGATGAAGGAGGGCAATAGGGGTGTCTTGGAGGGAGGTGGAAGGGGCAACAAAGCAGGCCTCCATGGATGGAGCTTTGCTGGTTCTGCTCCAGAGGAGACAAGTTGAACATGCTCAGTTTCAGGGGTGAAAATTATTACTACTTCTGGTTCCTTCCATACTGCCGCGAGCTCATTAGACCATTCCTTACCATGCAGTATTAGATCCACATTTTCTTGCACAACTTCATCTATTATATCTAGAGAAAAACAATCCTCAATAGGATGAGGTTGGGTGGCTGCATTGTATACGTTCAGTTTGACCTTCATGTTCCCAAATGACACCTCCATTATCCTGGACCTGCATTGAATACACCCACTAGCTGTTGCCAAAAAGGGTCTGCCTAGGATCACAGGGATGGAAATGGCATTCCTGCTGGGTTCCATATCTAGCACAAAAAAATCAGCAGGAAAAAAGAATTTGTTAACTCCAACCAAAACATCCTCAATTATCCTCATAGGTCTCCTTTCAGATTTGTCGGCCAGTTTTAGAACAACATGTGTGGGCTTTAGTTTGCCTAAACCCAGCTTCTCATAAATTGAATATGGAAGCAAATTTACACTGGCTCCCAGATCTAATAGGGCTTTGTCAATGGTATGATCCCCAATGATGCAAGGGATGGTGGGGAGTTCGGGGTCTTGAAGTTTAGGAGGAGTTGCAATGGACAGTACATGCTTGACTTTTTTTGCTGAAAAGACTTTCTTAGATAGGTGTATCCTGGATTGTCTTTTATGGGTGCATAGGTCTTTTAAGAATTTGGCATAGGCTAGAACTTGTTTAATGGCATCAAGTAAAGGGAGATTAATCTTTATTTGCTTGAAAGTCTCCATCATTTCCTCAATTTTGCCCTGCCCTTTGTCAAAAGGGGAGGGTCCTTGCAATGCCTTGGGAAATGGCAAGTGTGGGGTTGCTCCTTCACTTGCAGCCTTAGCCAATGGGGCTTCTTTCTTTCTGATTTTTTCTTTTTCTTAAGGATCCATGTCATCCTCTTTATTGACACTGAGTTGTTCCTGCAGGTCCACCGCTGGTGACCTCTGTTGTGTTCTCAGAAAACTCCTTCCATTATCTTCCTTCAGACTTTTCACAGGCTCATAGCCCACTTGATTATCTACTAGCCTACCACTTCTCAAAGTTGTAACAGATTTGGCTTCCTCATATGTGGAGGAAACTTCACCCACTATAAACTGTCTTTGTGGATTATCTTGTGGTTGGCTAGGTAACCTTCCTCCTTCTCTCCTAGTCAAAGCATCAGACAGCAGACCAAGCTGGTCCTCTATCTTTTTGATGCTCTGGTTGTGAGAATGCACAGTTTGGGTCAAGGTGTTCAATTTCTGTACTGAAGATAGAACTTGTTCCTCAAAAGATGGTGTTCTCACAGTTAAAGTAGGTGCAGCTTGCTGCAAGGAGGAGCTACAGGTTGGGCCATGGTTTGCTGATATTGAGGTCTTGGGACATAACCATCTCGATAGGGCTGAGCATTTTTGTAGGGCATGGGCTGCTGGGGCTGCTGCTACTGTTGATTGGGATATCCATCTTGTCTCCACCTCAAATTGGGGTGGTTTCTCCATTGATACCCAGCAGCAGGCTGCTGCCCATAGGTTTGAGATGTAGCCACTTGCTCTGTTATGAACTCAGGAAATTGAGCAACTGAGGGGCATTCATCTAGGGAGTGAGCAGGGAACTAGCATATAGCACATGCTTCCTCTATTCTAGCAGCCACAGGTGGATGTATTGCTCCCATCAGCCTATCAAACTTCAAAGTTAAGCCGTCCACTTTCCTTTCCAACTCACTTGGCACACTCACTTCATATATCTTTCCTCTTGAGGTGTTCTCTTTCACCAATTTAGACGGCTCTAGATCTCTTGCCAAGATTTCCCTTTGCATAGAGTTCTCACTGATGATGTCAAAGAGCTCCCATGCCTCCTCAGCAGTTTTATGAAGATAAGTGCCTCCACAAGAGGCATCTATCATGTCCCTGCTCTTTGAATCAATTCCCTGGTAAAAGCTTTGAACCAGTTGCCATTCAGGGATTTGATGGTGGGGGCATTTCTTGAGGAGTTCTTTAAATCTCTCCCAGGACTGATGAAAATCTTCAGTTGGATCTTGGGTAAAAGAGATAATACCCTTCCTCAACTGACTGGTCGTTGACATAGGAAAGAATTTGGCTAAAAACTGACATTGGAGATCACTCCAGGACTGTATGCTGTTAGGTGGAAGCAGAGATAACCAGGTTCTGGCTCTGTCCTTTAATGAAAAAGGAAAGAGTCTCATCCTGGTGGCCTCCTCCCCCAAACTTGTGATGTTGAAGGTGGTGCACAGTCCTAAGAATTCATTTATATGTTTATAGGGATCCTCCTTGGTCAGGCCATGAAATGAAGGAAACATTTGAATGATAGATGATTTAATCTCATAATTTCCTTGAGCAGCAGGGAACTGAATGCAGAAGGGGGAATTTTAAACCCCTGGTGCATTGAATTCCTTGAGGTCACTGCCGCTCACCCATTTCATGATTCAAATTCAACAGTGGATGGATGTAGTTATGCAGTTACGAGAAGTCTTTCAACCTCTGGATTTAGTGGAATAATCTTAGGTTGAAGAGTTCTCCTACCAAACATACAACTCCCACAACTGAAATCAGACTAAATCTTCACACAACAAATAGGAACACACAATTGATTAACTAATCTACAAATCAACAGATCTGAAAATAAACAGGGGAGAAGAGATGCAAACTATAGAGCAGCCTTCAACGCAGCTCTCCTCTCATTCTGTACTTAGATCTGGTAAAATGGACACAAAGAATACTGAAAACAGCAAAACTCATAAATGCAGTTAGTAAAATTAGACAAAAACTATAAATCTATGATAAAAACTTAGATCTATCAATTTCTAATCTGCCTCCCCAGCAGCGGCGCCAAAAACTTGTTGTGAAATTCTAGTGTGCTGATTTATGGTGTAAAAATTAAGAGAAAACAGAGATGGATTCAGCACAATTAAAAGATCCTAGGCCTACAAGATACAGGGTCCTTTGTAGCAAGCTTTAAAAGAATGGTGAGTAAGGGAATGTCCACAGGGAGGCTATTTAGAAATAGGATAAATCTTCAGATCTATAAGAGATCTGACACCTTAGCTATCTCTACTTTAGTTAAAAGACAGGGGAGAGTTTTGAAATGAGTTGTCACTTAAACTAAACTACAAATAAAATGCAGACTGCTTTGGATCGAATCTGGAACTTCAGATCTTACAGATGGAAGGTTTAAAAACTCAAAAATGGAGAAGAACAACTTGGAGATTGTTTTCACTACAATCAGGTTGAGCTAAGCATGTCACAGGGGTTCAAAAGCACATAAGTCCCTCAGCTGGCCACAGGCATTGTCCGCAAACACAGCTGCAGGGTAAAACTTTCACTTCAAATCACAGAATCCACCTGGCCTTAAGGCTATGATCTATCCACTTTAATGGTCATAGACCATCCTATAGGCTTTATCGAATCTATGGATTGTAGTAGATAAATCCAATTGAGGCCTGAGCTCAGATTTACCTTAAGGCTATGATCTGTCCACTTTAATGGTCACAGACCATCCTAGAGATCTCCTACAAAGCCAGTGCCTCAATTAGAACAATTAAAACCACTACAGATGCTACAATTTCCAGGTCACAGACACAGAAAATTACAGGGATATCAAATCCAAGGAATTCAGATGATATCTAAGAGGTCTACCAGCTAAGTGGGTGAGCTGATCAAGCAACTCCTCTACACAAATCCGATCGAGCACCAAGAGGAATCAAAAGAGCTTTAGATCTAATTAAAACGTTGAAAATAACATTTACATTGCAAACTAGGTCACTCTTACAATGGAATGCTCTCAGATCTGTAGTCTATGCAACAATTAACCCCAGCAACACTCTTAACCTTACCCAATTACAGATCTAACTCACTCCTCGCTGCTCCAATGGGTTTAGCCAACCATGGTTGGGCTAAAGGAGGGAAAAGGGAATCTCGCTGCAAGCTCTAATCTTTGGAAAATTGCTCAGAAATTCGATCCTCCTCTATGGTAATTGGGGGTTCCAATATATATCTTTCCTTCTCTATTTTTCCCGCCAAAAATCCCTTCTAGAAGGTTGTCAGAGTTTGTTAGAGTTCTGTTAAAGCACGTGGGTCAGTTAGGGTTTCCTAGGGCATCTTCTAGAATGTCACGCCGGTCACCAAAGTGCCTCAGTTTGCATGCAATAGGTCACCAAGTCTTAGCATGTGCATGGCATGGTTTCTAAGAAGTTCAACACACGATTTCGACAGGTTGAAGAAGCTTCCGACAGGTTGAAAGTAAGCTTGTAGTTCCTTTCGATAGGTTCCCTGGTCTCTTCGATAGGTTCCGATAGGTTGGGTTTAGATGCTTTAGCTTCACTGCACTTGATCTGGGGCTTTCGACAGGTTGGAAGAGTGATTCGATAGGTTGAATATTTATATTCTATCACTTCGATCGGATGATCTTTGCTCCTATCGAAAAGTTCAGATCATTCTGCGATAGGTGCTGTCTTAGCATTTCTATTTCGATAGGTTAAGTGAACCATTCGATAGGTTCAATGAACCTTCCGATAGGTCTCCTCTTTCCCTCAGCTAGCTTTCGATAGGTTGACTTCTCTTTCTCTTTCAACTGCTCGATAGGGTCTTGGATCCTGTCAAACTCTTCACTTCTGCACGAATTCTTCCTTTTGCTGCTTTCTGATCCTGTCGAACCCTTCAGGTGACTAATCGATAGGACGTTATCAACCTATTCTCGCTGCCTTCACCTTATTCTGTTGCTGGGTCTGCATGGTGCAGAGAGTTGACTTCTTTGTGGACAAAATGCACTCAACAAAGGCTTATTAGTGTGCTTACAGGTCAATGAAAGGTCAGGTTAAAGGGTGCAAAGTGGCATTTTTCACCACTTAACATTGTCCCGGCTTACGCTGATCCCGACTCATCCCCGCCACATTCTCCAACCCACTCCCATTCGGGAGAAGTTTTTTCCACCATCCCCCTCACCTAACCCCCTTTTACCGTTATCGGCCCGTTTGGCGCCCCCATATTCCCAACCATTACCCCCCAAAATATCCAAAATCCAACCCCCCATTCTCCATCTTTTGCCCAAGCCATGCCAAGTCCAACTCATCTCCCATCCACATCCATACAAAACCCAAACCCATTTTCCCAATCAACATCCATGCCCCAATTCCCATCATCCCCCTATAGACCCGATCCACCCACATTCACATACACCACTTCCACCCTATCCAACCCCCCGCAAAATCCCTCATCCATTCGGGTCATGCCCATTTTTACCGGGGCCATGCCCAACTTTCCTCATCCCTCCTCATCATGCCCCCCATCATCCCAAAACACACCCAATACATCCCCTCATCCACTCCATACCCCCCCACCTACCGTGGCCATGCCCGATTATACCGGGGCCATGCCCAATTTTTCCACTACCTCCATCCCGTCTATACCCCATCACCCCTTAAATCCCTCATCTCCATCCAACTCTTCCTCCATGACCATGATGGAGGAGATGTTCCAAGCCCATTCCATGTAGAAGGCTTCTCAAAACACCTCCTCTCCTCCACACCCCATGAACCCATCGCATACCCTAGCCAATCTCCATGCCTCACTCCCCCATGACCCCCATCAACCCCCCATAATCTACACCACTCAAACCCCCATTACCCACTTACCCCAAGGCCCATTAGCCCAAAGCCCCTTTTCTTACATATCCCTGGGGCCCATGGCCCAATACCCCACCACCCAAACCTACCCAGGGCCCATGGCCCAGACCCACCAAGGGCCCATGGCTCAGACCCATCAAGGCCCACTCAGCCAGACATATCAAGGGCCCATGGCCCAGACCAATCAAGGCCCATTGGGCCAGACCCACCAGGGGCCCATGGCCCAGACCCATCAAGGCCCACTAGGCTAAACCCATCAAGGACCCATGACCCAGACCCATCAAGGCCCATTGGGCTAGACCCACCTAGGGCCCATGCCCCAGACCCACCAATGGCCCATGGTCAAGACCCATCAAGGCCCATTGGGCTAGACCCATCAAGGGCCCTTGGCCCAAACCTACCCAGGCCCATTGGCCCAGACCCATCAAGGGTCCGTGGCCCAAACCTACCAAGGGTCCATGGCCCAAACCTATCAGTGGCCCATGACCCAAAATGACCAAGGGTTCATGGCCTAAACCCGAACCCCACACTCACACCTTCCACAATACCCCCAACACTTAACCCAACCTTCACAGCTGGGTCAAACCCATGTCATCCCCCAAACCCAATTTTCCCATGGCCCTACACACCAAGGCCATCTCCAAACCTTCCCCCATAGCCAATGGCCCCACCTCAAAGCCAAATTCCCATCACCCAACAAGCCTTTCCTCACCCCCAATGGGCTCACCCAACCCGCACTCATGTCATTCCCATCCAACCCATGCAACAACAACAGGAGAATCTTGCCCTCACTGCACACTATGTCGACTAGCAATATGAAGAGGATGAGATTAGAAATAGCGGGGCCTATGCTGGGTCTTTGACCAGCCTTAACCCCCCTCCCATAATTTCCCATCCCCTGGTGGCCCAGAGTGAAGTCCAACTGACGGCCGAGAAAGCGACCCCTGTATCGAAAGAGTAAGAGCAGCTAAAAGAACAGTTGGAGAAAATACAAAAGCAGCTGATGAAAATGGGTCGTGCTGAAATCCACGCCACGGACTTCACAGACTTATGCTTGTTCACTGAGGTCCCCCTGCCCCCCAAATTTAAAATGCCAGCCTTCGACAAATATAATGGCACTGGCAATCCTATTGCGCACCTAAAGTTCTACTGTGGGGACATGTGCCAATACGGGGAGGACGAAAGATTACTAATAAAAGTCTTTCAAAAGAGTCTGATCGGGCCAACTTTAAGATGGTTCACATCTTTAGAACCGTCTATGATGAAAATGTGGAGGGACTTGACGAATCTCTTTCAAGAACAGTATGTCTACAATATAGACATCGAGCCGCATAAGTCCGACTTGGCCCGTTTAAAGCAGATGCAGAACGAGACCTTCAGCGACTACTTGGGGCGATGGAGAGCATTGGCAGCTCAGGTCAAGAACATAATACCTGATGATGAACAGATAGAGATGATTTCAAAGAATACTCTGCCAGTGATTTCAGACTTTTTGGTATATTAGCAGCAGACAAGCTTTGTTAATCTGATGAGAAATGCTAACCGATGCGAGGATGCCATCAGGGAGGGGCGTCTGAATAAGAATGTACCGAGTGGACCCAGTGGGGTTAGAAGATTTTCAGAGCAAAGGAACGAGAAGAGAACATGGGGTGATATCCAGAACATAGTCAATACCCGGCCCAATAAAAATACAATCCCGTTTCAATTCAGGCTGCCCCAATAGCACCCGTTAGGCCTAAGCAGATGCAGAGAATGGGGAATGGGCAAGGAATGCAAATGACTCCGAAACAGAGGAGAGCCCGCTACGACAGAATCTTCACACCTCTGGGGCAATCATTGAGTGTACTTTTGCCCCTATTAGTAGAGAAGGGATTAGTAGCTATCCGCCAACCACAACCTCCTCCTCACCCGATCCCAAGGAACTATGACCCAAATACCCACTACAATTTTCATCAGGGTCCGGGTCACCCTACTGATCACTGCTTCCCATTGAAGCACGCCATCCAGGATTTGATTGATGCTGGGAAAATCATTCCCCCTGCACCTTCCCAACATGCTAATATTCACCAAGTGCCACTACCCCCACATCCCACCGGAGGAGCAAGTCCCAGACCCACCGTCGGAATGATAGAAGATGAGGAGTTTAAATTTGACCCATCCGATTATATCAGTGATCAGGAGAATTATGTGGCACCATGGCCGAGGAATGATAAAGAAAGGAATGTTGGGGTAATTGAACCCCTAAATTTGTCAGAATATTTTCCCAATCCAACCCGCCAATTTGAACCCTTGGATCTTCGGGCATACTTTTCGTCCACCACACCAGTCAATTATGTAAATATCAATGCATACCAACCATACACCACAACCCCCATCAATTATACTACCGCCCCATTATCACCACTTGATTATCAACTGCGCTGCTTCATTTCAACTACCACCATACACCACAACCCCCATCGATTACCCCTTAAGCCACCAAGCCCCCAATCCAACACCTGCACCCATCAGTTATCAATGGCCCGCGCCTACCCCATCACTCCCAGTTCACCCACCGACAAACTCCACTACCCCGGTCAATTACCTAACGGCCCATTAGACCCCCATTTGCCGCCAGCACCCACCAGCTATCAATGGCCTACTTTTACCTCCTTCCCTCTAATGCCACCACCCTCAAGCTTCACCACCCCCATTTGGCCCAATTGTTCCACCCAACCCGGTGCCACCGAGGTGAATCAAGTATTGCCCACACCTCCTGAGCCGACAGTACAAGTGCCTCAAGTACCGGCAGCCATACCTTTCCAGCTCTCGGGACCCACATATGATCCTCATCAGGTCCCGCTAAGCTATGAACAAACAGATGTCAATGCCGGTAGCAGCAGTAGAGAAGGGGCAGTAGATTTTGTTACCAGGTTAGGGAGGATATCAAAGCAGCCAGAAGCACCAGTAGCAGCACAGGCCCAACTCGAAGGAAAAAAAGACAGCGCAGTGAACCCCTTCGAGAAGATGAGTCGAGAACATATACTGGAGACTCAGCTGAGAAGAATACCTGCCCATATCACTGTATGGGATCTGTTGATGACGTCCCCACTCCATTTCCAAGCATTAATGAGGGCGTTAAAAAATGCACATGTATCACTTCAAGTTAGCCCGGATGAAGTCGGGCAGATAATTGGTCAAGTGATGGCTCCAAATGCCATTTCGTTTTCTGATGCCGATTTACCTAAGGAAGGAGGTAGTCACTCAAAATCGTTGAATATAACCGTTGAGTCTGGAAATATGATTATCCCCTTAGTTCTAATCGATAAAGGGTCTACATTGAATATATGTCCATTAAGAACTGCCACCAAGATTGGGGTAGATCCGTGCATGCTGAGACCCACAAGAACCAGTGCCCGAGGTTTTGATAACACACGAAGAGAGATAATGGGAGAAGTTAACCTTGAGTTGTTAATTGGGCCAATGACCATCTCCATACTATTTCAGGTAATGGACATCAAATCCTCATTTAATCTGCTGTTAGGGAGCCCGTGGCTATATGAAGTCGGAGCCATACCTTCCACATTGCACCTGAAACTCAAATTTGTATCTGGGCATAAGATTATCACAATCATCGGAGAGGGGCACAGTGAGAAAGAAAAAGCCGCCAATAGCATTAAAAAACCCAATATGTTGGATATACCACACACCGCTGAGGATGTTGACCTCCACAGTTTCGAGTACGAGGTGTCGGCAATACTCCGGAGCCCATCGAGGGCATCATTCCAAAAACCGGAGGTGGCATGGTAGCAGCAGTAGCCATGCTCCAAAAGTGGGGCTATAAAAAAGGAAGGGGTCTAAGACCCAGATTATAAGGAAGAAAAGCGCCAGTTGTCGCCAAGCGGCAGAAGATCCGATTAGGGTTAGGATACAAGCCCACAGAAGATAGGTCCAAGAGGCCAAAGAGAAAGCCAGGGTCGCCGCGGTTGCAAGAGCTCGAGGTATCAACATATAAGAGAAACCTCACCCTAGGCCGCACATTAGGGATTCCTTTGTCAGCGCAGGGGTCATAAAGATCGATTGAAATGGGGCAACCCATTTGACCCCACACAAACCCACAGCCCTAATCCATCCCACCGATCCCCAGATCTCCCTCCTAGCTTGGAGACAGATTTGGCCGCATTGTCCCTTTTCGAGGAATGACGGTCGGTACCTGAACAACCCTCCTGTGGTGAATCACCATAAAATCGAGTTATCATTTGAGGACATGATCTCAGACGAAATGGGGATCAATATGATGGAGGCTGACTCCAATGAGCCATATCAGTCAGCACCCTCCACCTCAACAGGTAAAGAAGCGACCCCTCAGGTAAGCAACTGGGCATCTTTGCCCTAAACCTTGGAAGCAAGGAGTGGCCTAACATTCGGCACCCATTTCCCAAAAAAAAATAACCTACAAAAATTCAGAGAAGCCCTTGGCAGACAATACCTTATGTATATAGCAACCTGCCTTGCCAAGGGTCCATCTCCGAAGAAAACAAAAATCTCAAAAACATGGAAAGAACACAAAATCTCAAAAACATGGAAAAAATACAAAATCTCAAAAACATGAAAAAAATATAAAATCTCAAAAACATTGAAAAAATCTAAAGTCCAAAAATATTGTCATTTAAAATTCCAGAAAATATCCCATAAAAGGATGCCTTAATTAAAATGCCCGTCCCACGTGAAATCGACCCCTTCCCTGTAGAAATACAAGAAGAGGTAGGGATCACAAGTCTGGACGAGGATGTCCCCTTCGAGGAGCTCCCCAATGAGCTCCTTGACTGATTTGCTGACTTTGAGTATGACCCTACCCCCATTGTCGAAGAGACCGAAGCCATCAATCTAGGAACTGAGGAGGTTCCCAGGATAACTAAAATCGAAACGTCACTGTCTCCTGAGGAAAGAAAAAGCATGATCAACTTCCTTCGGTCATACCAAGACATTTTTGCCTGGTTATACGAGGACATGCCTGGTCTGGATACTGATTTAGTCGAGCATGAGTTGCCCCTCTACCCTGATATGAAGCCAGCCAAGCAGAAGATGAGACATCTTCGTCCCGAGTGGATGTTGAAAGTCAAAGACGAGGTCATTAAGCAGTATGACGCGGGGTTTCTCATGGTATCCAAGTACCCGTAGTGCCACAGTGGCTAGCCAATATCATGCTCGTGTCGAAGAAAAATGGAAAGGTCCGCATGTGCATCAATTTTTGCAATCTGAACAGAGCAAGCCCAAAGGATGATTTCCCATTACCACACATCGACATCTTGGTCGATAACACAGCTAAGCACAGGATGCTTTCTTTTATGGATGGATTCTTAGGATACAATCAGATCAAAATGGCAGAGGTTGATCATGAGAAGACAACATTCATTCCCCCTGGGGAACCTTTTGCTATCGAGTCATGCCATTCGGGCTGAAGAATGCCGGTGCAACGTACCAGAGAGCTATGACTGCACTATTTCATGACATGATGCACCAAGAGATTGAAGTGTATATTGACGACATGATAGCCAAGTTACTGGAGTGAAGTGACCATATGGTAAACCTTCAGAAGCTGTTTGAAAGGCTGAGGAAGTATCGACTACGACTGAATCCATAGAAGTGCGCATTTGGTGTTATGTCAGGGAAACTTCTAGGGTTCATCGTCAGCAGGAGGGGGTTCGAGGTCGACACAATCAAAGTCAAAGCCAGCACTAAAATTCCACCGTAGTCTACTGAGAAAGAGGTTAGAGGGTTTCTGGGTAGAATACAGTATATCAGTCGATTCATTGCATAGCTAACTCCAATCTGCACGTCGATCTTCAAGTTACTAAGGAAGAATTCGCCCGTTGAATGGAACGACGATTGTCAGGCAGTGTTCGAAAAAATCAAAAGCTACCTCCTTAATCCACCTGTTTTGGTACCACCTGAGCCAGGGAGATCACTCTTGATGTATCTCTCCACGACGGAAGTTTCGATGGGATGTGTCTTGGGGCAGCACGATGAAACGGGAAGAAGAGAGCAGGCCATTTACTATATGAGCAAGAAGTTTACTGATTATGAAGCGCGCTACTCTCATCTGGAGAAAGCATGCCTGGCTCTTGTATGGGCTACTCAAAGGCTCCGCCACTACTTGCTATCTCATGCGATTCTGCTCTTGGCCTGAATGGACCCATTGAAATACCTATTTGAAAAGCCAGCTCTCACTGGACGAACCGCACGATGGCAACTTTTATTATCTGATTTTGACATCACGTACGTCACTCAGAAGTCGATCAAGGGGCAGGCGCTTGCTGATCATCTTACCAACAATCCTTTACCTGATTATGAGTCTTTGAGAACTGAATTCCCCGATGAGGACATCCTGTTCATGACAGAAGACGATACAGAAGAAGCAGAGGAATCATGGGTAATGCACTTTGATGGGGCAGCAAATGTCGAGGGCCAAGGAGTTGGCCCCATCCTGATTTCACCGAAAGGATCCCATGTATCGGTCTCTATCAAGCTTAACTTCCCTTGCACTAATAAAATGGCTAAGTACGAAGCTTGCGTTGCTGGTCTGCAGGCGGCTCTCGATCTGAATGTAACTCACCTTCGAGTATTTGGCGATTCATAGTTAATCATATGCCAGACGAATGGTGGCTGGGGGATGAAAGATGAGAAACTGATTCCCTATCATGAACACCTCGAGGATCTGATAGCTTGCTCCTAAGATGTGACTTTCTCATAAGTCCCCTGGATAAGGAATCATTTTGCCGACGCATTAGCAACTTTGGCGTCAATGATTGAAATTCCCTATGGTGTTAAGATGAAGCTGATCATGATCGAGCAAAGGAATGAGCCGGCCTTCTGCCTCTAGATTAAGGAACCTACAAAGCCTGATGATGAGCCACCTTGGTTCTCAGATATCAAGAATTTTCTCGAGACCGAAACTTTCCTAGAGGGTACATCCAAGACAAACCGACGAACCATTCAACATTTAGCGGCAGGTTACGCCATTTGTGGGGAATGCCTCTATAAGCGATCATACAAAAACATCTTACTTAGGTGCCTCACTGAAAGTGAAGCGGTCAATATTATGAAAGAAATCCATGAGGGAGTATGCGGAGCCCACGTCAGCAGTCACATGCTCGCTAAGAAATTCCTACGGCAGGGATACTTTTGGACCACCATAGAATCGGATTGTTGCAAACATGTTCAAAAATGCTACAAGTGTTAAGAACACTCCAGTCTGATACACGCTCTTGCCATTGATCTTCACTGCATGACCACTCCTTAGCCATTTGCTACCTGGGCCTTGACGTTGTCGGAATGATTAATCCAAAAGCATCAAACGGACATCGGTTAACCCTCATCGCCATTGAATACTTCACCAAGTGGGTAGAAGCAGTGTCATATGCCATCATCACGGCCAGTCACGTTGAGAAGTTTCTTAAGAATAATATTGTGTGCCGATTTGGAGTACCCAAAGATATCATCACGAACAATGGCACAAACTTTGCGAATAAGCGCATCCGAGACCTCTGCGAGCAATACAAGATCAAGCACCATCGCTCGTCCCCTTATCGGCCTCAAACTAATGGAGCTGTGGAAGCCGCGAACAAGTCAGTCTTCCGCATCCTTGAGAAAATTGTCGTCACTTATCGAGATTGGAGCAAAATGCTGCCATTTGCTTTGTGGGCCTACCAAACGTCGATCCGTACCGCTACAGGGGTAACACCATTCTCCCTTGTATATGGAGCCAAGGTCGTCCTCCCGGTAGAGGTTGAAGTACCCTCGCTCCGAATCCTCATAGAATCAGGCTTACCCGAAGTAGAAAGAGAGAGATCTCGCTTTGAGCAATTAAACTTATTGGACGAGAAGAGGCTCCTAGCCTTGTGTCACACTCAAGTTTACCAGGGGAGAATCGCACGCGCTTATAATAAACGTGTCAGCGGTCGAGATTTAAAGGTAGGAGACACTGTGCTGAAGAAGATCTTCCCATCCCTCTATTTCAATCTGAGAGGAAAGTTCAAGCCAAACTGGGAAGGACCTTACGTCATCCAAGAAGTGCTGCCAGGATACGCCATCCGCCTCGCCACCATGGACAGAGATCATCTTCTTGAGCCCATCAACGCTGGGTACGTCTGACGGTTCTACTCTTAGTCCATCACGACAAGGTAAGTGTTGATGAAACAGATACGTGACTGCTTAAGAACCACCCAAAAGAGGCCATCATTCCAAGCATAGTAGCTAAAAAAAAGCATCCTTAAAAATGATGATATCCTTTGCTACCCCATTTGAGCCTGAGCCTTTCTTTCAATAAACCCCTTCCCTAAAAAAAAAATGTGTGTGTACATATACAAAAAAGAGAGAAAAGATGAAGTAGAGTTACTATCAAAATCTAAAATAAATTGAAAAAGAAAACCTTAAAAAGAGATTGCCTGAAATGAAGCAAAAAGAATAAAAAAAAAGAAGAATCATGGGGCATGTACAGTAAGATCCCCAAGGAAGAAAGTATGTTGAGAAAACTGAAATCGTATCAAAGAAACACTTTTTTAGCCCAACATACCTTCAAATCCTAACCTGACCCATGGACAAGCTACACCTTGAAGAAAGCCCTCTTTTTAGGTTCACAAGCAGTCAGCATCTGTTAAAGTCAACACAAGCCGAATTGTGAGACGACACCTGAACCCCATCTAGCCGGCTATGACAGAATCGAGGTCTATGTCGTGGCTGTTGAAAAAAGAAAAGAGAATAAAATAAAATAAAAATACAAGCTCAAAGCAAGAAGGACGTGGTGAAAACCCGAAAGGGCATTACGGGTTAAAACAGCGAGCTTGTGCGGACCAGGTGAAAACTCGAAAGGGCTCTTGGGGTAAGAGAGCTAAACCCATGGACGTGGTGAAAACCCGAAAGGGCACCACGGGTAAAAAAAGGGAGATAAATAAAGAGAAAAAATTGAAAAAGAAAGGTTTGGACTGATTGAGAAGATTGATGTTTGAGGAACCCTTTTGTTACTCTTCCTGTACCCTCTTGTCTGACTGGGCCGCTCATGCTAGTTCTAATCGGGTCCCGACCAGAATTGTCTTTATAAAACCTGCACCGTCAAATGTATGACCCGAGGCAAGGAGAAAGGTTTAACTCAATCCAAAGGGATCAATGTTCCAGTCTTGGTAATATCTGGAAACTCACTTAGGTCCGACTGCATAAAAGGGTTCGACCATGCTCAATGGTGGACCCAGGGTTTCCCAAAGTTTCACCCAATGATTAAGGCACTAAAAAAAATAAAACCAAAAATAGATCTGTATAGATGTATATAATAAACTACCTTTTGCACCACTTACACCACGTCCCAAAAAGAGAGTCGGTGTGATGACTAACGTGTTTTCCTTTCTACAAGTATAAAACAAAAACAAATAAAATATGTATACCAAAAAAATGTGTGTGTATCTGTAAAAGGGGTTCTTACGCCCCTTTTTCGTATATCTGATCTGTGTAAAAAGTTCTGTGTGCAGGAAGAAGTTAGCGACCCAGCTTGCGCTTCAAAGCACTAATCTCAGCATGAAGGTCATCTTCCCGGACATTCCGTTTAGTCAGCCAACGACCATGCAAGCTCTTGAACCTCTTCCGAGAAGAATCAGCAGCTCCAAAAGCGACGCTCAGTGATCCCTGAAAAACGGAGGACCTCACTCTCTATTGTTTCTGCTCTAACCTTTTCATGTGCCAAAAGTTTGTGCAGGATCCTCTTCTCATGCACCAGTAACTCGAAGAGGGCTCGGAGTGCCGTCTCTTACTTTGACTAGGGGCCTCCAATGTCAAAAATCTCTGATAAATCTAGACCATCGGCAGCAGGCCGCCTAATCAACAGCCAGGCCTCGTACTCAGGAGAAGTCCTAACCAAGTCTCCCTGCTCAATATCACACATTAGCGTCGACTAACGCGTCTCCCAAAGAGCAGCAATCCGATCTATGTCCCCAGAGGACCCCCTAGAAAATATCAAATCACATAAAGGGGGTCTGACCTCACAAGGCATCTACTGAGGGCAGCCGAACTGATGCAACACTCGAAATGGGAAGTAAAAGGTGTTGCCTGTCAATCCTAGGAGGGTGATGCCCTCGTGATCTCTACTACGAATTATCGGGAAGGTCTGATCCAGCCAAGGGAACCTCCATGTCAGCTCGGCATCCATCAACCAAAGTTTTAGAGCTAACATATCGCCCTGGGGGAGCAGGTGGCATCGACTCAGAAAGCATTGGACCACCTCGCCTTAGGCAATATAAAAGCGGGGCACGGTGTCATGGGGTCGCACTTTCACTAGGTCAGCCTACCCCTCATACCAACTGTCACGGGGCATCCTTCGACGTGATTTTAACCTGCGCGGTGCTTCGCTACCGCGTGCAACAAAGCCAACCCATCTACACATCAGCTCTGATACCACCCGCCTAGAGGACGGGAACTCGACCAACATGGTTACCTTTATTTCATGGCCTACCATCCAACTTATCGTGCCCCTTATGACACGCTCGAATGCACTACTGTGCTAAACTTGGCCTGCTCAAGCTTCACCCTGTGCACTGTACTAGTACCTCGCTTCGCAACAGTCTTGGCATACAGCTCCCCGTGCCATCACGTCATGCTCACATACCGAACCAAGCCCACAGCCTTGTGCCTCGCGCTCGCGTGCCCAACTGAGTCCCACGCAGCTTGCCTTCGTGTGCATTCCGAATCACTAGCATACGTTGTCGTGCTCAACTGAGTCCCACGCAGCGCTCTGGTGTTCTCACGAGGTTGCCCAGCCGTATGCACCGCGATGCGTAGTCCGGGGCCATACTTCAACCTCCCTTGGGTACCACACGGCATTGTTGCGTCGACGTCCTAGGCCCACCCTTTCAGGCCTAGGAGACACTTACGCCTCCTCTGGCAACGCAAGGCCCAGTGTGGGTGGAAGGAAACTCTCCATCTCCTCTCCCACATAGAAGGGTAAAACAGTCATTCAGCCAGAATGGCGGGAAGACCTCAAACCCCTTGGCTTGACATACCGCAATGCCTCCTGCGTTGCTAGCCCACCTTGGCTATGTCGCGACCGCGTCGCTCCCGCGTCTTCCCCCACCATGTGACCGTGTCACGACCTCGCAGCGCGATCACGTCACAAGGCCCTCTTGGCCCCCATGTCGCGTGCCCTCTTGTCACCACATGTCGTGCCGCACGCACCATGCTGCAAGCTCGAGTATTGGCCCCGTCACATCCTTCACCACTCCATAAATGTCAATGTCCTCATTGATGCATTATCGTAGTGAACTGACCCTGCCAACTCCTCCCAGCTTGTTCGCATCTCATTTCTAGTTCTTTAGGTCCACACCTTCCCACTAGCTCCCCACTGTCACCCCGGCGGGGTAAACTTGGTTCTGCTGTCCCAAGGCCCTCACCTGTTAACTAGCTCAGGGATGTCATGTGTCCTCTTGACACCACACCGTGTGTCGCTGCTGACACCAATTGTTCATGGATGTCGCGTGCCCTCTTGACACCACATCGTGTGCCTCCGCACCAATTGTTCAATAGCATCATCGCTTATGGATCGAACTTGGCTCTGATACCAAAATGTCACGGGGTCGCACTTTCGTAACCTTAGTCCCGTGCGGTACCTAACGCATGCTTCCTAGGTCAGCCTACTCCTGATACCAACTATCGCGGGGAGTCCTTCGACGGGCTTTTAACCCGTGTGGTGCTTCGCTACCGCGTGCAACGAAGCCAACCCATCTACACATCAGCTCTGATACCACCCGCCTAGAGGATGGGAACTTGCCCAACATGGTTACCTCTATTTCACGGCCTACCATCCAACTTATCATGCCCCTTACGATACGCTCGAATGCACCACTGTGCTAAACTTGGCCTGCTCAAGCTTCACCCTGTGCACTGCACTGGTACCTCGCTTTGCAACAGTCTTGGCATGCAGCTCCCCGTGCCATCACGTCATGCTCACATACCGAACCAAGCCCACAGCCTTGTGCCTCGCGCTCGCGTGCCTAACTGAGTCTCACACAGCTTGCCTTTGTGTGTGCTCCGAATTACTAGCACACGCTCATCCTTAGCCCACATGTTGCCGTGCTTAATTGAGTCCCACACAGCGCTCTAGTGTTCTCACGAGGTTGCCCAGCCGTATGCACCGCGACGCATAGTCCGGGGCCATACTTCAACCTCCCTTGGGTGCCACACGACATCGCTGCGTCGACATCCTAGGCCCACCCTTTCAGGCCTAGGAGACACTTGCGCCCCCTCTGGCAATGCAAGGCCCCGTGTGGGTGGAGGGCAACTCTCCAGCTCCTCTCCCACAGAGAAGGGTAAAATAGTCATTCAGCCAGAATAGCGGGAGGACTTCAAACCCCTTGGTTAGACATACCGCAATGCCTCTTGCGTCGCTAGCCCACCTTTGTTATGTCGCGCTCCCGCGTCTTCCCCCTCCATGCGACCGTGTCGCGACCCCGCAGCGCGACCACGTCACAAGGCCCTCTTGGCCCCCATGTCGCGTGCCCTCCTGGCACCACATGTCATGCCCCACGCACCATGCTGCAAGCTCGAGTATTGGCCCCATCACATCGGGCCCCAAAACAGCAAAATATTCACCCAACCAGACCTAAAGCAACAAGGGGCATCCTCGGAGATCCTCCACCTTACCCAAAGCAAAGGAATCAAGGCATCGGTACAACTCGGCAAGCACTAAAAGCATCATGGACCGGCTCGCCTCTAGCTCCGCCAAAATATCACAAACTGCCAATGAGAAGCTCTCTTCCCCGGTGAAGAAAAGAATTTCAGAGATGAGACCGAGTCCTAGAGCTTTCATGTTAAAAACATTCCTAACCGGCAATTTCCGAAGGCTTTCGTCACCAAAAAGTTCTTTGAGGAATTTTAGCGAACCCCTTGTGGGCCCCCCAATGAGGCTTTTCTCATACTCAGATTTCTTCAAACCGAGAGTAAGGTGAACGGATTTGGAATAGCCCGACTGAGGCGTGACTCTTGCAAGGCCCCTGTGAAGCTTCAGGCCAGACAGCTTAGATAGCTCCTCAAGGGTTGGGGTTAGCTCCCGCTTCCCAAAATGAAATATGTGGAGGTTCACATCCCAAAATGAAGCGGCGGCATGAAGAGGTTCCCACCGAAGGGGAACCTCTAGGAAGGAAGGAAGGCGAGATAGCCCAAGGCGCTCCAAGATGGCTAGCTCACTCTCATTCAAACTCCCAAACAAGGCCATTAAAAATTTGAGCCCTAAACCCAACAAGGGGGTAAATTGGCTCCGGGCCCTCCTCGTAAGGGAGGGCTAGAAAGCGGGTCTATGAACGTACAAAGATATTTTGGGGAGAAAAATATCGATGTATGGTGATGGACCCTCATTGAAAAAGCAAGGGCAAAAAGAACCAGTCAAAGAGACCAAATCAAAACAAAAAGAGCTAACTTTTGGATTGACCCGGGTATATAAGGACCCACTGCTCCCCAGGTTAGACCTGGCACAACTAATAGTTGCGCCAGTGCATTTCGGCCCCCTGTCTTGCTTGGCGCAATTATTAGTTGCGCCAGCACAAATTGGCCCCTTTTCTTGCCTGGCGTAACTATTAGTTGCGCCAGCACAAATCAGCCAAGAATTAAACTTGGCACAACTAATAGTTGCGCCACGCTCCGAGCTCCCCCTCTTCAGCCCTTTCGAGACCTAACTGGGGGGCTTACACCCTTTTTTGTTTATTTCACACACCCTGTTCATTTAACAACTATATATTTGTTCTGTTTATTTATATGCAGGACCGATCCTGCATCAAGGCATGCAACCCAAGGGGTTACTTTCCAAAAACATTTTGGGCCAACACATCCTGCAGAGAAACGGATCTAATACCAAGAAATTGGGGCATAAAATAAGAGCAGAACTATCCTCCAAAAAATGATAAAAATAAAAATTTGTTTCCAAAGTACCACATCGACCATTCCCCAAATAGTTTAAAACAGATCCAAATCAAATTCCAAAAAGTACTAAGTTTTCTAAAAAGAAACTAAAAGCCTATTCTTGGTTGGCGCCCTTTGACTTCTTGCGACAACGAGAAGAACTCTGAAAAGTTCGCATGTCCCCCACCCTAGACCACGCCTGCGAGATCCTACTGAGCAAGAAACGCGATTCCTTAGCATGAGCATGCTGCAAAGCACAAACCAAAGTCAGGAGTCAGAATCAATTAAAGGGCAAATGATGATAAAGTGAATAAAGAGGAATAGAACAGCAAGGCACTCACCGTCTCAACCTCCCTAAGCTCTGCCAGGTGACGATGGTATGCCGCATACTCCATGGCCGAGTTGAAGTCCTAGATTCAGAACAATGCAATATCAAAGGTCAGGACAATCTTGGAAGCGTGTGCAGAAAGAAACTGAAATGAAAGGAGATTGGGCCATCAAAGGACTTACCCCTGGGACCACCTCAGGAGGGGGAACGTGAGCCGCCTCAGCAGAGAGTCATGCCTGTCGATCTACATCAGCGCAGAGGCTAGAAAGGAACCTATCATCAAGGCGCCGGAAGGTCCCATAGACTATCGATGGATCACCAATAGGGATACCAGTGTGAGAAGTCCCCGACGGACCAGCACCCGACGAGCCCTCACCCGAGGGACCTGCACCAGAGGGACCAGCACCAGAGGGATCTACCCCCGACATATCAGCCACACTGGGTTCGCCTTCACCATCTGAATCATCCCCTGGGGCGAGCTATGAACAAGATAAAGATCCACTTAAAGGGGGGGCAAAAGCCAAATAAAAGCAGAAAAGGAACTAATCCAAGCCAAGACAAACTACTTGACCAAGCGAGCCGCCAAATGCTAGAAAATTGGCGCTGGGAACAAAGCGCGGCAGGATGAACCGATGGGGCAAGCACTCTTACCAAAGGTGATAGTCCCCGGGCACGTGAAGGGCATGGATAGGAAGCCCATTATTGAAGAAGGCTGCTGTGAGCTCCTCGATACTGCCAACAGGATACCAGACATCCGTCGGAGGGTCCACGGGTATGACATAATAGCCCTAAAACTGGTGCACCACTCGCTCTCCCAAGTAATAAAATTTGGCCCACGCTCCGTAGAAGAACACGACGTGGCAGCTATGGAATAAGCGAGAGGCACCTACGGCTGCTCGATCCCAGAAGGGGGATGCAAGATACGGATCAGGGAGGATCTGCTCAAGTCAAAAAAAGAGAGAAACCAAGCAAGCAACACCTTAGTCAAAGGAAAATTCCAAGCTAAAAATAAACAAAGGTTGAAAAGAAAAAAAAAAGGAGAGTTGTTACCTGCTCGGGGACCATCAAATCCAGTTGGGACCTTAAGCCCATTTCCAGGTGCTTTAGGCCCACGTCAAAGCGTCGGGCCTGATGCCAGTTGCTGAGCAGAGGATAGGTGAGCGCCTCCGAGAAAAGGAATGGGCGCCCAGGGTGGAAGTGGTGGTATCCCCATACCTAAGAAAAAAAAAAAGAGGAGAGAGACAGCACGTAAGAGCAGGTCAATAGCACATAAAGATCATGCAAATTTTTTAACAAAGGCAAAGGGATGCGAAATTACCTCCAGTGTGGCCGAAAAACCCACAACAGACTTTGAATCCTAGGTCGCAACCCAAGACAAATTGTACATCAACCATGCATACCCTGCCCCTCCCCAGTCGTGATTGGGGATGTCACCCCAATTGTCCATCACGCTCAATAGGGCCAAGCTGACTCGGCCCCTACTGGCATTTGTGAAAAGGGTCTTGCCCAGCAGGAGTAGGAGCGTGATGCGAGCTAAGACGATCGCCAGCTCCGGTGCGATGTAGAGAACCCTATCTGGCTGACCCAAGTCCACCAACTCATCAGCAGAAAAGAGGGAGGTCAGCAAAGACATCTTGACCTCTGTGCCATGGGTCTGCCCGTGAGGAAGATAGGCCCCGATCAGTCAAATAATGTCCTCTCGACTCGGTACCGTGAGATCGGATATTGGTATCCCCCCAATCCTGATACCGGTAATCATGGCCCAATCGATGGGCGTCAACGTCATCTCGGCGTACGACATATGGAATGTCATGGTCTTAGGGTGAAACTTTTCAATCAGGGCCTTCAAATAGGCAGCGTCGGCCCTCATGGCGGGACAAGACAGGAACTCCCCAAAGCCCACCTGCTCCAACAGAACCATCACTACGGGGGAACGTAGAGGTAGAACTCGTGAAAGTCGAGCCACCCCCCGCGGAAGACAATATTGGGCAGGTCCTGCACCCAAAGAACATGCTCATCAGATCCAAGAAAGAAAAAAAAGAGTGTGCATAACGAAAATAAATTGAACCTTTCGTTTACCTTGCCCGCTATCCCAAAGTTTGAAATGTGAGTGTGCTGCTGGTGAAGGAGGCCGACCTGGGCGACCTCACCCTACATCTCGAGCCATGGGCCCGCTCTCCGTTCCACCCAGACAAACTCCTCCCCCCGCGGGCCACGAACGATCTCGGGTTCCTCCTCGGGGCCCTCCTCGGGAATGTGCTCATCACTGCCTGACATACTGGGGCAACAAGGCAATCACAGCTGGTCAAGTACAGAGATACACGTACAACTTTGTTCTTTCAAAAATAAAAACAAAAAAAACCTTTACTTTGCTTTGTTCTTTCAAAAAAAAAAACAAACAAAAACAAAACAAAAAAAAAAACTTTTTACTTTGTTAAACAAAAAAGGGGAAGAAGAAATAAGAAAAGCCAAAAAAAAAACCCTTATGTTTCAAAACAAAAAAATCCCTTTCTTTTATGCTCCTAAAAAATTCAAAAACCAAAAAAAAGAAGCCTTTCTTTTATAAACAAAACCACAAAAAAAAATCCTTACTATTAGAAAAGAAAAACAACAACCAAAAATAATAAAATTGCCTTAGTTGGTTTTCCCAAACAAATAAATTCTCTTGTTCTCTTAAGTTCAAGAGAAGTCAAAAATCATTTCCTTAATTTTAAAAAACAAAGAGAGACCGAAAATCCCTTCTTCTTTCTAATTTAGTGTTCAAAAAAAAAGAAAAGACCAAAAATCCAATATATGCAAAATAAAAACATATAAAAAAAAAGGAAGAGAAAAAATAACAAAAATAAAGTCCATTCTATATACACAAATAAAAACAAACAAAAAAATATATATATATATACATTAGGCACCAACAAATTTCACAAAATAATAAAAATAGGGCACCATTCATGAAAAATTGCCGGCATATCATCAATAAACAAGCATACAATGAAGATAAACCATTTATTCATCAAAGAATGCAAATTATAACAATATTTACAAGAAAAATCAAGAGAAATCAAAGGAAGTAAGTTTTAATGGTTACTTTTTCAAAGAAGATGGGCCTCTGATCTAGCGTAATTTGGTGCTCGATCCACACAAGTAGGGCAACGGCAATGAGGCACGCAAAGAGGCAATGAGAGGAAACCCTAGGAAGAGGCGGTTTTCGGTTTCAAAGGAAAAGAGGGGGAAGAAAATTTTGAAATAAACCCCCCCAGCCTGAACTCGGGCTGTTTAAAATCCCCAGCCAAGCCTGGCGCAACTAATAGTTGCGCCAGGGAAAATTTTGCCCTCCACTTGCTTGGCGCAACTATTAGTTACACCAGGCTATTTTGGGGCCCCTAGTGGCCTGGCACAACTATTAGTTGCGCCAGGCACTTAGGCCGAGGCTTGGGCCTGGTACGGGCCAGATAGGAGGGTTGGTTCCCCACTTCCTCCTTTATCTGTTTTATCCCCCGACAGATGCACATGCTCTCGGAATGGCATTTCGATCATCCATCGACTTGCTGAAGAAGCCATGCTAAAATAAAGGCAGGCCGAGATCGATGAGCACCTCGGTCCCACACCGAAAATATAAAAAATCTAAAAAACGAGAGAGAATCCCCACAGAGAAGCTGAAAAAAAAAATTCTAAAAAATTCACATAAAATAATAACTTCAAAATTCTAAAAAAATCAATCACATAAAATAGTTTGAAAATCCAAAAAATAGGTAGGAAACAGATCTGTATTCACCATAGAGACGCATAAGCATAAGGCGATAAAATGTCAATATTTTATCTGCAACGCAGTTGTGGCATATTAAAGTCATGAGTCAGAGGTTTGCCTCAGATCTTGGGATCCTACTTTAAGGAAGGAGCAACAGTGTCGGTCCTAGTCAAACAGTCGATGTTTCGATCGAGTCGACTCCACTGCTAAATCTTTGCGATGAGCTCTCTGTTCATATGAACTTAAGAGTCTTAAAGCTTCAAATTCTTCGTTGGAAAAGGTCAATCGTTGGTTGAAAGTCGACTCCACTGCTAAATCTTTGCGATGAGCTCTCTATTCATATGAACTTAAGAGTCTTAAAGCTTCAAATTCTCCATTGAAAAAGGTCAATCGTTGGTTGAAACCAACCTGTTATGAATGAGATTATGTATCAATCAAACTATGTGTAACCATGCATTCAGAAGGGTTCATTTCCCTTTTATTTTCTGCAAGCTTAAAACCTGTATGGGCAGCGGCATCCCTATAAAGTGTACGCCATGCGTCTGGGTATTCGTATGATTGTTGTTTGTCCCTGTAAATTATACCTGGGCGGGTCCGGGTCGGCGCTTTCATCACCTTTGTTGTTGCTTATTGCCCCCGATGGGTGCACGATTATGCATAGTTAATTGATGTTTATGATCATTGTTCGCAGGAACCAGGATTGGATGTCCCTTTTGGTAGACACCCAACAACTGGTTGGATCTGTTTAGTGGTATTTGAAGCTGGATGCTCTGGGTCATGTGGATCTAGGGCACATTTTTGAAAACGGCACGTACTCCCAAAAATCATTATGACATCTATCCACTTTGCTCGGACAGTCATGCTAAATAAACTTCGGGGTCGATGGGTTCGCCCAAAGATCTCGAACCCTGCCTTTCAGCAGGGGCACCCGCGAATAATCTAATGAGGTCATCAAATGCCTTGTAGGATTGGATGCAAACTGTGGAGCCTTGTGTATGTTTGCTTCGCACCTATCTTTGAATGTGGGTTGATCACCCCTCTTACTCTTGAAGTTGTTGCATTTACAATGAATTTTAAAATATCAAACACCTTCAAATCATCTCGAGAAGCATATGTTTTTCTCGACTAACGAGCTTTCGCAACTCAAGGGGTGAACATTTTTCCCAACTATTGGGCTTTCGCAACTCATTCCACATCCGTTATGCCCAGTAATGTCGCTAAGCGCTTGGGAACCGATTAGCTCGAGAAACGGATGATTAGCCTGGCACCCCAGGGCTTTTGTTTTCTCACCGTGTTACTCACTCGATGTTTGAAGTTCATTCTGAATATAGCAGACCTGTTAGTAATGCCTTGGGCCTCTTCGGATGTCTCTTTTCTTTGGCATACGATCACTAGTGATCGGATACCAAAGTGGGGTATTTGTAAACACCCAAATTTGGCCCAAGGCCCGATCGAAACAGATTTCGAGAGGTGCATTTTAGAGCTTTTGATGGCATGTATGGAACCCTTATGAATCACCCCAAACCCTTAGGAATCACCTTAGATCCCTTAGGAACCTATCCTGAACCTTTGGAAACCAGTCCCGACCCTTAGAACCCATTCTAAGCCCTAAACCTAACCTTCCCGGACAATGAATGAGGAGGGGTGCACCAAAACTAGCTACGGCCCTCTACGATGATCAAGTCCCATAGCATTGAGGAGTAGAGGTTGTCAGCTTTCCGACGGTCCAAGAATCGCCCCAATCGAAGGTCTACATTAAAAGATATAGCAAACCGGGCCTGGAGGGCATAAATGTAAATACATGGGGGCCCCTTAAGAACTTGGTGCAACTAATAGTTGCGCCAGCAATAAACTTTGCATGGCGCAACTAATAGTTGCGCCAGGCTAATTCTCCCCCATTTTAAGCCTGGCACAACTAATAGTTGCGCCAGATTCAAAAGGGGGCCCCATCCTCGCGAGCTGACTTTCAGGCACTGTTCATTACTATTTTACTGTACATTTGCCTGGCGCAATTATTAGTTGCGCCAGGCATATGAACAGTAACTATTGGATTTTGCCTCAAAAATTGTGATTGAGGTTTGACTTGTAGACCACCTTGACCTTTGGGGTGTGTTTTACTAGTTTTGTTGCACTCTTTTGAAGCCTATTTGCACCCCTTTAAGTGGCTTAAGGCCTCACCCCATCATCCACTATTGGAGGACCTTCTCACACATTTCAAGGCTCCAAAAACCCTAGGAATCCTTAGATGTGAGATTACCTAATTGCTAAACTCATTTAGCTCCTAAGTAGCCTCCTAATCCACCCATTTCCTATAAATAGAGCCCCCATCCCCTTGGTTTAAGGGTTGGGAATTTTGCTTAAGAGAGAAAGAGCTCCAAGTGAGAAGTTCTTCCTCCCTTTGGTGCACTATTTTCACCTAAAATTCAGAACTCAATAACCCCTTCCCAAGCTTGCTCTTACACCCAAAACCCTTAGCCTAGGTGTGTGTGTTCCCCTAGCCTCTCTTCTCCATCTCCTAGCTAGTAGGCCTTAGTGGTTAGAACCCTTTTTCCCACCATTCAAGCCTCCAAAAGCTCATCAAAAGCAAGCTAAGCAAGACTCCTCTACGGTGCTACAAGGGCCCGGGGGCTCCGGCTCTCCCCTTTCTTCTCTTATCTCTTTCTAACTCCATCCATCCTCCCATTTGTGCCGTTACGCCGCTGACTTTTCGGTAGGAACGGATGGGCACAAATAGGATTCTAATCCCTTTTGGCAAAGAGAAAACTATTTTCTTTTCTTTTAATTCATTTTATTTTTGGCCATTAGTAGAGACCGCGTTAAGCGGGTTGGTCGGGTGCCTAACACCTTCCTGATCGATAACCGAAGCCCCTACCCAAGAGCCTTTGGTGTGGACCGGATTCAGAGTCATATTTTAGCACTTCGGTGCTCATCAAAATGAACTAGGTATCCCGGGTCACCGAAAGCTCCAGGTGGCGACTCTATTTTTTCGTTAGAGAGCGCATCGTCGTGACGGGATCGTCCCAATTCCCACGGTTGAACACATGACAATTTTCTTGGACTTCTATTTCTTTCCTTCTTTCATGGGGCCTTCGAAACTCCCTTTACGGGTGACGTCGATATCCCTAAAACTTTCTACGGCGGGACCTGAATGCCCTTTTTAAGAGTCAAAGGAAAAAATCCTTTGATCTTTAAAGGCACAAATTTCCACGTGGTGACCTGATCTCTCTAAAAGAGTCAATAAGAGGGTGACCTCTTTGACCGGCTAGAGCGTTTTGGGCATCATAAAATGTAGGAATTGTGAGAAATATTAAAATCAATGTGCGGGGAGCTCGAGGAACTGTGACAAAGGCATCGAATTCTGAAAATCTATATATCAGGCTATGCGTACGTAGTATGTACGCATGATCAAATTTTTGGACTTTTTAACTGTGTACGTAGTATGTACACATGAACACATTTTTGGTTTTTTAACTATGCTTACATAGTATGTACGCATGAACAAATTTTTGGATCTTTTAGCTATGCGTACATAGTATGTACACAGAAATTGATATACACAGATTTTCCAGATTGCAGATCCGAGTTGGGCTTTGGCTTGGCTTTTCTGGAAGCAATGCTTTTGGGGATTGTTTTTCTTTGTTTTTATTGGGTCCCTCCTTTCCGCACCTAGGGATACCAGGCTGGTTCAATGCAACAAATGCGCTCTCCAAAGTATTAAGGATTCGTAAAGTTCAGTCACCCACCTGATGCACCTCTGGCGCAAGCGCCTTCTCAGATACTGGATGGGGTCGTTCCTTTCAAGATCATCACCACTAGGGTTGCCGCTCTACTTGGAATCGGGATGGGTGTAACGTAGCCAAATATTCCCGCCCTTTTGCAAAATCTACCCATGAAACAAATTTAATTATTCTCCTTGGTTCAATTTTAAAATTCAATTTTAGGGAAGTTTGCTTAAGTCCAAAAATAGCGCTTTTTGCACCGTTCTCAATCAGGCTATGGGAGTCCCGTGCCACCAAGTGTCCACTGGTGGAATATGTCATGAAGTAAGAAAATAGTGGAGCCAATCTAGCGACTAGGTGGAATTCAAGTAGGTCCGCCAAACGGCTAAGGTGGTAAATGACGAAAATGAAATCTAAGTTATCAAGTAGGTCAACCAAATGGCTTAGGCAGTAAATGACAGAATCGTAGGGATAAGTCAAAAGTGCATCATGTAGGCCTGCCAGACGGCAAAGGCAGTAAATGACAGAATCATAGGTGTAAGTATAAAAATGTTGAATTGTAGGAGTAAGTAAGCAGAAGGAACAAAAAGTTAACCAAATAAGGAAAAACACATGCAAAAGTAGCCAAACTTTCAAGCAGAAGCTCTACACAAAAATCCCTAGCGGAGTCGCCATTTGTGCATCTGTGGGCTCTCGTGAGTCTGTCACGACGATGTGCTCGTAAAGAAATGGCGTCGCCACCCAGAGCTTTTGGTGTTTTGAGATACCCAAAATCAATATTATAAGCACAAAATTGCAAAATATGACTCCGATTCACCGGTCTATGCCGAAGCATCTGGGTAAGGACTTCGGTTATCAATCGGAAAGGTGTTAGGAACCCGATTGACCCACTCGTAAGCGGTCTCTACTATGATTAAGTGTATATAAAAAACATAAAAATGAACGGCACTTCCCCTTTCTCGAAGGCATTTCGATCCTATTTGAGCCCCCCGTAATCACCAAAATTTTGGCAGCGTAATGACTCAAATTCTAGGATAGAGGAAAAGCAAAAAGAAGGTAGAGGAATAGAGGGGAGAGCCGGAGCCCTCGAGCCCTTGTAGCACCATTGGTTGGATCTTCGCGCGAGAACGACACTGATGAGCTTACGAAAGCAAGTGGGTTAGAGCAAGGTCCTAACTTCTTAGGTTTGAGAGTCTCTAAGGCTAGGAATGAGGGTATAATGATGATCTAGGCTAAGGCTTCAAAGCTTTAAGAAGGATGGATTAATGGTGAAAAATGTAATGGTGTAGGGGAGAGGATGGGTTTCAAAACATGGAAGGATTAAGGCTTGAAAGTTGGGAGGGAATTCACTAGAGTTTTCTCTCTTTTTTTGTAAATTTTTCAAGTCCTAAACAAGGGGGGATGGCTCTCTATTTATAGAGGGAGAGGTGATTAGGGGGTGTTTAAGTTCTAATATGGTTAGCACTTAGGTAATCTAGAATCTAAGGTTTTCTAGGTTTTTGAGGGCTTAGAGAAGAGGATTTGGGCTTTAATGGTGGATGATAGGGTGATGGGTTAAATGGCAAAAGGGTAAAACTGAAGGTTATGAGTGGTATAACGGTCCTAAAGAAATACACCTCGATGGCTGGGTTGGTCCATAAGTCAAACCCCAACTTTGAAATCTATCATTTTTCACGAAAATCAAGATTTTAAGTTATGCATACTAGTATGTATGCATAGCTTAGGAACAGTGATTTTTTAGAAAATTGAGAAGTCTGGAGCTTGTTCTAGAGGCCAATTTTGCATAAGAAAGCCAAATTGGCTATGGGTACATAGTATGTACGCATGGCCAATTTCTGCAAAAAATTGCTCATGCGTACATAGTATGTACACATGTGTAATTTCCTGCATTTTTTTTAAATTTTCATTTCGCCATAAGTTTTGATGTACAACTCAGAATCATGTAATTCGTAGCCTATTGGAATGATGGAAACCTCTACTTTCCAATAGCAAGTCTAAAATAAACACAGTCCTGTAAGATACAGGGCCTGCTGTAGCAACTTTTGATAAGTAAGAGTTTATTCCGCAGAGAAATTTTGATCTAGAACCCATAAAGGATTGTGTTAGTAGGCCTCCAGATCAGACTGCAGATCTGGCAATCCTAAAGAAATGGAGTTCGGTGTCACAACTAAAACTAAAACTAAATTTAAATAAAGAGCAGTCCTATACTACAGAAAAGGTTAAAAGAAGGTGATGGTGGTGTGGTAAAATAAATATAAAAAATAATGAGTATGCAACTAAGAATAAGTTAGTGATGTAACTTAGACCTAGAACTGATTATGCAGGAATCTTTCTAAAGGCTACAAGCTCATCAGCAAGGTAAAAGAATCCAAAATAACCCGACAATCTATACTCCTCTTAAGGTTATCATCTGTCCACTTAAATGGTCACAGACTATCCAAGGGAGAATGCTCAACCACTTGAAGGGATTGATCCTAAGGCTATATCCTATCCACTTAATTGGCCACAGACTATCCAAGAGATTTCCTCCAATCAATGGGTTAAATCAGAACAAGAAAATCATTATAAACACTATGTTTGCAAGGCTAATCAGCTCATGCATCCATAGGAGCAATCAATCCTTAAAATTAGGTGGAAGCCACCTCAAATTAAGGGCTAAAAGGGGCTCTAGACTCAGCTGGTCATTGCTACAAAAAGGCCTGCAATGACCCAACTCACAAGTCTGTAATCTCTGCAACCAAATTAGATCTAAAACTTGATGGTGGTATTACAAACAGAGGGAAGTTTGGCTTTGCACAATCTCTCACAAGACTTACCAACTCACGTGCAGAGAAAAAGAATCCATCTCAGATCTGTTATTTAGATTCCTCTTAAGGCTATAATCTATCCACTTAAATGGTCATAAACTATCCAAGGGAGGAGGTTCGATCATAGAAGACTGAGACAAAACAGGGATACTATTATTCCCACCATTTTTGTAAGGCAAATCAGCTCAAACAATAGTGGGAGTATGTTGGAGAATTTTAGCTCCTGATTATTATGAATTAAAAGAAAGAAAATAAAATCGAAGTAAAACAGAGGATGGATTAAGCACATTTAAAATATCCTAGACCTGCAAGATACAAGGTCCTTTGTAGCAAGTTTTAATAAGTAAGAGTTTGTCCCACAGGGAGTAGTGACCTAAACCTAAAAGGTGTATAGTAGACCTCCAAATCTGGCTACAGATATTAGGCAATTCTAAGAAGAAAGAGAGCTTTTCGGGTGTGACTAGATCTAATTTATAAAACTGAAATATAAAACTAAACCTAAAAGATTGAGGAAGATGGATGGTAAAATAAAATATAAAATGGGGAGAAATAGACAGCTAGGGCCTAGTTTTTATTGCAAAATAGATCAAGAGTTGGGGATTTGCAGCGATCCTTCATTTGGCTACAAGCACAAATGCAAGGTATAAGAATCTGATTTAGACCGGTGGTTTGGATTGATCTTAAGGTTATGATCTGCCCACTTAAATGGTCACAGATCATCTAATAGATTTCCTTCATTCCGATGGCTTCAATCAGAACAAGATAATCACTACAAATGTTGTGGATGTAAGGCCATAGGCAAAGGCACCCACAGGCATATCAAACCCAGGGAAATTAGATGGTCATCAAAAGATCTATCAGAAAAGAACTTGGGCTTGTGCCGAGTGCAAAAATTCGATCGAGAATCTAATGGGACCACAAGATCTTTAGATTTAATTAAGCTTTAAAATCAACAATTTATTGCTTTAATAAAAAATAACTTATAATAACATTGTTCCCAGATCTGTAGTCTGTGTATCGAACCACATTTCTTCATGCAAAAATTATAATTACAAACAAGATCTGAGCTGCTACCTAGATCTAATCCAACAGGCTGGATTAGAGAGAGAAGGGGGAAGAAGAAAAAGGGAAAAATAAAAACTAAAACTAAACCTAAATGAGCTAAGGAGAACTCAGGCTATTCCTTTGTTCCTACTTTCCTTGCTAAAGAAAAACAGAAGAACAGTTGGATATGTATAAGTATGCAATGATCTTTTGTGCTTTGAATTGCAGCCAATCAGAAGAGAGAGGCTTGATCCAGGTGAATTGTATTTCAGCCAATCAGAGAGTAGAGAACTCAATTTTGTTATGCACAGTTGAGGTGCCTGCCTTTTGGCCAAGGAAAATTGCATGTGGACTGCTGTCCCATGTGCAGAATTTTGTGTATAGCTGATGTGTCTTTGCAGCTCTTAAAAATGCCCTTGTCGGCCACTGATATTTTCTGCATTCGATAGGTGCTGGCTGAAACTGCAGCAGTTCGACAGGTTCATATTGCTGTATTTCGATAGGATGAAGCTTGCAGTCCAAGGAACCCTTCGACAGGTTGGTGGATTGAGCCATTCGATAGGTTCAAAGCTAATGCATTGAGGAACTGCTTGATAGGTATAAAACTGCAGCATTCTTTAAGCATTTGATAAGTTGAATTGCAACCATTAGATAGGTTGAGCTCTAGCTTCATGAACCAATCGACAGGTTTACTGAAGCATTCAATAGGTTCATGCACTTGGCTGCAGCTCATCAAGTTTACCAACCAATCGATAGGAACACTTCGACATGTTTAGTAGCTGTTGTATTCAAGGCATCTCGATAGGTTGAGGGCTTCTGCTGTGTGTATCCTAGTCGACAGGTTCTCCAGCCAACTGCTTGATAGGATCCCTTCTTATTTCAGAACCTATCGCCAGGTTCTACTTCAGCAGTAGTCTTCACCATTCGACAAGATAAAAACCACTGCTCGATAGGATATAAATCTGAAGCCTCTTTTAAGCATTTGATAGGTTCCTAGCAGCTGAGGAGTTTCATTTGATAGGTGCAATAACTGCAACACTTCGATAGGTTGGCTTTCCATGTGTACTGTTGTTGTTCTATCATATTTAAATTCACACAGCTGAAATGCATAGCTACTCCTCATATATTGTTGCTGCAGTTTGGTACTGCTGAAAGTGTGCAATTTCTCTAATATGCAGCTTCTGTAGTGTGTGTCCAGTGTGCAGCAAGTCCTCCTTTTGGCATTTTTACATAGGAAAACTGCATTATTCTATATTTCATCCCTAACTGCAAAATATACTTAAAAACTGTTATTAACCACTCTAGGTCCTATCAAAAGCAAGGTTTAAAGGTGTAGAAAGTGGTAAAAATCAATGCTTAATACACCCCCAAACCTAACCTTTGATAGTCCTCGAGCAAAGTGATATTTAAAACAACTATCTTACAAAAATAAATGCCACTTTTGTAGGGAACACAGGTGCATTTGGCACATGCACCAAGCCTTTTAAACCCCTAGGTGATCCCTAGTGGAGGAGTAGAGTCTCTTGAGGGTTTTCAGTGAAGGTACCCCCAAACTTCTCTAATAAAATCAGCTAATACTCATGCAACATGCTAAAACAGAGTTTAAGTGAAATAAAATAAATTCCACACCATGTCCATTCAATTTTTTAGAGGATTCTCAGTAGAAAAATCATCAGTTTAAAACCTAAAATTCTGTTGTAATTCCTTCATCATCAATCAGTTCATGTCAAGGCATTGTGCCTGAAAATTAATGCAGAGTTCACCTTTAATTTAAGAATTCTATTTTGATAATGCTCCAATCAATTTTGATTTCAGACCCAAATCTTATCGAGGCTGTTCACTCATAACAAAAGTAGAAGGGTGCATCATTTCTCACACAACTCAAGAACAGTTACAGCCCTCAAATAGGACTGCAAGAATGAGCATAGGCATTACTCTAACTTCTGAAATTTTCTAACTCTTTCACAATAGATTAAACAAATCTTCATCTCCACATGACAGCTCAATCCATTTAAGATAAGTAGGGTCCTTTTTATTGGGTTGTAATGTGGCTTATGGGTGAAATTTGGAAAAGAATAATGGGGTAAAAAGGATTCAAATTGAGAAATCAGTAAAAGTAAGGAGGTGGTCTAGATAACACCTTCTTCATTTCAGCACAATTCCATCTACTTCTTGAGTTTTTACATTTGAAGTGGCCAGTTTCTAATCCTCTTTTCAGTCTTTCAACGAAATAACTTCTCTTTCTCATTCCTTTTCTTTGATTTTCTGTTTTTCCTTTTCTTTTTTGTATGTTTTTCTTTTTGTATTTTCCTCCATTTTTCTTTTTATGGGTTGGAATGCCACAACACCATCAAATGTGCTTTCTTCTTTCTCAACCAACTATCAAACCAGCTCTACCTTCTGAAATCTCAGAGTGAGGGTCAGGCTGTATCAGGTCACTAAGTTTTGGGTTCAAATTTTCTAATTTTTATCAAAGAAAACTGGAAATTTTAAAGCTTAAATGGTGTGTATCAAGGGCAGTTCAAAGGTGGGACATTTGAAGCTCAAACTATCCAAGGAATGGCCTTACTTCATATCTTCAATGTCATGAATGCTGTCAAGCTGTTTTAATTTGGATTTGCCTAACTTCTAGTGATCGAAACTAGATTCAATCAGTCCTTAGAGCAGAAAAATTGCCAAGACACTCTTCAAAGAAAATTTTTCAGGCCCAAATCTCACTGGATTTGGCCTTCCATCAAATTTTCTGGGGGTGTATCCTTACAGTTTTTCTCTCATTTCAGGTTCACTAAACATCAATTTTTGAAAATTCTTCACATTTTCTTCATGAAAAATATTAAAACTACAGCTCATTACAGTTTCAAAAAGTTTTTAATTACCTATTTTTCAAAAATTAGGTGGGAAATCAATTTATTTTCAAAAACTTTTTCAACATAGCTGCACTAGCATTAACTCATTTCATTGGCACACCTGCCATACCCCCAAACCTAAGATGAACATTGCCCTCAATGTTCTACACAATAAGAAACTAGGGGCAGCAGGGTAAAAGAAGAAAGAAAAACTAAGCAGAAAAATTGCAGCTATGTGCAGCAGAAAATAAAAAAAAATAAAACTGAATGTATGAGCAGGAAAAATGAAAAAAATGATATATCAGTGTAGGAAATTACTGATAAAATAGAAAAAACAACAAAACAAAGCTAGAACTGCTACAAAATAAAATCTAAAAAACTGCATATATGGACAGAAAAATAAAAGGACTGCTATGCAAATGAAAGGAAACTATTTCTAATAACATAAAAATAGTAAAAACAAAGTAAAGAACTGAATACAAAGCTACAAAATCATAGTTGTAGATAAAAAGATAGGAAAACAAAGTTGCAAACTAACTATAATCACAGAAAAATGCAAAAAATCAATAAAACTAGGACACAATAACCTAAGAAAGAAAAATCAGCGATCTAAAAATAGAATTTTAAACTAAAATTCCTAAAACAGAAAATCCTAATACCAAATCATAAATCCCCTAAGCCCAAAGAAAACCCAAAAGCCTGAGCCAATCAGCTACTTATGAATCTAAGTGATTTTAAAAATGATAAGCAGGAATAACATACAGTGAAAAGTAAGATTCACAAGATTGACCCTTGCGTTGATGATGTGTATGAATAAAAAAGAATTTATAAATAATGAAGCATGGGAGCACACATTAAAAATAGGATTTATATAGCTGAGATCCATTTCATGGTGAAGAAATCTCGAAGGAAAATAAAATCAGTGGCTCCATTGAATATTCAAAACAACATACGATCCACTGCTCATTATCCTACATGATTCCTCAAAATGAAAAACCATGATCTCAACAGGTCTAAATGGGAAAAATGAATAAAAACAAAGAAAAATAGCCCATCTGAAGATATTTTATGTTTTTATAATTTTCTATTTTTTATTTGTTTTGGATCAGCCCGGGTTCAACAAGACCCCTTATTTACTACTGCTGAAAATTAATAAGAAATTTTAATTTGTATTTTAATTAGAATGACAACAAACACAACAATACTGTTGGTCAAAAGAATTTAAAAATAGAAAATAAATGCAAAGAAGAAGGGGATGCAAACTCAAGCAGATCTGCTCCTGCTGCGATCCATTTGCTCCTCGTTTGGCAGCTGCTCCAAATCTGCAAAAATTCAACAACTGCAGCAGTACCTTATTCAAGCATATTGACAAAAACACAAAGAAAAATGCAAACTGCAACCTCATTTCTACAAAAATGCAAAAGGCTACAGTTGCATTTATTTAAACATCTAGAAGGCATAAAATAAAAACTCGGAAAATTAAGAAATTTTGCTACAGTAAAACAGATTTTTTGTACAAAAATTGCAGCAGACATTTAATCAAACAGGTGGAATGCACTCAAAAATTTTAAAAACTAATCATCAATAAAAACTAAAAAAAATCAAATCTACAAAAAATGAAAAACTCAGATCTACTATCTAGATCAAAATTCCCCGGTAACGGTGCCAAAAACTTGTTGGGGAATTTCAGTGTGCTGATTATTATGAATTGAAAGAAAGAAAATAAAATCAAAGTAAAACAGAGGATGGATTCAGCACATCTAAAATATCTTAGACCTGCAAGATACAGGGTCCTTTGTAGCATGTTTTAATAAGTAAGAGTTTGTCTCACAAGGAGTAGTGATCTAAACCTAGAAGGTGTATAGTAGACCTCCAGATCTGGCTACAGATTTGGCAATTCTAAGAAGAAAGAGAGCTTTTCAGGTGTGACTAGATCTAATTTATAAAACTAAAATATAAAACTAAATCTAAAAGATTGAGGAAGATGGATGGTAAAATAAAATATAAAATGGGAAGAAATAGATAGCTAGGGCCTAGTTTTTATTGCAAAGTAGATCAAGAGTTGGGGATTTGTAGTAATCCTTCATTTGGCTACAAGCACAAATGCATGGTATAAGAATCTGATTTAGACCGGTGGTTTGGATTGATCTTAAGGCTATGATCTATCCACTTAATGGTCACAGATAATCCAATAGATTTCCTCCATTCCGATGGCTTCAATCAGAACAAGATAATCACTAGAGATGTTGTGAATGTAAGGCCACAGGCACATGCACCCACAGGAATACCAAACTCAGGGAAACCAGACGGTCATCAAGAGATCTATCGGAAAAGGGCCTGGGCTTGTGTCGAGTGCAAAAATCCGATCGAGAATCTAATGGGACCACAAGATCTTTAGATTTAATTAAGCTTTAAAATGAAAATTTTATTGCTTTAATAAAAAACAACTTACAATAACATTGTTCCCAGATTTGTAGTCTGTGCGTCGATCCACATTTCTTCATACTGAAATTATAATTACAAACTAGATCTTAGTTGTTACCTAGATCTAATCCAACAGGCTAGATTAGAGAGAGAAGGGGGAAGAAAAAAAAGGGAAAAATAAAACCTAAAACTAAACCTAAATGAGCTAAGGAGAACTCAGGCTATTCTTTTATTCCTACTTTCCTTGCTGAAGAAGAACAACAGAACAGTTGGATATTTATAAGTATGCAGTGATCTTTGTGCTTTGAATTGCAGCCAATCAGAAGAGAGAAGCTTGATCCAGGTGAATTGTATTTCAGCCAATCAAAGAGCAGAGAACTCAATTCTGTTATGTACAGCTGGGGTGTCTACATTTTGGCTAAGGAAAATTGCATGTGGACTGCTGTCCCATGTGCAAAATTTTGTGTACAGCTGGTGTGTCTTTGTAGTTCTCAAAAATGCCCCTGTCGGCTACTGATATTTTCTGCATTCGATAGGTGCTGGCTGAAACTGCAGTTGTTTGACAGGTTCATATTGTTGTATTTCGACAGGATGAAGCTTGCGGTCCAAGGAACCCTTCGACAGGTTGGTGGATTGAGCCATTCGATAGTTTCAAAGCTGATGCATTGAGGGACTACTCGATAGGTATAAAATTGCAGCATTCTTTAAGCATTCGATAAGTTGAATTGCAACCATTTGATAGGTTGAGCTCCAGCTTCATGAACCAATCGACAGGTTTATTGAAGCATTCGATAGGTTCATGCACTTGGCTGCAGCTGATCAAGTTTACCAACCAATCGATAGGTTCAAGCTCCTATTTGAACACTTCAACAGGTTTAGTAGCTGTTGTATTCAAGGCATCTCGATAGGTTGAGGGCTTCTGCTGTGTATCTTAGTCGACAGGTTCTCCATCCAATTGCTCGATAGGATCCCTTCTTATTTTAGAACCTATCGCCAGGTTCTACTTCAGTAGTAGTCTTCACCATTCGACAGGATAAAACCCACTGCTCGATAGGATATAAATCTGAGGCCTCTTTTAAGCATTCGATAGGTTCCTAGTTGTTGAGGAGTTCCATTCGATAGGTGCAATAACTACAGCACTTCGATAGGTTGGCTTTCCATGTGTATTGCTATTGTTCTATCATATTTAAATGCAAACAACTGAAATGCACAGCTAATGCTCATATATTGTTGCCGCAGTTTGGCGCTGCTGAAAGTGTGTAATTTCTCTAATATGCAGCTTCTGTAGTGTGTGGCCAGTGTGCAGCAAGTCCTCCTTTTGGCTTTTTTACATAGGAAAACTGCATTATTCTATATTTCATCCCTAACTACAAAATATACTTAAAAATTGTTATTAACCACTCTAGGTCCTATCAAAAGCCAGGTTTAAAGATGTAGAAAGTGGCAAAAATCAGTGCTTAACAGAGTATCAAACCTATAAAAATCTATGTATTAATCTAATAGAAATCTATGCAAGGAAAATACAGAGATTATAGATCTAATTTTAAGCAATAAAAAATGGCAAATCGTAAAAGAAGCTTACAATGGTGCCTTCGAAGGCAACAGCCTATGCACAAGCTAAAATCAGCTCCTAATGTTCAACACAATGTCTATTACAAAATTAAATCAAACTACAGCTGCTTACAAAGGACTTAGCTAGCAAGTGTTGGGCTAAGGAAGAAGAAAAGAAAAATGGAAAATGACCTAATCCTAACCCTAATCTACCTTAAGCTCTCAGCCGATTTTTAGGTTGCGGAAGAGATGCGTTTCTAAACTAGATTATAGCTTATATACTCAGTCACTAAGGGCTCAGCCAATAGGGAAGAAAACCCTAATTTCATTGTATGTATGGCTCCATTGCAGCCCTTGGATGCCTCAGAATATGTGGGAACATATTAGAACCTCGGTATGTGTGCCCTAGCAGTGGGGAAATCCCCAAAGAGCCCTTGATATTCACTGAGAAAACATGAGCCCGAGCTTCGCGCAGTTGAATTGCCCATTTGGCTTCTCGCGTGGCTCTTCGCTTTGATGATCTTACAGATTACAGGGCATTGCGAAGCTGGATTAGCTATTGGAGAGAACTCGCATGGTTGACTTTATGTTGCACAGCCCTGGCTCGCACAGATGAGCTTCAAATATTTCAGTTTGCGAGGCTCTTGCTAGGCTGAATTGCATTGAATACTGTAGCTCGCAATGATACGCTTTGAGCTTTGGAGCGCCCGAGAGGTCGTGAGAGCTGCACAAGAATATTTTTTTGCATCTCTCTCCTCTTGAGCTGCGCGGGATCTCTACGGGGTGGCCTTTGTATTGCTGGTTCTGTCCTCGCGAGGTCCATGCGAAGTTGCTTTTGGATGGATTGAACTTTGTGAGAACCACATGAAGTGTTTTCTAAGCATGCCTGCTGCCTTTCACGGCTTGCTGCAGAAGCTGCCTCTACTTGGGTCCATGCTCCTCTCATCCACTAGACTTCTAGTGCACACTTAGGCACTCAAAATGATCACCATGGTGTGTACCACCATGGCATTCCATCTGTTCTTCAGTAGGGATGTAGACCTTGGCTTCCAAATCTCTCTCTTTTTTTGACCTCTTAAGTTGTAACTTTTATTCTTAACTACAAAATAAACTCAAAAGAAGATTATTAAATGGCTATAAGGTGTAGTAAAGGCTAGGTTAAGAGGTAAAAAGTAGTACCTGTCAGTGAATAACACACCCCCAAACCTAATCTTTGCTAGTCCTCGAGCAAAGCAAAATTTAAACAACCACTCTAAAAATATAAATTCCACTTTCATAGGGAGCACAGGTGCATTTAGCTTATGCGTCAAGCCCTTTAAACCCCTAGGTGATCCCTAGTGGAGGAGTGAAGTCTCCTGAGGGTTTTCAGTGAAGACACCCACAAACTTCTCAATAAAATAGTTAACACAAGTGCAAGCATGATTTAATCAGTTTTTAACAAATAGAGTATCAATCCACTTTTGATCTTTCAAATTTGATGAGTTTCAAGACATTCAATGCCAACAGTTAACACCTACCTCATACATGCATACTCATCAGCCCAATTAGCTGGCATTAAGAAACACCATGTGCAAACTAGTACTAAGCTCACCAATTATTCAAAAATTAGGTACAAACAATGCCTAATAAGTTCAATTTCAAACCCAATGCTCACCAGGGTTTCCTCTCACAAATGAATTAAAAAGGTGAACTTCATTTCACACAGCTCAAGAATAGTTACAAACCCCAAATGGGTCTGCAAGCATGAGCACAGGCAGTGCTTCTAATTTCTGACATCATCAAGTCCTCTCTCCATAGATTAGACAGTCCCTCATCTTCACATGACAGTTCATTTGACTGTGGATCGACAAGGGCTTTTCATGCATTGTTTTGTGGCTTATAGATGAGGGTTGTAAAGAATAAAAGGGTAAAAAGGGGGATCCAAAAACTAAGAAATCAATAAAGGTAGGAGGTGATTCATGATTTCACCTTCTTCATTTCAGCATAACTCCATCTTCTTTTTGAGTTTTCAGAGTTAAAGTGGCCAGCTTCTCCCCTTCTTTTCAACTTTTCCAATGAAGTTCTTCTTGTGACTTCTCTTTCTTTCCTTTTCCCTTCTTGTTTATTGTATTTATATATATATATATATATATATATATATATATATATATATATATATATTTATGATGGTTGCCACACAAGTACAACTGCCACACTAGCTTTACAGATATGCTCCTCTCTTCTTCTCTTTTCTCCAATTGTCAAACTTTCACTCACTTTTCTTCAACATCTTCTCCTTTACCTTCTGAATTCTCAAAGTGAGGGAAGAGTTGAGTCAAGTTAAGAGGCTCAGGTTCAATTACATTGGTGTTTGTTGAAGAAAAATGGGGCTTTAAAGATCAAAAAGTGTAAGCAAAAGGGTAATTTCACAGGTTTGATCTTTTAGGCTCAAATAATCCAAATTAAGACCTTGATTCTTTTCTTAGTGTCATGATTACTGTCAATAGGTTTCAACTTGGGGTGTCTGATTTCTAGTGAAAAGGGCTTGACTCAGTCAGTCCCTAGAGCAGAAAAGGTTTGCTAGAGACACTCTTTAAAACAAAAAAATTTGTAAGCCCAAATCTCACTAGGTATGGTCTTCAATTGAACTCATGAGCATGTCCTCACCTTTCTCTCTTCTCAAAGGTTCACTAAGTGCTGATAAAAATAAATTTTCTTAATGTTCACCTCCTGGAAGTGTTGAATTTTAAATGATTTCAATGTTAAAAGTCTGCATTAATTTTTAATTTTCCTCCTTTTTTCAAAATTTTCTTAGGTGAACTTCATTCTATTCATTTCTACTCATTGATACTGCTGCACTTAGGTTAACTAACTCACTGGCCTACCCTGCCATACCCTCAAACCAATGAGGAACAGTGTCCTCACTGTTTAAAAGACAAATGTAAAGGTGGGCAACTGAGTAGGAAGATAGTGCAAATAAAACAATGACAGACATACACAAGTGGTTCAAAATAGAAAAATGCATTACTAAGAACAATGAATTACATCAGTACAAATGAAAATAGAAAACACAATAAACAAAACCACAGGAATGAAAGAACAAGCAAAGTGGCAGAAAAAAGAAAATTGTACTCATCAAATTAGTGGGGGTTGTGGTGGGTTTGGAGGCTCTCCTTTTGTTGTAGGTTATTTTGACAGGTGGACTGGGGTGGGCAAGGTAAATGGGCAATGGTTGAGTAGGGGCTGCTGGTGTGAGGGTAGGCATGGACACAGGTATGGTGACTGATGATGGAATAGGGGGTGGGATGGTTGAGCTGGCATCAGGTGGAATGAATGGGGTAGCTGCTGATGCTACAGCTGCAGCTGCTTCCTGAACTGTGGGTGTTGCTGCCCTCTTCTCTTTCTTCTTCCTGTCTATCAGGGTCATGCTAATCCCCCATTGCCTCTTCCCAAACTCAATAGGGGGCAAGGTTTTGGTCTCCTCCCCTATTTGTACTTGATAGTCCCCTTCTTCAGCAAGGATGTGACCAGCCTACAATAAGGAAGTGCATGAGGCTTCTACTTCTTATGGATCTTCTCATGTAAATCCTTCATGGCTTCAAACACCAGCTAGGTTACGTTGAAGCAATGCCTCTGAGAGAAGGAGAAGATGGCATAATCAATTGGTTCCCTTCTCTCTTGTTGGTGGCCAAAACAGTATATGTTCTTCCTCAGCACTTGGTCCATGAACATCAGGCTGGGATCCAGATCTCTCCTTCTTATGGAATCCCCAGATGCCTTTATCCCTCTTGTAATTTTTCGAGCTATCTCATCAATGGAGGCTGACAGAGGGGCCCCCAAGTTGCACTCAGGGTTATAAGCTATTGGGATGCCTAAAGCTTGGGCAATCTGAGCTGGGCCCATAAGCATCTCAAAATCATCCACTAAAATCAAGAACACAGGGTTTCCATCATCATTTGTCTTTACCCTGATGTTCTGGTAGAATAGTTTGTCCAACCTAGGGTACACCAATTCTTTTAGGTGACCCAGCAAGGGCACCAAAGAGGCCTTGGTCAGAAACCCAATGAAGGGGCAGTCAAGGTCTCCTTCATATAATAGGCCTTGTCAAAGGTAGTCTCTAGCTCCAATTTGATGGCAGCCAGGAATTCAGTGGTGTGGTCAGAAGGTTAATCTCAGGGACCACATCTTTTCCCTTCTTCTGCTTTTTCTTTGATTTCTTAGGGTTTTGGGCTGCTGTTCAGGCCCTTTTCACTGGGGTAGCCCTCTGTTTAGTCTTTTCCACTAGGGGATCAGTCTGGGGAGCATCAGCATCCGTGGCCTCCCTAGTGGAGGCCTCTACTAGTCTCACAGACTTCCTAGTGGTAGTAGGAACATCAGTAGGTGGAGGGTTCAAAATGTCCTCTAGGGCATCCACAAAGGGGGCTTTGGCAACCATATCTTTAAAAATCTAGGGTTTTACACTTGAAATTAAAAACCTACTTTGTCTACAGCTCCATGGAATTTCTTAGCACAAATAACTTCTTAAAATCCAACACAAACCCTAAACCCAAAGATAGCTCACTAAAGAAAAGTTAAAAAACTTACCCCGAAACCTAGGGTTTTGTAAATGTAGCTCCACAGTTGGACAAACAACACTTTGCCAGGTGCAAAATGCTCAAAATCAGGTGTTGGACAAAGTGTGAGGTTTGCAAAGTGAGTGGTGGAGCAGTAATGGCCAATGGTGAAGAAAGTTGAAGATTTTTGAAAGGAAATGGGTAACAAGAGCTTTAGGATGAAGAATGACAGAGCTCGCAAGGTTTTTAATTTATATACCCGTGCTTCGGGAGGATCCAGATTGGATCTCGCAAGGCTTATATTCATGCAAATCATCCTCACGAGGGCAAGGGACTAAAATGGGTGTCGTGTAGTTCCAATGGATCTGTGCGACTTACATATTCAGTGAAAAATAGATCCTCACGAGTATCAAGAGGTAGCCCATCGCGCAGTTGTTGGGAAAGACATAACTGCTCACACAGTTCAAAATAAACTATGCGACAAGCCTTGCCAGATAAAACAGGGCCTCACGAGGCTCTGTTTAATTGTATTCTCAGGTCCTTTCTCAGTGCTGCAGCAGTCCCTACTGGGTCTGTCACAGCTCTGTCCTTTTCAAAACATTTAAACACATGGCTCAAGCACACACCTTTAATCTCTATGCGTACAAACATTCAAAATACAAATGCTAGTAAACAAAGAATTTAAATCACAACACACGCAAGGTGATGCTTAGCAATTAAAGTGTATATTTTACCCAACTCGGACAGTTCATGCATAAATTAGATTAGAAGCATGCTCAGAAACACAGATTCAGCTTCTCAAAACACTTTAAACAAATACAAAAACTAATACATCACACTATAAACACTACAAGCATCAATGAAAGAAATGACAAGCACACATATCCAGGACAAAGGCAAAACAGCTATGGTACATAATTTGCATGATTGTGGATCAGTTATCAATGGGAAGTTCTTGAAGATGAATGGTAACAAGTGGCTCCACAGAGTGTTCTATACAAGGCTTAAGCCTCTGCCCATTCACTTTCATAATCTTCCCAGACTTGGGGTTCATGATCTCCATAGCCTTGGATGGGGATGCATGAATCACAGTATAAGGACCATCCCATCTGGTTCTCAATTTCCTTGGGAAAAATTTAAGCCTGGAGTTAAATAACCATACCTTGGCACCATTTTTGAAGTCTTTCCTTGTCAGTCCCTTGTTAAAGAAAGCTTTGGATCTCTCCTTGTAAATCCTTGAGTTGGCATAAGCATCCAATCTCAACTCCTCAAGCTCTGACAGCTGTAGCTTTCTGTGTATACCAGCAGGTGTTAGATCCAAATTCAAAGTTTTAACAGCCCAATAGGCTCTATGTTCTAACTCCACTCGTAGATGACAAGCCTTACCATAAACTAGTCTGAAAGGGGACATGCCAATTGGGGTCTTATAGGCAGTCCTGTAAGCCCATAGTGCATCAGTCAGCTTCATGGCCCAGTCTTTCCTATATGTCCTCATTGTCTTCTCTAGAATGTGCTTTATCTCTCTATTAGAAATGTTAACTTGCCCACTAGTTTGTGGGTGGTAGGGAGTTGCAATCCTGTGGATAATAGAATATTTCTTGAGTAAGCTCCAAAAATTTCTATTACAGAAGTAGCTGCCCCCATCACTGATGATGGCTCTGGGGTGCCAAATCTAGAGAAGATATTTTCTTTAATGAATTTCAGGACAACCTTGTGGTCATTTATCCTTGTGGCAATGGCTTCAACCCACTTGGACATATAGTCTACTGCCACAAGGATAAAATTATAACCATCTGAAGGGGGGAAGGGGCCCATAAAATTAATTCCCCAAATATCAAACAAGTCTACAATAAGAATGGGCTACAATGGCATTGAATTTTTTTTTGACAGACCACCCATCCTTTGACATCTGACACAGGTTTTGTAGTGTGCATATGCATCCTTGAACAAGGAGGGGCTAATAAAAACCATACTGCTGCACCTTAGCTGCTATCTTTTTCCCATTGAAGTGACTCCCACAGGTATTTTCATAGCACATGCTCAAAATTCTGGGGATGTCACAATCAGGGATACATTTCCTTATGATCTGGTCTGCACAGTACTTGTATAGGTAGGGATCCTCTCAGAAAAAGAACTTGACTTGTGAAAAGAATAAGTCTTTGTCCATTTTAGACCAATGGGAAGGGATCTTGCCAACAGCCAAGTAGTTAATAATGTTGGCAAACTATGGCACAATAGACTGAATAACAACAACTGCTCATCTAGGAAAAATTCTCTAATTCGTGTAGTTGCACATTCCTCTAACAAAATTCTAGACAGGTGATCAGCCACCACATTTTCTACTCCCTTTTTGTCTTTGATCTCATGATCAAACTCCTGTAATAGGAGGATCCATCTGGTCAATCTGGGCTGGGCATCCTTCTTGGCTAGTAGGTATTTGATGGTTGAGTGGTAAGTGAAAACAATAATTCTAGACCAATGTAGGTAAGGTTTGAATTTATCCACAGCAAAAATAACTGCCAAAAGCTCCTTCTCAATTGTAGTGTAATTGAGCTAAGCTTATGCCAGGGTTTTGCTGGCATAGTATACCATACAGGGCAGCCTATCTTTTCTCTATCCTAGGACAGCACCTACAGCTAGGTCGGATGCATCCACATCAGCTCAAAGGGGAGAGAGTAGTCTGGGGCCTAAATCATAGGGGCAGGGGTTAGGCATTTCGTTAAGATTTCAAATGCCTCAAGGCACTTAGTAGAAAAAACAAATTGCACATTCTGACAAAGCAGGTGGCACAGGGGTTTAGCAATTATGCTAAAGTCCTTGATGAACCTCATATAGAATCTTGAATGCCCAAGGCAAAATCTGATTTGGTTGACAGTTCTAGGTGGGGGCAAGTGTGAGATCAAGTAAACTTTAGCTCTATCCACCTCAATGCCTCTATGGGAAACCACATGGCCTAACACAATTCTTTGTGTTACCATGAAGTGGCACTTTTCCTAGCTTAAGACCAGGTTGGTCTCTTCACATCTTTGCAGTACTAGGCTGAGGTGGATTAAGCATTGTCTGAAACTGTCCCTAAAAATTGAGAAATCATCCATAAAGATTTCTAGAAACTTTTCAATCATGTAAAAAAAAATAGTATACATGCATCTCTGAAATGTGGTTGGGGCATTGAACAGTCCAAAAGGCATTCTCTTATATGCAAAAGTGCCAAATGGACAGGTGAATGTGGTTTTCTCCTGGTCTTGAGGATACACAGGTATTTGGTTATAACCTGAGTATCCATCAATAAAGCAGTAGTATGCTTTCCCAACCAATTTGTCTAGAATTTGGTCAATGAAGGGGAGAGGGAAGTGGCATTTTCTGGTTTTGGAGTTGAAGTTGAGCTTCCTATAATCAATGCACACTCTCCAAATAGTGGTCTCCTCGGTTGGCATCAACTCCCCAGAATCAGAAGTGACAACTGTTATGCCTAACTTTTTATGGACCACCTGAATAGGTGACACCCACTCTGAATCTGAAATGGGATAGATTACCCCTGCATCTAATAGTTTCACTATTTCTTTTAAGACCACCTCCTGCATGTGAGGATTTAATTTCCTCTGTATCTCTCTAGAGGGTTTTGAACCCTCTTCTAGGTGTATTTTGTGCATACACACAGAGGCATCAATCCCTCCTAGATCAGCTATTGTCCAGCCTATTGCCCTTTTGTGCTTTCTAAGGACATTCATTAATTCCTCTTCCTGCTCACTAGTAAGAGAGGAAGAGATGATCACTGTAAGTTTTTTGTCCTTCCCCAAAAAGGTATACTTCAATGTGTCTGGCAGCTGTTTAAGCTTCAGATCAGGTGGACTCTCAATGGAAGGCAATAAAGGTGCCTTGGTGGTTTGAGGCAGGGGCAGAAATGTAGGTTTCTAGCTGGAATGCTGCACTAGGCCCTCTGAAGACTCAAATGTGTTGTTGTCTTCAGGCATAAAAACTTGGGCCTCCCCCTCAACCTCACTCCAAACATTCTCCAAGTTCTCACAAACTGTTTCCCAATCCAGCATATTGGATAACTCTTCTTCTACAAGGTCCTCTAATACATCCACTGTACAGTAGTCCTCAATGTTTAGTTGAGGCTGCTTAGCAGCATTGTACACATTTAACTAGGCCTTCATATTCCCAAAGGTTACCTCCATCACCCCAGCCCTACATTGAATGCAGGCATTAGCAGTGGCCAAGAATGGCCTGCCTAAGATGACAGGAAATGGTGTTTTACTTTTGCAAGGGTCCATGTCCAAAACTAAGAAATCAGCAGGATAGTAGAACTTGTCCACTCCCACCAAAACATCCTCAACCACACCCATAGGCCTTCTCTCAAACTTGTCAGCCAGCTAGAGCACAATGGGAGTTGGTTTCAGCTCCCAAAACCTAGCTCCTCATATATTGAATATGGGAGCATGTTGACACTGGCCCCCAAGTCTAAGAGGGCTCTGCCTATGGTATGGTTTCCAATGATACAGGGGATGGTAGGTACCCTTGGGTCCTGCAATTTCTTAGGTGTGGCTATGGAACGCACTGATTCCACATGTTCTGTAGTAAAGACCTTCTTGTACAGTTGCACTCTTGCTTTTCTCTTTTGTGTGCAAAGGTCCTTTAAGAATTTGGCATAGGTAGGGACCTATTTAATGGCATCAAGCAGGGGCAAATTAATCTTGACCTGCTTGAAGGTCTCCAACATTTCCTCCATCTAAGCATTCCCCTTATCAAAAGGAGATGAGCCAGCTAGTGCATGAGGAAATGGCAGCTGTGGTACTGCTGGTACCTCAGCTGCAAGCCTAGCAATATCATGGTCAAATTTTTCTTTTTTCCTTTTTTCTTTATTTATTTCTTTATGTTGGGGCTCAACATCAGCTCCCTTATTTTCTTCCTACTGCTACATAGCAGGGGATGAGTTCAGCTCTTCCTTTTCACTCACAATCTTTTCTTTTTCACTCTCCTTGGTCTCCTCAGCTGCCCTACCTACCTAATTATCAACCAGCCTGCCACTCCTTAGGGTCGTAATTGCATTAGCCTCCTCATGAGTAGAGGAGCCTTCTCCAATCATGTATTGACCCTTAGGGTTGGCCAAGGGTTGACTAGGCAACCTGCCCTCTTCTCTCTTGTTCAAAGCAATACAAATTTGACCCAGTTGGTGCCCTATTTTCTTAAAGCTTTGACCATGAGAGTTCACAGTCTGTGTTATGGTTCCCAGATTTTGCATTGCTGCGAACATTTTCTCTTTGAAAGAAGAGGATCTAGGTTGTGATGGGGGCAAAACTAAGTGGTTTGGCTGTGGGGCAGGCAGCTGGTGCATATCCTTGGTTGTATTGTCGCTGTGGTCTATAAGGTACTGCCAATTGCTGCTGCTGGGGCTGCTGATATGTGTCTTGCCTCCACCTCAAATTGGGGTGGTTTCTCCATTGGTACCCAGCAGGGTGCTGCTCATATGCTTGGGCAGCATTGACATGTTCCAAGACCAGTTCAGGGTATTGGTTGACTGATGGACAATTCACAATTGAGTGTGTGGGGGACTAGCATATCAGACATGCCTCCTCCACTTGTGCAGCCAGTCTAGGATGCATCACACTCATAAGCTTATCAAATTTCAAGGTCAAGTTGTCTACCTTTTTCTCAAGGCCACTATGCACATTGACTTCAAACATCCCACCTTTAGAGGTGGATTCTTTTACCATTCTAGGTGGAGTCTCAATGTCATTGCGGGACAGAGACTCCTGCTACATGAAATTCTCACCTACAATGTCAAATAATTCCCAAGCCTCATTAGCTGTCTTATGGAGATAGGTACCTCCACATGAGGCATCCACCATGTCCCTACTCTTAGGATCAATTCTTTGGTAGAATACTTGAACAATTTGCCATTGAGGAATTTGGTAGTGGGGACATTGCTTTAACATCTCTTGAAACCTTTCCTAGGCTCCATGAAAATCTTTAGTTGAGGACTGAGCAAATGAAAGTATGCTCTTCCTCATTTAGCTGGTTTTGTTCATTAGGAAAAATTTAGCGAAAAATTGGCATTGGAGATCATTCTAAGACTGTATGATGTTGGCTGGGAGCATGGAGAGCTAAGTCCTGGCTTTATCCTTTAGGAAAAAAGGAAAAAGCCTTAGTTTGGTTGCTTCATCTCCTAAGACAGCAATGTTGAATGTGGTGCAAAGTGCCAAGAACTCATCGATGTGTTTATATGGGTCTTCCTTACTTAACCCATGGAAAGATGGTAGCATGTTGATGGTGGAGGATTTAATTTCATAGTTGCCCTGAGCTGCAAGGAATTGAATACAGAAGGGGGATGTGTATGCCCCTGGTGTATTAAATTCCTTCAGGGTTCTCTATTGCTCACCCATCTCAGCTGGCACAGTAATATCAGCAGGGGTTTGTGTGGTGTTTCTAGGTCTAAGAGTCCTCTCAATCTCAGGATTTGGAGGTTCTAGGTCAGGGTTAAGGGACCTTCTACCAAGCACACACACACACAACACAGGTAAAGAAGAACTCAGACAACATACTTAAAAGAATTTATAAACAGAAAAATTATTGACAAGTACTCTGAGCTACTAGAAATCAATATAACAAAAAATGGAACTGAGATGTAGGGGAAAAGGAATGAAAACTAGAGGTAGCAAAGCTCCAGCTGCAGCTTCAATTTCTCCCTTCTGCTGTTGTCCAAATCTATAAAATCCAATAGAAAATTAGTAGTACTTTTTATTCAAAATCAGGCATTGTTACAAAGAACTTTTGTAAACACAAATACAATACAGTTCAACTCAAGTCTACTAATTAGATCAAAGGATTCAAGGCAACGGTGCCAAAAACTTTTTGGAATATTTATCTAGATGTTGATTATTTTTATTGGAAAACAATGGAGAAAATAAATTAGTGGTGGAGAGATGCAAAACTGGGTGATATCAGCAAGTCTAAAATAAACAGAGTCTTACAAGATACAGGGCCTGCTGTAGCAAGTTTTGATAAGTATGAGTTTGTCCCACAGGAAAATTTTGATCTAGAACCCAGAAAGGGTTGTGTTAGTAGGCCTCCAGATCTAACTACAGATCTGGCAATCCGCAAAAAGGGAGTCGGGTGTCACAACTAGAACTAAATTCAAATAGAGAGCAATCCTATATTATAGAAAAGGTTAAAAGAAGGTGATGGTGGTGTGGTAAAATAAATATAAAAAATGATGAGAAGTATGCAGCCAAGAATAAGTTAGTGATGTAACTCAGACCTAGAACTGATTATGCAGGAATCCTTCTGAAGGCTACAAGCTCATCAGCAAGGTAAAAGAATCTAAAATAACCCTACAATCTATACTCCTCTTAAGGCTATAATTGGTCCATTAAAATGGTCATAGACTATCCAAGGGAGGAGGTTCAACTACTTGAAGGGATTGATCCTAAGGCTATAACTTGTCCACTTAAATGGTCACAGACTATCCAAGAGATTTCCTCCAATCAATGGGTTAAATTAGAATAAGAAAATCATTGTAGACACTATGTTTGTGAGGCTAATCAGCTCATGCATCCATAGGAGCAATCAGTCCTTAAAATTAGGTGGAAGCCACCTCAAATTAAGGGCTAAAAGGGGCTCTAGACTCAGCTAGTCATTGCTACAAAAAGGCCTGCAATGACCCAGATTAATAAGTCTGCAATCTCTGCAACCAAATCATATCTAAAACCTGATGATGGCATTGCAAACAAAGGGAAGTTTGGCTTTACACAATCTCTCACAAGGCTTACCAGCTCATGTGCAGAGAAGAAGAATCCATCTTAGATCTGTTATTTAGATTCCTCTTAAGGTTATAATCTGTCCACTCAAATGGTTACAGACTATCCAAGGGAGGAGGTTCAATCACAGAAGACTGAGACAGAACTGGGATACTGTTGTTCCCACTATTGTTGCAAGGCAAATCAGCTCAAACAACAATGGGAGTATTAAACCTATAAAAATTTATCTATTAATCCAATAGAAATCTATGCAAGGAAAATACAGAGATTACAGATCTAATTTTAAGTAATAAAAAATTGCAAATTGTAAAAGAATCTTACAATGGTACCCTTGAAGGCAACAGCCTGTGCACAAGCTCAAATCAGCTCCCAATGTTCAGCACAATGTCCATTACAAAATTAAATCAAACTACAGCTGCTTATAAAGGACTTAGCCAACAAGTGCTGGGCTAAGGAAAAAGAAAAGAAAAATAGAGAAGGACCTAATCCTAACCCTAATCTGCCTTAAGCTCTCAGCCGATTTTTAGGTTGAGGAAGAGATGCGTTTCTAAACTAGATTACAGCTTATATACTAAGTCACTAAGGCCTTGGCCAATGGGAAAGAAAACCCCAATTTCATTGCATGCGTGGCTTCTTTGCAACCCTTGGATGCCTCAGAATGTATGGGAATAGATTAGGACATCGGGATGTGTGCCCTAGTAGTGGGGAAATCTCCAAAGAGCCCCTGATATTCACTGAGAAAACATGAGCCCGAGCTTCACGCAATTGAATTGCCCATTTGGCTTCTCGCATGGCTCTTTGCTCAGATGATCTTGCAGTTTATAGGGCGTTGTGAAGCTAGATTGGCTACTGGAGAGACCTCGTGTGGTTGAATTTATGTTGCATAGCCCAGGCTCTCGCAGATGAGCTTCAAATGTTTCAATTCGTGAGGCTCTTGCTAGGCTGAATTGCATTGAATATTGTAGCTCGTAAGGCTACGCTTTGAGCTTTGAAGCGCGCAAAGCTCGTGAGAGCTGCGCTAGAATATTTTTGGGCGTCTCTCTCCTCTTGAGCTGTGCGGGATCTCTGCAGGGCTGCCTTTGTATTGCTGGTTCTATCCTCGCGAGGTCCATGCGAAGTTGCTTTTGGATGGATTGAACTCTACGAGAACCACGCGAAGATTTTTTTCAACATGCTTGTTGCCTTTCATAGCTTACTGCAGAAGCTGCCTCTGCTTGGGTCCATCTCCTCTCATCCATTGGACTTCTAGTTCACACTTAGGCACTCAAAATTATCGCCATGGTGTGTACCACCATGGTATTCCATCTGTTCTTCAGCAGGGATGTAGACCTTGGCTTCCAAATCTCTCTTTTTTTTACCTCTTAAGCGTGACAGTTATGCTAAGCTAAAACTTTTATTCTTAGCTACGAAATAAACTCAAAAGAAGATTATTAAATGGCTACAAGGTGTTGTAAAGGCTAGGTTAAGAGGTGAAAAGTGATACTTTTTAGTGAACGACAATAGGCCTCAATCCTTGAAGATGTCTATGTAAACTTTGCCACTCCTCTTTCCATCCACTATTTTGGTTGGGGTTTCTAAGGGTCTGGGATGGGTTCTAAGGGTTTAGGATGGTTCCTAAGGCTTCAAGATGATTCCTAAGGGTTTGGGGAATGCTTGAGGAAGCTCGAGAGCACACCACTTCCAAAGTATGTGTCGATCGTGCCTTGGGCCGAATTTGGGTGTCTACAATACGAATACGAAGAGAAAGGGGAAACAAAGATCTCCAAAAGACCTCAAAATATTTTAATATTTAATAATAATTAATTTTCATCTAGCTTACAGCCATTAAATAGAAAATTTGCAATAATTACTAAATATAGTAAAAATGAGATAAAACTATAAATGAAAAGATTTAATCTCTAGAATTTAGCTAGAATCGAAATGAATCGATTCGAATTTGTATGACTCTGGGATTCGACGAAGAGATTATTTCCTAAAATAGCAAAACTGTAATTTTCAGACCCTAAACGAAGGAATTTGACCTAAAAATGTGGTCCTCATAGCTATCGCTGTGATTTTGGACTATTTTGACCATTTTGGGATGCTCGAGTGAGTGGCTTGCTCAAAAGGGAAAATTTACTAGTGTAAGTCGCTTGAGCAACTATCGTTTCCGCTCTAGCGACTTGTGTACTATTCTAAGGGCTATTTATCTGGTTTTAGTCACTCACGGGATTTTCATTCCTAATCGAGCGACCCGCGACGACCCAATTCTGTTTACACTCCGTATTTGGCTAGTTTCACTATCAGTAGAAGCTGGATTTGAATCTTCTATATAAGGGAAAGCACTTGGTCGAATTAGAGGTGGAAAAGGCTTTGGTAAAACCTAACTAGGGTTTTGTGGAGAGCGTTGGTGAGGCTTGAGTGTTCTTTTATTCTCATGGAATCATTAATATAGTGAATCATCATTACCCGTGGATGTAGGCAAATTGCCGAACCCCATAAATATGGTCTCTTGTGTGATTGTGTTTGATTTTCTTTTATTTTGCATTCTTATTTGATCGTTCATCGTGAGATCGTTGGTTAATTAAGAGAACTTCTGCGCAACAACTATAACACTCTTTTCAACCATTGAGTATCCATGAAAGACGACTTTCAAGTAAATTAAAGCCCTTAAAATCTGCTAAAATCATCCTTTCATCTGTCTCTGTGTCCAAATGGCGTTGTTTCCAAAAGGAAGCCTGTAAGCCTAGATAATTCCAACTTGCAAGACTAAATTACTTATCACATGGTAAAACTAAAAACAATTAATTAAACAAGGATTTACAAAAAAAGTGACAATGGCGAGATTTAGTAGCAATGTTACTCACCCAACGATCCCAATAAAATGATCGATGACCCATCTTTGTGGCTTCTATTGGAGGAGTAGAGCGTTTCATTGACCCTGTCACTGATCAATGAAAAATTCCACAACGTTTGCCCCACCATTGCATATGTAGTCACCCTTCTTCACATAAACGATGTAAAGTGCCATCAACTTCCCAGGTGCAGCAGTAATGGCCTCAGGGACAGTCATGAAATTTCTGATGTCGTCCTGAGCAATGGTTACATTTGGAATGTTGGATAAAGCAATCAGCATTGCATGATCTTGAGCCAATGACCAAGTTGTTTAACCACCCTGATTCATCTCAAAAGAGGCAATGTAATGCACAATACAAGCTAGTACTGATAGAATAATAACCCATGTGTGCAACTTGAGCAAAACCCCTTGTAGCCCAAAGAGACATGATATACTATAGCCTTTTCAGAGTCGAAATTTTTCAATGAGAAGATCTGATGATTTTGGAAAAACCCCAAAAATCTCCTACCAACGGCCAATTTTAGGTTTTTTTTATGAAGGAACAATTGGCTATTGTTGTATTCTTCTGATTTGGATAAAACGATTGCATTCTTCTTGAACCTTTATTCTATAGGCAGGAGGGACCTATCGCATTTAGAAAAAAATAATAAATAACTAAATCAATTGTGATATATTTGCCATTTTGAGAGTGATATTCTTCATAGTAGTAGAGTGATAATCTCAATGTGGGAGCAATAGGCCTACAACTTGCAAGCTAAATTTGCATTGTGGCACCCTAAGACAAAAAGAAAGACTTGTTAATTTTGGGATCTTTGCCAAGTGTCACACCCTGATGCAACTCTCATCACTACCTTCCACTAGAACTGTTATGTTTTAAAATGGAAATGCCAGAGCTCTAACGGGCATCTTCCATTCTTGTTGATTCATATGAATACAAAGAGAAAGGGGAAACAAAGATTTCCCAAAGACCTCAACATATTTTAATATTTAATAATAATTAATTTGTGTCTAGCTTATAGCCATTAAATATAAAAACAGCAAAAATTACCAAAAATAGTAAAGACGAGATAAGACTATAGATGAAAAGATCTAATTGCCAAAATCCTGCTAGAAATGAAATGAATCAATTCGAATTTGTACAGCTCTGGGATTCACCGAAGATATTATTTCCTAAAATAGCAAAACTACAATTTTCGGGCCCTAAATGAAGGAATCTGCCTTTGAAAATCGGACCTCATGGCTATTGCCGTGATTTTGGGCTGTTTTAAACATTTTAGGATGCTCGAGCGAGGTGGGTTGCCCAAAAGGGAAAATTTACAGGTGTAAGTCGCTCGAGCGACTAGGGTTCCCGCTCGAGCGACCCGTGCACTATTCTAAGGGTGATTTATCTAGACTTCGTCGCTCTTGCGATTTGATTCCTGCTCGAGCGACCCGCGACTCCCCAATTCCGTTTGCACTCCATATTTGGCATGTTTTGCTTTCAGTAGAAGCCGGATTTGCATCTTCTTCATAAGGGAAAGCTCTTGGTCGAATTAGAGGTGGTAAAAGTCTTTGGTCAAACCAACTAGGGTTTTGTGGTGACCATAGGTGAGGCTTGAGTGTTCTTTTATTCTCATGGAATCATCAATATAGTGAATTATCGTTGCCCATGGACGTAGGTAAATTGCCGAACCCCTTAAATATGGTCTCTTGTGTGATTGGGTTTGATTTTCTTTTATTTTACGTTCTAATTTGATTGTTCATCGTGAGATCATTGGCTAATTTGAGAGTTTCCGAACAACCACTATAACACTCTTTTCAACCATTGAGTATCCATGAAAGGCGACTTCCAAGTAAATGAAAGCCCTTAAAATCTGTTAAAATCGTCCTTTCATCTGTCTTAGTGTCCAAATGGCATCGTTTCCAGGCTGAATCCTGTAAACTGAGATAATTCCAACTGGCAAGACTAAAATACTTATCATATGGTAAAACTAAAAACAATTAATTAAACAAGGATTTACGAAAAAAGTTACTCTTGGCAAGATTTAGTAGCAATATTACTCACCCAACGCTCCCAATTAATAAAATGATCAGTGACCCATCTTTCTGGCTTCTATTGGAGGAGAAGAACGTTTCATTATCCCCATCACCGATCAATGTCAAATTCCACATCGTTTGCCCCACCGTTGCATATGCAGTCAACCTTCTTCACATAGACGGTGTAAAGTGCCATCAACTTCTCGGGTTCATCACTGATGGCATCAGCAACCGTCATGAAATTTCCGCTGTCTTCCCGAGCAATGGTGACATTTGGAATGTTAGATTAAGAAATCAGCGTTGCATGATCTTCAGCAAATGACCAAGAAGGATAACCACCTTGACCAATCTCAGAAGAGACAATTTAATGCACATTATAGCCTAGTACTGACAGAATAAAAACCCATGGGTGCAACATTGAACAAAACCCCATGTAGACCAAAGAGACGTGATATACTATAGCCTTTCGCTGTCGAAAATTTTTTATGAGAAGATTTGGTGATTCTGGGCAGTACCCCAGAAATCTCCAACCAAAGGCAACTTTTTTGTTTTTTTTTGTTATGAAGGAACAATTGGCTATTGTTGTATTCTTCTTATTAGGATAAAATGATTGCATTCTTCTTGAACATTTATTCTATAGGTAGGAGGGAGCTATCACATTTAGAAAAAAATAATAAATAAATAAATCGATTGTGATATATTTTCCATTTTGGGAGTGATATTCTTTGCAGCAGTAGAGTTTTAATCTAAACGATAGAGCAATAGGCCTACAATTTGCAAGCTAAATTTGTATTGTGGCTCCCAATGTAAAAAAGAATGACTTGTTAATTTTAGGATCTTTGCCAAGTGTCACACCATGATGCAACTCTCGTCGCTACCTTCTATTGGAACTGTTGAGCTTTAAAACAAAAATGCCAGATCTCCAAAAGCCCTCAAAATATTTTAATATTTAATAAGAATTAATTTTCATCTAGCTTACAACCATTAAATAGAAAAGTAGTAAAATTTACTAAAAATAGTAAAAAAGAGATAAGACTATAGAAGAAAAGATCTAATCGCTAGAATCTTGGTAGAGTCGAAATAAATCGATTCGAATTGGTACGGCTCTAGGAATCGTCGAAGTGATTATTTCCTAATATAGGAAAACTGTAATTTTCGAGCCCCAAACGAAGGAATTTACCTTAAAAATGCGGACCTCACGGCTTTCGCCGTGATTTATGACTGCTTTGACCGCTTTGTGATGCTCGAGCGAGGTGGGTAGCCAAAAAGGGAAAACTTACTGGTGTAAGTCGCTTGAGTGACTATGGTTCCCGCTCGAGTGACCCGTGAACTATTCTAAGGGCAATTTATCTGGTCTTAGTCGCTCGAGCGATTTTTGTTCCCACCCGAGCAACCCGCGATGACCCAATTCCATTTACACGTACTTGGCTAGTTTCGCTTTCAGTAAAAGCCGGATTTGTATCTTCTTTATAAGGGAAAGCTCTTGGTCAAATTAGAGGTGGTAAAAGGCTTTGGTAAAACTTATCTAAGGTTTGGTGGAGAGCGTTGGTGAGGCTTGTGTGTTCTTTTATTCTCGTGGAATCCTCAATATAATGAATCATCGTTGCCCGTGGAGGTAGGCAAATTGTCGAACACCATAAATATGGTCACTTGTGTGATTATTTTGATTTTATTTTATTTTACGTTCTTATTTGATCGTTCATCATGAGATCATTGGTTAATTTGAGAGCTTCCATGCAACAACTATAACATTCTTTTCAACCATTGAGTATCCATGAAAGGAGGCTAACAAGTAAATTAAACTTAAAATCTGCTAAATTGATCTTTCATCTATCACTGTGTCCAAATGGCATTGTTTCCAGGATGAAGCTTGTAACTCAAGATAATTCCAACTTACAAGACGAAAATACTTATCACTTGGTAAAACTAAATAGTTAATTAAACAAGGATTTATGAAAAAGGCGACTATGGCCAGATTTAGTAGCAATATTACTCCCCTAACTATCCCGATAAAATGACCAGTGGCCCATCTTTTTGGCTTTTTTTGGAGGAGAAGAACGTTTCATGGACCCTGTGACAGCCCAGATTTCCTAACGGCGAAACCTGGACCGTTGGATCGACACTAAGGCCGATCCCTGAACGGAACACTTAGCACACCCATACAAAAAGCAGAAACAAAGGAGGAAATCTAGCTAAGCAAATAGATTCATCATAGGCAAAAAGAAATCTCCAATTCTATATCTCAAAAGGACAAAAATAACGGTTCTAATCCCATGTAAAAACTCATGAGCAGAAAAACCGAAAAGAACCACCGGTGATAGCCGACCATTACTGAAACATGATTCACAAAAGAATATTACAATTATAATCCAAAAGTTTATGTTCTTTACATCACCAAAAATCTATACCATAATCCCTCATTCCAAAGCCGGACCTACCAGTGCTTTGTGCAGACAAAACAATGCTCAGGATAAGGCTCAGAGTCCTCCTCAGGAGAGAAATTAGGATCCTCTTCCCTTACGGGATCCTCTAGGTTAACCTCAGCTCCTGTACCTGTGACGTATAGTCGAGGGATGAGTTAACAGCATAAGCCTAGTAGGGAAATACTAATAGCATGCAGATTCTTAATATCACACATATATTATAACTACCCAAATTTTTAGACTTTATTTCAACGATGTTAGATGATGGATCACACTACGCACTGTGTTAACGCTCCACATCGGAATCGAAACCCACCCTTTAAAATACAAAAAAATTCTAATTTTTCCTATATCAAAATTAGACTCATTGCGATGTGCTCGTAAATACGATTCCAATGATATATAATTTGACGACTTCTGACAAGAATATAAAAAGTTATGCCCATTTTAAATGATCATGCAAGTCAAAGGGTATAATTATAATTTCGGGAGAGAAACACCAATTGCTTCGGTGCTTATACAAAGCACTGGAACGAAACCTTTTCTCAAGCTATCCAAGTTACGTACGAATTCTTATTATGTATAAAAATCTCCTATTTTATTAAATCTTCTACGAAAAATGTTAATTAGAGTTGACCAAAAACTTTATACCATTATAAATAAAACTATAAAAACTCTCTACTCTCTATACTAATAAGAAAAAAATCATTCTCTCTGAAGACTTAGACGAACCGACGCCCCGGGCATCGACCTTTTCAACCCGAATCATCGTTGATCTTTCGTTCACACTTCAAGAGGTGGGTACCCATCAATCCATCTTGTTCTTCTCAGATTCCATCACGTAGGATGCGTTCGATCGCGCATCGACGGATTTAAAAATCTTATTTAAATCCAAATATCTCATAAATTAATAGACCTATATATTTAATATTATGCTTTCCCTTGAAAGTTGTATATTTGTAAGTTGGATTTATATGTTATTTCTCTTTTCTTTTTTAAGAATTATTTTATTTGGGCTATTAATATTTTACATTCTATTAGGTCTGTATATTTAATATGTCTACTTCCTTTTAAATCTACATACTAATTAAACATGAATATCTTTAAGTATGATAAATCTGCATGTTTAATATTTTATTTTTCTAATAAAATTGCATGAACTGTAAGCCTGGTTTATATGTTATTTCTCTTTTCTTTTCAAGAATCTCTTTTATTTGGACCATTAATATTTTACCTTCTATTAGGTTTGCATATTTAATATGTTTACTTCCTCTTTTATATCTATAAAATTAATTAAACTCTAATATTTATAAATTTGATAGATTGACTTGATTGGCATAATATTATATTAATATTATTTATTTTCAAATCTATATAGTTAGAAATTTATCCTTCTACTAAGACTATAATAATATATATTATTGTTTCAAGTCTATATTATTATTTATTTAAAATCAATTAAGCCCAAAAATTAAATTATATTTTTATTTTATTTAAAAGAATAATAGATTGCACCATCTTAAAGTTTCGGGTCCGAACTCACAGCTACGAACTCAAATTCACGTCCACGAACTCGAGCTCGTGACCATTGATGCACTTGTCCTGATTTTTTGCCCATATCTTTTTACTCCAACCTCCGATTAATGTGATTCTTACAGCATTGGAAAGAAGACAACGAGCGTTACAACTTTGTGTGAAATAGCCATTTCACGATTCTGACATTTTAGAGGTCAAAATAAAGTAACAAGTCGGGTTTAATTTTGAATGACTCAAGGCTATTCGAATTTAGTGTTATTTTTTAATTCTCATGACCAAAGTTCCTATGTATATTATATCGTAAGGTCTTTCGATCGATGATCATGATAAATCATAACTTAATAATTATAAATACCATTTAATTTAATTATCTAATTATTATATATATATATATATATATCTTAATTTTATCGCTTCAACATGACCTCTTCGATAACACGAAGTGTTAGGAATTCAATACCTCGTGAACATCGAACCCCGACCTTCCCATTATCGAGAATACACTTATAATTATCCTATTCTATGTTGTATTAGAATGTATATAAATAAATGTATATATATAAATATAAGATAATCTAATATAAATCTTTCTGTATGTCTGACCTTCTGTGTTTCCATATTAAATTACATTATATGAGTTATGAGTAAGTTAGGACATATGTACGAGAGTATATGAGATCATGCCTATGCTTGGGCATGTTGACTCATTGAGATGGTATCGAAGCAAGGAATACACCGTATTCACATGCCTTACAACTCATGGTGGAATGGGATCCATGACGAGTCGGGTAAGTGCGAATTCAGTATAACCTCGTATACGGTGACATATACGGTAACCCGATCACCCCGAGTTCAAATATGATAGTATAAATTATGAGTTAAGTTATGAGGTTCGACTATAGGCATTAGTTGTGGTGAGGTTTCTTCTACGGTCATGTGAAACTCAAAATATTGGCATCCATGTACGGATGCAATACTTCTATGGTAGTATAAACTACCACACGAAGTACATCTAGGTTACTACGGAATCTTTTTCTTGGAAAGCGTGAATTAGGAAGGTTGCCTCACTATAGTTTGTCATAGAATTAAGTATAACAGTATGATAAGATATGAGTATGAGATAAGATAAGTTCTGATACGAGTATGATAATAAGACATCGCTGTATAGGCCAGCAAAAGATAAAAAACATAAGTCTCTGTACGTGCCGTTCCTTGCGTAACCACCGTAAGGGCAACAACGTCTTTTAGCCAAGACGGATCTCTGGGAGAGATTATGAGTATGAGTATGAGCATGTTATGAGTGACTTTAGCCATTATGTCTCTCCATTAGCTGGATGGTGGAGGATGAGTATGACACGAGGGCGTTATGATATGGTAGTATGATACTATGTTGACCCTCCCATGATAGCTCGAGCAGCGACTCTAGCACAGGTCGTTTAAGATTTTACGAGTATGTTAGTTACGCTCATGCGATGTATAGACGTATGTGCGAGAATGATAATAAGACATGATATGATATATTATGAGATATGGTAAGGTATGTTAGAATATGAGTATCTAGATCATGATCTTACATTTATGATATGATATGAGTTTTACGATATGCATATGATTTTATCTTTTTCTGCTATCTGCTTTGAGATATTATGTTTATCACTCACAAGATGCACCCACAATGCACTTGAGTGGAATGGGGTGGATTGGTGGTGTATCCCACTAAGTTTACGTGACTGAGTAAACTCATCCCACGTTAATCTAATAGCTGCAGGTGACATAGCTGGTGGGGTAGATTCCGGCTATCCAGATCCTGCTGATGCTGATTTCATTGATCCCGCGAGTGTTGAGTGCCAGGAGCCTTGAGAGGGCGACGGAGCTGAGTACCAGGAGGGCTACGGTACTGATTTCGATCAGAGTGCCAGATATTGATTACTATAGACTTGGTAGTAGATTTGGTCCTGATTATTATCATTGATTTTATGATTTTATTTTAGCGGATTTGTCTCCGACTTTCATTATTGTTTTATTGGTGGATTATTCAGATTCATTACTTTTATTCTAGTATTTATGACTGTTTTTATTTTTACCTTATGTGTTGGCTTTCACGGATTTCGTGAAACCTATTTTGCTCGATAACTCTGATTAGGTGTATGTCCGCTTAGCATATCCGGGATATGTGCAGGTCATAACTAGGAATTCTAGGCCCTCGGGATGGGGTAGAATTCCAGGTCATGACATATATCTTATAACATTAACAAAATATGATTTGTTCTCATAAAGATGCACAATTCGATGATAGTTAAATGAAATAAAAACATTTCTCTTAACTTGGAAAGCTTATCTCATGCTCTTCAACTGATTCACATAGCACAAGAAAGAGAACCTAAAGTGCATCACTTAAATAGTCCCTCGAGCATATATAGCATCAAGCCCGTGATGGAATACCCATCATCATCATTCACATGAACCATTTACACGAAATGACCAAGCTCTTTTGAGTTAGGAGACTTGTGCTGAATGAACTATTTTCACAAATTGGAAACCAAAGAACGGATCTCTTGCCGTACCGGAGCACAATATGTACTGATATCCCACCGTTCCGGTCATGGATATTCCGCCGTGTCGATCACAGTTATACCGCCATGTCGGTCGGGTATTCACACATTCAACCTTAAATCATAGTGCATACATATAGCTTATCGCCGTGAATTGTGATAATTATATGTAAAATCAGAAAGTTAAAAACACATTCTTTCACACATTTATCAGGATGAATCTTAAAAGATTCTCACATCATAATACGAATTCTAAACACACACATATGCTTACACATTCACATTTTTAAAAGCTTATGCAAAACTCAAGGGTAATTGATGGCAAATCATATCATATCATAATTCACATGCTAGTCATATGAGATGCACATGTCATAGAGATTTCCCTACCTCTACGAGAAGTTAAAACGAATCTATCTCGATTTAGCTAGCCTCTCACACTCGTGACCATGATCATACCTAAACACATACAAATTGTAGCCCACACGTCAGAAATGATGTAAAATGTGAAGACATAAAGCTTCCCCAAATCTCTCAAGACAATTTAAAACGAAGTTCTGAATCTGGCTAGACCAATCGATCGATTCCAATCGGATCAGTCGATTTATTCAAATCGTTCAATCGGTTCCAAACTGATCAAATGGTTTAGTCACTGAGAAACTTAGCCTTTGCTCAGGTGCTACAGTCCGATTGATCGATTTCAAACTGCTCGATCAGTTTCTTCAATTCGTTCGACCGGAATTAGTTCCAATCAAACGGTTTCTTCAGAACTCACATACCTTTCATCCTTTGACAAAACCGATCGAACGGTCATTTATTTTGATCGAACGATTTTGTCAAACTCTAAACATGCTCGGGTTTTTAACTTCTTTAGCTTGTTTTCTTAAGTACTTATCTCCTAAACTTCTAATTCCCTCTCACATACATATACAAAGATTAACATACTGAACAATACTACTTCATATAAATTTCTTACCTTAAATCAATAGATCATTCAATTCGCGTGCTCGCACGCAGCTAGGGCTTTATAATTGGAGCTTCGGAGTCTCAGCAATCCCAAATTCGCAATCTCACACACCAAAATCCTAATTCCTCGTACACATGATCACATGAATTCAAAGATCACCTCTTTCCTCTCTCTCTCTCTCTCTCTTAATGACTCTACAGCAACCCAAGGTAATAGAATTTATTTCTCTTATATTTATCTTTTATACCTAAGTCTCCAACTCAAGTAGTAACCACATACACCGTACTCTGGTGTATACTACCCCATTAACGGTTCATATACACCTATGTCTTTTATGTCTCATCCACAACCAAGTTCAATATTAACATAAATATTTTCATGTTTTATCTCAAGCAGTGGGTGAGCAGTCGACACGCACATTGAGACATACTGTTAAAAAGTCCAAATTTTCGAGTCTTTACAGACCCCATCACCGATCAATGTCAAATTCCACATCGTTTTCCCCATCGTTGCATATTCCATGTAGTCATCCTTCTTCACTTAGACAATGTATAATGCCATCAACTTCTCGGGTGTAGCAGCGATGATCTTAGCAATCGTCATGAAATTTCTAGTGTTGTCCTGAGCAATGGTGACGTTTGGAATGTTGGATAAAGCAATCATCATTGCATGATATTAAGCCAATGACCAAGATGGATAACCACCTTATAGACACCCAAATTTGGCCAAAGGCACGATCGACACATACTTCGAGAAAGGTGTACGCCCGAGCTTTCGAAATCACAACCTAAACTTAGGAACCATCCCAAACCATTAGGAATCAACCTGAACCCTTAAAAATCCTCCTCGAGTACTTAGATGCCAATCCAGACTGATACTAGGCCTTTCCCAAACCCCCATAAGTAGCCTGTGGCCTTTCTGCCAAATATGGCTTATGCGTACATACTATATACACATAAGCAATTTCTGGTAGAAATTGGCTATGCATACATACTATGTACGCATAGACTATTTTGGGACTATGTGCACATACTATGTATGCATAGGCAGTTTCTGACAGAAATTGACTATGCGTACATACTATATATGCATAGCCAATTTTGGCTTTTGCTTCAGAATTGCCCTAGCTTGGGCTCTGAACTTCCCAATTTTTGTGAAAAATACTATTCCTAAGCTATGCGTACATACTATGTACACATAGCTTAAAACCTTGATTTTCGTGAAAAATGGTAGATTTCTGTTTTGGTGTTTGACTTGTAAACCACCTCAGAGTTGAAGGTGTGTTTCTTTAGGACTGTTATACCCCTCCCAACTATTTGTTTCACCCTTTTGCCATCTAACCAATCAATCTATTATCCACTATTAAACCCAATTCCCTTCTTTCCAAGCCTTCAAAAACTTAGAAAATGTTAGATTCTAGATTATTGATCTATCACATAATATACAATTTTATCACCTTTAACTTAGTGATGTTAGAACTTAGTTTGCTACTAATAAGTTACTGATGTGCAGATATTAAAGAAAAATAGCAAAAGAGAACCAAAGTAATAATATTTATCAAAATAAACTCATAAAGTAATAAAAAGACAATTGAGCCAAAAGATGAGTTATCGCCTACTAAAAAGATAAAAAATCATGATTTACAATTTTGCGAAATAATGTAAAAGAAAGTGAGAAATCATAATTTACGATTTTGTAAGAGAGAAGTCGTTTAAAAGAGTATGATACAAGAGAAACGATGAATCATAATAGAAGAATCGTAAAATGAAGAATCGTTTAATAGGAAGTTGTGTTAGAAAATCATGATTTACAATTTTTCAGAAGAAGTTTCAATAGAAGAAGAAAATCGTGATTTACAATTTTCTAGAAAAGGCACCTTCCAAAATTGTTGATCACGTGAGAAAGAACACTGGCATGCATAAAATTAAAAGATCTCTTGAAGAGGTCTAGTGAATCACGGATCTGAGAGATTGACGAAGAAGACTTTTAAAGGACACTACTACTGAAATAAAGAAAGAAATCTAGAAGTACATCAACAGAATGAAAGGAAAGAAAGATAGAGTTAGAAGTAGAGTTATATTAGGATAGCTTTACTTTAGTAATTTATTTTATTAGAATTAGAAGTTTTGTAAACCGATCCTTATGATCTATAAATAAGAGGCTCGACACATAGGAATAACCATCGAAGGAACTCTTAGCATCAATTGACGACTGAGGTTGGGTTTTCTTCTGATCAAACTTAAAGTAGATTTTTATTGCCTTGTAGATTAGATGTCCAAGGTTTCTCAAGAGTAATTGATGACTACAAGTGGGAGCTGGAGATTAGAGTAGATATCTGTAGTTTCTCAGAAGCAATTGACGACTGTGGCTGAGGGGTGAAAGATATAATTTTATTGCTTTCTAGTTTAGATTTATTTTATTGCAATTTCCTGCTTTGTAAACATTTTTGAATTTTAATTTGAATTAATGACTCAGGTTGAAGTTTGCATATTAGTGTAACGATTTTTTATTTTTTCATCCTTAGTTTTCTAGAATTTGATTGATGCTCAAGTTTTAGGAGATTGCTGATTAGATTAAACCTGTATTAATAGGATTTTAGTATTGATTGATGACCAATACTAGAAAACTTGATATATAGTGTAATGGTACTGTTTAATTTCATAAATATCCGATAGCTGAAGATTGTGATTGACGATCATAATCTGAAGAAAGAGGATTAGAATTTATTTTCTATAAAAAAAATTAGATTAAGAAACAATTCTTTTATTCATACTTCTTCAGTAGATTAGGAACTTAAAAGATAAGTATAAGTTTTCAAAAAATTAAGTTAATATAGAAAAACCTGTCTTCGTGGGAACGATTCTATACTAGCTCTATAATTTCCATTGTGCGCTTGCAATTGGTTAAAACTTAATTAGATACATAGAAATAACCAGTGAAGCTATTGGAGCCGTTGCCAGGGACAACGTTATTTATATTAATTTAAAGAAAACAAATATTTATCTTTCTCTTTTCATGTTTCTTTATATTTTCTAATTTCTTTAATTACTTCTTTAATCTTTTGTAGGTTTATTCGAAGTGACGAATCAGAGTTTCAACTTCCCCTGATCAGAGAAGCTAGTGACTTAGATTTGTTCTCTCTCCCTGCTTTCTAAAATAAAAATTAGATAAAAATAAAATAAAATAGACATTTATAATAACTGTTTTAGTCACCCTGCTCTGTGATAATTCAATTCAGAATGGAAGGAAAGGGTCAATATGTGGCTCAGACGATGGGGGAATATTATGATTTAACACCTCTTTCACCTCCCCCATGTATTCAAATACACCCCCAAGCCAGTAATAGGACTTTTGAAATTATGCCCAATGTCCTACAAATACTTCCTACTTTTCATGGACAAATGGATGAAGATCCCTATTTGCATTTAAAAAAATTCAGAGAAGTGTGCAACATTATTTGAATTAAGAACTTGATAGAAGAATCCACTCGATTGAGGTTGTTTGCATATTCCTGCAGAAATGAAGCAAAGCAGTGGATAAACCCTTTGCCTCATAATTCGATTGCTAATTAGGAAAGTTTGGAATGCATGTTTCTTACAAAATTCTTTCCAATCTGTATGACAAATAAAATCTGATATCTTATCGTAACATTTCACCAATTTCCAGATGAATCTCTGTAGGAATGTTGGAACCGTCTTAAGGATCTTCTGCGCAAGTGCCCTCAACACGAGGTTACGTGTTGGCAACTTGTGCTCACTTTCTACGAGGCCTTGAAGATGTAAATTGGCACATAATTGATGTGGCCTACGGTGGTATGTTTCGTACATTAACAATAGAAGAAGCTTGGGAACTCTTTGAGACCCTTAGCGAGGAACTGGTGCAACACCAGGCATCGGGTGAGATTGATTCCGAAACTTTAACGAATATACTACCTAAGCCAGAAAGATTATATAAATTGAAGTCAATGATGAAAGGTTTTTCAAGACTGAAGTTTTGAAAAACCAAAGTTCAATCTCTGGTGGATATAAAACCATACCCAACATCTAAAAAAGGAGAAGCCTGTGGTCCTAACTATGGCCTAACTCAGGCAGTTTCCCGACCTCCAACTATTTCTGCTTACCCCACAGAAGCCCAAAACCATACTGCTACTAAGGATGCCCTGTTGCAAACAGCCTATAGCTAGATGCAACATTTTTGCATTCAAACACAGTTACTCAATCTCCTGCGGCAATCTATTGTAAGGTTAGAAACTCAAATTGAGCAGCTAACCCTTTTCGAAAGAGAGAGTAACGTACTACCTTCACATGTAGTTGGTATGTCTAGAGGATGCGTATTTATGAGAGACACATCAACTCCCTCTATTTTTAATTGAATCCCTCTAAAACCCGTCGAGCTACCGACTCACCCGTAGCAAACACCTGTAACATATGTATATAACTTAATTTTGAAGAGTATTCTATGATTTACAGTATACGCAAGTACACTCAAGCATAAAGTCTCTTATATCTGGTCATAATCACTTCAATCGTATGGATTTATGATTTCTTGTGATTCATAGAGTCAAATCGTAGCGAGTACGGTTTGAAGTGTCATAGAGTTTCACTTTTGTTCTACAGAATTGCAAATAACAATTTTGGGGAACAGGCGATCCCAGTGATTGATCTTATCAGTTACGTTGGAACTTGAACCCATTTAATTTATAGAGGAAGCAGACATGCATTGCGTTCAATATCTCCACTTGCTAACCACCCAAGCCCATAAGCCTAAACCTTGACACGTGAACCCTTCCCTTCTCTATAAAACCAGCCTTCACCTTCCCAAAAATTCATCTCTTTCGTCTTTCTTTCATACCTAACCCTAATGGCAAAAGAAACCAAACAGAGTGGTTTTAATCAACAACTTGATAAAATCCTTGAGATACACTAGGCCGAGCTCCTGGCTGCAATACAGAGAGTAGAAAATCTAAAGCGCCAGCGACCTATACCAGATGCTAAATCATTCTCTAAAACTACCCTTGACCCTAAACCTAACCCAAATCTGACATCACATTCCAAGAGCCTATTTTCCCCCACTTCCTAAAATTTATGCCATCACAACCCACCCCGAATGCGAGCTCCTATATGATGATGGTGGGTTGAGTCGTCCCTCGCCACCCTTCTCCATTGCTTATACTTTCCCTGGTAACTATGTACATTCTCTTCACATAGTCTTCGCAAGGCAACAATATAGGTGAAGGGTGATATGTAAATGTGTTCACTTCCCCACGCTTCACAAAACAACCGCTGTGGCATTACATTTCTTCTAAGGAAGACAAGTGAGGTGCTCATTTTTGGGGAGTGCAATTTGGAAGACAGAAGAAAGTGTTTTGATAGCTCTTGGAGTATCGACCCTATCAAGGAGTGGATACTCCTTTTGTAGGAAGGAAAGAGAGACTTTATTCAAGCGATTAGAAGCCGAGGACCAATCTTTATCGAAGACATGTCCTCTCAGACGTTGCTACTGATATCTAAAATAGTGTGTGTTTATCTTTTTCCTAGGTTTATATTTTTATGTAATCAATTTTTATTTTAATTTTTCCTTTTATATTTTCTATTTCATGATCGTTGTAAATATTCAGTAATATATGAAAATTTCTTTTTGACTAACATTTTTTACTAACTATGTAATTGTTACTAACATTTCTTTTATTTTTGTTATTAATGTCTCTGAGAAGTAAAACTATTGTGTTTTCCTCAAGTTTGGGGGAACATTCTTTATAAAAAAAAATTTCACATTCGGTAAGCAATTAGAGATATCAATAATTTTTAGGTAAATACTATTTTTGTGTCGCATGTTATTTTTGTGCCAATGAGGGCATTGTCCGAATTAAGTTTGGGAGGATACACATTTTCTGTGTATAATAGTAGTATAATTACTATAGTAGTAAATCAATTAGTTTATTCAGTTTGTTTTTGTAAAATTTTTTTAATTTTTTTAATTTTTTTAGCTAAACATTACATAGGAATGATGATAAAAAAAAATTACAAATCTTGAAAACTTACAATCCATTATAGTAGGAGTTCAATAATCAGAATAAAGAATAGTACAATTCATATTTAGCTCATTGAGCATTGTATTAGAATGAATATTTGAAACAATAGATTGATCTAAACAGTAAAATTTTAGACTATAGTTTCAAAATTATAAACCAATGAGATTTTGAGCCATATTTCCTCTTTTATTCAGAGAGAGACTGTTTTTATTTAAGTCAAAAAATTTCTTTGAACTTCTATCCTATTATAAAACCTCATATTGCTGAATTTAGAATCAAAATATTCTATACCTATGATAACTTGATTTTTTGCCTAAAACTATCTGTTAGAAATATCAAAGCAATAAGGCATCTATGCTAGATCGTAAAGATGATTAAAGGCCATCTTTTGTTAAATCGGAGCCAAAAAGCCAAAATCTCAGAGTAAATTTTATCCTTTGAACCCATATTAGAAGCCAAAATCGAATTTCTTTGTGCCAAAAATCTAATAAACCCTTAACCATAAGTACTACCCAAAGCTTTCAACCTTTAACCCTTATATTTTCTTAGATTTTAGAATGCTAAAGAAGGGGAGAAGAGGGAGTGGAAGGATTTAAAAGCAAAAACAGATAAGGAGAATGCTAAAAAAAGGGTACAGATGAAGAAATCAAAAGAACAACATGGGAAAGGAGTGAAAAATCATAAAAAGACGATTTGATAAAAAGAAGATTACGATTCTTAAGTAAAAAGCTTTTTAAAAAAAAGGAGAAAAATCATAGAATACGATTTTACAATTGAGAGAAATGGGATTCACAAAAAAAAAAGAGAAGAAAAAAATAGAAGTTACCCAATTCATGGATACTTACTGAAGTAAAAAAAAGAAGAAGCTCAAAAGATAGGAGAAAGAGAGCTAAATTCATAGAAAAACTTTGAATCCTTTTCTACCTTTCTTTGACACCTTCTGAAATCCAAAACCCTATTACAAGCCGGAGGAAAGACCTTTTTTATTTACGATTTGCAAAAGCATAAGCCTAGTAGAGATATAAAAAATAGATATTATGGATTGTATAGGGATTCATACGAATAAAATAGATTATCCTTTTCTATGAAATTGATAATTTTTTATCTTTGACTGAATTTTTCTGAAATAATACATTGTGAGAACCCAAAAAGTTTTGATATCTTTTTGAGAATATGCCAATAGTGAGTTTTTGAATGAAAGTATTTTCTAAATCTACAATTGAGAAAATTTATGAAGAATAAACTATTCACTGATGCATACACTTCCTGCTTATTATGAATTAAAATTGTTGGAGTTCTAATCAAGGATAACTATTATAATGGAAAGTAAGGATAAAAGATTGGTAATTTTAGAAAATCATAACGACTATAGGATGACTAACTTAGTTAATTTAGATAGTGTAAATATTTAGTTTAGATTTTTAACCTTTGTTTTATTTTGAAAAATATTTTTAAAAATCCAAAAATATTTAAAGTTTGTAGGTAACTTCACTAAGAATCTTCAGGAAACTACAACTCCTCCACATGAGATTACCTAGGGGTTTAAAGGCTAGTTGCATCTGCTAAATGCAATCGTGCTCCCTACGAAAGTGACAATTTAATTTTTAGTATAAGATATTTTATATTTCCTTGTTTGCTAGAGACTAGTAAAGTGTAAGTTTGGGGGTGTGATCAGTCACATAATATACCATTTTACCACCCTTAACTTAGTGATGCTAGAACTTAGTTTTCTACTAATAAGTTACTGATGTGCAGTTATTAAAGAAAAATAGCAAAAGAGTATCAAAGTAATAATATTCATCAAAATAAACTCATAAAGCAATAAAAAGATGATTGAACCAAAAGACGAGTCATCGCCTATTGAAAAGATAAAAAATCGTGCTTTACGATTTTGCGGAATAATGTAAAAGAAAGTGAGAAATCATAATTTATGATTTTACAAGAGAGAAGCCGTTCAAAAGAGTACGATACAAGGAAAATGATGAATCGTAATAGAAGACTCGTAAAATAAAGAATCATTCACTAGGATGCTATGTTACAAAATCATGATATACAATTTTCCAGAAGAAGTTTCAATAGAAGAATAAAATCGTGATTTATGATATTCCAGAAAAGCACCTTTCAAAATTGCTAATTATGTGAGAAAGAACACCACCATGCATAAAATTAGAAGATCTCTTAAAGAAGAAATCCAGTGAATCACGGATTTAAGAGATTAATGAAGAAAACTTTTAAAGGACTCTGCTGCTAAAATAAAGAAAGAAATCTTGAAGTACATCAACAGAATGAAAGCAAGGAAAGATAAAGTTAGAAGTACAGTTATATTAGGATAGCTTTATTTTAGTAATTTCTTTTATTAGAATTAGAAGTTTTATAAACTGACCCTTATGATCTATAAATAAGAGGCTCAACACATAGGAATAACCATCGAAGGAACTCTCAGCATCAATTGACGACTAAGGTTGGGTTTTCTTCTGATCAAACTTAGAGTAGATTTTTATTACTTTATAGATTAGATATCCAAGGTTTCTCAAGAGCAATTGATAACTACAATTGGAAGCTGAAGATTAGAGTAGATATTGGTAGTTTTTTAGAAGCAATTGATGACTGCGGCTACAGGGTGAAAGATATAATTTTATTGCTTTCTAGTTTAAATTTATTTTATTGTAATTTCCTGCTTTGTAAACATCTTTGAATTTTATTTTGAATTAACGACTCAGGTTGAAGTTTGCAGATTACTGTAACGATTTTTTACTTTTCCATCTTCAGTTTTCTAGAATTTGATTAGCGCCCAAGTTTTAAGAGATTGTTGATTAGATTAAATCTGTATTGATAGGATTTTAGTATTAATTGACAACCAATGTTAAAAAAATTGATATATAGTGTAATGGTACTATTTCATTTCATAAATATCCGATAGCTGAAGATTGTGATTAACGAGCATAATCTGAAGAAGGAGGATTAGGATTTATTTTTTGTAAAAATTTAGAATAAGAAATAATTCTTTTATTCATATTTCTCCAGTAGATTAGGAACTTAAAAGATAAGTATAAGTTTTCAGAAAATTAAGTTAATATAGAAAAACCTGTCTTCGTGGGAATGATCTTATACTAGCTCTACAATTTCCGTTGTACGCTTGCAATAGGTTAAGACTTAATTAGATACATAGAAGTAGCTAGTCAATTACCTAATTGTTAAACCCATTAGCTCTTAAACACCCCCCCTAATCAGCTCTCCCTTTATAAATAGAGAGAAAACTCTAGCCAATTGCCTCCTCATTTGAACTTTTCCAAACTTTAAAAGTCCTAGCTCAACTCATACCACCACCTTCATCACCATTCCCAAACTCACATCTCCCTAGTTATAACAAGTTAGAACCCTTCTTCTAACTCATTTGCTTTCAGAAGCTCACCGGTGCCGCACTCACCTGGGGATCTAACAACTGTGCTACAAGGGCTCCAGCTCTCCCCTCTATTCTTCTACCTTCCTTTTACTTTTCCTCTATCCTAGAATTTGAGCTGCTATGCTGCCAAAATTCTAGTGATTGTAAGTGGCTCAAATAGGATTCGAGTGCCTTCGGGCATGGTTTAGTGCTGCTCATTTTTCTCTTTATATATATATATATATATATATATATATATTATATACACTTCTAAACATAGACTTGGCCATAGAAGAGGCCGCTTATGAGTGGGTCGATCAGGCACCTAACACCTTCTCGATTGATAATCGAAGGCCTTACTCAAGAGGCTTATGCGTTGACCAGTGATTCAGAGTCATATTTTATACTTCGGTGCTTATAATATTGATTTTGGGTATCCCAGGACACCTAAAGCTCTGGGTGGTGACTCCATTTTTTTTAGTAAGTGCATCGTCGCTACTGATCGTAAGGTCCACAGTTGCATAGATGGCAACTCCACTAAGAACTTTTGTGTAGAACTTCTACTTGAAGTTTTGGCCCCTTTTCCATGTGTTTTTCCTTTTTTTGCTAACTTTTTGTTCCTTTCACTACAAAAAATAAGACTATTAGCGGCTGTTTTTGGCAGCTAAAAACTATCGCTATTAACAAAATGTCTATTAAGACTATTAGCGGCAGTTTTTTTGTCAATAGCGGCAGTTTTTGGCTGCCGCTAATAGTCTTATTTTTTGTAGTATTTTGCTTACTTACCCCTACGATTCTGTCATTTACCGCCTTAGCCGTTTAGCGGGCCTACTTGATGCACTTTTTATTTACCCCTATGATTCTGTTATTTACCGCCTAAGCCATTTGGCTGGCATACTTAATAACTTAGATTTCATTTTTGTCATTTACCACCTTAGCCATTTGGCGGGCCTACTTGATGCAATTTACATATTCCGCCTAGTAGCTTGACTGGCCCCGTCATTTTCTTATTTCTTGACATATTCCACCAGTGTACGTCGACCCACTTTGGTGGCACAGGACTCCCATAGCCTGATTGAGAACGACACTGAAAGCCCCAATTTTGAACTTAAGCAAACTCCCTAAAAATTGAATTGTAAAATTAAACCAAGGGGACTAATTAAATTTGTTTCGCGGGTAGCTTTTGCAAAAGGGCGAAAAAATTAGGTTACGATACACCCATCCTGGTTCCAAGTAAAGCGGCAGCCCTGGTGGTGATGATCTCGAAAGGAACCACCCCAGCCAGTAATGAGAAGGCACTTGCGCTGGAGGTATTGGGTGGGTGACCAAACTTTACGAAGCCTTAACACCTTGGAGAATGTGTTAGTTGCATCGAATCAGCCTTGTATCCCTAAGTGCGAAAAGGAGGGACCCGATAAAAACAAAGAAAAATAGTCCTTGGAAGAATTGCTTTCAGAAAAGCCAAGTCAAAGCCCAACTCGGATCTGCAATCTAGAAAATCTATGTGTACATAGTATGGGTACATACTATGTACGCATAGCTAAAAAATCCAAAAATTTGTTCATACGTACATACTATTGTTGGTACATGCTTTTTCTGGGTTCATTTCGGTCCCCAAAAGAAGTGGCCCAATTCGGTCCGAGTGGACTCTGGCTAGGGGCGATAGAATAATAAACTATGAAATATTAAATTGTTGAAATTAAAGAAGTGAATATTAAATGGAAAGTACTTAGGTGATGCGATCGCCAGCTGCAGATATTTATCGATGCTGCAACACGTCACTGAGTACGATTTAAGAAGAGCGGGGGCTTGCAGGTTTTACTCCTTTACTGAACGTCGGCCGACCAACTTCAACAGCTTTGGGTTGCCTTTAATACAACCAGTTTGGCCTTCTTACTTCTGCTAGGATTCTAACGAATCTAATCTCCTAGTCCTACTGAAAGTCTAATTGATCTAGTCTCCTAATCCTACTAGGAGTCTAATTGAAAAAAGGTTATGGCCCGTTCTGCTAAGCAGAATCGGCCTCATTCGGGTACCCTCCGTAAGCTCCCTTGGGAAAATCAGGTGGCTAAGGCTTGAAAACTGGAAGAGGTTAGATACTTAATCGATCCTAGGCTAAGTGCTTCCTCCTTTAATACTTCTTCGATAGTAAAGAGTAGCAAGCTAGGGCCACTAGCTTGATAACCTGGGGTTCCCAGGGAAGAGTCTGTACTTCTAAAAGTCTAAAAGGCAGCTCGATCCCTTTTTGGAAGCCCCAGAAAGAACCTCGAATTTTCTCAAAGGGAGAGGCTTGAAAGAAAGAAGAATATTAATTGTGGTTAAGGTTAATTTTGAAAAGACTGAGCTTTACTTGATGATTAAAGGCGAAAGGATTAAAAACTAAGAATTTGAAATTTAAGGATTAGGGATCAGGAACTAAGAACTGAGATCTAGAACTTAAGAATTAAGAACTAGAACAAAGAAATTAGGAACTAGGATAAAAATTGAGAACTAGGATCCAGTACCTATGAATTAAGAATTAGAAACTAAAAATTAAGAACTAGAGACTAGAACCTAAAAGATTACCTTAAGTCGGGCGCTGAAGAGAGTCTCGAAATCCCTAAGCTTGGAAGAGAGAAACTCAAAGATTCGATTGTTGGATGTCTTCTGGGTGAGGTAAGGGCATTTACGCTTGATTCAATTTAAGTCGGCCTGTGAATGGGGAGTCCTTGTTGTAGCGTGACTGGGAAACCAATTCCGCGCAGTGTTATATGTGCTAGATTAAATTCCGCGCAGTGGAGTAGGCACGAGATTCTGGTGTTCATGCGGTCTAGGGAATTAGAGGCAGGGTTGGATTGGGAACCAATTCCGCATGTCTAGTGACACGTGGGATTGAATTCCACACAGTGGAATGTGCGCGGGATTCGGGTCTCTAGGCAGTTTGGGAGGTAGAGTCCCAGTCCATATCTGAACTAATTCTACGTGTATGAGCACACGTGGAATCGATTCCGCACAAGTATATCTACGCGGGATCGGGGTCTTTGGGCAGTGTTCAAAGGGTAGTCCTAGTCCAAGTGGGACAAATTCCGGACAACTGTGTCTACGTGGAATTGATTTGGCGCAGGTGTGTTTGCTCAAAATCGAAGCTTTAGTGGCCTGCAAGAAAGGTGAACTTGGTCCATGTGGGACCAATTATTCTGTGTCCACACATGGAATCGATTTTGCACAAGTGTATCTACATGGAATTCAGGATTTTTTCGAGTCTAATCGGGTCCGAGCTGTAGAGCTATTGTTTCAGCTTGGGTCTCAACCATATACTATTGTTTCAGTAATGGTCCTTGTATTTTATGTTTTAAGGTCTTTGGAGAAGGTCAGTCCTTTTCCAGAGATCGTGGGTAAGGTCAAAGGTTGACCAAACAGGATTGTATACTCTGAGAGGGAAAAATTGGGGTGCCTACAGATGCACCTCTTCGGCGCGTGCTTGCGGAGTAAGGATGCGTCGAAGAAGTAGACACCCCTCCTCTGAGGTGTCTTCTCGTCTCTTTGAGAGATCACAAGTGTGAACCGGGGAGCTGACATGAAATTCTTGGCTTTCTTATCTATCACCACAAGCTAAGGAGGAGCATTCAGGGGCCCAGTGGTAGCTATCGAGAGGTATTCCTCATCTGTGGGTGCAAGTGGCATCTTGTCGCACATCGTGACCTGCTGTAAGGGACAGTCAAATAGAGGGAAATTGACGCAATCAAGGTATCGGGAGGGCATCATACGAATGTCCAAAAATAAGTTCAAGTGACCAGATAATATGATGTAGTTTGATGGCGAAGGACTTCGCAGATCATGTCAGACTGGACGCGTCATTGCTCACAACAATGATGCGCAGGGGTCCCTTTCCAGTGGACATTTGTGAATTTTCAGAGTTGAGTATACTTAGTACTTGGTTTCCTAGGGGAGAGTACAGATTGGAGTGATTAGAGGTGAAGTTCAATAGATAGAAGGTTTATTTATTATCATTTTTTTTTAACTTTGAGATTTTTAACTTAAGATCTATTCGATGGTAAAATGGAAGAAAACGTGGCTTCCGAGATGTCGCTGAGCAGATCCACCGAAGTGGGATTTATGGACCAGATCATTTATGTGGTTGTCAAGATGATACTTGATATGCTTGATACTCCGTCTAATCTTTTCATGAATACTGATGATTGTCTCTTATGGGAGGACTACAGTGATTCATGAGTCGAGAGAGACAGGTTTTGAAAATATTTTACTTAAAATTAGATAATTATATTTGTACAGAGAATATCGAGTAGAAAGAAAGGGGGTGATACTTACCGGATTTGCTACGCGATGGGATGTTCGGATCGCCTGATGAGATGTTCGCGATGGACATGATAATTGGGTGAGATGGGACATCAGAGAAATTCCTGTCTTCTTCTATCGGTGAGTGTATGTTTCTGCTATGGTGGGATTTGGCGACTATTGCACGATGGGACATTTTGGGGTTCGGCTCGTTGCTTTTTGCGACGGGATATTGGTTGATCCTCCCTTTGGTCGCACGGTGGACTTTGGTTGTTATGCGATGGGACAGTTTTATTGTGGTCCTTTCTTTCTTTGGCCAGTCTAAGGTTATATGATGAGATCGGATTGCAGTTGTGTCACGATGAGACTTGACTTTAGCGTTATGTTGTAGTGGATCTTCGATGAGTGTATGGGAGGTGTTAAGGTATTTTAAGTGCTTGCTACTAACTTTATTGGAGATAGTGATAAGAATGGGGTTAGTGAAAATAAATCAAAGGTGGATTGAAAACTACGGAGCAGCAAGCTTAAAAATACACAGTCCTGCAAGATACAGGGCCTGTTGTAGCAAGTTTTAAAAAGTAAGAGTTTGTCCCACATGGAAAGTTGATCTAAAGCTCCAAGGGAGCTATCTTTAGTAGGCCCTCCAGATTTGGCAATCCTAAATGGAAAGAGATTTAAGGTCACTATTATCTAAATCCTAAGGTAACCTAATGCCTAAACTACAGAAAGGGTTGAGAAGAATGATGGGGTATGAGAAAATAAATATAAAAGGGTGAGAAGTAAGCTATTCGGTATAGATCTGATGGGTCTTATAACTCAGACTCAGATCTGCTGCTATAGAAATCGTGTCCAATGGCTACATTATCACCAAAGAGGAGAAAGGATCCAACTCACCCCTGTGCCATGATCCAATCCCTTATGGCTATAACCTGTCCACTTAAATGGTCACAGGCTATCCAATAGGGGAACCACAGTCCAGAGATGGGTCAGAACAAGTTAATCATTGTAGGCACTACTTCATCTAGGCTACCAGCTCAAGAATCCATAGGAACCTCAACCTCTAAAGTTCTGTGTGTGGGGCTAGGCCTGCATTGTGCACTAGCCTGGACACACAGAACCAACAAGAGTTTGAGTACTAGCTTTTAAGCTTAGCTATTCACTGCTTTAGAAAGACAACAGTGATCCAGTCACAAGCCTACAATCTCTACAACCAGATCAGATCTGCCATCTGATGGGGGGTCTATACAAATACAGGGGAGTCAGTCTCTACACAATCTCTCACAAGGCTACAAGCCCAAGTGCAGAGAAGAAGAATCTGCCTTAGATCTGTGGATTGGCCTCACCCTAGGGCTATAATCTGTCCACTTAAATGATCACAGACTATCCACAGAGGCTATCCTCCCCACAGAGGTCTAAGACAGAACAAGAACATTGCTGCCGCCACCATGTTCACAAGGCTACCAGCTCAAGCTCCCATGGGGATTCAGATTTAGTGGATCCTATGGTGGGGCTAGGCCTGCAATGTGCCTAACCCGGACACACAAGTCACTTGGATCTAAATAACACCTTAAAAACAATCCTCCATTGCTTACAATACAACTTAGCAATGGAGGACCTCAAGGCAGCAGCCTTGTACAGAACAACTCACAAAACACCAATCTCGTACATGCATAAAATCCTATTATAAAACTCAATTAAATCTATTCCAAATAGACATACAAAGATATAGCCAGTAAGTGCTGGACTATGGAGAGAAGAAAAAGGAAAAAAAAAAAAGAAACTCCCTAAACCCTAACCTTAGCCTACTGTAATTCTACAGTTGATTGAGGAAGGAGGAGTACAGAAGTCCAGTCCCCTAAACCTAAACTAGGCTTAGGCTTATATGGCAGTCAGCTCTCTCAGAATTAGGGTGCATGCCTCGGGGCGTGTGCACAGAGATTGGAGCATTAGAGTGCGTGCCCTAGTTACTGGAAGTTCCTAGATTGCCTCTGTAGAAGTGGGGGAGAAGTTAAGAACCCGAGCCTCGCTGGGTAGAAAGGCTTTCCAGGTCTTATCGCATGATAGAATTGGTGTCGCGGGGTTGGTTTGACTTGAAGCTCTTGCCATCACGGGCTTGGTACTTTGATCATCGCGGGGATGCTCTGGTCATCGCGGGATGGCTCTTTCCATTTGAATGGCACGGGAATTGCACGCGCAGTTCGTTCCTTGATGAATCCCGCGGCGATCCTCGCGAAGAAACAATGTGCATGGGCTTCTGGATCGCGTGAGTAGTTCCTTGAAAGTTTGTATCCCGTGGCCACTGCGCGACAGCCGCGAGCAGTAATGCCTGGAGCTCTCTCTCCTTAGTGAATCACGCGAAGATTAACGACTCCTCTTTTGAGCTGCGCGAGACTGCACGAGTGCTTCACGAGCGCTTATGACTGAGCCTCACGAGAACCACGCGAAGTCTGCTTTTCAATTCCTTCTGTCATCAAACCACGCAAGAACGGTGCGAAGACTGCGCGACCAGTTGGTGTGCTCCCTTCAGAAGCCCACGACAACTGCATGATGCATTCTTTCTGGTTCAATTGAGCCTTGCGACATCTACGCGAGGCATTCTTCTTGACTTGTTTCTGCTTTACTATGCCTATGCTGCAGCCAATTCTCTGTCTTGGTTCAACCTTCTTTCTTCTGAGGAACTTCTGGGGCAACAGTAGGCTTCATGGCATGGTTAGGGGCTTATTTGCAGCTTCTGCTTATTACCTACAAAAGTGTCTTAACATTCATTTATTAAATGACCAAGGGTCTAACAGAGATTAAGTTAAGGGGTGAAAAGTGGTACTTTTCAAGTCTTAACACACCCCAAAACCTAATCTTTGCTAGTCCCTTAGCAAAGCTTTAACTAATTAAATGCCACTTTCGTAGGGATCATGGGTACATTTAGCATATGTACCAAGCCTTTTAAATCCCTAGGTGATCCCTAGTGGAGGAGTGAAGTTTCCTGAGGGTTTTCGGTGAAGACACCCACAAACTTCACCATTAGAACAGTTAAGTATAGTGCAGTTAATGACAACATAGATTTCAATGTACAAAGCTTCATTCCACACCCATTGTTTTACACTTAGAGGAAACTGCAGTAGTGATGCAGGCCATTTAAAACTCAAAATTTAGCAAGTGTTTGCATCACCATCATTCATTTTATATTAGAAATTCAGTGTAAAAATTAGTACCCAGTTTACCTTAAATTCAAGATTCAGGTTGGATACAACCCCAATGAGGTTTAAATTTAGACCCAATTCTCACCAGGGCTATCTCTCAACATTGACAATCTGAGGGTGTTCACATTCAAAACAGCTCAAGAGCAGTTACAGATCCCAAATGGGCCTGCAAGCATGAGCATAGGAAAAGCTTCTAATTTTCGACATCCTCATGACTTTTCACCATAGATTGGACAACTCCTCATCTCCATATGACAGCTCATTTTTACTTTGGATCCACAAGGTCTTTTTGAATGGGTAGTAATGTGGCTTATGGGTGAGGGATGTAAAGAATCAAGGGGTAAAAAGGGAATCAAAATTAAGAAATTAGTAAGGTAAGGAGTGATTCATGACTTCACAACCTTCATTTCAACAAAACTTCATCTTTCTTTATATATTCCAGAATCAAAGTGGCCAGCTTCTCCTCTTCTTTTCACTTTTCAGATGATGTTCTTCTCTAGACTTCTCTTTCTTTTTCTCTTTTTATTTTTATTCAATCTTTTTATGATTTTTTTTTTTTTATATAAAACTGTCACACAAATACCATTAATACACTACTGTTCATCAGTTGCTTTTCTTCACCTTCCACAGAATGTTGGACCATTCTCACTAACTTTAACTCCTTCTCCTTTACCTTCTGAATTCTCAGAGTGAGGGTGAGGTTGAATCAGGTCATGAGGTTAAGGTGCAAGTATTCTGGTGTTTGTCAAAGAAAAGTAGGATTTTTAAGGCTCAACTAGTGTATGCAAAAGGGCAGCTTTTAAAAGGTTGGATTTTTAGGCTCAAACTATTCAAATGAAGACCCTGGATCATTTCCTTAGTATCATGAGTGCTGTCAATCAGTTTTGATTTAGAGATGCCTAACTTCTAGTGAAAAGGTCTTGACTCAATCAGTCCTTAGAGCATCAATAATGCCAAAAACACTCTTCAAAAGAAAATGATGGGCCAAATCTCACTATGTATGGTCCTCAAATTAACCCATGGGGTGTATTTTCATCTATTTCTCTCCTCTTCGGTTTACTGAGTACTAACTGAAAATTTTTCTGATATTAGCTTTATGGTGGTGTCAAGATTTTAACATTTTCAGTTTCGAAAAGTCTGCAAAAATATTTTAAATTTTTACAAGTTTCCTCTTTGCAGCAAGTTAGGTTGAAATTGACTTTATTCATCCCAGTTATACCACCATTACTGCACTAAAATTAACTATTCTATTGGCAGACCTACCCTGCCACACCCTCAAACCATGAGGAGCAGTGTCCTCACTAGTTCAAAGGTGAGAAAGTGCAGTAGATTCAATACAGAACAAATACACACACAAGAAGACAAACAAAAATACATAAGAGCAGCCACATAGAACTAAGCAAAGATGGGAAAGTGAACAGTATAGAACAAAAAGAAAAATTCATTAGAATTGAAAAAGATTATAAGAAGATTTACAAAAAGAGAAAAAATAAAAGCCTAAGAACAGACAAAATAGGGGGGGGAGAATAGGGATCAAGGGGGAGTCGGTGGTGGAGGGTTTGAGGAAGATGGTGGGGGAGATGCAGGTGGGGCGATTTTTTTCTTCTTCTCTCTCTTCTCCTTTTTCTTCTCCTCCTTGGCCAGGATCCTCAGGACCTCTTCATACTCATCCCAAAGAAATTGTAATTGGTCTGGCTCCTTAGGCGGTGGGGGGTCCAACCACATAGGATAGAATTTATTTGGGAACTCGTTGGGTTTGTCATTCACCATGGTTATGAGGAGGGCCGAACTGCTAGGGAAGAGAAAGGATGAGATGAAGACGAACTAACTTCGTATTTAAACTACTTGGACGATGGAAAATGAATCGGCATATTAAAGTTTTGTCCCTTTCCAAGCTTGGCAATAAATTGTGAGTGTTCGGGGAATGATGAATCGCACAATTGATTATGGGAAAAGAGAGCTCACACTAAATGATAGTCTAAATTTAGCCTTGATATTTAAGGTGATCTCGTGTATCGCGCAGCTGCACACTGGAAGATGTGGAATTCTGCTTTGCGCGCGCTTAGGATTTCGCGAGCAAGTTCTGACATGGCCCACGATTATGAAAATGAGGCTATTTTAATACCTTGACCGAGATCAACACTCGACCTCTGTGCACCAATTTTGCTGAGGCCTATACTTGCACAATGTCATGCATCCACTCAGTTGCCATCTACATCTACCCTTCACATGGATTCCTATTTCTAATGAGAATAGCCTCCCTAAATTCATCTCCCATGTTACTGACAAAAGTGAATAATATGAAGACTAATGTAAAAAAAAATAAACAAGCACACATAACAGATATGGCATATAAATCAATATACAAAAAGAAGAAAAATTCTATTAACTTGGAAAAACATGTACAATTGTAATTACAATAACTAGAAAAGAAGTGCAAAGGCACGAAAAGCCTAATCTACAATCTAGGTTCTAAGAGGAGGAGGAATCTGAATATGAATCTGTGAACCAGTCCCAACCCATCTTTTTGGCATGTTTCCTCATTTCAGCTTTGCTCTCAGAACTGGGCTTGGACTTGGTTCAATCTGATGGAGCTTTGGTCTTTTTCTTCCTGGGTTTTTTCTCAGTTGGGCTCTTTTTCTTCTGCTACCTTGGTTGCTTTGGCTGTGGGGGTTTCTTCATGGTTGGAGCCTTTGGTGTCCTCACCCTCATCTTTCTGGTTTTGGGTTCAGGGGAGACCATAGGGGATTTGCCTTTGTCTTCCTCAGTGGAGGCTACTGGTGACTTCCCTTTTGCTTTGGGCTCAAGCTGGCTAGGGGGTTTTGCCTCCTCAGACTGGGCAGCTGGTGTTGGAGTAGCTTTAGGCTCAGGGTCTGGCATGCGGACAAAGAGTGGGGTGGACTTCTGAGTTGCAGTTCTAGCAGCAGCCAATACAGCTTCCAATGAGGCTATCTAGATTTTGGCTTTGAGGAGGTCAGTCTCATGGATTTCCTTTTGGAGTCTGAAGATCTCCTGGGCATTGTTGAGCCTCGTTTCGAAAAGTCTTACTTTCATCTTCTTTGCAGCAGTGCTGGCTTTCTCCAGCTCTAGATTCAGCTGATGATAAGTAGTTGTAGATTGGGCCTTCTGATAGGCCTCCAATATGTTAGTCCACCCTAGGGAGATGCCCAGTAGTTGCTTTCTGTGGGCTTCCTTCATTTCATCAATCTGCTGCAGTAGGGGAGTCTCAATGGATTGTCGAAGTTTGGCCATGCCCCTCAGGATGTCCTTTCGAAGGTAGGGATTATCCCTCATGGCATAGAGGATGGTGAGGTAGGGAGGGATGTAAAAAAAATATTTGGGTGCGATAGGCAGAGAGGAAGTGGAAGGAGAAAACTGTGATTGGTCCTGGGTGAGGGGAGTGGGGTGAGCAGTGGGTAATTCTAGTTGTTGGGGGAGGGGGACAGGTTCTGGGTCTGTTTGTCCGTAAATGTGGGAGGGGGTAGGATAAGAGGTGGGATGGAAAGCATGGGGGGAAAGGAAAATGGGGTAGGCTCACTAGGAGTAGGGGGTGATGGGGGAGGGAAAATGGGAATGGTGAAAGGTATGAAAGAGAATGGTGGGATTGTGGGGATCAAAGGGATTATTGGTGGTGGGGGGGTTGTGAGTCAGGGCTGGAGTCTTGGATGTGAGAGTCAGGGGAAAGGACCAGGGGGGTTGGAGTGGATTGTGGAGGGATGGGTGGGTTGGTTAATGTCTGTAGGGTGGATTTGATGGATGTGAGTTTTGTCTGCATCTGGTCCTGGGTGTGTGTAGTGGTCGATAGTTTGGATTGGATGTCTTCGATGAGTGTCAATGTGTCTGGGTTGGGAGGTTGAGTTTGTGTAGAAGAGGGCACAGGTTGAAAAGGTGAGGAAGGGGCATGATGAAAAGTGGAGGGAGGAGGAGATTGGGTTCTGGGGAGTGATGTAGTGATGTAATTGGGGAGTCCGAGAGGGGGGTGTAGTGGTTGGGCATTGTGTCAAGGAAACTAGCCATAAAGGCTTGGAATCCTGTGGTTATGTTAAGGTTTAAGTCTATGTCTGAGAATGGGGATGTGGTAGGCATGGCCGGGGTGGTGTCTTCGTCAATGTGAGGTGTGCTAGTGGGGATAAAAGGGATTGTGGGTAGTGTATGGGAGATGGTGGGGGTTGTCTCAGTGGTCTTCCATTTTTTGTAGGAAATGAGTGGAGGGCTGTTAGGTTTATGTGAAGATGATGGGGATATGGGGGCTATGTATTGAAGTAGGGTAGGGGATGGGGAGGGGCTGACATGAGGGGTGGTGTCCTCCTAGGTACCAATCACAGGTGAAGGGGGAGTGGGAATAGATAATGAGGACAGAGGAGGGTGAGAGAGAGATGGAGTAGGAGATGTGGTCAGGATAGGGGATCCTGGAGTAAAAGGTGGGGGAGCTGAGGTGGCTGCTGTAGCAGTGGTAATGACAGGCTATGGGAGCACCTCTTTGGTAGCAGGGGTAGACCTTGGGACAACTTCCTTAGCAGCTTGCTTGGGAGGGGCCTGAGCCTCAGCTTTCTTCTTCTTCTACGCCTCCATCAGGATCCTGCTGATTCCCCATTGCCTCTTGGCAAAAGTACTAGGGGCAAGGGTGGTAGTCCCCTCTGTTTTTGCTATCTTGTACCCCCCCTTTATTAGCAGCTTGGTAATGACTCTGGCATAGGGGAGTTTGTGAGGCTTCTTGTTCTGCCCTAACTTCTCCACCAGATCTTTCATAGCTTCAAACATTAACCAGGCTGCATGGAAGCCATGGCCCAGAGAGAAAGAATAGACAGCATCCGCAATGGGAGCTCTCCTCTCCTGCTGATGTCCTGAGCAGTAAATGTTCTTTCTCAGGACTTGGTCAATGAAGAGGAGTTCAGGCTCCAATTCTCTTCTTCTGATTGAATCCCCTGAGGCCTTTAATCCTCTAGTCAAAGCCCTTGCAATTGTATCAATTGAGGCACTCAGGGGCGGGCATATCCACAGCTAGGGTCGAATGCGGCTGGGATGCCCAATACTTCTGCAATCACTTTGGGGCTGACTAACATCTCAAAATCATCAATCAGCACCAGAAAACATGATTGCCCATCTTTGTCCTTGATTACCCTGATGTGCTGATAAAACAGTTGCACTAGCCTAGGGTAGGCTAGTGCTGGAATTCCTCTCATCAAGGTTGTCAGGCCAGCCTTGCTCATAAATTGAATGGCAGGGGCAGAGAGAGGCTCCTTCTCAAAGAATGGCAGGTCAAAAGGTATTTCAGGCTCCAAGGGGATTGGAGCCAGGAGCTCTGATGGAGTAGAAAACTCAAGGGTTGGCTCCTCCACCTCCTCAACCACTTCCTTCCTTTTTTTCGGTGCCTTTGAAGTCTTGGCCTTCTTAGGAGTGGTCTCAACAAGGGCCTTATCCATGCCCCTTTTCTTTGGTGCGCTCTTAGGGGCCATTACATCTTCTACCTTGAAAGATGAGAAAGGGAGATTGAGATCTGAGTGCCTACCCTAAAATCCTAGGGTTTGGTTCGACCGTCCATGCAATCGCGAGATCTCCGAAAGGAGGGCAATAGATGGGGTGATGCTAGGAACAAATCTGTAGATTCCTGGTGTGAATGATAGGTTGTAGAGTGGATGCTGGAGGAGAGAGGTAGAAGTGCACTGGAAGCTAGGGTTTCGTAGGGTGAAGAAGGAAGAGAGTATTGGAAATGGAGACAAGCGCAAGGTTAAAATACTTATCGCGAAGCTTGGCGCGGTTTGGAAAAATCTGGTCGTGAGATTGGAAATGAACCTAGCGAAGGTGCTATTCAACTTGGATTGCGTGACAATCTCTCAGGTTGACCTTGGAGCGCGTGACAGTATGTGAAGAATTCCATGTGAATTGCGCGAGAGGCTCCCAGGTCTCCATTTGGATTGCGTGAAAAGCTCTGAGGTTCACTTTGAATATCGCGACAGCCTTTGAATCTCGCGGCAGCTAATGAAGTATTCTTTTTGAATTGCGCGAGAGTCTCCCAGGCTTCCTATTGAACCTCACGACAGCTAGTGAAATGCTTATTTGGATCGCGCGAGAGGTTCTTAGGTGTACTTGAATCTCGCGACAGCTATTGAATGGTTCTATGTGGACTGCGCGAGAGTCTCTCAGGCCTCCTTTTGAACCCAGCGACAGTAAAGTAGTAAACATAGAGCATGTGCTCTCAGTTCTGCCCTTTTCATTTGTTCTGTGGCTGGATCCTAGGCCTGACTCTCACCATGGGTACCTCCAGACACATTAAAATCAATCATTCAAGCAAAGACAACAAAAATCACCCTCCCACATTATGCATTCAATAAAAAATAATCAATCCAAGAGTAGTAATCATCAAACCAAGCAAAAAAATTTCAAACCAGACAGGTCCAGATTCAAGTGGGGCCACTAAAATTTCCTAGAGAATTTGAACAAAAGAAAGCAAGACAAATCTAACAAAACCAAAGTACATATGATACAATATTGACACACTTGTGGATCAGTTTAATGAAGGGTCCCCTTGGAAGTGAATGGTGTCCATGGGTTCAGCAGGTTTTTCAAAACAAGGCTTAAGCCTCTGACAATTAACTTTCAAGGTTTTCCCAGATTTAGGATCCTTGATTTCCACAGCACCAGATGGGGAAACACTCATGACAATGTAGGGACCTTCCCATCTGGATTTCAATTTTCCAGGAAAAAATTTAAGTTTGGAGTTAAACAACCAAACCTTGTCACCAGCCATGAAGTTCTTTCTCAACAGACCCTTGTCAAAGAAAGCTTTGGACCTTTCCTTGTAGATCCGAGCATTGGCATATGCATCCATCCTTAGCTCATCCAATTCTGATGGCTGCAACAACCTGTGATGACCAGCAGAAGTTAGGTCTAAATTTAAATGTTTGATAGCCCAATAGGCCCTATGTTCTAATTCTACTGGGAGATGACAAGCCTTGCCATAAACCAGTCTGAATGGGGACATACCAATGGGAGTCTTATAGGCAGTCCTATAAGCCCACAATGCATCATTAGCTTGTCGGCCCAATCTTTCCTGTCAGTTCTCACAGTCTTCTCAAGGATGTGCTTGATCTCCCTATTAGAAATTTCAACTTGCCCATTGGTTTGTGGGTGGTAGGTAGTAGCAATCCTATGGTTGACAGAATATTTCTTGAGCAAGCTCTCGAAATTTCAGTTGCAGAAATGGCTACCCCCATCATTGATAATGGCTCTAGGGGTGCCAAATCATGAGAAGATATTCTGCTTTATAAACTTGAGGGCAACCTGATTATCATTCGTTCTTGTGGCAATGGCTTCTACCCATTTTGAAACATAATCCACTGCCACTAAGATGAAATGATAACCATTTGAAGGAGGAAAGGGGCCCATGAAGTCAATACCCCAGACATCTAACAGTTCCACAACAAGGATGGGCTGCAAAGGCATTGAGTTTCTTTTGGACAGCCCTCCTAATTTTTGACATCTTTCATAGGTCCTGCAGTGTGTATTGGCATCTCTGAATAAAGAAGGCCAATAGAACCCACACTGCAAGATTTTGTCAGTTATTTTTTTTTCACTAAAGTGGCCTCCACAGGCATTTTCATGGCACATGGCCAGAATACTGGGGACATCACTTTTTGGAACACATTTTCGGATGATTTAGTCTGCACAATACTTGTATAAGCAAGGTTCCTCCCAGAAAAAGAACTTGACCTGTGAGAAAAATAGGTCTTTGTCCATTTTGGTCCAATGGGCAGGAATCTTGCCTATAACTAGATAATTGACTATGTGTGCATACCAAGGAACCAAGGATTGGATGGAAAACAATTGCTCATCCGGGAAGACATCATTTGTAGGATCATCAATACATTTCTCCAACAAAATTTTGGACAAGTAGTCAACCACCACATTTTCTACACCCTTTTTGTCCTTGATTTCAATGTCAAACTCTTGCAATAGGAGTATCCATCTAATCAGCCTGGGCTTAGCATCCTTCTTGGATAGTAGGTACTTCAATGCTGAGTGGTTTGTGAAAATTATAGTTTTAGACCCAAGTAGGTAAGGTCTAAATTTGTCCACAGCAAAAACCACTGCCAGAAGCTCTTTCTTAGTTGTGGTGTAATTCAGCTGAGCTTTAGCAAGTGATTTGCTGAGATAGGCAATGACCACAGGCAGCTTATCTTTTCTCTGACCCAAAACAGCACCTATTGCCAAGTCGGATGCATCACACATCAACTCAAAGGGCAGCGTATAGTCAGGTGTTTGGAGTACAGGGGCAGAGGTGAGGCAAATCTTCAAAGTTTCAAAAGCCTCAAGACATTTAGCAGAAAAGTCAAAGGGCACATCCTGGCAGAGCAGGTGGCACAATGGTTTAGCAATTTTGTTGAAGTCTTTGATGAACCTCATGTAGAATCCAACATGTCTAAGGAAAGATCTGATTTTATTGACTGTTCTTGGAGGGGGCAAATTTGCAATGAGGTCAACTTTGGCCTTGTCTATCTCAATTCCATCTTTAGAGACTACACAATAGGTCTTTGTCCATTTTGGTCCAATGGGCAGGAATCTTGCCTATAACTAGATAATTGACTATGTGTGCATACCAAGGAACCAAGGATTGGATGGCAAACAATTGCTCATCCGGGAAGACATCATTTGTAGGATCATCAATACATTTCTCCAACAAAATTTTGGGCAAGTAGTCAGCCACCACATTTTCTACACCCTTTTTGTCCTTGATTTTAATGTCAAACTCCTGCAACAGGAGTATCCATCTAATCAGCTTGGGCTTAGCATCCTTCTTGGATAGTAGGTACTTCAATGCTGAGTGGTTTGTGAAAATTATAGTTTTAGACCCAAGTAGGTAAGGTCTAAATTTGTCCACAGCAAAAACCACTGCCAGAAGCTCTTTCTTAATTGTGGTGTAATTCAGCTGAGCTTTAGCAAGTAATTTGCTGAGATAGGCAATGACCACAGGCAGCTTATCTTTTCTCTGACCCAAAACAGCACCTATTGCCAAGTCGGATGCATCACACATCAACTCAAAGGGCAGCGTATAGTCAGGTGTTTGGAGTACAGGGGCAGAGGTGAGGCAAATCTTCAAAGTTTCAAAAGCCTCAAGACATTAGTAGAAAAGTCAAAGGGCACATCCTGGCAGAGCAGGTGGCACAATGGTTTAGCAATTTTGCTGAAGTCTTTGATGAACCTCATGTAGAATCCAGCATGTCTAAGGAAAGATCTGATTTTATTGACTGTTCTTGGAGGGGGCAAATTTGCAATGAGGTCAACTTTGGCCTTGTCTATCTCAATTCCATCTTTAGAGACTAAATGGCCCAACACAATACCTTGTGTTACCATGAAGTGGCTCTTTTCTCAACTTAAGACCAAATTGGTCTCCTCACATCTTTGCAAGACTAAGTGGAGGTGTTGCAGACATTGGCCAAAACTGTCCCCATAGACAGAGAAATCATCCATAAAAATTTCCAAGAATTTGTCAATCATATCAGAGAATATGGCATACATACACCTCTGAAAAGTGGCTGGGGCATTACACAGCCCAAAAGGCATCCTTCGGTAAGAAAAGGTGCCAAAAGGACAAGTAAATGTAGTTTTCTCTTGATCAAGAGGGTGCACAGGGATCTGGTTGTACCCTGAGTACCCATCAAGAAAACAGTAAAAAGCTTTTCCAGCCAACTTATCCAAAATTTGATCAATAAAGGGGAGAGGGAAGTGGTCTTTTCTGATCTTAGAGTTGAGCTTTCGATAATTGATGCAAACTCTCCAGTCAGTGGTCTCCCTGGCTGGTCTCATCTCTCCAGACTCAGTTGTGATAACTGTTATGCCAGATTTCTTGGGCACCACTTGGATAGGTGCCACCCATTCAGAATTAGAGATGGGATAAATTACCTCAGCATCCAGCAATTTAATGATTTCTTTTAGGACCACTTCCTGCATGTGAGGATTTAATTTCCTCTGCATTTCCCTGGAGGGTGTTGAGCCCTCCTCCAAATGGATCCTATGCATATAGATTGATGCATCTATCCCTCCTAGATCAGCAATGGTCCAGCCAATTACCTTTTTATACTTTCTCAAGACTGTGAGTAATTCCTCCTCTTGCTCATTGGAAATTACCGAAAGTTTTTCATCTTTCTCAAGAAAAATATATTTCAATGTTTCTACAAGCTTCTTGAGTTCCAGATTAGGGGCTTGTCAGATGGATGATAGGATTGGTGGTTTGTTGGTTTGAGGAAGGGGTAGCAATGTAGGTTTCCAAAAGGAATACTGTACTAAGCCCACAGAAGACTTCAATGTGGACATGTCTTCTGGCATTACAGTTGGGCTTCCTTCCTCTACCATGTTCTAAACTTCAGTTAAACTTGTGATAATGTTGCCCCACTCCAGCAGAGTGGGCAATTCTTCTTCAACAACATTTTCTAGTACATCCACTGCAAAGCATTCCTCATTGTCCAGCTGAGGGAACTTTGCACTGTTGTACACATTAAGCTTAATCTTCCTATGACAAAAAGTTACCTGCATGATCCCATACCTGCATTGAATGCATGCATTTGAAGTGGCCAAGAATGGCCTACCCAAAATGACAGGTATAGGGGATGTACTCTTATTGCAGCCCATGTCCAAAACAAGCAAGTCTGCAGGGTAGAAGAACTTGTCCACCCCTACTAAGACATCCTCGACCACTCCCATGGGTCTCCTTCGACACACCATTAAGACAATGGGGGTGGGTTTTAGCTCTCAAATCTAGTCACGATACACACCGTATGGCGTGAGTTAACACTGGCTCCAAGGTCTAAAAGGGCCCTTCCAATTGTGTGGTCTCCAATTATACAGGGAATAGTGGGTATTCCTGAGTTTTGCAACTTCTCTGGAATTGTCATGTTTAATACAGAATCAACTGTATCAGTTACAAAGACCTTTTTGGACAAATGGCCTCTAGCTTTCCTTTTCTGATTACAAAGGTCTTTCAAAAATTTTGCATAGGCTGGGGCCTATCGGATTGCATCAAGCAGGGGCAAATTGATTTTTACTTGCTTAAAGGTCTCCATCATTTCCTCTATCTGTGCATTCCCCTTATCAAAAGGGGTAGGGCCACTCAAAGCCTAAGGAAATGGCAAATGAGGTACTGCTGGTTCCTCAGCTGCAAACCTATGACTGAACTTTTCTTTTTTTCTTTTTTCATCTTTTATTTCCTGCTGAGGCTCAACTACAGCCTCTTTATTTTTCCCTTGTTGCAGGGTAGCAGGCAACTCTTGACTTTGTGCTCTAACAAAGTCCTTTTCACTTTCACTCGACAGTTCTTTGGGAATGACCTCTCCTTGTTCCTTTCCCACCTGGTTGTCTATTAGCCTGCCAGACCTCAGGGTTGTGATGGCATTAGCACCCTCAAAACTTGAGGAACCTTCTCCAATCTAATATTGGCCCTTAGGGTTGGCCACTGGCTGGCTTGGCAACCTGCCCTCTTCTCTTTTGGCCAAGGCATTAGCTGTTTGGCCTAGCTGCTCTTCTATTTTCTTTATGCTTTGACTGTGAGAAGTCACGGTCTGAGTCAAGGGTCCAAGGCTTTCCAATGAGGTCAAAACCTGATCTTCAAAAGAAGCATTTCGGAGCTGAGGCGGAGGAACTACTAACTGATTTTACTACTGGGGCAACTGCTGATGCTAAAAATTTGACCTTGGGGCATATCCCTGGTTAAACTATTGCTGTGGCCTTTGAGGTATGGCCAACATCTGTTGTGGCTGCATATAATTGTCTTGTCTCCACCTCAAATTTAGGTGGTCTCTCCATTGGTAACCAGCATTTTGGTGCTGGTATCCAAATGGCTATTTGTTGTAGCCACCAGATTGTTGCTGTCCAAATGATTGGGCAGCAGCAGCCGGTTCCATCACATACTCAGGGTATTGCCCTACAGATGGGCACTCTTCCACTGTGTGTTATGGTGATTGGCATATCAGACATGCCTCCATCACTTGTGCAACCAATTTGGGCTGCACCACAGTTAAAACTTTATCAAACTTATCAAAAAGATTAGCCATCTGCATTCTCAGGTCATCATTTCCCCTAACTTCATACATCTTTCCTTTAGAAGTTTCAGCAAGCCCCAGTGTAGGAGAAGGCTCTTGAATAGTTCTTGATAAGGACATCTTTTGGAAAGTATTCTCACTGATGACCTCGAACAAGTCCCATGCCTCATCAGCTGTTTTATGCATGTACGTTCCACCATAAGAGGCATCTACCATGTCTCTGCTTTTCTCATCAATCCCATTATAGAAGCTCTGGACAAGCTGTCAGTCAGGGATCTTGTGGTGGGGACATTGTTTGAGCATCTCCTTAAATCTGTCCCATGATTGATTAAAATCTTTAGTTGGGGATTGGGCAAAAGCAAGTATTGCTTTCCTCAACGTGCTGGTTTTGGTCTCTGGGAAGAATTTGGTCAGAAATCTTGTCTGGAGGTCTTTCCAAGAAGTGATGCTTTTGTTTGGGAGAGTAGCTAACCATGTACTGGCCCTTTCCATTAGGGAGAAAGGAAAGAGTCTTAATTTGGTGGCTTCTGGTCCCAAACTAGCAATGGAGAATGTTGTGCACAGGGCCAAGAATTGGTCAATGTTCTTATAAGGTCTTCCTTGCTAAGCCCATGGAAAGAGGGAAGCATTTGGATGATGGAGGTTTTAATCTCATAGTTTCCCTAAACATCTGGGAATTGAATGCTGAATGGAGAATTATAATCATCAGGAGCATTCAATTCCTTCAATGTTCTAGGTTGCTCTTCACCCATAACTGCTATCTCAATTTCAGTAGGGGGCTCAACTGTGGTGTGTCTGGGCCTTTTGGGTTTTCTGCCCCTTTCTATCTCAGGGTTAGGAGGCTCTAATGTAGGACTGAGGGATCTCCTTCCTAACATGCACACACACCAACAGCAGGGAAGACTACTTGCAGACACTTGAACTTAACAAAATTACAACTATCCTAATCAACTGCTATGGAATTTTCAAAGGAGAAATAGACTGAGTTTTTGAGGGTTAGAGAAGTGCAAACAGAGGTAGCGAGACTCCCAGTGCAATTCTACTCTCCTTCTCTGCTACTGTCCAGATCTGCAAGAAAATTTCCAAATGTAAATCAGCAGTATCAATTATTCACAAGCACATCTACCAAAGAATAAAGAATACAAAAAATCTAGGGTCTACTAATAGATCAAGATTCCCCGGCAGCGGCGCCAAAAACTTGTTAAGGTATTTTAAGTGCTTGCTACTGACTTTATTGAAGACAGTGATAAGAATGGGGTTAGTGAAAATAAATCAAAGGTGGATTGAAAACTACGGAGCAGCAAGCTTAAAAATACACAGTCCTGCAAGATACAGGGCCTGTTGTAGAAAGTTTTAAAAAGTAAGAGTTTATCCCATAGGGAAAGTTTATCTAAAGCTCCAAGGGAGCTATCTTTAGTAAGCCTTCCAGATCTGGCTACAGATCTGACAATCCTAAATGGAAGGGCATTTAAGGTCACTATTATCTAAATCCTAAGGTAACCTAATGCCTAAACTATAGAAAGGGTTGAGAAGAATGATGGGGTGTGAGAAAATAAATATAAAAGGGTGAGAAGTAAGCTATTCGGTACAGATCTGATGGGTCTTATAACTCAGACTCAGATCTGCTACTATAGAAATCCTATCCAATGGCTACATTATCACCAAAGAGGAGAAAGGATCCAACTCACCCCTGTGCCATGATCCAATCCCTTATGGCTATAACCTATTCACTTAAATGGTCACAGGCTATCCAATAGGGGAACCACAGTCCAGATATGGGTCAGAACAAGTTTATCATTGTAGGCACTACTTCATCCCGGCTACTAGCTCAAGAATCCATAGGAACCTCAATCTCTAAAGTTCTGTGTGGGGCTAGGCCTGCAATGTGCACTAGCCTGGACACACAGAACCAGCAAGAGTTTGAGTACTAGCTTTTAAGCTTAGCTATTCACTGCTTTAGAAAGACAGCAGTGATCCAGTCACAAGCCGATAATCTCTATAGCCAGATCAGATATGCCATCTAATGGGGGTCTATACAAATACAAGAGAGTCTGCCTCTGGACAATCTCTCACAAGGCTACAAGCACAAGTGCAGAGAAGAAGAATCGACCTTAGATCTGTGGATTGGCCTCACCCTAGGGCTATAATCTGTCCACTTAAATGGTCACAGACTATCCACAGAGGCTATCCTCTCCACAGAGGTCTAAGACAGAATAAGAACATTGCTGCCGCCACCATGTTCATAAGGCTACCAGCTCAAGCTCCCATGGGGATTCAGATTTAGTGGATCCTGTGTTGGGGCTAGGCCTACAATGTGCCTAACCTAGACACACAGGTCACTTGGATCTAAATAACACCTTAAAAACAATCCTCCATTGCTTACAATACATCTTAGCAATTGAAGACCTCAAGGCAGCAGCCTTGTACAGAACAACTCACAAAACACCAATCCCATACATGCATAAAATCCTATTATAAAACTCCATTAAATCTATTCTAAATAGATATACAAATATATAGACAGCAAGTGCTGGACTATGGAGAGAAGAAAAAGGAAAAAAAAAAAGAAATTGCCTAAACCCTAACCTTAGCCTACTATAATTCTACAGTTGATTGAGGAAGAAGGAGTACATAAGTCCAATCCCCTAAACCTAAACTAGGCTTAGGCTTATATAGCAGTCAGCTCTCTCAGAATTAGGGTTAGGAAAACCCTAATTTATTAATGCTATCGTGACCCATTTTTGTTCCTTGGATGCCTCGGGGCGTGTGCACAGTGATTAGAGCATTGGAGTGTGTGCCCTAATTGCTAGAAGTTTCCAGATTGCCCCTACAGAAGTGGGGGAGAAGTTAAGAACCCGAGCCTCGCTGGGTAGAAAGGCTTTTCAGGTCTTATCGCGTGATAGAATTGGCGTCGTGGGGTTGGTTTGACTTGAAGCTCTTGCCATCACAGGCTTAGTACTTTGATCATCGCGGGGATGCTCTAGTCGTCGCGAGATTGCTCTTTCCGTTTGAATGGTGCGGGAATTGCGTGCACAGTTCATTCTTTGATGAATCCTGTGGTGATCCTCGTGAAGAAATAATGTGCATGGGCTTCTGAATCGCGCGAGCAGTTCCTTGAAAGTTTGTATCCTGTGGCCACTACGCGGCAGTCGCGCGCAGGAATGCCTGGAACTCTCTCTCCTTAGTGAATCGTGCGAAGATTAATAGCTCCTCTTTTTTGCTGCGCGAGACTGCGCGAGTGCTTCGCGAGCGCTTATGATTGAGCCTCGCAAGAACCGTGCGAAGTCTACTTTTCAATTCCTTCTGTCATCAAATCACATGAGAACGGCACGAAGACTGCATGACTAGTTGGTGTGCTCCCTTCAGAAGGCCACGACAACTGCGTGACTCATTCTTTCTGGTTTAATGGAGCCTTGGGACATCTGCACGAGGCATTTTTCTTGACTTGTTTCTGCTTTGCTGTGCCTATGTTGCAGCTAATTCTCTGCCTTGGTTCAACCTTCTTTCTTCTGAGGAACTTCTAGGGCAACAGTAGGCTTCATGGCATGGTTAGGGGCTTATTTGCAGCTTCTGCTTATTACCTACAAATTTGTCTTAACAGTCATTTATTAAATGACTAAGGGTCTAACAGAGATTAAGTTAAGGGGTGAAAAGTGGTACTTTTTAGATCTTAACAGGAGGTTACATCTGTGTGAGGGGACGTAGTGGGGTAGTGTCACGATGGGACATTCAAGGAGGTGTGATTCGCAATGAGATATCGATGATGCTCCCTTCTTTTGGTGGCTTATGGACTACGTGTCATGAAGGGGCTATGGGTGGTGGTTTGATTGTGCTTCAGGAGTCTGGGTGATGGTAATTATGCATGTTTTATGTCGCGATAGGACATTGGCAGTCCTTTCTCTAGCCTGTATGTGAGGTTATGCGATGGGACATTGACAGTCCTTTCTCTAGCCCGTGTGTGAGGTTATACGATGGGACAAAGGAGGAGACCGGACGGTGCAGAAGGTTTTGTGCACCACGATGGGACGTGTTATTGTGTGTGTTTAAGGGTGTGTGATGGGACTTGTTATTGTGAGAATGTGTGATGGGACCATGGTGGGCCGAATGGGGTCTTGTGATGGGACTTTAGGGGAATGATTCTGACTACGGTGGGATACTATTTGTGGAATAGTGAGGCAATGGTTTGCCTTGTGGCTGTTTTGTTGTCATTCGGGTGTTGTTATCGTCGCTTGTATATCGCGATGGGACTTTTATTCTTGCTTGTTTTAGCTTGTCACAGTGGAGCTAGTGGTGGATATCAGGGAGTGATTTAAAGTTGAGCCGCGATGGGACTACAGGGGGATAGTCTCCCTTTTCGATGCAATCCTCGGGTCATGGTAGGATGGAAGTAATCACATGGCGGATTGTGTTATAGTTTCTTGTGTTTTATTGTAGTCAAGATAGGACATTTTAATTTTGTACATGATTGTTTTGTGTAAGGTTCTTGTTGAGGGCATAGGTTCATTTTATCCAAGGAATATGTTTGGTTTGAGGTGTGCCTAATGGCTGGGGAATTGCTCTCATGGATGTGGACGCTTAGTCGGATTATGCACGGGAGAGAGTGAACAAAATTGAAGCATCGGCGGGTAGAATACGCCCAGCTGTGTCAGCTTTTAATCCAATTATGCACGGAGTGAATTGCATGCAATAGGAGCATCGGTTGGTCATACGATGGGAGAGTTTGGGTGACCTTTCAAATTTCATACATGGATGACAGTGCGTGACTCAACTTGCGCGCAGTTATTCTTGCGTTGAATTGGTTTTCACGCTTTGTTTCTTGCACTTAATTCGGCGAGCATCTATAGATGCCCGAGGTTCCTTCATTTTTCTTCATTCCTTCCCCGAGTGTCTTAATTTTAGTGTTTTGGTGATATTTTTAGATTCGACAATTTGATTTCGGTGTCTTTTCTTTCGATCTTCGTCGTTTCACATGTTCTGCATCCTAAAGTGGCTTTTGATGGTAGTGTGATTGGAGGGTGAATGGATAGTGCAGGGGTAGTGTGGGGGTATGCTTTTATTCTTCGGCATGTTGCGTGTATCTTGTTTATTTTGTTTTAGATGTTTTCGGCCCCATGGCAGAAAAGTAATAAATAAACTGAAATGAAAAAAATGCCCCAGTTTGGGGTGTCTGTCTAGTGACTGGAGTATCGCTAGCGCTCTTAAAATAATGCCCCAGTGTCAAGTGATGGTGGGACTCTTATCGGCCTCTCAGATATCCTGGAGTTCATTAGTAATGATCCCATGTCAAGAAGTAGTTTCGGCCACATGCCAGGCTTGATTTTGTAAGTGTTGAATGATCATCAGGTATCATAACCTTTTAGCGAAGTTGGGATGAATGGTAGGTAATGTGTGATTGCATCATTTTCCATTCGAGAATTTCAGTTTTATTTCAAAGAGATTTTGGAAATCATTTGACTCATCGTCCGAAAGAGAAATAAAGGGGTGAAGAAGAGATAAGGTTTATTGATATGGGGGTAGCTTCTTATTTAATCGATTTTTGAAATAGTAGTCAACTATTTTTTTCTCGGGTGGGTAATGCAGTGCCATAATTAAGCTCTACGTCATGGTTCAGCACCATCAAAGTCTCAAATTCTATGGTTAGCAGCTTGCTTATACTTCCCTAATAAGATTACCAGGAATGCCCTCACAATTTGCTTATGCTTTCCTAAATTCATTGATTGTTCATTCGTCGTATTACTCTCACTCGATTGTGCTTCTTTTCTGTATATATATTTTTTTGACAACCCGCTAACGCAAGAATTATAAGGTTTGTTGGAACCATGCACTTTCATTTTTTCTACTCTAACATCGATTCCAATTGCTGAAGAGAGTGTAAGAGAATCCAGAGTATTCTATATTTCAAAAAGGTTTCATGATCCACTAGTCCTTTCGATCAACTTGCCCGAATAGGAGGGGTGCTTAATGAGTTAGATGATTTTCAAAATGGTACAAAAGAATAATGACCTACGACTGGTGGATGCCTTGCGATGACTATGAGGATGATAAATATATAGTTACGCCTGTTTAGGCTACGAGACATGATGATCATTGAGTCGTGATTCCAAGGGTTAGGAAGTCTTTCCCTTGTAGCTATTTTTTGGGCATGTTGCCAAAATAGTGAAAGTACTTCCCATGTGGGGTTTTGATTTCCTCGAGGCGAAGCGGTTGTGTAGGCATTGTTTCCTTAGCACTAGCTCCTCGACTTTGAGTTCTCGGTCGAGTAAGAGTTATAAGTCAGAGATATTGTTGGGCAGATGATATATGTATATATATATTTTTTATTTTGTGTATTTTTATAGTATTTTTGTTATTATTATTGTGTTATGGTACAGCATCAGTTCCTTAAGCATGGACTGACTCAGCAGGTGGAATGGACGGAGTGATAGTCGAATAATCCATTTCGAGGTCCTCGATCCCTCTCGATCTGATTGATCTGGGATGAGAGTTCTATGATATGTCAATTTGGATATTGATTGGGGTAGCAAGATTTAAGTCTAGTTTAATTTCAAGAGTGGGAGCGATGATCGGCTCTTTGATTGGTTAGGTGGGTGGCTCAAAGGTGAGTGGAGTTGGCGTTGTAGGGATAGGCTCGGTTTTAGTGACGGGTTCGTGTTTGATAGCATGCTCAAGTTTGACATCAGGTTCAGGTTTGACAATGGGTTCGAGTTTGATGGTGGGTTCACCTTTGATGCTTGTTCGAGCTTGTGGATGGGTGCAGGGTCGATGATAGGTTCGGGTCTAGGTTGGACAATTGGTTTAAGTTCAATGATAGGTTTCATCTTGTGTCCGATGACAGCTTCAAGTTCGATCATGGGTTTAGGTTCGGTGATAGGTTCATGTTTGAGGATAGGTTTAGATTCGTCGATAGTTTGCAACTTGATGTCAGGTTTGTATTCGATGATCAGTTTAGGTTTGATGATAGGTTCATGTTTGATGGTAGGTTCTGATCCAATGATAGGTTTAAGTTTGGTCACAAGTTTTGGATTGATGATAGGTTTAGGTTTGGTGACAAGTTTAGATTCGATGCTTGGTTTGAGTTTGATAACAGGCTTAGATTTAGTTACAGGTTTATGTTCGATGGTGGATTTAGGTATGGTGACAATGTCCGGTCTGATAACAGGTTTAGGTCTAATGATAGGTTGTGCGACCATGGATTCTCTCGAACCCGTCGCGGCGATGCGCTCGCGATGGAATAAAATGTAGAGTCGCCACCCGGAGATTTTGGTGACCCGAGAAACCTTTAAATCAATATTTTGAGCACCGAAGTGCTAAATATGACTATGATTTACCAGTCTTTGCCAAAGGCTCTAGGGTAGGGGCTTCGGTTATCGATCAGGAAGGGTTTAGGCACCCGATCAACCCGCACGTAGCGGTCTCTATCGATGGCCAAAATAAAAACAAATGGGCGGAGCTTCCCCTTGCCCGAAGGCAATATGGTCCTATCAAGCTTTGAGCCAAACCAAAATTTCAGCGGTGTAAAGGCTTGAATCCTTGGACGGAGGAAACACCAAGAAGGTAGAAGAAGAGAGGGTGAGCCGGAGCTCACGGGCCCTTGTTGCACCGTGTAAGACCTTCGCTTCGGTGTGCTTCCGATGGCTTTATGTGGTTTAAACGGTAGAGGAATAGGTTCTAATGCTAGGATTCGGTAGATAGGAAGTGTAGGATGAAGCTAGGGACTAAGCTTGACTAAAAAGGGGTGATCTAATGGTTGAAAAGGGATGAAAAGGATGAACTAAGCATGCTGGAATTCTGGTTGAAAAATGCAAAATAAATAATATTTTCTCTCACTTGGGCTCTCTCTCTTAAGCTTAACTTTCCACCTTAATTTTTCAACCCTTTGGGAAGAGGGGGGCCTCTCTATTTATAGAAAAGAGGTGGGTTAGAGGGTTACTTAAGAGCTAATTTGTTTAGCAATTAGGTAATCCTCCATCTAAGGTTTTCTAGGTTTTTAGTGTCCTAGGGGTTTAGGAAACTGGTTTCAATGGCAGATGATGGGGTGAGACCATGGGTGACTTAAGGGTTGCCAATAAGCTCAAAGGGGGTGCAACCAACCTTAAGACACCCACCTCAACCAAGGGGATGGTCAAAAGGTCAAATCAGATGGAGGAAATTTGAGCATTTGATGACAGTTACTGTAGCTAAGTTGGGCGTATATATTACATACGCCCAGTTTATGTACAGTGATTTTCATGAAAACCAGAGGAGATCTGAGAAGGTGGGTGTCCGTGGTGGGCCCTACCTATGCTGGGCGTATGTATTATATATGCCTGGCAAAATTTGGCCCACAAATGTCAGGCGTATATAATATATACACCTGACCAAAATGGGGCCAAATTTGTTGGGCGTATCTAATACATACGCCTGAGCAAAAGTTATGATTTTATGTGAAACTTCAATCGATCATAACTTTCGAACCACAACTCCAAATTGGATGATCTTTAGCTTGCTGGAAAGTTGGAGAAGTCCTCCTTCGAATGGTATGGGGCTCCTCCTTAGCAATGGTCTGTGTAAAATTTTGTAGCTCTCCTCCCACCAATTACTGAGAAGGGTTTTAGCTGAGTCCGGGAAGGGATCCTGGGTTTAGGGGTGATCTCTAAGGGTTGGGGGAATGGTTCTAATGGGTTTCGAGTGATTCCTAAAGGTCTAGGTAGATTCCCAAGGGTTCAGGGGTGCCATCTGAAGCACGGGGGTGCATCTCTCTCGGAGTACAGACTAATCGGGCCTTGGGCCGAATTTGGGTGTCTACAGATGCCCCTCTTTGGTGTTCGATCACTAATGATCGGACGCCAAAGACAAGAGACATCCAAAGAGGCCCAAGGCATGTTTGTTGGGTCCACCTGGTTCAACTCAATTCTCAAACATCCATGGTGATGGTGAGTGTACGTAAGCCCTCTCATTTCGGGATATCGTCCGTACCTTAAAGCTAACAGTCCCCAAGCGCATTGCGACATTACTGGGCATAACTATGATGATCACAGAAAGTGTAAGCCCGCTAGCCGAGATATCATCCACTTCCTGAGGGAAATTATAGATTTGTGATGTTGAGTATTAATCTGATGCAGACAGCTCCATGAAACGGGGTGATCGATCTATGCTTCGGGGTTGACGCAAAGTACACAAAATGAAGGCCTACAAATTGTGTCCAATTCTTATGGGGTATCGACAGCTCCATCGGATTGGCCACAGGTGCCCTTACCTAGGTAAGGCTCGGAGTCTTTGGGCGAACCCATCAACCTTGAGGTTGCTTTAGCATGATTTATCCGAGTGAAGCGAATATTGATCTCGCGACACTTCTTGGGAATGTATGCCCATTTTCAAAGTGAATTTTTGTGTGTTATGTTTGAATTTTCTTTTGTTTCGGGGACTCTAAGCAAAGCTCAAGGTCCTCCATCAATTTTATTCTTGCACAACTCTTTAAGTGGATCAAATGCTAGTTGATACGCTTTAAGGGTGCGTGCGCTCTGCCAAGGATAGGTACACCTTGGGGACGTGCACGTTCTGGCAGTGAGGTACTCTTGATTCACACGAACCGGAGTGCCTTAACTCGAGATAAAGCTAAAAAAGATCGGGCTAGGACCAAACATCCATCGAAAGAGATGATCAATTCTAACCTCCATCCCTAATGAAATCACATCTTACAAACTATGCACTGACAGACACCCATCAGGGGAGATAAGCAGCAAATAGGTGCGAACGGAAGCCTTGACCCTAAGGTACAATTTACTAGGACAAACGGCTATCTTGCGGATACCCAGACATAAGTGCATACATTCAACAGGGACACCGTGCCTATACAGGTTTTAAGCCTGTGTAAAAGGAAATAAAAGGGAATGAGCCCTTCGGTCTATATGTTTGAACATGGTTTGGTTAGTTGTAATTTCATTTTTGACGGGTCAGTTTCAACTGACAATAGACTTTTCGAATGGTCTGAAATCGGGTGCACTCTTGGTAAATCATAGATCAGAAGGTGGATGATCAGAGCCAAAGCTTGGAAGGTGGGGTCAACCTACTTAGGATTTTAACTACATAACAAAAGGTTGTTATCCCGAACCTTCTCCTTCTTTTTTTTTTTTTTCCTTCTTCTTTTTTTTTTTTTTCTTTTGCACATGTCAGTTTCGAGACTTTGAGCATGCTCAAACCATTTTTATTTTTGCATGTATCCTTGGGTAGACCAACTTGCCATGTTGATACACCTCAAGGACGTGCGCATTCCGGTGATAGGTCCTTGGTTTGCCTGTCGGATCAGGTCTCGCCTCATGTTGGAGAAGATTTTGGGTTAGGTGTATGTTCTCAGGAGCTACCGGTGATGGACGAGTTTATTTGCCTGCCGAATCAGGCCTGAGGTATCCCTGTGTAAAACAGGGTTTAAGAATTTTCTGGTGACCCCAATCATTCCGAATTGATTTAACACGGCTCTCGGAGTGGGGCAAACAGGCGTTGCGACGCTCTTTTGAGAACTAGTGTCGTGTTTTAGGACTTTTTATCTTTTTTCTCTCTTTTTGTTATTTTATGTGAATCTCTTTTCTCTCTTTTTTTTTAATGATTTTATGATTTTATGGGAGCACTTGGCGGGCGCTTACAGATCTAGATTTGTTTACTGTAGCACGGTCCCTTTAGGCTAATCGAAGGGAGCTCGAGGGACCATTTGGGGATGCGTGCACCATCGCCCGATGATACATGGGCTTCTAAGAGGGACCGGGCCTTGATCTAGAGCATATAGAGGGCTCTTCAATATTAAAGCCAAAATTTAGGCGTATATATATATCGCGCAAATCTTCGAAAATGTCCCGCATATATTATATATGCTAGATCTCGAAATGGTTAGGCGATACATTATATACGACCAAAATTCTATCTTCTTCCCTCCTTCCTTCTCAAGTTCGGGACAGCCCCCTAGGGTTTTTGCATTTGATTTTGAATTCTATCACTGGGAGCCGTGTGTGCGGATCGAAAAAACATTCATTCTCCGCCGATTTTGGATCTATTTCTTCTCCCATTGAAGGTAATTATCAACCCCTCTTTCATCTTTCTATTGAATTTTGATAATGTTTTTTTTTTATTTTTTTTTAGAATTGCTTGATGTTCTTCCTTTTTGTGGTGACAAACTAATGCATTTTTTTTTTTCAAGTATATGTGATTCCTTGTGCCCATGCTCTTCTCTTTCTTTTCTCCTCTTCTTTTTTTTTTTTATTCATCATCATCCTTTTTCCCTTTTTTATTATATCATCATTCATCATTCATCGTATTATTATTATATATATCATCACCGTTCATCATCCATCATCATCTTTGTTCTTATTTGTTTGTTGTTTTTGTTTGTTTTTTTGTTTTTTGTTTTTTTTTATGAATTAGTGCATATATTTTTTTGCATTTTTTTTTTTGTTATTTCTATTTCTCTCTTTTTATTTTGGTTTGAAATGCTTGATGTTCTTCCTTTCTGTGGTGCATTTTTTTTTATATGTGATTCCTTAGGCCTGTCATTATTCATCATCATTCATTTTTCTTTTTTTTTTTGATGGATTAGTGCATTTTTTTTTCTTTTTCATTTCTGTTATTTTTCTCTTTTTCCCCTCTTTTCTTTTTTTAGCAGCCATTTTCTTATACCGATATGTTCCATATTTTCAGATGTCCGGCGACGAAGGGCAGGATCCACAGGAGGGGCTAGAGATGGCCTATGGTCCTCATGTGGAGCAGTTTATCGTTTCACAGCGCTCCTCTCAACCTTGGCACGAAATGCAAGGTGAAGCCACCCGCATTGGCCTTCTCCATTGTCAGCACACCCACATCTCCAACTTCCGGATTGTTGGCCAGGTAAACTGATGAATCCTTTTCTTTTCCTTTGATGCCTTTATTGTACCCTTTTGCTCCTATTTGACAGATCCCCTTTGTTTGCAGCCTCTACCACACATCATGTTCCGGGGTGGCCGGTTCGATCTCCAGCGCCTCGTACTCTATCTTCCCCCAGTGGTGAAGGACCTGCTTACTCAAGCCGGTTTTGGGGATTTTATTTCACCTTGTGAGGGGACCGACGACCTATCTGAAGGCCCTGATAGAGCGCTTTCGCCCTGAGACCATGACGTTTCATATGGCTATGGCTGAGATGACCCTTACACCTGCAGACTGGTCCATGATTACCGGGGTTCCCATTTGAGGGGTGCTAGTGACACCTACCCGCACACCTGATAGGGAGGAGGTGATTCGGCTGATAGGGGCCTACCCAACTTCCGGGAACGTTCATGGTTCCGAAGTCAAGTTATCTTGGCTGGTTGGTTTGTTCGAGCCTCATGAGTTAGTGGATCTGGGCTAGCCTGATGCGGCCATTTATCTCGAGCCAGAGCGTGCACTGATGCTGGCCTGTATTTCTCTGTTGTTCCTCTTGGGTAAGACTCTCCTTTCAATACCAGCGGAGGGCAGGTCTCATTATCCCTTCTCAGTCTTATGGTGAGCTGGGACACAGTGCATCAGTTTGATTGGGGTGGTGCTGGTTATGCAGTGCTCATGTCTAGCCTGGTGGGAGCCGTACTTAGGGAGTCTAGCTCCGTTGTGGGCTTTTGGCCTGAACTTGAGGTATTTTATCCTCTGGTCTCAGTTTGTCTGACTTTTCCTTTTTTGGGGCATATATGTTTTTATCTGCTTGCTTTCTCAGGTTTGGGGGTATCTGCATTTCCAACTTGGTCGCCCTCTGCTTCTCTCCGAAGTTCCTATGTTCCCCCTTATGAGCAATTGGCATGCTAACCGCCATCGGGACGTAGGTATGAAGCACCTAGAGTTAGGGCTGTGCTCTCAGTTTGATCTGTTGATCCTTGAGCAGGTATAACAATTTCTCTCTTTGCCAATTTGATAGCTCTTTTATGTTGTGGGTTCTAACAAAATGTATATGTCCCTCCTCCTTTTTGTTGAGCAGGTCATCCTTGATCCCTACGTCGGATCCCCCTTCTGGAACCTGGCTGTAGTGGGCCCCTCTCATTTTTTGTTAGACCGACGCATTATTTTCTTCTATGGGTCCTGGTCTCGAGCCTATTACCTAGGAGAGAGGGTGGTTCATCAGTATCGTCCTCTCTTTGCTGTGCCTCAAGCTCCTTCGGCTGATGTATTGGCTCCTGAAGGTTCTATCGAAGTGCTTACCACTCGCTTTCTCCACCACAGGGTCCCCATTGATGACCTTCTCCTTCCTGGGGGATATTAGATGTGGTATGAGTCTCTGCCCTATCGTTCTCTGCTGCCCCGATTCGTGCCCAGTGCCAACTTTTTGGCTTTTGGTGGTCCGCGATCTCAGGTAATGTTCTTTCCTCTTTCTATTTAGCAGCCTTCCGTATGATTACCTTGATTGCCCTGCAATTTGAACCAAAAATTGTTTCTCTCCATAGTTTGGATAGGGCGATGATTCTGATGAGGGGGATAAGGCAGCTGCTCCTGATGAGGCTACCGGTGCTGGACCTTCCGACTCTTCCGGTGCTGGCGCTTCCGATAGTTCGCCAGCTGAGGTCCAGGGGACTTTTAAACACTTGGACGATGCTTTTCTGTCGCGTATGTGTGCCGATGTGGTTGAGAAGGTACGCATATCTGCTGAAGCTATTCGGATCCCACCCCCTGAGCTGATCCCTGGAGTAATCTCTCCCTTGTTACCTTGCTCTTCTGTTTTCTTGGATCATGCCGACGACCTGTGTGACTGATACCTCTCTCCTTTTTTGTCGTGCAAGATTATGAGTCGGCTGTGAACCAAGCCGAATACTACGACAACATTGTCGGGCTTAGGGAGGCTGAGGTGGTGAGTGAATACTGAGCAGACCTAATCATTTTCTTATTTATTTTTTGCATTTCCCTACCTGACGGCCTTTGGTGTGTTTATGCAGCATGCTCGTGAAAAGGAGTCGCACTCTCTGCTCGGCCGCATCTCTCAGGCATGGACTCGGGTGGGGGAGACCCGTGCTTTTCAAAGCGCGACCCGTCTCCGGAAGAAATCAAAGGGGGCTGCCCAGGACTAGTTTATTTTCTGAAAATTGGAAAGAGTGAAATAGTTTAGACTTTGATTTATTGGGGATATGTAATAATTCTTTTTTTTGAAGCAACAAATTTTTTTTTGGATGGTTTTATGATTTTCATGGTTTGTATGAATGCTTCATTTGGTTATCTCTCTTTTTATGGTTTCTTTTTTCTTGGCATGAAGCGGGCCAGAGCCCCTCCAATGATGGGGTTGAGCCTGTATGAGATTCCCTGTATATGAACATGGATACCACGTCATCTGAGGGTTTCCCATGGGTGTGTGAGCGTGCCCACCTATGGGCTGCCCCGAGATAAAAAGTAGGCTAAGCGAAATCCGTTCCTCCCTTGGGGAAGTAGAAAAGAATGGGCTAATGTGAAGGGAGCCACACTTCCCTGCATTTTTAACTGGGTGTATATATTATATACGCCTGGCAAAAATTTTGAAATTTTGCCTTGGCGTATATAATATATACGCCTGGCAAAACATCTGACACGTTGCCTTGGCGTATATAATATATACACCTGGCAAAAGATTTTAAAATTTTGCCTTGGCGTATATATTATATGCGCCTCATATAACTGGGCTCGATGGGTTCTTTATAACCCAAACCTGGCCCTCTTTACTTCCCTTTTCACCCGGGCTTGGCCTTTTTGCCCCTCTTTTTTCTTTCTTTTCTCTCTCCTCTTTTTTTTCCAGCAGGTCCTTCGCCCTACATTGGCTGATTTCCATAAAGACCAACTTTGTATGTCCATGGACCAAAGGCCCAAATTCTCGTACGGAGGCTAGGGCTAGTATACTTCCCTGTTTGGACCCGGGGCCCAGTTTTTTGCAGAAATGGTATGATAGCTCGGCCGAGGGTGAGCTCGTTGTTTTGGATCGCCTTGGGCTATCCCGCCTTTCCTCCCTCCTTGCTATTCCTCCATTGCCCACGTCTTCAGATTTGGGTCTAGGGAGCTTACCCCATCCTTGGAAGAGCTAGCCTCTATTACTAGCTTGAGGATGCATCAGGGATTTGCAAAAGTGGTCCCCAGACCGGGGTATGCAAAGGCGGTCCACGCGGTTCTTGGTTTAAAAAGGGGTGAGTATGAGAAGGGCTTCGCCAGAGGGCCCACCAGGTGCTCGGTGAAATTCCTGAGAGAACTTTTCGGCTACTCGAGTCTCTGAAAGTTTCCTATCTGAGATCTTTTCAATGTAAAGGCCTTTGCCCTTTATTTGCTATCAGAAGTTCTCTTCTTTACTGGGGGCGAGACATTTTCCCTCGAGTCATGCGATGTCTTGATTGAATTGGAGGGAGGTCGTTCACTGGTGCACCTGGTTCTGGCTGAGATGTATCGGGGCCTGGATGCCTCGGCCTCGGGCCGGGTCGGGATTCTTAGAGGGAGTCCACTCCTTATCCAGATTTGGCTAGGAGAGCATTTAGCTGTCATGGGGCCCGTGCCGAGATTTTGCTTGGTAAGAGGGGATGTGGCTTTGGGCTTTCTGATCCGATGCTCGAGACTGCCCCATGGGAGCATCGAGGAACTGAGCCTGTGGCTATCAGACACGGAGTTGATCTGAAAACTTCCCTGGTTGGACGGCAACTTCCCTGGTTGGACGGCACCTTTCCGATTGTCTGCTCCTGGGATTATGAGGGTATCACGCTTTTGGGGTTGACTGGTAGTACCTACTATTTCCCATCTCGGGTGCTCCGTCAATTCGGATATACCCAACACGTGCCATGCACTGTGAGGCCGCCCTTATGCTCTCTGATATTCTCTTGGGGTTCTCTCAGTGACCTAGACAGCATAGCAGCCCTCTGGGAGACCCGCCAATCTCCGCATATGTGCAGCTTAGTTCAGGGGGGCATCCTCTCTTCTAATTACGAGGTTTGGCTGGCATCTGAGGGCTTACCTATCCCTAGCCCGGTTTCGGTAGATGCAATAGAGACGGGACCCTGGCCATACAAGGAAACGATGCTTCAGACTAGGATTGAGTCTCTTTCTATAGAGAAGCTGGCTTTGACTGCGGCTTTGGGGAAGGAAAGGGCCAGAGCTGAGATGGTGGAGGTGAGAGCTGCTACGGCGGAGAGTGAGGTTCTTCAGTTGGCTGGGCTTTTGATTGAGTCTCGCAGTGCAGCTGACGCTTCGCGGAGGCGGCATAAGAGTCTTCATGGTAGGTGGTTGACTGATTGAAATGCCCGTGAGGACTCTCTTCTTGCAGAGATTAGTGCTTTGAAGCATGGTTCCTGCCCCTAACTTGTTCCTTCACATACCATAGATCATATACACAAGGGGGGGGGGGGGCTGATGCCCCTTAACAGAGATCTCCTTCTTTTTTTTGGGTTGTTTCTTTTTTTGTTTATTTTGTTTTTTTTTTTTATACTTGTACAGAAGGCAGAAAGTAGAAAGTGTGTCATGTTTTTATCTTTTTGGGACATGACACTTCATACGTGATGCTTGTAAGAAAAGAAATGAAATCTGCTATATATACATATATATATATATATATATATATATTTTGGTGCTCGAATTTTCTTCCAGACGTCTCGCAATGTAAGGCTTTTTATGGAAAAGGAAAATCTATTATCTTTTTTTTTTTTTGAAAATTTTCTCCTACACAGTGTGTGGCTTTTTATGGGAAAGGAAAATCTATTATCCTTTTTGAAATTTTCTTCTACACAGTGTGAGGCTTTTTATGGCAAAGAAAAATCTATTATCTTTTTTTGAACTTTTCTCCTACACAGTGTGAGGCTTTTTATGGAAAAGGAAAATCTATTATCTTTTTTGAAAATTTTCTCCTTTTCTCCCTCTCCCTTTTGTGACGTCGGTATTTATAAGGCCAACTGGTGGGTCCTTTTTTGAGCATGGTTGAACCCTGTTTATGAGGCTCCGATTTTTCTTTTTAAACATGGATAGGTCAGCTTCCCCGAGATTGATTGGTCTTCTACCTTTACCTTTGGTCATGCCCCAAATGACGCGGTAGAGACGACATACCCGATCGAGATCCGATCCAATTTTTAATGTGAGCAGCCCAGCAAAGGGGAGAAGAGGCTCAAGGGGTCCAGGCTAAAATAGGCGGGCCAAAATAGATCCTCTCCTAATCTCTCTTTCTTTGATATTTTTACTCACAGCGCCCAAGATGGGTTTTCACCATGCCTATCATCCCTATTTTTACCCGTAGCGCCCTTTCAGGTTTTCACCACGTCCATGGGTTCGCTCTCTTACCCCAGGTGCCTTTTCAGGTTTTCACCTGGTCCGCATGAGTTCGCTGTTTTTATCCGTGGTGCCCTTGCGAGTTTTCACCACGTCCATCTTACTTTGAACTCAAAATAGTTTTTTTCTTTTATATATATATATTTTTTTAGAACCAGAAAGCCATGACATGGACAAAGATTCTGTCATCACCGGCTGGATGGGGTTCTGGTGTCGTCCCACGACTCGGCTCATGTTGACTTAACAGATAATATGACTGCTTGCGAACCTACAAAGAGGGCTTCCTTCAGGGTGTAGCTTGGCCATGGGTAGGGTTAGGATTTGAAGGTATGCTGGGTTAAAAGGGTTTCCTTGATACGGCTTCAGTTTTCTCAACATACTTTGTTCCTTGGGGGCTTCTACTGTACATGCCCCGTGATTCTTCTACATACACACACATTTTTTTGTTATTCTTTTTCCACCATTTAAAACAATCTCTTTTTGAGGCTTTGCTTTTTCGATTTTTTTTGGATTTGATAGTAACTCTATACTCATGTATCTTTCCTCTCTTTTTTGGTATATGCACATGTATATATATATATATATTGTTTTGGGGGAATAGGTTTATTGAAAGAAAGGCCCAGGCTCAAATGGGGTAGCAAAGGATATCATCATTTTTAGGGATGTTTTTGGGCTACTGTGCTTGGAATGATGACCTCCTTTGGGTGGTTCTTAAGTAGTCATGTATCTGTTTCATCAATACTTACCTTATTGCAATAGACTATGAGTAGAACCATCAGACGTATCCAGCGTTGATGGGCTCAGAAAGATGATCTCCATCCATAGTGGCGAGGTGGATGGCGAATCCCGGAAACACTTCTCGAATGACATATGGTCCTTCCTAGTTCGGCTTGAACTTTCCTCTTGGGTCGGCATGAAGGGAAGGGAAGATCTTCTTCAGCGTAGTGTCTCCTACCTTTAGATCTTGACCGCTGACACGTTTATTGTAAGCGCTTGTGATTCTCCCTGGTAAACATGAGTTTGACACAAGGCTAGGAGTCTCTTCTTGTCCAATAAGTTTAATTGTTCAAAGCGAGATCTCTCTCTCTGCTTCGGGTAAGCCTGATTCCATGAGGATTCGGAGCTAGGGTACTTCAACCTCTACAGGGAGGACGACCTCAGTTCCATACACAAGGGAGAACGGGGTTGCCCCTATAGCAGTATGGATAGACATTCTATAGGCCCAAAGTGCGAAGGGTAACTGCTCACTCCAATCTTTGTAAGCGACTACCATCTTCTCCAGAATGCGGACTAGAGTTTTGTTGGCCGCCTCTACAGCTTCGTTTGTCTGAGGCCTATATGGGGATGATCGATGATGCTTGATCTGGAACTGCACACACAAGGCCTGGATGCGCCTATTAGTGATATCTGAGAACCAAGGTGGCTCATCATCAAGCTTTGTAGGTTCCTCAATCTGGAGGTAGAAAGTCGGCTCATTCCTCTGCTCAACACCATAAGGGATTTCAATCATTGACGCCAAAGTTCCTAATGCGTCGGCGAAGCGATTTCTTATCTGGGGAACATACGAGAAAGTCACATCTCAGAAGCAAGCTATCAGATCTTCGAGGTGTTCATGATAGGGGATCAGTTTCTCATCTTTCATCTTCCAGTCACCATTCGTCTGGCATATGATTAACTGTGAATCGCCAAATACTCGAAGGTGAGTTACATTCAGATCGAGAGCTGCTTGTAGACCGGCGGTGCAAGCTTCGTATTCAGCCATATTGTTAGTGCAGGGGCAGTTGAGCTTGATAGAGATCGATACATGGGATCCTTTTGGTGAAATTAGGATGGCGCAAACTCCTTAGCCCTTAACATGTGATGCTCCGTCAAAGTGCATTACCCATGATTCTTCTGTTTCTTCTGTATCTTCTTCTGTCATGAACAGGATGTCCTCATTGGGGAATTCAATCTTTAGAGGCTCGTAGTCAGGCAGAGGGTTCTCAACAAGATGATTAGCGAGTGCCTGCCCCTTGATCGATTTCTGAGTGATGTACGTAATGTCGAATTCAGATAATAAAAGTTGCCATCGTGCAGTTCGGCCAAAGGAGAGCGGGTTTCTCGAATGTATCTAATTCTGGATCCATCCGTGCTAGAAGTAGAACGGCTTGGGATAACAGGTAGTGTCGAAGTCTTTGAGTAGCCCACACAAGCGCTAGGCATGCCTTCTCCAGATGAGAGTAGTGTGTCTCATAATCAGTGAACTTCTTGCTCAGGTAGTAGATGGCCTGCTCTCTTCTTCCTGTCTCATCATGCTGTCCTAGCACACAACCCATGGAAAACTCTGTCGTGGACAGGTACATTATCAAGGGTCTACTAGGTATAGGTGGTACCAATACTAGAGGATTTAGGAGGTAACCCTTGATTTTGTCAAATGTAGCTTGGCAGTCATCGTTCCACTCAACTAGCGAATCCTTTCTTAGTAGTTTGAAGATCGATGCGCATATCGGAGTTAACTATGCAATGAACCGATTGATGTACTAGATTCTGCCTAAAAAGTCTCTGACCTCCTTCTCTGTAGACGGTGGTGGCATTTCAATGATGGCCTTGATCTTGGTTGGATCGACCTCGATCCCTCTCCTACTGATAATAAAGCCTAATAGTTTTCCTGACATAGCGCCGAATGCGCACTTTTTGGGATTCAATAGCAACCTGTACTTTCTCAACCTCTCAAATAGCTTCTAAAAGTTTACCAAGTGGTCGTCCCTTTTTGGCGATTTGGCAATCATATCATCGACATACACTTCGATCTCTCAGTGCATCATGTCATGGAATAGGGCCGTCATTGCTCTCTGATAGGTTGCCCCAACATTCTTGAGCCCGAATGGCATCACCTTGTAGCAGAAGGTACCCCAGGGAGTGATGAATCCAATCTTTTCTCGGTCGGCCTCTGCCATCTTAATCTAATTATAGCCCGAGAATCCGTCCATGAATGAGAGCATTCCGTGCTTAGCAGTGTTATCGACCAAGATATCGATGTGGGGTAATGGAAAGTCATCCTTAGGGCTCACCTTGTTGAGATTTCAGAAATCAATGCACATTTGAACCTTCCCATCCTTCTTTGGTACGGGAACGTTATTGGCCAGCCATTGCGGGTACTTGGATACCATAAGGAAACCCATGTCATATTGTTTGATGACCTCGTCCTTCACCTTCAACATCCATTCAGGTCGGAGGCGTCTTAGCTTCTGTTTGACCAGCTTAAAATCAGGGTAGAGTGGCAGCTCATGCTCAACCAGATCGGTATCCAAACCAGGCATGTCTTCATACGACCATGCGAAGACGTCTTGGTATGACTGAAGGAAGTCTATCATACTCTTTCTCTCCACAGGGGACAACGATGTTCCGATTTTGGTGATTCTAGGCGCCTCATCGGTGCCCAAATTGACGTCCTCTATCTCTTCGACGATCGGGGTCGGGCCATGCTTAAAATCGGCAAATTGTTTGAGGAGCTCATTGGGGAGCTCATCAATTTGACCTTCCTCATCCAGATTCGTGACTCCTACCTCTTCTTGTATTTCTACAGGAAAGGGGTAGGCTTCACGTGGGACAGGTACCACGACATCATTTTTAATTTTATTGGGAATTTTAAAGGAAAATATTTTTAGAATTTGTATTTTTTCCATGTTTATGATTTTTTGCAATTTTTCGGAGGTTAGCCCCCGGCGAAGTGGATCTCTATATATACAAGGTAGAGTGTCCCAGAGGCTAACCTCACTTTTTGCAGGTTGTTTTTTTTTTAAGAGTCGGTGCCGTATTCATGGCTTTTGGCGTCTCCCAGAAGTTGGGGCAAAGATGCCCAGTTACTTACCTGCGAGGTTTGGCCTTTACCTCTTTGGTTGGAAGCGGCATTGGTAGGCTTTTGTAGCTCCTCTCTTAGCATGTTTATGGAGGGATCCTCTGGGACCCTGTCCTCTATGGTTAGGATGGGCCCAAAGTGGCTAGTGCTAGAGTGACGGGTGGACCGGGGGACTTCCTCCTCAAATAAGGAGAGGGCGGCTAAATCCACCTCGAGGTCTGGGGGGGTGATGTAAGGGTTGGTAGGATGAGCGAAAATAGGCTTTTGTGGGGTTACTCTTGTCTCCCCATTCAGATCAATCTTTACCACCCCGGCGCTCACAAAGGTTTGACGGATGTGGGGTCGGGCGGGAGTTTCTTCTTCCAGGTTGATTCCTCTGGCCCTGGCGGCTGTTGCGGCTCTTATCCTTTCTTTGGCCTCTCTGATTTCTTCTTCGACAGGCTTATAGCCCAGGCCAAATTTGGTTTGTTGCCCCTTAGACTTGACGGGGTCTCTTCTTCCTTGAAGGCGTGGGCCCAGCCCTTTCCCTTTTTGGTGGCCCCATTTGTGGAGCATGAACATAGCTGTGTCCATTCCTACCTTAGTTTTGGCAGGGGTTTTTTCAGGCGACTCAAGGGTAACGGCTGAAAAGTCATACTCAAATTGATGGAGATCGATGTCATTTACTGTATGCGACATGTTAACGACTTTCGGATTCTCAATATGCAGAGCGCTCTGCTCCCTGTCTTCTCTGCTCTCACCTACGATGGTGACGATTCTTCCACCTGAGATGAATCAGAGTTTTTGGTGTAGAGTTGATGGTATTGCCCCGATCTCATGTAGCCACGATCGGCCCAATAGTAGATTAAACATAGACTTGATGTCCATCATCTGAAAGGGGACGGTGAAGGTTTGCGGCCCGATGATCAGGTCGAGGTCTACTTCTCTTATAATTTCTCTCCTAGTATTGTCGAATCCCTTGGCGCTTATTATAGATGTCCATCATCTGGAAGGTGTCGGGGTTCGCACCGATTTTGATTAGCGTCCTCAGAGGGCATACGTTCATTGCCCACCCATTGTCTATTAAGACCAACGGCACCACCAGGTTCCCTACTTCCACTGTAATATTCAGGGGCTTAGAGTGATTGTTCCCCTCGAGCGACAGATCTGCATCAGTGAATGAGATAGCATTTGGGGCCAATACTTTTCCAATTATTTCTCCCAATTCATCTGGGGTTACGTGGGCGAAAACATGTGCGTCTTGAGTGCTCCCATTAAGGCTTGAAAGTGGAGCGGGGATGTGATTAACAAATCCTTCACAATAATATGTGTAGGTGTTCTCTTGAGCTATGTCTCCAACACGTGCTCTCTGGCTATTTTCTCAAAGGGGTTCCCTGCGGCCTGCTCTTTCTTCTTCTCTTCTCCTCTAACGGCCCCTGATGCTTCTGGCTGTGTAGAAATCCTGTCAGATCGGGTAATAAATTCAACAGTCTCCTCTCGGTTGCAACCAACATTCATGTCCGTCTGTTCATAGCTTAACGATACTTGATGCGGGTCATAGGCAGGTTTCAGGATGAGGAAGGGAGTGCATGGTGATTCTAGGGATGATTGGGCTGGGTATGTCGAATTCTCGAGTCTGACCAAGTTGACTCCAATAGGGGGCGGAATTGTAGTGGCAGGAATTGGTGAGGTTACTGGTAATACCTGGGCGTGGTAAGACCAGTGGTGATTGGGAGCGGGTGATAAGGAGAGTGGGTGAGGGGTTGTTTGTTTGGGTGGGGATGGAGTTGGATTGGGGGTGAAATAGCATAGGGATGGTGGGGGTGTGACTGGAATGGAGTGACTGGGAGATGTTGGAGGTGCGGGTGGAGCGGGGTGATAGGGATATGAAGGGTTTGTATATGGGGTGGCATGGTGGGGCCATGATGGGTTTGCGGATGAAACGGGGTAAATTAGGGATGATGGAGTTATGCATGGAGCGGGGTGGGTTTGGACTTGGGCCCATGGGCCTTAAGGATTTTGGGCCAGGGCCTGAGTCTGATGGGTTTGGGCTTGGGCCCATGGGCCTTGATGATTCTAGGCGTGGGTCTGATGGATTTGGTGGGCTTGAGCCTGGGATGAGTGGGTTTGGGTCTGAGATGAGCGGGCTTGGGCCTGTTGAGCTTGGACCCATGGTTCTAAAGATATTTGGGCTTGGGCCCATGGATTTGTGTGGGTTTGGGCCTGAGATGAGTGGGCTTGGGCCTGTTGGGCTTGGACCTGGGCCTGGAATTGAGGTGGGGGATCTTGGATGGTATGAATGATGGGTGGTTGGGCATGGTCATGGGGGAATGGGGTATGGAGGTTTTGGAGACCTCGATGTGGGGTTTGGAATGTAGGACTCCGAGAGGTAGCCCACAGGGCATACATTAGTCTCATGTCCTCCATTGAGGGCATGGATTCAGGTGTGAGATTGGAGGGTGATTGCCCATTCAAGGACAGAGGGGGTTGGGTGAAATTGGGCATGACCCGGGTGTGGGGGGTATGAATGATTGTGCTTGGAGGGTATGGATGTATGGCTATGGAAGATGGTGGGTTACTGGTCATACCCTGGGAGAAGTTGGGCATGACTTGGGTGAATAGGGGGGTATGTAGGGATGTGGATGGGCCATGTGATGTGGAAGGCATGTGAGATGAGGTGGATGGGATATAGGATGTAGGGGGCATGGATGATGGGGTGGATTGGACGTGGGAGGTAGGCGGGGGATGGGGCTCCCGATGGGGTCTTTGGGAGTAGGGGGTGCGCTAAGGGTGTATGGATGGGAGATGGGGATGTATGGGTTGGTTGGGAAATGAGGGGAGTAGGGGATGAGATGGGGGTGTGTTGGAAAAATGTAAGGGCGGGGGATGGGGTGGATGCGAACACGGGTGCCCCAAATGGACCAGTGACATCGAACCAGGTTTGGGAGAAGGTGTTGGAGTTCGGGTCTTCTCCTATATGGGAATGGGATGGGGATGATGGCAGGGATGTATCGTCACTCGACATGATCCGCTGACGAGTGTTGTATCGATGTCTTGGGTAAGGGCCGAATACTTTCCTAGTTCTCCTTCTACGGGTTGGGTTTGAGGTTGCCGTAGTGACGGTCACACCGAAAGTATACGTACATATGGATTTTTAATTTTTCTATATATATATATATATTTTGGAATTTTCAAATGAAAATTATCTCCCCTATTTAAATGAATGATGATCTGCTGCCCTAAAAAAATTCCCGTCTCGGGTGATATATGCACCTTTAGTAGGTCCCACGGTGGGATCCGACACACTTCGGAAGAAGCGAAAGGGAACCCTTTCGTTCTATTGAAGGTGAGGGAATCCACGCAAACGACTCGATCCCCCGGAGCAAATCAATGAGAAGTCACCTTCTTTTGACTGGGCGGGGGCATATTGGGCGTTACAGAATGCGGAAGGCTACTATGGGCACTAATACTGCTAATCGGGGAACATGGGTGGTGGATTGGGCCTCAGATCAGGCTGCCCGAACCCAGTATATACTGGGCGTATGTATTATATATGCCTGACCAAAACTAAGCAGAATTGGCTGGGCGTATATTTTATATACGCTTGGCTTAAATCTGGAGATTTTGGCTGGGCGTATATATTATATATGCCTGAGTATTTCAGGATTTTTTGGCGATATATTATATACACTGCAAAGACAGTTCACAAGATGTTTTGACAAAGGAGAAGCCCACAATGAGTCTTTTGAACTGGTTTCCTGGGAGGGATGCTTCCGAGGACTGCTGTGTGTGCTATCGGGTCATTCCTTTCCGCTTCCTAGGGATACACGGCTGAATTCGGGCTGTCTACGCTCTCACCATTGCAGGTTTTACGACTTGATCAGAATTGGCAACCCAACCGATATACCTCCAGCGCAAGCACCTTCTCAGGTACTAGAAGGGGTGGTTCTTTTCAGGATCATCACCACTAGGGCTGCCGCCTTACTGGGAATCGGATAAGTTATATCTGTGCCTAAACCCCCCAAAAACTACCCAAAACATGTAAAAATAGATTTGATTATGTCCCCACACTGTTGCTTCACTTTTAATTACAAATTTTTAAAGGGGAGTGAATTTAAGTCCAAAATTGGTGTGGATAACAAGCGTACACCTCAATAGTCGGGTCCAATCGTTAGGATATGACAAGAAGTAAGAAAAAAGACGGGGCCAGTCAAGCGACTAGACGGGAAATATAAAGTGCTGAAAATTAAAATTGAATCGTAAAGGTAAGTAAGAAAGGTCCCAGTCAAGTGACTAGGCGAAAATTGCTGAAATTTAGAGCCAAAATGTAGGGGTGAGTAAAAAAAGGTGCCAGTCAAGTGACTAGGCAAAATTTGCTGAAATTTAAAGGCGAAACGTACGAGTAAGTAAAAAAGGCGCCAGTCAAGTGACTAGGAAAAAATACTGAAATTTAAAGCCGAAACGTAAGGGTAAGTATGTTAGTAAAAACAATAAAAATGAAGGAAAAATAGCAGAAAATTAGAAAAAATAGCAATGGTTAGTAAAGATTAAAGAAAGGCCAACAAGAGGGGAAGCGCTAGGGTGACATCCCCAGCAGAGTCGCCATTTGTGCGACCATGGATTCTCTTGAACCCGTCGCGGCGATGCACTCGCGATGGAATGAAATGTAGAGTCGCCATCCGGAGCTTTTGGTGACCTGGGAAACCTTTAAATCAATATTTTGAGCACCGAAGTGCTAAATATGACTTTGATTTACCGGTCTTTGCCAAAGGCTCTAGGATAGGGGCTTCGGTTATCGATCGGGAAGGGTTTAGACATCCGATCAACCAGCACATAGCCGTCTCTATCTATGGCTAAAATAAAAACAAATGGGTGGAGCTTCCCCTTGCCCGAAGGCAATACGGTCCTATCAAGCTTTGAGCCAAACCGAAATTTCGATGGCGTAATGGCTTGAATCCTTGGACGGAGGAAACACCAAGAAGGTAGACGAAGAGAGGGGTGAGCCGGAGCTCACGGGCCCTTGTTGCACCATGTAAGACCTTCGCTTCGGCGTGCTTCCGATGGCTTTATGTAGTTTAAACGGCAAAGGAATAGGTTCTAATGCTAGGATTCGGTAGATAGGAACTGTAGGATGAAGCTAGGGACTAAGCTTGACTAAAAAGGGGTGATCTAATGGTTGAAAAGGGCTGAAAAGGATGAACTAAGCATGCTGGAATTCTGGTTGAAAAATGCAAAATAAATAATATTTTCTCTCACTTGGGCTCTCTCTCTTAAGTGTAACTTTCCACCTTAATTTTTCAACCCTTTGGGAAGAGGGGGGCCTCTCTATTTATAGAGAAGAGGGTTACTTAAGAGGTAATTAGTTTAGCAAGTAGGTAATCCTCCATCTAAGGTTTTCTAGGTTTTTAGGGTCCTAGGGGTTTGGGAAATTGGTTTCAATGGCAGATGATGGGGTGAGACCATGGGTGACTTAAGGGTTGCCAATAAGCTCAAAGGGGGTGCAACCAACCTTAAGACACTCACCTCAACTAAGGGGATGGTCAAAAGGTCAAACCAGATGGAGGAAATTCAAGCATTTGATGACAGCTACTATAGCTAAGCTGGGCGTATATATTACATACGCCCAATTTATGTACAGTGATTTTCATGAAAACCAGAGGAGATCTGAGAAGGTGGGTGTCCGTGGTGGGCCCTACCTATGCTGGGCGTATGTATTATATACGTCTGGCCAAATTTGGTCCAAAAATGCTAGCATATATAATATATACGCCTAACCAAAATGGGGCCAAATTTGCTAGGCGTGTCTAATACATACGCCTGAGCAAAAGTTATGATTTTATGTGAAACTTCAATCGGTCATAACTTTAGAACCACAACTCCAAATTCAATGATCTTTAGCTTGCTGGAAAGCTAGAGAAGTCCTCCTTCCAATGGTATGGGGATCCTCTTTAGCAATGGTCTGTGTAAAATTTTGTAGCTCTCCTCCCATCAATTGCTCAGAAGGGTTTTAGATGAGTCTGGGAAGGGATCCTAGGGTTTAAGGGTGATCTCTAAGGGTTGGGGGAATGGTTCTAATGGGTTTCGGGTGATTCCTAAAGGTTTGGTTAGATTCCCATGGGTTCAGGGGTGCCATCAGAAGCACGGGGATGCATCTCTCTCGGAGTACAGACTAATCGGGCTTGGGCCGAATTTGAGTGTCTACATAGGTTTAGTGACCAGTTTATGTTCAACAGTAGATTTAGGTTTGGTGACAATGTTGGGTCTGATAACAGGTTTAGGTTTGATGATAGGTTTCAGTTCAATGATAGGTTTAGTTTTGATAATAGGTTTGGGTTTGGGGCTCAGTTCGTGGTTGGTGAGGTGATGAGTTTGGTGGTGAGTTCAGGTTTTAAGGCGGGTGTAGAGATTGATTTGTGAGTTGGTTCTGAGATCAGTTCGACAGTTGATCCTGGAGTGAGTGAAATGGATGGTTCAGGGGTATGTTTGATAATAGATTCGGGTTTGAGAATTTGGTTTGAAGTTTGTGAGGTGGTAATGAGTTTAGGTTCTGAAGTGGGCGTAGAAGTTAAGTCGAGAGTTGATTCTGAGTTAGTGAGGTGAGGAGTTCATGTTTTGAAGTTGATGTAGGGATTATTTCAAGTGTTGGGTTTAGGTTGGTGGGGTGATATGTTCGATCATGTGTCCGATAATGCATTTGGGCTCGAGGATTAATTCCATAGTATGTTTGATTAGATTATGGGTCTTGATTCGATTACGAGTTTAGGTTAAAAGTATAGTTTCATGATCGGTTTAAGTATAAATGGTGTCATAGTATGTTGGTGGATTGGTTCTAAAGTGAGAGGGCTGGTGATTTCGGTGATAGATTTGATTATGGGTTTGGATTCAAGTTTAGTTTTGTAATCGGTTTAAGTTTGAATGTTGTTGTAGTATATGGATAGATTAGTTCAGGAATTTCTTCTGGAACCGGTATGTAAGTTTGTCCAGGTATCAATCATAAGGTTGATTTAGGTGTAAGGTCGGGGAATGCAATGGTAAACTCATTGGTGGGTAAGTTATCGAGTTCGAACATTGGTCGAGTTGGTTCGGGGGTAAGTGTGTCGATTTTAGTGATAGGTTGGGTACTAGTGATCTTGGTGACTGGTTTAGGGAAAAAGGTGATTTCGCGTTTATAAGTATGTGGGACAGGGCTAGTTGGCTGTGAGTGAATGGTATAGAAGTGCTCCGAGGGAGGTTCAATCCTTCGGATCAGGATAGCCAGATGGAATGGGGCAAGAGTGACTGAGTGTACGGTATCGTATACGGGTTGAGTTTGATCGAACAAAGGGTTGTAGTTGTTGAGGTTAGTTTGCATAGCGTTGGATATTTGGTTTTGGCGTTGGTCATGCTATAGGGGTCGTTGTTGATCATAGTGTGGATTCGTGCATTGGTTGGGGTATAGAGGTTGGTTTTGGTCAAAGTGTGAGTTCGTGTATTTATGTTTGTTTGGTTAGCGTTGATTTGTTTGAGGGTTAGCATTTTGTTTAGGGTGTTTGTTCTAGGGTTGTTGGAAGAGGTTCTTCAGGCATTAGTATGGAGAGACTAAGGCTCCCATTCTTCAGGCGATGCTCTATGCGTAAAACACGTTGATAGAGACTTGTGAAGTCATGGTAGTCATTTAAGATGAGGGTGCTCCAAAGGGGTTCTTAGGTATTGCCAATCACGATCTCTATCGCATCATTTCTTTTATTCCGATTTGGGCAATGAGCCTCCTCTAATGGTTAGCAAATGTCGGGAAGTTCTCGTCATCCTCTTGTCTTGTGTGCATCAACTCGGTGAGACTGATCTCTACGTGAGTCAGGTGTTAGTATTGGTCTAGGAATCTACCGGCTAAGTCTACGAAGGTCTAAATTTTTATTAGAGGTAGAGCAACAAACAAGTCAAGGGCTTCTCCTTCTAGCGATCTCTGAAAATAGTGGATCAGGAGCCCAGGATTGGTTGGGATCGGTAGCCAGTCCTTATAGAACAGGGCCTAGTGGTGTCTCGTGTTCCCTGTACCACTGTATTTGTTGAATTTTGGTGGTTTAAAGCCAGTAGGTATGGTGAAGTTGATGTCTCGACAAAATTTGTCGGTGAGACTGATCTCTTCGTGAGTCAGGTGTTGGTATTGGTCTAGGAATCTATCGGCTAAGTCTACGAAGGTCTAAATTTTTATTAGAGATAGAGCAACAAACCAATCAAGGGCTTCTCCTTCTAGCGATCTCTGAAAGTAGTGGATCAGGAGCCCATGATTGGTTGGGATCCATAGCCAGTCGTTATAGAACATGGCCTAGTGGTGTCTCGGGTTCCCTGTACCACTGTATTTGTTGAATTTTGGTGGTTTAAAGCCAGTAGGTATGGTGAAGTTGATGTCTCAGAAAAATTTGTCAAAACCGCAAAATTGGTTAGAGCATTCTTTCTTAGCTATGTAGTTGTCTAAGAATCGATGGAGGTCATTCATGTTTACGGTGGTGTCTTTTTTAGGGTCTCAGGAGAGGGTGTTCTTCGGTGGTTGTTGTCAATCGAGGTGTGAAGGGTATGTCTGTTACTTATTAGGGGAGTCAGTATATGTGGAGTCAGTGATCTTTCCCTTTGCTCACTTTTCAGGGTGGCTTGTTGTTCATTTATCAGCATTCGATCCACCGTGGCTTTGTATAACTCGGCCAGGGATCATTGTAGGGCCTCGACTTCTTGTCCTTCTATCATCAGCTTTTTGGCGGTGTGGCCCAAAATTAGGCTGGCAGTGTATCTTTGCCTGCTATCACCTCCGTTGCTACTGCTGTGATTTGTATTCTGTGGAGCAAAGGGGTATTTTTCGCTCTCACTACCCATGTTTACTCAGGCACAAAAATTAAATTAATTAAACCAGGGCAACCCTAGCTAAATGAGTCCCATCGCGATCGCCAGTCTATTGGTACACACTTTTTCTGGGTTCCTTTTGGTCCCCAAAAGTAGTGGCCCAATTCAATCCGAGTGGACTCTGACTGGGGCGATAGAATAATAAACTATGAAATATTAAATTGTTGAAATCAAAGAGGTGATTATTAAATGAAAAGTAGCTGGGTGATGCGATCGTCAGCTGCAGATATTTATCGATGCTGCAATACGTCACTGATCATGCTTTAAGAAGAGCAGGGGCTTGCAGGTTGAACTCCTTTTTTGAACGTCAGCTGGCCAACTTCAACAGCTTTGGGTTGCATTTAATCGAACCAGTTTGGCCTTCTTACTTCTGCTAGGATTCCAACGAATCTAATCTCCTAGTCCTACTAGAAGTCTAATTGATCTAGTCTCCTAATCCTACTAGGAGTCTAATTAACCTAGTCTCCTAATCCTGCTAGGAGTCTAATTAAAAAAGGGTTATGGCTCGTTATGCTAAGGAAGATTAGCGCCATTTCCAGGTACCCTCCATAAGCTCCCTTGGGCAAATTGAGTGGCTAAGGCTTGAAAACTGGAAGAGGTTAGAGACCTAATCGGTCCTAGGCTAAGCGCTTCCTCCTTCAATACTTCTTCGAGAGTCAAGACTCGCAGGCTAGGGTCGCTAGCTTGACTACCTGGGGCTCCCGGGGAAGAGTCTGCACTTTTAGAAGTTTAAAAGGCAGCTCAATCCCTTTTTGGAAGCCCTAGAGAGAACCTCGAATTTTCTCAAAGGGAGAGACTTGAAAGAAAGAAGAATAATAAATTATTTTTGTGGTTAAGGTTAATTTTGAAAAGACTGAGTTTGAATTGATGATTAAAGGCGAAAGGATTAAAAATTGAGAATTTGAAATTATAAGGATTAGGGATCCAGAACTAAGAACTGAGATCTAGAACTTAAGAATTAAGAACTAAAATAAAGAAATTAGGAACTAGCATAAAAATTGAGAACTAGGATCCAAAACCTAAGAACTAAGAACAAACTTGAAATTAAGAACCAGAGACTCGAACTTAAAAAAATACCTAAAGTCGGGCGACGAAGAGAGTCTCAAAATCCCTAAGCATGGAAGAGAGAAACTCAAAAATTCGATTATTGGATGTCTTCTGGGTGAGATAAGGGAGTCTTTTTATAGGTGTCAGGCTAATTCCGTGCATGTGGGAGTGTGCGAAATTGGCCGATTCCGTGTAGGTGAAGTTGTGCTTAATTGAATTCCGTGTAGTGGCATTTGCCCTTGATTCAATTTGAGTAAGCCTGTGAATGGGGAGTTCTTGTTGTAACGTACCTGAGAAACCAATTCCGCGCAGTGGTATATGCGCTAGATTGAATTTCGCACAATAGAATCTGCACGGGATTCTGGTGTTTCGGCGGTCTAGGGAATTAGAGGCAGATTGGATTGGGAACCAATTCCGCGTGTCTAGTGGCGCATGGGATTGAATTTCGTGTAGTGGTGTGTGTGCAGGATTCGAGTCCCTGGGCGGTTTAGGAGGTAGAGTCCCAGTCCATATCTGAGCTAATTCTGCGTGTATGAGCACACGTGGAATTGATTACGTGCAAGTTTATCTACGCAGGATCGGGGTCTTTGGGCGGTGTACGAAGGGTAGCCCTAGTCCAGGTGGGACTAATTCTGTGCAACTGTTTTTGTGTGGAATTGATTCCACACAAGTGTGTCTGCGCAAAATCAGGGCTTTAGTGGCCCGTGGGAAAGGTTAACTTGGTCCAAGTTAGACAATTTATGTGTATGTGTCCACACATGGAATCGATTCCACGCAAGTGTATCTATGCGGTATTCAATATTTTCTTAGGTCGAGTCGGATTCGAGCCACAGAGCTATTGTTTAAGCCTGGGTCTCTGTCATATACTATTATTTCAATAATGGTCTCTGTATTTAGGGTTTTAAGGTATTTGGAGAAGGTCATTCCTTTTGCAAAGATCGTGGGCAAGGTCAAAGGCTGATCGAATAGGATTGTATACTCTGAGAGGGCAAAATTGGGGGGTCTACAACTATGTATGCATAGTTAAAAAACCAAAAGTTTGTTCATGCGTACATACTATGTACACATAGTTAAAAAGTCCATAAATTTGTTCATGTGTACATACTATGTACGCATAGCCTGATATACAGATTTTCAGAAACATTTGTCACAGTTCCTTGAACACCCCATACATTGGTTTTAATATTTCTGACACTTCCTACAATTTAAGGTACCCAAACTGCTCTCACTGGTCAAAAGAGGTCACCCTCTTATTTACTCCTTTTAAGAGATCGGATCATCGCATGGAAATCCATGCCTTAAAGATCAAGAGATTTTTTCCTTTGACTCATAAAAAGGGTATCTAGGTCCCACTGTAGAAAGTTTTGTGGTTATCGACGTCACCCATAAAGGGAGTTCTAAAGGCCCCAAGAAGCACCGTAAAGAAAGGAAAGAGAAAAAAGAAATGTTGTTGTTGTAGTTGTTCAAAATTCAAAAAATCATCACTATCAAAATAAAATAAAAAATATCAAACTCAAAATAACTAAAAAAATCAAAAGATTATCAAAAAAGTAGAAAAAGAGAGCTTGTGGTGTCGTAACCACGGCATTGCCTTACCCTCCATCATCCCGTAGGGGAAGAAGAAGAAAGGTCTTTGGTCCTCACCCAACGAATCCATACCCTACCCACTGCCAAACCATGTCTGGGGCGGTCGATCCGACTTATGCCGATTCGGACTCATCCCCACCACATTCCCCACCACATCACCACATAGAGGAGATCCCCATCTCCCATCCTTCCACTCAATCCCCATTCAATGTCACCGGACCATTCGGCGTACCCATTTTTTCCTCCACATTCACCCAAAATACACCCTCTTCTCCTTCTCTGAATACACCCCATTTTCCTTCCACATCCAATATACCCCATTTTTCTACATCAACCCAGCATACACCCTATTTTCCCACATCCACCTAACATACACCCCATTTTTCCTCCACATCCATTCCCAGTGCACCCCATCTCCCCTTCACATCCAATCCAAATAAACCACATTTTCCCACATCCTCCCAAGTTATGTCCAATTTTTCCCCATCCACCCAAGTCATGCCTAACTTTCCCCAATTCACCAAAGTCATGCCCAATTTTCCCCATATACCCCCTCTTCGGAAGGGTCATCCACATCCACTCCCATAACCAATCCCATGGCCATGATGGACGACATGGTGAGGGCATGTAATGCTTGAAGGCCTCCCAAAGCCTTCCTCATCCACCCCAAATATCAAACCCCCAACATACTCTCCAAAATCTTCATACCACATTCACCCAAGACACTAACTCCAATCAACCACCCATAATCCACACTACCCAACACCAATCGGGGAGCCATTCGAGTGTGCCTCAAAGGCCCAATGCCCAACCACAAGCACATTTTCACCTACCATCACATACCCCCCACAATTCCCCCAATTTCCCACCTACCATCACATCCCACAAGCACACCATTCCCCCTCTTATGGTAAGCCCATTTCACCCAATTCCATAAACTAGCATGAGCCCTATTCATCCACACACATCACACCCAACCCAATATGGGAATCCATCCCAAACTATCAGCCATCCGCAATTCACCCCCCAACCAAATCCTCAATATCCATCTGATCCAATGGCTTCGTCAAGCACCCACCCAAAGTCCACAATTCACCCATCCCATTGCCCCACAAGTCACTTATCAAAGCTTACCCCACTTACAATGGCTCCATCAAGCACCCACTTAATCCCTCCAAAGCCCAATTAATCTCGCTCCTCCACCACCCTATATTGATGCAGGCCGTCAGTATGAAGAAGACGAGGCTTGAAATAGTGACCCTACGTAGGGGCTTTATCCGGGTTCAATCCCCCATCCACCAACCAACAGGTTGTCCAGAATGAATGGTGACAGCCTAGTGGGGGACCAGCCCCATCATTACCATCCAGGGAGTCAGAACTGTTGAAAGAACAAATGGACAAAGTCCAAAAGTAGTTAATGAAGTTGGATAGGACCGAGATCCATGCCACAGATTTTTCAGATCTATGTCTATTTGTCGAGGTGCCTTTGCCACCTAAATTCAAATTACCGTTATTAAACAAATACAATGACACCAGTAACCCTATTGCACACCTCAAGTCATACTATGGAGACATGTGCCAGTACGGAGGAAATGAACGACTCCTCATCAAAGTGTTCTAAAAAAACCTTATAAGTCCACCGTTGAGATGGTTCACTTCTATTGAACTATCTATGTTGAAAACATAGAGAGACTTAACCAATCTGTTTCAAGAGCAGTATGTCTATAACATCGATATAGAGTCACACAAGTCCGATCTAGGCCGCTTAAAGCAAAAGTTTGATGAAACATTTAATGAATATCTCGGGAGGTGGAGGGCCTTAGCAGCCTAAGGAACCGTATCTCGGACGAGGAGCAAATTGAGATGATCTCGAAAATAGTGCTACCTGTTATCTCCAACTTTCTACTCTATCAGAAGCAAGCCAGTTTTGCTGACCTGGTAAGAAATGCCAACCATTACAAAAATGCTAAAAGAGAGGGGTAGTTGAACAAAAATGTGGCCAGTGGGGCCCACAAACTCATAGAGTAAAGGAATGAGAAAAGAAAAGGGGCAGAAATTTAAGCGATAATGACTTCACTGCCCAGCACTAGCATGGTACCATTTCAATTTGGGGTAGTACAGCAAGCCCCAGCACAAGCAATTCTAGCTCAGAGGTAGGGCAATGGCCAGTGGACACAAATGACTCCCGAATAGAGAAGAGAATGATTTGACCGTGTGTTCACTCCCTTAGGGCAATATCTCAATATCCTATTACCTTTGTTAATTGAAAAGGGGTTGGTTTCTCCATTTAGACTAGGCCCTCCCCCAAATCCTCTCCTAAGAAATTATTATCCCAATGCACATTGCATCTTCCATCAGGGGTCGGGTCACTCAACCAATTGATGTTTTCCTCTAAAGCACGCCATATAGGATCTGATTAAGGCAGGAAAGATCATCCCACTGGCACCCCCCCAAGCCAATCTGTACACCAACATACATCAAGCACCATTATCGCCACATCCGCAAGTAAGAATGGGCCCAAGGGCCCCCATTAACATGCTGGAGAAAGAGGTGGAAGAGTTTTACCCCTCAGAGTGCATTAGTACAGGAGAAAGCCGTGAGACGCCAAGGTAGTGGAACCAGGAAAATGAAATCATAGGGGTAGTCAAGCCCTTTAATTAGCTAACTATTTCCCCAAACCAACACGCCAAGTGGCGCCTTTAGATTTAAGGCTTTACTTCCCGGCACCTGTTATTCACTGAAAAGTAGCACTTTTCACCTCTTGACCTAGGCTTTGCAGGACCTTGAAGCTCACTAATAATCATTTGTTAAGTGTGTTTTCTAGTTAGCAATAAACTGTGTAGCTTAATACAAAATCCCTGCTTATTGGTCCGAAGAAGAGAAAGAAAACATGCCAAGATGACAGCTGAGCCAAAGCCTAATGGAACACCTTGGTAGTACTCACCATGGTGACTCATTTGCTAGTTATCATTGACCAAAAGTCTAGCAGATGAAAGAAGTTAGCAGAGATGGAGGAAGTTGCAACAGCAGCAAGTACAAGGCATCAGAGGATCAAAAGAATTATCTCGTAGAGTTGAGGAGCTCCCTCGCGGAGCTAAGGATGCAGTGGAAGTTGCCCTCACACAGATAGGATGCGCAGTCAAGAGGGTTTTAAGACGCAAGCGTCTTAAAACCCTCAGAATTTGTGCTCGCGAAACTCTCATGGAGATCGAGCCTTAAAGCAGCCGTGCGCAAAACATAGTGAGTCCATATGCATGAAGAACAATTTGTCACCTCGCGGAATTCTCGTGAAGCCCTGAAAGAGAGAGACACCCAAAATTTTCCTCGCGTAGCTCTTGCACACTCTGGAACCTAACCAGTTACTACGCGAGCACAGGAGCCTACTTGCGCGAGTATCCAGTAAAAGAGAACTTCAGAAGCTCTACTACACGAGAAATTCCAGGCGCTCCAAATCACCTCTGCGATAGCATTACAGTGCAAAGCAACTGCGCGATCAACTGAGAACCTACTACGCTAATGAATCAACCTCCTATGCTAAATGCTCCTCCGCGGAGGCAAAGTAACTGCGTGAGTGAATTAATGCAGATGCCAGCCCCGCGAAGCTCGGGCTCTCTACTTCTCAACCCTAACTCAAGGACCTTTTGGGAATTTCCTAAAGCTAGGGCACACTTCTTGAGGCACAGATTTCGAGGTGCACATCTCAAAGCATTCAAGGGTCGTAACAGAGCCACGTCTGCTAGAAAAATTAGGGTTAATCTCTTTTGAGCCAAAGCCTTATGGATAGAGTATATAAGCTGTACTTAGAGTTTTGTATTATCATCTTTCCTTCATCTTCTATCAGTAGAGAGTTCTAACAGGCTAGGGTTAGGGTTTGATCATCTCTTTTTCTTATTTTTCTTCTCTCGTAGCCCAACATTGGCTGGCTAATCCTTTTGTAAGCAGCTAGGTTTAGTTTCATTCCAGTTTTATAATAAGCCTTGTATATATTGGGATCTTATGGATGAGCAGTTGTGTACAGACTGCAGCCTCGAGACAATTCATTGTAAGTTTTGCTTTTACCAACGGATTGTTGTTTTAATGACTAATTAAATCTGTAGATCTTGTAGTTTCCTTAGATGTCTATAGGATCCATGCTTTGGGACTAGCCCATTCAGTTTCTAGTAGATATATTATTTACCATCTGATTTCCCTTGGTTCAATAGCTCCATGGATAGGAAGCCAAATTTGTAGCAAGATCTGGAGAGCTCGTAGTCCCGGGACTCCATGGTGGCAGCAGTAGTTTACATATTCTTTCTCAGATCTCTGTGGTATGGACAGACCTATCGGATACCCTGTGACCATTTGAGTGGATAGAGTATAACCCTAAGGTGGTGTCCAGCCATATGTCTGAGAAGGATTCTTCTCCTCTGCACATGAGCTTCTAGAGCCTTGTGAGGAGGATTGTGCAGGAACTGGCTCCCCTCTATTTTACTTAACCGATATCAGATGTTAGATATGATTTCTCTATGGTAATTACAGCTTGAGACTGAGTCATTGCAGGTCTTTTATAACAATGACTAGCTGAATCTAAATCTTTATTCAACCTGTTGCAGGTCCTTTTTGTGGGCACAATGAGCCGTTGGCCTTGGCAAAGCAATTAAGACTTATGGGTTAGAATACCTATAGATGTCAGCCAGATCTGTGCGCAGATCTAGGGAGCTTGTAGCACTGGCATTATATAGTGTCTGTAATAATATTCATGGCCTTATCTAGTCCAGTAGTTGGGGAAATGATCAGTCCACTCCTCTGAATTAGATTAGCAACTTCTAGCTTGATCAATGGGATTTGACAGACTCTATAGGATAGGTTGTGGCCATTTGAGTGGACAACCTATAGCCTTAAGAGGACCCCAAATGTCATTACTTAACTTGGATATTTCTACCTTGTTGAGGTTAGTAATAGCATCTCAGCAAGGTCCACTGCAGAGACATTCTAAATCTGAGTTACATTACTGCATTAGTTCTAGCTTAACCTGCTTACTTCCCATCATTTGTGTATTTTATTTTGTCACACACCATCACCATCTTATTCTTAACCCTTTCTTTAGGATAGGGCTGCACTTTTTTTATCTTCTGTTAGGGTTAATATTTAGTATAGTCATGACACCCAACTCCCTTTCTTTAGGATTATCATATCTGTAGCCAGATCTGGAGTCCTACCATTATAGCTCAATTTGGGATCTAGATCAATTTCTCTGTGGGACAAACTCTTACTTATCAAAACTTGCTACAATAGGCCCTGTATCTTGCAGGTCTAGGATGTTTTAGGATTGCTGTTTTTACCATATCTTTATCCTCTATTTCACTTTGATGTTAATTTTTGTCCAACACCACATAATAAATCAACACAATTCGAAAACAACAGGTTTTTGACGCCGATGCCGGGGATATTGATCTTATTAGTAGACATGAGTCATACTATAATTTAGACTTCCAAATTCTTTATAGTTGTGTCTAATCTAGAATAAAGTACTACTGATATTTTTTGGAATTTTGTAAAATTGACACCAAAAGAAGGGAAAAGCTAGAGCTGCAGCTGGAGTGTAGCTAGCTCTGTTTGCACTTCCTTTCCCCTAAATCTCAGTCCATTTATGTTTAATTAACTATTATTTGTTTAGTGTAAATCTATGTAGTTGTTAATTTTTGTTTGAAATTTTTTTGTGTGTGCTTGTAGCATTCTCTGTACTTACTGTGGGTAGAAGGTCCTTAAACCCTAACTTGGAACACCCAAATCTAGAGGTGGAAAGGATCCTTACACCTAGACACATCACACAAAGCCCTGCTGTTGAAACCGAACCAGCTATCATGGCTGAGAGGCAGAGAACATTAAAGGAGTACAATGCACCTGGGGAGTACACCTCTCCCTTCTGCATTCAATTTCCCTCTATTGAAGGGAATTATGAGATTAAATCCTCTACCATCAATATGCTGCCTTCGTTTCATGGGCTTAGTAAAGAAGATCCCTACAAGCATATAGACCAATTTTTAGCACTTTGCACTACCTTCAATATTGCTGGCTTGGGACCTAAGGTTACCAAACTGAGGCTTTTTCCTTTCTCACTAAAGGACAAAGCCAACACATGGCTATGAAAACTCCCAACCAACAGCATACAGTCATAGAGTGACCTTCAAACCAAATTCCTGGCCAAATTCTTTCCCATAAACAAAACCAGCCAGATGAGGACAAATATTTTGTCATTCACCCAGTCCTAAACTGAGGATTTTTATGAAGCTTGGGAAAGATTCCAGGAGATGTTAAAATGATGCCCCCACCACCAAATCCCAATGTGGCAGCTTTGTCCAAGTGTTTTATCAAGAAATTAATTTCAAGGGCAGGGATATGGTGGATGCTTCCTATGGTGGTAGTTACCTCCACAAGACAGCTGAGGAAGCTTTGGAGCTGTTTGACATAATAGGAGAAAATTCTATGCAGTAGGAGTCTCTGTCACGCAATGATACCCAGACTCCAGCTAAGATGGAGAAAGAGGCCACCCCTAGAGGTGGAATTTATGAAGTAAAGGTGTAAGGTGATTTGGAGAGGAAGGTGGACAATTTGTCCTTAAAATTTGACAAATTAATGAATGTGATACAGCCCCGGATGGTTGCACAGGTGGAGGAAGCATGTTCGATATGCCAATCTCTTATACATTCTATTCATGATTGTCCATCTGTCAACTAGTTTTCTGATTTTGTTATGGAGCATGCCAATGCTGCTTAAACTTTTGGGTAACAGCCTACTACGTATTCTTGGAGGAACCACCCAAACTTGAGGTGGAGACAAGATTCATATTCTCAACCCCAACAGTAGCAAGCGGTAGCTCCTTACAGACCCCAACACCAGTTTAATCAAGGTTACCCACTAAGGTAAAAAATTTTGCTACCTGCCCCCCAGTCTAGCCAGCTGGTCCTTTCCCCCCCCCCCCCCCCCAACAGCCCAGATCCTCTTCATTTGAAGAGCAGATGCTGGCTTCAATGTAGAATTTGGAGAGCTTGGTGTAAACTGTCAATTCTCATGGACAGAGCATCAAGAAGATTAAGGACCAGCTGGGCCAGATTTGTAATGCTCTGAATAGGAGAGAAGAAGGAAAATTTTTTGGTCAGCCCCTGACAAATCCGAAAGGTCAGTATATGATTAGTGATGCATCCTCTACTCGGGAGGAAGTTAATGCCTAGTGAGCTAAAGGTTGGTAATAAGTATATCATATGTATGAAATTTCTGTGTTGATTTGTGTTCTTTAGACTTCTGTCAGTTGAGTTTTTAGTGTGATGTTAAATTAATTGTGTTGCTTTGTCTGTGCTTGCATTTCGTTATTAAATACATGTGCATATTTGTCCATTGAATTTGCTGTGTGTACTTGTTGATGAATGGTTGAGATGTCCTTATCATAATTTGCATGAAGTTAAGCTAAAAAGCTATTTTTAGAATCCTACAATATTGATGAATTATTGATTTAAATGGGCATATGTGTTTCAAGATTGAAATGAATTACCTGTCTGAGGGTTGGTGCTCATGCACAGTGGTTGGGTGCACAACAGCATGAATGCACTAACCAATGTACTGCACTAAGCTAACTGAGTAAAGGTTGAGAAGATATGCTATCCCGCAGAGCTAGAAGGCTTAAATTTGCTACGCCAGCCATCACTTGGCTTCTTCGCACACTAAAAGCATGAGCAATGGCAATAAAATGACTCGCGGAGCTGCCTTTCTGCTCCACAAGCTCAAGCTGTAAGAGAAGTTTGGCCTCAGTGATGGTCTACGCGAGCACCGCGCGAGATAAATTTTTGAGGCAACACAAGGCGTCATGCACTAAGTTCAATGATTCAGCACCATGAGTTTCCATGTGTGGCAGTTTGTTCTTCTGCGCGATAGAATATCTCGTGGTCTTAAATGCCAACTGCATGAGAATTTTACTCTGCGAGCTCCTACTGCCAACTGTGTGAACCGTGGGATTAGCCCTTTTTATCTTGAGAAATTTCTTCGATTTCCTATCTCTTCGCCTTAACTCTCGGTGCTAAAAGTAGACCAACATTTATTGTGGATTCCCATTCCCCATAATAAATTGTGCGATTTACCATTTCCCATAACAATCATAATTCATTGTCAACTACCCTTCCTTAATTTCTTTTCGGTAATTGACCTTGGAAGGAGGCAATATTTAATTCGCCGATTCATATTCCACCGTCCAAGCATTTTTAATACAAGGGTTGTTCATCTTCTTCGCATTCACTCTCCTCTAATGTTAGCAGTCCTTACTTCTCTCAGCTATGGCAGGCGACAAACCCACTGATCTACCCAACAAATTCTATCCCATGTGGTTGGACCCGCCCCCACCTAAACAGTCGGACCCCCTACAATTCCTCTGGGGCGAATTTGAGGAGGTGCAGAGGATCCTCACCCAGGAGGAGAAGAAGAAGAATAAGCAAAAGAAGAAGAAGCAAAAGACCGAACCACCTGCATCTTCCCCCCCATCCTCTTTAATTCCCCCACCACCTGCTCAACATCCTTCTCCCTGATCCTCGTTCTTCCCCCCTCTCCTGGTGTTTAGTTCCTCTTCCACATGCAGCAAGTTGAGGATATCCTTGAGCTAGGAGGAAGAACCATTTTGTTTCGACAGGATGTTTTATTGCTTGTTGATGTTTCTAAGTGTGCATGATTTATTTGTGTTTTGAAAACAATTTCGCAATTGCTATGTTATACTGATTCTGAAATATAAAAAGGGGTAAAGAAATATCAGCACAGAGAGAAGTGAATTAGCCTGCAAGATCAGGGCCAATTGTAGCAAGTTTTAAATGTAAATGAGTAAAAGATCGTCCACAGAGAATTTGTTTAAAATGCAAGATAAATCTCCAGATCTGAGCTACCAGATCTGGCCTCTTATCCTATAAACAAAGCACATAAGATGGGAGGTTGAATTTGTCACATTAACTAAATGTTAAAAGTAAAAGTTAAACTAAATGATCCAGATCCGAGTTGGGGGAATTTTGATGTAAACTTATAAAAGTGGAGAAATAATATCTAACTTTGATTTGGTCCTTGAAACACAATGAGAATGACTGCAGATCAAATGAGAGAAATAAATCTACCTCAAGGATTAGATTTAGGCTCATGGTTATGGTCTGTCCACTTCAATGGCCACAGACCATCCAATCTTCATCTGGCTACAAGCCAGATCTGATTTGGTCCAATCTTCATCTGGCTACAAGCACAAATGTAAGAGAAATAAATCTACCTCAAGGATTAGATTTAGGCTTATGGTTATGGTCTGTCCACTTCAATGGCCACAGACCATCCAATAGTCTTTAATCTAAACGCTTAATTTAGAACAAGAAATATCACTACAAATGCTGTGAGAGATTAGGATACAAACACTAATTCCCATAGGGTTAATGAATCAAGGAAAATTGCATGAAAAATAGTAAATCTAAAGGAGTCTAGTGCAATAAGGAGATCAGAGGGAACCCTTAACACGAATCCAATTGAGAATGTACGGTTTACAGCAACCTTTTCAAATTCACCATTACAATTACAAAGCACAGCTTAAACAGCTCTCAGATTTGTAGTCTTGAATACAATTCTCTTTTGAATTATAGAGGTATCTCACAGCTCTCAATTGCAAGTAAAAGTTAGGCTATTACAGGGGTTTCAGACAAACTATCTGATTTGGAAATGGGGGAATAGGAATGAAACTCAAAATCTGGATGCCCAAATTGGGCAAATGGTTCATCTATTTATAGTTTTCCCTGTGTCTAGCTCGATGCGACGACCAATCGAAGTGCTCGGATCTCAGTATCAACCAATGGTAGTCGAGCACAAGGATCCAGATTCTGTTCGCCAATCGTAATTGCTCGATCCGTTCACCAATCAAAGCGACATAAGCATCAATTCTGTTATGCAATTTGAAAATCTGTTAGAGCTTCTAGAAGTTCTCGCCAAGTTATTTCATCTCTGGGTGCTCACATGGGGTGGAATATGCCTTCGCTTCATGCTTAGAATCTTCTAGAATGTCTCTAGGTTTTTAAATGCATTGGGACGTGTGAAAAAGATTACTGAATTACCCTTGCGAAAGGTGGGAATCTCCAGAATACCATTTCGCATAGTTTAGGGTACTTTTCGCAAGGTACTGTGACTCCTGAAGCTCTTTTCGCAACGTTCAGGTTCTGTTCGAAAGGAGTTCTCTTCTTTTCGAAAAGGTCAATCATCCTTTCGAAGAGTTTAGGTGCTCTTCGAAAACTTAGCCTGGAGCTTTTAGTTCTTTTCGCAGAGTTCAGGTTCTTTTCGAAATGTTCAGATTCTTTTCGAAAAGCACTCTGTAGTGCATTTTTTTGTTCGAATTGCTCCACATTTCTTTTCTGGGTTGAGACCAGGTCTTTGCCTCTTCAGTTCAGGTATTTTAATAGCTCGTGAGGTTGTCCTTTCTCTTTCTTCCTTTCGATCGACATGGATTATCATCTTTTTGGCACTTTTAGGTTGCTTTCATGGTTAAGCCTGTCTTTATTGTTAGCTGTAACACAAGCACTTAAAACACTTATTTAGTTCTCTTCAAGGGTCTATCAAGGCCTAGGTTAAAGGGTGGAGAATGGTATTTTCTGGTTCTCAACATTGCTATGTATCTAAATTTTCCTTAGGATTATAATTTTCTATCTCTTTGTAATCTTTTTATTTTGTACTTATAATGAAATATCTTTTCCTGGTATTCTTTCTTTATATCTGTGTGTTTGTTTTTATATTGTTTGTATGAGTTCTTCCCTCTTGATGTTTCTGTTCTGTTAATGTCTATGTCTTGAGCCTGCTGTACATGCACCTTTGAATCCGTGAGGACTGGGGGTGTGGCAGGGTAGGTCTGCCAATAGAATAGTTAACTTTAGTGCATCAGTGTTGGTTTAATTGGGATGAATAAAATCAATTCCCACCTAACTTGTTAGAATGAGAAAATTTATGAAAAATAAAAAAAATTTGCAGACATTTTGAAATTAAAAATTTTAAAATCTTTGCACCACCATGAAGCTAACATTAGAAAATTTTTTAGTTAGTACTTAGTGAACCTAAGAGGAGAGAAAAAGGTGAAAATACACCACATGGGTTAATTTGAGGACCATACCTAGTGAGATTTGGGCCCATCATTTTCTTTTGAAGAGCATTTTTGGCATTATTTCTGCCCTAAGCACTGATTGAGTCAAGACCTTTTCACTAGAAGTTAGGCACCTCAAAACCAAAACTGATTGACAGCACTCATGACACTAAGGAAATGATCCAAGGCCTTCATTTGGACAGTTTGAGCCTGAAAATCCAACCTTTTAAAACTGCCCTTTTGCATACAGTCGTTGAGCCTTAAAAATCCTACTTTTCTTCGACAAACACCAGAGTACTTGCACCTTAACCTCTTGACCTGATTCAACTGTACCCTCACTCAAAGAATTCAGAAGGTAAAGGAGGAGTTAAAGATAGTGAGAGTAGTCCAACATTTGGTGGAAGGTGAAGAAAAGCAACTTATGAACATCAGTATATCAGTAGTTTTCATGTGGTAGTGCATCATAAAAATATTAAATAAAAATAAAAAGAGAAAGAGAAAGAGAAGTCTAGAGAAGAACATCATCTGAAAATTGAAAAGAAGAGGAGAAGCTAGCCACTTTAATTCTGAAATATATCAAGTAAGATGAAGTTGTGCTGAAAAAAAGGTAGTGAAGTCATCAATCATTCCTTACCTAGCTGATATCTCAGTTTTGAATCCCTTTTTACCCCTTCATTCTTTATATCCCTCACCCATAAGCCACATTACAACCCATTCAAAAAAGACCTTGTAGATCCAAAGTAAAATGAGCTATCATGTGGAGATGAGGAGTTATCTAATCTATGGTGAAAAGTCATGAGGATGTCAGAAATCAGAAGCTTTGCCTATGCTCATGCTTGCAGGCCCATTTGGGGTCTATAACTGCTCTTGAGCTGATGAGAATGTTGATGAGAATGTAAACACCCTTTTGATTTTTATTGTTGAGAGATAGCCCTGGTGAGAATTGGGTATGAATTTTAAATTCTTTGGAGTTGTATCCAACCTGATTTTTGAATTTAAGGCAAGCTTTGTATTGATTATATGCACATTGTATTCCTGCTGTGAACTAATTGGTGGTGATGCACATGCATGCTGATTTGAGTTTTTAAATGGCTGCATTACTATTGTAATTTCCTCTGATTTTAAAAGGATAGGAGTGGACTGAGCCTTTATTCATTGAAATTTGTTTTGTCATTGACTGCACTATTTTTAACTATTTTAATGGTGAAGTTTGTGGGTACCTTCACTGAAAACTCTCAGGAGACTGTACTCCATTAGGGATCACCTAGGGGTTTAAAAGGCTTGGTACATATGCTAAATGTATCCATGCTCCTTACGAAAGTGGCATTTAAATTCTCAGAATAGTTGTTTGAAGTTTTCCTTTGCTCAGGGACTAGCAAAGATTAGGTTTGGGGGTGTGCTATTCATTGAAAAGTATCACTTTTCACCTCTTAACCTAGCCTTTGATAGACCTTGAAGCAGACTAATAATCATTTGTTAAGTGTGTTTTGTAGTTAGCAATAATATGTGCAACTTAACACAAAATCCATCCTTATTGGCCCAAAGAAGAGGAAGAAGATAAGCAAAGATGGAAGCAGAACCAAAGCCTAATAGAACACCCTGGTAGTGCTCACCATGGTGACTCATGTGCTGATCATCATTGACCAAAAGTCTAGCAAATGAATGAAGTTGGCTGAGAATGGAGAAATTGCAAAAGCAGCAAGTGCAATGCATCAGGGCATAGAAAGGCAGATCTCACAGAGTTGAGAAGCTCCCTCGCGAAGCTAAGGACGTAGTGGAAGATGCCCTTGCACAGATAGGATGCGCAGTTAATAAGAGAGCTGTAAAGACATCGTGAAGATCATGTGGATTAAAATCCTCTGAATTTGTGGTCGCAAATCTCTCGCGGAGATCAAGCCTTAAAGCAGCCCTGCGAAGAACATAGCGAGTCCATGTGTGAACTGAACTAAAATTCACCTCACGGAGTTCGTGCATGGCCCTGGAAGAGAGAGATGCCCAGATATCTCCTCGCACACTCTGAAGTCTTACCAATTACTACACGAGCACCCAGCGAGAGAGAGAGCTTCTGAAGATCTACTACGCGAGAAGTCTAGGCATTCCAAAGCATCTTCGCGACAGCAGTGCAATGCAAAGGAACAATGCGATTAACTGAAGATTCACTACGCGAGTGAGCAGTTCCCACCAACCAAAAGCTACTCTGCGAAGGCCCTGCAACTGCGTGAATCAATGAATGCATATACCAGCCTCATGAAGCACGAGTTTCTCACTTCTCAATTTTAACTCAAGGACCTTTCAAGAATTTCCCAAGGCTAGGGCACACATCTCGAGGCATGGATTTTGAGGCGCCTGACTCAAGGCATTCAAGGGATGTAACAGTGGCACGTTTGCTAGAAAAATTAGGGTTAATCCCTTTAGAGCCAAGGTCGTATGGACAGAGTATATAAGCTACACTTAGAGTTTAGTTTTATTATCAACCCTTCTTTTCATCTTCTGTCGGCTGAAAGCTCTAGCAAACTAGGGTTAGGGTTTGATCACCTCCTTTTTTTCCCTTTTTTTTCTCTCTTAGCCTAGCACTTGCTGGCTAATCCCCCTGTAAGTAGTTAGGTTTAGTTTATTTCAGTTTGTAATAGGTTTTGTGTAACGATCCCTAGATTTAGCACTGTAGTGATGAGAGTCCGGTCATGTCATGTGTAAGTTTCCACCAAAACACCCTAAGGACCTCACTAGGTTAGGCCTTAAATCTTAGAAATTTGGACTTCAAGCTAGACATAATCATATTAAAATAAACTATTAAACCACCTTATCTGTAATCAGTTTCTTATATACCAGCAGTGGTATATACTTTTGACACTAAAGCCAAAACCATTTGGCTTTATCTATACAATTCCAAGGCCAAAATCGGGTGGGTATTGTATAAATATCCAAGCCCAAGATTCAATTGTAAAATAAACAAATGGCTAGTGGATAAGCCTTTTGTTGGCTTTTCTGGTTTTGGGTTTTATTTTATCTGTAGTATATACAGCTACCAAATCTGAGTTTTACATGGGAGTCTGCCTCTCCAAGCATATAAGCTGCTTAGCAGCTCGTTGAAGTACACGACTCCAATGAGTCATCGGAAGCCTCCATGCACGCAAAGTCAATACCAACTCTATAAAATAGTCTCTTCTTCGATTGATTCTGTTACAAACATGAAGAACAGATGATCAAATTTAACCAACCATTACTCAATAATATCCTCTCATTTCTGATCTATAGTGAGCTCAGCAAGCACGACCTCAATATACACCACTCACCAAAAAGGTTAGTTGTTTGTTGTTATTGTACAGAAGATTTTATGTTAAGAATTGCAGCTCAAGTTGAGAGCAGATCTTTGCACTCTGAATCTTCATTGAAGATAACAGAGATATATATATGTATACATGTGCATATATATATATATATATCGATATATATATATAGAGATATATATATATAAAGAAATAGACAAGTATATGTATATATATATATATAGATGAGAATATATATATATATATATGAGTATATATATATAGAAAATATATATATAAGCAAAAGGGAAGAACAACAGATCAAAACCATAAAGAAGAAACCCAGCTGAAGCCCGGCAAGTCAAAAATATACAGGCTTGCTGCAACAACCTTATAGGGTTGCCGCGACAACAAAGCCAGCTGAAGGGCTTGCCGCGGCAACAAAGCCAGCTGAAGGGCTTGTCGCGGCAACCACTTGAGTGTTGCCGAGGCAACCTTCCCCAACACAGAATTTTGAGCTATGTTTGTGCAGTCGGACCTTGGATCTAAGAGGGGTTCATATGTTTATCGAATTGGGTCTTCGCGCACTATTAACCATCTATAAATTACGGGCTCATCTATAAACTACGAGTGTTATTAAAAATCAATCCATTTTCTTAGATATGGTGCCACATGGTGCACTTAAACAATTTTGAAGAGATGGATTCGCATGATGTTATCGGATGACTAAAAGTGCATCGACGACAACACGTGTAAGATTCAACGTACACTGGTAGGGAATCTGTGTTGGTATTTTAGAATAATATAAGTATATCACTTAACTTTCATAGAAGCTTTGATAAGTATGCATGTATGCACTGATCAGCATAATAGAAGAAAATTCTAATTTTTTTGTATTTGAACTGATAAGCTTGATTTGATAGGAAATAAATGGACTTGATTAGCCATTAAACTGATATTAATATGAGCATCAACAGTATCCAGTACACATTGCATAAATCAGAAAGGAATTCTTTTACTAGTCTATACGCATGACTATGAACATAAATCAGTTTATAAATTAATGATATGATATATTGATAGCAGTTTAAGTACGTTACATCATAAAGCATACATGCAAATGCATATCCTTGATGATTCTACATAATTCAGTACTTAGAATTTTGTCAATCTCACTGTTCTTGATATGTTATTGCTCTAGTTAAATCAAGTGATCCCGCTAACTCGGGAGCTTGAGATTCTCGATGCAAGTGATCCCGCTAACTCGGTAGCTTGACAGGTGATCCCGCTAACTCGGGAGCTTGACAAGTGATCCCGCTAACTCAGGAGCTTGACCTTGTTAATTCCCTGTTTTCGCCAGCATGTATTCAGTTTCAGTTTGTCTCTCACACTTGTTATATCATGCATAAATACAACATTGCAGCATGTTATTCATATATTATTTTATGCTTCTCTATGAAAAAATGATAAACTGTCAATATAAAATAACAATGTAATATTCTCTACTGAGCTTTGGATGATAGCTCATTCCATGACTTAAATGTCTTAGCTGCAGACCTTGACCCGGAGCACATAGCCGATCCTACTTACGTGCTTGACGAGGAAGAGGGAGAAGAAGAAGACGAGGAGGAGGAGGACGACGATTTCGGGGAAGAATTCTTCCCGAAATAGGTTTGTAGCTTGGGATCTGAGGGGATATGGGTTTAAGAAGGAGAGGAATGAGAGAAATATATTTTATGGCATGTATAAATGATATCTGATGGTTTTAGACATATGCTTGGATGTATAGGTTTTCTTTTCACTGTTTAGATGACAAATGGCCGTCATCGGTGAAAAGCTATACATCAGATCTAACCGTTATTTTGTACTTAGTGTTGCTAGTCTAATTATCAGTTGTTTTTGCCATATTATATATCTGTTAGAGTTAAAATTCATTGCTTCCGCAATTGCGTCACTTTTAATAAAAGAAATAACACCTTGATGAAAGGAACATATCAGGTGATCCGATGGCACGACCATTCCCAGTTTAGAGATGAGGAAATGTCGGGTTATCACATTTTGTATACATTGGGATTATGGATGAGCAGTTGTGTACAGGCTGTAGCCTGGTGACATTTTATTATAAGTTTTGTGTTTATCAATGGATTGCTATTTTAATGCCTAAGTGAATTTAAAGATCTTATGGTTCCTTTAGATGTCTATAGGATCCATGTATTTAGGACTAGCCCATTCAGTTTCTATTAGATCTATTATTTACCATCTGATTTCCCTTCGTTTGATAGCCCTATGGAAAGCAATGCTAGATCTATAGTGAGATCTTAGGAGCTCGAAGGCCTGTGGACCATGGTGATTGCAGCAGTTTTCTTGTTCTTTCTCAAACCTCTATGGTAGCGACAGACCAGTGGGATACCCTGTGACAATTCGAGTGGACAGAGTATTGCCCTAAGGTTGTGTCCATTCACATGTTAGAGAAAGATTCTTCTCCCCTGCACATGATCTTCTAGAACCTTGTGAGGAAGTTTGTACAGGAACTGACTCCCCTCTGTTTTACCTAGCCGACATCAAATGTTAGATCTGATCTCTTAGTAGTAATTATAGCTTGAGGCTGAGTCATTGTAGGCCGTTTGTAGTAATGACCAGCTGAATCTAAAGCCTGATTCAACATGTTGCATGGTCCTTTTTGTGGGCACCAGTGAGCCTTTGGCCTTGGCAAAGCACTTAGGATCTTATGGGTTAGAATATCTATGGATGTCAGTCAGATCTGTGCATAGATCTGGGGAGCTTATAGCACTGGCATTACATAGTGCTGCAATAGTATTCATTGTTGATCTGGTCCACTGGCTGGGAAATGATCAGTCCACTCCTCTGGACTAGCCTGGCAATTTTTGGTTTAACTAATGGGATTTGACAGACTCTATAGGATAGGCTATGACCATTTGAGTGGACAGCCTATAGCCTTAAGAGCACCCCAAATGGTATGGGTTAAACTAGATATTTCTACCTTGTTGAGGCTTTTGATAGCGTCTCAGCAAGGAGCACTGCAGAGACAGACTAAATATAAGTTACATTGTTGTTTTAACTCTGAACTTAACCTGCTTACTTCTCACCAATTTTTATATTTTATTTTGGTACACACCATCACCATCTTCTTCTTAACCCTTTCTTTAAGATAGGGCTATATTTTATTTCTCTGTTGTTAGGATTAATTTAGTATAGTCGTGACACCCAGCTCCCTTTCTTTAGGATTGCCAGATCTGTAGCCAAATCTTGAGGCCTACTATTATAGCCCATTTTGGGTTCTAGATCAATTTCTCTGTGAGACAAACTCTTACTTATCAAAACTTGCTACAATAGGCCCTATATCTTGCAGGTCTAGGATTACTCTAGTTGTGCTGAATCTATTCTTTTATTTTACTTTGTTTTTAATTGGTTTCCACCACACAATAACCAAAGCACACTGAGGTGTGACTAAAAGCTTTTGGCACCGCTATTGGGGATCTTGATCTTTTTAATAGGCTTGAGTTGTACTATAATGTAGATGTCCAAATTCTTTATAGCTGTACCTAAACTAGAATAAAAGTACTACTAATTCTTTATGGAATTTTGCAGAAATGGAGAGCCGAAGAAGGGAAAAGCTAGAGCTGCAGTTGGAGTGTAGCTAGCTCTATTTACACTTTCTTTCCCCTCAATCTCACTCCATTTATGTTGAATCCCCTATTATTTTGTTTAGTGTAAATTTGTGTAATTATTACTTTTTGTTTGAAATTCTTTCTGTGTGCTTGTATGCATTTTCGTTACTATTGGTGAGTGTATGCTCGGTAGAAGGTCCTTAAACCCTAACTTGGAACCCCCAAATCCATATGTGAAAAGGATCCTTAGACCTTGACACACCACACAAAGCCCTGCTATTGAAATCGAACCAGCTGTCATGGCTGAGAGGCAGAGGACATTAAAGGAGTACAATGCACCTGGGGAGTACACCTCTCCCTTCTGCATTTAATTCTCCTCTGTTGAAGAGAATTATGAGATTAAATCCTCTACCATCAATATGCTGCCTTCGTTTCATGGGCTTAGTAAAGAAGATCACTACAAGCGTATAGACCAATTTTTAACATTTGACACTACCTTCAATATTGCTGGCTTGGGACCTGAGGTCACCAAACTGAGGCTTTTTTCTTTCTCACTAAAGGACAAAGCCAGCATATGGCTATCAAAACTCCTAGCCAAAAGCATACAGTCATGGAGTGACCTTCAAACCAAATTCCTGGCTAAATTCTTCCCATGAACAAAACCAGACAGATGAGGATAAATATTTTGTCATTCACTCAGTTCTCAACGGAGGATTTTTATGAAGCTTGGGAAAGATTCTAGGAGATGTTAAAACAATGCCCCCCCACCAAATCCCAATGTGGCAGTTTGTCCAAGCGTTTTATCAAGGAATTAATTCGAAGAGCAAGGATATGGTGGATGCTTCCTGTGGTGGTAGTTACCTCTACATGACAGCTGAGGAAGCTTGGGAGCTGTTTGACATAATAGGAGAAAATTTCATGCAATAGAAGTCTCTGTCACATAATGATACCCAAACTCCAGCTAAGATGGTAAAAGACGCCACCCTTAGAGGTGGAATATATGAAGTGAAGGTGCAAGGTGATCTAGAGAGGAAGGTGGACAACCTGAGCTTAAAATTTGACAAACTCATGAATTTGATGCAGCCCCAGGTGGTTGCACAATTGGAGGAAGCATGTCTAATATGTCAGTCTCCCATACATTTGATTCATGATTGTCCATCTGCCACCCAGTTTTCAGATTTTATTATGGAGCAAGCCAATGCTGCTCAAACTTTTGGGCAGCAGCCTGCTGGGTATTCTTGGAGGAACCACCCAAATCTGAGGTGGAGACAAAATTCACATCCTCAACCCCAGCAGCAGTAAATGATAGCTCCTTACTGACCCCAACACTAATTTAATCAAGGTTACCCATCAAGGTAAAATATATTTTTTACCTGCCCCATAGTCTAACTAGCTGGCCCTGCCCCAACAACAGCTCAGATCCTCTTCATTTGAAGAGTAGATGCTGGCTTCAATGTAGAATTTGGGGAGCTTGGTGGAAACTGTTAATTCTCATGGATAAAGCATCAATAAGATTAAGGACCAGCTGGGCCAAATTTATAATGCTTTGAATAGGAGGGAAGAAGGAAAATTGCCTAGTCAGCCCCTGACAAATCTGAAAGGTCAGTATATAATTGGTGATGCATCCTCTACTCAAGAGGAAGCTAGTCCCAATGAGAAAAAGGTTGGTAATAAGTGTATCATATGTATGAAATTTCTGGGTTGATTTGTGTTCTTTAGACTTCTGTCAGTTGAGTTTTTAGTGTGATGTTAAATTACTTGTGTTGCTTTGTCTGTGCTTGCATTTCGTTATTGAATACATGTGCATATTTGTCCGCTAAATTTGCTGTGTGTACTTGTTGATTGATGGTTGAGATGCCCTTATCATAATTTTCATGAAGTTGAGCTGAAAAGCTATTTTTGGAATCTTGCAATGTTGGTGAATTGTTGATTTAAATAGGCTTATTTGCTTCATGATTGAAATGAATTACCTATCTAAGGGTTGGTGCTCATGCACAGTGGTTGGGTGCATAATAAGATGAATGCACTAACCAATGTGTTCCACTGAGCTAACTGAGTAAAGGTTGAGAAGATATGTTGTCCCATAGAGTTAGAAGGCTTAAATTTGTTGCGCGAGCCATATCTTGGATTCCTCACGCACTAAAAGCCTGAGCAATGGCTATAAAAATGCCTCACAGGGCTGCCTTTTTGCTCTGTGAGCTCAAGCTATAGGAGAAGTTTGGCCTCAGTGTTATTCTGCGCGAGCTCCGCGCGAGATAAATTTATGAGGCAACACAAGGCCTCACGCACTAAGGTCAATGATTCAACTCCACGAGTTTCCATGTGAGGTAGTTTGTTCTTCTGCGTGACAAAACGTCTCGCGGTCTTAAATGCCAACTGTGTAAGAATTTTACTCTGCGAGCTCCTATTGCCAACTGCGCAAATTGGGGGATTAGCCCTTTTTATCCTAAGAAATTTCTTCAATTTCCTATCTCTTCGCCTTAACTCTCAGTGCTAAAAATAGACCAACATTTATTGTGTATTCCCATTCCCCATAATAAATTGTGCAATTTACCATTTCCCATAACAATCACAATTCATTGCCAACTACCCTTCCTTAATTTCTTTTCGGTAATTGACCTTGGAAGGAGGCGATATTTAATTTTCCGATTCATATTCCACCGTCCAAGCATTTTAAATACAAGGGTAGTTCATCATCTTCACATTCACTCTCCTCTAATCTTAACAGTCCTTCACTTCTCTCAGCTATGGCAGACGACAAGCCCACCGATCTACCCAACAAATTCTATCCCATGTGGTTGGACCCGCCCCCACCTAAACAGCTAGACCTCCTACAATTCCTCTGGGATGAATTTGAGGAGGTGCAAAGGATCCTCACTAAGGAGGAGAAGAAGAAGAAGCAAAAGACCGAACCACCTGCATCTTCCCCCCCATCCTCTTCAATTCCCCCACCACCTACTCAACATCCTTCTCCCTGATCCTCTTTCTTCCCCCCTCTCCTAGTGTGCAGTTCCTCTTCCATATGCAGCAGGTTGAGGATATCCCTGAGCCAGAAGGAAGAACCATTTTGTTTCAACATGATGTTTTATTACTGTGTATCTAGATTGTCCTTAGGTTTATAATTTTCTTTCTCTTTGTAATCTTTTTATTTTGTACTTATAATGAAATGTCTTTTCTTGGTATTCTTTCCTTATATCTGTGTGTTTGTTTTATATTATTTGTATGTGTTCTACCCTCTTGAAGTTTCTATTCTGTTAATGTCTATGTCTTGAGCCTGCAGCACATCCACCTTTGAATCAATGAGGACACTGATCCTCATAGGTTTGGGGGTGTAGTAGGGTAGGTCTGCCAATAGAACAGTTAACTTTAGTGCAGCAGTGTTGGTTTAATTGGGATGAATAAAATCAATTCCCACCTAACTTGTTAGAATGAGAAAATTTATGAAAAATTAAAAAATTTTGCAGACATGTTGAAACTAAAAATTTTAAAATCTTTGCACCACCATGAAGCTAACATCAAAATTTTTTTCAGTTAGTACTTAGTGAACCTAAGAGGTGACAAAAAGGTGAAAATACACCCCATGGGTTAATTTGAGGACCATACCTAGTGAGATTTGGGCCCATCATTTTCTTTTGAAGAGTGTTTTTGGCATTATTTATGCTCTAAGGACTGATTGAGTCAAGACCTTTTCACTAGAAGTTAGGCACCTCCAAATCAAAACTGATTGACAACACTCATGACACTAAGGAAATGATCCAATTCCTTCATTTGGACAGTTTGAGCCTGAAAATCTAACCTTCTAAAACTGCCCTTTTGGATACACTCGTTGAGCCTTAAAAATCCTATTTTTCTTCGACAAACACCAGAGTACTTTCACCTTAACCTATTGAACTGATTCAACTGTACCCTCACTCTGAGAATTCAGAAGGTAAAGGAGGAGTTAAAGATAGTAAGAGTGGTCCAACATTTGGTGGAAGGTGAAGAAAAGCAATTTATGAACAGCAGTGTATCAGTAGTTTTCGTGTGGCAGCGCATCATAAAAATATTAAATACAAATAAAAAGAGAAAGAGCAAGAGAAGTCTAGAGAAGAACATCATCTGAAAATTGAAAAGAAGAGGAGAAGCTGGCCACTTTGATTTTGAAATATATCAAGTAAGATGAAGTTGTGCTGAAATGAAGGTAGTGAAGCCATCAATCACTCCTTACCTTGCCAATTTCTCAGTTTTGAATCCTTTTTACCTCTTCATTATTTATATCCCTCACCTATAAGCCACATTATAACCCATTCAAAAAGGACCTTGTAGATCCAAAGTGAAATGAGCTGTCATGTGGAGATGAGTTGTCTAATCTATGGTGAAAAGTCATGAGGATGTCAGAAATCAGAAGCTTTGCCTATGCTCATGCTTGTAGGCCCATTTGGGGTCTATAACTGCTCTTGAGCTGATGAGAATGTTGATGAGAATGTAAACACCCTTTTGATTTTCATTGTTGAGTGATAGCCCAGGTGAGAATTGGGTCTGAATTTTAAATTCTTTGGAGTTGTATCCAACCTGATTTTTGAATTTAAGACATGCTTTGTACTGATTATATGCACATTGTATTCCTGTTGTGAACTAGTTGGTGGTGATGCACATGCATGCTGATTTTGAGCTTTAAAAAGGTTGCATTACTGCTATAATTTCCTCTAATTTAAATGGATAGGTGTGGACTGAGGCTTTATTCATTGAAATTTGTTTTGACATTGACTGCACTATTTTAAACTATTTTAATGGTGAAGTTTGTGGGTACCTTCACTGAAAACCCTCAGGAGACTGCACTCCTCCACTAGGGATCACCTAGGGGTTTAAAAGGCTTAGTACATATGCTAAATATATCCGTGCTCCCTACGAAAGTGGTATTTAAATTCGTAGAATAGTTGTTTTATGTTTTCCTTTGCTCAAGGACCAGCAAAGATTAGGTTTGGGGGTGTGTTATTCACTGAAAAGTACCACTTTTCACATCTTAACCTAGCCTTTGATAGACCTTGAAGCAGACTAATAATCATCTGTTAAGTGTGTTTTGTAGTTAGCAATAATTTGTGCAGCTTAACACAAAATCTATCCTTATTGGCCCAAAGAAGAGGAAGAAGACATGCAAAGATGATAGCTGAACCAAAGCCTAATGGAACACCCTGGTAGTGCTCACCATGATGACTCATGTGCTAATTGTCATTGACCAAAAGCCTAGCAGATGAATGAAGTTGGCTGAGAATGGAGAAACTGTAAAAGTAGAAAGTGCAATGCATCAGAGCATTGAAAGACAGATTTCGCAGAGTTAAGAAGCCTCCTCGTGAAGCTAAGGACACAGTGGAAGATGCCCTCACACAGATAGGATGCACAATTAAGAGGAGAGCTGTAAAGACGTCGCGAATTAAAATCCTCAGAATTTGTGGTCGTAAAGCTCTCGTGGAGATCAAGCCTTAAAGCAGCTTCGTGAAGAACATAGCGAGTCCATGTGTGAACTGAACTAAAATTCACCTCGCGGAGTTCGTGTGCCTGGAAGAGAGAGACGCCGAGATTTCTCCTCGCGCCCTCGGAAGCCTTACCAATTACTATGCGAGCTCAGGAGTATAATTGCACGAGCACCCAGCGAGAGAGAGAGCTTCTGAAGCTCTACAGCATGAGAAGTCTATGCACTCCAAAGCATCTCCGTGACGGTAGTGCAGCACAAAGGAACTGCGCGGTTAATTGAAGATTCACTACGCGAGTGAGCACTTCCCACCAACTAAAAGCTACTCCGCGAAGGCCCTGCCACTGCGTGAATCAATGAATGCATATGTCAGCCCCGCGAAGCATGGGCTCCCCACTTCTCAGTTTTAACTCAAGGACCTTTTGGGAATTTCCTAAGGCTAGGGCCCACATCTCGAGGCATGAATTTTGAGGCGCACAACTCAAGGCATTCAAGGGATGTAACAGTGCCACGTTTGCTAGAAAAATTAGGGTTAATCCCTTTAGAGTCAAAGCCATATGGACAGAGTATATAAGCTACACTTAGAGTTTAGTTTTATTATCAACCCTTCTTTTCATCCTTTGTCGGCTAAAAGCTCCAGCAGACTAGGGTTAGGATTTGATTACCTCTTTTTTTTTCCTTTTCCTTCTCTCTTAGCCCAACACTTGCTAGCTAATCCCCTTGTAAGCAGTTAGGTTTAGTTTATTTCAGTTTGTAATAGGTTTTATATGCATTGGGATTGTGGATGAGCAGTTGTGTACAGGCTGCAGCTTGGAGACAGTTCATTGTAAGTTTTATGTTTATCAAGGGATTGCTGTTTTAATTCCTAATTGAATCTAAAGTTCTTATGGTTCCTTTATATGTCTATAGGATCCATGTATTTGGGACTAGCCCATTCAGTTTCTAGTAGATCTATTGTTTACCATCTGATTTCCCTTGGTTTGATAGCCCCATGGAAAGCAATGTTGGATCTGTAGTCAGATCTGGGGAGCTCGAAGGCCTGTGGACCATGGTGGTTGCAGCAGTTTTCTTATTCCTTCTCTAACCTCTGTGGTATGGACAAACCAATGGGATACCCCGTGACCATTCGAGTGGACAGAGTATAGCCCTAAGGTGGTGTCCATTCACATGTTAGAGAAAGATTCTTCCCCCCTGCACATGAGCTTCTAGAGCCTTGTGAGGAGGTTTGTACAGGAACTGGCTCCCCTATGTTTTACCTAGCCGACATAAGATGTTAGATCTAATCTCTCTGTAGTAATTGCAGCTTAAGGCTAAGTCATTGCAGGCCATTTGCAGCAATGACCAACTGAATCTAAAGCCCTATTCAACCTATTGCATGGTCCTTTTTGTGGGTTCCAGTGAGCCGTTGGCCTAGGCAAAACACTTAGGATCTTATGGGTTGGAATACCTATGAATGTTAGCAAGATCTGTGCGCAGATCTAGGAAGCTTGTAGCACTAGCATTACATAGTGCTGCAACAGTATTCATAACTTGATCTGGTCCAGTGGCTAGGGAAATGATCAGTTCACTACTCTGGACTAGGTTGGCAATTTTTATTTTAACTAATGGGATTTGACAGACTTTATAGGATAGGCTGTGACAATTTGAGTGGATAGCCTATAGCCTTAAGAGTGCCCCAAATGGCATGGGTTAAACTAGATATTTCTACCTTGTTGAGGCTTTTGATAGCGTCTTAGCAAGGAGAACTACAGAGACAGACTAAATCTGAGTTACATTACTGTTTTAACTCTGAACTTAACCTGCTTACTTCTCACCAATTTTTATATTTTATTTTGGTACACACCATCACCATCTTCTTCTTAACCCTTTCTTTAGGATAGAGCTACATTTTATTTCTCTATTATTAGGATTAATTTAGTGTAGTCATGACACTCAGCTCCCTTTCATTAGGATTGCGAGATCTGTAGCCAGATCTGGAGGCCTACTATTATAGCCCATTTTGGGTTATAGATCAATTTCTCTGTGGGACAAACTCTTACTTATCAAAACTTGCTACAATAGGCCCTATATCTTGCACGTCTAGGATTACTCTAGTTGTGTTGAATCCATTCTTTTATTTTACTTTATTTTTAATTGGTTTCCACGACACAATAACCAAAGCACACTGGGGTGTGACAACAAAATGCCTCGCAGAGTTACCTTTCTACTCCGCGAGCCCCATCGGTGCGTGAAGTGTGTCCTTTGTGTTGTTTTGTGCGAAGACCGCACGAGGTAAATTTTTGAAATAGCACAAGATCTCGTGCACCATAGCCAAAGTCTCAGCTCCATGAAATACAATGTGTGGCCATTTGTTCTTCTGCGCGACAGACCTTCTCGCTGGATTATAAGCCAACTGCGTGAGAAATCTTCCCCGTGAGCACCTATTTCCAACTGCGTGAACCGTGGGATTAGCTCTTAAACTCTGTGAAACCCCTCATTTTCTTCATTTCATCTCTCTGCCCTAGCTTCCTCGCACCAAAAATCGAATTCCCCTTTCGCTTCTTTCTTCTCTACTTTTCAAGTCACTCCACCTCAAGCATTTTCCTCTCACTATTTTGTTCCCTAGCTACTCCTGGTCACTTTGAACAAGTTTTGGGGAGATTTGAACCACTGTGCACATTTTTAGGTGGAACCCTAGCTCTTAATTGGTACGTTCTCCATTTCTCTCTCTATGTTGTGATTGATTAATTAATTAGAGAGAAGAAGGGCAAAAATTGGTACTTCTATGCTTACTCAGTGTGTTCTGCATTTTTTAAAGAGTAGTGAGCCCTAATTTTGATAAGTTGAGCACCCATGACCATGGGTTCGAAATTCATAGATACCTTAGTGACAATGCTGAACACGTCTGCCAATGGCAACCTTGTGGCCACTAGAAAATCCATAAGGATTGCAGAGGCATCCACATTGGAGACCTCTGAGGTGTCTCCACCTGTTGTTGAGCCCCAAGTTTCACAAGCCAAGAAGAAATCAGCACCAAAGAAGTGGGCCAGAGAGTACCCCCTACTAAGAGCCCTGAAAAATCAAAGAAGAAACATAAAAAGGGCAAAGTTGTGGTCCCTAATGCTAGGGAGGAAGAGACTATTGAATACCTCAAGGTCCCTTCTGAATTTGTGCCAGCAATCCAGCTGGAGCCTGAAGCTATTTTTGATAAAGGCTACTTTGAGGAGCTATCAGAGACCTCTACCTCCATTGAATATCTGACCAAGGCATCTCTGTTGCCCCAGTTGTGGCCCCCGATGCAGCTAGTTTTCCCAAGACTAGTGAGGCTGTTTTATCAAAATATGAGGTTAAAAATTGGTGATGATGGGCACCCAGCACTGCTAGTATTGATTGATGACTTCGAGATGCTAAACATCTGTGGGATGGCTGTAATTAGAACATCAATTAGGATACCCTATGAAGAAAGGATCCATGTCATGAAATTGGATACAGAAATGCAGCTGAAGATCATAGCTAAGGGCTGGACACGAATGTTGCGACTATATGAAGCCCAAGAGTGTATGGCTACACAAGCAAAGCTAAATGCCGAACAAGAGAAAATGGCTGCTACAACAGAAAAGCTGAGGGCTGATGGATTGGAGAAAATGATAGCTGCATCAAAGGAGATCAGGAAGCTCTTTTCAGCCAGAATTGCATTGGCTGAACAAAAGGCTGAAATCCTGGAAAGGCAACTTGCTCAATTAACTAGGGGAGTACCTGCCACTACTGCTGGACTTGCTCAAGAAGCTGCTACTATGAAGAAAGATTAAGCAAAAGGGATAAAAATTAAGAAGGAACTAGCAGATGATTAGATGATTAATTTTTGCATATGTATTTAGTTAGGAAGTAGTGTGTAATTTTGTAGTTTACTTTCCCTTACTTTGTATATATTTTTACTGTTATAATAGAATTTCTTTTTGTTATGTGATTGATTAGTTCACTATCTTTCTTTATTTTTGTTTGTTTATGTGTTGTTTATTTTGTGTTGTGGGTTTTTATTTTCTGTTGTTTCTTTTCTTTTAATATCTCTGTCTTGGGCTTGCTGCACATCCACATCTACCTTTGAATCAGTGAGGACGCTGCTCCTCATAGGTTTGGGGGTGTGGCAGGACCTACCAATAAAATAGTTAACCAAAGTGTAGCAGAATCAAGTGAGTAAGATAGAAAGGGAGCCATGTTCACTTAAGAATCATAAAAAATGATAAATTTAAAAATTAAAAAATTTTGCAGACCTTTAGGCATTACAAGCTTTTAAATTTAAGCATTTCCATGATGTGAACAAAAAAAAAACTCACTTGTATTAGTACTTAGTGAATCATTAAAAAGAGAAAAAGGTAAGGACATGCCTAAGAGTTTAATGGAAGACCATAACTAGTGAGATTTGGGCCTACAAAATTTTATTTTATTTTTTTTCCTTCCTTTGAGGAGTGACTGAGGCAATTCTTTGAGCTCTAAGGACTGGCTGAGTTAATGCCCTCACTAAAATTTAGGCACCTCCAAGTTGAAACAACTGACAACACTCATGACACCTAGGAAAGGATCAAGGCCTTCTCTTGGACAGTTTCAGCTTAAATAGACCAAACCCTAATCAACTGCCCTTGTGCACACACCTTTTGAGCCATAATTTCTAATTTTTTTTCAAAATATACCTGAGTACTTGTACCTAAAACTATGGGCCTGATTCAAACCTACCTTCACTCTGAGAATTCAAAAGGTAAAGGAGGAGCTGAAGATGGATAGGATAGGGTCAACATTGGGTGAATGGAGAAGAGATACCTAAAGCTTAGCGGTGTAGCAGCAGAGGAGAGAGGTGGCAATTCAAAAAAGTAAAATTAAAAACAAAAAGAAAAAAATGCATCCAAAAGAAAGAAAAATAATAATGAAAAGGAATAAGAGAGGAGTCAAGAGGAAAAGTTCATTGAAAAAATTGAAAACAAGAAGAGAAGCTGGCCACTTCAAGTCTGAAGAATTTTAAAGAAAATGCAAAGTGCTGAACTAAAGAAGGTGAAGTCATGAGACACCTCCTTCACCTACTGATTTCTCAATTTTGAATCCCTTTTCAACCTTTCATTCTTTATAACCTATCCCATAAGCCACATTACAACCTAGTCAAAAGACCTTGTGATCCAAAGTTGAATGAGCTGTCATGCAGAGACAAAGAGTTGTCCAATCTATGGTGAGGATTAGCCAATGATGTCAGAACTTAGATGCTTTGCCTATGCTTATGCTTACAGACCCATTTGGGACTTATAACTGCTCTTGAGCTTGAGAGAAAATGGAAACCCTCAAAGCTCCCTGTGAGAGTCTGCCCTGGTGAGCATTTGGTTTAATGTAGAATGTATTGGGCATGACCTATAACCTAATTTTTGAATTAATGATGAGCTCAGTACTGACTTATATGTGATGTTTTCCCTTGTTGTGAGCTAATTGGAAATGATGTGCATCTATGTAAAAGTTGTAGTGATTAAATGTCTGTGCATATCATATGTTCAAATTCCTCACATTCTTTTTGTTGAATCAAAGGTGAACTGATGTTCTATTTCTTGACAGCTGACTTGATAATTTTGCACTTTTTCTAACTGTTTTATTGAGAAGTTTGTGGGTATCTTCACTGAAAAGTCTTAGGAGACTTCACTCCTCCACTAGGGATCACCTAGGGGTTTAAAAGTCTTGATGTATAAGCTAAATGCATCTGTGTTCCCTACAAAAGTGGCATTTAAATCCTTAGAGTAGTTGTTTTAATTTCTCCTTTGCTTAGGGACTAGCAAAGATTAGGTTTAGGGGTGTGTTAATCACTGAAAAAGTACCACTTTTCATCTCTTAACCTAGCCTTTGATGGACCTTGAAGCTCATTAATAATCATTTGTTAAGTGTGTTTTACAGTTAATAATAAAATGTGCAGCTTAATACAAAATTCGTGCTTATTGGTCCAAATAAGAGAAAGAAAATATGCAAAGATGACAGCTGAGCTAAAGCCTAATGGAACACCTTGGTAGTGCTCACCATGGTGACACATTTGCTGGTCATCATTGACCCAAAGTCTAACAAATGAAAGAAGTTAGCTGAAAATAGAGGAAGCTACAACAACAGCAAGTGCAAGGTATCAGAGGATCAAAAGAATCATCTCGCAGAGTTGAGGAGCTCCCTCAAGGAGCCAAAGATGCAATGGAAGCTGCCCTCGCACAGATAGGATGCGCAGTCAAGAGGAGAGCAGTAAAGACATCGCGAAGATCATGCATCTTAAAACCCTTAGAATTTGTACTCGCGAAGCTCTCGCAGAGATCGAGCCTTAAAGCAGCCGCATGTAGAACATAGCGACTCCATATGCATGAAGAACAATTTGTCACCTCGCAGAGTTCTTGTGAAGACCTGGAAGAGAGAGGCGCCCAGAATTTTCCTCCCACAGCTCTCACGTACTCTGGAGCCTAACTAGTTACTACGCAAGCGCAGGAGCCTACCAGCACGAGTATCTAGAGAGAGAGAACTTTTGAAGCTCTATTGCATAAGAGATTCCAAGCACTCCAAATCACCTCCACGACAACATTGTAGCACAAAGAAACTGCGCGATCAACTGAGAACCTACTGCGCGAGTGAATAAACCTCCTAAGCCAAATGCTCCTCCGCGAAGGCAAAGCAACTGCATGAGTGGATTAATGCAGAAGCTAGCCCTGTGATACTCGGGCTCTCCACTTCTCAACCCTAACTCAAGGACCTATTGGGAATTTCCCAAAGCTAGGGCACACTTCCTGAGGCATGGACTTCGAGGCGCACATCTCAAAGCATTCAAGGGTCATAATAGTGCCACATCTGCTAGAAAAATTAGGGTTAATCTCTTTTGAGTCAAGGCCTTGTGGACAGAGTATATAAGTTGTACTTAGAGTTTTGTATTATCATCTTTCTTTCATCCTCTGTCGACTAAGAGTTCCAGCAGGCTAGGGTTAGAGTTTGATAATCTCTTTTTCTTATTTTTCTTCTCTCTTAGCCCAGTATTGGCTGGCTAATCCTTTTATAAGCAGTTAAGTTTAGTTTTATTCCAATTTTGTAACAGGCCTTATATATATGGAGATCTTGTGGATGAGCAGTTGTGTACAGGCTGTAGCCTTGAGACAGTTCATTGTAAGTTTTGCTTTTATTAATGGATTATTGTTTTAATGACTAATTGAATCTATATATCTTGTGGTTTCCTTAGATATCTATAGGATCCATGCTTTGGGACTAGCCCATTTAGTTTCTAATTGATCTATTATTTATCATCTGATTTCCCTTAGTTCAATTGCCCCATGGATAGCAAGCCGGATCTGTAGTCAGATCTGAAGAGCTTATAGTCCTGGGACTCCATGGTGGTAGTAGCAGTTTACATGTTCTTTCTCAGATTTCTATGGTATGGACAGACCTATCAGATACCCTGTGACCATTTGAGTGAACAGAGTATAATCCTAAGGTGGTGTCCAACCAGATATCTGATAAGGATTTTTCTGCTCGACACATGAGCTTTTAGAGCCTTGTGAGGAGGTTTGTGCAGGAACTGTCTCCCCTCTATTTTACTTGATCGATATCAAATGTTAGATATGATTTCCCTGTGGTAATTACAGCTTGAGGTTGAGTCATTGTAGGACTTTTGTAGTAATGACCAGCTGAATCTAAATCTTTATTCAACCCGTTGTTAGTCCTTTTTGTGGGCACAATGAACCGTTGGCCTTGGCAAAGCACTTAGGACTTTATGGGTTGGAATACCTATGGATGTCAACCAGATCAGTGCACAGATCTGACAAGCTTGTACACTGGCATTACATAGTATCTGTAATAATATTCATGGCCTGATCTGGACCAGTGGTTGGGGAAATGATCAGTCTACTCCTCTGAATTAGATTAGCAACTTCTGGCTTGATCAATGGGATTTGACAGACTCTATAGGATAGGTTGTGGCCATTTGAGTGGATAACCTATAGCCTTAAGAGCACCCCAAATAGCATGGGTGAAGTTAGATATTTTTACCTTGTTGAGGTTAGTAATAGCATCTCAGTAAGGACCACTGCAGAGACAGTCTAAATCTGAGTTACATTACTGCATTAACTTTAGCTTAACCTGCTTACTTCCCATCATTTGTGTATTTTATTTTGGCACACACCATCACCATATTCTTCTTAACCCTTTCTTTATGATAGAGTTGTACTTTATTTCTCTTCTATTAGGGTTAATATTTAGTGTAGTCATGACACCCAACTCCCTTTCCTTAGGATTGTCAGATCTGTAGCCAGATTTGGAGGCCTATTATTATAGCCCATTTTGGGTTCTAGATCAATTTATTTGTGGGACAAACTCTTACTTATCAAAACTTGTTATAATAGGCCCTGTATCTTACAAGTCTAGGATGTTTTAGGATTGCTATTTTCACCATACCTTTATCCTTTGTTTCACTTTGATGTTAATGTTCTTCTAACACCACATAATAAATCAGCACAATTCAAAAATAACAACAAATTTTTGGCACCACTGTCGTTTGTGTTGATCTTTTTAGTAGACCAGTTGTATTATAATTTAGACTAACAAATTCTTTGTAGTTGTGCCTAATCTAGAATAAAGTACTACGGATATTTTTTGGAACTTTGCAAAAATGGATAGCTGAAGAAGGGAAAAGCTAAAGTTGTAGCTGGAGTGTAGCTAGCTTTGTTTTCACTTCCTTTCCCCTAAATCTTAATCCATTTATGTTTAATTCCCTATTATTTTTTTAGTGTAAATCTATGTAGTTGTTAATTTTTGTTTGAAATTTTTTTGTGTGTGCTTGTGAGCATTCTCTGTACTTACTGTGGGTGTGACTATCTGCATGGTAGAATGTCCTTAAACCTTGAGTTAGAACCTCCAAATCTAGAGGCTGAAAGAATCCTTAGACCTAGGCACACCACACAGGGTGCTGGTGTTGAAACTGAACCAGCTATCACGGCTGAGAGGCAGAGAACATTAAAGGAGTACAATGCACTTAGGGAGTACACCTCTCCCTTCTGCATTCAATTCCCCTCTGTTGAGGGGATTAAGAAATTAAATCCTCTACCATTAAGATGCTGCCTTCGTTTTATTTGCTTAGTAAAAAAGATCCCTACAAGCATATCGACAAATTTTTGGAACTTTGTACTACTTTTAATATTGCTGGCTTGGGACTTGAGGCCACTAAACTAAGGCTTTTTCCTTTTTCACTGAAGGACAAAGCCAGCACATAGCTATCAAAGCTCCCAACCAACAGCATACAATCATGGAGTGACCTTCAAACCAAATTCCTTGCCAAATTCTTTCCCATGAATAAAACCAGCTAGATGAGGACAAGTATTCTGTCATTTACTCAGTCCTCAACTGAGGATTTTTATGAAGCTTGGGAAAGATTCCAGGAGATATTAAAATAATGCCCCCACCACCAAATTCCAATGTAGCAACTAGTTCAAGTATTCTACCAAGAAATTAATTTTAAGAGCAGGGATATGGTAGATGCTTCCTGTGGTGGTAGTTACCTCTACAAGACAGCTGAGGAAGCGTGGGAGTTGTTTGACATAATAGGGAAAATTTCCATACAGCAGGAGTCTCTGTCACTTAATGACAGCCAGACCCCAGCTAAGATGGTGAAAGAGGCTACCGCTAGAGGTGGAATTTATGAAGTAAAGGTGCAAGGTGATTTGGAGAGGAAGGTGGACAATTTGTCCTTAAAATTTGACAAATTAATGAATGTGATATAGCCCCAGGTGGTTGCACAGGTGGAGGAAGCATGTTTGATATGCCAATCTCTCACACATTCTATTCATGATTGTCCATCTGCCAACCAGTTTCCTGATTTTGTTATGAAGCATGTCAATGCTGCTCAAACTTTTGGGCAGCAGCCTGCTGGGTGTTCTTGGAGGAACCACCCAAAATTGAGGTGGAGACAAGATTTATATCCTCAACCCCAGCAGCAGCAAGCGGTAGCTCCTTACAGACCCCAGCACCAGTTTAATCAAGGTTACCCACCAAGGCAAAATTTTCTGCTACCTGCCCCCTAGTTTAACCAAATGGCCCTACCCCACAACAGCCCAGATCCTCTTTATTTGAAGAGTAGATGCTGGCTTCAATGCAAAATTTGGGGAACTTGGTGCATACTGTCAACTCTCATGGACAAAGCATCAAGAAGATTGAGGACCAGTTGGGTCAGATTTATAATGCTTTGAATAGGAGAGAGGAAGGAAAATTGACTAGTCAACCCCTGACAAATCTAAAAGGTAAGTATATGATTGGTGATGCTTCCTCTACTCTGGAGGAAGCTAGTGTTCAGTGATCCAAAGATTGACAATAAGTGTACCATAAGTATGAAAATTCTATTTTGATTTGTTTTCTTTAGAAATCTGTCAGCTATGTTTTTAGTGTAATGTTGAGTTGCTTATGTTGCTTTGTCTATGTTTGAATTTTGTGATTGAATGCATATGTGTAGTTGTCATCTGAATTTGTTGTGTGTGTTTGTTGATGAGTGGTTGAGGTACCCTTATCATAGTTTACATGCAGTTGAGCTAAAAAACTATTTTTAGGATTCTGCAATATTAATGAACTGATGTTGATAATGGGCATATAGTTTCCATGATTGAAATGAAGTACCTGTTAGAGGGTTGGTGCTCATATACATTGGTTGGGTGTACAACAGCATGGATGCACTAACCAATGTGCTGCACTAAACTAACAGAGTAAAGGTTGAGAAGAAATGCTGTCTCACAAAGCTAGAAGGCTTAAATCTGCTACGCGAGCCATCTCTTGGCTTTCTTGCGCCCTAAATCGCCTAAGCAATGGCTGTAAAAATGCCTCACAGAGTTACCTTTTTGATCCGCAAGCATCAACGATGTGTGAAGTGTCTTTTGTGTTGCTCTGCGCGAGTGCCGCATGAGGTAAATTTCTGAAACAACACAAGATCTCGCGCACCATAGCAAAAAGTCTCAGCTCCGTGAAATACATTGTGAGGTAGTTTGTTCTTCTGTGCAACAGACCTTCTCGATGGATTATAAGCCAGCTGCGTGAGAAATCTACCGAGCGAGCACCTATTTCCAAGTGCCCGAACCGCGGGATTAGCTCTTAAACTCTACAAAACCCCTCATTTTCTTCATTTCATCTCTCTACCCTAGCTTCCACGCACCAAAAACTAAAATCCCCTTTCTCTTCTTTCTTCTCTACTTTTCAAGCCACTCCACCTCAGGCATTTTTCTCCCAACATTTTGTTCCTCAGCTACTCCTGGTCACTTTGAACAAGGTTTGGGGGGATTTGAACCGCTGTGCACATTTTTAGGTGGAACCCTAGCTCTCAACAGATATGATCTCCATTTCTCTCTCTATACTGTGATTGATTTATTAATAAGAGAGAAGGGCAAAAATTTGGTGCTTCTGTGCTTACTCAGTGTGTTATGCATTTTTTTAAAGAGTAGTGAGCCCTAATTTTGATAAGTTGAGCACCCATGGCCATGGGTTCGAAATTCATAAGTACCTTAGCGGCAATGCTGAATATGTCGGCCAGTAGTAGCCCTGTGGCCTCTAGAAAATCTATAAGGATTGTAGAGGCATCCCCATTGGAGACCTCTGTGGTGTCACCTCCTGTTGTTGAGCCCCAAGTTCCACAAGCTAAGAAGAAATCAGCTCCAAAGAAGAGGGCCAGAGAGCACCCCCTGCTAAGACCCCTGAAAAATCAAAGAAGAAACAAAAAAAGGGCAAAGTTGTGGTCCCTAAGGCTGAGGAAGAGACTACTGAATACCTCAGGGTCCCTTCTAAATTTATGCAAGCAATCCAGCTGGAGGCTGAAGCTATTTTTGATAAAGCCTACTTTGAGGAGCAACCAGAGACCTCTGCCTCCATTGAATGTATGACCAAGGCATCTCTGCAACCCCTGTTGCAACCCCCGATGCAACTGATTTTCTCAAGACTAGTGAGACTATTTTATCATAATATGAGGTTGAAAACTGGTGATGATGGGAACCCAGCACTGCTAGTATTGATTAATGACTTCGAGATGCTGTTCAATCAGGCATACATTGCAAAAATATTCATGAGATGGCTGCAATTAGAACATCAATCAAGATATCCTATGAAGAAAGGATCCATCTCATGAAATTGGATACAGAAATGTAGCTGAAGAACATAGCTAAGGGTTGGACATGAATGTTGGGACTATATGAAGCCCAAGAGCATATGACTGCACAAGCAAAGTTGAATGTTGAACAAGAGAAAATGGCTGCTGCAACAAAAAAGCTGAGGGCTGATGGAATGGAGAAAAGGTTGGCTGTATCAAAGGAGATCAGGGAGCTCTTTGCAGCCAGAACTGAATTGGCTGGACAAAAGGCTGAAATCCTGGAAAGGCAACTTGCTCAATTAACTAGGAGAGTACCCGCCACTACTGCTGGGCGTACTCAAGAAGCTACTGCTGTGAAGAAAGATAAAGCACAAGGGATAAAAATTAAAAATGAACCAGCAGATGATTAGATGATTAATTTTTGCACGTGTATTTAGTTAGGAAGTAGTGTGTAATTTTGTAGTTTACTTTCCCTTACTTTGTATATATTTTTACTGTTATAATAGAATTTCTTTTTATTATGTGATTGATTAGTTCACTGTCTTTCTTTATTTTTGTTTGTTTATGTATTGTTGGTTTTGTGTTGTGTGTTTTTCTTTCCTACTGTTTCTTTTCTTTTAATATCTCTGTCTTGGGCTTACTGCACATCCACATCTACCTTTCAATCAGTGAGGACACTACTCCTCATAGGTTTGGGGGTGTGGCAGGACCTGCCAATGAAATAGTTAACCTAAGTGCAGCAAAATCAAGTAAGTAAGATAGAAATGGAGCCATGTCACTTAAGAATCATAAAAAATGAGAAATTTAAAATTTTAAAAATTTTGTAGACCTTTAAGCATTACAAGCTTTTAAATTTTAGCATTTCCATGATATGAACACCAAGAAAACTCACTTGTATTAGTACTTAGTGAATCGTTAAAGAGAGAAAAAGGTAAGGACATGCCTAAGAGTTTAATGGAAGACCATAACTAGTGAGATTTGGGCCTACAAAATTCTTTTTTTTTTTCCTTCCTTTGAGGAGTGACTGCAGCAATTCTTTTAGCTCTAAGGACTGGCTGAGTCAATGCCCTCACTCAAAGTTAGGCACCTCCAAGTTGAAATAAGTGACAACACTCATGACACCTAGGAAAGGATCAAGGCCTTCTCTTGGACAGTTTGAGCTTAAACAGACCACACCCTAATCAACTGCCCTTGTGCACACACCTTTTGAGCCTTAATTTCTAATTTTCATCAAAATACACCTGAGTACTTGTACCCAAACCTATGGACCTGATTCAAACCTAACTTCACTCTGAGAATTCAGAAGGTAAAGGAGGAGTCAAAGTTGGACAAAATAGGGTCAACATTGGGTGAATGGAGAAGAGATACCTAAAGCTTAGCAGTGTAGCAGCTGAGGAGAGAGGTGGCAACTCAGAAAAGCAAAAGCAAAAAACAAAATAAAAATAAATAAATAAAAATGCATCCAAAAGAAAGAAAAATAATAATGAAGAGGAATAAGAGAGGAGTCAAGAGGAAATATTGATTGAAAAAAATGAAAATAAGAGGAGAAGCTGGCCACTTCAAGTCTAAAGAATTTTAAAGAAAATAAAAGGTGCTGAACTAAAGAAGGTGAAGTCATGAGTCACCTCCATCACCTATTGATTTCTCAATTTTGAATCCCTTTTCAACCTTTCATTCTTTATAACCTATCCCATAAGCCACATTACAACCCAGTCAAAAGACCTTGTAATCCAAAGTTGAATGAGCTGTCATGCAGAGATAAAGATGTGTCCAATCTATGGTAAGGATTAGCCAATAATGTCAGAACTTAGATGCTTTGCCTATGCTCATGCTTACAGACCCATTTGGGACCTATAACTACTCCTGAGCTTGAGAGAAAATGGAAACCCTCAAAGCTCCCTGTGAGAGTCTGCCCTGGTGAGCATTGGGTTTAATGTTGAATGTATTGGGCATGACCTATAACCTAATTTTTGAATTAATGATGAGCTCAGTACTGACTTATATGTGATGTTTTCCCTTGTTGTGAGCTAATTGGAAATGATGTGCATCTATGTAAAAGTTGTAGTGATTAAATGTCTGTGCATATCATATGTTCAAATTTCTCACATTTTTTTTGTTGAATCAAAGGTGAACTGATGCTCTATTTCTTGACAGCTCACTTGATAATTTTACACTTTTGCTAACTATTTTATTGACAAATTTATGGGTATCTTCACTTAAAACCCTCAGGAGACTTCACTCCTCCACTAGGGATCACCTAGGGGTTTAAAAGGCTTGATGCATAAGCTAAATGCATTTGTGTTCCCTACAAAAGTGGCATTTAAATCCTTAGAGTAGTTGTTTTAATTTCTCCTTTGCTCAGGGGCTAGCAAAGATTAGGTTTGGGAGTATGTTATTCACTGGAAAGTACCACTTTTCACCTCTTGACCTAGCCTTTGTTGGACCTTGAAGCTCACTAATAATCATTTGTTAAGTGTGTTTTGTAGTTAGTAATAAACTACGCAGCTTAATACAAAACCCCTGCTTGTTGGTCCAAACAAGAGAAAGAAAACATGCAAAGATGACAGCTGAGCCAAAGCCTTATGGAACACCTTGGTAGTGCTCACCATCATGACACATTTGCTAGACATCACTGACCAAAAGTCTAGCAGATGAAAGAAATTAGCTGAGAATGGAGGAAGCTGCAACAGCAGTAAGTGCTAGGCATCAGAGGATCAAAAGAATCATTTCGTAGAGTTGAGGAGCTCCCTCGCAGAGCCAAGGATGCAGTGGAAGCTGCCCTCACGTAGATAGGACGTGCAGTTAAGAGGAGAACAGTAAAAACATCCCGAAGATCTCGCATCTTAAAACCCTCAGAATTTGTGCTCGTGAAGCTCTCACGGAGATCGAGCCTTAAAGTAGCCATGTGCAGAACATAGCGTGTCCATATGCATGAAGAACAATTTGTCACCTTGCGAAGTTCTCGTGAAGCCCTGAAAGAGAGAGATGCCTAGAATTTTCCTCGCGCAGCTCTGGCGTACTCTGGAGCCTAACTAGTTACTACACGAGAGAAGGAGCCTACCTGCATGACTATCCAGCGAGAGAGAACTTCTGAAGCTCTACTATGTGAGAAATTTCAGGTACTCTAAATCACCTCCGCGACAGCATTACAGCGCAAAGCAACTGCGCGATCAACTGAGAACCTATTGTGCGAGTGAATAAACCTTCTAAGTCAAATGCTCCTCTGCGAAGGCAAAGCAACTGTGCGAGTGAATTAATGCAAATGTCAGTCTCGCGAAGCTCAGGCTCTCCACATCTCAACCCTAACACAAGGACCTTTTGAGAATTTTGCAAAGCTAGGGAACACTTCCCGAGGCATGGATTTTGAGGTGCACATCTCAAAGCATTCAAGGGTTGTAATAGTGCCACGTCTGCTGGAAAAATTAGGTTAATCTCTTTTTAGCCAAGGCCGTATAGATAGAGTATATAAGCTATACTTAGAGTTTAGTATTATCATCTTTCCTTCCTCCTCTGTCGGCTGAGAGTTTCAACAGGCTAGGGTTAGGGTTTGATCATCTCTTTTTCTTCTCTCTTAGCCAAGCATTGGTTGGCTAATCGATTTGTAAGCAGCTAGGTTTAGTTTTATTCCAGTTTTGTAATAGGCCATATATATTGGGTTCTTATGGATGAGCAGCTGTGTACAGACTGTAGCCTTGAGACTATTCATTGTAAGTTTTGCTTTTATCAATGGATTGTTGTTTTAATGACAATTGAATCTATAGATCTTGTGGTTTCCTAAGATGTCTATAGGATTCATGCTTTGGGACTAGCCCATTCAGTTTCTAGTAGATCTATTATTTACCATCTGATTTTCCTTGGTTCAATAACCTCATGGATAGCAAGCCAGATCTAGAGAGCTCGTAGCCCTAGGACTCCACGGTGGCAGTAGCAATTTACATGTTCTTTCTCAGATCTCTGTGATATGGATAGACCTATCGGATATCCTATGACCATTTGAGTGGACAAAGTATAACCCTAAGGTGGTGTCCAGCCACATGTCTGAGAAGGATTCTTCTCCTCTGCACATGAGCTTCTAGAGCCTGGTGAGGAGGTTGGTGCAGGAACTGGCTCCCTTCTATTTTACTTTATCGATATCAAATGTTAGATCTGATTTCTCTGTGGTAATTGTAGCTTGAGGCTGAGTCATTTTAGGCCTCTTGTAGCAATGATCAGCTGAATCTAAATCTTTATTCAACCTGTTGCTGGTCCTTTTTATGGGCACAATGAGCCGTTGGCCTTGGCAAAGCACTTAGGAGTTTATGGGTTGGAATACCTATGGATGTCAGCCAGATCAGTGTGCAAATCTAAGAATCTTGTAGCACTAGCATTTCATAGTGTGTAATAATATTCATGGCCTGATCTGGTCCAGTGGTTGGGGAAATGATCAATCCACTCCTTTGGATTAGATTAGCAACTTCTGGCTTTATCAATGGGATTTGATAGACTCTATAGGATAGGCTGGGGCTATTTGAGTGGACAGCGTATAGCCTTAAGAGCACCCCAAATGGCATGGGTTAAGTTGGATATTTCTACCTTGTTGAGGTTAGTAATAGCATCTCAATAAGGACCATTACATAGACAATCTAAATTTGAGTTACATTATTGCATTAACTCTAGCTTAACCTGCTTACTTCCCATCATTTGTGTATTTTATTTAGGCACACACCATCACCATCTTCTTCTTAACCCTTTCTTTAGGATAGGGCTGCACTTTATTTCTCTTTTGTTAGGGTTAATATTTAGTGTAGTCGTGACACCTAACTCCCTTTCTTTAGGATTGTCAGATCTGTAGCCAGATCTGGAGGCCTACTATTATAGCCCATTTTGGGTTCTAGATCAATTTCTCTGTGGGATAAACTCTAACTTATCAAAACTTGCTAGAATAGGCCCTGCATCTTGCAGGTCTAGGATATTTTAGGATTGTTATTTTCACCATATCTTTATCCTTTGTTTCACTTTAATGTTAATTTTCTTACAACACCACATAATAAATCAGCACAATCCGAAAACAACAACAAGTTTTTGGTGCCGCTGCTGGGGATAATGATCTTTTTAGTAGACCTGAGTTGTACTATAATTTAGACTTTCAAATTCTTTGTAGCTATGCCTAATCTAAAGTAAAGTACTATTGATATTTTTTAGAATTTTACGGAAATAGACAGCAGAAGAAGGAAAAAGCCAGAGTTGCAGCTGGAGTGTAGCTAGCTTTGTTGTACTTCCTTTTCCCTAATTCTCAGTCCATTTATGTTTAATTCTCTGTTATTTGTTTAGTGTAAATCTATGTAGTTGTTAATTTTTATTTGAAATTTTTTTTTTTTGTTATTGTGAGCTTTCTCTGTACTTACTGTGGGTGTGAGTATATGCATGGTAGAAGGTCCTTAAACCCTGAGTTATAATCTCCAAATCTAGAGGTTTAAAGGATCCTTAGACCTAGGCACACCACACAGGAGCCTGTTGTTGAAACTGAACCAGCTTTCATGGCTGAGAGACAGAAAACATTAAAGGAGTACAATGCACCTGGGGAGTGCACCTCTCCCTTCTGTATTCAATTTCCCTCTGTTGAGAGGAATTATGAAATTAAATCCTCCACCATTAATATGCTGCCTTCATTTTATGGGTTTAGTAAAGAAGATCCCTACAAGCATATCGACCAATTTTTGGCACTTTACACTACTTTCAATATTGATGGCTAGGGACCTGAGGCCACTAAACTAAGACTTTTTTCTTTTTCACTAAAGGACAAAGCCAGCACATGGCTATCAAAGCTCCCAGCCAACAGCATACAGTCATAGAGTGACCTTCAAACCAAATTCTTTCTCATGGACAAAACTAGCCAGATGAGGACAAGTATTTTGTCATTTACTCAGTCCTCAACTGAGTATTTTTATAAAACTTGGAAAAGGTTCCAGGAGATTTTAAAAATATGCCCCCACCACCAAATTCCAATGTGGCAACTAGTGCAAGTATTCTACCAAGGAATTAATTTCAAGAGCAGGGATATGGTGGATGCTTCCTGTGGTGGTAGCTACCTCCACAAGATAATTAAGGAAGCTTGAGAGCTGTTTGATATAATTAGGAAAATTTTCATGCAGCAGGAGTCTCTGTCATGCAATGACAGCCAGACCCCAGCTAAGATGGTAAAAGAGGCCACCACTAGAGATGGAATTTATGAAGTAAAGGTGTAAGGTGATTTGGAGAGGAAGGTGGACAATTTGTCCTTAAATTTTGACAAATTAATGAATGTGATGCAGTCCCGGATGGTTGCATAGGTGGAGGAAGCATGTTTGATATGCCAATCTCCCATATATTTTATTCATGATTGTCTATTTGCTGTAGACACCCAAATTCGGCCCAAGGCCCGATCAATCTGTACTTCGGGAGAGATGTACCCCTGTACTTCCGATGCCCCCCCCCCCCTAAACCCTTAGGAACCTACCTAGACCACTAGGAATCACCCTAAGACCTTTAGAGCCATTCCCCCAATCCTTAGAAGTCACCCCTACACCCTAGAATCCCTTCCCAGACCTAACTTAAACCCTTCTGGCGGTTGATGGGAGGAGAGCTACAGAATTTCACATAGACCAATACCATGGATGAGCCATATACCATTGGAAAGAAGACTTTTCTAGCTTTCCAACAAGCCAAAGATCACCCAATGGAGCTACAGTTCAAATGTTATGGTCGTTTTAAGTTTCACATAAAATCATGAATTTTACACAGGCGTAGATATTACATGCGCCCAGTCATTTTTACCCCAGATTACTCAGGCGTATATATTATATACGCCTGCCTATTTTGGGAAAAATTTGGCCGGGCGTATATAATATATACGCCCAGTATAGGTGGGACCCACCACGGGTTTCATCTTCTCAAAACTCCCCTGATTTTGGAGAAAATTACTGTTCCTAAACTGGGCGTATATAATATATACGCCCAGCTTAGCTACAGTAATTGTCATCAGTAGCTCGAATTTCCTCCATCTAGTTTGACCCTTTGACCATCCCCTTGGCTGAGGTGGGTGTCTTGAGATTGGTTGCACCCCCTTTGAGCTTATTGGAAACCCTTAAGTCACCCATGGTCTCACCCCATCATCCGCCATTGAAACCAGTTTCCCAAAACCCTAGGACCTTGAAAACCTAAAAAACCTTAGATGGGGGATTACCTATTTGCTAAACCAATTAGATCTTAAGTAAGCCCCTAACCCATCCCTTCTCTATAAATAGAGAGGCCTCCCTCTTCCTTAAGGGTTGGAAAAATTGGAGGTTAAGGATTTGGAGCTTAAGAGAGAACCCTAGTGAGAGAAAATGCACACATTTTTCCAGAATTCCAGCATGCTTAGTTCATCCCTTTCGACCCATTTCCACCATTAGATCACTCCCTTTTGCTAAAGTCTAGCCTCTAGCTTCACTCTACACCCCCCACTTTATTGAATCCTAGCGTTAGAACCCATTTTCACACCATTTAAGCCATCGAAAGCACGCCAAAGCGAAGATCTTCCACGGTGCAACAAGGGCCCGTGAGCTCCAGCTCACCCCTCTCTTCCTCTACCTTCTTGGTGTCTCCTCCATCCAAGGATTCAAGCCGTTACGCCGCCGAAATTTCGGTTTGGCTCAAAGCTTGATAGGACCGTATTGCCTTCGGGCAAGGGGAAACTCCGCCCTTTTTATTTTCACTTTTGGCCATAGGTTGATCGGGTGCCTAGACCCTTCCCGATCGATAACCGAAGCCCCTACCCTAGAGCCTTTGGCAAAGAACGGTAAATCAGAGTCATATTTAGCACTTCGGTGCTCAAAATATCGATTTGAAGGTTTCCCAGGTCACCAAAAGCTCCGGGTGGCGACTCTACATTTTATCCAAGGCGAGCGCATCGCCGCGACGAGTTCGAGAGGATCCACGGTCGCACAGATGGCGACTCTGCTGGGGACTTCACCCTAGCGCTTCCCCTCTTGTTGGCCTTTCCTTTTATTTTGTTATTTTACTAACCATGGCTGTTTTTTGTTTTAATTTGCTGCTGTTTTTCATTATTTTTTGTTGTTTTTACTAACGTACTCACCCCTACGATTCAGTCCTTTAAGTGCCTTAGCCGTTTGGCGGGCCTACTTGCGCCTTAAATTTCAGTTTTTACGATTCTAGTCATTTAAGCTGCCTTAGCCGTTTGGCGGGCCCGCTCGCATTTATTTTCACGTCATTTAAATTTCGATCATTTAAAAGCCTTAGCCGTTTGGCGGGCCTACTTGCACACTTTATTTCGGTCATCATATTTCACCTTTGAACGCCGGCCCGTTGAGGCGGCACGGGTTTGTCATCCCCGACCCGATTTTGAACTTAATTTCACTCCCCTATAAAAATTTGTAATTAAAAGTGAACCAATAGTATGGGGACATAATTGAATTTACTTTTGCATTTTTGGATAGTTTTTAGTGGGTTTAGGCACAGATACAATTTACCCAGTTCCCAGTAAGGCGGCAGCCCTAGTGGAGATGATCCTGAAAAGAACCACCCCTTCCAGTACCTGAGAAGGTGCTTGCGCCGGAGGTATATCGGTTGGGTTGCCAATTCCGATCAAGCCGTAAAACCCACATTGGTGAGAGCGTAGAAAACCCAAAATTCAACCGTGTATCCCTAGGAAACGGAAAGGAGGGACCCGATAACAAACACAGCAGTCCCCGAGAGCATTTCTCCCAAGAAACCAGTTCAAAGACCCACATTCGGGCTTGCTGTCCACTGTCATACAGAACCTTTTGCCCGGCGTATATAATATATACGCCCAGCAAAATAGCCCCAGATTTACACAGGCGTATATAATATATATGCCCAACCAAATCTATACTTTTTTGGTCGGGCGTGCATAATATATACCCGATATATCGGGTCACAAAGAAACTCGCCCAATCCACCACCCCAATTCCCTGATTAGCGGTATTAGTGTCCGCGGTAGCCTCCCACATTCTCTAACGCCCAATATGCCCCCGCCCAGTCAAAAGAAGGCGACTTCTTATTGATTTGCTCCGGGGGATTGGGTCATTTGCGTGGATTCCCTCGCCTTCAATAGAACGAAAGGGTTCCCTTTCGCTTCTTCCGAAGTGTGTCGGATCCCGCCGTGGGACCTACTAAAGGTACATATATCGCCCGAAACGGGAGTTGACCCTGGGCACCAGGTCATCAGTCATCTAAGTAGAGGGGAGTTAATTGCAATTTGAAAAAAAAAGACAAAAAAATCCACCTCGAAAAAAAGAGGAAAAAATCAATCAAAATCAAAAATCACAAAATTCACTTTTCAAAAAAAAAAAAAAATCATCATTTTCCAAAACCCAAAAAAAAACACACAAAGAAAAACAATCAAAAATATACCTTGGTGTGACCGGCACTACGGCGACCTCAAACCCGGCCCGTAGGAGAAGAACCAGGAAGGTATTCGGCCCTTATCCGCGACATCAATACAACACTCGTCGGCGGATCATGTCAAGAGCCGATACATCCCCACCGTCATCCCCTTCCCATTCCCGTATAGGAGAAGACCCGGTCTCCGACACCTTCACCCAAGCCAGGTTCGATATCACGGGCCCATTTGGGGCGCCCGTATTCACCTCCACCTCATCCCCTCCCCTTACATTCCCCCAAAATACCCCCTTTTCATCCCCTACTGAAACCCTTCATTTCCCAACCAATCCTTACATCCCCATCTCCCATCCAAACACCGTTACCGCATCCCCATACTTCCAAAGACCCCCCAGGGAGTCCCATCCCCCGCCTACTTCCCATATTCCATCCCTCTCATCACCCATGCCCCCAACATCCTACATCTCATCCACCCCATCTCACATACCATCCACATCCCAACATACCCCCCCATTTACCCAGGTCATGCCCAATTTCTCCCAACCACCTCCATCCTTAAGTAATCCATCATCCCCCAATCTCACACCTGAGTCCATGCCCTCGATGGAGGACATGAGAACGATGTATGCCCTGTGGACTGCTTCTCACAACCCTACCTCTTAAACCCTGCATCCAAATTTCCAAAACCTCCACACCCCATTCCCTCCCAACCATGCCCAACCACCCATCGTCCATACCTCCCAGAATCCCCCGCCTCAATTCCAGACCCAAACCCACACAAATCCATGGGCCCCAGCCTAAACACCACTAGAGACATGGGCTCAGGCCCAAAACCCTCACAATCCATGGGCCCAAGCCCAAGCTTATCAAGCCCAGGCTCCAGCCCAAACCCCTCCAAACCCATGGGCTCGAGCCCAAACCCACCAAACCCAGGCCCAGACCCAAGACCCTCAAAACCCATGGGCCCAAGCCCAAGCCCACCAGGCCCAGACCCAAGTCCAAGCCCCCCAGGGCCCATGGACCCAAACCCAGCCCCCTCATGCCCCAGTAGCCCAAACTCAACAAGGCCCATTGGCCCAAAGCCATATTAATCCCCACACCCCGGCCCAGGGCCCGTCGAGTCGAGCCTTCCAAAACCATCAAACCCAAATCCCTCAAACCCAAGGCCCATCCGCCCATGCTCATCAAGGCCCATTCACTAACCCCATACCCCCCCACCAATACCCTTCATTCACCTATACCCCTTATGCCTCCATCCCACCTCCAATGGGAAATCCAATCCATTCCATTCCTCAAAACCACAACATCCCGCCATCTCAATCACACCCCCATCACCCCCAGAATGTGCCACCAACTCAGCACATCACTTACCCATAAAACGCTCACCCATTTATCCCTCCTCATCCCCTACAAACCATGTGGCCCCACCAAGTCATCCAACCCATCACGCCCCAAGTCCAAATAGCAAAGCTCGCCCCTCACCAATACCACGACCAGCAGTACGAGGAGGATGAGATCCACAACAGTGGAGGAACTGCCAGTTTTAACCCTCCAGGGCCCACCATCATCACACCTAGTGTCGAACCAAATCAAGGGGAAGCGGTCCCCGCCACAACCTCGAAGGAACCAGAGCAGCTGAAAGAACAGATAGATAGAATACAGAAGCAGCTGATGAAGAAGGGAGGAATGGAACTACACTCGACAGACTTTTCAAACTTATCTCTGTTCTCTGACGTCCCCCTGCCACCGAAATTCAAGATGTCATCCTTTGATAAGTATAATGGCACTGGCAACCCCATCGCCCACTTGAAATCTTACTGCGGGGATATGTGCCAAGATATGATGAGATGAACGACTCCTCATCAAAGTGTTCCAGAAGAGTTTAACGGGCCCGACACTGAGATGGTTCACATCCCTGGAACCATCCATGATAAAAAATTGGAAAGATCTGACACGCTTATTTCAAGAACAGTATGTCTATAACATGGACATAGAACTAAGGAAGTCGAACTTGGCCCAATTAAAGCAAAGACATGATGAAACATTCAGTGCTTACTTAGGGAGGTGGAGGGCCTTAGCCGCTCAGGTAACTCATCGAATTCCCGATGAGGAGCAGATTGAATTGATAACCAAGGGAGCCCTCCCAGTCATCGCAGATTTTTTAGTATATCAGCAGCAGTTAAGTTTTGCTGATCTGGTCCGAAATGCCAACCGTTGCGAAGATGCCATTAGAGAGGGCAGGCTAGGAAGGAATGCGGCCAACGGGGCCACTGGAGTTCGAAAAGCCGCCGAACTAAGAATTGAAAGAAGACCAGGACAGAGGTACAAATATTGTTTACCCCTGTGCCAATACCAACGCTCGACACAACTCTGTGTTACACAACCACCTTTAACGCTTTGAGCAAGTACCAAGGCCAAGCAATGGACTAAGAGCCCTGCTACTCCAACAATGTATGAAAGCATCTCAACGAGTATTCACACCCTGCTGGGGCAATCTTGAGTGTCTTAAGCTGCAGTTACAAAAGGCCCTGGGTCAATTTACTCCAACCTCGCCCCCACCCCACCCAATACCAAGGAATTATGATCCAATTTGCATTGCAATTTCCACTGTGGACCGGTCACCCCACGGACCGTGCTTCCTGCTAAAGCACGCGTCCAAGATCCGATAGAGGCGGAAAGATCATACCCCCGCCACTTCCTCAAGGGCGTAATCCGTAATATCCATCAAGCCCTCTACCATCGCACTCCTGTGAGGCCCTGTGCTCAAACATACATTGGATAGAGGAGAAGAAGAGTTTGACCTTCGATTATATTAGCAATCGAGGAATTTTCACTCCCTGTGCCAAACGAAGATGAACTATTTGTTGGGGTGATCGAGCCACCAGATCTTGCCGATTATTTTCCCACACCAGCTTGCCAAGAGGAGCCCTTAGATTTAGGGCAAGATTTTTCACCCCGCCCCGCCTTATCAAATCCAAATGGGCACACCGCAATCATACGCATATCCACCCCATGCCCAATTTATCCCATACACCCTCCATCACACATAAATCATCCTATTCTACGCATTGACATCCCCATATTATCCTACCCCATACACACCCTCAAGTCCCTCCACCCAATACAATGCTCCGCCATCCTCAAGTTACCCCATGCCATACACGCCTTCAAGTCCCGCCACTCAATTTACCCCATACACCCCTCCATCACCCCCGAATTACCCCGCTCCATGCACAATTCCATCATCCTTAATCTATCCCATTTCATCTGCCAACCCATCATCATCCCACCATACCACAAACCCTTTATATCCCCCCAATCCACCCACTACCCCGCCATGTCCCGGTCATCCCGCTCAATGCACAACTTCCATCGCCCCAATTTACCCACTTCATCCACAAACCCATCACCATCCCATCATACCTCTCCATATACAAATCCTTCATACCCCCATCATCCCCGCCCACCACACCTCAAACGTCTCCCCATCCCTCCAGGCCTCCACACTCCGCCATCCCTTAGCTATTTTGGCCCTAATCCAACTCCACCACCACCACGGACAAGCAACCCCTCACCCAATCCCCTCATCACCCAATCACCACTGGTCCTACCATGCCCAGGTAACACCAGTACAAGCCCCCTCCGACTCCAATTCTGTCAATTCCCCCCACTACCATTCCACCCCCCATTGGAGTTAACCTGGTCGGACCTTAGAAACCAGTATATCCGGCCTAATCCTCTCCGAAATCCTCACGCACCCCATTTCTCATCCCAAAACCTGCTTATGACCCGCATCTGGTACCATTGAGCTATGAACAGACGGACATGAATGTCGGGTGCAACCAAGAAGAGGCTGTTGAATTTGTTACTCGATCGGCCGGATGTCGCCACATCGAGGCGGTCGAGGAGAGGAAAAGAAGAAAGAACGACAGAAATCCCTTTGAAAAATGGCGAGAACATATCGAGGCACAGCTCAAGAGAACGCCCGCACATATTACCGAGTGGGATTTATTGATCACGTCTCCACTCCACTTTCAAGCCTTAATGGGAGCGCTCAAGGACGCGCATGTCTCCACCCATGTAACTCCAGATGAAGTAGGGGAAATAATAGGGCAAGTGTTGGCCCCAAACGCCATCTCTTTCACCGATGCGGACCTACCAATAGAGGGGAATGACCATTCTAAACCCCTGAATATAACAGTGGAAGTAGGGAACTTGGTGGTGCCGTTGGTCCTGATCAACAATTGTCAATGAATGTATGCCCTTTAAGGACGGCAATCAATCAAAATTGATCCCGACACCTTCCAGCTATCCATATCAAGCGCACAGGGATTCGACAATACTAGAAGGGAAATCATAGGAGAAGTAGACCTTGACCTGATCCTCGGACCGCAAACCTTCACCACCCCCTTTCAAGTGATGGACATCAAGTCTACCTTCAATCTGCTATTGGGCCGGCCGTGGATACATAAGCTCGGAGCGATACCATCTACTCTACACCAAAAGCTCCGATTCATTTCAGAAGGAAAAATTGTCACCATCTTAGGTGAGAGCAGAGAAGACATGGGGAAAAGCGCTCTGCACATTGAGAATCCAAAAGTGCTGAACATACCGCACACAGCTGGGGACGCCGATCTCCATCGATTTGAGTACGACTTCTCGAATGTTACCCTCAAACCAACTGAAAAGACCCCGGATAAAACTGGAGGAGGAATGGATGCAGTTGTGTTCATGCTCCACAGATGGGGCCATCAAAAAGGAAAAGGATTGGGCCCACGCCTTCAAGGAAGAAGAGACCCCGTCAAGGCCAAGGGGCAACAAACAAAGTTCGGCTTAGGCTACAGGCCCAGAGAAGAGAAAATCAGAGAAGCCAAGGAGAAGATGAGAGCCGCAGCAGCCGCCAAGGCCAGAGGAATCATCTTGGAAGAGGAACCTCACGCTCGCCCCCACATCTGTGAAACCTTTGTGAGCGTCGGGGTAGTAAAAATTGATCTGAATGGGGAGATGAGGGTAACCCCACATAAGCCTACTTCAATCCACCCCACCAATCCCTACATCATCCCCCCAGACTTCGAAATGGACTTAGCCGCCCTTTCCTTGTTTGAGGAAGAAATGCCCCGATCCACCCCTCACTCCAGCGCCAACCACTCTGGGCCCCTCCTAACCGTAGAGGATAAGGTCCCGGAGGATCCCTCTGTAAATATGTTGAGGGAAGAAATGCAAGAGCCTACCGATGCCTCTCCTGATCAAAGAGGTAAAGGCCAAGCCTCGCAGGTGAGTAACTGGGCATCCTTGCCCCAACTCTTGAGAGCCGCCAAATGCCATGAAAGTGGCACTGACTCTCCAAAAAAAAACAACCTGTAAAAAGTGAGGTTAGCCTCTGGACCACTCTACCTTGTATATATAGAGATCCACCTCGCCAGGGGCTGACCTACAAAAAAATACAAAAGATCATAAAAATAGAAAAAATACTAATTCCAAAAATATTGTCCGTTAAAATTTCCAATAAAATTAAAATCAATGTCGTGATACCCGTCCCATGTGAAGCCAACCCCTTCCCTGTAGAAATAGAAGAAGAGGTAGGAGTCACGAGTCTGGATGAGGAAGGCCAAACCGACGAGCTCCCCAATGAGCTCCTCAAACAATTTGCCGATTTTGAGCATGGCCCTACCCCAATCGTCGAAGAGACAGAGGACGTCAATTTGGGCACCACAGAGGCCCCCAGAATCACCAAAATTGGAACGTCGCTGTCCCCTGCGGAGAGGGAAGGTATGATAGACTTCCTTCGGTCATACCAAGATGTCTTCGCATGGTCGTATGAAGACATGCCTGGTTTGGATACCGATCTGGTTGAGCATGAGTTGCCACTCTACCCCGATGTTAAGCCGGTGAAACAGAAGCTGAGACGACTCCGACCCGAATGGATGTTGAAGGTGAAAGGCGAGGTCATTAAACAGTATGATGCAGGTTTCCTCATGGTATCCAAGTACCCACAGTGGCTAGCCAATATCGTCCCCGTACCAAAGAAGGATGGAAAGGTTCGAATGTTTATCGACTTCTAAAATCTCAACAAGGCGAGCCCTAAGGATGATTTCCCACTACCACACATCGACATCTTGGTCGATAACACTGCAAAGCATGGGATGCTCTCATTTATGGATGGATTCTCAGGATACAATCAGATAAAGATGGCAGAGGTTGATCGCGAGAAGACAACGTTCATTACCCCCTGGGAAACCTTCTGCTACAAAGTAATGCCATTCGGGCTGAAGAATGCTGGGGCGACCTATCAAAGAGCAATGACGGCCCTGATCCACGACATGATGCACCGAGAGATCGAAGTATACGTCGACGACATGATTGCCAAATCGCCAGAAAGGGAGGACCACTTGATAAACCTGTAGAAGCTATTCGAGAGGCTGAGAAAATACAGATTGCGGTTGAATCCCCATAAATGTGCATTTGGTACTATGTCCGGAAAGCTACTGGGCTTTATTGTCAGTAGGAGAGGGATCGAGGTCAATCCGACCAAGATCAAGGCCATCACTAAGATGCCACCACCGTCTACAGAGAAGGAAGTCAGAGGCTTCTTAGGCAGGATCCAGTACATTAGCCAATTCATCACGCAGTTAACTCTGATATGCGCACCAATCTTCAAGCTACTGAGAAAGGACTCACCAATTGAGTGGAATGATGACTGCCAGGCTGCATTCGACAAGTTTAAAGGTTATCTCCTGAAACCTTCGGTATTGGTACCACCCGTACCTGATAGACCCCTGATAATGTACTTGTCCATGACTGAGTTTTCCATGGGCTGTGTTAGGACAGCATGATGAGACGAGAAGAAGAGAGCAGGCCATCTATTACCTAAGCAAGAAATTCACTGATTACGAGACGCGCTATTCTCATATGGAGAAAGCCTGCCTGGCGCTCGTTTGGGCTACTCAGAGACTTCGACACTACCTGTTATCCCAGGCCGTTCTACTTTTAGCACAAATGGATCCGTTGAAGTACCTATTCGAGAAACCTGCTCTCACTGGCCGAATCGCACGTTGGCAACTACTCCTATCCGAGTTTGACATTACTTATGTCACCCAGAAGTCGATTAAGGGGTAAGCACTAGCCGATCATCTTGCTGAGAACCCTCTGCCGAACTATGAGCCTCTAAGGACCGAATTCCCCAATGAAGACATTTTGTTCATGACCGACAAGGATACAGAGGAAACGGAAGAGCCCTGGGTAATGCACTTCGATGGGGCATCGCATGTTTAGGGCCAAGGAATTGGCGCCATTCTTATCTCACCAAAAGGATCCCATATACCCATCTCAATCAAATTGAACTTCCCATGCACCAACAATATGGCTGAGTATGAGGCCTGTATAGCTGGTTTACAGGCGGCTCTTGATCTAAATATAACTCACCTTAGAGTCTTTGGAGATTCACAGTTAATTATATGCCAAACCAACGGGGATTGGAAGACCAAGGATGAGAAACTGATCCCATACCATGAACATCTGGAGGATCTGATAACTTGCTTTGAGGAAGTCACCTTCTCTTATGTGCCACGAGCAAGAAATCGATTCTTGGCATACAGCTGCCACAGCCTCTATGGTTGAGATTCCATATGGAGTGGTGATGAAGCCGATCATGATAGAGCAGAGGAACGAACCGGCTTTCTGTCACCTGATCGAAGGACCTACGGAGATAGAGGATGAACCACCCTAGTTCTCAGACATCAAGAATTTCCTCGAGACCCGAACTGTCCCGGAAGGAACATCAAAGGTAGACAAACGCACCATCCAGCGATTGGCAACAAACTACGTCATCTGCAGTGATCTCCTGTATAGACGGTCTCACGACAATATTCTGCTCCGATGCCTAACCCAGAAAGAAGCGGTCGAGATCATGAAGGAGATTCATGAGGGGGTCTGCGGAGCCCACGTCAGCAGTCACATGCTTGCTAAGAAAATTCTAAGGCAAGGATACTTTTAGACTACTTTGGAGACTGATTGCTGCAAGCACGTACAGAAGTGCTACAAATGCCAAGAGCACTCCAGCCTAATACACGCTCTGGCCATTGACTTGCACAGCATGGCAACTCCTTGACCGTTTGCCACCTGGGGTCTCGACGTCGTCGGCAAGATCAATCCTAAGGCTTCCAATGGACATCAATTCATCCTCGTCGCTGTGGAATACTTTACAAAATGGGTAGAGGCGGCCTCCTATAGGAGCATTAAAGCTAGCCATGTTGAGAAGTTCATCAAGAACAACATCATTTGCAGATTCGGCGTACCCAAAGATATCATCACTGATAATGGCACTAATTTCGCTAATAGGCGCATCCGGGCCTTGTGTGTGAGCGGTTCAAGATCAAGCATCATCGCTCATCCCCGTACAGGCCTCAGACGAATGGAGCAGTAGAGGCAGCCAACAAAACTCTGATCTGCATCCTAGAGAAGATGGTAGTTACTTACAGAGATTGGAGTGAGCAGTTACCCTTCACACTTTGGGCCTATAGAACGTCTATCCGCACCGCAACAGGGGCAACACCATTCTCCCTTGTGTATGGGACCGAGGCCATGCTACCCATTGAAGTCGAGGTACCGTCGCTTTGTCTCCTTTTGGAATCCCATCTACCTGAAGCTGAGAGGGAAAGAGCCTGTTTTGAACAGCTAGACTTAATTGACGAGAAAAGACTCCTAGCCTTGTGCCACACTCGGGTCTATCAGAGGAGAATTGCACGTGCTTACAATAAGCGCGTCCGCGGTCGAGACCTGAAGATAGGAGACACTGTACTGAAGAAAAAAATTTCGTCTCTCCACGCCGATCCGAGAGGGAAGTTTAGGCCAAATTGGGAAGGACCCTACGTCATCCGAGAGGTTCTGCCAGGATACGCTGTTCGCCTCGCCACCATGGACGGAGACCACTTTCGTGAGCCCATCAACACAGGATACCTCCGTAAATTCTACTCGTAGGTCTTGGGACAAGGTAAGTTTTGATAAAAGTAGATGTGTGACCGCTTAAGGGCTCCATAAAAGAGGCCATCATTTCAAAGTCAAGTGGCCAAAAAAAAAAAAAAATATATTCCCTGAAAACCTTCACCCCTTTTTGCTACACACTTCGGGCCAACAACCATTTCTTTCATATACCCCACCCAAAATTCCAAAAAAGAAGAAGAGAAGGGAGGAAAAATCTAAACCAAAAAAAAGAAGGAGAAGGCGCCCCCCCAAAAAAAAAAGGGGCAACAAAGAAAAAGAGGGGTACCCAAAAAAAAAAAAAAAACAAAAAACCCCAAAAAAAATGAATGATGACTAGGGCATAAAAAGGCCCCCAAAAGAAAAACGAGTCCCCGAATCTAGAAATCACCCCAAACTTAGATCCAAATCCCCAGAAAAACCCAACCTGTTTGAACCCCAGCCACATTACAACTCGGAAGAAAGCCCTCTTTAAGGTCCACAAGCGGTTATAACATCTATTGCATCAGAACAAGCCGAGTTAACAAACCACACAGAACTTCTTTCAAATGGCTATGAAATCGGCGCCCATGTGGCTACAGTTCTTGAGAGAAAAGAAAAAAGAAAAAAGAAAAAGAAGAAAGAAAAAAAAGAAGAAAAAAATTAATTTGAGTTCAAAGCAAGACGGACGTGGTGAAAACCCGAAAGAGCGTCACGGGTAAAAACAGTGAACTCACGCGGACCAGGTGAAAACATGAAAGGGCACCTGGGGTAAGAGAGCGAACCCATGGACGTGGTGAAAACTCGAAAGGGCGCTACGGGTAAAAACAGGGATGACAGACATGGCGAAAACCCGTCTTGGGCGCTATGAGCAAAAAATGTCAAGAAAAGAGAGATTAGGAGAAGATCTGTCCTAGCCCGCCTATTTCAGTTTGGATCCCTTAAGCCTCTTCTCCCCTTTGATGGGCCACTCCTGTTGGAAATTGGATCGGATCCCAATCAAGTATGTCGTCTCTACCGCAGCGTCTGACGCATGACCAAAAGGAAAGACAGAGGGTTGAACCAATCCCAGGGCAGCTAACCTTCCCATGTTTAAAGGAAAAAACCTGTGCCTCACCAACAGGGTTCGACCATGCTCAAAATAGGACCCACTGGTTTGGCTCCATAAAAAACCTCACCCTATGAGGGAGAAAATTCCAAAAAAGATAGTAGATTTCTCTTTCCCATAAAAAACCTCACACTGTGAGGGAGAAAATTCCAAAAAAGATAGTAGATTTCCCTTTCCCATAAAAAACCTCACCCTGTGAGGAAGAAAATTCCAAAAACGATAATAGATTTCCCTTTCCCATAAAAACCCTCACCCTGGGAGGAAGAAAATTCCAAAAAAGAAAATAGATTTCCCTTTTCCACAAAAAGCCTCACCCTGTGAGGAAGAAAATTCCAAAAAGAAAATAGATTCCCCTTTTCCACAAAAAGCCTCACCTTGTGAGGAAGAAAATTCCAAAAAAGATAATAGATTTTCCAAAAAAGATAATAGATTTTCCTTTCCCATAAAAAAACCTCACCCTGTGAGGAAGAAATTTCTAAAAAGGATAATAGATTTCCCTTTCTCATAAAAAAACCTTACCCTGTGAGGAAGAAAATTCTAAAAAAGATAATAGATTTTCCTTTCCCATAAAACAACCTCACCCTGTGAGGAAGAAAATTCCAAAAAAGATAATAGATTTCCCTTTCCCATAAAAAACCTCACCCTGTGAGGAAGAAAATTTCAAAAAAGATAATAGATTTCCCTTTTCTATAAAAAAACCTCACCCTGTGAGGAAGAAAATTCCAAAAAAGATAATAGATTTCCCTTTCCCATAAAAAAACCTCACCCTGTGAGGAAGAAAATTCCAAAAAAGATAATAGATTTCCCTTTCCCATAAAAAAAAAACCTCACCCTGTGAGGAAGAAAATTCTAAAAAAGATAATAGATTTCCCTTTTCCATAAAAAAACCTTACCCTGTGAGGAAGAAAATTCTAAAAAAGATAATAGATTTCCCTTTCCCATAAAAAAACCTCACCACTGAAGAAATTCCAAAAAGAAAATAGATTTTTTTCCACAAGAAGCCTCAAGTGGAGGAAGAAAATTCAAAAGAAAATAGATTTCTTTCCACAAAAAAAGCCTCACCTCGTGAGGAAAGAAAATTCCAAAAAGAAAATAGATTTTTCCATAAAAAAAGCCTCACACTCATGGAGGAAGAAAATTCCAAAAAAATAGATTTTTTCCATAAAAAAGCCTCACACTGTGGAGGAGAAAATTCCAAAACAAAAAAAGAGAAAAAAAAAATAGAAGAAAAAATCCCATAAAAAGTCTTACATTGCAGGATTACAAAAAGAAAAATAAGAGCGCATGTATAGATTTCATTCCCTTCCTTTACAAGTGTTGCCCCTGAGTGTCACGTCCCAAAAAGATAACGACATGACACACTTTCTATTTTTGCTGCTTTCTTTACAACAAAAAAACACAACCCAAAATGTATATAGCTGTGTATATATGAAAAAAGAAGAAGAAAAGAACAGAAAAAGATAACCCAAAAAGATATCTTTGATAGGGGGCTTTCCCCCTGTGTATATGATCTATGATATGTGCAGGAACAGGTCAAGGGCCGGGAGCACGCTTCAAAGCGCTAATCTCTGCAAGCAGGGAGTCCTCGCGGGCATTTCGATCAGACATCCACCTACCATGAAGACTCTTCTGCCGTCTCTGTGAAGCTTCAACTGCGCTGCGAGACTCAGTCAAAAGACCAGTCAACTGAAGAACCTCGCTCTCGGCTGTAGCGGCTCTCACCTTCGCAATATCAGCTCTAACCCTTTCTTTCTCCAAAGTCTCGATCAAAGCCAGCCTCTCTACGGAAAGGGACTCGATCTGGGTCCGAAGCATCGCTTCCTTACATGGCCAGGGCCGTGTCTCTACCACATCTATCGAAGCTGGGCTAGGAGTAGGTAATTCCTCAGATACTAGCCAACCTCAGTCGAGAGACAACCCGAACCAAGCTACACATGTGCGCTGATTGGCGGGTCTCTCAGAGGGCGGCTATGAGATCGAGATCACTGAGAGAACCGAGAGAAGCACAGGGGTGGCCTCTGGCACACATGCTGAGTATACCCGAATTGGCAGAGCACTCGAGATGGGAAGTAGTATGTGCTACCGGTCAACCCCAAAAGTGTGATGCCCTCACAATCCCGAGAGCGGACAATCGGAAAAGTGCCATCCGTCCAGGGAAGTTGCCAGGTCAGCTTTGCATCAGATAGCCACAGGCTCGCCTCGACGCCTCCCACCTGCGCTCGAACTCCGGATCGAAAACCCCGAGCCACATCCTCTAATCAAGGTAATCTCGACAGCCCCATGATAGCCAAATGCTCCCCTAACCAGATCTCAACAAGAAGCGGGCTCCCGTTGAAAATCCCAACCCGGCCCGAGGCCGCAGCATCCAAGCCTCGATACATCTCCGCCAGACTGTGGTGTACCAATGAGCGACCTCCTCCGTGGTCAAAACATCACATAGCCCGAGGGAAAAGTTCTCACCCCCAGTGAAGAAGAGAACCTCCGACAGCAAATAAAGAGCAAAGGCCTTCACATTGAAGGGATCTCGAATAGGCAACTTTCAAAGGCTCGAGTCACCGAAAAGTTCTTTCAGGAATTTCACCGAACACCTGGTGGGCCCTCCCGCGAAACATTTCTCATATCCACCCTTCTTCAAGCCAAGGACCGCGTGGTCCGCCTTTGCATACCCCGGTTTGGGCACTACTTTGGCAAGGCCTCGATGCATCTTCAAGCCAGTGAGGGAGGCTAACTCTTCCAAAGTTGTCAGCTCCCTAGACCCAAATTTAAAAACATGGGCCCTATGGTCCCATGATGCCAAAGTCGCCTGTAGTAGGTTGGGCAACAGAGGAACAACGAGGAGAGAAGAAAGATGGGACAACCCGAGGCCATTCAGAATAGCAAGCTCGCTCTTGGCCAGACTATCATGCCATTTTTGCAAAAAGCTGGGCCCCGGGTCCAAACTGGGAAGTATACCGGTCCCCGTATAAAAGCTTGGGCCCCCTTTTGAAGGCAGGTCCATCGGCGCGCAAAGAGGTTCTTTATCGGTCAATATATGGTGATGGGCCCGCTAGAAAAAGAGGGGAGAGAAAGGAAATAAAAGGAGGGGCAAAGTAGCCAAACCAAAGTAAAAGAGGAGACAAGGATGGAACCAAGCGCGGGTTATAAGGAGCTCGCTGGGTATAGTGTATAGCCGGCGTATATATTATATACGCCAAGGCAAATTTTGAACAAATTTTGCCTGGCGTATATAATATATACGCCCGGCCATTTTTGCTGGGGATTGGTCAGGCGTATATAATATATACACCCGGCTATTGATTGCTGAATGTTGGCCTGGCGTATATAATATATACGCCCGGTTTAAGCCGAGGCTGGTAAGGCCCCCCCCTCACTGGTCTATTTCTTTTCCCAAGGAGGGACGTAATTTATTTTGGCCCACCTTTTCGTCGCAAGAGCGCACATGGGCGGCCATGCCACACCCATGAGAAACACCCGGGTGGCGCGCCGCCCGTAGGTCACATACGAAGAGTCACCTGCATGATCAACCTCATCATTGGAGAGGTGCCAGTCCATTCCAAGCAAGAAAAAGAGAAAGGAAACCACCAAAGCAAAGGAATACCCAAATAAAACGTTCATATAAACCATAAAAATTATAAACCATCCAAACAAAAAAAAAAAAACTAAAAAAATAAATTGTTGTTATTACATATCCCCAAATAAAGCCAAGTCTAAACTGTTTTATTATGTCAAATTTGCAGGAAATAAACTAGTCCTGGGCAGCCCCCTTCGACTTCTTCCGGCGCCGGCTCGCACTTTGAAAGGTACGGGTCTCCCCCACCCGAGTCCATGCCTGAGAGATACGGCTAAGCAAGGAGCGCGACTCCTTTTCACGAGCACGCTGCAAAGGCACACCAAAAGCCATCAGATAGAGAAACAGGCGGAAAGTAAACTAGGAAAATGACTAGGTTGGGCCAGCATTCACTCACCACTTCGGTCTCCCTAAGCCCAATGAGGTTACAGTAGTATTCGGCCTGACTCACTGCCGACTCATAATCCTGGCCAGTAAGAAAAAGGAGATGTTAGTCACACAAGCCATCAGCATAATTCAAAGGGAAAGAGAACAGAGCAACAAGATAGAGGTTACCCCAGGAATCAGCTCGGGAGGTGGGACCTGGATAGCTTCAACAGAAATCCGTGCCTTTTCGGCCACGTCGGCTCACACGCGTGACAAAAAGGCATCATCTAGGGGCTTGAAGGTCCCCTGGACGTCGACGGGCGAGCTACCAGAAGCACCGGCATCAGAAGGGTCAGAGGGTCCAGCCCCTGAAGCCACGCCAGAGGCGCCAAATTTTAAGGATCAAGGTCCAAAGACTGTCAGATCATAGGAACGGCCTCTTCCCCTCATCTCGAGTCACCGCTCAAACTGTAGAGAGAAATATTTTATCATTAAGGGCGACAGGTCAATCAAGGTAACCACATGAAAGCTGCTGAATGAAAGAAGAAAAGGGGCATTACCTGAGATCACGGCCTGCCAAAAGCTAAAAAGTTAGCACCATGCACGAAGCGAGGCAGTAAGAAATGATAGGGTAGGGAGTCGTACCAAGACTGATACCCCTCGGGCAGGAGAAGGTCATCGATAGGAACCCCATGATGAAGAAAGTGAGTAGTGAGCTCATCAATGGAGCCCTCTGGGGCCAACACATCGGCGGGAGGAGCTTGGGGCACGACAAAGAGAGGGCGATACTGATGAACCGCTCTCTCCCCTAAATAGTAGGCCCTAGTCAAGGACCCGTAGAGAAAGATGATACGACGGTCCAGCAAAAGACGAGAGGGGCCCACTGAGGCCAAATTCCAGAAGGGGGATCCTATGTAAGGGTTGAGGATGACCTGCAAAAGAAGAAAAATCGGAAGGGGAGGCGCACATTTGATCAGAACCCCTACCACATAGAAGCTGAGCTACCAAATTTACAAAAAGGAAATTGTTTTACCTGCTCTGGGATCAATAGATCTAACTGAGAGTGCAATCCTAACTCCAAATGCTTCATACCTACGTCCCGACGGTGACCCACGTGCCAGTTACTCATAGGGGGAACGTAGCAATGTCAGACTGAAGCAGAGGGCGACCCGGCTGAAAGTGAAGGTACCCCCAGACCTGAGAAAGCAGGCAGATGAGGACAAGTATGCTATAAAAGAAAATTAAATAAACTAAAAACAAAAGATAAAATACCTCGATGGTAGGCCAGAAACCCACAATGGAGCTAGACTCCCCAAGAACGGCCCGCTTTAGGCTGGACATGAGTACGACATAGCCAGCGCCGCCCCAATCGAATCGATGCACGGTCTCCCAGTTCACCATCAGGCTATGCAGGGACAAAGAGACTCGCCCTCCACTGGTGTTGGAGAGGAGAGTCTTGCCCAGGAGGAACAGCAAGGAGATACGGGCCAGCATAAGTGCGCGTGCAGGCTCGATTTAAATGTCCATGTCTGGCTGCCCCTGGTCCACCAACTCATTAGGCCCAAACTAATCAACCAACCAGGATAGCTTGACCTCCGAGCCCCGAACGTTCCCTGAGGACGGCTAGGCCCCTAGCAGCTGAATCACCTCCTCCCTACCCGGTGTGCGGGTAGGTACCACGGGCACACCTCCGATACGAACCCCAGTGATCATAGACCAGTCCGTCGGAGTGAAGGCCATCTCTGCCACGGCCATGTGGAATGTCATCGTCTCGGAAAACGCCTATCGCCTCTTTTTAAATAGGTCAGATTACTCTTCAAGTAAAATGAAGTCCCCAAAATCGGCAGCAGTGAGTAGGTCCTTCACCATTGGGGGAAGGTAAAGCACAAGATGCTGGAGGTCAAACCAACCGCCTCGGAACATAATGTGCGGCAGGGGCTGCAAGCAAAAGGCATCAATCAGATAGGGGCAGGGAGATATAATGAGGGCATCAAAGGAAAACAAAAGCGGAAAGGAGGAGGGGGTCCATCTGTTTACCTGACCAACGATCCCGAAGTTGGACATATGGGTGTGCTGGCAGTAGAGGAGGCCAGTGTGGGCGGCCTCGCCTTGCATCTCATACCAAGGCTGGGAGGAGCGCTGAGACACAATGAACTGTTCCCCACGGGGGCCGTAGGCCATTTCCGGCCCTTCTTGCTGATCATGCCCCTCGTCACCAGAGATCCTGAAAACATGAGACGTATCGGCATATGAGGGGTTGCCAACAAAAAAAGAAGAAAGAGAAAAATATGTATATGCACTAATCCAAAGAATAATAACAAAAAAAAACAACCATGTGTGTATGTATACTAATCCAAAACAAAAAAAAGAGATGTGTGTGTGTGTGCTAAAAGAAAAAAAAAAAAACCAAAAAAACATGTGTGTATGAATACTAATCCAAAACCAAATAAAAAGAGAGATGTGTGTGTGTGTACTAAACTAAAAAAAAAAAAAAAAAACATGTGTGTATGTATACTAATCCAAAATAAAAAAAGATGTGTGTGTGTACTAAAAAAATAAAAATAAAAACTCATGTGTATATACTAATCCGAAAGAAAAGATGTGTGTGTGCACTGAAAGAAAAAAACAAAAAAATCATGTGTGTGTGGGTACCAATCCAAAAAAGAGATATGTGTGTATAAAAAAAAAAAAAAAACCATGTCCGAGTGTGCTAATCAAAAAAAATAAGATGCGCTAATCCATCGAAAACAAAAAAAGAAAGAGAAAATAGGATGAGATGAATAAATGATAGATGAAAAAAATAGGCCTAAGGAAAACAAAAAAAAAAAAAAACAACAAAACTGAGAGAAAAGGAACATAGGCATCACATATGTTTAAATGGAAATGAAAAAAAAAAAAAAGCATTTCACCATAAAAGAAAAAAAAAGAGAGAGAAAAAGAAAAGCATTAAACAATAATATTATCAAAATACAAAGGGAAAGTAAGGGAAGGTAATGGTTACCTTCAATGGGGGAGAAAAACGAGGAGCGGCGGAGGATAAGCGCCTTTCGATCCACACCCGCGACCGCCGGTAATGGAATTCAGGCCAAATAAAAAAAAAACCCTAAGGGGTTGTCCCGGACTCAAGAAGAAAGGAGGGAGGAGGAGAAAATTTGAAAAGGGGGGGCCCCTTTTGTGCTCGGGCTCGGGCAGTTCGTAACTGTCAGATTTTAGATGGGCGTATATAATATATACGCCCGACCAAAAATGGCAGTTTTTAAACTGCCCGACCTCCCTCTTTCGATTTTAAGGCCCAACGGCCCCCTTGTATGCTATGGACCTCGATCTGGACCCCCTTCGAGGCCCACGTGTCGTCGGCCATGGTGCACGCATCCCCAAATGACCCTTCGAGTTTCCTTTGATTGGCCCAAAGGGATCGTGTTACAACAAACGGTTTCAGATCCGTAGGTGCCCACCTAATGCGCCCACAAAAGCAAAAAAAAGAAAATATATATACAACGCTGGTTCTCACAAGGGCGTCGCAACGTCTATTTGCCCCACCCCGAGAGCCGTGTTAAATCAATTCAGAATGATCGGGTTCACCCGAAAGTTCTCGAACCCCGTCTCATGTAGGGACACTTTGTACCTGATCCAGCAGGCAAATGAATTTCATTCATCACCGGGAGCATACACTTAGCCCCAGATCTCCCCCAGCAGAAGTCAAGGCCTGATCCAGCAGGCAAACCAAGAACCCATCACCGGAATGCACACGTCCCTAAGGTATATCGACATGGCAAGTTGATTCGCCCAAGGATACGTGCAAAAATAAAGGCAGCTTGAGCATGCCCGGAGTCTCAATCAAAACAAAAAAGAAAAAAAAAAGGGAAAGAAAAGGAGAAGAAATGATAACTTGTTGCTGCTTAGTGAAAACCCTGAGTGGGTTGACCCCACCTTCCACGCATTCACCCCGGTCATCCACCTTCGGATTGATATTGACCAAGAGTGCCCCCAACTTCAGACCATTCGAAGAGTTTATTGTCAATCGAAACTGACCCGCCAAAAATGAAATTACAACCAACCAAACTATGTGCAAACATATAGACCAAAGGGCTCTTTTCCCTTTTTATTTCCTTTTACACAGGCTTAAAACCTGTATAGGCACGATGTCCCTGTTGAATGTACGCACTTGCGTCTGGGTATCCGCAGGATGGTCGTTGTCCTCGTAAATTGTACCTTAGGGTCGAGGCTTCTGTTCGCGCCTATTTGCTGCTTACCGCCCCTGATGGGTGTCTGTTTGTGCATAGTTAGTAAGATGTGATTTCATTAGGGACGGAGGCTGGAAATTAGCCATCTCTTTCGAGGGATGTTTGGTTCTAGCTCCATCTTTAGCTTTGTCTCGAGTTAAAGCACTCCGGTCCGTGTGAATCAGGGGCACCTCACCACTGGAACGAGCACATCCCCTAGGTGCACCTATCCCTGGCAAAGCGCATGCATTCTTAAAGCGTATCAATTGACATTTGATCCACTTAAAGAGTTGTGCGAAAATAAAGTTGTCAGAGGTCATCGAGCTCTGCTTAGAGGCCTCGAAACAAAAGAAAATTTGGAAAATGACACAAAAAAAATTATTCGGAAAATGGGCATGCATTCCCAAGAGGTGTTGCGACATCAATATTCGCTCCACTCGGGTAAATCATGCTAAAGCAACCTCGAGGTTGATGGGTTCACCTAGAAACTCCGACCCTTACCTAGGTAAGGGCACCTGTGGCCAACCCAATGGAGCTGTCATTATCCCATAGGGTTGGACACAGTTTGAAGGCCTTCGCTTTGTGTGCTTCGCATCAATTCCGAAGCATAAATCGATCATCCCGTTTCATGAAGCTGTCTGGTTCAGATTAAGACTCAAAATCACAAATCTATAATTTCCCTCAAGAAGTGGACGATATCTCAGCTAGCGGGCTTACACTTTTTGTGATCATCGCAGTTATGCCCAGTAATGCCGCAATGCGCTTGGGGACTGTTAGCTTTGAGGTACGGACGATATCCCGAAATGAGAGCGCTTATGTACACTCACCATCACCATGAATGTTTGAGAATTGAGTTGAACCAGGCAGACCCATCAAACGTGCCTTGAACCTCTTCGGATGTCTCTTGTCTTTGGCATCCGATCATTAGTGATTGAATACCAAAGAGGGGAATCTGTAGACACCCAAATTCGGCCCAAGGCTTGATCAATCTGTACTTCGGGAGAGATGTACCCCTGTGCTTCCGATGGCCCCCCCCACAGAACCCTTAGGAACCTACCTAGACCAGTAGGAATCACCCTAAGACCTTTAGAGCCATTCCCCCAATCCTTAGAAGTCACCCCTACACCCTAGAATCCCTTCCCAGACCTAACTTAAACTCTTCTGGCAGTTGATGGGAGGAGAGCTACAGAATTTCACGCAGACCAATACCATGGATGAGCCATATACCATTGGAAAGAGGACGTTTCCAGCTTTCCAACAAGCCAAAGATCACCCAATTTGGAGCTACGGTTCAAAAGTTATTGTCGTTTTAAGTTTCACATAAAATCATGAATTTTACACAGGCGTAGATATTACATACGCCCAGTCATTTTTACCCCAGATTACTCAGGCGTATATATTATATACGCCTGCCTATTTTTTTGGCGTATATAATATATACGCCCAGTATAGGTGGGACCCACCACGGGTTTCATCTTCTCAAAACTCCCCTGATTTTGGTGAAAATTACTGTTCCTAAACTGGGCGTATATAATATATACGCCCAGCTTAGCTACAGTAACTGTCATCAGTAGCTCGAATTTCCTCCATCTAGTTTGACCCTTTGACCATCCCCTTGGCTGAGGTGGGTGTCTTGAGATTGGTTGCACCCCCTTTGAGCTTATTGGCAACCCTTAAGTCACCCATGGTCTCACCCCATCATCCGCCATTGAAACCAGTTTCCCAAAACCCTAGGACCTTGAAAACCCAAAAAACCTTAGATGGGGGATTACCTAATTGCTAAACCAATTAGCCCTTAAGTAAGCCCCTAACCTATCCCTTCTCTATAAATAGAGAGGCCTCCCTCTTCCTTAAGGGTTGGAAAAATTGGAGGTTAAGGATTTGGAGCTTAAGAGAGAACCCTAGTGAGAGAAAATGCACACATTTTTCCAGAATTCCAGCATGCTTAGTTCATCCCTTTCGACCCATTTCCACCATTAGATCACTCCCTTTTGCTAAAAGTCTAGCCTCTAACTTCACTCTACACCCCCCACTTTATTGAATCCTAGCATTAGAACCCATTTTTACACCATTTAAGCCATCGGAAGCAGGCCAAAGCGAAGATCTTCCACGGTGCAACAAGGGCCCGTGAGCTCCGGCTCACCCCTCTCTTCCTCTACCTTCTTGGTGTCTCCTCCGTCCAAGGATTCAAGCCGTTACGCCGCCGAAATTTCTGTTTGGCTCAAAGCTTGATAGGACCATATTGCCTTCAGGTAAGGGGAAACTCCGCCCTTTTTATTTTCATTTTTGGCCATAGATAGAGACCGCTACGTGCGGGTTGATCGGGTGCCTAGACCCTTCCCGATCGATAATCGAAGCCCCTACCCTAGAGCCTTTGGCAAAGACCGGTAAATCAGAGTCATATTTAGCACTTCGGTGCTCAAAATATCGATTTGAAGGTTTCCCGGGTCACCAAAAGCTCCGGGTGGTGACTCTACATTTTATCCAAGGCGAGCGCATCGCCACGACGGGTTCGAGAGGATCCACGGTCGCACATCTGCCAATCAATTTCCTGATTTTGTTATGGAGCATGCCAATGCTGCTCAAACTTTTAGGCAGCAGCCTGCTGGGTATTCTTGGAGGAACCACCCAAACTTGAACTGAAAACAAGATTCATATCCTCAACCCCAGCTGCAGTAAGCGGTAGCTCCTTACAGACCCCAGCACCAGTTTATCAAGGTTACCCAGCAAGGAAAAATTTATTACTACCTACCTCCTAGTCTAACCAGTTGGCCCTGCCCCCACAACAGCCCAGATCTTTTTTATTTGAAAAGTAGATGCTAGCTTCAATGCAAAATTTGGGGAACTTGGTGCAGACTGTCAACTCTCATGGACAGAGCATCAAGAAGATTGAGGACTAGTTGGGTCAGATTTGTAATGATTTGAATAAGACGGAGGAAAAAAAATTGCCTAGTCAGCCCCTGATAAATCCAAAAGGTCTATATATGATTGGTGATGCATCCTTTACTCAGGAGGAAGCTAGTGCCCAGTGATCCAAAGATTGGAAATAAGTGTACCATATGTATGAAAATTCTATTTTAATTTGTGTTCTTTAGAAATCTGTCAGCTATGTTTTTAGTGTGACATTGAGTTGCTTATGTTGCTTTATCTGTGTTTGAATTTTGTGATTGAATACATGTACATATTTGTCATCTGAATTTGTTGTGTGTTTGTTGATAAATGGTTGAGGTGCCCTTATCACAGTTTACATGTAGTTGAGCAGAAAAACTATTTTTAGGATTCTGTAATATTGATGAATTGATGTTAAAATTGGGCATATATTTCTCATGATTGAAATGAAGTACCTGTCTGAGGGTTGGTGCTCATACACAGTGGTTGGGTGCACAACAACCTAAATGCACTAACCAATGTGTTGCACTGAACTAATAGAGTAAAGGTTGAGAAGAAATGATGTCTCGCAGTTCTAGAAGGCTTAAATCTGTTGCGCGAGCAATCTCTTCTCTTTCTCGCATGCTAAAATGCCTGAGCAATGGCTGTAAAAATGCCTTGAGGAGTTACCTTTCTGCTCTGCGAGCCCCATCGGCACATGAAGTGTGTCTTTTGTGTTGTTTTGTGCAAGTATCGCGCGAGGTAAATTTCTGAAACAACACAAGATCTCGTGCACTATAGCCAAAGTCTCAGCTTCGCGAAATACTTTGTGAGGCAGTTTGATCTTCTGCGCGACGAACCTTCCCGCTGGATTATAAGCCAGCTACACGAGAAATCTACCCTGCGAGCACCTATTTCCAAGTGCGCGAACCGCGAGATTAGCTCTTAAACTCTGTGAAACCCCTTATTTTCTTCATTTCATCTCTCTGCTCTAGCTTCCCTACACCAAAACTGAAATCCCCTTTCTCTTCTTTCTTCTCTACTTTTCAAGCCACTGCACCTCAGACATTTTTCTCTACCATTTTTCTCCCCAGCTATTCCTGGTCACTTTGAACATGGTTTGGAGAGATTTGAACCGCTGTGCACATTTTTAGGTGGAACCCTAGCTCTCAACTGGTACGATCTCCATTTCTCTCTCTATGTTATGATTGATTTATTAATTAAAGAGAAGAAGGGCAATAATTTGGTGCTTCTGTGCTTACTCAATGTGTTCTACATTTTTTTTAAGAGTAGTGAGCCCTAATTTTGATAAGTTGAGCACCCATGGCCATGGGTTTGAAATTCATAGATACCTTAGCGGAAATGCTAAACCTGTATGTCAATAGCAGCCCTGTGGCCACTAGAAAATCTATAAGGATTGTAGAGGTATCCACATTGGAGACCTCTGAGATGTCTCCACCTATTGTTGAGCCCCAAGTTTCACAAGCCAAGAAGAAATCAGTCCCAAAGAAGAGGGCCAGAGATAATCTCCCTGCTAAGAGCCCGGAAAAATCAAAGAAGAAACAGAAAAAGGGCAAAGCTGTGGTCCCTGAGACTGAGGAGGAAGACTATACCTCAGGGTCCCTTTTAAATTTGTGCAAGAAATCTAGCAGGAGGCTAAAACTATTTTTGACAAAGCCTAGTTTGAGGAACTACCAGAGACCTCTGCCTCCATTGAATATCTGACCAAGGAATCTCTATTGCCCTTGTTGCAGCCCTCGATGTAGCTGGTTTTCCCAAGACTTGTGAGACTATTTTATCATAATATGACGTTGAAAACTGGTGATGATGGGAACTCAGCACTGCTAGTATTGATTGATGACTTCAAGATGTTGTTCAACCAGGCAGACATTACAAAAATATTGGGGATACTAGCTAGGTATAGCCCTGAGTATGGCTTGGGTCCTCCTTTGACTGCCACCATCACTGAGATTGCAAGGGAGTTAACTGGAGGAATCGCTGCCTCAGGTGACTCAATTAGGAAGAGAGATCTGCACCCCAACCTCAGGTTCATGGATGTAGTGTTGAGGAAAAATATTTATTACTCTGGTCATGAGCAGGAGAGGAGGTACCCCATAGCTGATGCCCTCTTCTCATTTCACAGGAATCATTACTTTGATGCAGCCAAATTGATTTTTGAGGGGATTAAGGACCTATGTGAGAAGGTAAAAATAAAGAAGAAAACTCATGCCCTTCCCTACTGCTAGTTTATTTTTGCACTGCTGAAGTTTGGGAAATACTCCTTTCAAAAGGAGGAGGAGACAGTGACCCTGAACCCCAAAAAGAATGAAAAGAAACAGTAGGGAATCAGTGGCATAATGATGGAGAAGAAGAAAAAGTAGAGGGAGGAGTTACTGAGGGAAGCAGCCCCCACCATTCATGAAGCAATTGTTGCTGCTGCTACTGTTGATGCTGCTGCATCATCCACCTCACCTGTGCCAGCCAGCACAACCATCACCTCCCCAGCCATTCCCTCTACCTCCATTCCAGCCCCAACTCTTATACCACCACCTCCAACCTCAACCTAGACCTCACAACCCCACACTGGTCCAATACCTCTACCTAAGCCTATATCACCAATCACCACAGCCATAGCCACTTCAATCTCACCACTAACCATCATAGCCACTGACACCCTACCCATTTCTGCACCCTTACCTATTTTTCCAGCCCACACTAGATTACCTATCAAGACCTCATACTAGAAGAGAAGAAAAGCTGTCAAAACCCCCACTGGACCCCAGCCCACCTATATCTCCCAAACAATTTCAATCCCTAAAACCACAACCATTCCAGACACCATACCCACACCCTATGAACCTGAAACCCATACCTTTGAAATCCCACCCTTTGTACCTATCACATATAAACCCTTAGACCAATCCATTCTATTATCCCATGACCATGCCCTATTTACAGGAGAAGAATTTTCTACTATGATGTCCACTATCCTAAGAGACATCAACCTGGAGTATACGCTTCTTCCAGACTCACCTCACCCTCTACACTTCACCCCTCTATATCAGACATCACCACAGGCCACTACCTTCACTCATAGACCCACTTCTCCCTTTCAACTAGTTTTCCCTATCCAACCAATAGCCACTACCTTCACTCATAGACCCACTTCTCCCTTTCAACTAGTTTTCCCTATCCAACCAATAGCCACTACCATACCTGACCTATTACCCTAAATCCTGCACCTCCTACTCTCCCTTTATTCCCAAATGTTGGCCAATACTCAAATCTAATCATCCATTCAGGCTTATATTCAATCCATAACCTCCACTCTACAAAACCAGGCCTACCTTGAGTCTAGTCTACAAGCCATCCAATCAACCTTGGCCACTTTACCTCAACAATCACACTCACCAACTATTCCTACCTCCACACCTTCACCTACTCCTCTCCCTTTTTCCCAATCCTTAACTTCAACTATACCCACACTCCTCCCTACCTTCACTGAAGTCTTTACACAAACTAATCCTGACCCTATCCCAGAACTCCCACCTATTGTAGCTACCTCTGATGCTACGACAGATGTGGATGACTTAATGCCCACCTCTTCCAAGTCAATCCAAACAGATCCTAAACTAGCACCCCAACCTGAGCCTCCATCCCTAATTTCACAGCCCACACCCTTTTCATTCTTGGCTGGGCCTTCTTTAAGTGAGGAACATCCCTTGATTCATGCCTCTTCTTTTTCCATCCCTCCATACTCTACTCTCCTTCATGCAATGAAATCTAATCCTTACCTTAAAAAGGATATCCTTCGTGGGATGGCTGTAATTAGAACATCAATCAGGATATCCTATGAAGAAAGGATTCATCTCATGAAATTGGATACAGAAATACAGCTAAAGAACATTGCTAAGGGCTGGACAAGAATGTTGCGACTATATGAATCCCAAGAGCGTATGACTGCACAAGCAAAGCTGAATGCTGAATAAGAGAAAATGGTTGTTGCAACAGAAAAGCTGAGGGCTGATGGAATAGAGAAAAGGTTGGCTACATCAAAGGAGATCGGGAAGCTCTTTACAATTAGAGCTGAATTGGCTGAACAAAAGGCTGAAATCCTGAAAAGGCAACTTGCTCAATTGACTGGGGGAGTACCACCACTACTGCTGGACTTGCTCAAGAAGCTGCTGCTGTGAAGAAAGATAAAGCAAAAGGGATAAAAATTAAGAAGGAACCAACAGATGATTACATGATTAATTTTTGCATGTATATTTAGTTAGGAAGTAGAGTGTAATTTTGTATTTTACTTTCCCTTACTTTATACATATTTTTGCTGTTATAATAGAATTTCTTTTTGTTATGTGATTGATTAGTTCAATGTCTTTCTTTATTTTTATTTGTTTATGTGTTGTATGTTTCCTACTATTCAACCACTGTCGTTGGCCCTCGCCTGCTAGCCACATTCAGCCCAATTGGGCCTCACCCCAGCTATATCATACATTCCCAATGCCAGCCCCGTCAACCATGTACACCCCATTTTCACCTCACCCCTGATCTACCCGCCACTTTCGGCACCAACAGCTGACCACTATATGCAACAATCCATCTCTAGCACCAATCCACTATAATTGGCCCAATTTTGCCACACCCCTGCCAGCTCGGTCATATTCAGCACCTCCATCCATCCCATTCCATATCCTGGGGCCGACATGTGACCCCCATTAGGTCTCACTTAACTACAACCAAATGGACGCCAATGCTGATAGCAGCAACACAAGGGCAATTGAGTTTATTACCCGATCTGAAAGAATATCCAAGTAGCCAGAGGTACCCATATTAGCCCAACCTGAAGAACGAAGAGAACCTGCGATAATACATCCCATGAAAAAAATGAGTCGGGAATATGCGTTAGAAACACAGCTTAAAAGAACGCTTACTGACATCACCATCTAGGACCTACTAATGACATCTCCACTCCACTTCCAACCTCTAATGGGGGCACTGAAAGATGCGCATGTATCCGATAAAGACTCCCCAAATAAAGTGGGTAATGATTGTCCAAGTGTTGGCCCCTAATGCCATCTCATTTTCAGACACCGACATCCCAGCAGAAGTAGGGAACCACTCCAAGTCCCTCAATATCATAACAAAAATCAGGAACATGGTGATACCATTGATATTAATAGACAATGGATTGGCATTGAATGTGTGCCCGTTGAGAAATGCGAGCGAGATTAGGGTCGACCCAACTATGTTTCGACCAGCCAGAGTAAGAGCCCGAGGGTTCGATAATACCAGGAGGTAAGTAATGGGAGAAGTTAATCTTGAGCTCACAATTGGGTCAATGACCTACTCTATGACTTTCCAGGTCATGGATATTAAGTCTACATTTAATCAACTGTTGGGGCCCTGTGGCTGCATGAAATCGAGGCGGTGCCCTCCACCCTACATGAACAGCTCAAGTTCATCTCGGAAGAGAAAGTTATATCCATCTTGGGAGAAGGCGACAAGAAAGAGAGAAAATGGCCCACAACATTGAAAATCTCAAGATGTTGGATGTACCGCACACGGCTGAGGACACAGAGCTTCATAGTTTTCAATATGATGTGTCAGCATCAGTTGCACCAAAATCCCTCGAAAAGGTTACCAAAAAAATCAGCCGAGGAATGATTGCGGCAGTAGCGATGCTCCAAAAATGGGGCTACAAGAAAAGGAAAGGGTTAGCTCCCCGCTTACAAGGAAGAAGAGACCCAGTCAGAGTAAGAGGCGGACAATGAATCAAATTCGGCTTAGGCTACAAGCCTACTGATGAGGAAGTCCAAGAGGCCAAGGAGAAGGTTCGAACCATTGCTGCAGCCAAAGCCATGGGGATAGACCTAGAGGATGAACCCCATCCAAGGCGTCACATCCAAAGCACCTTTGTGAGCATGGAGGTTATAAAAATTGATCAAAATGGGGCAAGGCATCTAACCCCACATAAACAGGTGGCTATCCACCAAACCAACCCCCAAATCATCCTCCTAGAAATTGAAATAAACCTAGCATACTTGTAAATTTTTGAGGAGGAAGGACCCTTGCCAATTCAATCACCCATCCCAAACCATTCCAATCCCGTGTTAACCTCGAAGACCAGGTTCAAGATGAACTGGTAGTAAATATGACACAAGGTGACCCTCAAAAGCCATCTCAATTAGCTTCCTCCACAATACACGATAATGGTGTGACACCCCTAGGTAAGAAATTTGGCTTCAATGCCCCTAACATTGGAAACTTTTGGTATGCTGAAGTTTGGCACCAACTTCCTAAAAAAAATAACTTATAAAAAGTGAGATTAGCCCTTGGCGAACAACACCATGCATGTACAAAGACCCACCTTGTCAAGGGCCCATCTCCCAAGAAAAAAACTACCTAAAAAAATAGAAAAAATATAAAGTCCAAACATTTTCTCTTTTAAAACTCTTAAAAAAGTAACAAAAATGACATCATAAAAGAAATACCCATCCGGCATGAAATACCTCTTTCCTATAGAAATACAAGGAGAGGTAGGGGTCATGGATTTGGATGAGGACGTCTAAATTGAGGAGCTTCCCAATGAGCTCTTTGAGCAATACGCCGATTTTGATCATGGCCCTACCCCAATCATTGAAGAGACCGAGGAGGTGAATCTGGGGAGGACTGAGGAAGATCCCAGAATCACTAAGAGCGGAACATCATTGTCTCCCGAGGAAGGAAAAATCATGATTAATTTCCTTTGATTATACCAAGACTTCTTCGCATGTTAATACGAGGACATGCTTGGTTTGGACACCAATTTGGTCAAGCATGAGTTGCCGCTATATCCCGACTTAAAGCCTGTCAAGTAAAAGTTGAGGCATCTCCGGCCAGAGTGGATGTTGAAAATAAAGGATGAGGTCATCAAGTAGTACAATGCTAGTTTTTTCATGGTCTCTAAATACCTACAGTGGGTATCTAACATTATCCCAGTACCGAAGAAAGAAGGAAAGGTTCGCATGTGCATCGATTTCTGAAGCCTTAATAAAGCAAGCCCAAAAGATGACTTCCCTTTAACACATCTACATCTTGATCAATGATACTACCAGGCATGGGATTCTCACTCCATTAGGAACCTTCTACTATTGAGTCATGCCATTCGGATTGAAGAATGCTAGGGCAATATATCAAAGGGCTATGACAGCACTATTTCACGACATGATGCACCGAGAAATTAAAGGGTATGTCGACGATATGATAGCCAAGTCTTAGGAGAGAGGTGATCATCTAGTGAACCTCCAAAAGTGATTTGAAAGATTGAGAAAGTACAAGCTGTGTCTAAACTCTCATAAATGGGCATTTGGCGCCATGTTAGGAAAGCTACTAGGATTCATCATCAACAGGAGAGGCATCGAGGTTGATCCAATCAAAGTGAAAGCCATCGTAGAAATGCCTCCACCATCTACCGAGAAAGAGGTCAGAGGTTTCTTAGGCAGGATAAAGTACATTAGTCGATTCATTGCACCTATCTACACGCCGATCTTCAAGTTACTGAGGAAATACTCACTTGTTGAATGGAATGATGTTTGTCAAGCCGCGTTCGTTAAAATCAAGGGTTATCTTCTCAACCTGCCAGTTTTGGTACCCCCAATACCTGGGAGGCCACTCCTAATGTATCTCTCAACGATGGAGTTCTCGTTGGGATGTGTCCTAAGGCAGCATGACAAAATAAAAAAAAGAGAGCATGCCATCTATTATCTAAGCAAGAAGTTCACTGATTACAAGACGCTCTATTCTCATCTAGAGAAAATATGCCTGGCTCTCATATGGGCTACACAGATGCTTCGTCACTACTTGTTATCACATGCAGTTCTCCTCCTTGCTGAAATGGATCCCTTGAAGTACTTATTTGAAAAGACGGCTCTCATTGGCCGAATTGCACGTTGGTAACTCCTCTTATCAGGGTTTGAAATCACATATGTCACCTAAAAATCAATCAAGGTGCAAACACTTACTGATATCTTGCCAAAAATCCTTTACCAAATTATGAACTTTTGATAACTGAATTCCCTGATGAAGACATCTTGATCATGAAAGAGGATGACACAAAAGAGTCATAGGAGTCCTGGGTAAGGCACTTTGATGGGGCATCAAACGATGAAGGTCAAAGAGTTTGCGTAGTTCTAATCTCGCCAAACATACCGGTCTCCATCAAGCTCAATTTCTCCTGTACCAATAACATGGCCGAATACAAAGCCTGCATGGCTGGCTTACAAGTAGCTCTAGACCTAAACATAACTCATCTCTAGATATTTGGTGACTCACAGCTGATAATATGCCAAACCAACAGAGATTGGAAAACAAAGGATGAAAAGTTAATCCCATACTGTGAGCACCTTGAAGTTCTAATTGTGTGCTTCAACGATGTTACCTTCTCCCATGTATCGCGAGCAAGAAATCACTTTGTAGATGCACTAGCAACATTGGCATCAATGGTCAAAATCCATATGGCATCGAAATGAAGCCAATCATGACTGAAAAAAGGAATGAGTCAGCCTTCTTCCTCTAGATCGAAGGATCAGTAAAGTTAGATGATGTGCCTCCATGGTTCTCATATATCAAGAATTTCCTTAAAACTCGGGTGTTCCCAGAGGGCACATCCAAGATGGACAGGCAGGCCATCTAACATTTAGCAATAAATTACGTCATCTATGGTGAGTGCTTCTATAAGCGGTCATACAATAATATCCTACTCCAATGCCTAAGTGAGGGCAAGGTAGCCAACGTCGTTAAATAGATCCACAAAGGAGTATGCGGGGCTCACGTCAACAGTCATATGCTCGCTAAAAATATCCTACGGCAAGGATACATCTGAACCACTATGAAAACTGACTATTGCAAGCATGTTCAGAAGTGCTACAAATGCCAAGAGCATTACAGCGTGATACATGCACCAGCTATACACCTCCACAACATGACCACTCCATGGCCATTTTCCACATGGGGCCTCGACGTCATCAGAAAGGTCAATTTGAAGGCTTCTAATGGGCATCAGTTCATCCTTCTCGCAATCGAATACTTCACCAAATGGGTAGAGGCAACATCTTACACAAACATTATAGCTAGTCACGTCGAGAAGGTTATCAAGAACAACATTGTTTGTTGATTCGACATGACCAAGGACATCATCACAGACAACAACACCAACTTTACGAATAAGCGCATCAAAGCCTAATGCGAGTAGTATAAGATCAACATCATCGCTCGTCACCATATCAGCCGCAAACCAATGGAGTTGTCAAAGATGCCAACAAAATAGTTGTCTATATCCTTTAAAAGATGGTCGTCACCTATCGAGATTGGAGTGAAATATTACCTTTCGCACTATGGGCCTATCGAACATCAATCCATACCGGTATAGGGGCAACACCATTTTCCCTTATATATGGAACCGAGGCAGTGTTGCCAGTTGAAGTCACGGTTCCCTCACTCCGTATCCTCATCGAATCCAATCTATCGGAGCCTAAAAGATAGAGATCCTATTTGAACAGCTGAATTTGATCGATGAGAAAAGGCTCCTACCTTTATGTCACACGCAGGCCTATCAGAGAAGGATCGCACGTGCTTACAACAAGCGTGTTCACATTCGAGATTTAAATGTGGGTGGCATGGTACTCAAGAAAATCTTCCTGTCTCTCCACACCGATCCGAGAGGGAAATTAAAGCCCAATTGGAAACAACCTTACGTCATCCCTAGAACTACTCCATTTGTACGCCCTCCACCTTGCCACCATTGAAAGAGAACATTTTCCCGATCCCATCAACGCTAGATACGTGCAATGATTCTACTCCTAGTCTCTCGCGACAAGGTAAGTATTGATATAAATGGATACGTGACTACTTAAGGACCCTTAAAAGAGGCCATCATTTTAAAGCCAAGTAGCCAAAAAGGGTCCCTGAATGCTCATACCCTTTGGTACCCAATTTGAGCCTCTAGCCTTTCTTTCGTCCCCCTCCCAGAAAAAGAAAAAAGTGTATACCAAACAAAAAGAAAAAGAGAAAAAGAATTACCATCAAAATCTAAAAAAATTAGAAAGAAAAATCCCAAAAAGAGGATGTCTAAAAAAAGTAAAAAGAATAAAAAAAATTAAAAAGAAAAGATATAGAAAAATCATGGGGCATGTACAGTAAAATTCTCCCTAGGAAGAAGGCTATTTCGGCAGCTAGAACCTAATCAAGAAAAACCTTTAAATCTGAGAATACCTTCAAAATTCCTAAACTTCTAACCCATGGCCATGATTCATCCCTGAAGAAAGCCCTCTCTAAGGTCTACAAGCAGTCATAGTATCCATTAAGTCAATTCAAATCAAGCTGAGAGACAACATGGAACTCCATCCAGTCGGCTATGACGGAATCAACGTCCATGTCGTGGTCTTTAAAAAATGAATAAAAAGAAAAGAAAATAAATATATATATATAGGATCAAAGCAAAAGGACATGGTCAAAACCCATGAGAGCGCCACAGGTAAAAAGAACGAGCTTTTGCCAATCAGGTGAAAAGCAGGAAAGGCGCCTCGGGTAAAAATATAAAAACCTATGGACATAGTGAAAACTCAAAAGGGAGCTATAGGTAAGAAAGAGGGCAATAACGAGAATGGTGAAAACCCATCTTGAGCGCTATGAGTAAAAAGGTTGTTATAGAAAAGAAAAGAAAAATAGAAATAAAAAGAAAAGAAAAATATCATCAATTGCTCCTTCGATTACATTTCTGAGCTCTCTAGTCTTCAATCAGGCCGCTCATGTTAGCTCAAATTGGGTCCTGATCAGGTAGATCTTTAGACCACACTGTCAAATGCATGACCCGAGGTGAGGATAAAAGGTTGATTCAATCCAAAGGGATGGACGTTCCGACATTCATAAAAATTCTGAACCTCACTCAAGTCCGACCGCATGAACAAGTTTGACTATGCTCAAAATGGGACCTGTCACTTCGTCTCATTGTTAAGACATCAAAAAAAAATTATTCTGAAAAAATCAAAAACATATATACTCCTTTTTATGTCCATGTATATATTTACAGCATCATACTTTCATTTCAAAGAAGAGAGAAAAAAAGAAAATCCAAAAATATAAGTTTTAAAGAAAAAATATAAAAAAGTAGGCTTCTTCTGTTAATTAGGATGCACATTTGTTATCTATATAAACAAAAAAGGGGATTGACGCTGTCTTGAGAATGTGTAAGAACATCAAAAGACCCAAAGCCTCGAATCAAGCAACCTCTCGAGTTGCAAAAATATTCCATGTCAACAACTATGAACGAATCAGATAAAGCATCTTACCACTCACGTTTGATCCATTACAAAAAAACAAAAAAAAAAAGAGAAGAAAGTAATTTGTGTTTTCATTCTACTTTTTGTCACTCTCTACGCACATGTGTGCTTCAATGCAGTAAAATATCAATATTTTTCTGGCAACACAAGTGTGCTAAATTAATGTCCTAAATCTAAGGTTCGCCTTAGATCTTTGGATCCTACTTCAAAGTAGGAGCGACAGTGAAAATTTCGATTAAACAGTCAATATTTCAATCAGTTTGATTCCACCGCTAAATGAGATTACATATCGAACAACTATATTCAAACATGAATGCAAAAGGGATCTTTTCTCATGTTTATTCTTGGTTACGGGCTTAAAAACTTACATAGTATCCCTATAAAGTGTACGCCATGCATCTAGGTATTCGTAGGAAGGTCGTTTGTTCCTGTAAATTATACCCGGGAGGGACCTGGATCGAGACTTCCATTGCCTTGCTTTTATTGCCCCTAATGGGTCCATGTTTTTACATAGTTGATATGTTTGTAAGATCGTCATCAAAAGTGGCACACACTCCCAAAAAGTGTTGCCACATCAATATTTACTCTGCTTGGATAGTTGTGCTAAAATAACTTCGAGATCGATGGGTACGCCCAAAGACCTTGAACCCGTAACCAATAAAAGTGGGGCAATCAATGCCTCATGAGATTGGCCACAAACCGTTGGATCTTCGCGTCATTACTTTAAGCCAATTTTAAAGTATGGGTCGATCACCCTCCCACTCGCAAGGCTATTTTATTCAAAATGAATGTCGAACATCAGGCATCATCAATTGCACCATCACGGTTATGCCCAGTAATGCAGTTAAGCGCTTGGGGACCGATAATCTCAAGGAATGAACATTTTCCCAACATATTGGGATTCTGCTACTCTCCATTCTCGAGGAACGAATATTTTCCCAACATAATGGGCTTTCGCTACTCTCCATGTTTTTCTTTTTACCATTTGATGTTTGAGGTTCTCTTTGAATACGGCGCATCCAAGAGCATTTTCCTTGGGCCTCTTCGGATGTCTCTTTCTTTGACATATGATTATTAGTGATCGGATACCAAAGAGGGGCATCTGTAGGCACCCAAATTCGGCCCAAGGTATGATTGACATGTACGTCGAGAAAGGTGTACACTCGAGCATTTGAGAGCATAAGTAAACCCTTAGGAACCATCACAAACCCTTAGGAATCAACTCGAACCCTTAAAAATCCTCCCTGGGAACTTAGAAGCCATCCGAACCCATACTAGGCCATTCCCAAACCCCCATAAGCAGCCTGTGGCCTTTTTGCTAAATATGGCTTATGCATACATACTACATACCCATAAGCAATTTCTAGCAGAAATTGGCAATGTGTACATACTATAAACGCATAGACTATTTTGGGACTATGTATACATACTATGTACGCATAGGCAGTTTATGATAGAAATTGACTATGCGTACATACTATGTACGCATAGCTAATTTTGGCTTTTGCTTCAGAACTTCCCCAGCTCAGGATCTGGACTTCTCAGTTTTTGTGAAAACTACTGTTCCTAAGCTATGCATACATACTATATATGCATAACTTCAAACCTTGATTTTCATGAAAAATAGCAGATTTTGGTTTTGGTGTTTGACTTGTGGACCACCACAGAGTTCGAGGTGTGTTTCTTTAGGATTGCTATACCCCTCCCAACTATCAGTTCCACCTGTTCACCAACCAATCCATCACTCTATCATCCACTATTAAACCCGATTCCCTTCATTCCAAGCCTTCAAAAACCTAGAAAACTTTCGATTCTAGATTACCTAATTACTAAACCCATTAGCCCTTAAACACCCCCCTAATCACCTCTCCCTCTATAAATAGAGAGCCAACCCCCCCGTTTAAGGCATCTTTTGAAATTTTTAAGAGAGAAAACTCTAGCCAATTGCCTCCTCATTTTCCTATATTTGAACTTTTCCAAATTTCAAAAGTCCTATCTCATCTCATACCACCACCTTCATCACCATTCCCAAACTCACATCTCCCTAGTTATAACAAGTTAGAACCCTTCTTCTAACAAATTTGCTTCCAGAAGCTCACCGGCGTCGCACTCACGCAGGGATCCAACAATTGTGCTACAAGGGCCCGAGAGCTCCAGCTCTCCCCTCTATTCCTCTACCTTTTTTTTACTTTTCCTCCATCCTAGAATTTGAGATGTTATACCGCATAAATTATGGTGATTACAGGGGACGCAAATAGGACCCGAGTGCCTTCGGGCAAGGGCAAGTGTCGTTCATTTTTCTCCTTATATATATATTATATACACATCTAAATATAGACTTGGACATAGTAGAGACCGCTTACGAGTGGGTCGATCGGGTGCCTAACACCTTCCTGATTAAAAACCGAAGTCCTTACCTAAGAGGTTTTTGCGTTGACCAGTGATTCAGAGTCATATTTTGCACTTCGGTGCTTATAATATTGATTTTGGGTATCCCGAGACATCAAAAGCTTTGGGTGGAAACTCTATTTTTTTTAGTGAGTGCATTTTCGCAACGGATCACAAGGTCCACGATTGCACAGATGGCGACTCCGCTAGGGATTTTTGTGTAGAGCTTCTACTTAAAGTATTGGCCCCTTTTCCATGTGTTTTTTCTTTTTTTGCTAACTTTTTATTCCTTTTGCTTACTTTCCCCTATGATTCTGCATTTTTTATACTTATCCTACGATTCTGTCATTTACCGCCTTAACCGTTTGGTGGGCCTACTTGATGCACTTTTTACTTACCCCTATGATTTTGTCCTTTACTGCCTAAGCCATTTGGCTGGCCTACTCGATAACTTAGATTTAATTTTTGACATTTACCGCCTTAGCCATTTGGCAAGCCTACTTGATGCAATTTACATATTCCGCCTAGTCGCTTGATCGGCCTCATCATTTTCTTATTTCTAGACATATTCCGCCTAGTTGCTGGACTGGCCCCATCATTTCTTATATCTTTACGTATTCTGCCTGCAGGTCATCTATTGATCACTAAAATATACCACTTTCCACCTCCTAACCTAGCCTTTAATGGACCTTTGAGCTAGTTAATAATGAGTTTTTAAGTGTGTTTTTGTAGATAACAATAAACTGCAGCTTAGTGTAGCAATCCATCATTTTAGAGCCAAGAAGAAAGAATTTTGAGTCAAGTTGTGGAGCTGATGGATTTATGGAGAGTGCACCATGGCAGTTCACACCATTGGAGCTATTTAGCATGCCTCAGGGCCTTGGAAGTCCTACTGAGAGAGAGAGAGAAGTGAAACCCAAGCTTAGTGGAGTGATGCTGCAGTAGATTATATAGGACAGTTGTGGAGAACATTACAGCTTCAGCTTCATGATCTTGAGCACTCCATGTGTGCAGCAAGTTAGTTCTCAGCTATAGCAACTCGAATGAAACACCAGCATCTCAAGCACTTTATGAATGTAGCAGTGCGAAAGTGAACACATCACCTTCAACACACTCAAGTCAAACAGCTGTCAAGCAGAACTGTAATCTGTAAACCTGAAGAGTGGAGCAACAATGTACATGTCAAGCTGCAGTTTATAGCTGTTGTTGTAACATTCTGTCGAGTAGACCAGACTACTGCATCTTATCTATTCAAGCAAGCCAAGCTGAAAACAACTGCATAACTGTTGCTCTGGAGCACTCAAACAGCGGCACTAAAAGCCTTACATTTGTCTACTCGAACAGCTCAAGCAAACTACAGATACAACACTTTAATGCTAAAATATATATATATACACTCGAGCAGCTGCAATGCTGAAGTCTTAAAACAGCACGGGCAGTTCTTAAGCGGACCAAGATGAAAGTCCAGCAGTCTTGAAACAAGGAGCCTCACAAGCAAAATAGCTTCAACACTTATACACTCGAGCAGTTCAAGACTCTGCAGCGGCAACCATTTAACACTTTACAGCTGCACCAACCTGTCAAAGTCTAAAGCCAACCTACATAGCTGTTGTTGCTTCTGCCCTAATATACTCGAGCAGCTGTTGCAGCACTGAAGCCATTCATCCACTCGAGTGGATCAACACCTTCAGCAGTTAGGCTCGAGTGGATCTTGAGTACTTCAGCAGCTGAAACATCAGCTACTCGAGCAGATGCTCTTGCTGGAAACTCAGCTGAAACTTGAGTAGTTTATAGTCTCAATATATATATATATATATATATATATATATATGTAGGTATATTTGAGCAGTTCCAAACTCTTCTTCAGCAACCACTCAAGCAGCATTAGATCCTGTCGAGTACTTCAGCAGCTGCAACACCAACCAATTGAGCAGTCTTGAAGCTTTAAAATAGATTTGAACCACTCGAGCTGTGGACTGAAAGCTAACCATCAATCTACTCGAGCTTCAACTGCTGCATTTAACCCCATGAGCTGCAATTGCTGAGAAAGCAAGCTACTCGAGTAGTTCAGGCTGTAATAACAACGTCTCTACCTTAAGACCTGCAGCAACCATGATGTCGAGTAGTTCATTGCACTTAAAGCCCATCCACTCAAGTTTTAGCTTGAGCCTCACGAGCTGGAATGCCAGGAGCGTGAACCCCACAAACAACTACAAATTTGAAGCTATTAAATTGCTCGAGCAGTTCATTGTTGAAGCCATAAACCACTCGAGCAGCTACCAATGCTTAAGACCTAAAGCTTTAATGTTGTCGAGCAGCTAAGATATGAAGCCATGAAGCTATCGAGCAATTGCAGAGTGGTGTATTGAGCCACTCGAGCACTTAAAGTGCTATTTTTCAGCCTCTTGAGTTGCATTTTTTGTAGCTTAATCCTCTCAAGAACTTAAAGGCTGCATTTTTATCCTGTCGAGAGCCTCTCGAGCAGCCTCCGAGTTGCATTTTTTGAAGCCAGTAGCTAATCGAGCACTTAAAGTGCTTGTTTTATCCTATCGAGCAGCCTCTCGAGAACTGCTCAAGATTAACTTTTGAAGCATTCCAGCCTCTCGAGAACTGCTCGAGATTAATGCTTAAAGCCACTATCCACTCGAGAACCTCTTAAGATATAAATTCTAAAGCTTAGTCACTCGAAGCACGGGTTCCAGTAATCATATTCAAACATCAAGGGCATTTTTGGGATTCCATAGCACCTAGGGCACACATCCCAAGGTGCTAAGCTGTCCCACACATCCCAATGCATTACTTGGCCACAAATGGGTCACGACACCAGCTCTAAATGGGTTTATTCTTTCTTATTTCTGATTGGCCAATGCAAAAAAGTTGTATGGATAGTATATATATAATTATAATTTGTCTTGGGAAGGGAGCCAGGATTAGCCTGAGCTCACTTTTAGGTTTTTATTTTCTTTTTATTTTCTCCTTTCGTATTCCTTAGCTCAGCAGCCATGTTGGGTTAAATCCTCATATAGCAAATAGGTTTATTGTAAATTGTAATCAGGTTTTGTAAGAACATTGCAAGCAGTTTTGGGAGTTTGCAGAGACTGTTTCCTTGAGGGAAAATCATTATAAGTCCGTCATATTTAATGAAATGCTATTTTTAATCTTTCATTCAATCTATATTTTTCTGTGTTCTTCACATAGAGTTGTATGGGTCTTATGCACCTATGGTTGCATGAGCTTGTAGCCTTGCAACTATAGTGACAGCAGTAGTATTTATGTTCTATCTCTAACCTCTATGATTGGGAAAGTCCCTAGGATAGCCTGTGACCATTTTAGTGGGCAGGGTATAGACCTAAGACTGGTCTAGATCACAGGGTTGAGCTAGATTCTTTTTCTCTGCACTTGTACTTGTAGCCAAGTGAGAGACTACTACAAACTCAACTTCTCTATTTTGCATCACCATTTTCAGTGAATGGACCTGAGATCTTGCACAGATTGCAGAATTGAGAGCTAGGTCATAGCAAGCCACTTTGTAGCAATGACCAGCTGATTTCAATGCCCCATTCAATCTGTGATTTCTTATGATTTTCACTTAATTTTCACGGGTTGTTTGATCCTATAGATGCATGAGCTTGTAGCCTTGTAAACATAGTGTCTGCAATGGTATTCTTATTTCAGCTCTAACCTCTTGCTTGGATGAAATCCCTGGGATATGTTGTGACCATTTAAGTAGATAGAATATACCCCTAAGATCAGTTCATGCCTCTAGGTTAGGTTAGATTCTTCTACCTTGCACTTGTGCTTGTATCCAAGTGAAGGATAGCTGCAGATCCAACATCTTGATCTGAGTTGCAATGAAAAATAGCCCATAGCAGTCTACTTCTCCACCTTTTTATTTTATTTTACTAACCCATCATCATCCTCCTTTACTCCCTTTCTTTAGCTGTAGTTTTATTTCTATTTTTAGTTTGGCTTAGTTTTGTGGCACCTAAACACCTTCTCTTTACCTTGCTTTCTAGTGTAGGTTTAGAGCTGCCTGATCAGTAGCCAGATATGGAGATTTACTATACAACCTTTGGGTTTTAGATCATCACTCCCTGTGGGACAAACTCTTACTTATCAAAACTTGCTACAACAACACTGGATCTTACAAGACTGTGCTTAGATTGTTGTTTTGGTGCCGTTTCATTCCATTTTACTCTCCTTTTTCTGATTTATTTTGTTGTCATATTTTTTCCATCACTTTTATAATACGATAACAATACAACCAATTTAACCAACAAGTTTTTGGCATCGCTGCCGGGGAGTTTTGATCTAAGTAGTAAATTTGAGTTTTTGTTTAGATTTATTTATCGTAGGTATAGTGTTTAAATAAATTACAGTTGCAATCTTTTCTTTTTTTTTACAGTCTTTCTTTATTTTCTATTTTAGATTTATTGCCTGTTTTGTGTTTGAATAAATTCCTGCTGTAGTTTCTGATTTGTGCAGACTTGGAGCAGTAACAAACTAGAGAGATCTATTGCAGCTGGAGCAAATCTATTGTGAGTGTCTTTGTCTTTGTTGTGTGTGTGTTGTATACTAGGAAGAAGGTCTCTCAATTCTGAGTTAGAACATTTGAATCCTGAAATTGAGAGAGTCTTGAGCTCTAGGCTAGCAACACATACCCTTGTTGAAAATTTAGAGATATCTGAGATGGGAGAGCAACCTAGACCCCTTAGGGAGTATTATGCACCAGGGGCATATTCATCCCTCTTTTGCATTCAATTCCCTACTATTGAGGGTAGTTATGAGATTAAATGTTAGACCATCCAATTGTTACCATCTATTCATGGGTTAAGCAAAGAGGACCCTTATCAGCACATAGATGAGTTTCTTTCTCTATGTACCACCTTTAAAATTGTTGGTCTGGGAGATGAAGCCACCAAACTGAGGCTTTTCCTTTTTTATTAAAGGATAAGGACAGAACTTGGCTTAACATGCTCCCAGCAAACAATATAAATTCTTAAAATGCCTTACAATGTCAGTTCTTAGCTAAAATTTTCCCAATTAGTAAAAACAGTCAGTTGAAGAAGAGCATACTCTCTTTTACTCAGTTCCCAACTGAACAAGTTCATGAAGCTTGGGATAGATTTAAGGAATTACTGAGGTAGTGCCCACACCACCAGATCCCCAAATGGCAGCTTGTACAAAGCTTCTATCAGGGGATAGATGCTAAAAGTAGATCCATGATTGATGCATCCTGTGGTGGCACTTATCTCAGCAAAACTGATGTAGAAGCTTGGGACTTGTTTGATGTGATAAGTGAAAACTCTATGCAGCAGGAGTCTCTGTCAAGAAATGATATTGAGCCAGCTGCTAGAGGTGCAAAATAACCCACTTCTATTGAGAAATTGTACGAATTGACTATATACAATAACCTAGACAGGAAAGTGGAGAGTTTGTCCTTAAAGTTTAATAAATTAATGAGTGTGGTACAGCCCTACATGGTTGCACAAGTTGGAGAGGCATGTCTGATATGCCACTCCCCCACACACTCACATCTTGATTGTGTCTCTGCTAGTCCATTTTCACACTTAGAAAATGAGCATGCTAATGTTGTCCAATCATTTAGACAACAGCCTGCTGGGTATACTTGGAGGAACAACCCTAATTTGAGGTGGAGACAAGCTAATGTTCAATAGCAGCAGGCATTGCCCTACATTTCAAACCAGCACTACCCTCTAGAACAATTCCCACATCAGTCCCCCCAACCAATTTAGTTAGCTTTGCCCCTACCTCAACCAAGAGCCCCCTCCTTTGAGGAGTAGATTTTATCTTCATTACAAAACCTCAGCTCGCTCTCACAGACTGTGAATTCCCACAGTCAGAGCATCAAAAAAATAGAAGACTAGCTGGGTCAAATCTCAAATGCTCTGACAAGAGGGGATAAGGGCAGGCTCCCAAGCCAAATAATGACCAATCCCAAAGGGCACTACATGATTGGTAAAGCTTCTTCAGCTCATGAGGAAGCTAGGGCCATTCCTGCCTTGAGGTCTGGTAAAGTGGTGGAATAGTAAGAGGTTTTTAATGGAAAAAGGAGTGCAGAAGAAAGATAAGACTAAGTGCATGTTTTAGTTTAGTAGGTGCTGAATAAAAAGGGGCTGCTGTTAAGCCCCAGCTGAAAAATCAAAAAATCAAAAATCAAAAAATCAAAAAATTAAAATATTTCTTTTATGAGAATGATATGTTAAAAGACGAGTACCAACAGTACATCATCTACTATTTCCTTAAATTTTTAAAGGTCCTTCTTTTTACAAGGGGAAGGCTATGATGGAGGAAATAAGGATAGTTAAATAGTTACAGTCATTAATGAGATGGTGGAATACACGTTGCCTACACTATTGGACTGGGCTGACGTATGTGCTGAAATTGTAAAAGTATGGACTGAGGAGACCCCCTCCCTCAGCCATCTAAGGCACCTTTGTTGCCTTTTAAGTGATTGTCTACCTGATGTGGAGCTTGAGCTGCTCCCTACATCTCTCATGCAACTGCAAACTACATTTTGTGAGTTGGAAGAATTGAGGTTTGATTCCTATGCATCTGCAAAGGTATGACTTTTTAACTTCTACATTAAAGTTCTTTCCAGAGAAACTGAGTCCAGATGGGTGACCAAATTACTGTCATTCATGCATCCCCATCTAGACTGCTGAGATCATAGACCTTAATTTTAGGAAAGAGTCATGAAGGTTAAAGATTAGAGGCTAAAAAAATATATGTGTTGAAAATTCTATGGAGCCCTTTGAAATCATTCACTTTCAAGACCTTCCACTGATATTTGATCTCACCCTGTGTATCATATGTAAATAGCTATTTTTAGTATTTAAATTTTTTTTATTTACTGTATTTATGTAGTCTGCTGTGATGAATCTTGATTAAAATGTGTCATAACTGCTGATGTACTGTTGTGTGTGGATGCAGTCATTTAATATTTTTGCTAGATTCATACTTAGACCATTGCAGGAATTTTTGTTCTAGGAATTTCCTGTTTTAGGAGTTTAGTGTACTTGTTGTTTTTAAGTATAGTTGCTTTTTTAGTTTAATTGCTGTTTGCAGTTAGGTATAACTGCTGTTGTACTTAGTTACTATTTTAGGAGTTTGTGTCATTGTTGTGTCCTCTTAGTTGTCATTGTGTATAAATTCGCTTTTTCTCTTTCTTAGTGTAATTTTCTGCAATCTTTTACTTTATTTTCTCTTTAATTTTCTGTTGTACTTTAGTTTTTCTTCTACAAACCCTGCTACCCCTATACATGTCTGCTGAAATTGTGAGGACACTGTTTATCTTAGTTTGGGGGTATGGCAGCGTAGGCTAGTAAAATAGTTAATTTCAGTGCAACAGTGTTGGTTGAATTGAGATAAATAAAGTCAATTCCAACCTAATCAAGTTAGAAAGAGGAAATTAAAAATTTTTGCAGACATTTTAAAATTGAAAAGTTTTTAAAAATTTGACACCTCCATGAAGTTAACACCAAGAAAAAATTTTGAATGAGTACTTAGTGAACTAGAGAGGAGAGAAAAGGGTCAAAATACACCCCATAAGTTAAATTGAAGATCATACCCAGTGAGATTTGGGCCCATCAAATTTCTTTTTCAGAGTGTTTTTAGCAATTTTTCTGCTCTAAAGAATGACTGATTCAATATCTTTTAACTAGGAGTTAGGCACCCCCAAATTGAAACTGTTGGGCAGCACTCATGACACTAGGAGATGATTTAAGGCCTTCATTTGGACAGTTTGAGCCTAAAAGTTCCTACCCTTTGAAACTGCCCTTTGCATATACTCTTTGAGCCTTTAACTCTAATTTTCTTTGACAACCATTAGAGTACTTACACCTAAACCTCATAACCTGATTCAACCTTACCCTCACTCTGAGATTTCAGAAGGTAAGAGAGAAGAAGTTGAAGATAGGTGGGTTGGGTTCAACAGTTGGTGGAAGGAGAAGAAAAGAATGATATAAATAGCATTGTATCAGTGGTATATGTGTGGCATTTCATAAAATAAAATAAAAATAGAAAGAGAAGTCAAGAGAAGTATTTCATCTGAAAATTGAAAAGAAGAAAAGAAGCTGGCCACTTTAGATATGAAAAACATCAAAGAAGATGAAACAGTGCTTTAATGAAGAAGGTGAAGGCATGAATCAGCCCCTTTCCTTGCTGATTTCTCAATTTTGAATCCATTCTACCCCTCCTATTCTTTTTAAACCTTAACCATAAGCCACATTACAACCCATCAAAAAGACCTTGTTGATCCAAAGTGAAGTGAGTTATCATGTGGAGACAAGGGGATGTCTAATCTATGGTGAAAAGTACATGAGGATGTCATAAATTAGAAGCAATGCCTATGTTCATGCTTGCAAACCTATTTGAGGTCTGTGACTAGTCTTTAACTTATGAGAATGTATACTCCTTGGATTTTCATTGTTGAGAGATAGCCCTGGTAAGAATTGGGTCTGAAATTTAACTTCATTGGGGTAGTATCTAAACCTAATTTTTGAATTAACGGTGAGCCTAGTACTGATATTCACACATTGTATTCTTGATGTAAATTGATTGATGGTGATGTAAATACATGTTTATTTATGTTTTAAATTGCTTCCATTACTATTGAAAACTCTTCTAATTTTTAAAGAATAGGTGTGGAATGATGCTTTATTCATTAAAATCTGTTTTGTCATTGGCTACACTATACTTAACTATTTTAATGGGAAAGTTTGTGGGTATCTATACTGAAAACCCTCAGGAGACTTCACTCCTCCACTAGGGATCACCTAGGGGTTTAAAAGGCTTGATGCATAAGCTAAATGCATCCGTGCTCCCTACGAAAGTGGCATTTACTTTTTAGAATAACTGTTTCAATTTTTTCTTTACTCGAGGACTAGAAAAGATTAGGTTTGGGGGTGTGTTTATCACTAAAATATACCACTTTCCACCTCCTAAGCTAGCCTTTAATGGACCTTTGAGCAAGTTAATAATGAGTTTTTTAAGTGTGTTTTTGTAGATGACAACAGATTGCAGCTTAGTGCAGCAATCCATCATTTTAGAGCCAAGAAGAAAGAATTTTGATTCAAGCTATGGAGCTAATGGATTTATAGAGAGTGCACTATGGTGGTTCACACCATTGGGGTTGTTTAGCATGCCTGGGGGGCTTAGAAGTCCTGTTGACAGAGAGAGAGAAGTGAAACCCAAGCTTAGTGGAGTGATGTTGCAGTAGATTATAGAGGATAGCTGTGGAGAACATTACAGCTTCAGCTTCAAGATCTTGAGCACTCCATGTGTGCAGCAAGTCAATTCTCAGCTGTAGCAACTCGAATGAAACATCGGCAACTCAAGCACTTTATGCATGCAGCAATGCAGTAGCTCAAGTGAACACTTCACCTTCAGCACACTCAAGTTAAACAGCTGCCGAGTAGAACTGTAATCTATAAACCTGAAGAGTGGAGCAGCAATGTACATGTGAAGCTGCAGTTTATAGCTGCTATTGCAACATTCTGTCAAGCAATCCAGACTGCTGCATCTTATCCATTCAAGAAAGCCAAGCTGAAATCAGCTGCGTAACTGCTGCTCTGGAGCACTCGAACAGCTGCACTGAAAGCCTTACATTTGTCTACTCGAACAGCTCAAGTAAACTGTAGCTACAACACTTCAATGCTGAAATATATATATGCACTCGAGCAGCTGCAATGCTAAAGTCTAAAACAGCATGGGCAGTTCTGAAGCGAACCAAGCTGAAAGTCAAGCAGTCTTGAAGCCAGGAGCCTCACAAGCAAAACAGCTTCAACACTTTTACAGTTGAGCAGTTCAAGACTCTGCAGCAGCGACCATTGAGCACTTTGCAGCTGCACCAACCTGTCAGAGTCTAAAGCCAACCTGCATAGCTGCTGTTGTTGCTGCATTAATATACTCGAACAGCTGTTATAGAACTGAAGCCATTCTTCCACTCGAGTGGATCAACACCTTCAGCAGTTAGGCTCGAGTGGATCTTGAGTACTTCAGCAGCTGAAACATCAGCTACTCGAGCAGTTGCTCTTGCTGGAAACTCAGCTGAAACTTGAGCAGTTTATAGTCTCAATATATATATACTCGAGAAGTTCCAAACACTTCTTCAACAACCACTCGAGCAACATTAGATCCTGTCGAATACTTCAGCAGCTGCAACACCAACCAATCGAGAAGTCTTGAAGCTTTAAAACAGATTTGAACCACTCGAGCTGTGGACCTGAAGCTAACCATCAATCTACTTGAGCTGCAACTACTGCATAACCCCATGATTTGCAATTGTTGAGAAACCAAGCTACTCAAGCAGTTCAGGCTGCAACAGCAACAGCTCGACCTTAAGACCTGAAGCAGCCATGATGTCAAGTAGTTCATTGCACTTAAAGCCCATCCACTTGAGTTGTAGCTTGAGCCTCACGAGCTGGAATGCCTGGAGCTTGAACCCCACGAGCAGCTATAGATTTGATGCTATTAAACTGCCCGAGCAGTTCATTGTTGAAGCCATAAACCACTCAAGCAGCTGCCAATACTTAAGACTTGAAGCTTTAATGTTGTTAAGTAGCTGAGATATGAAGCCATAAAACTATCGAGCAGCTGCAGAGTGGTGTGTTGAGCCACTCGAGCACTTAAAGTGTTGTTTTTCAGCCTCTCGAGTTGCATTTTCTGTAGCTTAATCCTCTCAAGCACTTAAAGACTACATTTTTATCCTGTCGAGCAGCCTCTTGAGTTGCATTTTCTGAAGCCAGCAGCTAATCGAGTACTTACAGTACTGTTTTTATCCTGTCGAGCAGCCTCTCGAGAACTGTTCGAGATTAATTTCCGAAGCATTCCAGCCTCTCGAGAACTACTCGAGATTAATGCCTGAAGCCACTATCCACTTGAGAACCTCTCGAGATTTAAATTCTGAAGCTCAGCCACTCGAGGCACAGGTTCTAGCAGCCATATTCAAATGTCAGGGGCATTTTTAGGATTCCACAGCACCTGGGGCACACATCTTAAGGTGCTGAGCTGTCCCACACATCCCAAGGTGTTAGTAAGCCACAAATGGGCCATGACACCACCTCCAAATGGGTTTATTCCTTCTTATTTCTAATTGGCCAATGCAAAAAGGAGTTGTATGGATTGTATATATATAGTTATAATTTGTCTTGGGAAGGGAGCGAGGATTAGCCTGAGCTCACTTTTAGGCTTTATATTTTAGGTTTTTATTTTCTCCTTTCTTCTTCCTTAGCTTAGCAGCCATGTTGGGTTAAATCCTTGTATAGCAGCTAGGCTTATTGTAAATTGTAATCAGGTTTTGTAAGAACATTGCTAGCAGTTTTGGAAGTTTGCAGAGACTGCTGCCTTGAGAGCAGATCATTGTTACTCCTTTATATTCAATGAAATGTCATTTTTAATGCTTCATTCAATCTATATTTTTCTGTGTTCTTCACATAGAGCTGTATGGGTTTTATGGACCTATGGTTGCATGAGCTTGTAGCCTTGCAACTATAGTGGCAGTAGTAGTATTTTTGTTCTATCTCTAACCTCTGTGATTGAGAAAATCCCTGGGACAGCCTGTGACCATTTTTGTGGGTAGGGTATAGCCCTAAAACTGGTCTAGACCACAGGGTTGAGTTGGATTCTTTTTCTCTGCACTTGTGCTTGTAGCCAAGTGAGAGACTGCTGCAAACTCAACTTCTCCTCTATTTTGCATCACCATTTGCAGTGAATGGACTTGAGATCTTACACAGATTGCAGACTTAAGAGCTAGGTCATTGTATGCCACTTTGCAGCAATGACTAGCTGATTATAATGCCCCATTCAATCTATGATTTCTTGTGATTTTCACTTGATTTTCACAGGCTGTGTTATCCTATGGATGCATGAGCTTGTAACCATGCAAACATAGTGTCTGCAATGGTTTTCTTGTTTCAGCTTTAAGCTCTTGCTTGGATGAAATCCCTGGGATATGTTGTGACCATTTAAGTAGACAGAATATACCCCTAAGATCAGCTCATGCCTCTAGGTTAGGTTAGATTCTTCTACCTTACACTTGTGGTTGTATCCAAGTGAAGGATAGCTGCAGATCCAGCATCTTGATCTGAGTTGCAGTGAAAAATAGCTCATAGCAGTCTACTTTTCCACCTTTTTATTTTATTTTACCAACCCATCATCATCCTTCTTTACCCCCTTTCTTTAGCTGTAGTTTTATTTCTGTTTTTAGTTTAGCTTAGTTTTGTGATACCTAAACACCTTCTCTTTACCTTGCTTTCTAGTGTAGGTTTAGAGTTGTCTGATTTGTAGCCAGATCTTGAGATTGACTATACAACCTCTAGGTTTTAGATCATCACTCCCTATGGGACAAACTCTTACTTATCAAAGCTTACTACAATAGTACTGGATCTTGCAGAACTGTGTGTTTAGATTGCTATTTTGGTGCTGTTTCATTCCATTTTATTTCCCTTTTTCTGATTTATTTTGTTGCCATATTTTTACCATCACTTTTATAATAAGATAACAGCACAACCAATTTAACCAACATCATCCTCAGTTCTTAATACAGAAATGCCAGAGCTCTAATGGTCATCCTCCTTTCTTGTTGATTCATACGAACACCAAGAGAAAGGGGAAACAATGATCTCCAAAAGACCTCAAAATATTTTAATATTTAATAAAAATTAATTTTCATCTAGCTTACACCCACTAAATAGAAAAGTAGTAAAAATTACCAAAAATAGTAAAAACGAGATAAAACTATAGATGAGAAGATATAATCGCTAGAATCAAGCCAGAGTTGAAACGAATCAATTCGAATTTGTTCGGCTCCGAAAATCGCCGAATAGATAATTTCCTTGAATAGAAAAACTACAAATTTTCAGGCCCTAAACATAGGAATTTTTTGTAGAAACTCGATCCCCACGTTTATCATCATGATTTTGAACCATTTTGACAGTTTCAGGATGCTCGGCGAGGTGGGTTGCCCAAAAGGGAAAACTTACTGGTGTAAGTCGCTCAAGCGACTATGGTTCCCGCTTGAGCGATCCGGGCACTATTCAAAGGGTGATTAATTTGGTCTTAGTCACTCAAGCAATTTTGGTTTCCACCTGAGCGACCCGCAACAACCCAATTCCGTTTACACTGCGTATTTAGCTAGTTTCACTTTCAATAGAAGCCGGATTAGTATCTTCCATATAAGGGAAAGCTCTTAGTCGAATTAGAGGTGGTAAAAGGCCTTGGTAAAACATATCTAAGGTTTTGTTGAGATTAATATAGTGAATCATCGTTGCCCATGGACGTAGGTAAATTATCAAACCCCGTAAATATGGTCTCTTGTGTGATTGTGTTTTATTTTCTTTTATTTTTCATTCTTATTTTATCGATCATCGTGAGATCGTTGGTTAATTTGAGAGCTTCTGCGCAACAACTATAACCCTCTTTTCAACCATTGTGTATCCATGAAAGGCAACTTTCAAGTAATTAAAGCCCTTCAAATCTGCTAAAATCAACCTTTCATATGTCTCTGTGTCCAAATGGCATCACTTTCCGGAAGAAGCTTGTAAACCGAGATAAAGGTGACTATGGTGAGATTTAGTAGCAATATTACTCACCCAACAATCCGGAAAAAATGATCGGTGACCCATCTTTCTTACTTCTATTGGTGGAGAAGAACGTTTCATTGACCCCGTCACTGATCAATGTCAAAGTCCACATCGTTTTCCCCACCATTGCATATTCTCTGCAGTCGCCCTTTTTCACATAGACGGTGTTAAGTGCCATCAACTTCTCGGATTCAGCAGCGATGGCATCAGTGACTGTCACAAAATTTCCGGTGTCGTCCTGAGCAATTGTGACATTTAGAATGTTGGATAAAGCAATCATCATCTCATGATCTTGAGCTAATGACCAAGATGGATAACCACCCTGATCAATCTCAAAAGAGACGTGATACATTATAGCCTTTTCACAATTGAAAATTATTGATGAGAAGATCTGATGATTCTTGCAGTACCATAGAAATCTCCAACAAATGGCTAATTTTTTTATTTTTTTTTATGAAGGAACAATTGGATATTGTGGTATTCTTCTAATTTGGATAAAATGATTGCATTCTTCTTAAACCTTTATCTAATAGGCAGGAGGGAGTTATCGCATTTAGAAAAAAATAATAAATAAATAAATCGATTGTGATATATTTGCAATTTTGAGATGATATCCTTCGCAATAGTAGAGTGATAATCTAAATGTGCGAGTGCCCACAACTTACATGCTAAATTTATACTGTGGCACCATAAGTCAAAAAGAATGACTTGTCAATTTCAGGATCTTTGCCAAGTGCCACACCATGATGCAACTCTCATCGTTACCTTCTTCTAGAACTGTTGAGTTTTTAAACAGGAATGCCAAAGCTCTAATGGGCATCCTCCTTTCTTGTTGATTCATTTGAATACCAGGAGAAAGGGGAAACAAAGATCTCTAAAAGGCCTCAAAATATTTTAATATATAATAATAATTAATTTTCGTCTAGCTTACAACCATTAAATAGAAAAGTAGTAAAAATTACTAAAAGTAGTAAAAATGAGATAAGCCAATAGATGAAAAGATCTAATCGCTAGAATCCTGCAAGAGTTAAAATGAATTGATTCGACTTTCTACGACTCCAGGAACCATCGAAGAGATTATTTTCTAAAATAGTAAAACTGCAATTTTCGGGCCCTAAACGAAGAAATTTGCCCTAAAAACAAGGACCCCGCGCCTATCTCTATGATTTTGGACCGTTTTGACTGTTTTGGGACACACGAGCGAGGTGGGTTACCCAAAAGGTAAAACTTATTGGTGTAAGTCCCTTGAGTGACTATGGTTCCTGCTTGAGGGACCCATGCACTATTCTAAGGATGATTTATCTGCTCATAGTCACTCGAGCGATTTTGGGTCCCGCCCGAGCAATCTGCGACGATCGAATTCTGTTTACACTCCATATATGGCTAGTTTCGCCCTCAGTAGAAACAAGATTTGTATATTTCATATAAGGGAAAGCTCTTGGTCAAATTAGAGGTGGTAAAGGCCTTGGTAAAACATATCTAAGGATTTGTGGAAAGCGTGGTGAGGCTTAAGTCTTCTTTTATTCTGATGCAATCATCAATATAGAGAATCATCGGTGCCCATGATTCTCTTTTATTTTGCGTGCAACAACCATTGAGTGTCCATGAAAGGCAAAATTCAAGTACATTAAAGCCCTTAAAATCTACTAAAATCATCCTTTCATTTGTCTCTATGTCTAAATGGCATCGTGTTAATCACTAAAAAATACTATTTTTCACCTCCTAACCTAGCCCTTACTACACCTTAGAGTTGTTTAACAGTTGCTTTTTGAGTGTTGTTTTGTAGTTAGCAATAACCTGCAGTGAAGTGCAGAAATCCATGAGCAAAAGCCAAAAGGAGGGAGATTTAAGTCAACAACTGACTGATGAGAAGACTCATGCATGACAGAGTGCTACAACAGACTAGGTATAGCAGCAGAGGTGCAAAACAGTAAGCTCGAGCAATTCTCGAGCACATTGGACCTATAGAAAAACATTCCTAAAGCAGTTAAAGTAACCTGTCGAGCAGATCTGATGCACACTTGAGCAGTTGCTAAAGCTGCAGTGATGCTATCGAGTTGTTCATAACTGCAACATCATCCACTCAAGTAGTTTGTAGCTATAGATTTAACCTCTCGAGTGGTTGCCTGAACCTATCAAGTGGCTCCTTGCACCTATGAAGCATCCTGTCGAATTGGTATGAGCTAAAATAAACAACCTGTTGAAGTGCAGTGTTGAAATAAGCTTTAATTCATCTTGTCGAGCAACTACTCGAGAACCTCTCGAGTTTGATAACCTGAAGCTACCATCCTGTCGAGGGGTTTGGGCCTGAAGCAAAAGCACTCTCAAGCACTTCAATGTTGAAACTCAGCCACTCGAGAAGTCTGAAGTGAATCTATTGAGCTGTAAAAGAACCTGTCGAGTGGTTGTCTAAACCTATCGAGTGTGATGTTTTGAAGCCTCTATCCTGTTGAGAACCTATTGAGGTTGATATTCTAAGGCTCAAACCACTCGAGGCATGGGTTCAAGCATGTATCTGTCAGCTTTGAAGGACATTTTCGAAAATCCATCAGCACATAGGACACCTGACTTAGCTGCCCCACATATGCATAGTTGTTTTAATGAATTTGGGGCAATACTTGGATGAAATTCAGCCACATCATCAGGTCTTATAACTGATTTGATTCTCCTCTTCTCTGATTGGCCAAGGCAGATTAAGTTCACTTAGGAATTGTATAAATAGGGAGGATTAAAACAGATCTAGACAGCCAGAGATTTAGGAATTTTTTTAACTCTTCCAGCCTTTTCTTCTGCTTCTTCTTCTTTTTCTTCTCTCCTTAACACAGCCATGGCTACCTAAATCTCTGTAACAACTAGGGTTAGCTCGATCTGTAATTTGAATTATTAAAGCTTTGTAAGAAGTGTGGACATGGCAGAGATTGCAAATCCAAGGGTGATTTGTTGTAAGTTTTATTTAGATCAATGAATTATTGGTTTTAATGTTCATTTAATCTGTAGATCTAGTGATTTTCATTAGATTTTTATAGATTTTATGCACCTATGAATGCATGAGCTTGTAGCCTTGCATCCATAGCATTTGTAGTAATTTTCCATTTTCATTTCTTTCCCCCATGACTGGATTATATCCATAGGATACTCTGTGATCATTTGAGTGGACAGAGTATAGCCCTAGGACTAGTCCATATCTCAGGGTTGATTTGGATCCTTTTTCCTTGCATTTGTGCTTGTAGCCAAATGAAGGTTTGCTGCAGATCTAGCTTCTATCCTCCTTAGCAATTCAATTTTACTGTGAAAGACTATCCCCTAGCTGTTTACTTCTCCATATTTTAGTTTTATTTTACCAAAGCATCTGATATCTTCGTCAATTCTCTCTTCCTTTATCTCTGATTTGGCTTTTGACTCTGCTTTTAATTAGATCTAGTTCATTTCTATTTTTAGTGTAATGAAAACCAAAAAACTTCATCTCTTTCTCCTATTTTTCTTAGTTTAAGTTAGAATAGGATTAGGTTTGCCAGATCTGTAGCAGATCTGGAGATTTACTACCTGTTAGATCACAAGTCTCTGTGGGACATACTCTTACTCATTTAAAACTTGCTACAACAGCCCTGATCTTGTAGGACTGTGTGTAATTGTTGTTGTTTTTGTACTGTTACATTCCATTTTTGTGCACAACAATTCTACATCAACACATCGTTTCTAGGATGAAGCCAGTAAATCGAGATAAAGGCGACTATGGCGAGATTTAGTAGCAATATTACTCACCCAACGATCCCGATTAAATGATCGGTGACCCATCTTTCTGGCTTCTGTTGGTGGGGAAGAACATTTCATTGACCCCGTCACCGATCAATGTCAAATTCCACATCGTTTGCCCCATCGTTGCTTAGTCCCTGTAGTCACCCTTTTTCACATATACGGTGTAAAGTGCCATAAACTTCTCAAGTTCAGCAATGATGGCATTAACAACCGTCATGAAATTTTTGGTGCCATCATGAGCAATGGTGACATTTGGAATGTTGGATTAAAAAATCAGCATCGCATGATTTTCAGCAAATGACCAAGAAGGATAACTACTTTGATCAATCTAAGAAGAGACAATATAATGCACATTACAGGCTAGTACTAACAGAATTAAAACCCATGTGTGCAACACTGAACAAAACCCCACGTTGCCCAAAGAGACGCGATATACTGTAGCCTTTTCAATGAGAAGATCTGATGATACCGGCAGTACCCCAGAAATCTCCAACCAATGGCCACTTTTTTGTTTTTTTTATGAAGGAACAATTGGCTATTGTTGTATTCATCTAATTTGGATAAAACGATTGCATTCTTCTTGAACCTTTATTCTATAGGCTGTGGGGAGCTATCGCCATTAGAAAGAAATAATAAATAAATAAATCGATTGTGATATATTTGCCATTTTCAGAGTGATATTCTTCGCAGCAGTAGAGTGATAATCTAAATGTGGGAGCAACAGGCCTACAACTTGCAAGCCAAATTTGTATTGTGGCACCCTATGTCAAAAAGAATGACTTGTTAATTTTAGGATCTTTGCTAAGTATCACAGCCTAATGCAACTCTCATTGCAACCTTCCACTAGAACTGTTGAGTTTTAAAATAGAAATGTCAGAGCTCTAATGGGCATCCTCCTTTCTTGTTGATTCATACGAATTCCAAGAGAATGGGGAAACAAAGATCTCCAAAAGACCTCAAAATATTTTAATATTTAATAATAATTAATTTTTGTCTAGCTTACAGCCATTAAATATAAAAGTGGCAAAAATTACTAAAAATAGTAAAAATGAGATAAGACTATGATGAAAATATTTAATCACTAGAATCCTGCCAAAGTAGAAATGAATTGGTACGGCTCCAGTAATGGCCGAAGAGATTATTTCCTAATAAAGCAAAACTGTAATTTTCATGCCCTAAATTGAGTAATTTGACTTTAAAATGTGGACCTCACAGCTATCACCGTGATTTTGGACCGTTTTGACCGTTTTGGGATGCTCGAGCAAGGCAGGTAGCCCAAAAGGAAAAACTTACTGGTGTAAGTCGCTCGAGTGACTATGGTTCCCGCTCGAGCGACCCATGCACTATTCTAAGGGCAATTTATTTGGTCTTAGTCGCTCAAGCTATTTTTGTTCCCTCCTGAGCAACCCGCGACAACCCAATTCCGTTAACACTCTGTATATGGCTAGTTTCGCTTTAAGTAAAAGCCAGATTTGTATCTTCTATATAAGGGAAAGCTCTTGGTCGAATTAGAAGTGGTAAAAGGCTTTGGAAAAACTTATCTAAGGTTTTGTGGAGAGCGTTAGTGAGGCTTGAGCATTCTTTTATTCTCATCGAATCATCAATAGAATGAATCATCGTTGCCCGTGGACATAGGCAAATTGTCGAACCCCGTAAATATGGTCTCTTGTGTGATTGTTTTGATTTTCTTTTATTTCGCGTTCTTACTTGATCGTTCATTGTGAGATCGTTGGTTAATTTGAGAGCTTCCTCGCAAGAACTATAACACTCTTTTCAACTATTGAGTATCCATGAAAGTCGACTTACAAGTAAATTAAAGCCTTTAAAATATGTTCAAATCATCCTTTCATTTGTCTCTGTGTCCAAATGGCATCGTGTCCAGGATGAAGCCTGTAAACTAAGATAATTCCAACTTACAAGACTAAAATATTTATCACATGGTAAAACTAAAAACAGTTAATCAAACAAGGATTTACGAAAAAGGCGACTATGGCGAGATATAGTAGCAATATTACTCACCCAACGATTCTAATAAAATGATCGGTGACACATCTTTCTCGCTGCTGTTGGAGGAGAAGAATGTTTCATGGATCCCGTCACCGATCAATGTGAAAATCAACATCGTTTTTCCCACTGTTGCATATTCCATGTAGTCACCCTTCTTCACATAGACGGTGTAAAGTGCCATCAACTTTTCGAGTGGTGCAGCGATGGCCTCAGCGACCGTCATGAAATTTTTGGTGTTGTCCTGAGTAGTGGGGATGTTTGGAATGTTGGATAAAGCAATCATCATCCCATGATCTTGAGCCAATGACCAAGATGGATAGCCACCCTGATCAATTTCAAAAGAGACAATATAATGCACATTACCGGCTAGTACTGATGGAATAAAAACCCATGTGTGCAACACTAAACAAAACCCCATGTAGCCCAAAGAAACATGATATACTGTAGCCTTTTCGCAATCAAAAATTTTCGATGAGAAGATCTGATGATTCCGGCAGTACCCCAAAAATCTCCAACCAATGTGTTTTTTTTTTATGAAGGAATAATTGGCTATTGTTTTATTCTTTTGATTTGGATAAAAAATTTCATTCTACTTGAACCTTTATTCTATAGGCAGGAGGGAGCAGTCACATTTAGAAAAAAATAATAAATAAATAAATCGATTATGATGTATTTACCATTTTGAGAGTGATATTCTTTGCAGCAGTAGAATGATAATCAAAATGTGGGAGCAACATGTGCATAACTTGCAAGCTAAATTTGTACTCTAGCACCCTAAGTCAAGAAGAATGACTTGTTAATTTCAGGATCTTTTCCCAGTGTCAGACCATGATGGAACTATCGTCGCTACATTCTACTAGAACTGTTGAGTTTTAAACAAGAAATGTCAAAGCTCTTGTAGACACCCAAATTCAGCCCAAGGCTCCATCGACACATACTTCATGCAAGGTGTACCATCGAGCTTCCTTAGGAATAATCCCAAAACCTATAGGAATCATCCTGAACCTTTAGGTATCAACCCTATCCTTCCCCGACCCATTAGAAACCTTTTCGGGCCCGGTTCAAACCCTCCTGAGTTGTCGATAGAAAGAGGAGTGTCAAAGTTTGAATAGAACTCCTCTAGAGATAATTCCTATACCATTGGAAAGAGAATATTCTCAACTTTCCAACGAGCCATGAATCGCCTCAATCCGAGTAGTATATTAAAAGTTATGGCAATTTCAAAATTGTATAGAAATGCAGGAAATTACACTAGCGTGTATATTATACACACTAGCAAAATTTGGTTTTTTGGAGGCTCCAGAACGGGTTCTGAACCTCCAACCTCTAAACTAGGTCACTGTACCTAAGCCTAGTGTATACTTTATATACGCTAGGCTTAGGAACAATATTTTTTCTGATTTTGTCCGAAAATCATCTATGGGGTTTGACTTTTTTACCACCCCAAAGTTTGGGGTGGGTTTCTTTAGGACTATTGCACCCCCACTAGCTCTCTTTTTAACCATTTTTCTATTTAAAGCCCCACCCTATCTAAGCTCTCAAAAACGTAGAAAACCTTAGATCCCTATTACCTAATTTCTAATCAAAATAGCTCCTTTAACCCTCGACTAATCCTCTCCTTTTCTATAAATATAAAGCCACCCCCCGTTGCATAAAGGCTTGAAATTTTTCCAAGAGAGAAAATCTTTAGAGTTTTCCTCCTCCCTTTCCATGCATTAACCCATAAATTCCATAACTGACTTTGTCCTTTACACCCTATTTTTTACTATCAAACCCTTAGCTTTAGCAAGATCAGGGCCTTAGCCTGGATCTCTTATCTCTTAGCCACCAAGCCTTAGAGGTTAGAACCCATTTCACAATCAGCTTGCTATGGGAAGCTCACCGGAAAGGTCCACAATGGTACTACAAGGGCCCGAGAGCTCCGGCTCTCCTCTCTATTCCTCTACATTTGATTTCTTTAAGCCAACAGAATTTTATTGCAAAATGGATGGTTAAATGCAACATAAAATTAAGGAAATTGAATGGTCTTTAGCACAAAGTACAGCCTACAAGAATCATGGCTGTTGTAGCAAGTTTTAAAAGTAAGTAAGAGTTTGTCCCGCAGGGAGTAATAATCTAAAAACTTAAAGGTAAATAATAGATCTCCAGATCTGCCATGGATCTGGCAATCTCTAAACCTATTCTATGAAAACAGGGAAAAGAGAGGTGGTTTTTCAAGTGTCACAACTAAATCTAGATCTAAAAAAAAGTAAAATGATGATGGACTAATAAAATAAAATATAAAATAGTGAGAACTAGGCAGTTGTGGATTATTTTTTATTGTAAATTAGATTTAGAACAATGGATCTACAATTGGCCTTCAGTTGGCTACAAGCACAAGTGCAAGGGAGAAAAATTCAATTCTAAACCAGAGACTTGAATTGATCTTAGGGGTATAATCTATCCACTTGAATCGTCACAGATTATCCAAGAGATCTCATTTAATCACAGGGCAAGAGGTGAAACAAGAAAACTATTGCAGGCATTATTGATGCCAGGCTACAAGCACAAGTATCCACAGGAGCAACAGATCTATAAAATTCAAGTGAAAATCATAAGAAAATCACAGCTCAACTAAGGCATTAAAGTCAGCTAGTCATTGCTTCAAACAGCTGCAATGGCCTAGCTCTCAAGTCTGCAATCTCTGCTAGACTCCATATCAAAATGCTGAAAAGAGGGATGTAAAACAAAGCAGAAATTAGATCTGCAGAAATCCATCACTTGGCTACAAGCACAAGTGCAAGGGAAAAAGAATTTGTTCTAACCCTCAGATCTAGACCAATCCTATGGGTATATGGCTGTCCACTCAAATGGTCACGGCATATCCCAAAGGTGTGTGTCAGGTAATAGAGTTAAGGACAGAACAAGAAGATCACTGCTGCCACTATGGATGCAAAGCTACAAGCATAGGCATCCATAGGTGCATTAGATCCATAGACATCCAAAGTAAAAACTTAGAGAATTTCATATCTGATGAAGCTGTAAACTCAGTATTTTATTGTATGAACAAAACTTACAATGATTGCCCTTAAGGCAGCAGCCTCTGAAAATTCTGAATTCTTCACAATGTAATTACAGCACCAATTTACAGATCTAAATAATCTCAGCTACTACTAAGAACTAATCCAACAGGTTGGATTAGGGAGAGAAAAGAAGGGGAAAAAGGGAAAAAGAAACCTAAAATTAAACCTAAAAGAGTGAAGGAAAACTCCGATTATTCCTTGCTTCCTTCCCTTTTAAACAACAAAAATCAGGTTGGTATTTATGCATATGCATTGATCCCTGTGCTTTATTTCTGACCAATCATAGAAGAGGAATTGATGCAGCTTATCCTAATCCATGTGATTAGTGTTTGAGCCAATCAGAAGAAAGAATACTCCAGTCGGTTATGCTCAGCTGAGGTAGCTTCATTATAGCCCAAGATTAATCCATTTAGTTATGAACTAATTCACATGTGGACTGTTGTCCCATGTGCCTTGTTGAAAATCTCAAAGATGCCCCTCAAATGTCCAGTAATAATGTCTGAAATGAGTTAGAACCCAATGGAACCCGAGTGGGACAAGCTGAAGTGCATTTGGAGTTTCAACACTAATCATTCGAATGGTTCTCGAGAGGTTTGCTGTGAAGACCTTGAGTGGATGGTGGCTAAGTCTGAAGGTGCTCGACAAGATGGTTGCATGAAAGCATAGGCTGAAAACACTTCGAGAGGTTGGAGGCTACAGCTGAAGAAAACTCGAAAGGATGGAGGATTGTACTCGGTAGGCTGCTGAATCATTTCAATAGGTTCAATGAATGGGCAAAGAACCATTCGACAGGTTGAAGGTTGAAGGAGTACTGCTCGACAAGTACTCTCCTTCAACATTAGCACCATTCGATAGGTGCTCTCTCAGTAGGCTTTACCATTCGACAGGTTGAAGGTTGGAGGAGTACTGCTCGACAGGTACCCAACTAAGCTTCAGCACTGGTTGAATGGTCGCTTGTTTAGCTTCAGCACCATTTGACAGGTCCAAGGAATTGCAAAGAACCTTTCAACAGGATAGATTTGGAGCTTAATTGCTCGAGAAGTTGATTGAGCTCCTTGAACCACTCGAGCAACTACTCGAGCTGGATGATTTGAAGGTGCTGGACATCTATTTTGCTAAAACCCACACTGCTGCAACCAACTCTTACTCTAGCATGCACACTTCTAGTGTGCACAAAGCTATCTAATGTGCGGTTGTTGAAGATGGTAAACCACATGATGCTTTGCAACTGCTGAAGTTTGTTCTTTTGCCAATGAAGATCTGATCCACTCGGGTGCTAAAATTGTTTGAATACTCAAGGCCTACTCAAGTGGATGCAAGCCTTGCTGAAGCTGGTCTGCTCTTAAATGTGTGAGCTTGCCATTTTGTGCACACAGCTGACTAATATGCAGCTGCTGAAGACTTTACTCCACTCAAGAACTACTCTAGTGTGCACACTACTATAGTGTGTGCACTCCCATATATTGTTGAGCCTCTTTGCTACTCAAGTCCACACTACAAAAGATATTGAAGATGGTGAACTATTTGGCTGCTTAAGTGTCCAGCTGAATGGGCAGCTATACTAGCATGCTTGAGTGCACAAAGCTGAAGGTGCTGCTACTGTTTTGCTCCAATGTGCACACAGGTGAAACCTTTTCTTCTTAACAATTTGGAGCTGAAGGTGTTTCGACTTGGGCTGTTTTGTTCTGCTGTTTACTCCAACAGCAACTGCTATCTTTTAAACATGGGCTCCGTTTATATCAGCTCTATTGGATGACTCTAGGTCTTCTCTTCTTGGCACTTTTACATGAAAAACTGCACTATGTTGCTTAGTTATTCCTCGCTACAAAACATACTTAAAAGTAGTTATTAATTACTCTAAGTCATAGCAAAAGCCATGTTTAAGGGGTAGAACGTGGCAAAAACCAGTGACTAACACACCCCAAAACCTAATCTTTGCTAGTCCTCGAGCAAGGTGAAAATTAAACATTGTTCTACAACACTTAAATGCCACTTTTGTAGGGAGCACGGATGCATTTAGCATATGCATCAAGCCTTTTAAACCCCTAGGTGATCCTTAGTGGAGGAGTGTTGTCTCCTAAGGGCTTTCAGTGAAGGTACCCATAAACTTCTCAATATAACAGTTAAGGTTAGTGCAACAGATCAAAACAGAGTTCAAACAAATAAAATTCATTCCACACCTTAATTCTTTCAATTTTTTTGAGGAGTCACAACAGTAAAATAACATTTTAACACTGAAATCAGGTTTAACTTCCTCCACAACCAATCAGCTCATATCAAAGGTGTGGTGTGCGGAAATTAGTGCACAACTCACCAATAATTTGAGAATTCTGTTTTGGATATTGCCCCCAACAAACTCAATTTTAGATCCAAGTCTCAAAAGGGCTGTCACTCAAAATAAAAATGAAAGGTGTATCATTTCACTCTAGCACAAGAGCAGTTACAACCCTCAAATAGGACTGCAAGCATGAGCATAGGCAATGCTACTAAGTTCTTAAATCCTCTGGCTCTTTTCACCATAGATTACACAGCTCCTCATCTCCACATGACAACTCAATCCATCTTAGATCAATAAGGTCTTGTTGTAGGGCTGTAATGTGGCTTAGGGTTGAGGTTTTAAAAGAATAAAAGGGTATAAAAGGATTTAAAATTTGAGAAATCAGCAAAGGGAGGAGATGATTCATGACTTCATCTTCTTCATTTCAGCACAACTCCATCTTCTTTTTGAATTTTTAGAGCCAAAGTGGCCAGCTTCTTCTCTTCTTTTCAAATTTACCAATGAACTACTTCTTTGACTTCTCTTTCTCTTTTTGTTTTGTTTTTCCGTTTTTATCTTTTTGTATGCTTTTCTTTGTATTTTTCTCATCTATTTTTATATGGGCTGGAATGCCACTGCTCCACTACTGACATACAGCTGTCATCAAATGTGCTTTCTTCTTTTTCTACCAAATGTTAAACCAACTCCACCTTCTTCAACTTCTTCTCCTTTACTTTCTAAAATCTCAGAGTGAGGGTCAGGCTGAATCAGGTCACTGATTTTTGGGTTCAAATTCTCTAGTTTTTGTCAAAGAAATCTTAGATTTTTAAGGCTCAAATGGTGTGTATCAAGGGCAGTTCAAAGGGTAGGGATTTTTAGGCTCAAAACTGTCCAAATGAAGGCCTTACATCATGTCTTTAATGTCATGAGCACTGTCAAGCTGTTTCAACTTAGAGTGCACAACTTCTAGTGAAGAAGAGTAGGTTCAATCAGTCCTTAGAACAGAAAAAATTGCCAAAAGACTCTTCAAAGGAATTTTTTACAGGCCCAAATCTCACTGGGTATAGTCTTCCATTAAATTCCTAGGTATATCCTCACAATTTTCTCTTTTCTGGTTTACTAAGTACCAATTGTGAAATATTTCTTGACATTTGCTTCATGAAAATGTAGAGCTACAACAGATTGCAGTTTTTAAAAGTTTTTTATTTCCACTTTTTTTTTAAAATCAGGTGGAAATTCACTTTATTTGAAAAAATTTAATCCAACACTGTTGCACAAGGATTAACTATTCTATTGGCACACCTTGCCATACCCCCAAACCTAAGATGAACATTGTCCTCAATATTTGCACAGTGAGTAGCTAGGGGCAGCAGAGTTTGCAAAGAACAAGGGACTATTTACAGAAAAGAAGAAAAAATAAAAGCACAAAATTGAATTTATTGACAGAAAAATAGAAAGAATGCTATACAAATGTAAGAAACAAAAGCAAATTCCTACAAAAATAGAAAATCAGACCCCAAAAATAATAAAACAAAGTCAAAAACAGTATTCAAACATAGAAAAACCAAGAAAAAGCAATAAACAAAGACAGTAAACACATACCTCCTAAGAAAGAAAACAAAAAAAATCAGCAAACAAACACAAAAAATAGCATGCTTAAATCTGAATCTGTAGCAAGGTACCCATCAATCTTGACCTTCTGCGTCTCTTTTTGGTTCACAAACAACCTAGCTGTCTATCAACTTCTTCCGAAGAAGAATCACCCACCATGTGCAGCCCCTTAGGATTATTCATAGGTTGGTTGGGGAGTCTGCCCTCTTCCCTTTTTGTCAGAGCATTGGAGAGTTGACCAAGATGGTCCTCAATCTTTCTGATGCTCTGGCTATGGGAATGCATAGTCTGTGCTAAGGAGCTGAGGCTCTGTAATGAGGGCAGAACCTGCTCCTCAAAAGATGGAGTTCTAGACTGTGGTGGGGGAAAAGTCAATTGGTTCGGCTGTGGAACTGACTGAGAGAAAGGATGTCTAGGTGCATATCCCTGATAATACTATGGTTGTCGTCTATAGGGCAATGCAGGTTGCTACTGCTACCCAGAGGACTAAGTTGCATTGGCATGCTCCATGACCAATTTAGGGTATTGTCTAGCTGATGGACAGTCCACTATGGAGTGTGATGGTAACTGGCATATCAAACATGCCTCTTTAATTTGTGCAACCATTCTAGACTGCATCACTCATCAACTTGTCAAATTTCATGCTCAAACTATCTACCTTTCTTTCTAGGTCATTGGACATATTGACCTCATGCATTCTTCCTCTAGAGGTGGGTTCCTTTACCATTTTAGCTGGAATCTCAATGTCATTGTAGGACAGAGACTCTTGCTGCATGGAGTTCTTACTGATTATATCAAAAAGCTCACAAGCCTCATCAGCACTCTTATGGAGATAACTACTTCCACATGAGGCATCCACCATGTCCCTGCTCTTGGGATCAATTCCTTGGTAGAAGTTTTGAACAAGCTGCCACTGAGATATTTGATGGTGTGGGCATTGCCTCAACAGTTTCTTAAACCTTTCTCATGCCTCATGGAAATCCTCAGTTGAGGATTGAGCAAAAGAAATGATGCTCTTCCTCAACTGGCTGGTTTTGCTCATGGGAAAAATTTTAGCCAAAAACTGGCATTGGAGAGCATTCCAAGATTGTATGTTATTTGATGGGAGCATAGAGAGCCATGTTCTAGCTTTATCCTTTAAAGAAAAAGAAAAAAGCCTCAGTGTAGTAGCTTCCTCTCCCAAGCCAACAATATTGAAGGTTGTGCATAAAGCAAGGAACTCATCTATGTGCTTGTATGGGTCCTCTTTGCTTAGCCCGTGGAAGGATGGCAGCATTTGAATGGTTGAGGATTTGATCTCATAATTTCCTTCAACTGTAGCAAATTAAATGCAAAAGGGGGATGAATATACCTCTGGTGCATAGTATTCCTTCAGTGTTCTTTGTTGCTCACCCATCACAAATGGCTCACAATTAACAACAGGTGTGTGTGGGGGATGCCTAGGTCTAAGAAGCCTCTCAACTTCAAGATCTAAAGGGACAAGCTTAGAGTTGAGGGATTTCTATCAAGCATACACACAACAAAACAGACTTGTAACAAACAATAACAAAAACAAAAGAATAAAAATAAAAAATAAAAACAAACATAGCAAAACTGCTGGATTTAAAAAATTTCAAGAATGAAAATGGAAACAAAGGAGAAGGGAATGCAAACTTGGGCAGATCTGCTCCAGCTGCAATCCATTTGCTCCTCTTATTGATACTGCTTTAGATCTACACAAACTCAAATGCTGCAGCAGTAATTTATTCAAACAGGTTATAGGTAATGCAGAGAAAAAACTCAAAGAAAGAAACAAAAGTCATAAAATACTGCAGCAATAAAACAGATTTAATATACAAATACTGCAACAGTAATTTATTCAAACAATTGAAATGCAATATACAGATCTACTTTTAAAAGAAAATTTTTAGATCTACAAAAAGAAAAACTCAAATCTACTAACTAGATCAAAACTCCCCGACAACGGTGCCAAAAACTTGTTGATTTCTTTATGCTGATAGAATTGTATTGCAAAATGGATGGTTAAATGCAACCTAAAATAAAGGAAATGGAATGGTCTTTAGCACAAAGAACATCCTGCAAGAATCAGGGCTGTTGTAGCAAGTTTTAAAAGTAACTAAGAGTTTGTCCCACACGGAGTAATGATCTAAAAACCTAAAGGTAAATAGTAGATCTCTAGATCTGCTACAGATCTGGCAATCTCTAAACCTATTCTATGAAAACAGGGAAAAGAGAGGTGGTTTTTCAGGTGTCACAACTAAATCTAGATCTAAACAAGTAAAATGATGATGGACTGATCAAATAAAATATAAAATGGTGAGAAGTAGGCAGTTGTGGATTATTTTTTACTATAAATCAGATTTAAAACAATGGACCTGCAACTGGCCTTCACTTGGCTACAAGCACAAGTGCAAGGGAGAAAAATTCTATTTTAAACTAGAGACTTGAATGGATCTTAGGGGTATAATCTGTCCACTTGAATGGTCAAAGATTATCCCAGAGATCTCATCTAATCATAGGCCATGAGTTGAAACAAGAAAACTATTGCAGGCACTATGGATGCCATGCTACAATCACAAGTATCCATAGGAGCAGCAGATCGGTAAAATTCTAGTAAAAATCACAAGAAAATCACAGCTCAACTAAGGCATTAAAGTAAGCTGGTCATTGATTCAAATAGCTGCAATGGCCTAGCTCTCAAGTCTACAATCTCTACTAGACTCCAGATCAAAATGCTAAAAAGAGGGTTGTAAAACAAAGCAGGAATTAGATCTACAGAAATCCATCACTTGGCTACACGCACAAGTGCAAGGGAGAAAGAATCTATTCTAACCCTCAAATCTGGACCAATCCTATGGGTATATGGCTGTCCACTCAAATGGCCACAGCATATTCCAAAGGTGTGCGCTAGGTAAAAGAGATAAAGACAGAATAAGAAGATCACTGCTGCCACTATGGATGCAAAGCTATAAGCATAGACATCCATAGGTGCATTAGATCCATAGACATCCAATGTAAAAACTTAGAGAATTATAGATCTGATGAAGCTATAAACTTAGCATTTTATTGTATGAACAAAACTTACAATGATTGCCCTCAAGGCAGCAGTCTTTGAAAATTCTAAATTCTTCACAATATAATTACAGCACCAATTTACAGATCTAAATAATCTCAGCTGCTACCAAGAACTAGTCAACAGGATGGATTAGGGAGAGAAAAGAAGGGGAAAAAGGGAAAAAGAAACCTAAAATTAAACCTAAATGAGTCAAGAAAAACTCAAATTATTCCTTGTTTCCTTCCCTTTTAAATCACTAAAATCAGGTTGGTATTTATACATATGCATTGATCCCCGTGCTTTATTTCTGACCAATCATAGAAGAGGATTTGATGCAGCTTATTCTAATCCATGTGATTAGTGTTTGAGCCAATCAGAAGAAAGAATACTCCAGTCAATTATGCTCAACTGAGGTAGCTTCATTACAACCCAAGATTATTCCATTTAGTTATGAACTAATTCACATGTGGACTGTTGTCCCATGTGCCTTGTTGAAAATCTCAAAGCTGCCCCTCAAATTTCCAGTAATAATGTCTGAAATCAGTTAGAACCCAATGGAAGCCGAGTTGGACAAGCTGAACTGCTTTTGTAGTTTCAGCACTAATCATTCGAATGGTTCTCGAGAGGTTTGCTGTGAAGACCTTGAGTGGATGGTGGCTGAAGTCTGGAGGTGCTCGACAAGATGGCTGCATGAAAGCATAGGCTGAAAACACTTCGAGAGGTTGGAGGTTACAGCTGAAGAAAACTCAAAAGGATGGAGGGTTGTACTCGACAGGCTATTGAAGCATTTCAATAGGTTCAATGAATGGGCAAAGAACCATTCGACAGGTTGAAGGTTGAAGGAGTACTACTCGACAAGTACTCTCCTTCAACATCAGCACCATTCGATAGGTGCTCTCTCAGCAGGCTTTACCATTCGACAGGTTGAAGGTTGGAGGAGTGTTGCTCGATAGGTACCCAGCTGAGCTTCAGCACTGATCGAATGGTCGCTTTTTCAGCTTCAGCACCATTCGACAGGTCCAAGGAATTGCAAAGAACCTTTCAACAGGATAGATTTGGAGCTTAACTGCTCGAGAGGTTGATTGAAGGCGTTGAACCACTTGAGCAACACTCGAGCTGAATGATTTGAAGGTGTTGGACATCTATTATGTTGAAACTCAATCTGCTGCAGCCAACTCTTGGTCTAACGTGCACACTTCTAGTGTGCACATAGCTATCTAATGTGCGATTGTTGAAGATGGTATACCACATGATGCTTTACAACTGCTGAAGCTTGTGCTTTTGCCAATGAAGATCTGATCCACTCGGGTTCCACATAGTTGCTAAAACTATTTGAATACTCAAGGCCTACTCAAGTGGATGCAAACCTTGCTGAAGCTGGTCTGCTCTTGAATGTGTGAGCTTGCCATTTTGTGCACACAGCTGACTAATATGCAACCACTGAAGGCTTTACTCCACTCAAGAACTGCTCTAGTGTGCACACTACTATAGTATGCACACTCCCATATATTGCTGAGCCTCTTTGCTACTCAAGTCCACACTACTAAAGATATTGAAGGTAGTGAATTGTCTGGCTGCTTAAATGTGCAGCTGAATGGGCAGCTATACTAGCATGTTTGAGTGCACACTGCTGAAGGTGCTGCTGCTGTTTTACTCCAATGTGCACACAGTTGAAACCTTTTCTTCTTGACAATTTGGAGCTGAAGGTGCTGAGGCTTGGGCTGCTTTGTTCTTTTGTTTACTCCAACAGCAGCTGCTATCTTTCAAACATGGGCTCTGTTTATATCAACTCTATTGGATGACTCTAAGTCTGCTCTTCTTGGCACTTTTAGATGAAAAACTGCACTATGCTGCATATTTATTCCTAGCTACAAAACATACTTAAAAGCAGTTATTAATTACTCTATGTCCTAGCAAAAGCCAAGTTTAAGGGGTAGAAAGTGGCAAAAATCAGTGACTATCATGTACCTTCTTTGCTCTTCCTCCATCCTAGAATTATGTAATTACGCTGCCCAAATTTTGACAGGCGGGAAGGGCTCGATAGGATCAGTGTGCCATCGGGCAAGGGGAAGTGTTGTTTATTTTATTTTCTTTTAATATATATATATATATATATATATATATATATATATATATACACATCCAAGCAGCCATAGTAGAGACCGCTTACGAGCGAGTTGATCGAGTGCCTAACACCTTCCAGATCGATAACCGAAGTCCCTACCCAAGAGCCTTTTTCAAAGACCGATAAGTCGGAGTCACATTTTTGTACTTCGGTGCTTACATATTGATTTTTGAGGTATTATGGGTCACCAAAAGCTCTGGGTGGAGACTCCATCTTTTTTTAGAGAGTGCGCATCGTCGCGACGGACCTGCAAAGGACACGGTTGTATAGATGGTGACTCCGTTGGGGAATTTTAGAGCTTGTCCTTGAAGTTGGCTACCTTTGCATGAAATTTTCTTCTTTTTACTAACCTTTTGTTTTTCTTACTTACCCCTACGATTTCGTCATCTTTACTTACCCCTACGATTCTGCATTTTTTTGCTTACCCCTACTTTTCCATCATTTATACGCCTTAGCCGATTGGCGGGCCTACTTGAGCTCTTTACCACCTTAGCCAATTGGTGGGTTACATGATAGTTTAGTTTTATTTTTTTTATTTAAATGTCTTAGCCATTTGGCGGGCCTACTTGAGCACTTACGATTCTTGTCATCATATTCTAACAGTGGACGCCAGTCCTTAGAGGCGGCACGGGATTGTCACCACCCATTTTTGAACTTAAGAAAACTCCCTTAAATTTGAAGCAAGAGGGGGACTTAATTAATTCATTCTCACGGGTAGCTTTTACAAAAGGGGGGAATTTTTGGTAGCGATACACTTGTCCCAATACCCAATAGAGCGGCAGCCCTAGTAGTGATGATCTCGAAAGAAACCATCTCATCCAGTATCTGAGAAGGCGCTTGCATCAGAGGTATATCGGGTGGGTAACTAAAATTATTATGAAGCTTAAAATCCTCGAGGGGGATGCGTTAGTTACACCGAATCGGCCTTGTATCCTTTAGGCGCGGTTAGGAGCAACCCGATAACACAAAAAAATAGTCCTCGGAAGCACTGCTTCCAAAAAATTCATAAAAAAATAGACCAACTAGGGTCTACTGCTGCAGTCCAAAAAAAAATATATATATATATATACTTTTTAGCCTAGCGTGTATAATATACACGCTAAGCCAAAATTCCATAGTTTTTGGCCAAGTGTGTATGATATACACGCTAAGCCAAAATCTCCAGAATTTTAGCCTAGCGTATATATTATATATGCTAGCCTGTTCAAGCTCGAGCAACCTAAATCTGAGGCCTTTTTCACCATCCCTGAGCCCCCCACTTAGCGGTTTTAATACCCCCGGTAATTCCCACACCTTTGACACCCAAAACACCCTCGCCGGTCAAGAAAGGTCACCCTCTTCTTGAATCTTCCGAGAGATCGAGTCGTCGCGTGGATTCCCATTCCCTTACATAGATCAAAGGTCTTCCTTTGATTCTTTCAAGGTACATCAGAATCCCGTCGTGGGAGGCATTAAGGGTGTAAACACTGCTAAAAATGGAGTTCTAAGGCCCTGAAAAAAGCACCATATTGATCCAAGGGAGCAGAATTTTTTATTTGTTATATACAAAATCCAAAAATAAACAAAAAAAAATCAATCAAACCCAAAATCTAAAAAACATAGAGCTTGTGGTGCCAGAACAATGTCATCGCCTTACCCTCCATCATCCTGTAGGGGAAGGAGGAAGAAAGTGTTCAAGCCTCACCCGGGGAATCCATACCCGACCCGCCGCCAAACCATGTCTTGGACTTTTGATCCGACTTATGCCGACCTTGATTCATCCCCACCACATTCCCCAACACATTCCCACATGGAAGAGATACCCATCTCTGATCCCCCACCCACTCCCGATTCAATGTCACCGAACTCTCCGATGCACCCATCTTTCCATTCACCACCACTCAAAATCCACCCCATAATCCATCCCATTTTCCTTCCATATCCGTACCCCATAATCCATCCCAAATTCTCCACACTCCATTTTCCCAAACTACCAATCCTACCCAACCCCCCATAGTCCACACCACCGAACCATGGGGTCATCCGAGTGGGCCTCAAAGGCCCAAAACCACCTTCACTTACACCCAACAAGCCCCCATTCCCCCTCAAATGGAGAACCTCTCTCATCCAACCCCCCAATCCAGCATAAACCATGCCCATCCACACCAACCATCATACCCAAGCCAACATGGGAAACCAATTTAAAATCATTTGCAATCCCCAATTTTCTCATTCACTCACTTCCCAACCAAACCCCCAAAAAGTGCAATGGCCTCATCAAGCACCCAATCAATCCCTCTAAAGTCCACAATTCACTCATCCCATTGCCCAATAAGCTCATCATCAAAGCTTCCCCACATACAATGCTCTCACCAGGCACTCGTCCAGCCCACTCAGAATCAATAAGATAACTTCACCCTCCCTCCACCTTATGTTGATATAAATCCTCAATATGAAGAGGATGAGTTTCGAAATAGTGGAGCTTATGTGGGGGCATTTACCAATTTTAATCCCCCACCACCCACACTCACCAACCAACAGACCACCCAAAATGAATCGAGGTAGTCTAGTGGGGGAGTAGCCCTAACTCTACAGTCCAGGGTGTCAGAACGTTTGAAGGAGCAGATGGATAAAATCCAGAAACAACTGATGAAGATGGGAGGGGCTAAAATACATACTACAAATTTTTTGATTTATGCCTATTTTCTGAGATACCATTACCCCACAAATTTAAAATGCCCACTTTTGATAAATATGATGGCACAAGCAACCCGATCGCCACCTCAAGTCTTACTGTGGGGACATGTGCCAATACGGCGGAGATGAACGACTTCTCATCAAAGTATTCCAAAAAAGACTCACGAGTTCGGCTCTAAGGTGGTTCACGTCCATTAAACCATCTATATTGAAAACATGGAAAGACCTCACCCATTTATTTCAAGAGCAATATGTCTATAACATAGACATAGAACCGCTCAAATCAGATCTAGCACGGTTGAAATAAAAACTCGATGAGACTTTTAACAAGTATCTCGAGAGGTGGAGGGCTCTAATAGCCCAAGTGAGAAACTGGATCCCTGATGAGGAGTAAATCGAGATGATCTCAAAAAATTCCCTACCCATTATCTCTGATTTTCTTGTGTACCAACAGCAGGCAAATTTTGTCGATCTGGCCAAAAACCCTAACCACTGCGAAGACGCGGTAAGAGAGGGGCGTTTGAACAAACAGGTGGCCAGTGGGGCCAGTGGGGTTCATAAATTCGCCGAGCAAAGAAATGAGAGAAGAACTAGAGTAGATGTTCAAACAATAGTAAACACACCGTCCAACACCAGCATGGTACCATTTCGGTTCGTAACAGCACAGCCAGTGCCATGACCAACAAATCAGGCTCCAAGGCAGAGCAATGTCCCCTCGAGGCAGCAAACCCTTGAGTAGAGAAGGGCCCGATATAATCGAGTGTTCACTGTTAAGCAGTGGAAAATATCATTTTTTACCTCCTAACCTGACCTTTGGTGGACTCTTGAGCTGACTAATAATGTGTTTTAAGTGTATTTTGTAGATAAGCAATGAATTGCAAGCTTAGTGCAGATATTCACTTAAAAGAGCCAAAGAAGTAATTTGCTGACCTTACAGCCCAAAGGCTAGCCAATCAAGCAATCCACAAGAGCCTTAGAGATTCATGAGAAGGTCATGGACCCAACTGGAAAAGCTTGGGACCAAGTCCAGTTGCAAGGAATAATGATTGAACCTACTAAAAGGATGCGGAGTGTTGAACAAATGAAGAACAACACACCCAAGATGTGTGTCAGTTGTGGAAGCACAAGGCAGAACCTATCGAGAGGTTAAGTCTAGTTGTCGAGAGGTTCTGATGCTTGAAAGCTAAGTATCGAGAGGTGCCATTATGTTGTCGGGAGGATCCAGAAGTCTAGCTCAACCTGTCGAGAGGTAATGAGTTGGAATTGTGAACATCTCGTGAGGATCCAGTTACCTATCGAGAGGTTGGAGATGCAGTTGTGGATCCTATCGAGAGGATACCTGGAGATGGAGGGGAAGTCGAGAGGTTTTAAGTTACATCTCGAGAGGTTCAGCTGAACCTATCGAGCAGTCCAAGACAACCTATCGACAACTCACCTGAAGCTAAATGATGCTCATCCTCGTGAGGTTCAGGCAACCTATCGGAAGCTCAAACAAGAACTTCACAAAGATGTCGACAAGATTTTCTATAACCTGTCGAGAGGATGAATGCAAAATTGGACAGTGGGTGAGAATACTCTCCAATCCTGTCGACTAGTCAAGTTAAACATATCGAGAGCTACTCTAATCCTATCAACGAGTGCCACTCATCCTGTTGAGAAGACTTCAAACCTCTCGAGAAGTCTATAAAATTGTCAACAGCCAATGTAACCTATCGATGTTAACACAATGCAAATTCAAAACCTGTCGAGAGGATCCCTGAACCTCTCGACACTCGAACTGGCAACTTCTCAGTTTTCTTTCTTCAACAATGGTCAATGACAGAATGTTATGCACGAGTTCCAAAGCATGTCAGTGACCCTTGGGGGTATTTTTATCATTCAACTGTGCATGATTGGAAACCCTAACTGTCTCACGTGTATTTGCCAATTGTGGACCAATAGGAGAAGAGCTTCTAGAAGAGAAATTAGCCACATCAGTAGCCCAGAATAATAGAATTATTCTCTTGGGCTCTGATTGGCTGAAACGGATCTGAGACTGAGGAAGAAGGTATAAATAGAAGAGAGCTTTTACAAAAGAACCATCCAAAATTTGAGAGAACCAGAGATTAGTGCAAGATCCATTTTTCCCTCTAAACTCTTTCTCCTTCTTCATTCTTCTCCCATTCTCTCTTTATCCAATCATGAGTGGCTAAACTCTTTTCAGTAATTGGGTGAGGTCTTGAGCTATAAATTGAGAGATTCAGAGGCTTGTAAGAGATTGTATATTGCACTGATTACAAATCTGGGCACAATAGTATTGTAAGCTTGTAATATAATTATAGTTTTTAAAGGTGATTCTAATCTATATTTTACTTCTTCAAATTTGATTTCCCTGGATTAGATACTCCTGTGGATGCCAGCCAGAAATGGGGAGCTAGTAGCCTGGCACCCACAGCATCTGTAATAGTTTTTCTGCTCTAATTAAGATCAATAAATTTGAGCAATCTTAGGGATGAACTATATCCAGTAGAAGGGCAGATCATAAACTTAGGACTGTATCTAGTAGAAGGGAAATTTCTAACCTTAGGATTGCTTTGATCCATTGGTGGAGATTGGATTCTTATACCTCACCTCTACCGGAAGAACCTGGGTAGCATGGAGCCAGAATAGAGGATTGTTGTAAATTAGTCCCCTACACTGCTTTTAATTCCTTTGATTTTAAGTAAGAGACCAAGACCCCTTGCTACTATTCTCCACCTTTTGAATTTTCTTCTTTTGTATATCTCCCCTTATCTCTGTGTTTGATTAGATCTGGATCAATTGCATTTAACTTTTATAGTTTGTAGTAAAAGTGCTAAAAACCTAGAACCTCTCCTCTTTCCTGCTTTAGTTTAGTTTAAATTAGGATAGAGTACCAGATTTACCATAGATCTGGAGATTTACTATAGTTGAACCACATCTCCCTGTGGACATACCCTTACTTACCTCTTAAAACTTGATACAACAGCCTTGGTTCTTGCAAGAGTGGTTGCTCACCTTGATCCCATACATTTGTAATTTGTGCCTTTTAATTGGCTGCTTTAATCATATAATAATTGCAAGGTGGCAGCAACAACTTCACTCCCTTAGGACAATCCCTAAATCTCCTCTTTCCTTTACTGATCGAGAAGGGTTTGGTCACTCAGCTTCAACCACGATCTCCATCGAATCCGATCTCAAGAAATTATGATCCTAATATACACTACAATTTGCACCAGGGACCAGGTCACCCAACCGATTAATGCTTTTCATTAAAGCATGCGATCCAAGATCTAATAGAGACGGGAAAGATCATCCCTCTGGCACCTCCCCAGGCCCCATACCAATATACTATAGGTATCATTACCGCCACACCCGCGGGGAGTAATGGGCCAAAGGGCCACCATCAACATGCTAGATGAAGAAATAGAAGAGCTTGATCCCTCGAAATATATCAGCACAGGGGATAGCTACGAAACACCAGGGCAATGGAGCTAGGGGAGTGAAATCATAGGGGGTAGTCGAGCCTATGAATTTAGCTGACTATTTCCCAAACCCAACACCTTTAGATTTAAGGCTATACCTCTCTGCGCCCGCGCCTATTTTCCACATTCAACCCATCTGCACCCCACCTCTGCAATACCAATCACATCCGACAGCGACCCCCGTCAATTATATGATGCCCAATTTTACCGCACTTCAGAATTAGCTCCCATCAACCACGTATGGCCCAATTTTGCCACACCATCATCAGCCCATCCACCTTCACCTCTAACACCAACCCAATGTTGTTGGCCCAGTGTTGCCGCACTGCAACCAATATTTTCACCCCCAATGTAAACCTAATACAATTGGCCTAATTTTGCCACATCATCATCAGTCCAATCACCTCCTGTACTAGTTAACCACATTTGGCTTAGCATGGCCACACCAGCCCTGCCAGTTCAATCATATCTGGCGCCCTCATCCATCCCACTCCAAATCCCCGGACCATCATATAATCCCCATCAGGTCTCACTCAATTATGATCAGACGGCTGTTAATGCTAGCAGCAGCAATGAAGGGGTAGTTGAATTCATCACCCGCTCAGGAAGAATCTCTAAATAGCCTAAGATACCAATGCCAACCCAGTCAGAAGAGAGAAGGGAGCCTACAGCAGTGCACCCATTGGAAAAGATGAGCAAAGAGCACGCATTAGAAACACAGCTCAAAAGAACACCAGCTCACATCACCATATGGGACTTACTCATGACATCTTCACATCACTTCCAAGCTCTGATGAGAGCACTAAAGGATGCTCATGTATCAAATAAAGTATCCCCATATGAAGTAGGGCAAATGATCAGGCTGGTATTGACTCCCAACGCTCTCTCTTTCTCAGACGCCAATCTTCCAAGTGAAGGAAGAAATCATTCTAAATCCCTTAATATCATAGTGGAAATGGAAAAATTGTGATCCCTTTGGTGCTAGTAGATAATGGATCGGCACTCAATGTATGCCCCCTCAGATTTGTAACCAAGATAGGGGTTGATCCCTCCACATTCAAGCCAGCCAGATCAAGTGCAAGAGGGTTTAATAATACCAGGAGGGAGGTGATAGGAGAAGTTGATCTTTAGGTCACCATTGGGCCAATGATCTTCTCAATCTCGTTCCAAGTCATGGACATCAGTCCTCTTTTAACCTACTGCTAGGGCGCCCATGGCTGCAAGAAATTAGGGTGGTGCCCTCCACTCTACACCAACAGCTCAAATTCATCTTCAAAGAGAAAGTTATTATCATCAAAGACGAGGGACGAGAGGAAAGAGAGAAGATGGCCCACAGCATTAAAAATCTCAAGGTGCTGGATGTACCCCATACAACTAAGGACACGAACCTTCATAGTTTTTAATACGATGGATCAGCAGTAGCACCAGAATCTCTTTAAAAAGTCATTGAAAAAACCAAAGGAGGAATGATTGCAGCAGTAGGAATGCTCCAAAAGTGGGGTTATCAAAGAGGTAAAGGGTTGGGCCCTCGCTTACAAGGCAGGAGGGACCTAGTCAGAGTAAAAGGCGGTCAATATGTTAGATTCAGCTTAGGCTACAATCCTATCGAAGAAGAAATCTAAGAGGCCAAGGAAAAGGCTCGAACCTTCGCTACAGCCAAAGCCAGGGGGATAGATTTGGAGGATGAACCCCGCCCAAGACCTCACATCTGAAGCACATTCATGAGTACAGGGGTCATTAAAATCGACCAAAATGGGGCAACGTAGTTGACCCCATATAAGTAGGTGGTCATCCACTAAACCAATCTCCAAATCATCCCTTCGAAAATTGAAATAGACCTCACATCATTATCACTTTTTGAGGAGGAGATACCCATGCCTGTACAGCCACCCATCCTAAGCCATTCCAAGCCCATGTTAACCTTTGAGGATCAGGTTCAAGATAAACCAATGATAAACATGATGGGGGCTAACCCTCAAAATCCATCTCAATCACCCTCTTTCACTCAACCAGGTAAAGGTACGGCAGCTCAAGTAAGAAATTGGGTGTCAATACCCCTAACTTTGGAAGCTTCAAGTGGCTTGAAATTCGACATCTGCTTTTTTAAAAAACCAATCTATAAAAAGTGAGATTAGCCCTTGGCAGGTAGTACCATATGTATATAGAGACCCGCCTTACCAAGGGCCCATCTCCCAAGAAAAGGAAAACCATAAAAAAATACAAAAAACTCTAAAAATATTATCTTTTAAAATTCTCAAAAAAAGCAAGAAAAATGATGCCTTAGTAGAAGAACCCACCCAACGTGAAGTCGACATCTTTCCTGTATAAATATAAGAAGAGGTAGGAATCACGGATCTAGACGGCGAGGACTTAACCAAGGAGCTTCCCAATGAGCTCCTGCAAATGGTCTGCCAATTTTGAGCATGGCCCTACTCTGATTGTTGAAGAAACTGAATATGTCAATCTGGGTACTGAGGAGGTCCCTAGAATTGCTAAGATCCGAACTTCACTTTCTCCCGAGGAAATAAAAAACATGATTGATTTCCTTCGATCATACCAAGACGTCTTTGCATGGTCATACGAGGATATGCCTGGTTTGGATACCGATTTGGTCGAACATGAGTTGCCTCTATATCCCGAGGTTAAGTCAGTCAAACAGAAATTGAGGCGTCTCCGACCAGAATGGATGTTGAAGGTTAAAGATAAAGTCATCAAGAAGTACGACGCGAGGTTTCTCTTTGTTTTTAAATACCCGCAGTGGTTGGCCAACATCGTCTCAGTACCGAAAAAAGATGTAAAGGTTTGAATGTGTATCGACTTTAGAAATCTAAATAAGGCAAGCCCAAAAGATGACTTCCCTTTGCCCCATATCGACATCTTGGTCGATAACACTGCCCGGCATGGGATGCTCTCATTCATGGATGAATTCTTCGATTATAATCAGATTAAAATGGCAGAGGCAGACTGATAAAAGATAGCTTTCATCACCCATGGGGAACTTTTTGCTGCCAAGCCATGCCGTTTGGGTTAAAAAATGCTGGAGCAATATATCAAAGAGCCATGATAGTGTTGTTCCATGACATGATGCATTGAGAAATCGAGGTATATGTCGACAACATGATAGCCAAGTCTCAGGAGAGACGTGATCATCTGGTGAAGGTCCAAAAGCTATTTGAAAGACTGAGAAAATATAGGCTATGCCTGAACCCTCAGAAATGCGCATTCGGTGCTATGTCAAGAACGCTATTGGGCTTCATCGTTAGCAGGAGAGGCATCAAAGTAGATTCGGTGAAAGTAAAAGCTATTGTCGAAATGCCACCGCCGTCTACAAAGAAAGAGGTTAGAGGCTTCTTGGGTAAAATACAGTACATTAGTCGATTCATTACATAGTTAACTCCGATCTGCATGCCAATTTTCAAACTACTAAGGAAAGATTCACTCGTCATGTGGAACGATGATTGTTAGGTAGCATTCGATAAAATCAAGGGTTACCTCCTTAATCATCCAGTTTTAGTACCACCAGTACCTAGGAGACCATTCCTAATGTTTCTCTCAACGACAAAATTTTTTATGGGATGTATCCTAGGGCAGCACGATGAAATCGAAAGAAGAAAGTAGGCCATCTACTATCTGAGCAAGAAGTTCACCGACTATGAGACACACTATTCTCATCTAAAGAAAGCATGTCTGGATCTCGTATGGGCTACACAGAGGCTTCGGCACTACTTGCTATCTCAGGCAGTTCTCCTCCTAGCTTGAATGGATCCCTTGAAGTACTTATTTGAAAAGTCGACTCTTACTGGTCGAACTGCACGCTAGCAACTCCTCTTATCAGAATTCGACATCACATATGTCACCCAAAAGATAATCAAGGGGCAAGCAGTTGCTAATCATCTTGATGAAAATCCTTTACCTGAGTATAAACCATTGAGAACCAAGTTTCCTAATGAGGACCTCTAATTCATGACAGAAGATGACATAGAGGGGACAAAAGAGTCCTGGGTAATGCACTTTGACGGGGCATCAAACACTAAAGGTCAAGGCATCAGCATTGTTCTAATCTCGCCAAAAGGGTCCCACGTACCGATCTCCATCAAGCTCAATTTCCCCTGCACCAATAATATGGCCGAATATGAACCTACGCAGCTAGCCTACAAGCAACCCTCGACCTAAACGTGAATCACCAGGGTATTTGGTGACTCACCGCTGATCATATGTCAGACCAATGGAGACTGGAAAACCAAGGATGAGAAGTTAATCACATACCATGAACACCTCAAAGATCTGATAGCATGTTTTGACGATATCACATTCTCCTCTGTCCCATGAGCAAGAAATAGCTTTGTCAATGGGTTAGCAATGTTGGCATCAATGGTCAAAATTTCATATGGTGTTGAAATGAAGCCAATTATGATCGGACAAAGAAACAAGCCTGCTTTTTACCTCCAGATCGAGGGATCCACAAAGACAGATAATGAGCCACCTTGGTTCTTAGATATCAAGAATTTCCTCAAAACACAAGCTTTCCTTGAAGGTATGTCCAAGATGGACAAGCGGACCATCCAATGTTTAGCGGCAAACTATGTCAACTGTGGTGAATGCCTCTATAGGCGATCATATAATAATATACTGCTCAGATGCCTAGCTGAAAGTGAGGTAGCCAATATCATGAAAGAGATCCACGAGGGAGTATGTGGGGCCCACATCAATGGGCACATGCTTGCTAAGAAGATCCTACAGTAAGGGTATTTTTAGACCACCATAGATGTGGATTGTTGCAAGAACGTTCAAAAGTGCTACAAATATCAAGAACACTCCAGTCTGATACATGCTCTCGCCATAGATTTACACAGCATGACCACTCCATGACCATTCACCACATGGGGCCTCGACATCGTCAAAAAGGTCAATCCAAAAGTTTTTAACAGGCATCAGTTCGTCCTCGTTGCCATAGAATACTTTATCAAATGGGTAGAGGCAGCATCCTATATGAACTTCACGGCCAATCAAGTTGAGAAGTTTATCAAGAACAACATTGTTTGTCGATTCGACATGCGCAAGGATATCATCACAGATAATGGCACCAACTTTGCGAACAAGTGCACCAAAGCCTTATGCGAGCAATACAAGATCAAATATCATCGCTCATCTCCATATTGACCGTAAACCAACGGAGCCGTCAAAGCCGCCAACAAGACACTTGTACGCATCCTTGAGAAAATGGTCATCACATACCAAGATTGGAGTGAAATGTTACCATTCGCATTATGGGCCTACCGAACATCAATATGTACCGCTATAGGGGCAATACCGTTCTCCCTTGTGTATGGAACTAAGGCCATGCTACCAGTTGAAGTTGAAGTACCTTTGAATCTGATCTACCAGAAGCTAAACGAGAAAGATCCCATTTCGAGTAGCTGGACCTGATCAATGATAAAAAGGCTCCTAGCATCATGTCACACCCATGCCTATCAAAGGAGGATTGCACGTGCTTATAACAAGCGTGTTCACACTTGAGATTTGAAAGTTGGTGACACCATACTCAAGAAAATCTTCCCTTCTCTCCATGCTAATCCGAGAGGGAAATTCAAACCCAATTGGGAAGGGCCTTACGTCATCCTAGAGATATTGCCTGGATATGAGCTCCACTTCACCACTATGGATGGAGAACACTTTCTCGAGCCCATCAACGCTGGATACGTGCGATGATTCTACTCCTAGTCTCCCACAGCAAGGAAAGTATTGATAAGATGGATACATGACTGCTTAAGGACCTCATAAAAGAGGCCATCATTTTAAAGTCAAGTAGCCAAAAGTGTCCTCGAATGCTTATACCCTTTGCTAACCAATTTGAGCTTTTAGCCTTTCCTTCATTAACCCCTCCCCAGAAAAGGAAGAAAGAAAAAGTGTATATACCAAACAAAAAAGTGAAAAAGAATTATCATTAAAATCCAAAAAAAATTATAAAAGAAAATTCCCAAAAATAGGAGGTCTAAAAAAAAAGGAAAAAGAATAAAAAAAAATAGAAAAGAAAAGAGATAGAAAAATTATGGGGCATGTATAATAAAAATCCCCTAAGGAAGAAGTATATTAGGCAGCTGGAACCCAATCAAGAAAAACCTTTAAACCCGAGAATACCTTCAAAATTCTTAGCCTATCCCTTTCAACCTATGGCCGTGGATCAACCCAAGAGAAAGTCCTTTCTAAGGTCTATAAGCAGTCACAGTATCCGTTAAGTCAGTACGAGCCAAGCTGGGAGACAAAATAGAACTCCATCCAGCTGGCTACGATGGAATCGACATCCATGTTGTGGTCTTCAAATTTAAAAAAGAAAAAGAAAATATACAAGCTCAAAGCAAAATTGACGTGGTGAAAACCTAAAAGGGCGCTAGGGTAAAAAGAGCGAGCTTGTGCGGACCAGGTGAAAACATGAAAAGGCGTCTGGGTAAAAATGCAAAAAGACCATGGACGTAGTGAAAACCCGAAAGGGCGCTACGGGTAAAAAAAAGGGCAACAACGAGCATGGTGAAAACCCATCTTGGGCATTGTGAGTAAAAATATTTTAAAAGAAAAGGAAAAGAGAAAGGAAAAGAAAAGAAAAATCATTCAGCTACTCCTTTATTTACATTTCTGGGTTATCTTGTTGCCAACTAGGCCGCTCATGTTAGCTCAATTCAAGTCTTGACCAAGAATATCTTCATAACCGTACTATCAAACGTATGACCTGAGGTATGGATAAAAGGTTGATTCAATCCAAAGGGATGGACATTCCGACCTTAGAAATTTCTGAACCTCACTAAGGTCTGACCGCATGAACGGGTTTGATTAAGCTCAAAATGGGATCGGTTACTTTGCCTGATTGATTAAGGCATCAAATAAAAAAAAGAGAAAGAAAGAAAGAAAGAGAAAAATCCAAAAAAAATCCAAAAATATATATTCCTTTTAGGTCCATGTACATATTTACAGCATCGTATTTTCATCTCAAAGAGGAGAGAGAGAAAAAGAAAATCCAAAAATATAAGTTTTGAAGAAAATTAAAAAAAATGTGTAGGGAAGAGTTTACTTCCTCTGTTAATTAGAATGCGCATTTTTTTTATCTGTATAAATAAAAAAGGGACTAACGTTTTATTGAGAATGTGCAGGAACATCAAATGGCCCAAAGCCTCGTGGCAGGCAACCTCTCGGCAATGGGCAGAGAACGGGAAGCATCTAACCACCGACATCTGGTCTATTCAAAAAAGAAAAAAAGAAAGAAAATCATTTTGAAAAATAAAAAGATAACTATGTTTTCATTGTACTTTTTAACGCGCAGCTACGCACATGTGTGCTTCAATGCGGTAAAATGTCAATATTTTATCGGCAATGCAACTGTGCTAAATTAATGTCCTAAGTTTAAGGTTCACCTTAGATCTTTGGATCCTATGTTAAAGTAGGAGCAACGGTGTCAATCCCGGTCAGACAGTCAATGTTTCAATCGGGTTGATTCCACTGCTCAATCTTTGCACTGAGCGCTCCGTTTTTGGATTCATGTTAACTTAAGTATCTTAAGCTTCAAAATTCCTCAAAAAAAGGTCAATCGTTGGTTAAGACTAACCTGTCATATTATAAATTAACTATTGAATGACTATGTTCAAATATGCATTCAGAAGGGCTCATTCTAGGGTACAGACCTTGAAACCTGCATTTTGTATGGTATCCCTGTAAAGTGTATGCCATGCATCTAAATATCCATTGGATGGTCATTTGTTCTTGTAAATAGTACCCAGACAGGTTCTGGGTTGGGAGTTCCATTTCCCTTTGTTCTTATTTACCCCTGATGTATGCATGTTTTTCAATAATTGTTCATTTGTAGGATCATCATTGACGGAGACCAAGATTGAGTGCCCCCTTTGATAGGCACCCCATTTTGATCGAATCTATTCAGTATTATTTGAAGTTAGGTACTCTAGGTGATGTTGATCCAAAGCACATTAATCAAAACATCAATATTCGCTCCACTCGGGTAGTTGTGCTAAATTATCTTCGAGATCGATGAGTTTGCTCAAAGACCTCAAACCCTACTTCGCATAGGGAAACTCATGGCCGATCAAATGGGGCAATCAATGCCTCATGAGATTGGGCACAAACTGTGGATCTTTGCATCATTACTTTACACCAATCTTTAGGTATGGGTCGATCACCCTCCCGCTCAAAAGGCGGTCTTGTTCGAAATGAATCTAAAAAATCATGCATTTTCAAATATCGGGTCTTAGTTTTTCCCAATAATGTCGCTAAGCGCATGGGGACCAGTAGCCTTGAGGAACAGATGTTTTCCCAGGTATTGGGCTTCCACTACTCTCGAGTGACGCATGTTTTTCCAAGTGTTGGGCTTATGTCACTCTCCATTTAGTTATTTTTTTCTTTTACTTTCTTGATGTTTGAGGTTCGCTTTGAATAGAGCAGACCCGTGAGCATTGCCTTGGGCCTCTTCCGATGTCTCTTCCTTTGGCATGCAATCACTAGTGATCGGATAACAAAGAGGGACATCTATAGACACCCAAATTTGGCATAAGGCTCAATCGACACATACTTCGAGCAAGGCGTACCCCTGAGCTTACGAAAGCATCTCCTGAACCCTTAGGAATCATCCCAAAACCCTTAGAAATCATCCCGAACCCTTAGGAATCAACCCTAGCCTTCCTCAACCCAGTACAAACCTTCCCGGGGCCGATTCGAACCCTCTTGGGCTGTGGATAGAAGGAGGAGTGCCAAAGTTTACATAGACCTTTTTTGTATTTGAGGCCTATACCATTGTAAAGAGCATGTTCCCAGCTTTCCAATGAGCTAAGAATTGCCTCAATCCAAGTTGTATATCAAAAGGTATGGTGGTTTGAAAATTGTGCAAAAACACAAGAAATTACTCTAGCGTGTATATTATACACACTAGGCAAAATTGATTTTTTTTGGGCTCCAAGACGGGTTCTGAACCTCTAGCTTCTAAATCAGGTCACTGTACCTACTTTATACACACTAGGCTTAGGAACAGTGCCTTTTCTAATTTTGTCTGAAAATCATCTCTGGGGTTTGACTTTTTGACCACCCCAAAGTTTGGGGTTGGTTTCTTTAGGACTGTTGCATCCCCACTAGCTCTCTTTTTAACCCTTTTACCATTTAAAGCCCCACCCTATCATCTACCATTAAACCCATTTTCCCACCTATCTAAGATCCCAAAAATCTAGAAAACCTTAGATCTCTATTACCTAATTGTTAACCCAATTAGCTCCTTTAACCCTTCACCAATCCTTTCCTTTTCTATAAATAGAGAGCCACCCCCCCCCCCTTGCTTAAGGGCTTGAAATTTTTCCAAGAGAGAAAAATTCTTTAGTGCTTTCCTCCACCCTTTCCATGCATTAACCCATAAATTTCATAACTGAGTTTTGTCCTTTACACCCTATTTTTCATAACCCTTAGCTGTAGCAAGATCAGGGCCTTAGCCTTCCTCTCCTATCTCTTAGCCACCAAGCCTTTAGAGGTTAGAACCCATTCCACAATCAGCTTGCTATCGGAAACTCACCGAAAGTGCCCTCATGTGAAGGTCCACAACGGTGCTACAAATTCCCAAGAGCTCTGGCTCTCCCCTCTATTCCTCTACCTTCTTTGTTTTTTCTCTATTCTAGAATTGAGCCATTACGCTGCCCAAATTTTCACAGGTGGGAAGGGCTTAATAGGATTGGTGTGCCTTCAGTCAAGGAGAAATGCTACTCATTTTCTTTTCTTATATATATATATATTATGTACACATCCAAGCAATCATAGTAGAAACCGCTTACGAGCTGGTTGATCGGGTGCCTAAAACCTTCCCGGCCAATAACTGAAGTCTCTACCCAAGAGCCTTTGGCAAAGACCGATAAATCGGAGTCACATTTTTGTACTTTGGTGCTTACATATTGATTTTTGAGGTATCCCAGGTCACCAAAAGCTCCGGGTGGCGACTCCATCTTTTTTTTAGAGAGCGCGCATTATTAATCTCTGAATTACGCCACTTTCCACCTCCTATCCTAGCCTTTCATAGACCTTTGAGTTGTGTAATAATTTCTTTTTAAGTGTGTTTTTGTAGATAGCAATAAACTGCAGCTAGTGCAACAATCCAATTAATGAGAGCCAAGAAGAAAGAATTTAGAGGCAAGTTGTCGAGCTGATAGAATTATAGAGATTGCACCATGGTGGTCCCCACCATGTGGGCCATTTAGCATGCTCTAGACCCCTAGAAGTCTAGCAGGGAGACGGAAAGAGGACCCAAGCACAATGGAGTGCTGTTGCAGCAGACTATATAGGACAACTGAGAAGCAACTATTAATAACTGATTTATGTCACTTTTCACCTCCTAACCTAACCATTAATAAACCTTTGAGCTATTAATAACTGATGTTTAAGTGTGTTTTTATAGTTAGAAATAAACTGTTGCTTAGTGCAACAGTCCATCTAAGGAAAGCTAAGAAGAGATAATTTAGAGTCAAGCCTTAAACCTGATGGAAAGACAGAGAATGCACCATGGTGGACCACACCATAGAAGCCATTTACCATGCCCTGGGCCCATAGAAGCCCTACAGTAAAGAGAAGTGGGGCCCATACTAAGTGGAGTATTGCAGTAGAGTAGACAGAACACGGCAGCAAAGTAGATCCAGCCTCTAGAGCAGCTTTGTGCTATCAAAAGTATCCACTCGAGTTGTCTTGAGTGGAACACAACTTCAGAAACTCTACCTCGAATAGCTGTCAAGAAGTTACCTCTTCAGAAATCCCATGTCGAGCAGCTCTCGAGAAGATCAGCCTTTAGAACAATCAAGCTCGAGTGGTTCTCAAGCAGATTGCACCTCCAGAAAGTCAAGCTCGAGAAGTTCTCGAGCACTTCATAGTTGAAGCAGTGTAGCTGTCGAGCAGTTCAGACTGCCACATTTAAGCATGTCGAGTAGTTCCCAGCAACCTCACGAGTTGTCATTGCTGAAGACCTTCAACCACTCAAGCAGCAGTTGAAGCCATCCTGTCGAGCTACACTTTTGGAGCAAAAAACCTCTTAAGATCTACTTGAGAACACATGCGTAAAGCCACTTGAAACTCCATCCCCTTGAGGCTCGAGTTCCAACCTTCCTATTCAAATTTCAAGGGTATTTTACAACTTCCACAGCACCTAGGCACATTTCCCAATGTTATGTGCATGCCCTAACTGTCATGGACAACACTTGGCTAAAAATAAGCCACATCACCTGGAACCTAACTTGATTCTTCTCCTCTCTGAATGGCCACTGCAAAAATGCATTTTAGGAGACTATATAAAAGTCATGTAAAAAGGCAGAAAAAGATATCTGATACAAGAGGAGCTGTGAAGATATTCTTTCCTTTGGTCACTTTTAGGGTTAGGTCATCTTTTCCTTTTCTTCTTTCCTTAGCTCAGTATTTGCTGGCTAAGTTATTTGTAATAGATAGGATTGATTCAAAACTATAATATAACTATGTGAGATCATTCTAAAAGGTTCAGAGGTTTGTAGAGACTGCAGCCTTGAGGGCTGATTCATTATAAGTATTTCTTTAAGCAATGAAAGTTCTGTTCATTGTCCCATTAAATCTATGAGTTTCTTGTGTTGTGCATGTGGATCTGTATGGGTTTTATGTACCTATGGATGCATGAGCTTGTAGCCTTACAAACATAGTGGCTGCAGTGATTATCTTATTCTGATTTTTAACCCCCATGACTAGAATATATCTCTGGGATATCTCGTGACCATTCAAGTGGACAGGATATAGCCCTAAGACTAGTCCATATCTCAGGGTTCGATTAGATTCATTTTCCTTGTATTTGTGCTTGTAGCCAAATGAAGGATAGCTGCAGATCCAACCTTTGCTCTACTCTGCCATGACTTTCGCAATGAAAGCAAATTCCTAGCTATTTACTTCTCATAATTTTCTCTGTGTTTTACCACACCATTTTCATCCTTCTCTAAACTCCCCTTCTTTATTGTTATTTTTAAAGCTAGTTTTCTTTCTGTTTTTAGTTTAGTTTGTGTGACACCCAAAAACTCTCTCTCTTTACCTTGCTTTCTTAGTTTAGGTATAGAACTGCCAGATCTGGAGATCTACTATTGGTTTTTCTTTCAAAACATTTTTCTCTGTGGGACTTCTTACTTATCAAAACTTGCTACAACAGCCCTGGATCTTGCAAGACTGTGTATTTGTTTTGTTGTTGTGTTCTAATCTCTTTATTTTCTTCCCGTCTGATATGTTCTCCTTATCATTCTGTATCTCTGTCATATTTTGCAATAAAAAGAATACAAGTAACATAAAACCAACAAGTTTTTGGCGCCGCTGCTAGGGAACTTTGATCTAAGTAGTAGATTTGAGTTTTTCTTTATGTTTGTATCCAAATTTATTTATTACATTTCATCTATTTGAATAAATTACTGCTGTATTTTTGGGACTTATGCAGAACTAGAGCAATAGCAAAAGGGGAGCAAATAGCTGCAGCTGGAGGACAACTTGTCTTAGTTTATATCTTCTTCTCTCTTGTCTTAGTTTCATTTCTACATTCTTTAAATATCAGCAGTGGTGTGTTATTTTACTTTTTATTTATTATATATTTTATGTTGTGTTGTTGTAAGTACTTTTTACTTGAGTGTGTTGTATGCTGGATAGAAGGTCACTCAAACCTGAGTTAGAGCCTTTGAATCTTGAAATAGAGAGAGTCCTTAGACCTAGGCAACCAACACATACCCCAGTTGAACCTATAAAAACATTAGTGATGGGAGAACAACCAAGACCTCTGAGAGAGTATTATGCACCTAGGGTATATTCATCCCCTTTTTGCATTCAATTCCATGAGATTAAGGCTTAGACCATCCAAATGTTACCATCTTTTTATGGGTTAAGTAAAGAGGACCCTTACAAGCACATTCACGAGTTTCTTGCCTTGTGCACTACATTTAAAATTGTTAGGTTGGGGATGAAACCACTAAAATGAGGCTTTTTCCTTTTTCACTAAAGGACAAGGCTAGAAATTAGCTTAACATGCTCCCACCAAAGAGCATAACATCTTGGAATGCCCTACAAAGGTAGTTTTTGGCTAAATTTTTCCCCATGAGAAGAACTAGTCGGTTGAGGAAGAGCATAATTTTATTTGCGCAGTTCCCAACTGAAGATTTCTATGAAGCTTGAAAAAGATTTAAGGAATTATTGAGGCAGTGCCCACACCACCGAATCCCAAAGTGGCAGCTTGTCCAAAGCTTCTACCAGGGGAATGATTCTAAGAGTAGGGGCATGGTGGATGCTTCATGTGGGGCACATATCTAAGAAAAATTGATGAGAAAGCATGGGATTTGTTTGATGTGATAGGTGAAAACTCTATGCAGCAAGTCTCTGTCAAGAAATAACATTGAGCCAGCTGCTAGAGGTGTAAAAGAAACCACTTCCAAAGGAAAATTGTATGAATTAAATGTGTACAATGACCTGAAGAGGAAAGTGGATAATTTGTCTAAAAAGTTTGATAAAGTGTTGAGTGTGTTACAGCTTCAAACTGCTGCACAAGTTGAAGAGGCATGTCTGATATGCCAATCACCCACACACTCACTGTTGGAATGTCCATCTACTGGCCTATATCCTAAACTGGTTATGGAGCATGCTAATGCAGCCCAATCATATGGGCAATAGCCTGTTGGGTATCCTTGGAGGAACCACCCCAACCTGAGGTGGACACATGCTAATTTTCAACAACCCCAGCACTAGCAACAAGCAATGCCATATAGACCACAACCGCAGTACAATCAAGGTTTTGTACAATGACAATAATTTCCTCAGCCTATGGCACAACCAAATCAATTGACTTTACCACCACAACCACAAACCAGAGCACCTACCTTTGAGGAGCAAGTTTTGTCATCACTATAAAATCTCAACTCCTTGTCATAGACTATGAACTCCCATTGTCAAAGTATTAAAAAAATTGAAGACCAACTGGGTCAAATTTCAAACACTCTGACTAGGAGAGAAGAGGATATATTACCAAGTCAGAAAATGACCAACCCCAAGGGATAGTATATGATTGGTGAAGGTTCCTCAACTCATAAGAAAGCTAAGGTAATCACCACCTTGAGGAGTGGAAAAGTGGTGGATAACCAAGTAGGCTGTGAGAGAGAGAAGAGTGAAGAGGAAGATAACTCAGTTCATACTGCTGAGCAGTAAAAAGACAATAATGGGGCTGCTGTTGAGCCCCAACATAATGAAAAAAATAAAAAGAAAAAAATTCTTACTGTGGATGCTAGGCAAGCAGCAGAGGTACCAGTTGTGCCTCATCTGCCAGTTCCTCAAGCTTTAAAAGGGGTCTTCTCCTTTTGATAAAGGGAATGCAAAAATGGAGGAGATGATGGAGACCTTCAAGCAGGTTAAAATCAATTTACCTTTGCTTGATGCCATTAAACAGCTCCCAACCTATGCTAAATTCCTTAAGGACTTCTGTACTCAAAAGAGAAAAGTAAGGATCCATTTGTCTAAAAAAGTCTTTGCATCTAAGAAAATTAATTATGTTTTGTCTATAACTACAGCACCTAAGCTTCAAGACCAAGGGGTACCTACTATCCCCTGCATCATAGGTGACCATACCATAGGAAGAGCTCTCTTGGATTTGGGAGCTAGTGTCAACCTGCTACCATACTCAGTGTATGAACGGTTAGGTTTGGGAGAGCTAAAGCCTACATAGGTGGCCCTCCAATTGGTTGACAGATCTGAGAGAAAACCTATGGGCATTGTGGAAGATGAGTTGGTGGGTGTAGATAAAATTTTCTACCCAGCTAATTGTTTGGTTTTAGACATGGAACCTACCAAGTGCACCACTCCAATTCCTGTTATTTTGGGCAGGCCATTTCTGGCCACTACCAATACTTGCATTCAATGCAGATATGGAGTGATGGAGGTCACTTTTGAAAATATAGAGGTTAAGTTAAATGTGTACAATGCTGCCAAGCAACCTCAACTTGACAATGAAGACTGTTTTGCAATAGATGTACTAGATGAATTGGTGGAAGAGAACTTACCTAACCTGCTAAATTGGGATAAGATGTGTGATGATTTTGAGGATCTGTGGACTAAGGTTATTGAGCAGGAGGCCCCAACACATGTTGCTGAAGAAAGGAACACATTGGATTCTACAGTGGGGTTAGTGCAGCACTCTACATGGAGACCTACATTGATGTCCCTCCCTCAACCCTCCAAGGCATCTTTGCTGCCTTCTATGAAAAGTCCACCAGATCTAAAGCTAACGCAGCTGCTAGAGTCTTTGAAATATGCTTTCTTGGGCCAGAATAAAAAGCTGCCAGTAATCATCTCTTCCTATCTCACTGGGGAGCGGGAAGAGCAATTGCTATGTGTTCTAAGGAAGCATAAAAAAGCCATTGGATGGACAATTGCTGATTTGGGAGGAATTGATCCATCTGTTTGCATGCATAAAATATATTTGGAAGAGGGCTCTAAACCCTCTAGGGAAATGTAGAGAAAGTTGAACCCTCACATGCAGGAAGTAGTCATGAAAGAAAATAGTCAAATTTCTTGATGTTGGGGTCATTTACCTTATTTCTGATTCTGAGTGGGTATCACCTATCCAGGTGGTCCCCACGAAGTCTGGCATCATAATAACAGTAACTGAGTCTGGGGAGTTAATGTCAACCAGACAGACCACTGGTTGGAGAGTGTACATAGATTATAGAAAACTGAACTCCAAGACGAGAAAGGATCACTTTCCTTTATCTTTTATTGATTAGATTTTGGATAAGTTGGCAGGCAAAGCATATTACTACTTTCTTGATGGATATTCTAGTTACAACCAGATGCCAGTGTATCCTCAAGACCAAGAAAAGATCACTTTCACCTGTCTATTTGGCACCTTTGCCTATAGAAGGATGTCATTTGGACTGGGTAGTGCTCCTACAACTTTCCAAAGGTGCATGTATGCCATTTTGTTTTATATGATTGATAAGTTTTTAGAACTTTTTATGGATGACTTTTTAGTCTATGAGGATGATTTCAATCAGTGTTTGCATCACCTCAACCTTGTACTTCAAAGGTGTGAAGAAATCAACTTGGTTTTAAGCTGGGAGAAAAGCCACTTCATGGTCACCCAAGGCATTGTGCTTGGCCATGTGGTATCCCAAAAAGGCATAGAGGTTCACAAGGCAAAAATTAACCTGATTTCACACTTACCCCCACCAAAAACAATCAAGCAAGTCAGATCTTTTCTTAAGACATGCTAGATTTTATAGAAGGTTTATTAAAGACTTCAACAAGATCTCCAAACCACTATGCCACTTGCTTTGTCAAGATGTGCCATTTGTATTTGATGTTGAATGTCTGAATGTATTTAAGATTTTAAAGAAATGTTTAATCTCTGCCCCTGTGATCCAAGCACCTAATTATGCCCTATCCTTTGAACTAATGTGTGATGCATCTGATTTTCCTTTCAGAGCTGTTTTGGGACAGAGAAGAGAGAAACTACCATGTGTAGTTTACTATGTCAGTAAAACACTGACATAAGCTAAGCTAAACTATACAACAACTGAGAAGGAGCTCCTAGCTGTTGTGTTTGCTTTAGACAAATTTAGACTTTATTTACTAGGATTTGAAATTATAGTTTTTACTAACCACTCCGCCCTAAAATATTTGTTGGGAAAAACAAATGCAAATCCAAGACTAATTATATGGATCTTACTCCTGCAGGAGTTTGATCTTGAAATCAAAGATAGGAAAGGGTTAGAAAATGTGGTTGCTAACCACTTGTCAAGGATCCTGGTTGATGAATGTGCTACAACACCACTTCATGATTCCTTCCCTGATGAGCAATTGTTTGCCATTAAGTCTAGTGTTCCTTGATTTGCCAAACCTTACTATAGGAAGGATCCCTCTTCACTGGTCTAAGATAGATAAAGACTTGTTCTTTTCACCAGTCAAGTATTTTATCTGGGAGGATCCATACCTCTATAAATATTGTGCAGACCAGGTGATTAGAAAGTGTATGCCTGCAAGTGAAGTTCCTAATATTCTGACCATGTGTCATGAAAATGCCTTTGGGGGACACTTTGGAGGGAAAAAGACAGTAGCTAAGGTGTTGCAGTGTGGTTTCTACTGTCCATCCTTACTTAAGGATGCTTTTGAACACTGCAAAACCTGCCTGAGATGTCAAAGGATAGGTGGCATATCAAAAATGGATTCCGTGCCATTGCAACCCATCCTTATTGCGGAGCTATTTGATGTTTGGGAGATAGATTTCATAGGTCCTTTTCCCCCTTCTATGGGCTTTAATTTTATTCTTGTGATTGTAGACTATGTTTCCAAATGGGAGGAAGCTATAGCCATAAGGAAAAATGATTATAGAGTTGTCCTAAAGTTTGTAAAAGAAAATATATTCTCCAGATTTGGCACCCCTAGACCATCATCAGTGATGGGGGAAGCCATTTCTGTAACAGACATTTTGAGAGCTTGCTCAAAAAGTATGTTGGTACACAGGATTGCTACTCCATACCACCCACAGATCAGTTGGCAGGTGGAGATTTCTAATAGAGAAATCAATCATATCCTGGAGAAAATAGTTAGGATAGATAGGAAGGATTGGTCCCTAAAGCTGAATGATGCTTTGTGGGCTTATAGGACAGCCTATAAGACTCCCATTGGCATGTCTCCATTCAGATTGGTTTATGGCAAAGCATGTCATCTCCCAGTGGAGTTAAAGGATAGGGCCTATTGGGCCATTAAAAATTTAAATATGGACCTAACTCCTGCTAGTTTGAACAAGAAATTGCAGCTGTCTGAGCTAGAAGAGCTGAGGCTGAATGCCTATTCCACTGCTAGGTTTTACAAGGAAAAAGCCAAGGCCTTCTTTAACAAAAACCTTATGAGGAAGGACTTTGCTGATAGAGCCAAGGTATGGCTTTTTAACTCAAAACTCAAGTTCTTTCCAGGCAAATTAAGATCTAGATGGGATGGACCATATATTATAATTCATGCATTCCCATTTGGTGCTATAAAGTTCATGGACCCCACTTCTGAAAGGGTCATGAAAATAAATGGTCAAAGGCTCAAACTTTGTGTGAAAAATACTGTGGAGCCCTCTGCAACCATGCACTTTCAAGAACCTCCCACTACTGAGTGATCTCCAACCTTGTACACTGTGTATCATAGTTATTATTTGTATTTTTGAATTCCTTACATAGTGTGTTTCTCTGTTCTATTTTTATGAATCTTGATATGTGCATTTTTATGAGTTGTTGTGGTGCAGGAATGTTTGTGTTTAGCATAGGAAAGCATTGATTTTAATGCGTGAGAGAGTGCATATGTCTAGTATGGAAATGCGCTTGTCAGCACAAAAGTAAACTGTGAGTTTTTAGCCTTCTTGAGAGGATCAGGAGCCCTCAGGCATCCTCTCAAAATATTGTGCATACATATTTGGCCTTCTCGAGAGGTTTTGGCACTGTAAAGCAACCTCTCGAGACACTTTATCTTATGGAAATCCAAGCCTCGATGGGCTGTAGTGTATAAAACCATCTGCTCAAGAACATCTTGAGTTGTTACACCTGAAGGCCCAGCCTCTCGAAGCTTGGATTTTCAGTTTTGAAGCCTGTTGAGCAGTTCACATTCACAGCTCGATAGGCTGACTTCAGTATATTTCAGCTGCTTGAGATCCTCTCGAGTTGAGTGTGTTGAGCACCCAACCTCTCGAAACTTGGGGTTACAAGGTATAAATCCCTCGACAGTCCATTCTCTCTCTATTGTGTGAAAATTTCTCTCGACCACAGACATTCGACCCAAGACTTCTTCCTTATTCAAGGCACAACCTGCTCCACCATTTAGCCCCTGCCTTTGCCAATTTATTAAGCTACACAAGTTGATCAGTTTGCACCTGGAAGCGTGTGGATTTGATCCACTATGCACCATCCTCAACAAAACCCTAGTTCTTAGGTAAGTTTACAAGTTCTTCTCAATCTGTTCATCTTTCTACTTCTTGTCATTCGATTAAGTTAATTTTACTGAGGATTATTTCTTAGATTGTGTGTTTATTGAAGTTGTGGGACACCTAGGGTTTTAGATTTGTGTCACTGAAACTAGGGTTCAATGGCTGAAAACCCAGATTTTAGAGAAACCCTACTTAATCCTGCCCAAACCCAACCCCCAACTCCAACCAGAAAGTCCCAGAGGATGGCTTCATCCTCAGCCCCTGATGCTCCTATAAAAAATCCAAAGAGAAAAAGAGTTTTGGATAAGTCAGCTACCCCTAAGAAAAGGGCCAGAACTGCAACCCAAGAGCCCAAAACTGTTAAACCCAAGAAGCAGAAGGAAAGGAAGCCACCTCTGAGTCTGGCCCATTAACCACCCCAAATGATTTTGTGGCTGCCCTGAGTTTGGTGCCAAAGACAGCCTTTGATAAGGCATTTTTTAATAAGGAAGCCTTGGTTGTGGAAGCCATTGCATTTTTGACCAAGGCTTCCCTAGACTCACTATTGGTGCCTCTAGAAGAACTGGTGTATCCTAAGCTGGTAAGGCTTTAGTACTAGAACATAAGATTGAAGGAATATGGAGGAGGACCACAGGGGAAGCATCCTATGATGGTCATCCTCATTGATGATTTTGAGGCACTTGTAGACACAAATGACATTGCACAGGCTTTGGGCATCCCATCATCATATGACCCATCCTATTGCTTGGGAGCCCATGTCAGTGCTTCATTTACACAAATTGCTCAGCATCTAACCAAGGGAAGGAAAGCTAGTGGTAAATCTTTGATGAGAAATGACTTCAGCCCTAATTTGTTATTTATGGATAATATTCTGAGAAAGAACATCTTTGTGGCTGGTCACCAACAAGAAAGGAGGCACCCAATAGTGGATGCCTTATTGTCATTCTCTAAGGAGCATTGCTTTGAGACTACCAAACTAATATGTAAGGGAATGAGACACACTCATAGCAAGGTGCAGAAAAAGCAAAAGCTGCGAGGGCTCCCCTACAGCAGGCTAATCACAACCCTGCTCAAGAAGAAAGGTTATGTGTGGAAGATGGGAGAGCCCACTGATGAGCTGCCCCCTGTGATATTTGGGAAGAAATTATAGTGCATCAGCATGACATTGATGAAGAGGAAAAAGAAGGATCATCTGGCAGCCACTGCAGCAGTCAGTCCTGCAGTTGCTCCCATAGCCACTTCAGCAACTCCTGTTGTAACCACTACTACTACAACCATTTCAGCAGCTCCTGCTACATCCACTCCTAGGAATACCTCTGCAGTCACCCCTGTAGGAAGCTCAATACCTCCCCCACCTTTCATTCTACCACCAGTCCCATCAGTAACCTCTCCACCCTCCACAACCTCTTCTATTCCTACGTCAGTCCCATTTGTCCCCACTCCACCAACCCTACCTTCCCATTCACTTCTTGTGACAGACCCAATTCCACCTCCTAATACAACTCCTATCCCTTTCCCTTTCAACCTACCCACACCCCCTATCCATAGAACATACAAGAGAAAAACCCACCAACCACCTTTTACTTATGATGACAGTGAACCAATGTTCACTAGCATTGAACAACCTAATCCCATTGAGCCCTTTAACCAAATTCCTACCCTTGTCAATTCCCCACCATTTTCACCCAACCTAGACCAATTCACAATAGAGGGGTACTCAGCCCTAATAGACTCCATTGTCGGGGATATTAGGCATGAGTACCACCCTCTCTCTGAATCCCCACACCCATACACATTTAGCCATGCCCCTACCTCACCATTTTAACAAATTTCCATCCAAAGCAGTACCCAACCTGTTCTCCCTTCCTTACAAGACCCTTTATCCCAGATTATCACCCTTCTAACCTCTCTGCAAGACCAAATCCATACCAACTCTGAAAACCAAGCCACCATCCAACACAACCTAAATTCCATCAAATCAACCCTTCAAACATTTATACCTACACCTACCCATGTCCCTACCCCTCATCTTTACCAACAGTCTTCTACATCAGTGGTGACATCTGATGTTGCCACCCAAACAGACTTTGAGACTAAACCCACTAAAGAGCTACCTTTAGTTATCTTTTCTGCAGCCTCACCCTTCCCCCAACTCGAACCCACTAAAGAGGTACTACCACTTGCCCTCCCATCCACCAACACTTTCACTGAACTTGCTCTGAGCCCCACCCCTGATACTGATTTTTCCAACTGGGCCATTGTCCCTATTGACCAAATTCCATTACCACTTTTTGCTACCCTCACTACTCACATGAATGACATCCCATACATTAAAAGGGATGTGCATCTGGTGGTGGAGTCTGTCAGCAATATGGTACTACAGACCTGTGAAGACCAACTAGCACTTATGAAAATAGGGTATTGGAAAATGATGGAAAAAGCTTTAATGGATCATGAGAAGGAAATGGAGGCCATACAAAAGAAGCTAGACACTACTGCAGCAGTATGCAAGATGTATGAACAAAGGACCACCCAGCTTTCCAAGCTGGTGGAAACATTAACCAACACTGTCTCATTGATTGGTCCTAAAGATGTTAAGCCTCCAGCAGAAACTAAGGGAGTAAAAATTTAGGAGCCTACACAACTGCAGATCAGCACCAAATCCAAAAAGCTAGCGCTATAAGATCAAAAGCTGGTGTTGTACAAGCTGAAAATGTCAAGAAGGGCAAGGAAAAGTCTGCTAAACACAGATTTAGATTATGATTCAGACCACTTCTAGGAGTAGATGTAGTTAGTTTCTTTGGTGTATTCTGTAGTTGATTGTTTTAGACATGTTTATAAATATTGTGTCTTTGGTACTTGCAAATTTGTCGAAAATTTTGTTAATCTTATGTATCATAGAAAATTTTGTTAATGAAATTTCAGTTTATGTGTCTAATTTTATTTTGTTAATTTTGTTGTCCCCTTATTGGCTGAAATTTTTTATTCCTGTCATTTTTGTTATATGTTACACTATGTATGTACCCTGCTACCCCTGACTTCAAACTTCTTGAAATAGTGAGGACACTGTTTAACTTAGGTTTGGGGGTTTGGCAGGGTAGACCAATAAAGTAGTTAAACTTAGTGCAGTAATGTAGTTAGACTGAAGAAAATAAAGTTAATTCTCACCTGACCAATTGTGAAAAAGGAGATTAAAACTACTGGCAGATGTTTTAAAACTAAAATCATTTAAAAAAATTTAACACCCCCATGAAGTTAACATCGGGAAAAAAATTCACAATCAGTACTCAGTAAACCAAATAGGAGAGAAACAGGTGAGGATATAACCAATGAGTTAAATGAAAGACCATACCGAGTGAGATTTGAGCCTATCAAATTTATTTTAAAGAGTGTCTTTGGTAAATTTTCTGCTCTAAGGAATGACTAATTCAATACCTTTTCACTAGAAGTTAGGCCCCCCAAATTGAAACTGTTTGACAGCACTCATGACACCAAGGAGGTGATTTAAGGCCTTCATTTGGACAGTTTGAGCCTAAAAATTTCTACCTTTTGAAACTGCCCTTTGTATACACTCTTTGAGCCTTTAACTCTTTTTTTCTTTGACAAACACCAGAGTACTTGAACCTGAACCTCATTACCTGATTCAACCTTACCCTCACTCTGAGATTTCAGAAGATAAAGGAGAAGATGTTGAAGATAGGTGAGCTGGGTTCAACATATGGTGGAAGGAGAAGAGAAGAATGCTATAAGCAGTAGTGTATCAGTTGTATAGTTGTGGCATTTCATAAAGAAATATAAATGAAAAAATATACATAAAAGAAAAAAAGAGAAGTCAAGAGAAATACTTCTTCTGAAAAAGTAAAAAGAAGAGAAGAAGCTAGCCACTTCAAATCTGAAGAAAACAAATGAAGATGAAGTTGTAATCAAATGAAGAAGGTGAAGTCATGAACCACCTCCTTCCCTTGCTGATTTCTCAACTTTGAACCCTTCCTGCCCCTTCTATTCTTTTTAAACTTCAACCATAAGCCACATTACAACCCATCTAAAAGACCTTATTGATCCAAAGTGAAATGAATTATCATCTGGAGATAAGGGAATGTCAAATCTATGGTGAAAAGTACATGTGGAGGTCAAAAATTAGAAACAATGCCTATGCTCATGCTTGCAGGACTATTTGAGGTCTGCAACTGATCTTGAGCTTATGAGAAAGTGAATACCTTGAGCTTCACTTCTGAGAGACAGCCCTGGTAAGGATTGGGTCTAGAGATTTAATTCAGTGAGTAATGTTTAAACCTGATTTTTAAATCAATGGTGAGCTTAGTACTAATTTTCACACACTACACTCTTGATGTAAATTGATTGGAAGTGATGGAAAGAAATGTTGATTCATGTTAAAATATTTTTCATGATTGTTTTAAACTCCTTTAAATTTGAATGAACAAGGTGTGTTGATCAGTCACACAATTTACCATTTTATCACCCATAACTTAGTGATGCTAGGCTTTAGTTTGCTACTAATAAGTTACTGATGTATAGATATTAAAGATAAATAGTAAAAGAGAGCCTAAGTGTTAATATTCATCAAAGTGAACTCAAATAGCAGTAAGAATGATGATTGAGTGTGTAAAGATGATTCGCCAATACAAGAATGCTGATAAATCATATTTAACAATTTTGCGCTACTGCTGAAGTAAAAAGAAGAAAGAAAGAAATAAGAAATCGTAATTTTACGATTCTTTAAAAAGATGACTCTTCAGAAGCGACAAAAAAGTAAAGACGATATAGAAGAGAAAGGCAATGCATCGTGAATAGAAAATCGTCTATTATAAAAACCATGAAAGAAGAGAAAATCATGATTTACTATTTTTCAAAGAAGCTATAATAGAGGAAATTGTTATTTACGATTTTCAAAAAAAGAAGCTTTCCTATTTACTATTATTATTGTTGATCACGTGAGAGCTATCACCACCATGAATAGAATTAGAAGACTCCTAGAATTAGAAGTTCAGCTATAGTCCGAAGATTGATGAAAATATACTCCAAAGGACTCTGCTGCTGAGGATTAAAGAACCTTCTAGAAGCACATCAACTAAAGAGAGCAAGGAAAAGATAAAATTTGAAGTAGAGTTATATTATGATAGTTTTTACTTCTTTTATTAGATTTAGAACTTGTAAACTGACTCCTTATGATCTATAAATAAGAGAGTCCAGTGTAGGAATAATCATCGAAAAATTTCAGCATCAATTGACACCTGAGGTTGGATTTTCTTTCGATCAGTAGTGTAAAATAGTTAGAGTAGATTAGATATCCAAGGTTTCTCAAGTGCAATTGATGACTGCAATTGAGTCCTGAAGGTTAGAGTAGATATTTTTAGTTTCTCCGGAGCAATTGACGACTACAGCTGAGGGGTGAAGGATATATTTTACTTCACTTTTTAATTTAGATTTTATTTTATGCAATTTACAGTTTTATAAACATCTCCAAGTTTTAATTTGAATTGACGAATCAGGTTAGAATTTGCAGATTAGTGTAACAATTTTTACTTTTTCATCTTTAATTTTTTAAGGTTTGATTGACGCCCAAATTTTAGGAAGTTGTTGATTAGATTAAATCTGTATTGATAGGATCTTAGACTTGATTGATGACCAATACTAAGAAACTAGAGATATGGTGTAACGTTATTATTTAAATTTATAAATATCCGATAGCTGAAGATTGGGATTGACGACCTTAATCAGAAGGAGGATTAAGATTTATTTTATGCACTTTAAGTTAAAATAAATTCTTTTATTCATATTTCTCTAGTAGATTAGATCTTAAAGATAAATAGAAGTTTTTTAAATAAGGATTTAAATAGAAGATATAAATAAGAAATAAATAGATAGACAAACTTCCTCGTGCGAAGGATCCTATGTTAGTACTATGATTTTCATTGTGCGCTTACAATAGGTTAAGATTTGAATTTAACATTATTTTAATACATAAAATAAGCTGGCCAAGTTTTTGGCGCCGTTGCCAGGGAAGCGAAACTTATCTTTATTTCTATATTTATCTAATATTTTTATTCTTTTAGAAACTAATATTTATCTCTCTTTTTATATTTCCTTATCTTTTTATTTTTCTTTGATCACTTCTTACTCTTTTGCAGGTTTATTCGGAATAAGCAAATCAAGGTTTCAACTTCCCCTGATCAAAGAAGCCAGAGGCCTAGATTTGTTCTCTCTCCCTACTCTTCTAAAGTAAAAATAATATAAAAGATTATATATACAAAAAATTTTTATTTTTTTTTCATTTCCTAGTGTATGCATCATACCCAGTCTAGAAGTCTAGACTATTTTGAATACGACCCAGAAATTGAGCAAACTCTCCTGCATAGACTCGCATTAAATCGATCCTCTACAAGCGATCCTCAAACCATGGCTGACGAGCTTTCAATTGAAGCGCATTTCAACCCTATAGCTTTGACCGAGCCCTCTTGTATAGTTATATCGAACGCAACTGAAGATCAAAACTATGAAATCAAATCCCACACACTTTAAACTCTACCTACTTTTCATGGGTTTGATAGAAAAGATCCCTACCAACATCTGAGGGATTTCATAGAACTTTGTACAATGCTGCAGACCACGACCAATAAAGAAGCCATGAGACTGCGTCTGTTCATGAGAATAAACTAAATTCTCCAAGCAATCCAAGGCTTCTGGCAAAATCTCAGAGAGTTATTTCATGAGAGTTGGCAACGGATGAAGGATTTGCTATGAAAATGTCCTTATCATGAGGTGCCAAATTGGTCTATAGCACAAAGCTTCTACCAAGGATTGACTAAGACTAACCAGTCCATAGTCGATGCCATAAGTGGAGGAGCCTTCATGGCTCAAAACGACCAGTAGACATGGAATTTATTCGAGAAGCTAGCCAACACTTCAAAGCAAAAATAGGCTCTGCTGCAGACTGATCCAGATATTGCTCGTCATACCCCGCTTGTAAGAGGAGGGGTTTATGACATCAATAAGGACAAAGTGAAAGATGAGGGCAACATAAATGCAAAAGTTTTAGCCCTTGAGCATAAAATTGCCACACTCATTTATTCCAACCCAAACACTCTGGATAGACCCATGACAAGCCATTCTAATTACCAGACTCACACATATACTGAAAACCCTACTGCGCCACAATACCAAGAGATGGTGGAAACGGAACAAGTAATGGCTTTTCAGAGGGGAGATTATGGGAATACCTACAACCCATCATGGAGAAATCATCTAGGATTTAACTACGATTTCACTTTGGAAGCACAACTAATACCAATAGCTGCACAACCCCGATTTCCCCATACCCAAGTTCTCCACCAGAGTCCGCAAATACAAGCGGCACAACCCTAGATTGGACCACGGCGTAATATGTTTGATGCTATGATTGTTCAAATCCTTCAAGATTTGCAGCAGCAGTCGCACCATCATTCAAAAGATTTGCATCAACTTGCTTAATTCTCTCAGACACTTCATTCACAGACTCAGTCTATCACAAAGCTGGAAAGCCAGGTTGGACAATTAGCTTCACAAGTGGCAAGGAGAGAAAGTGGCCAATTACCTATGCAGCCAGTAAATTATCCTAGAGGCCAAGCTTTCCTGGGGGAGACAACTGCTCCCCATAATACGAATTAAAAGGCCCTCATGGATCGTCGAGTTATCGACTCATCTGTAGCACCAATTATAAAATATGTAGACTATTTTACTTATTATTTTATTTTATTTTTAAAGTATCATACTGCGACCTAAATCGTTGAAAAATGATAGATCGTAATTTATACTTATTGTCTATTATAATGGACAATCGTATGGACCCATATATTCGTAAAGAGGGGATATGTCAATCCCATTTTAAAAACCCTTCAGTCTTTTCTCTCTTAAACTTTCCTCTCTTTTTCAAATCCTGGTGCAATCTTAACCGTTCTGCTACCAATCCAACCATACATTTTCTTAAAAATCCCCTTTTGCCTTTCGTTTCATTCTAAGAGAACTTTACGAGCAATTTTATCGCATAATTTCAAATTAGGGTTTCAACGTCGACAAGGTAAGGGAACAATTTTTTGGAAAGGTAGCTGCATGGGTTGCTCAAATCTTGGTTTTAAAGTTTGATTAATAATGATTGATTAACTTTTGTAGAAAAATGATGAACGAACAGGGCAAGCGGCAGAGGGAAGACGAGGAAGACAAGGAAGGTAACAATTCTGGTAATACCCCAATCATTCATCGTATTGCATGATCTGCTGCCATTAAAGCTAAATCAAAAGTAATAGGCCCTCCCAATAAGAAAAACAAATTTGTAGGGGTAGTTATCCGAGAAGGTCACATAGCCACTAGTGAGAAAGATCCTGTGTCTGTCCCAAAAAGGGGGCCCAAATTAGAAAAAGGTAAAAAGCCAACATCCTTTGATACACCAGCGAATAAACTCTCTACTGCAATAAAACAACACACTGTGGGACCCGAGGTTGCAATGGATGCAGACGCCTTGGAAAAGCTGGAAATGGGGGGAGAGGCAATAAAGTATTTTAAGGGTGCAGAGCTCCACTATTTTCTAAAGCCTGGACTTACTCAAGTCACCCTAGATTGGTAAGACTATTTTATGCAAATATGAGCAATAGCAGCAAGGGACTAGTCCCAACTCTGTCAACAACCATTGATGGATTTCCAATTTCGATTACAAAAGCAATGGTTGCTAGGGTGATGAATGCACCTCTGGAAAGACATGAGCTGTCCTCTAGCACTCCTAAAGCAAATATCCTTAGACCTTCACCTGAGACCATGCCAGATTTTATTCAAATGGCCACAGATTTGCTAGGCAAACCACCAAATGTTAAATCACTTTTTTTGCATAAAGACTTAGAGGAACGAAACTTATCCCTTCACTTTTTCAATACTTTAATCCATAAAACTGTTCACCCCACGGGACATGGGACCCAGCGAAGAGCGCTTTTTACAAAAGCCTTATACCTAATGCCACACCGCTATTGGTTTGATGTTCCTTCTTACCGTTTGGAGGTAATGAAAACAGTGAGGGAGAAGTTACCTAAAGAGAAATATCAAACAAATAAATTATATCTACCCTTTAGTGGGTTAATTACAAATCTATTGGTAAATGTGGGATATAATATTGATCCTAAGGAAAAAGCGTTGCCCAGTAATAACGAGAGCCTGACACCTCAGGCCTACCTAATAACTCTAAGTGTCGTGAATAAAAAAAGGATCCCTACCACGGCACAACCAAAGGAGGTCTTATACAAATTAGAAACCACCCAAGTACAGTTAGAAACTGCCATAGAACAAACAGCAGAATTTAAGACCACTGAAGCAGTAGTAATGGAAGAAGGTGTGAGTACATCTACTCCACCCCTTGAAAAGGCAAAGAGCAACTTTCCAGTGTCAATGAGAATATCTGAGGATAGAATACCAGTTACAGACCAAATCAGTCTGTATGACCCTACTTTGGATTCACCAATAGGGCCTATTTTGCCCCCTTTAATAGAGGCAACTACATTGCCTAGTACCACAGAAGCTGAACCTGAGAATCCATGTATTTCAGCACCAAAAACAAGCTATCCAACAGAAAATCCCAACATAGAAACCACTCCTCATAGAGAGGAGCAAATTGATGAGTTGGCTACTTCTAGCCATAATCCTGAATAGGCAGAGTCTGTCATTTTACCAACAGCCCCAAAGGTTACAGAGCAAACTCCAATATTTAACACTGCAGTGAAAGGACCAAGAATTGAGACTCCAAGGATGGGTTTTGTCGAGTTAATAACCCAGGAAATATCTCCTCCAATCACAACTACATCAGCACAAACTTTCTTCGAAAAACTAAGTAACCTGGAGAGAAGACTGACAAGAGTAGAACAATGGCAGAGCACCAACGCACCAAATCTAGTGCCAAGAGCTATGAGGAAACTAATGGAAGAATTTACAAGATTGAGAACTAGAGTCATCGAAGTTATGCCCACTACTCAAGAGAGACATGAAATAGTTAAAAATTTAGAGAGACAAGCCGTAAGAGAGCAACATGCATAATGGGCTGATGACGCAAATAGAAGAATCCAGGAAGCAACTGCAGCCTCCCAAGCATAGATAGCAGAGCTACTAAACCAAAATAATATACTAAGGAACAATCAACAGGCATGGGAGGTTGAGAGAAAAGCATATCAAGATAAAATGGCTGAGCTGACTGCATAATATGGAGAATTCATAGCAGATCTAGATTTCAGAGAAACAGCACGAGAAAAGGCCCATAAGGAATATGACCAGACCCTGAATAGCTTACTAAATGAGAAGTCTCAAGAACTAACGATAGCTCAAGGGAAATCAGTTAAACTACAAGAGGAAAAAGATTCTCTGATTCTTACTTGTGCATAACAGAAGGAAAAGATTGAGTCCATCATAAAGATATTCTGGGTCACAAGGATAAAAGAGAAAGTTGTTTCTGATAACCTAAGGGATGAAAATGATGCTAAGTTTGTTGTTATTTGTCAACTCCAAAGTAAAGAGAAAGAAAAGGGTAATGAGCTGCGAGCATTAAAAGAGAAATATGAAGCATTAATAGCAGAGAAGGAAGAGGAAAGTTCTTATTGTTTCACGGCCATAATGACAGATTCTGATGAAGAATTATCCAGCATTCATTCTCCAAAATTGGCCTTACAAGAACCAGCTCAACCAAGTACATCAATCGTACAATACTCATCATCCTCAAGCGAGTGACAGAGAAAAATCTAGATCATTAAAGCCTCACAGGTAGAAAGATAATCAAAATTTTGGAATATTTTCTTTTTAATTATTGTAAATATTTAGTTCATATATAAAGTTTTCTTTTCGACTAATTTACTAACAATGCTACTAACATCTAATCATTTTTTTTAGATTCTATAAAATCGGTAGTATTTTTCTCCCAAGTTTGGGAAAAGATTTTTTATTCCTTTTATAGATTATAAATCCGGTAACTAACCTAGTAGTAAAATAAGTTAATATTTTCCCTGTGTGTCCCTTTTTTTGCATAATGAGGACATTATCCTAATTAAGTTTGGGGGGGATACATATCAATTTTGAAAATATAATATGTTAGTATAGTTTTTTCTTTAGAATTTCTAAAATTAAGAAAGTTAATCATTATATGGGAATTCTGATAGAAAAAATATGAAATACCAAATTTCTTAGTAACCCATCATAGTAGTAGTTCAAAAATTAAAATTAAAATAGTTACAATTCAAAGTAAAGCATCTATAAAACATTGTATCAGGTGAATGTTTGAAACTATACGATTGATCTGAACTGTAAATATTTTGGATTATAGTTTTAAAAACATATAACTGTTAAGTAGTGAAAAATACCATTTTTCACCCCTAAACATGAGCTTTGAAAGACCCTTGAGAAGACTAAATAAGTGCTTTAGTGTGCATTTTACAGCTAACCAATTAGACAGGTCCAAGTCCGAAAAGCATCCTAAAATGATCAAAAAGCTAACAACTCATGTCAAGCTCAAAGAGGGAGTGAAGAAATAGCCTCAGCAATGGCTAAAAAGGTCCTAAAAGAGCAAGAAAAAACCTGAAGAAGAAGAAGGATCCATTCGCAAAGAAGAAATCAAGTTAAAAGTTCAAATCGCAAAGTAAAAAGTACTTTTCGAAAAGTTCAAAGTTCATTCAATTGATTACGAGTCAGTAATGAACTACTCGAAAAGAACCATGTTCTGTTGAATAGTTGAAATTTCCTTTCGAATAGAAGATCCGGGAGAAGTCCTGCGAAAAAGACTTTCAAGCCAAATTGCTTTGCGAAAAAGAACTGAGCCAAAACACTTTGCGAAAAGGCACTTAAACTCTCGAAAGGACATTCGGGGAATTACGACTTGTTTAAAGGGCATTTCAGTAATCTCTGACGCTAATGCATTTAATGACAGGACATTTCGGAAGATTCCAATCAAGATCCAAAAGCATATTCCAACCCATGTGAGCGCTCAAAGATGAAATCACTTGGCGGGAACTTCTAGAAGCTCAAACAGATTTTGAATTCCATAATGAATTGATGCTTCTAGCGCGATTGGTGAACGATCGAGCATTTTCATTGGCGTAACAGATCTGGATCCCCGTGCTCAATCGCCATTGGGCAATCCAGATCTGAACACTTCGATTGGTCAATTCAATTCACTGTCAGGTGGATCAAGGAAAGCTATAAATAGAAGACATTTGCCCAATTGTGGCATCCAGATTTTGAGTTTTCATCTCTATTTCTACCTTCCTTGGTCGGATAGCCTATCTGCCTCGTAATAGCTTCTTTTGTTTTACTTTTGAGAGTTGTTGAGAGTGATTTGTAACTCCAAGGAGATCGGATTCAAGACCGCAAGTCCGAGGGCTTTCTAAAGCCGTGCTTTGTAATTGTAATTTTGGATTTTAAAAGGTTGTTGTAATTTGTGTCTTCTCCATTGGAGTCATGTCGAGGGTTCCGAATGTTCACCTTAGTGCATTAGACTTCTTTAGATTCACTCACCCGCATCCAACTTCCCTTAATTCATTGTCCTGCATGCGAATTAGCGTTGGTAACCTAATTCTAGCAAAGACTTACGATGATGTTCATGTTACGAACTAAAGAGGCCACAACTATTGGATGATCTGTGACCATTGGACGGATCATAGCCATAAGTCTAAACCTATTCCTTAATTCGATTTATTTCTCTTACATCATCTTGGTAGCCGGATGAAGATTGAATCTGCTCTATTGGAATCTGATTCTCCATTAAAATTCAAAGGCTAAAATACATGAAGCTATTATTTCGCATTTGATTTATTTTAAACACCTCCACAACTCGGATCCGGATCACGTAGTTAGTTCTTTTCTTTATTTGCTTTTAGTTAAACGTGACAAAACCCAACACTCTCTCTTTATACGCGCTTTCTAGATAATTATAGAGCGAGATCCGTAGCACATCCGGAGGTTTATCTCTCATTTTAGACAAATTCTCTGTGGACCATCTTGAAATACTGACTTTTAAAACTAGCTACATTTGGCCCTGATCTTGCAGGCTAATGTTAGCCCCGATGTCTTCTTGATATTCCTATCATAAGTTAAGATCCATATACCTTAGCATTCTTTAATTCTTTAATTCTTTATTCATAAAGCACACAATTATGGTACACTTGGAGCGACAACAAGTTTTTGGCGCCGTTGCCGCGGCAGTTGTTCTAAAGTTGGTAGACCTAAGTTTTTTTTATTTTATAGATTTGATTTTCATTTTAGTTTTTGCTTTAAACTGCACTTTGTATTCCAAGTGCTTGATTAAATGTCTAATGCAGATTTTGTATAGAAAACCTATTTCTTTGCATGATTTTTTTTTTCTAAGTTTTCATTCTTTGCCTTCTAGTTGTTTGAATAAATCCCGCCACTCTTTTGTCTTTTTGTCAAATTTGGGCGAGCTGAGTTTTTCTTTTATTTTGTCAATATATCGGAATAAGGTCTGCAGTTTTTGGATTGTTGCAGATCTGGAGCAACCCAACAAGGAGCATCTGGACTAAAGTCGAGCAGATCCGCTTGAGTTTGCATCCTCTTCTCCTTTGCATTCATTTTCTATTTTAAATTCTTGAGAACCAGCATTCTGTTGTGTTTATTGTTTGTTGATTATAATTTCTCTTGCTTTTTAGGCATGCCGATTTTTTTTTACAAAACCAAATACAAAATAAAAGAAAATGAAAACACAAATAGAAAATCTCTTAGTTGTTTCTCATTATTTTCAGATAGTAAATAAGGGCTCTTGTTGAGCTGGTGATCCAAAACAAGTAAAAATAAAAAATAGAAAATTATAAAATAAAAAAATATATATATATCTTCGATGCTGTTTTCTCCATTTGCATCCACTTTTCCCATCTGGACCTTTGAGATCATTTTTTATTTTAGGAATCATGTAGGACAATGAGTAGTGAATCATAGTTGTTTTGAATATTCAATGGACCCACTTATTTTATTTTCCTTGAGATTTCTTCATCATAAATGGGTCTCAAATTGTATGAACTGTTTTTTAATATGTGCTCCCATGCTTCATTATTTTTTATTCATACCCATCATCAACAAAGGGGTCAGTCTTATGAATCTTGCTTTTCACTGTATTCCTGCTAATCATTTTTTTTTTCACTTAGATTCATAAGTATCTCAGGCTTTTGGCATTAGATTTTCTGTTTGGGCTTAGGATGTATCATTTTTCTCTTTGGGCTTAGGATGTATCCTTTGGCATTAAAAATTCTGTTTTAGGAATGTTAGTTTCAAATTGCTTTTAAGAATTTTAGTTTCAAATTGCTTTTTAGATTTTCAAATTACGTGTTTAGGAATTTTAGCATTCTGTTTTTAGATTTTCAAATTCTGTTTTTAGGAATTTTAGTTTCAAATTCTGTTTTTAGGAATTTTAGTTTCAAATTCTGTTTTTAGGAACATTGTCCTAGTTTTACTAATTTTCGTCATTTTTCTGTGAGTATAGTTAGTTTCTAACTTTGTTTTCCTATTTTGCATTCACAAATTCTGTTTTGTGTCAACACTTTTCTATTTTTTTTAAACTTTGTATGCAGTCCCTACATTTTTATTTTTCTGCTGCATATAGTTTAGATTTTTTCTTTTCTTAGTTTTTCTTTCTTCTTTTATCCTCCTGCCCCTAGTTTCTCAGTTTTTTCACACCCCTCCCAGGACCCCTTTAGTCCCCTACCACTCCATCCCTCCCTAGATATGCCACCTCTCCGGCCATGACGGAAAATCCCTACATCCGTAGAGGATGTGATGAAGAATTGATTTGGAGGCCTACATCCAACCCCTTATGAGGCCAAAATAAAAAATTAGAGCATTTCATGCAATTTGAGAGAGAGAAGATGAGGGATCTGGTTGGACAAACATACCAATTGGTCGTATTGAGCAACACAAGGTAGCTATGCTCCAAGCTCAACCTAGCTAAAGAAGCTCAAACAGCAATGACTGACCAAACATCAGGCCTCACCAAGAAGATCAAGTCCAAAGAGTACACCGAGCTCAAGAATTCCGATCAGAGAAATCACCATCAAGTTCTGATTCCAACTCTGATTCAAGTTCAACCAGTGACTCTAGCTCAGACCCCAATGACCCAACTTATGGTAGCGACTTTGATCCAAGTTATTAATGTTTGCATGTACTTTGTTTCTAAATATAATATATAAATCTGTTCTTTTTGTCCAATTCTGTGCACTTCTTTTTTCTTTTCTTTTTTTCTTTTTTTCTGTTTTCTGTTCATTGTTCTGTAATTATTTTTTCCAATCTTTTCTGTTAGATCTCAGATGCGAGCAAGCCTATTTTATTTTTCCCTTACATCAAACGGTGAGGACACGGTTCCTCATGTGTTTCGCCTCTCCCTTAATCCCTCCCCTCCGCCTTTAATTTTCTTTTCTTCTCGTAATGTTTCTAGTCAATAAATTTTGCTTTCTCCAATGCTCACCGTCATGTTTTACTTTCTTGCTTTATGATTTCCTTCATGTTTTTCTGAATAATGGGACCATGCCACCTTTGAACCAAAGTGAGGACACTTGCTCCTCATAAGTTTGGGGTGTGAGACGATCCTTCCCCTGATAACCAAAGATAAAGCGAAAAATCACCTAAGTAAGGTGGAAGAATTTAATGTACTTAAGAATCAAGTTAACTAGGAAATTTTTAAATATTCTTTGCAAAAAATTTAGACATTCTAAACTCGATAGTCTACATTTCCATGATGATTACACCATAAAAACATACCGGTATCAAAGACGTAGTAAGTCAAAAGGAAGAGAAAAGGTAAAGATATACTTAAAAGCTCAAGGAAAAACCATAACCGGTGAGAATTGAGCTCATATATTTTCCATCTCATTGAAGAGTGAGGCAATTTTTTTACGATTCAAAAGATTGGCTGAGGCATTAGATCCACTAGAAGTTAGGAAACTCCAAATTAAAACAAGTAACAGACTCATGAAATCGAGGAAAAGATCAAGGCCTTCTTTGGACTTTGAACCTATGAGAACCAACCAAGAAAAATCTGCCCTGTTTGTACCCCATTTGAGTAAATCCTACAATTCTTCATCAAAAATATCCAAAAGTACTTGCACTGAACCTATGGAACCTAATTCAGCCTTCCCTCACTCGAGAATTAGGAGGTAAAGGAGAAAGAATCGAAGATGGACCATTTCAAGCAGATCAAGAAAATGAAGAAAATACCTCAAAAGGCAATATGGTGGTGAGAAAGGAAGAGACAAACAATGTGAAAAAGTTGCAAGCAAAAGGCAAAAAAGGGACCTTATGATGAAAAATGCAAGATCAAAGAAAGAACTGATCATGGAATGTGAGAATCTCAAAAGAAGAAGAAAGAAGCTAAACTCAAAAGGTGGAGTCATGAACCATCTCCCGCACTTCACGAGTTCTCAAATTCAAACCCTGCTCAAACCGCCTTTCCTTGAAACTTCACCCATAAGCCATACAAACAAACCTAGATTAAAAGTCCTTGTGATCCAAAGTTGAGTGAGTCATGTAGAGATAAGAAGTTCCCCAATCTATGGTGAGGAGATGTCAATGATGCCAGACGAGAAGCAGGCCTATGCTCATGCTTACAGATCCATTTGGGAGATGTAATCGCTCTTGATCTTGAGTGAAAACGAACCCTCAACAAAACACTAATGAGAGTATACTCGGTGAGTGTTTGGGTTGGAACTTGAGCACATTAAGTATGACTTATAACCTAATTTTTATCCATAGGATGAGCTTGCACATTTGTATGATTTTCTATGACCTGCTCACAGATTGGAAATATTGAAACATTCATGAGGTTTATAAATGTTGAAATCTCCTTGCAAACAATACAACTAAATTTCTGTAAACATGGATTCAAGAGTAACTAATTTCGATCTTTGATTGCTCATGAGATAACAGTGCACTAATGCCAACTGTCCCATGGAGAAGTTTGTGGGTACCTTCACTTTGAAAACCCTCAGAGACTTCACTCCTCCTCTAGGGATCACCTAGGGGTTGAAAAGGCTTGTTGCATATGCTAAATGCACTGTGCTTCCTACAAAAGTGGCTCTTTACTTTGTTTTTATGTTTCTTTGCTCGTGGACTAGCAAAGCTTAGGTTTGGGGTGTGTTAAGTAGTGAAAATACCATTTTTCACCCCTAAACATGAGCTTTGAAAGACCCTTGAGAAGACTAAATAAGTGCTTTAGTGTGCATTTTACTAACCAATTAGACAGTCCAAGTCCAAAAGCATCCTAAAATGATCAAAAGCTAACAACTCATGTCAAGCTCAAAGAGGAGTGAAGAAATAGCCTCAAAGAATGGCTAAAAAGGTCCTAAAAGAGCAAGAAAACTGGAAGAAGAAGGATCCGGCCCGCAAAGAAGAAATCAAGTTAAAAGTTCAAATCGCAAAGTAAAAAGTACTTTTCAAAAGGTCAAAGTTCTGCTCAATTGATTCTCGAGTCAGAATGAACTACTCGAAAAGAACCATGTTCGCTCGAATAGTTGAAATTTCCTTTTCAATAGAAGATCCGGGAGAAGTCCTTGCGAAAAGACTTTCAAGCCAAATTGCTTTGCTAAAAGAACTTCGAGCCAAAACACTTTGCATGAAAAGGCACTTAAACTCTACGAAAGGACATTCGGGAATTACATTGTTTAAAGGGCATTTCAAGAATCTCAGACGCCCCTAATGCATTTAATGTTCTGTGACATTTCGAAGATTCCAATCAAGATCCAAAAGCATATTCCAACCCATGTGAGCGCCAAAGATGAAATCACTGGAACTTCTAGAAGCTCAAACAGATTTTTGAATTCCATAATGTAATTGATGCTTCTACCGATTATCGAATCAGATCGTAGCATTTTCATTGGCCGTAATAGATCCGATCCCCGTGCTCAATCGCCATTGGGCAATCCAGATCCAACACTTCGATTGGTCAATTCACTCGCGTGATCAAGGGAAAGCTATAAATAGAGAAGACATTTGCCCAATTGTGGCATCCAGATTTTGAGTTTTCATCTCTATTTCTACCTTCCGCCGATAGCCTATCTGCACTCCCGTAATAGCTTCTTTTGTTTTACTTTTGAGAGTTGTTGAGAGTGATTTGTAACTCCAAGGAGATCGGATTCAAGACGCAAGTCCGAGGGCTTTCTAAAGCCGTGCTTTGTAATTGTAATTTTGGATTTTAAAAGGTTGTCAGAATTTGTGTCTTCTCCATTGGAGTCATGTCGAGGGTCTCAATGTTCACCTTAGTGCATTAGACTTCTTTAGATTCACTCACCCGCATCCAACTTCCCTTAATTCATTGTCCCCGTATGTAATTAGCTGCTAGTAACCTAATTCTAGCAAAGACTTACAAAGGATGTTCATGTTCTAACTAAAGAACAGGCCATTAACTATTGGATGATCTGTGACCATTGGATGATCATAGCCATAAGTCTAAACCTATTCCTTAATTCGATTTATTTCTCTTACATCCGTGGCCGGTAGCCGATGAAGATTGAATCGCCTATTGAATACTGATTCTCCATTAAAATTCAAAGGCTAAAATACATGAAGCTATTATTTCTGCATTTGATTTATTTTAAACACCTCCACAACTCGGATCTGGATCACGTAGTTAGTTCTTTTCTTTATTTGCTTTTAGTTAAACGTGACAAAACCCAACACTCTCTCTTTATCTGCTTTCTAGATAATTATAGAGCCAGATCTGGTAGCACAGATCTGGAGGTTTATCTCTCATTTTAGACAAATTCTCTGTGGACGATCTTGAAATACTTACTTTTAAAACTTGCTACAATTGGCCCTGATCTTGCAGGCTAATGTTAGCCCCAGTGTGCTGCCGATATTCCTTTCATAAGTTAACATCCATATAACTTAGCATTCTTTAATTCTTTAATTCTTTATTCATAATGCACACAATTATGGCACACTTGGAGCGACAACAATAACCAGTGAGCTATAGAGCCTATTTCCTCTTTTATTTTGAACGACTATTTTTATTCATGCTAAATTTTCCTTGAACTTCTCTACTATTTGAAATCTCATAATACTAAACTTAGAATCAAGATATTCTATAAATATGATCATTTATTTGTTTAAAATTGTCTATTAAATATATCAGGGCAATAAGATATCCATATTAGTAAATCATGAAAATGATCAAAGGTCATCTTTTGTTAAACCAGAGCCAAAAAGCTAAAAATCCTATAATGTTTTACCCTTTGAACCCATATTAGAAGCCTAAAAACTAAATTTCTTTATACCATAATTTTATAAACCTATTAACCATATGTACTGCCCAAAACTTTTTATCTTTGACCCTTACAATTTCTGAGAGTTTAGAATATAAAAGAAGGGGAGAAGAGGTAGTGAAAGGAGTATACGCATAACAAATGAAGGATCTGCTGAAAATAGTATAAGTAAGAAGAAATACAATCGTATAAAAATATAGGAAAAGAAATAGAAGAAATCGTAAAAAGATGATTCCATGGAAAAAAAAAGAGAAGAGAAGCAAAAAGCTTCCAATTAGAAAAGAAAAATGGGATTTATACTAGAAAAGAAATGGGAAGAAGTTTTCCAAAATGAGGATACTTACTGAAGCTGAAAAATATAGAAGAAGAAGAGAAGGAAGAGCTAAATTCTCATAAATAATTTTAAATCCTCTTTATCTTTTTCTTTGAAACCTTCTGAATACCCAAAGCCCCATTACAAGCCGAATGAAAGACCTTTTTGATTTACGATTTGCAAGAATGAGTCTAGTAGAGATGTATAAAATAGATACTATGAATAAATAGAAAAGTTATATGAACATAACTGATTATCCTTTCCATGAGGTTTATCTTCTTAGTTAATTGTCTAATGTAGTTTACTTATATATCTACAATATTGTGAGAACCCAAAAGTTTGATTATTTTTTAGAGTATGCCAATAAGTGAGAGTTTGGATGAAAATATTTTCTAAAAACTACAGTTTAGAAAAATCTATGATGAATAAACTTTTCACTGATATGCACACACTCCACGCTATACTGAATTAAAATTATTGAATTCTATTAGAGGATAATTACAAATGATGGAAAACTAAGGACAAAAGATTTGAAAATCTTTAAAAAATAATGAACATCTAATAATTGACTGAGTAATTAGGATATAAAAATCTATATTTTGAATATTTAGTTTTGAAAAATATATTAAAAAACTCAAAAATATTGGAAGCTTGTAGGTAACTTCACTGAAAACCTTCAGGAGACTACAACTCCTCCACTAGGGATCACCTAGAGGTTTAAAGGTTTATTGCATTCACTAAATGCAATCATGCTCCCTACGAACGTGGCATTTAAACTTTTAGTTTTAGAATAGTTTGATTTTCCTTGTTTGCTAGAGCCTAGCAAAACTTAAGTTTGGGGGTGTGATCAGTTACATAATTTATCATTTTATCACCCTTAACTTAGTGATGTTAGGCTTTAATTTGCTACTAATAAGTTACTGATGTGCAGATATTAAAGATAAATAGTAAAAGAGAGCCTAAGTGTTAATATTCATCAAAGTAAACTCAAATAGCAGTAAGAATGACGATTGAGTGAGTGAAGATGATTCGCCAATACAAGAAAGCTGAGAAATCATATTTAATGATTTTGCACTACTGCTTAAGTAAAAAGAAGAAAGAAAGAAATAAGAAATCATAATTTTACGATTCTTTAAAAAGACATTTCTTCAGAAGCGACAAAAGAGTAAAGACGATACAGAAGAGAAAGGCAATGAATCGTGAATAGAAAATTGTCTAGTATGAAAGCCATGAAAGAAGAGAAAATCGTGATTTACGACTTTCCAAAGAAGCTATAATAGAAGAAATTGTTATCTACGATTTCCAAAGAAGCTTTCCTATTTACTGTTATTGTTACTGATCACGTGAGAGCTATCTTCGCCATGAACAGAATTAGAAGACTCCTAGAATTAGAAGTTCAGCTGATCATGGATCTGAGAAGATTGATGAAGATATACTCCGAAGGACTCTACTGCTGAAGATTAAAGATCCTTCCAGACGCACATCAACTAAAGAAAGCAAAGAAAAGATGAAATTAGAAGTAGAGTTATATTAGGATAGTTTTTACTTCTTTTATTAGATTTAAAACTTGTAAACCGACTCCTTATGATCTATAAATAAGATCGCCCGGTGTAAGAATAATCATCAAAGAATTTCAGTATCAATTGATTCCTGAGGTTGGATTTTCTTCCGATCAGTAATGTAAAATAGTTAGAGTAGATTAGATATCCAAGGTTTCTCAAGAGTAATTGACAACTGCAATTGAGTACTGAAGATTAGAGTAGATATCTGTAGTTTTTCAGGAGCAATTGACGACTGTGGTTGATGGGTGAAGGATATATTTTACTTTATTTTTTAGTTTAGATTTTATTTTATACAATTTATAGCTTTATAAGCATCTCCAAGTATTAATTTGAATTGACGACTCAGGTTAGAATTTGCTGATTAGTGTAACGATTTTTACTTTTTCATCTTCAATTTTCTAAAGTTTGATAGACGCCTAGATTTTAGGAAGTTGTTGATTAGATTAGATTTGTATTGATAGGATCTTAGACTTGATTGACAACTAATACTAAGAAACTAGAGATATAGTATAACGGTATTGTTTAAATTCATAAATATCCGATAGCTGAAGATTGGGATTGATGACCTCAATTAAAAGGAGGATTTAGATTTATTTTATGCAGTTTAGATTAAAATAAATTCTTTTATTCATATTTCTCCAGTAGATTAGATCTTAAAGAAAAATATAAGTTTTTAAAATAAGAATTTAAATAGAAGATATACATAAGAAATAAATAGATAGACAAACTTTCTCGTGGGAACGATCTTATGCTAGTACTATGATTTCCATTGGGCGCTTGCAATAGGTTGAGACTTGAATTTAATATAATTTTAATACATAAAATAAGTCAACCACGTGTAATGAAGCTTTATTTATTAAAATCTGTTGTGCCACATGTTAACTATGCTTAACTATGTTGTTGAGAAGTTTGTGGGTATCTTCACTGAAAACCCTCAGGAGAATTTGCTCCTCCACTATGGATCACCTAGGGATTTAAAAGGATTGATATATAAGTTAAATGCATTCGTGATCCCTACGAAAGTGGCATTTATATTTTTTAGAATAATTATTTTATTTTTCCTTTGCTCGAGGACTAGCAAAGATTAGGTTTGGGGGTGTGTTACTCACTGATTTATGTCACTTTTCACCTCCTAACCTATCCTTTAATAGACCTTTGAGCTATTAATAACTCATATTTAAGTATATTTTTATAGTTAGAAATAAACTACAGCTTAGTGCAACAGTCCATCTAAGGAATGCCAACAAGAGAGAATTTAGAGTCAAACCTTGAACCTAATGGAAAGATAGAGAATGCACAATGGTGGACCACACCATAGAAGCCATTTAGCATGCCCTGAGCCCCTAGAAGCCCTACAGTAAAGAGAAGTGGGGCCCATGCTCAGTGGAGTGTTGTAACAGAGTAGACAGAGCAGAGCAGCAAAGCAGATCTAGCCTCTCGAGCAGCTCTGTGCCTTCAAAAGTATCCACTCGAGTCGTCTCGAGTGGAACACAGCTTCAGAAACTCTACCTCAAGTAGCTGTCGAGCAGTTACCTCTTCAAAAATCCCATGTCGAGCAGCTCTCAAAAGGATTAGCCTTCCGAACACTCAAGCTCGAGTGGTTCTCAAACATATTGCACCTCCAAAAAGTCAAGCTCGAGTAGTTCTCGAGCACTTCATAATTGAAGCAGTGTAGCTATTGAGCAGTTCAGACTGCCACATTTAAGCCTATTGAGTAGTTTCCAGCAACCTCACGAGTTGTCATTGCTGAAGACCTTCAACCACTTGAGCAGCAGCTGAGGCCATCCTGTCGAGCTGCACTTCTTGAGCAAAGAACCTCTTGAGATCTGCTCGAGAACACATGCCTGAAGCCACCTAAAGCTCCATCCACTCGAGGCTCGGGTTCCAGCCTTCCCATTCAAACTTCAAGGGTATTTTGAAACTTCAACAACACCTAGGGCACATTTCCCAATGTTCTGTGCTTACCCTAACTATCATGGGCAATATTTGGCTAAAAACAAACCGCATCAGCTGAAACCTAACTAACTTGATTCTTCTCCTCTCTGATTGGCCAATACAAAAAGGCAGTTTAGGAGACTATATAAAAGCCATGTAAAAAGGCAGAAAAAGATATCTGATGCAAGAGGAGCTGTGAAGATATTCTTGCCTTAGGTCACTTTTAGGGTTAGGTCATCTTTTCCTTTACTTCTTCCCTTAGCTCAGCATTTACTAGCTAAGTTCTTTGCAATAGATAGGATTGATTCAAAGTTGTAAAATGATTGTGTGAGATCATTGTAAAAGGTTCAGAGGTTTCCAGAGACTGCAGCCTTGAGGGTTGATTCATTGTAAGTATTCTTTAAGCAATGAAAGTTGTGTTCATTATCCCATTAAATCTATGAGTTTCTTATGCTGTCATGTGGATCGGTATGGGTTTTATGCATCTATGGATGCATGAGCTTGTAGCCTTACAAACATAGTGGCTGCAGTGGTTATCTTGTTCTGATTTTTAACCCTCACGACTAGAGTATATCTCTGAGATATCCTATGACCATTCAAGTGGACAGGATATAGCCCTAAGACTAGTCCATATCTCAGGGTTCGATTAGATTCATTTTCTTTACATTTGTGCTTGTAGCCAAATAAAGGATAGCTGTAGATACAACCTTTGCTCTGCTCTGCCATGACTTTTGTAGTGAAAACAAATCCCTAGCAATTTACTTCTCATAATTTTCTATTTGTTTTATCACACCATTTTTATCCTTCTCTAAACCCCCCTTCTTTATTTTTGTTTTTAAAGCTAGTTTTCTTTCTATTTTTAATTTAGGTTGTGTGACACCCAAAAACTCCCTCTCTTTACCTTGCTTTCTTAGTTTAGGTATAGAACTATCAGATCTGTAGCATATCTAGAGATCTACTATTAGTTTTTCTTTTAGATTAATTTTCCCTGTGGGACAAACTCTTACTTATCAATACTTACTACAACAGCCCTGGATCTTGTAGGACTGTGTATTTGTTTGCTGTTGTATTCTAATCTCTTTATTTTCTTCCCCTCTGATCTATTCTCCTTGCCATTCTATATCTCTGTCATATTTTGCAATAAAAAGAACACAAGCAAAATAAAACCAATAGCAACCAGCTTCAGCACTTCAACATCTCGAGCAGCTTAAGCAGCACTGCACACTCAAAACTCCAAGTTCGAGCAGCTCTATGCTTTCAAGAGTAACTTGTCGAGCAGCTTAAACAAACCACCAGCTTCAACATTTAAATCTCGAGCACTTTATAGTTGCTGCATTTAACCACTCAAGTTGATCTATACCTGTCGAGCAGTGAAGGAAGTAGCTTGGGCACATCATGTGTGCAGCAAACTAGTAGCTCGAGCAACTATAGTAGACCACAGCTTCAGCAATCTCTTCTCGAGTTGATCTCGAGCACATTGCGGCTTCAGCATTTAAATCTTGAGTGGTTATTGAGTAGATGCACCTTCAACAAATCAATCTCGAGAGGATCTCGAGTACATTATAGCTACTGCCTGAACCATACGAGCTGAATGCCTGAAGCAATGTACTTATCGAGCTATAGTTTAAAGGTTCAAATCAAACCTGTCGAGCTGCAGTTTAAAGCTTCAAATCAAACCTATCGAGCTGTTTTTGCTAAAGCCACTGAACCTCACGAGCTACATTGTTGAAGCACTAATCCACTCAAGTGCTTTATTGTTGAAACAATGATCCTGTTGAGCAGCTGAAGCCATCCACTCGAGCTACATACCTGAAGCAAATCAACCACTCGAGAACCTCGCGAGATTTACATTCTGAAGCTGCAACCTGTCGAAACTCGGGTTCCAGCTTTTATATTTGAACTTCATGGGTATTTTTGGAACTCCACAGCACCTAAGGTTCATGTCCCAATGTGCTGAGGTATTCCCCACATCCCGAAGCAACTCTAGGCCAAAATGGACCACGTCAGCAGGGCCTAACTAACTTGATTCTCCCTCTTTCTGATTGACCAAAGCAAAAAGGAGCTTTATGGATTGTATATATAGTTGTAATCTGTTTTGTAAAAATGAGCCAGGATTAGCCTGAGCTCACAGTTAGGGTTTATAATTTTAGGATAGGGTTTTCTTCTGTTGTATTTTCTTTCCTTAGCTCAACAGCAATGTTGGGTTAAATCTCTGTGTAGCAGTTAGGTTTAAATCAGATGTTGTAATCTATTTTGTAATAACATTGTGAGCAGTTTTGGACTCTTAAAGAGATTGCAGTCTTGAGGGCAGAGTCATTATAAGACCTTTTTAGCAATGAACAGTCATTTTTAATGTTCCATTTAATCTGCATTTTTTCTTATGTTTATCATTTAGATCTGTATGGGTTTTATGCACCTATGGATGCATGTGCTTGTAGCCTTGCAAATATAGTGGCGGTAGTAGTTTTCCTGTTCTAGTTTAACCACTTGACCGGTTTACATCTATGGGATATCCTATGACTATTTAAGTGGACAAAATAAAACCCTAGGATTAGTCTAGATCTAAGGGTTGATGAACTGGATTCTTTTTCCCTGCACTTGTGCTTGTAGCCAAGTGAGGGACTGTTGTAGATCCAGCTCCTCCTCTGTTTTACAATACTATTTTCAGTGAAGAGATCTGGAGTCTTGCAGAGATTGTAGACTTGAGAGTTAGGTCATTACAATCCTCTTTGTAGCAATGACCAGCTAATTTTAAAGCCCCATTCAATCTGTGATTACTTATGGTCTTCACTTGATTTTTATGGATTGTTTGCTCTTATGGATGCATGAGATTGTAGCCTTACAAACATAGTGTCTGCAATGATTTTTTTATTTTGACTTTAAACCCTTGATTGGATGAAATCCCTGGGATATTCTATGACCATTTAAGTGGACAAAATATAGCCCTAAGATTAGTTCATATCTCTAGCTTAGGCTGGATTCTTCTACCTTGCAGTTGTTCTTGTAGACAAGTGAAGGACGGATGCAGATCCAGCTCTTGATCTGTGTTGCAGTGAAGATTAGCCCATAGCTGCTACTTCTCCATAGTTTTTATTTATTTTACCAACCCATTATCATTCTTCTTTACCCCCTTTCTTTAGATTTAATTTTTATTTTTGTTTGTAGTTTAGTTTGTGACACCCTAAAAACACCCCCTCTTTACCTTGCTTTCTAGTTTTGGTTTAGAGTTGCCAGATTTATAACAGATCTAGAGATTTGCTATTCCACCATTGTGTTTAGATCATCACTCCTTGTAGGACAAACTCTTATCAAAACCTGTTACAAGAGCCCTAGATCTTGCAGGATTGTGTGTTTGTTTTGTTGTTGTGTTCAATCCATTTTAGGCCCCCTTTTCATCTATTTTTGCCTTTCTTTATTTCCACTATATTTTGACCACGCATTTACAATAAAAAGAACTAAAGCACATCCCAACTGAACAACACGCATCGTCGAAATGGACCCACAAAGTCCATGGTTGCACAGCTCTAATGGGCATCCTCCTTTCTTATTGACTCATACAAATAACAAGAGAAGGACAAACAAAGATCTCCAAAGACTTCAAAATTTTTTAATATTTAATAATAATTAATTTTCATCTAGCTTACAGCCATTAATTAGAAAAGTAGTAAAAATTAATAAAAATAGTAAAAATGAGATAAGACTATAGATGAAAAGATCTAATCGCTAGAATCCAGCCATAGTCGAAATGAATCGATTCAAATTTCTACGGCTCTAGGAATCGTCGGACGGATTATTTCCTAAAATAGCAAAACTATAATTTTCGAGCCCTAAATGAAGGAATTTTCCATAGAAACACGGGCCTTGCGGCTATCGTCTTGACTTTGGAACATTTTGACCATTTTGGGATGCTCGAGTGAGGTGGGTTGCCCAAAAGGGAAAACTTACTGGTGTAAGTTGCTCAAGCGACTATGGTTCCCACTTGAGCAACCCGTGCACTATTCAAAGGGCGAGTTACCTAGTCTTAGTCGCTCGAGCGACTTTGGTTCCCACCCGAGCGACCCATGACGACCTAATTCAATTTACACTCCATATTTGGCTAGTTTCCTTTCAATAGAAGCCAAATTTGTATCTTCCTCATAAGGGAAAGCTCTTAGTCAAATTTAAGATGGTAAAAGGAATAGGTAAAACATATCTAAGGTTTTATGCAGAGCGTTGGTTAGGCTTGAGTGTTCTTTTATTCTCTTGGAATCATTAATATAGTGAATCATCGTTACCCAGTAAATATCGTCTAATGTATGAATGTGTTTAATTTTCTTTTATTTTGCATTCTTATTTTATCTTTTATTGTGAGATCGTTGGTTAATTTGAGAGCTTCTGTGCAACAACTATAACCCTCTTCTCAACCATTGTGTATCCATGAAAGGTAACTTTCAAGTACATTAAAGCCCTTAAAATCTGCTAAAATCATCCTTTCATCTATCTCTGTGTCCAAATGGCATTGTTTCCAGGATGAAGCCTATAAACTGAGATAAAGGCGACTATGGTGAGATTTAGTAGCAATATTACTCACCCAACGATCCCGATAAAAAGATTGGTAACCCATCTTTCTAGCTTCTATTGGAGAAGAAGAACGTTTCATTGACCTTGTCACTAATCATTGTCAAATTCCACATCGTTTACCCCACCGTTTCATATTCCTTGAAGTCACCCTTCTTCACATAGATGGTGTAAAGTGCCATCAACTTCTCGGGTTCAGCAGCGATGGCATTAGCGACTGTCATGAAATTTCCAGTGTCGTCCTAAGCAATGGTGACATTTGGAATGTTGGATTAAGCAATCAACATCACATGATCTGAGCCAATGACCAAGATGGTTAACCACCCTGATCAATCTCAAAAGAGACAATATAATGCAAATTACAGGCTAGTACTGACAGAATAAAAACCCATGTGTGCAACACTAAACAAAACCCCATGTAGCCCAAAGAGACGTGATATACTGTAGCCTTTTCAATGAGAAGATCTTATGATTCTGACAGTACCCTAAATATGGAGTGTAAACGATTGGATAAAATGATTGCATTCTTCTTAAACCTTTATTCTATCGTATTTAGAAAAAATAAATAAATCGATTGTGATATATTTGCCATTTTGAGAGTGATATTCTTTGCAGTAGTTGTGACGACCCGACTTTTCCAATCCCTCAAGTATAGGAAAGGCCGGTTCGCCAACCTATCGAATAAACGATAAGCCGGAAAAACAGGGCACATATCAGAGTAAAGCGTAATAAATATCCATAGCTAAAATAAATGCGGAAGCAATTAAAAGTAAAGAACCACCGATGATGGCTGACCATCATCGAAACATGGCTCATAACAGAAATCAACGTCAAATATAAAACTATGGTATCCAACTAAAATGGGCCCACAAATTCAAGTCTAACTCTCACCACAAATAAGAAAATCAGTAAGTTCTATACTGGGAAAAACTCCTCAGGAGGAACCTCAAGCTCTTCCTCAGGCACGTTGTCACGGGGTCACTCTTCTAGCAGTGTCAACCCGTGCGGCACTCAACGCCTGCTGCGCTAAGTCAGCCTATTTCTCTCAAATGCGGCACGCGATGCGGATTCCCAGATGCTACGAAGGGTGGAAGGCTTGTCCTACTCAAGCTTCACCTCAACCTCTACGTTCGAATTTGCCCTGCAAAGCAACGCAGCAGGTTAGAGCCGGCAACGACGACCATCAAGGCAACAGGCAACGATGAACGTAAGGCAACATGCAACAACGAGGGATATAGCGATAGGCAGCGACGAGCATACATCAAGCCCCCCTTGGGCTAGAACCCGCACCTCGAAGGTGGTTGGGAACCACCAACGCGATGGCCCTAGTACACGATGTAGCTAGGACAACCACGCCCTAAGCATGGCCCGGATGCACGCACATAAGCTCACGAGGCTAGTGCACGTGTAGGGTCGGGGGACCCCAACTCATGTCCCCCTATATATGGTTTAAACATCAACAGTGCCTAAATGGCAGGAGGACCTCAAACGTATTGGTTTGGCATACCGCAACGCCCTCCCGCATCACTAGGCCAACTTGAGTCAGTGGCGTCCATGTCGCGACCATGTCTTCACCCTCCACCCCAACATGCCTCGACGCCATCGTGGCTCAACCCAGTACATACGGTGCCGCCCTCATGGCCTTGACGCACCAGTCATACTCAACACTTGGAGAGGAAAAGTAGCCCTACGGCTGCCCCGGATGGCCACGCCGTGTGCCCCCATCACATCCTCCTCCACTCAAAATCATCAACGTCCTCGTTGACGCGAAGGCACACATTATGAAATTCAGTCCTGTATGTCACTTGCCACGGTTCCTCGACAGCACCCTGCCTTCACTCTCTGTAGCAAAATTGTACATGCCCAAAACTGCACATTTCAAAATTTGTAGACAGTTGGTGTCTGAGTCTTCCCACGGCCCACACCAACAAGACCGCGGTGGTCCCTTCTCAACAATCAATTAGTCGGAGCGCCCCAACTCTAGCTATGGGCGCCTCATCATCAACCTTTCTCTTACCTTTCTCTGCGACCATCGCGTTCAAGGCGGCCTTCTCTGGACAATCTCGCACTAGATGTGGCCCTTTACATAGGAAGCGGCCCTTCTTGCTTGGCCTTTCGTCTTTCTTCTTTTCATACCTACTGCCTTTGTCCTGACCAAATCGCACATGTCCTGCATCATTCTGCTTCTTTCCCTGGTTGTCAGCATTGTCAGTGGATGCTTGGACTGTCTTCTCTTTCTCAAAGTGATGTTCGATTAGCCGCTCCGCAGCAGCCAAATTCTCATCTACAGTCTTCAACCCTCTATAAGTCAACTCCTGCTGTGCCCATGGCGCCAAGCCATCTATGAAGTAGAAGATCCAATCCTTCTCACTCATTTCATCAATGTCTAACATCAGGCTCGTGAAAGTCTTAATGTACTCGTGCAACGGTCCCGTATGCTTCAACATCGATAATGCCTTTCATGCTGACCATCCGACATTGGTAGGCAGAAATTGAGCCGGCAGCTCTTTCTTCAGATCGGCCCAAGAATCGACTGCACCATTCTCCATGCACACCTCTGACACTCGGTGCCTCCACCATAACTTGGCATCACCGACCAAGTATCTCGATGCAATTCTTAGCTTAACTTTAGCATCGAGGTCCCCCAGCGTTTCGAGGTACTCCTCCACGTCCCATATGAAGTTCTCGAGGTCCTTCGCCTCGCGGGAGCCCTTGAACGTCTCTAGCTCGGGGAACTTAAATCGAGGTGTTGGCGTCCCTGCTGGCACCCCTGCTGGCATTGCCAGGATGAACTTTTTCAGCACGCTCATCTCGTCACGTACCTCCTCCAACGTGACCTTGATTTCTCGTACCTCTGCTGCCAATTGCTCTACGGTCTCAGCCACATCGGCATTGATCCTTTCATGCCTATTCAGTTATTCCCCATGTAGTGTCATTACCGATACCACCGACTCGAACTGGTCCGCTTGAGCTTCCAAACTATCTAATCGTTCCCTTGTTGATCGTTCTCTTGTCCGTCGTCTTGCATCCTCGCTGGTCCCTTCCATCTCAGCCATCACTGTGGCTTTGATACCAAATGTCACGGGGTCACTCTTCTAGCAGTGTCAACCCGTGCGGCACTCAACGCCTGCTGCGCTAAGTCAGCCTATTTCTCTCAAATGCGGCACGCGATGCGGATTCCTAGATGCTACGAAGGGTGGAAGGCTTGTCCTACTCAAGCTTCACCTCAACCTCTACGTTCAGACTTCGCCCTGTGAAGCAACGCAGCAGGTTAGAGCCGGCAACGACGACCGTCAAGGCAACAGGCAACATGCAACAACGAGGGATATAGCGATAGGCAGCGACGAGCATACATCAAGCCCCCCTTGGGCTAGAACCCGCACCTCGAAGGTGGTTGGGAACCACCAACGTGATGGCCCTAGTACACGACGTAGCTAGGATGACCACGCCCTAAGCGTGGCCCGGATGCACGCACATAAGCCCACGAGGCTAGTGCACGTGTAGGGTCGGGGGACCCCAACTCATGTCCCCTTATATATGGTTTAAACATCAACAGTGCCTAAATGGCAGGAGGACCTCAAACGTATTGGTTTGGCATACCGCAACGCCCTCCCGCATCGCTAGGCCAACTTGAGTCAGTCGCATCCATGTCGTGACCGTGTCTTCACCCTCCACCCCAACATGCCTCAACGCCATCGTGGCTCAGCCCAGTACATACGGTGCCGCCCTCATGGCCTTGATGCACCAGTCATACTCAACACTTGGAGAGGAAAAGTGGCCCTACGGCTGCCCCGGATGGTCACGCCATGTGCCCCCGTCACAACGTAGTCAGGATCAGTCTCACAGCCCTGAATAGCCAATTAAGTACCTGAACCTGTGACGTATAGTCGGAGTGAGCTAACCAACAAAGCTCAGTAGAAGAAAGACATCTATGGCATTTTACTTTAACTAATATGGTTTCAAAACAAATATCAGAATATAGATTGTCAAACATATAAGCAGATAATAAACTGAATTTAGGTGCAGAAATCATATGTAAGATTTATTTCTAAATGTGTGAAAACAGTTTCAAGAACAGATGCAGTATTTCAGTGTCTTAGTTTCTCTAACTTCTATATGCAAAGTTCAGTAATTCATGACTTAATCCTCAACTTAAAATACCTCCCGAGTAAACTATATCTCGAGAGCAGGAATATAGCCGATGGGAACCCCTACCTACCATCGTCGTTCATGAACCCTTTTTCAGGATGCAACAAGCCCCTACGTAATGAGGGAAACTTGTGCCAGGAAATTGTTCAGGAATTTTTGAGGGGTCGTTCAGGTCAATCATAAAATAAATGCAGATACTAATATAAATCAGATGCAAGTCTCCTATACATAGTTCAGGTTCTTGATTTCAGATTTTCAGAGCTTAAGCAGATTCAGGTTTCAGGATTCAGGTAGATTTAGATTTTCAGTCATTCATATCAATTTCAGTTTACAGATGTGATTTCAATGGCATATGCAAGTTTAAAGATTTTAATTCAAAATATCCATGTGAATTAAAATAAAATATTGTAAAGATGAGATTCTCCTACCTAAAACTCGGAGTTATGCGAAGTCAAACAAGGTCCTACTGATGGCCTCTCGCCCTCAATCTACATCACATTATACGTTCATGCATTAAGATAAACTCTAATTACTAATAATATAGACCTATTTAAGCGTTTCCTCAAAAACAAGTCAAAACAGGCAAGTTGCGCCAATCCTAGAATTTGACATAACATTCTCATATATTTTTTACTATCAAGACGATTGATCCATGAGTTGGTCAAAACATAAAAGTTGTAGATTTTTCTATTAGCTTTCCAAAGCAAAAAGAATCATCTCAAGTAGAGTTCGAAACAAAAAGTTATGACTAAAATACCAAGGAAATGTCGAAGTTCGATAATACCTCGCTCGAGCGATGATAATAGCTCGTTCGAGCGAGCTACAGCGACGCGATTTCGTTGGTTTTCACCCGAATCGAAACCCATACATCCCAAAGCAAAACCCATGGCTAATCTAATGATTTAATCAAAAAGTTTAATTAAAACGTACCTTTAATCTAAGGATTCCTAGATTAGAAATGAGTCACGCGAATGGAGCTTCGGAACGAAACCGACGGGTTTCCTCAACGATTCGCGCCGCGATCGATCCCACGAGTTCACAGAGACAACTCCAACACGCCCCCAATGATCTCAACCTCTCCCAATAGCCAACTATGAATCCAAGGTTGATTCAAGTTCTTTCTAAGGTTTAAGTGCTTTCAACAAAGAGGGTTCTAGAGAAGGAGGTTTTCTAAACCGATCTCCTACGATGATTGAAGAAGAGAGAAGACGGAGTTTCACACGGTTGGGTAACTATCCTCTCTTAACAAAACCTAGTATAATACGGGAATGCAATTCCTTCTTATAATAGGATTGCTCACAAAGTAAAACACACACACACATCTTATGTATTATACACTTCTAATTTTAAAACTCAAGTCCGGTGTTGAGCGGCTACACCGAGGTCGGTGCACAACTTTCGCACGAGGGTCCAAATGGGCTCTAAATTAAAATCTATCCGCACAATCACATCTAGATAAAAATCCAAAACAATAATAATACACACAGGGTCAGTCTAACTCGGGTTCAAAATACGGGTCTTTACATTCTACCCTCCTTAGGAATTTTCATCCTCGAAAATGTACGGGTAGCTAAACCGAACTGCGGTAAGTCCTTATCCTAACACCACTATAAAGCAAAATCGAAACAGTCTAAAGCCAAAGAACTTTGGTCGCGAGGCTTCACTAAGCACGCTTTCAAGGGTCGGATCCGTAGTAACTGGATGTACACGTGTGGCATCCCATACCGCCATAGAGGATTGCATCCATACATGGATGCATACCTTCCCAAGTGTCACGTTTCGGAAATATACTTTACCATGACACAAACCTAGCACACACACGTACCTCACCATTTTTGGTAATTATTTGAGCAGAAATTTCAGATGTCAGAATTGAACACTTATTCAAAAGCATGATCACGTGCCTGGTAACATGTTCTAACTGATGACACGGGTTCCAATGCATATACGGTTCTAACCGAGAATGAATAAATATGACATTTAAGATTTTATTGTGTGATCGTTATAGATATATATGTAAAGCATCGCTGTTATGAACCAATTTAACATTGAAGATTTTGAAGAAATTCTCCTTTTTTTTTTTTTTTTTTTTTTTTAAGAAGCAAATTCAAGAATTTAAAGGTACGTATGGTTTTCTTACATAACTATAGTTTACAATATACCTTCACTCGAAAAGTTGTGAAAATTGCTCGCGAATCTCCGCTTCACGCCCCATGTGGCTTCCTCTCAAGAATGGTTCCGCCACTTCACGAGTACTAAGGGAATGCTCTTTGTCCGTAAGATTTGTTCTTTACGATCTAAGATTCAGACGGTTTCCTCAACCAAGGATAGGTCTTCTTGGAGCTCAATGGGCTGGTAGTCCAACACGTGTGTCGGATCTTAACATATCTTCGTAACATGGACACATGAAACACGTTGTGCATTTTCGATAGCTGGTGGCAAGGCTACTCGATAGGCAACCTCGCCGACCGCCCAATACCTCGAAAGGTCCAACATAGCGGACTCAGCTTCCCACGCTTCCCAAAATGCATCACGCCTTTTGTAGGAGAGATTTTGACAAATACGTTATCTCCCACCTTAAACTCAACATGGTTTCTTTTCAGATTAGCGTAGCTCTTCTGACGACTTTGAGCAATGTGTAGTCTCTCACGGATTAACCGAACTGTCTCGGTTGTATTCTCCACGATCTCGGGACCTAAAATGAGTTTCTCACCCACTTCTTCCCAATTGCGAGACTGACCACGTCCATACAAAGCTTCGTAGGGTGCCATGCCGATGCTAGCCTGGTAACTGTTATTGTAGGCGAACTCGATCAGCGGTAAATGTTGGTCCCATGACCCCTGAAAATCCAACATGCAAGCACGTAACATATCTTCTATAATCTGATTCACCCTCTCAGTCTGCCCATCGGTCTGAGGATGGAATGCTGTACTATAATCGAGCCTAGAGCCCATTCCTTCTTGAAATCATTGCCAAAACTGAGATGTGTACATCGGGTCTCTATCGGATACGATACTGACCGGTATACCATGCAGCCTAACTATCTCCTTGATGTATAATTCTGTGAGCTTGTTGGCGGTATACGACGTATTATAAGGAAGGAAGTGTGCGGACTTAGTCAATCGATCCACAATGACCCAGATGGCATTGTATTTTCTTAATGTTCTTGGCAATCCCAAAATAAAGTCCATAGAAATGGCCTCCCATTTCCACTCAGGTATCGGTAGTGGTTGCAACAGTCCTGCCGGATTTCGATGATCCACCTTTACTTGCTGACACACAAGACATCTCGAGACATACACAGCGACATCTTTCTTTAAACCTCTCCACCAGAAGCTTTTCTTTAAGTCCTGGTACATCTTGGTACTGCCAGGGTGAATAGCGTACATAGACTTATGAGCCTCTTCCAAAATAGTGTCCCGAAGCTCAGTACTAGTTGGTACGCATACCCGGTTTCTAAACAACAAAGTGTCATCATCTTTGATAGAAAAATCTATTTTGCTTCCCCCAATCACATCCCGTCTGATAGCCATATGTTCATCACCCGTCATCTGAAGTCTGCCAATGTTCTCATAGAGGGTGGAACGAATCACTAGTGTAGCCATTAACGCACCTGAACCTTTTACGTCAAATCTCATGCTACTTAGAGCCATATCTTCCAATAGATGCCATTTTCGCACCCTTGCGTGAGATGTGATAACCGAGCAGAGAACTTCCGACTTAACGATCCGCCACTACGCTTGCTTTCCGGTGGTACCTGGATGGCACAATCATAATCTTTCAAGAACTCCATCCATCGACGTTGTCTCATATTCAACTCCTTTTGTGAGAAGAGATACTTGAGGCTCTTATGATCGGTAAATATATCAAAGTCTCCCCATAAAGGTAATGCCTCAAGATCTTGAGCAAAAATCATCACGCCAACTCAAGATCATGCTCGGGTAATTCTTCTCATGGTCTTTTAGCTCTAGACCCATAAGCAATGACTCTCTCATTACGGTTAAGCACATGCCCTAAACCCCATATGATGCATCATCAGATAATCGCAAAGCCTCCCCGCCTCGATGGTATAGCAAGCAATCGCGCAGAGTCAATCGCTTTCTTGAGTTCTCGAAAACTTTGCTCACACTGCTCTGTCCAATCCAATTTAGTATTCTTCTTCGTAAGTTGTGTAAGAGGACCTGATATCTTGGAGAAGCCCTCCACAAACCTTCTGTAGTATCCTGCCAAACCGAGGAAACTACAAACCTCCGTAACGGTCTTTGGCTGTTCCCAATTCATCACTGACTCAATCTTTGCTGGGTCAACTGTAATACTGGTCTCAGAGATAACATGGCCTAGGAAACTGACCTACTCAAGCCAAAACTCACACTTACTAAGTTTTGCGTATAACTGATGGTCTCTAAGGGTTTGTAGAGCCACTCGCAGATGTTGCTAATGTTCTTCTCGCATCTTTGAATAGATGAGGATGTCATCTGCAAAAACTACTACAGACTTGTCCAAATGTGACTTGAATATCCGATTCATCAAGTCCATAAATGACGCGGGTGCGTTTGTCAACCCAAATGGCATGACCAAGAACTCGTAGTGCCCATATCGAGTTACGAACGCATCTTCGAATGTCTTTAGACTTAACTTTCAACTGATGGTAGCCTGACCTCAAGTCGATCTTCGAGAAGAACCTTGCTCCTTGTAACTGATCGAACAGATCATCAATTCTTGGAAGTGGATAACGGTTCTTAATTGTCAACTTATTTAGCTGGCGGTAATCGATGCAAAGCCGCATTGAACCGTCTTTCTTCTTTATAAATAGAACTGGTGCTCCCCAGGGTGACACACTCGGTCTAATAAAGCCCTTATCTAGCAGTTCCTGAAGCTGCTCCTTCAACTCTTTCAATTCTACAGGCGCCATTCGATACGGAGCTTTTGATACTGGTTCAGTACCTGGCGCTAACTCAATTGCAAACTCAATCTCCCTGTCAGGTGGTAATCCCGGTAGATCTTCAGGAAAAACATCTGAATACTCGCAAGCAATCATAATATCTGTAATAATTTTCTTCTCCTCCTTATGATCTTGCAAGTAGGCCAGATTACCACAACACCCGTTCCTCATCATACGGTTTGCTCGAATGGCAGAGATAAACGGTATCACACAAGATTTGACTCCGTAAAATCGAAAAGATTTTCTCTTCGGCGGGCGGAATGTTACAATCTTTGAAGACAATCCACGCTCGCATGGTAAGTAGATAACCAATCCATCCCTAGTATCACGTCGAACCCTTCCATGCTCAAAATGATCAAATCAGCCACTGTCTCGTGGTCTTCGATCATCACAATCACTGATTGACACATGGTATCGGTGCTCACTGAGTTGCCCGTAGGAATTGACACTGCCAAGATGAAATCAAGGGCCTTGGGAATGATTCCCAACTTCTCAGCGAACAATGGAGTAACAAAAGAATGTGTAGACCCAGGGTCTATCAACACTCGCGCTTCGGTTTTGCTTACATCGCTCCCCCGATGCATAAAAAGGGTACCTTAGTTTAGACAAGCGTTTCAATTAAAAGTTTCTAAGCATGTGTGTTCATCCATAACTTATTAACAAAATTTATTAAATATCAAGCAATTATATATAACACATAAAATAAGAAGACATCTCAACTTTTAATAATACCTTGGATCACATCGTTCGATGTTTCGGCTTCTTGAGCCATCACGGCATAAGCTCGACCTTGAACAGTAGGTCGGGTCGATCTTTGAGTAGAAGCCGAACTAGTTCTTCCCTTGTCCTCCTGAGGACAATCCTTAACCATGTGTCTGATTGCGCCACACCGAAAACACACTCCAGTGTTCCTCTTACAATCCTCGATCTTGTGTGGTTTCCCGCACCTTAGGCACATAGTGACCGAAACAAAAGATGGTGCACAAGAGGATCCCTGTGCCACTGAAGCTCCACTAGCATTAGAACCCGCTGGTCGTACGGATTGCACAGGTGATGATGCTGCCAATCTATGATAAGGGATCGGTTCAGAAGAAAATGTTGGTCTAGAAAATGCAGGTTGAATAAGGTTCACTGGCGGCTTTGTAAACTTGGCCCTCTTATTTTCATAAGTACCTGACTGCCCTTGTACAACCCTGTCCTTGTTCGGCTGACTGCTTCTCAAAAACCGCTTTTGAATTTCTTCCTCTGCTATGAGGGCCTTTGACAGTACTCCTCCATATGTTTCCATTTCCCACATAGCCACGCTCTCCTGTATACTCGGCCTAAGACCCAGCTGAAATTTTCTGGCCTTCATCATATCGGTGGCCACATGTTGAGGTGCAAACCTTGAAAGTCATGTGAACTCATCTCCATACTCACGCACTGACATTGTCCCCTGCTTCAGCTCGATGAACTAAACTTCCATCTGATGCCTAACGATCTTGGGAAAGTACTGATCGTTGAACGCTTCGATAAACTCAGCCCATGTCCAAGGAGTATTGGGAAACTCCTGCTCCCGGTGTCTAGCCACGGACTTCCACCATGGTCCAGCCTGTCCATCCAGTTTGAAGGTTGCCCATCTAACCTTCTCGACATCGGTGCACTGAAGCACCTCGAAGATCTTTTCCATCTCATCCAACCAACCTTGACTCGGCTCTGTCAAAAAAAAATTTGGAGGTCTCATCCTCCTAAATTCGGCAAATCCTGATGATTGTTGTTGTTGTCCCAGAATCAGCTCGCTTGTTGGCGATTCACTCGTTGAGCTGAGCCATAGATGCGATCACGAGCAATGTTGGTGGCCGACTTTTCCAACACTTGTTCCATTCTTTCACCCTGACCTCTATCAACTCCGGCTCCTATAGGGACTGCATTAGAACCGGATGCGAAGGCAACTCCCCTTGATGTACCGACACCTTCAGGAATGTCCTCTAAAGGCACCGTCCTACCTCTGCCTCTGCCTCTAAATCTTGGGGCCATACTGATTTGTCATTGTGAACACCACAACATCAGTCAACATTGATTGTAAAGACAATCACAAACAGTACTAGTGATTCTGGACCTAACGACATGACTCTGATGCGAACTGTACCGGGTCACGGTTGGTTCTCATGGGTCCTTAGAGAATCTAAAAACCATGGCTCTGATACCAACTGTGACGACCCGACTTTTCCAATCCCTCAGGTATAGGAAAGGCCGGTTCACCAACCTATCGAATAAACGATAAGCCGGACAAACAGGGCACATATCAGAGTAAAGCGTAATAAATATCCATAGCTAAAATAAATGCGGAAGCAATTAAAAGTAAAGAACCACCGATGATGGCCGACCATCATCGAAACATGGCTCATAACAGAAATCAACGTCAAATATAAAACTATGGTATCCAACTAAAATGGGCCCACAAATTCAAGTCTAACTCTCACCACAAATAAGAAAATCAGTAAGTTCTATACTGAGAAAACTCCTCAGGAGGAACCTCAAGCTCTTCCTCAGGCACGTAGTCAGGATTAGTCTCACAGCCCTGAATAGCCACGTCAGTACCTGAACCTGTGACGTATAGTCGGAGTGAGCTAACCAACAAAGCTCAGTAGAAGAAAGACATCTACGACATTTTACTTTAACTAATATGGTTTCAAAACAAATATCGGAATATAGCTTGTCAAACATATAAGCAGATAATAAACTGAATTTAGGTGCAGAAATCATATGTAAGATTTATTTCTAAATATATGAAAACAGTTTTAAGAACCGATGCAGTGTTTCAGTGTCTTAGTTTCTCTAACTTCTATATGCAAAGTTCAGTAATTCATGACTTAATCCTCAACTTAAAATACCTCCCGAGTAAACTATATCTCGAGAGCAGGAATATAGCCGATGGGAACCCCTACCTACCATCGTCGTTCATGAACCCTTTTGTAGGATGCAACAAGCCCCTACGTAATGAGGGAAACTTGTGCCAGGAAATTGTTCAGGAATTTTTGAGGGGTCGTTCAGGTCAATCATAAAATAAATGCAGATACTAATATAAATCAGATGCAAGTCTCTTATACATAGTTCAGGTTCTTGATTTCAGATTTTCAGAGCTTAAGCAGATTCAGGTTTCAGGATTCAGATAGATTTAGATTTTCAGTCATTCATATCAATTTCAGTTTACAGATGTGATTTCAATGGCATATGCAAGTTTAAAGATTTTAATTCAAAATATCCATGCGAATTAAAATAAAATACTGTAAAGATGAGATTCTCCTACCTAAAACTCGGAGTTATGCGAAGTCAAGCAAGGTCCTATTGATAGCGTCTTGCCCTCAATCTACATCACAATATAAATTCATGCATTAAGATAAACTCTAATTACTAATAATATAGACCTATTTAAGCATTTCCTCAAAAACAAGTCAAAACAGGCAAGTTGCGCCAATCCTAGAATTTGATGTAATATTCTCATATATTTTGGACTATCAAGACGATTGATCCATGAGTTGGTCAAAACATAAAAGTTGTAGATTATTCTATTAGCTTTCCAACGCAAAACGAATCGTCTCAATCGGAGTTCAGGACAAAACGTTATGACTAAAATACCAAGGCAATGTCGAAGTTCGACAATACCTCGCTCGAGCGATGATAATAGCTCGTTCGAGCGAGCTACAGCGACGCGATTTCGTTGGTTTTCACCCGAATTGAAACCCATACATCCCAAAGCAAAACCCATGGCTAATCTAATGATTTAATCAAAAAGTTTAATTAAAACGTACCTTTAATCTAAGGATTCCTAGATTAGAAATGAGTCACGCGAATGGAGCTTCGGAACGAAACCGACGGGTTTCCTCAACGATTCGCGCCGCGATCGATCCCACGAGTTCACAGAGACAACTCCAACACGCCCCCAATGATCTCAACCTCTCCCAATAGCCAACTATGAATCCAAGGTTGATTCAAGTTCTTTCTAAGGTTTAAGTGCTTTCAACAAAGAGGGTTCTAGAGAAGGAGGTTTTCTAAACCGATCTCCTACGATGATTGAAGAAGAGAGAAGACGGAGTTTCACACGGTTGGGTAACTATCCTCTCTTAACAAAACCTAGTATAATACGGGAATGCAATTCCTTCTTATAATAGGATTGCTCACAAAGTAAAACACACACACACATCTTATGTATTATACACTTCTAATTTTAAAACTCAAGTCCGGTGTTGAGCGACTACACCGAGGTCGGTGCACAACTTTCGCACGAGGGTCCAAATGGGCTCTAAATTAAAATCTGTCCGCACAATCACATCTAGATAAAAATCCAAAATAAATGGTGACGTCGGTTGCCGAGCCGAATACACACACAGGGTCAGTCTAACTCGGGTTCAAAATACTGGTCTTTACAGTAGTAGAGTGGTAATCAAAATGTGGAAGCGCCTACAACTTGCAAGCTAAATTTGTATTGTGGCACCCTAAGTTAAACAAAATGACTTGTTAATTTCGAGATCTTTGCCAAGTGTCACACCATGATGCAACTCTCATCGCTAGCTTCTTCTAGAAATGTTGAGTTTTAAAATAGAAATGTCAGAGCTCTAATAGGCATCCTCCTTTCTTGTTGATTCATACGAATACCAAGAGAAAGGGGAAACAAAGATCTCTAATAGACCTCAAAATATTTTATTATTTAATAATAATTAAATTTTGTGTAGCTTATAGCCATTAAATAGAAAAGTAGTAAAAACTACTAAAAATAGTAAAAATGAGATAAGACTATAGATGAAAAATCTAATCGCTAGAATCATGCCATAGTTGAAACGAATCGATTTGAATTTGTACGGCTGTAGGAATCACCGAAGAGATTATTTCTTAAAATAGCAAAACTATAATTTTCGGGCCCTAAAGGAAGGAATTTTCCCTAAAAGCATGGACCTCATGGCCATCGCCATGATTTTGGATCGTTTTGACAGTTTTGGGATGCTCGAGCAACTATGGTTCCCGCTCGAGTGACCCGTGCACTATTCTATGTGTGATTTATCTGGTCTTAGTCGCTCGAGCGATTTTGGGTCCCGCCCAAGTGACCTGCGATGACCCAATTCCATTTACACTCCGTATATGGCTAGTTTCGCTTTCAATAGAAGTCATATTTGTATCTTTCATATAAGGGAAAGCTCTTGGTCGAATTAGAGGTGGTAAAAGGCCTTGGTAAAACATATCTATGGTTTTGTGAAGAGCGTTGGTGAGGCTTGAGTGTTCTTTTATTCTCATGGAATCATCTATATAGTGAATCATCGGTGCCCGTGGACATAAGAAAATAGCCAAACCCCGTAAATATGGTCTCTTGTGTGATTGTGTTTGATTTTCATTTATTTTGCATTCTTATTTGGTCGTTCATTGTGAGATTGTTTGTTAATTTGAGAGCTTCCACGCAACAACTATAACCCTCTTTTCAACCATTGAGAATCCATGAAAGCCGACTTTCAAGTACATTAAAGCCCTTAAAATCTGCTAAAATCATCCTTTCATCTTTCTCTGTGTCCAAATGGCACCGTTTCTAGGATGAAGCCTGTAAACTGAGATAAAGGCGACTATGGCAAGATTTAGTAGCAATATTACTCACCCAACGCTCCCGATAAATTATCAGTGACCCATCTTTCTTGCTTCTGTTGGTGGAGAAGAATGTTTCATTGACCCCATCACTGATCAATGTCAAATTCCACATTGTTTGCCCCATCGTTGCATATTTCATGTAGTCACTGATCAGTCACATAATTTACCATTTTATCACCATTAACTTAGTGATGCTAGGACTTAGTTTGCTACTAACAAGTTAACGATGTGCAGATATTAAGAAAAAATAGTAAAAGAGAGCCAAAGTGTTAATATTCATCAAAATAAACTCGAAAAATAGTAAAAAGATGAAAAGAAAGTAGAAGTTAAGAAATCATAATTTACGATTCTTCAAAAGACGATTCTTCAAAAACCGACAAAGGAGTAAAAAGTGATAAAAGAAAAGAAATCGTTCATAATAAGAAATCGTCCAGAAAAAAAGCTATGTGAAAATGAGAAATTGTGATTTACGATTCTCTAGTAAAAGAAGAACAATCGTAATTTACGATTGTTTATAGTTTTTCTCACTGCTACATCTGCTGTTGTTGCTGATCATGTGAATGAAGATTATCACCGTCATGCACTGAATAAGAAGATATCTAAAATTAGAAGTTTGGTGAATCATGGATCTGAGAAGATTGATGAAGATAAGCACTTAAGAAATCTTGATTGTTAAAAATCAGATAACACTCCAGAAGTACATCAACCATTGAAAGTAAAGAAGAATAAAACTAGAAATTAAAGTTATATTAGGAATCTTTTATTTTAGTAGTTTCTTTTATGAGAATTAGAAGTCTTTGTAAACCGACTCCTTATGATCAATAAATAAGAGAGCCTAGTATAGAAATAAGATCGAAGAAATTTAGCATCAATTGACAACTGAGGTTAGATTTTCTTCCTATCAGTAGTGTAAAATAGTTAGAATAGATTAGATATCAGAGGTTTCTTAAAAGCAATTGACGACTGTAATTGGGTGCTAAAGATTAGTGTAGATATCCAAGTTTCTCAGAAGCAATTGGCGACTGCGGCTGAGGGGTGCAAGATATATTTATTTGCTTTCCAGTTTATATTTTATTTACTTTATTGACATGCTTTGTAAACATCTTCAAGTTTTGATTTGAATTGATGACTCAGGTTGGAATTTGCAGATTAGTATAACGGATTTTACTTTTCCATCTTCAATTTTCTAGAGTTTGATTGACGCCCAAATGTTAGGAAATTGTTGATTAGATTAAATTTGTGTTCAAGAATTTTAGTTTTTGATTGACACCCAAATTTTAGAAGACTGCAATATGCTGTAACGGTACTGTTTATTTTTATAAATATCTTATAGCTAAAGCTTGGGATTGATGACCTCAATCTGAATAAGGAGGATTAGAATTTATTTTCTGCACTTTAGATTAAGAAACCATTCTTTTATTCATATTTTTCAAGTAGTTTAGAACCTTTAAAAGATAAATATAAACTTTAAAATAGAATTAAGTATATATATATAAAGAGCATAAACTTCTTCGTGGGAACGATCCTATACTAGCTCTACAATTTTCATTGTGCGTATGCAATAGGTTAAGACTTAATTAGACATACATATTAAGCCGATCAATTTTTTGGCGCCATTGTCAGAGCAGTGACACTACAAAAAAGAAGACTACTACCGGCAATTTTTTATAGTAAAAAACTGCTGCTATTTGTAGACACCCAAATTTTGCCCAAGACCCGATCAAAACACCTTTAGAGAGAGGTGCAATTCTGAGCTTTTGATGAGATGTATGGAACCTTTAGGAACCCCCTAGAACCCTTAAGAACCTTTTCAAATCCTTAGGAATCACCCTAGATCCCTTAGGAACCTAACCCAAACTTTTAGAAATCAATCTCGACCCTTAGAACCCGTTCTGAACCTAAACCTAACCTTATCAAGCAAATGGTTGAGGAAGGGTGCACTGCAACTAGCTATGGCCCTCTACTATGATCGAATCTCATACCATTGAAAATTAGAGGTTGTCATCTTTCCAACAGTCCAAGAATTTCCCCAATCGGAGGTATACATCAAAAGATACGGCAAACCGAGCCCGGAGGGCATAAGTGTAAATTCATGTGGGCCCCCTAGGGATTTGGCGCAACTAATAATTGCGCTAGTTATAATTTTTCCTGGCGCAACTATTAGTTGTGCCAGGCCAATTCTCCTATATTTTAAGTCTGGCACAACTATTAGTTGCGCCAAGGTTAAAGGTGGGGCCCAACCTCGCGAACCAACTTATAGGCACCGTTTAAAACTGTTTTACTGTACATTTGCCTGGCGTAAATATTAGTTGCGTTAGGCATATGAACAGTAACCTCTGGATTTTGCCCTGAAAATCATGATTAGGGTTTAACTTGTTGACCACCTTGACCTTTAGGGTGTGTTTAGCTAGTTCTGTTGCACCCATTCCCTACCTATTTGCAACCCTTCAAGTGGCTTAAGGCCTCACCCCATCATCCACCATTGGAGGACCTTCTCACACATATCAAGGCTCCAAAGAACCCTAGGAATCCTTAGATGTGAGGTCACCTTATTGCTAAACCCATTTAGCTCTTAAGTGGTCTCCTAATCCACCCATTTCCTATAAATAGAGCCCCCCACCCCTTAGTTTTAAGGGTTGAGAAATTTACTTGAGAGAGAAAGAGCTCAAAGTGAGAAGTTCTTCCTCCCTTTTGTGCACCATTTTCACTCAAATTCCAGGATCTCCCAACCTCATTTCAAGCTTGTTCTTGCATCAAAAACCCTTAGCCTAGGTGTGTGTGGTCCCCTAGCCTCCCTTCCCTACCTCTTAGCTTCAAGCCTTAGGAGTTAGAACCATATTTTCCACCATATAAGGCCTTCAAAAGCTCATCCAAACAAGCCACGCAAGGCTCTCCTACGGAGCTACAAGGGCCCGAGGTCTCCGGCTCTCCCCTTTCTTCTCCTATCTCTTTCTTGCTCCCTCCATCCTCCCATTTGTGCCGTTATGCCACCGACTTTTCGATAGGAACGGAGGGGCACAAATAGGATTCTAACCTCTTTTGGGTAAGAGGAAGCTATTTTCCTTTCTTTTGCTTCATTTTATTTTTGGCCATAAGTAGAGGCCGCGTTAAGCGAGTTGAACGGGTGCCTAACACCTTCCCGATCGATAACCGAAGCCCCTACCTAAGAGCCTTTGGTGTGGACCGGATTCAGAGTCATATTTTTAGCACTTCGGTACTTATAAAAATGATATATGTATCTCGGGACACCAAAAGCTCTGGGTGGCAACTATATTTTTTTTGCAAGCGAGCACATCATCGCGACAGGATCGTCACAAATCCCAAGGTTGCACAGATGGTGACTCTGCTGGGGAGTAGCTAGTAGAACTTCCTCTTGAACAAGGCCTCTTTATTTTTATTTTCCTAACATTTTATTACTATTTTTTTTTTTTTTTAACTCACCCCTCTGATTAAGTCATTTTACTTATCCCTATTTTTATGCCATTTACGAGCCTTAGCCGATTGGCGGGCCTATTTGAGCATAGTCTTTAAATTTCTTTATTTTTTCATCATTTTTAGTGCCTTAGCCAATCGGCAGGCCTACTTGAGCATTATCTTTCAATTTCTTTAATTTTCCATCATTTAAAGTGCCTTAGCCGATTGGCGGGCCTACTTGCGCACTCATATCCCAACAGTGGACACCAGCCCGTAGTGGCGGCACGGGATCATCACCCCCGGTCTTTGAACTAAAGAAAACTTCCATAAAAAAAAAAGAGGCTTTGAAAAAAAAATTAAAATTGAACCAAGAATAGGGAGCTTAATTAACTTGTTTTTATGGGGTAGATTTTAAAAGGGTTGGGTTTAGGCACACATATAACCACCCGGGTCTTAGTATGGCGGCAACCCCTAGTGGTGATGATCCAGAAAAGTCCCAGCCCACCTAGTATTTGAGAAGGCGCTTACACCGGAGGTATATCGGGTGGGTTCCCATTCCAAAGCTTAAAACCCTTGGGGAGCGCGCTAACGAGTTATACCAGACTCAAACCCCTTAGGTGTGGTGAGGAGAGAGTCGATCACCAGAAAATAGCTCAGTTTTCAGAAGCCAAGCTTCCACAAAAAACCAAAAAGAGACTCATTTTGGACTGCTGCCTCTGCTATCATAACATTCTGGAACCCCATTTTTGCTTGGCGCAAGTATTAGTTGTGCCAGTGCAAAATTTGAGAATTTATAATTGGCGCAACTAATAGTTGCGCCAGCTTTAAAATCCCAAAATTTACCTTGCCGCAACTAATAGTTGCACCAGTGTAAAAGGGGAGTCCTGTAACCTGGGTGCATGTATTAGTTGCACCAGGTCTGTTTCGCACAACTCCAGCTCAAATCCGTGACCTTTTTTTCACCTCCTGAGTCCCCCGACCAGTGTGCTTAGTGCCTTGTTTGGGCCCCGCCATCTCCGACACCCAATACACCCCCACCGGTCAAAAGAGGGAAACTTCTTTTTGGCTCATTCAGGGGGATTGGGTTATTTGCCTCGATTTTTATGTCTTCAATATATCGAAGGCTCTCCTTCGATTCTTTAGAAGTGCGTCGGAATCGTCATCGTGAGTCTTGAATTAAGGTACGAGGGCCATCCGAGAAGAGAATTCCAAGGCCTCGGAACCTTTGTTTTTCCAAACTTTTCCTTAAAAATTCAAAAAATATATATAAATCAAAACCCAAAAAAGATAATAGTTTGTTGTGCTGACACAACAGCATCATTTTACCCTCCGCTGTCTCGTAGGGGAAGAAGGAGGAGGATTTTTGGGCCTTATCCAAGGCACCCTTACCCAACCCATTCCCAAAGAATGTCGTGGGTAGTGGACCCGGCTTACGCCGATCCTGACTCATCCTCACCACATTCTCCGACCCACTCTCATTTGGGAGAAGTTTTTTCCACCATCCCCCTCACCCAACCCCCCTTTACCATTACCGGCCCGTTTGGCGCCCCCATTTTCTCAACCGATACTCCCCAAAATATCTAAAGTCCAACCCCCCATTCTTTATCTTTTGCCCAAACCATACCCATGTCAAGTCCAACCCATTTCCCTTCCACATCCACACAAAACCCATTCTTCCAATCCACATCCATGCCCCATTTACCATCTTCCCCCTATAGGCCCGATCCACCCACATTCACATACACCACTTCCTCCCTATCCAACCCCCCACAAATCCCCCCATCTACTCGCGTCATGCTCGTTTTTACCGGGGCCATGCTTGGTTTTTTTCAAGCATCCACCCCTAACATCCCTAATCCTTCCACATCCTTTGCCCCACGTCAACTCTCCAATCCACCCCATACCCTACCTCCTACCATGGCCATACCCGATCATACCATGGCCATGCCCAATTTCCCCTCCATCCCATCTCCAACACCCACATCCGATCCTCCCTCCATGACCATGATGGAGGAGATGTTCCAAGCCTACTCCATATGGAAGGCTTCTCAAAACACCTCCCCTCCTCCACACCCCATGTCCCTAAACCCATCTCACACCCTAGCCAATCTCCATGCCTCACTCCTCAATGACCCCCATCAACCCCCCATAATCCACACCATCCAAACTCCCATTACCCACATGCCCTAAGGCCCCATGGCCCAACCTCCCACTACTCATACACCCCAAGGCCAAATGGCCCAATCTCCAACCTCTCACATAGCCCAAGGCCCATTGGCCCAAACCCCCTTTTCCTACATATCCCCCCATGACCCAATACCCCACCACCCAAACCTACCCAGGGCCCATGGTCCAAACCCACCAAGGGCCCATGGCCCAAACCCACCAAGGCCCATTGGGTGAAACCCATCAAGGGCCCATGGCCCAGACCCATTAAGGCCCATTGGGCGAAACCCATCAAGGCCCATCACCCAGATCCATCAAGGCCCATTGGCCCAAACCTATGCAGGCCCATTGGCCCAAACCCATCAAGGGCCCATGGCCCAGACCTACCCAGGGCCCATGGCCCAAACCTACCAAGGGCCCCTGGCCCAAACCCATCAATGGCTCATAGCCCAAAATGACCAAGGCTTCATGGCCCAAACCCAAACCTCACACTCATACCTTCCACAATGCCCCCAACATTTCACCCAACCTTCACAGCCAGGTCAAACCCATGTCATACCCCAAACCCAATTTTCCCATGGCCCCACACCCCACGGCCATCTCCAAACCTTCCCCCATACCCAATGGCCCCATCAAGCCCCACCTCTAAACCAAAATCCTATCACCCAACAAACCTTTCCTCACCCCCATTGGGCTCACCCCACCCCCACTCATGTCATTCCCGTCCAACCCGAGTAACAACAATAAGAAAATCCCGCCCTCACTGCACATTATGCCGACCAGCAGTATGAGGAGGACGAGATTAGGAATAACAGTGCCTACGTTGAGGCATTAACCAACCTTAACCCTCCTCCCATAATTGCCCACCCCCTGGTGGCCCAGAGTAAAGTCCAACTAACGACCGAGAAAGCGGCCCCTGTATCAAAAGAGTCATAGCAGCTGAAAGAACAGTTGGACAAAATACAAAAGCAACTGATGAAAATGGGTGGTGCCGAAATCCATGCCATGGACTTCACAGATTTGTACTCGTTCGTTGAGGTCCCCCTACCCCCCAAATTTAAAATGTCAGCCTTCAACAAATATAATGGCATGGGCAATCCTATTGCGCACTTGAATTCCTACTGTGGAGACATGCGCCAATACGGAGGGGACGAAAGACTACTAACAAAAGTCTTTCAGAAGAGTCTGACCGGGCCAACTTTGAGATGGTTCACATCTTTAGAATCATCCATGATAAAAACGTGGAAGGACCTGACGCACCTCTTTCAAGAACAATATGTCTACAATATAGACATTGAGCTGCATATGTCAGACTTGGCCCATTTGAAACAGAACTAGAATGAGACCTTTAGCAACTACTTGGGACGCTGGAGATCACTAATAGCTCAGGTCAGAAACAGAATACCTAATGATGAGCAGATAAAGATGATCTTTAAACACTCTACCAGTGATCTCAAACTTTTTGGTGTACCAATAGCAGTCCAGTGAGAAATGCTAACCAATGTGAGGATGCCATCAGGGAGGGCCGTCTGAGTAAGAACATGCCAAGTGGACCCAGTGGGGTTAGGAGGTTTTCGGAGCAAAGGAACGATAAGAGAATAGGGGGTGATGTCCAGAACATAGCCAATACCAGGCCCAATAATAATACTACCCCATTTCAATTTCAGGCAGTCCCACTAGCACCCATTAAGCCTGAGCAGATGCAGAGAATAGGGAATGGGCAAGGAATGCAAATGACTCTGGATCAGAGGAGAGCCCGCTACAACCGAGTTTTCACACCACAAGGGCAATCATTGAGTGTACTTCTGCCTTTGTTAGTGGAAAAGGGATTAATCACTATCCGTCAACCGCAACCTCCTCCTCACCCAATCCCAAAGAACTATGACCCGAATACCCACTACAATTTTCATCAGGGTCCGGGTCACCCAACTGATCGCTGCTTTCCATTGAAGCACGCAATCCAGGATTTGATCGATGCCAGGAAAATCATTCCCCATGCACCCTCTCAGCATGATAATATTCACCAAGTTCCACTACCCCCACATCCTACCGGAGGAGCAAGTCCCAGACCCACCGTCAGAATGATAGAAGATGAGGAGGAGTTTGAATTTGACCTGTCCGATTATATCAGTGATCGGGAGAGTTATGTAGCACCATTGTCAAGAAACATGGAAGAGAGGAACATAGGGGTAATCGAACCCCTAAATTTGTCAGAATATTTTCCCAACCCGACCTCGCAAAGTGAACCCTTGTATCTCAGGGCATACTTTCCATCCACCACACCTGTCAATTATGTACATATCAATGCATACCAACCATACACCACCACCTCCAGCAATTACCCGATGAGCCAACAGGCCCCCAATCCTATGCCTGCACCGTCCAGTTATCAATGGCCTGCGCTCACCCCACATTTCCCCCAGTTTAACTATCGATAAACTCCACCGCCCCCATCAATTACCCAATAAGCCATCAGGCCCCCAATCCCACACCCGCACCCGTCAGTTATCAATGGCCTGCGCCCATCCCATCACCCCAAGTTCCACCTCTGAACTCCACCACCCCGGTCAATTATTTAACAGCCCATCAGACCCCCCATCTCCCGCCAGTGCCCACCAGCTATCAATGGCCTACTTTTACCTCCTTCCCTCCAATGCCACCACCCTCAAGCTTCACCATCGCTATCTGGCCCAATTTTTCCACCCAACCCGCTACCACCAAAATAAATCAGGTGTTGCCCACACCTCTTGAGCTGACAGTGCAAGTGCCTCAAGTACCGGCAGCCATACCTTTCTAGCTCTCGAGACCAACCTATGACCCTCATCAGGTCCCGCTAAGCTACGAGCAAATGGATGTCAATACCGGCAGCAGCAGCAGAGAAGGGGTAGTGGACTTTGTCACATGGTCTGGGAGGATACTGAAGCAGCTAGAAGCGCCAGCAGCAGCACAGGCCCAACCAGAGGGGAAGAAAGACAGCGCTGTGAACCCCTTCGAAAAAATGAGTCGAGAACATATACTAGAGACTCAACTGAGAAGAATGCCCGCCCATATAACTGTCTGAGATCTGTTGATGACGTCCCCACTCCATTTTCAAGCATTAATGGAGGCGTTAAAAAATGCACATGTATCACTCCAAGTTAGCCCAGATGAAGTCGGGCAAATAATTGGGCAAGTGATGGCTCCGAATGCCATTTCATTCTCTGATGCTGATTTATCGGAAGAAGGGTGTAGCCACTCCAAGTCATTAAATATAATCATTGAGTTTGGAAATATGGACATTCCCCTGGTTTTAATTGATAATGGGTCTGCATTGAACATATGCCCGTTAAGAACCGCCACTAAGATCAGGGTCGATCCATGCATGCTGAGGCCCACCAGAACCAGCGCAAGAGGGTTTGACAATACCAGAAGAGAAATAATGGGAAAAGTTCATCTTGAGTTGTTGGTAGGGCCAATGACCTTTTCCATCTTGTTTCAAGTCATGGATATCAAATCTTCATTTAATCTATAATTGGGGCGCCCGTGGCTGCACGAGGTCGGAGCCATACCTTCCACTTTGCACTAGAAACTCAAGTTTACATCTGGGCATAAAATTATTACAATCATTGGTGAGGGGCACAACGAGAAAGAAAACGCCGCCAATAGCGTCGAAAAACCCAATGTGTTGGATATACCGCACACCACTGAGGATGTCGGCCTCCACAGTTTTGAATATAAGGTGTCAACGATACTCCCTGAGCCCATTGAGGGCATCATGGCTAAAACAAGAGGCGGTATGGTAGCGGCGGTGGCTATACTCTAAAAGTGGGGCTATCAGAAAGGCCGAGGGCTCAGGCCCAGATTACAAGGCAGAAGAGAGCCAGTTGTTGCTAAGAGACAGATGGTTAGATTTGGGCTGGGATACAAGCCCACAGAGGAAGAGATCTAAGAGGCCAAAGAGAAAGCCAGGGTTGCCGCAGCAGCAAGAGCTCGAGGAATCAACATAGAAGAGAAACCTCGCCCTAGGTTGCACATTAGGGAATCCTTCATCAACGTAGGGGTCGTAAAGATCAACCGAAATGGGGTAATCCATTTGACCCCACACAAACCCCTAGCCCCAATACATCCCACCAATCCTCAAATCCCCCTTCCTAGCTTGAAGATAGATTTGGCCGCGTTATCCCTTTTTGAGGAATGACGGCCAGTACCTAAACAAACTCCCCCTGTGGTAAATCACCACAAAATTGAGTTATCATTTGAGGACATCATCTCAGATGAAATGGGGATCAACATGATGGAAGCTGACTCCAATGAGCCATATCAGTCAGCACCCTCCATCCCAACAGGTAAAGGAGCGGCCCCTTAGGTATGCAATTGGGTATCTTTACCCCAAACCCTGAAAGTGGGGAGTGGCCTAACATTTGGCACCCGTTTCTATAAAAAAAACAACCTATAAAAAGTGAGATAAGCCCTTGGCTAGCAATACTTTGTATATATAGCAACCCACTTTACCAAGGGTCCGTCTCCAAAGAAAATAAAAATCTCAAAAACATGAAAAAAATACAAAATCTCAAAAACATGGAAAAAATACAAAATCTCAAAAACATGAAAAAAATACAAAATCCCAAAAATATTAAAAAAATACAAAACCCAAAAATAGCCTTTTAAAATTCCAGAAAAAGTCTAACAAAAGGATGCCTTAATCGGAATACTCGTCCCACGTAAAATCGAGCCCTTTCCTATAGAAATACAAGAAGGGGTAGGAGTTACGAGTCGGGATGAGGATATCCCCTTGGAGGAGCTCCCCAATGAGCTCCTTGATCGGTTTGTCAAATTTGAGCATGGCCCTAACCCCATGTCGAGGAAACTGAGGACGTCAATTTAGGAACTGAGGAGATTCCCAGAATAACCAAAATCGGAACGTCGTTGTCTCCTGAAGAAAGGAAAAGCATGACCAACTTCCTTCGGTCATACCAAGGTGTTTTTGCCTAGTCGTACGAGGACATGCCTGGTCTGGACACCGATTTGGTCGAGCATGAGTTGCCTCTCTACCCCGATATGAAGTCGATTAAGCAGAAACTGAGACGACTCCGACCCGAGTGGATGTTGAATGTCAAGGACGAGGTCATCAAGTAGTATGATGCGGGGTTTCTCATGGTATCAAAATACCCGCAGTGGCTAGCCAATATCGTGCATGTACCGAAGAAAGATGGAAAGGTTTGCATGTGTATCAATTTTTGAAATTTGAATAGAGCGAGCCCGAAGGACGATTTCCCACTACCACACATCGACATCTTGGTCGATAACACAACTAAGCACGGGATGCTTTCTTTCATGGATGGATTTTTAGGATACAATCAGATTAAGATGACAGAAGTAGATCGAGAGAAGACGGCATTTATCACTCCTTGGGGAACCTTCTGCCACAAAGTCATGCCGTTTGGGCTAAAGAATGTCGGTGCAACATACCAAAGAGCTATGGCTGCACTGTTTCACGACATGAAGCACTGAAAAATTGAAGTATGTCAATGATATGATACCCATGTCAACAGAGTGAGGCGATCACTTGGTAAACATTCAGAAGCTGTTTGAGAGGCTGAGAAAGTACAGGTTACGTCTGAATCTACAGAAGTGCGCTTTTGGTGCTATGTCCAAAAAATTGTTAGGATTCATCGTCAGCAGGAGAGGGATCAAGGTCAACCTAGTTAAAGTCAAAGCTATCAATAAAATGCCGCCACCATCTACCGAGAAAGAGGTCAGAGGGTTCTTAAGCAAAATAAAATATATCAGTCGGTTCATTGCACAGCTAACTCCAATCTGCACACCGATATTCAAGTTACTAAGGAAGAACTCGCCCGTTGAATGAAATGACGATAGTCAGGCAGCATTCGATAAAATCAAAGGTTACCTCCTTAATCCACCTGTTTTGATACCACCTGAGCCAGGGAGACCACTCTTGATGTATCTCTCCACGACAGAAGTCTTGATGGGATGTGTTTTAGGGTAGCATGATAAAATGGAAAGAAGAGAGCAAGCCATCTACTATCTGAGCAAGAAATTCAGTGATTATGAGACGCGCTATTCTCATCTGGAGAAAGCATGCCTGGCTCTTATATGGGCTACTTAGAAGCTCCACCATTACTTGTTATCTCAAGCCATTCTACTTTTGGCCCGAATGGACCCATTGAAATGCCTGTTTGAGAAGCCCACTCTCACTGCGCGAACTGCATGCTAGCAGCTCTTATTATCTGAGTTTGACATCATGTACGTCACTCAGAAGTCAATTAAGGGGCAGGCACTCGCTGATCATCTTGCCAACAATCCTTTGTCAAATTATGAGCCTTTGAGAACTGAGTTCCCAGATGAAGATATCTTGTTCATGACGGAAGACGATACTGAGGAAGCGAAAGAGTCTTGGATAATGCACTTTGACCAGGCGGCAAACTCCTAGCATCAGAGAGTTGGTGCCATTCTAGCTTGGCCGAAAGGATCTCACGTACCTGTCTCTATCAAGCTCAACTTCCCTTGCACTAATAACATGGCTGAATACGAAGCTTGTGTCGCTAGCCTGCAGACAGCTCTCGATCTAAATATAAATCACCTTCGAGTATTTAGTGATTCACAGTTAATCATATGTCAGACGAATGGTGACTGAAAGATGAAAGATGAGAAATTGATCCCTTATCATGAGCACCTCGAGGACCTGATAGGTTACTTCCAAGATGTGACATTCTCATATGTCCCTCGGAAAAGGAATCGCTTTGTTGATGCACTAGCAACTTTGGCATCAATGATAGAAATCTCATACAGTGCTGAGATAAAGCCGATCATGATCGAGCAAAGGAATGAGTCGGTCTTCTGCCTCCAGATTGAGGAACCTACAAAGCCTGATGATGAGCCACCTTGGTTCTCAGATATCAAGAACTTCCTTGAAACACTAACTTTCCCTGAGGGTACGTCCAGGACAGATCAGCGAACCATTCAATGTTTAGCAGCAGGCTACGTCCTTTATGGGGAGTGCCTTTACAAGCGATCCTACAATAATGTTTTGCTAAGGTGCCTTACTGAAAGTGAAGCGACCAACATCATGAAGGAGATTCACGAAGGAGAGTGCGGAGCCCACGTCAGCGGTCACATGCTTGCTAAAAAAATTTTGTGCCAGGGATACTTTTGGACCAGTATGGAATCAGATTACTGCAAATATATTCAGAAATGCTACAAGTGTTAAGAACACTCCAGTCTGATACATGCTCCTGCCATTGATCTACACTGCATGACCACTCCTTGGCCATTTGCTACCTGGGGTCTTGACGTCGTCGGAATGATTAATCCAAAAGTATCAAATGGATATCGATTCATCCTCGTCGCCATTGAATACTTCACCAAGTGGGTAGAAGCAGTGTCATATGCCAACATCACGGCCAGTCATGTCAAAAAGTTTCTTAAGAACAATATTGTGTGCCGATTCGGAGTACCCAAAGATATCATCACGGACAATGGTACAAATTTTGTAAATAAGCGTATCCGAGCCTTTTGTGAGCAATACAAGATCAGGCACCATCGCTCGTCACCTTATCAGCCTCAAACTAATGGAGCCGTGGAAGCTACTGACAAGACGACTGTTTGAATCCTAGAGAGGATGGTCGTCACTTATCGAGATTGGAGTGAAATGCTGCCATTTGCTTTGTGGGCCTACAGAACATCAATCCGTGCTGCTACAAGGGCAACACCATTCTCCCTTGTGTATGGAACTGAGGCCGTCTTCCCAGTTGAGGTTGAAGTACCCTCACTCAGAATTCTCATGGAATCAGGCTTACCCGAAGCAGAGAGAGAGAGATCCTGCTTCAAACAATTGAACTTATTGGACAAGAAGAGACTCCTAGCCTTCTGTCACACTCAAATTTACCAAGGGCGAATCGCACGCGCTTACAATAAATGTGTCCGCGGTCGAGATTTGAAGGTAGGAGACACTGTACTAAAGAACCTTACGTCCCTCCATGCCGATTGGGGAGGAAAGTTCAAGCCAAATTGGGAAGGACCTTATGTCTTTCGAGAAGTACTGCCGGGATATGACATCTGCCTTGCCACCATGGACGGAGATCATCTTCCTGAGCCCATCAACACTGGATACGTTCGACAATTCTACTCTTAGTCTATCACGTCAAGGTAAGTATTGGTGAAACAGATACGTAACTGCTTAAGAAAGCATCCCTAAAAATTATGATATCCCTTGCTACCCCATTTAATCCTAGGCCTTTCTTTCAATAACCCCCTTCCCCAAAAAAATGTGTCTGTACATATATAAAAAAAGGGAAGTAAAGTTACTATCAAAATCCAAAAAAATTGGAAAAGCAAAACCCCAAAAAGAGATTGCCTAAAATAAAATATAAAAAAAAGAAAATAAAAACAAAAAAATAGAAGAATCACGGGGCATGTATAGTAAAACCCTCAAGGAAGTAAGTATGTCGAGAAAACTAAAGTCGTATCAAGGAAACCCTTTTAGCCTAGCATACCTTCAAAATCCTAACCTAACCCATGCCAAGCTACATCCTGAAGGAAGCCCTCTTTTTAGGTTCACAAGCAGTTAAAATATCTGTTAAGTCAACACGAGCCTAGTTGTGAGACGACACCAGAACCCCATCTAGCCGGCTATGACGGAATTGACATTTATGTCATGTCTTTTGAAATGAAAGAATAAAAAAAATAAAAATAAAAATAAAAATAAAATAAAATGCAAGCTCAAAGCAAGATGGACGTGGTGAAAACCCGAAAGGGCATTACGGGTAAAAACAGTGAGCTTGTGCGGACCAAGTGAAAACTCGAAAGGGCGCTTGGAGTAAGAGAGCTAAGCCCATGGACGTGGTGAGAACCTGAAAGAACGCCACGGGTAAAAAAAGGAGATAAATAAATAAAAAAAAGACAGAAAAAAAATTAGAAAGGAAAGGTTTGGACTGATTAAGAGGATTGATGTTTGAAGAGCCCTCTTGGTTACTCTCCCTGACCCCTTTTAGGGGATGCTAGTGGTAGTTCGAATCGAGTCCCAACCAGATTTGTTTTCATCAAATTGCTTTGTCAAACGTATGACTCAAGGTAGGGAGAAAGGTTTGACTCGACCCAAGGGGATGGATGTTCCGGCCTTGGTAAAACTGTTGAAACTCTTTCAGAATCAACCAGTCAAAGAGGGGTTCGACCATGCTCAAAAGAGGACCCAAGGTTTCACAAGGTGATTAAGGCACCGCACAAAAAATATATATATATGCATAAAACAAATAGACCAAAAAGTCTTTGTAGATATATATAATAAACTACCTTTCATTTACAAAATGCACCACTTACACCACATCCCAAAAAATAGCCGACATGATGACTAGCGTGTTTTCCTTTTTTACAAATAAAAAGATAAAGAAAATATGTATACAGAAAATGCATGTATCTGTAAAGGGGTTTTTATACCCCTTTTCTGTGTATCTGATCTGTGCAAAAAGTTATGTGTGCAAGAACGAGTTAGCGGTCCAGCTCGCGCTTCAATGCGCTAATCTCAGCATGAAGGTCATCTTCCCAGACATTCCGCTCAGTCAGCTAGCGACCATGCAGGCTCTTATACCTCTTTCGAGAAGAGTTGACGGCTATAAAAGCGACGCTCAGTGATCCCTTCAAACGGAGGACCTCGCTCTCTGTTGTTTCTGCTCTAACCTTTTCATGTGCCAAATGTTCTTGTAGGATCCTCTTCTCATTCACCAGTAGCTCGATGCAGGCTTGGAGTGCTGTCTCTTTCTTTGGCTAGGGGCCTCCAATGTCAATGATCTCTGATGAATCTGGACCGTCAGTAGCAGGCCGCTCAGTCAACATCCAGGCCTCGTACTCAGGAGAAGCCTAAACCGAATCTCCCTGCTCGATATCACACATCAGCGTCGACTAACACGTCTCCCAAAGAGCAGCAATTCGATCTATGTCTCCAGAGGACCCCCTAGAAAAGATCAAATCACATAAAGGGGGTCTGGCCTCACAAGGCACCTGCTGAGCGCAGTCGAACTGATGCAACACTCGAAATGGGAAGTAAAAGGTGCTGCCAGTCAATTCTAGGAGGTTGATGCCCTCATGGTCTCTAAAGCGAACTACTGGGAAGGTCCGGTCCAACCAAGGAAGCCTCTATGTTAGCTCGACATCGGTCAATGAATGTTTCAGAGCTGACACATCGCCTTGTGGAAGCAAATGGCACCTACCCAGAAAGCACTGAGTCGCCTCACCTCGAGCAATATAAAAGTGGGGCACAGGTCCCAAGATAGCGAGGTGCCCACCAAACCAGACCTAAAGCAACAAGGGGCACCCCCGAAGGCCCTCCACCTTGCCCAAAGCAAATGAATCAAGGCCTCGATACAGCTCGGCGAGCACCAAATGCATCATGGATCAGCCCGCCTCCAGCTCCGTCAAAATGTCACAAATTGCCAACGAGAAGCTCTCCCCCCAGTAAAAAAGAGGATTTCAGAGATGAGACCGAGTGCTAGAGATTTCACGTTAAAAATATTCCTAACCGGAAATCTTCAGAGACTTTTGTCACCGAAAAGTTCTTTGAGGAATTTTAGCGAACACCTTGTGGGCCCCCCAATGAGACTTTTCTCATACTTGAGTTTCCTCAAACTGAGAGTAAGGTGAATGGATTTGGAGTAGCCCGGCCGAGGCGTGACTCTTGCAAGGTCCCTGTGAAGCTTCAGGCCAGAAAGATTGGATAGTTCCTCAAGGGTTTCGGTTAGCTCCCGCTTCCCAAAACAGAATACATGGGAATTCACATCCTAAAATGAAGCGGTAGCGAAAGGAGTTCGCACCGTGGAGGAACCTCTAGAAAGGAAGAAAGGCGAGATAGGCTAAGGCGCTCCAAGTCGGCGAACTCACTCTCATTCAAGCTCCCAAACCAAGTTGTTAGAAGTATGGGCCCCAAGCCCAAGGAAGGGGGTAAATTGGCTCCAAGCCCTCCATATAAGGGAGGGTTAGAAAGCGGGACCATGAACGTACAAAGATCTTCTGAGAAGAGAAAAATCGATGTATGGTGATGGACCCACCTTGGAAAAGCAAGAGCAAAAAGAACCGATCAAAAGGGCCAAGACAAACAAAAAGAAGTGATTTTTGGACTAACTCGGGTATAAAAGGACCCACTGCTCCCCAAGTTAAACAGGATGCAACTATTAGTTGTGCCAGTGTTTTTCTCCCCCAGGTTGAGCCTGGCGCAACTATTAGTTGCGCCAGCACATTTTGGTCCCCATTTATGCCTAGCACAACTAATAGTTGCGCCAGTTCATATTTTCTAGGATTTCAACCTGGCACAACTAATAATTGCGCCACACAACAGTCCCCCTTCTTCAGCCATCTCGGGACCCAGCTGTGGGGACTTACACCCCTTTTATTTTTTCACATACCTCCTTTCACTAATAGTTTGGCAATTATTTTATTTATTCATATGCAGGACTGATCCTACATCAAAGCATACGCCCAAGGAGTCACTTTCTGAGAACATTTTGGGCAAACACATCCTGCAGAGAAACAGGTCCAATGCAAAGAGATCATGGCATAAAGTAAAAGCAGAAACTCTAAAAATATTTTCCAAAAATAATGATCTAAAATATCACATCAACCATCCCCAAAATGATTAAACAAATCGAATTCCAAAGAGTACTGAGTTTTCAAAACAAAAACTAAAAGCCTATTCCTTGCTCACGCCCTTTGATTTCTTGCGACGGCGAGAGGAGCTCTGGAAGGTCTAAATGTCCCCCACCTTTGACCACGCCTGCGAGATCCTACTGAGTAAAGAACGTGACTCCTTAGCACGAGCACGCTGCAAGGCACAGTCAAAGTCAAGAGTCATGATCAGTTAACGGACAAATGATAATGAAATGAATGAGAGGAGTAGGGCCGCAAGGTACTCACCGTCTCCACCTCCCTAAGCTCTGCAAGATGACGATGGTACTCCGCATATTTCATGGCCGAGTTGAAATCCTACGTTCAGAACGATATAACATCAATTATCAGGGCAATCTTAAAGCATGAACAATAGGAGGCTAAAAAGGAAAGAGATTGGGCCGTCAGCAGACTTACCCCTGGAACCACCTCAGGAGGAGGGACAAGGGCCGCCTCAGCAGAAAATCGCGCTTGTCGATCCACGTCCGCGCAGAGGCCGGAAAGGAAGCTGTCATCTAGGAGCCGGAAGGTCCCATAGACCACGGGCGGATCGCCACCAGGGATACCAGCATGAGAGGTACCTGACGGACTAGCAGCCGAGGAGCCCTGCCCGAGGGACCCACACCAGAAGGGCCAGCACCGGAGGGATCTTCCCCTGACATATCAGCTGCACCCGTCCCGCCTTCACCATCCGAATCATCCCCTGGAGCAAACTGTGAACAAAATAAAGATTTACTTAGAAGGAATGAAGGACTGAACTAAAGCATAAAGGGAACTAATCCAAGCTAAGAAGAATTACCTGGCTGAGAGGGCTACTGAACGCAAGAAAATTAGCGCTAGGTACAAAGCGCGGCAAAATAAACCGGTACAGCAGGCACTCGTACCAAAGATGATAGTCCCAGGCACATGGAGAGCATGGATGATCGCCTGCTCAGGTGTGATGTAGAGCACCCTGATGAGTACTAAAAAATGAGGATATTTCGCCCCTAAATACCTATATTTAGCTGTCCGATGAAGGCTATCTGATGAGATTGATTAGATTTGAAGTGTTTCAGGTAAATACAAGCCAAGTATAGAAAACAGTACAAGAATTCTGAATATAATGCCAAAACACTGCAACTTCGGGTAATCAAGAACTTGGTACGACTTGCGGCTAAATTTGGACCTTCAAGAAGGCCGAATTACGAAATTGTCAAAACATAAAAGTTGTAGATCTTTGCGTTAGCTTTCCAACGGCACAAGAATTATCTCAATCCGAGTTCGGGATAGAAAGTTATGGCCAAAATACCGAAGCAGTGTCTGAACCAAGAAGAAGTGCTGAATTTCACGGATTTCTGGGGTCGATAAATCGAGCCAGAGTTTAAGTTTGACACGAATCTGACACTAAAAGTCTATTTTTTGGGACTCTTGGTCGGCTCGATGCATCGACATCCATTGGTCGATTAATCGACCCGGAAAAGTAGGCTTAGGAGACCTCCGCACGACGGGTCTATTTAAAGTGACTCAAACACTTCGGGGAAGAGGAGATTAGAATTAGAGTTTTTTTTAGAGAGTTTTAGTTTTTAGTGTTCTTAGTTTTTAGCCATTGTTTTTCATAGTTAGACCTAGAAATAGGGAAGTTTTATTATTTCTTTTTGAGAGCTTTGTTCCCTTTAATTTTTCAGTACTCATTCCTTCAGTTTATAAATTTTGTTCAAAGTTTATTCCTGCATTTATTTCGTTTCTGAAGATTATCATCCGTGTGGATCAACGTAATTTATTTTGAAGTTTGAGGTAATTTTAATTAATGTTATTTCCCGTCTTTATTTATTTATGTCATTTACTTACAATATGTGTGGCTAAATTTATAGGGATGGGGATCTAATGATTCCCATCCGAGGGATGTACTTTTAATAATATAAATTTAGGATTAAAATATGAGATTTTATTTTTATGGTTGTTGTGCTATCATGAATGGATGAAATCCCCGCCACTAACCGGGATCGCGTGTGCCGAGTCATGCCCGGGATCTCAGATCTGTGACGGTAATTTTACCCTATCATTGTTATGGTCTTTGTGTTTTCGTTGTGTGGATTTAATTATGATTATGTTCTGGGATCGAGTGTGCCGAGCCATGCCCTGGATCTTGGTTCTGTAATGGTAATTTTATCTGAAATATCCCTAATCTGAATAAAGTGTGCCGAGCCATGCCCTTGATTTCAGATTTGTAAGTGGTATTCTTGTTAGAATTTTCACCCACTTTGGGGATGGTTTTTATTTGAACCTGAGATCATGTGTGTCTAGCCGTACCCTTGATCCCAGATCTATATATGAAAATCATCTAAGTCCTGATTGCAGGGATGCAACATGGAACCTATTAGGGTGTTGACCATTGATCTTCCATAAAAGATGTTTGTTACTAATGAAATATCTCATAATTTAATCCTTAGATTTATATTATAGGAAGAACGGATCAAAGATGGGAGGATTTAGTATCTTCGTCTTTATCATCATCTTCACTTTTATTTGTGAATCATCAATTGAATTTTAGTTTGTAGTCATTAATTACCATCAACCACTTAAATCATAAAACTGGTAGAATACTGTTAGATCTTAATAGATTTCTAGAATTGCTTGTCTCTTTTAGGTATTTCAAAATTAATCCTCGTGGGAACGATCTCGTACTCCGCACCCACTATATACAAACCGATTCGTGCACTTGCGAGTAAAACATTACATTAAAAATATCACATCACACCCTATCTAGCTGACCCAGATCCACTAACTCATCAAGTGTATAAAGTGAGGTCAGTCAAGACATCTTGACCTCGGTGCCATGTGTCTGCCCGCGAGGAGGATAGGCCCCAATCAATCGAATGAGGTCCTCTCGACTCAGCACCGCAAGATCGGATATCGGTATCCCCCCTATCCTGATGCTGGTAATCATGGCCCAGTCGATGGGTGTCAAAGTCATCTCTGCATACGGCATGTGAAAGGTCGTCGTCTCGGGGCGAAACCATTCAATCAAGGCTTTCAGATAGGCAGCGTCGGCCCTCATGGCGGGGCAAGATAGAAATTATTCGAAGCCCACCTATGCCAGAAGGACCTTTACTACGGGAGGGACATAGAGGTAGATTTCTTGGAAGTCAAGCCACCCACCGCGGAATACAATGTTGGGCAGGTCTTGCACCCAAGAAAATGCGCATCAGATCACAGGGGCAAAGCAAAAACTGCATAATGGAAATGAATTGAACCTCTCTTTTACTTTGCCCGCTATCCCAAAGTTTGAAATGTGGGTATGCTGTTGGTGAAGGAGACCAACACGGGTGACCTCGCCCTACATCTCGAGCCATGTGCCCGCTCTCCGATCTACCCAGATGAACTGCTCCCCCCACAGCCCGTACACTATCTCAGGCCCCTCCTCGTGGCCCTCCTCAGGAATATGCTCACCCTCGCCTGACATTCTGGGGCAACAAAAGGCAACCACATTAGAATAGATCAATGGTAAAGGACGGTTTTTGTGCTATATACCAAGGGAAGGTGAGTATGCTCACCCTCTCGCTGTTCATGGTCAGGAAATAAAGATCCACACATACATAGGCGAAAAAAAAAAGCACAAAAATAAAAAACAACAAAATCCCTTTTAGGTTGAAAATGCAAAAAAAATCCCCTCCTTTCTATCTTAGAATGTAAAGAAAAAAATAATAATAATAAAATAAACCCCCTTTCTTTTATGTTTAAAAATAAAAGCCATTTAAAAAAAAAAATCGTCATCAAAACCAAAGGGTCCTTCCTTTATGCCAAAAAAGGGGGGGTTTTAGAAAAAACAAATAAAAAAAATCCTTTTCTTCATGGTTCATAAAATCAAAAACAAAAAAAGTAAACAAGAAAAAACTTCTTCAAAAAAAATCCCTCCCTTTATGTCCATAAAATCGAAAAAAAAAATCCTCTTTTACAAAAAAAAACTAAAACCAAAAAATATATATAAATCAATGCCTTAGTTTTCAAACAATAAAATTTTTAAAGGCAAAATCCTTTTCCTTAATTAAGTATAAGAAAGAAAATTGAAAAAAAAAATTTCCCTCGATTAGTTTTCAATATATATAGGAACCAAAAATCGTTTTTTATTAACCTTTCAAAAAGAAACAAAAAAAAACAAACAAAATTTTTCCCTTTTCCTAAATAGTATCCTTGCTTGGTATTCAAGATAAAAACAAAGAAAATTAATAAATAAAACCCCTTTTCTAAGCACCAATAAAAACATAAAGAAAAATTATTATTGTTTACAAATATTAATAAAACCCATAAAACCACAAAACAAAAAAAACAAAACAAAACAAAAAAGGGGCATTATTGAGGAAAAACCATTCACACATCATCAATCAATGCTTATAATGGAAATAAACTATTTTTCATCTAGGAATGCAAGATCATAATCATATTTGCAAGAAAAAACAAGAAAAATCAAAGAAAATAGGTGTTAAATGGTTACCTCTTAGAAGAAAAAAGGGTCTTTGATCTAGCGTGAGCCGACAATCAATCCACACAAGCAAAGCAACAACAATGGGGCACGCGTAGAGGCAATGTAAAGGAACCCTAGGAGGGGGGACGATTTTCGGTTTCAAAGAGGAAGGAGAGGGAAAAAAATTCGAAATAAAGTCCCCCCAGCCCGAACTCAGGCTGTTTAAATTCCCCCCAGCCAAGCCTGGCGCAACTAATAGTTGCGCAAGGCAAAATGTTTCCCACCTTTTGCTTGGCGCAACTATTAGTTGCACCAAGCTATTTTGACGCCCCTAGTGGCCTGGTGCAACTAATAGTTGCACCAGGTAATTAGGCCGGGTCTTGGGCCTGGTACGGGCAAGAGGGGAAGACCGGCCCCCCCACTCTTTTTGTTTGTTCTGTCGCTCCTAGTAGATGCACGCGCTCCCAAGGCGGCATTTCGATCATCCTTCAACTTGCCAAGAGAGCCGTGCTAATATAAAAGCAGATCGAGATCAATGAGCACCCTGGTCCAACACAGGAAAATATAAAGAAAAATCCAAAAAAAAATCTCCACAGAAAAGCCGAAACTATTCACAAGAAAAATCCACATAAAATAATAGCTTCAAAAATCCCAAAAAAAATCACATAAAATAACAGTTGAAAAATTCAAAAAAATCGCATAAAATGATAGAAAAATCAAAAACAGGTTTGTATTCCCACAGAGACGCACAAGCATAAGGCAGTAAAATGTCAATATTTTATCCGCAATGCAGTTGTGCCATACTAAAGTCCTGAGTCGGAGGTTCGCCTCGGATTTTTGGATCCTACTTTATGGAAGGAGCAGCAGTGTCGGTCCCGGTCAAACAGTCAATGTTTCGAACGAGTCGACTCCACGGCTAAATCTTTGAACTTAAGTGTCTTAAGTTCAAAGATTCTCTATTGGAAAAGGTCAATCGTTGGTTGAGACCAACCTGTTGAGAATGAGATTACGTGTCAATCAAACTATGTGCAACCATGCATTCAGAAGGGTTCATTTCCATTTTTATTTTCTGCAAGCTTAAAACCCATATGGGCAGCGATATCCCTATAAAGTGTACACCATGTGTCTGGGTATCCGTATGATGGTCATTTGTCCCCATAAATTATACCCGGGCGGGTCCGGGTCGAAGCTTCCATCGCCTTTGTTGTTGCTTATTGCCCTTGATGGGTGAATGATTATACATAGTTAATTGAAGTTTATGATCATTATCAGCAGAAACCAGGATTGGATGTCCCTTCATGGAGATACCCCAATATTTGGTTAGATCTATTCAAGGTAATCAAAGCTGGATGTTCTAAGCCATGTTAATCTAAGGCATGCCTTCAAAAATGACACGCACTCCTAAAAAGCGTTGTGACATCTATTCACTTCGCTCGGCCAGTCATGCTAAATAAACATCGGGGTCGATGGGTTCGCCCAGAGACCTCGAACCTAACTTTCAGTAGGGGCACCCATGAACTATCAGATGGGGCCATCAAATGCCTCGTAGGATTGAACGCAAACTGCGGAGCCTTGCGTATGCTTGCTTCATGCCTATCTTTGAATGTGAGTCGATCCCCCCTTTTTTTACTCACGAAGCTGTTCCATTCAGAATAAATTTTAAAACATCAGATACCTTCAAAATCATCCCGAGAAGTAAATATCTTTCCCCACTATAGGGAGTTTGCAACCCATTCCATCTCAGTTTTGCCCAATAATGTCGCTAAGCGCTTGGGAACCGATTACCTCAAGAAACGAATGTTTAGCCTGGCATCCCAGGGCTTTTATTTTCTCACCGTGTTACTCATTTGATGTTTGAAGTTCATTTTGAATACAGCAGACCCGTCAGTAATGCCTTGGGCCTCTTCAGATGTCTCTTTTTCTTTGGCATTTGATCATTAGTGATCGGATACCAAAGAGGGGCATCTGTATACACCCAAATTTGGGCCAAGGCCCGATCGAAACACCTTTCAAGAGAGGTGTAATTCTGAGCTTTTGATGACATGTATGGAACCTTTTGGAACCCCCCTAGAACCCTTAGGAACCTTTCCAAATCCTTAGGAATCAACCTAGATCTCTTAGGAACCTGACCCGAACTTTTAGAAATCAATCCCGACCCTTAGAACCCATTCTGAACCTAAATCTAACCTTATCGGGCAAATGGTTGAGGAGGGGTACACCAAAACAAGCTACAGCCCTCTACTATAATTGAATCTCATACTATTGAAAAGTAGAGGTCGTCAACTTTCCAACAGTCTAAGAATCGCCCCAATCGGAGGTATACATCAAAAGATAAGACAAATCGAGCCCAGAGGGTATAAGTGAAAATTCATGTGGGCCCCCCTAGGAATTTGGCGCAAATAATAGTTGCGCCAGTTATAATTTTGCCTGGCGCAACTATTAGTTGCGTCAGGCCAATTCTCCCAGATTAAACCTGGCGCAACTATTAGCTGCGCCATGGTTAAAGGTGGGCTCCAACCTCGCGAACCAACTTTCATGCACTGTTTAAAACTGTTTTACTATACATTTGCCTGGCGCAACTAAATAGTTGTGCCAGGCATATGAATAGTAACCTCTGGATTTTGCCTCGAAAATCATGATTAGGGTTTGACTTGTTGACCACCTTGACCTTTGAGGTATGTTTTACTAGTTCTGTTGCACCCATTCCCTACCTATTTGCAACCCTTCAAGTGGCTTAAGGCCTCACCCCATCATTCACCATTGGAGGACCTTCTCACACATCTCAAGACTCCAAAAACCCTAGGAATCCTTAGATGTGAGATTACCTAATTGCTAAATCCATTTAGGTCTTAAGTGGTCTCCTAATTCCTATAAATAGAGCCCCCACCCCTTGGTTTAAGGGTTAAGAAATTTGCTTAAGAGAGAAAGAGCTCAAAGTGAGAAGTTCCTCCTCTCTTTTGTGCAGCTTTTTTACCCAAATTCCAAAACCTGCCAACCTCATTTTAAGCTTGTTCTTGCATCCAAAACCCTTAGCCTAGGTGTGTGTGATCCCCTACCCTCCCTTCCCTACCTCTTAGCTTCAAGCCTTAGGAGTTAGAACCCCATTTTCTACCATACAAGGCCTTCAAAAGCTCACCCAAGCAAGTCACGCAAGGCTCTCCTACGGTGCTACAAGGGCCCGAGGGCTCTGGCTCTCCCCTTTCTTCTCCTATATCTTTCTAACTCCCTCCATCCTCCCATTTGTGCCGTTATGCCGCCAACTTTTCGGTAGGAAAGAAGGGGCACAAATAAGATTCTAACCGCTTTTGGGTAAGAGGAAGCTATTTTTCTTTCTTTTGCTTCATTTTATTTTTGGCCATAAGTAGAAACCGTGTTAAGCAGGTTGATCGGTTTCTAACACCTTTCCGATCGATAACCGAAGCCCCTATCTAAGAGCCTTTGGTGTGGACCAGATTCAGAGTCATATTTTTAGCACTTCGGTGCTCATAAAAATGATATAGGTATCTTGGGACACCAAAAGCTCCGGGTGGCAACTCTCTTTTTTTTTACAAGCGAGCACATCGTCGCGATGGGATCGTCACAAATCGTATGGTTGCACACTATTAACAAAAATACTATAAAGACTACTAGCGGCAAGGGTATTAGCGACAGTTTTTTGTTAATAGCGGCAGTTTTTGGCTGCCACTAATAGTCTTATTTTTTGTAGTGTGATTTATCTTTTTATTTATAGTTCCGTTTTAAAAATAAATATTTATCTTTCTCTTCTTATATTTCTTTATATTTTCAACTTTCTTTCATCACTTCTTAAGCTTTTGCAGGTTTATTCGGAGTAACGAATTAAGCACTTCAACACTTTTGCTGGCCACAGAGACTAGAGGCTCAGATTTGTTTCTCTCCCTGTCTTCTAAAAAAAAATTTATTATTATTATTATATTCCTTTTGGTTCACACTCATTCATCATCTATAAATATTTTGTGTATTTAATTGCCCTATCGCCCCACTATACCCGAAGATGATAGACTGGGAATGGGCATATGCGTTTCAGCGGATTGACAATGGTAATATGTACAACCCACAGTGGGAAAGTCATCGTCATTTTAATTATAATGCCACTAGTGGCCAACAACAAGGACCATCTGTTGTTGAGCCAAACTATCCTCCTGCACAAAATTTGTGACAGCCAAAATTTCGACACCCCGAAACTCGTGCCATCAGCACGACCCTCTAGGCCATGCCCTGTGATTCTTTGCGAAACATTGGTATATACAAGCTAAAAACTATAATTTAGGCACATGTATCTACTCTAAACAAGTACTCGTGCATTCATGGGTACAAGAGTCTCTAAGGACAGTTCTTGTCCCATGCCAATTCATGGGCATAAGAACCGACCCGAACCGTGGGTGACAACTGTCCATCCCAGACGGCCTGTCAAAAGAATAAAGATACTTAATTACATAAATAACAAAAAGGACTTGACATGCTAAGCCGTGCCTAATACTCTCAACTCACTCTCAAAGTACGCAATGGGTTTCCTAGAAAAATTCCTCAGGAGGAGGCTCTGACTCCTCAATGGGCACGTAGTCTGGATCCCCTGGTTCAAAGTCTCCAGAAGTCTTCGCTGCCACTAGTCCTGGACCTGCGACGTATAGTCTAAGGGGTGAGCTACATCCTAGCTCCGTAGGGAAACAAAATGAACATATAGATTAACCTTCACATATATGTCAACAGTTTTAAAAGCATAAATTATCGAATAACACTTATGGAAAATAATTGAAATAACTGGAATAAAATAATGATTTCAATTGCCTACTTTGCATGGTTTATTCTCAAATTTACATCCCTGGGATGTGCTGTGAATATACGGATTGGCCGCCGTACCGGTCACGGATATCCTGCCGAGTCAGTCGTGGGTATCCCGCCACGTCGGTGGGGTATTCTAGTCAAACCTTAAATAATTAAAATATTGAGCATGCTGTACATATAGTTATTCACCGTGATTGTGCTAATTTTATTACATTATGCCTTGTCACTTTACTTTCGTTTCACTGTTAGTTTTCATCTGCATCCCTGGGATGCCACTAGTTCAATCTACCATCTAGATGTCCACTTTACAGTTTTTACGTCCCCTGGGAACCTCATGACTATCCCATTTGAAACTTACTCACACACCCTTTTTCATAATGATCAGGCAATACTTGACTATTTAATTGAAATACATTACATATATGAGTTGACGAAATAAGGCACATGTTTCAAGAATATTCCCTACCTCAACACAGATTCAATACACACTTTTCTCGTTGAGGTTTACTCGTCACAATCTCACGTCAAATCCTATATTTCAAGTGTATAGAATATATTTAGAAAGGTCACTAGAATCATTGGAGTACATAGCCTCCATGTATTTACACTAAACTATCCAAAACCTGTGTGGTGCCTCGTGCGAGCGAGCACATTTCCTCGCTCGAGCGGTCACTTGACCTCGTTCGAACGAGCACAAATTCCTCGCTCGAGCAGTTCAAACGAGATCGCTCGAGCGGTTAAAGCGATCCATCTGAAGCTCTACGCGATACCTCGCTTGAGCGAGTTATTCCTTCAATATGGGTCTCGCTCGAGCGAGCCCAAAACGCAACAGTTCTCTTTTTTTTTATTCTGTCCTCGCTCGAGCGAGCCACGATAGACATAATCGCTCGATCAGTTCCAGGACTATTTCCCTTCTTCTTCCAATATCTTATTAGCATTCAATAACCTAAAATCATTTCAACTAATGCTTCCTACATTATCTAATCACCCAAAATACGCATTTAAATCATACCTCGATCGATGTATTTGATGTAAACGTGATCCAAGTTCTAACTAGATGAGAAACTCATCAAGGTTCCTCCTCTAGTCCTTTTCTTTTTCCAAACTTCTATCGGCTTAGAATAACGAGTCTCTATTCTCTTTTATGATTCCCTCTCTTCTCTTTCTCTTTTCCTTCTCTCTATCTAAATTAATTAGGTCACGTATTAGGGAACCCCTCTCCCCCCTCATTCACTTATATATATCTTAGTGAAAGTTAGTGTGTTTCACACACACACACATAGTGTATATATGTTAGTTTTGGTTTCCTTGTGAACCACACATACACGTGCATGGTACATGACGTGTACGGTTCCCAAAAATATGGGGTTATGACATTCACCCCATCTTATAAGATTTTCGTCCTCAAAAATCGACGATACTCGAGTAACTAGGTATGACTATTACTAGGCCATGCAATAGGCTAGTTCCATACATCATCAGGTAATTAAACAAATGGTCTAATTTCGCAACGACTTGCGTTAAACCATATCAACTTACACCCATATAGTCAAGAATAATGATGATAAAAATTTTATACTATCAGGTATTTCCACCATCATGCTACTAATTGATCGTATGATAAAACTATAGACAATTGCTATTATGGTATAAATCCCCAAAATATCTGTGACAACCATGTCACAATAGTTTATGTAGTCAAAATGCCACATCACCATCAAAACGATCATATCCAAAATATTACGAACAAAATATTATAACCAAATTTCAGTATAGTTCCAACGAAAAGTAAAATGACCATCTAATCATCATCCTCCTCATACTCGTCGTCCTCGTCGCCGGAGCCATCATCATCGTCGTAGTCCTCGTCATCCTCATCCTCGTCAACCGCTCTGGCGGTAGTGGTACCCGCTGTAGCGCTCCTCGTAGCAGGACCCGAGCTAGACGCTCTAAAAATAGCATCTCTCATAGCACCGACGCGTTCCATGTAAGACTGCGGGTAAGCCTGGCCCATGAGGTCTATGAGTAGTGCCTCTTGAAACGAAAGGAAAAACATGAAGATCAAAAACCCTAAACCCCCCTTCCTCGCTCGGACTCTTACTTGAAGGAGAAATGAGCGAATAGTGAATCGCCCCTCTTTTATAAACTCTAACCTCGCTCGAGCGATCGATATACCTCGCTCGAGCGGTTAAAAGGCCTCACTCGAGTGGTTAAAAGTCCTCGCTCGAGCGGTTAAAAAGACCTCGTTCGAGCGGTCACTAAACCTCACTCGAGCGAGTCCAGAACGATTTGAAAGTATAATTTATGTAGTGTCGTGCGAGCAAGCATAAATGTTCGCTCGAGCGAGCCCAGAAACATTTTTCTGGTTCTTGTAAGCTCATAATCCCTCTGGTCTCTTCTATTATTAGGACATCTTTCACACATGATTTCCTACGTTAGGTAATTGAGATTTTTTTATTTTATTTTTTTTCACATGAACCGATCTTTCTAGCAAAAGTTTAAGCTAAATGCTCGAATTTTAATCTCATTCATTTACTTGTTTCAAAATAGGAATCGATGTACTATCAAAATATTACACATTATCAAAAACAACCAGCTAACGTTCTCAAACAAGTTGGGGTATTGTTCTTTGACATCTGCTTCTCTCTCCCACGTTGCTTCCTCAGCCAGATGATTATTCCAGCGAACAAGCACTAAAGGAATGACTTTGGTGCATAGCACTTGTTCCTTTCAATCCAAAATCTCTGTCGGTTCTTCGATCATGATCATATCTTCATGCATCTCGAATGATTTGCCGCTCAACACATGATCAGGGTTATTAAGATACTTCCTGAGCATAGATACGTGGAATACATTGTGTACCTGATAAAATAATGGTGGCAATCCGATGTGGTAAGCTACTTCCCCTACTCGACCCAAAACTTCAAATGGTCCAAGGTAGAGGGGACTTAGCTTCCCTCTCTTTCCGAACCTCATCACGCCCTTCATAGGCGATACTTTCACGAAAACATGTTCTCCCACCTTAAAGTCTACGCTCGTCCGCTTGATATCAGCGTAACTTTTCTATCTGCTTTGAGCCACCTTTAGTCTTTCTCTGATCATGCGAACAATAGCGGCATTATCTTCAACTACCTCGGGTCCCAAAACAAATTTCTCCCCCGTTTCCTCCCAATTGATTGGCGATTTGCATCGCCTTCCGTACAAGGCTTCATACGGTGCCATCCCAATGCTCGTCTGAAAACTATTGTTATATGCGAACTCAATCAATGGTAGGTGTTGAAACCACGATCCTTGTAATTCCAACATACATGCCCTAAGCATGTCTTCAATAATTTGATTGACCCTCTCAGTCTGTCCGTCGGTTTGTGGGTGAAACACCGTACTGAAATTTAGTCTCGTTCCCATTCCTTCTTGAAATCTCTTCCAAAACTTTGATGTATACAATGGGTCACGGTCTGAAATGATGTTACTCGAAATCCCATGTAAACAGACAATCTCTTTCATATACAGCTATGTCAGTCTTCCCGCCATGTACATCGTGTGGTAAGGCAAGAAGTGTGCTGACTTGGTCAATCGATCGACTACTACCCAAATGGCATTGTACTTCTTTGCAGTTCGCGATAGCCCAACTATGAAGTCCATGGAGATCGATTCCCACTTCCATTCCGGTATAGGTAGGGGTTGTAATAGGCCTGCGGGGTGTCTATGATCAATCTTCACTTGTTGGCACATCAAACACCGCGACACGTACTCTACCACGTCTTGCTTCAAGCCTCTCCACCAGTAATTCATTTTTAGATCTTGATACATTTTCATGCTTCCCGAGTGGATAGCATAGCTTGACTTGTGGGATTCATCAAGAATCGTTCGTCGTAAATCGGCATTGTCCGAAATACAAAGACGGTCCTTCAACAGTAAGGAACCATCCACCTTGATTGAAAACTCCGATCTAATGCCTTCAGTTACATCTTGACGTATCTTGGTTAGTATTGGGTCTTTCATCTGTAGTTCTCGTATATGTTCGAATATCACCGATTTCACTGATATGTTGGCTAAAAAGGTTCCTGTAGCTCGTGGATGGATGTCTGCACCACATAGTGCTAGATCTTCCAACAGCTTCCATCGGTGTATACCCAAAATTAGACTAGCCAACTTGGTCCGACTCAAGGCATCGGCCACCACATTAACTTTGCCTGGATGGTACTGTATGGAACAGTCATAGTCCTTGAGGAACTCTATCCATCTACGCTGCCTTATATTTAATTCCTTCTGTGTAAACAGATATTTGAGGCTCTTATGGTCAGTGAAGATTTCAAACATTTCTCCGTATAAATAATGTCGCCATATCTTCAATGCGAATATGACCGCTGCTAGTTCCAAATCATGTGTCGGATAGTTATTCTCGTGCTCTTTCAACTGTCTTGACCCGTAAGCTATTACCTTTTTATGTTGGTTTAGTACACAACCCAAACCGTTATACGAAGCATCACTGTAGACCGTGAATCCTCCACTGCCTGATGGAATGGCTAACACTGGAGCTGAGGTGAGTCTCTTCTTGAGTTCTTGAAAACTCATCTCGCACGCCTCACTCCACTCAAATCTTGAATCCTTTCTTGTAAGCCTCGTAAGAGGTCCCAATATCTTTGAAAACCCCTCAACGAAACATCGATAATAACCTGCCAGTCTAAGGAAACTTCAGACGTCTATCATGGTCTTTGGTTGCTCCCAGTTCACTACTGCCTCGATCTTAGCGGGATCTACTGTGACACCATGCTTTAAGACGACATGTCCCAAAAAGCTAACCTCTTCTAGCCAGAATTCACATTTGCTGAGCTTGGCGTACAATTGGTGTTCACGCAAAGTTTGTAGAGCGACCCGTAAGTGTTCTTCATGCTCTGTCCTCGATTTTGAGTAAATCAATATATCGTCAACAAACACAAAAATGCAAGTGTCTAGGTGTGGCTTAAACACCCGATTCATTAAGTCCATAAACGACGCCGGTGCGTTTGCCAATCCGAATGGCATCACCAAAAATTCATAGTGTCCATACCGTGTTCTAAATGCCGTTTTGTGAATGTCCTCAGTCTTGACTCTTAACTGATGGTATCCAGATCTCAGATCAATCTTGGAAAAATATTTTGCTCCTTGCAACTGATCAAACAAGTCATCTATCCTTGGCAACGGGTATCAATTATTCATAGTGAGTTTGTTCAATTGTCGATAGTCAATGTACAACCGCATCGACCCATCTTTCTTTTTCACAAAAAAAATTGGTGCTCCCCATGGAGACACGCTTGGTCTTATGAACCCTTTATCCATGAACTCTTGCAAGTGCTCTTTCAATTCTTTCAACTCTGCAGGAGCCATCCTGTAAGGTGCCTTTGAAACAGGCTCCGTTCCTGGTGCTAAGTCGATAGAAAATTCCACTTCTCTCTCTGGGGGTAATCCTGGCAATTCTTCGAGAAATATGTCTATGAATTCTCGCACTACTGCTATTTCAGAAATAACATTCCTTTCTTCTTTATCTCCTTTCAGAAATGCCAAATAACAGTTGCATCCCTTTTTGATTAAACGTTCTGCTCTAATTGCAGAGATGAGTGGCACTTGCGTCGATCTCTCTCCTAGAAATCGAAATGATCTCCTCGTGTTAAGTCAGAAAATAACAACCTTGTTATTGTAATCTACTGTTGCACAATGATGGGACAGCCAAACCATGCCAAGGATCACATCGAATCCTTGCATGTCCAACATGATTAATTTCGCGTCTAATTCATAGACGTCATCCCGAACGCTCACTACTACCGATTTGCAGACTAATTCTGTGTTCACTAATTCTCCCATTGGTATAGACACTGATAACACAAAGTCCAGTGTCTCCGAGATAATCTTCATTTTCTTTGCAAATCTAGGGGTGATGAAGGAGTGGGTAGACCCTGGGTCTATCAACACTCGAGCGTCACGTGCTACATAGCACCCTTTCTCATAGACTTGTAACGTACCTATAACACATACACATATATATATAACACATACATTACTTAGAATTGTCTAACGTACAAACACGGTTCTACACACTATTCAAATGAATGCACCTTCTCTATCTAAAATTGTATAAAATTGAAATTCTTCATAAAAAGGAAATCTTACCTTGGATGACATCATGTACACTCCCTGCTTCTTGGGTGGTAACTGCGTAGGCTCTCCCTTGAACAACTGGCTTTCATGATTGAATAGGTCGTGGCATGGAAGCTGAGGCCGTCTTTTCCTTAATTATTTCAGGGTAATCTCTAATTACGTGGCCTATCTTGCCACATTTAAAACAGCCTCGTATTCCTTGCCTGCAATCTGCCGTTTTGTGGGACTTGCCACACTTGGCACAAGTCTCCCTTGGTGTTGAAGAAGCAGCTCTTGAAAAACCTTGTGTAGCTGTAGCTCCGGTGGAAATAGCAGGACCCTCATACCTCATCGGTCTCCCTGATGCCAGCAATGGGAATCTTTGATGAGTAGTTTGTTGTGCGGCTCTCCCATAACCTGTCTAGAACGGTTGCCTCTGATTCGGTGCTATGAACCTCGGCTTCTTATTCACTGATTCATAACTCCCAGTCCTACTTTGATCTATGCTTCCTCTTCCTTGTTGTTCCCTCTGACGGTATCGGTTATTGTTTTCTTTTTCGACCACTAATGCCTTACTCATGACCTCTCCGTAGGTCTTTAGCTGAAAGGGCGCAACCCCTCCTCGGATGTCCGACCTTAAACCCTGTTGGAACCTCTTCGCTTTCATCACATCCGAAATTACGTAGTCTGGAGCGAAGCGAGCCAGTCTCATAAATTCTACTCCGTACTCTCTTACGGTCACCCTTCCTTGCATTAGTTACAAGAATTGAGTCTCCATCTAATTTCTCACAACCTCCGAAAAATACTATTTATTGAACTCTTCAACGAATTCATCCCAAGTCCAGGGCATATCTGGAGTTTCTTGAGCTCTAGTCCGCAAAATAGATTTTCACCAAGGTCCAGCTTCTCCATCTAGCATATACGCTGCCCAACGGACGCTCTCGTCCTCTGTGCATCTCAGTACGCTAAACACCTTCTCCATTTTGCCCAGCCAATTTTTGGCTGCCACGGTGTCTGCCTGCCCTGAAAAGTTAGGAGGTCTCATCCTCCTGAATTCGGTAAATGCTGAAGCCACTGGTAGTGTAGGTCCTACTGGAGGCGTAGGTGTTGGATGTGGTTCTGGGGCTGCATGTGCTGCCAAGGATGCTGCTTGCTGGGCCTGCATGTACTTTGATACCAACTGTGACAGCCTGAATTTTGACACCCCGAAACCCGTGCCATCAGCACGACCCTCTAGGTCGTGCCCTATGATTCTTTGCGAAACATTGGTATATACAAGCCAAAAACTACAATTTAGGCACATGTATCTACTCTAAACAAGTACTCGTGCATTCATGGGTACAAGAGTCTCTAAGGATAGTTCTTGTCCCATGCCAATTCATGGGCATAAGAACTAACCCGAACCGTGGATGATAACTGTCCATCCCAGACGGCCTGCCAAAAGAATAAAGATACTTAATTACATAAATAACAAAAAGGACTTGACATGCCAAGCCATGCCTAATACTCTCAACTCACTCTCAAAGTACGCAATGGGTTTCCTAGAAAAATTCCTCAAGAGGAGGCTCTGACTCCTCAGTGGGCACGTAGTCTGAAACCCTTGTTTCAAAGTCTCCAGAAGTCTTCGCTGCCGCTAGTCCTGGACCTGCGACGTATAGTCTAAGGGGTGAGCTACATCCTAGCTCTGTAGGGAAACAAAATGAACATATAGATTAACCTTCACATATATGTCAGCAGTTTTAAAAGCATAAATTATCGGATAACACTTATGGAAAACAATTGAAATAACTGGAATAAAATAATGATTTCAATTGCCTACTTTGCATGGTTTTGTTTATTCTCCTTTCTGGTTTAGTTGTGAATTTGGCCTAATCACTTAAATCTTAACTTAAGTAGTCCCCGAGCAATATAGCATCGAGCCCCGATGGAATACCCACCATCGTCATCTAACTAGACAGTTGTTATGTGTATTCCCTGGGAATACTGCCCAAGCCCCTTTCTCGTAGGTGGCGGGGTCTATTCTCAAATTTACATCCCTGGGATGTGCTGTGAACATACGAATTGGCCGCCATACCAGTCATGGATATCCTGTCGAGTCAGTCATGGGTATCCCGCCACGTCGGTGGGGTATTCTAGTCAAACCTTAAATAATAAAAATATCGAACGTGCTGTACATATAGTTATTCACCGTGATTGTGCTAATTTTATTACATTAGGCCTTATCACTTTACTTTCGTTTCACTGTTAGTTTTCATCTGCATCCCTGGGATGCCACTTGTTCAATATACCATCTAGATGTCCACTTTACAATTTTTACGTCCCCTGGGGACCTCATGACTATCACATTTGAAACTTACTCACACACCCTTCTTCATAATGATCAGGCAATACTTGACTATTTAATTGAAATACATTACATATATGAGTTGACAAAATAATGCACATGTTTCAAGAATATTCCCTACCTCAACGCAGATTTAACGCACACTTTTCTCGTAGAGGTTTACACGTCACAATCTCACGTCAAATCCTACATTTCAAGTGTATAGAATATGTTTAGAAAGGTCACTAGAATCATTGGAGTACATAACCTCCATGTATTTACACTAAACTATCCAAAACCTGTGCGGTGCCTCGCGCGAGCGAGCACATTTCCTCGCTCGAGCGGTCACTTGACCTCGCTCGAGTGAGCACAAATTCCTCGCTCGAGCGGTTCAAACGAGATCGCTCGAGCGGTTCAAACGAGATCGCTCAAGCGGTTAAAGCGAGCCATCTGAAGCTCTACACGATACCTCACTCGAGCGAGTTATTCCTTCAATATGGGTCTCGCTCGAGCGAGCCCAGAACGCAACAATTCTCTTTTTTTTTATTCTGTCCTCGCTCGAGCGAGCCAATTAGGCCACTTGAGCGAGCCACGATAGATATAATCGCTCAATCAGTTCGAGGACTATTTCTCTTCTTCTTCCAATATCTTGTTAGCATTCAATAACCTAAAATCATTTCAACTAATGCTTCCTACATTATCTAATCATCCAAAATATGCATTTAAATCATACCTCGATCGATGTATTTGATGTAAACGTGATCCAAGTTCTAACTAGATTAGAAACTCATCAAGGTTCCTCCTCTAGTCCTTTTTTTTTTCCAAACTTCTATCAGCTTAGAACAACAAGTCTCTACTCTCTTTTATGATTCCCTCTCTTCTCTTTCTCTTTTCCTTCTCTCTATCTAAATTAATTAGGTCACATATTGGGGAACCCCTCTCCCTCCTCATTCACTTATATATATCTTAATGAAAGTTAGTGTGTTTCACACATACACACACAGTGTATATATGTTAGTTTTGGTTTCCTTGTGAACCACACATACACATGCATGGTACATGACGTGTACAATTCCCAAAAATTTGGGGTTATGACAAAATTTCTAACAGACCTACCTACCACCCATGAGACCATATCAGCCATATGAGCAACAACAGTTCAGTCCTCCGAGCAGGGAATTTGATGATACAGTTATTCAAATCCTTAGGGATTTACAGTAACAGTGGCATCAGCGTTCCAAAGATTTATCTCAGCTCACTCAATTCTCTCAAGTTTTACATTCGCACACACAATCATTACGAAACTGGAAGCCCATGTTGAGCAGCTAGCAACGCAATTGGTTGAATGAGAGAGCAACCAGTTACAATCACAACCTGTGAGTAACCTGAGAGGACAAGTTTTTATAAGAGATACATTAATTCCTGCAGAACAGATCCAAATTGTTCAACTTTTACGAAGTGGTAAGACTGTTGACAACAAGGTGGAGATGCCCACGCTAGTAGTCGTCCCTGAGACCAAGGATAGTGAGATTGAAATTAAAGTAGATGTTTCCCCACCAGAGAAGCTAAAAATAACAGAAATTGAAAATAGACCCCAAAAAATAATAAAAATAGTGTGCCTAATATTGTGACTGAAGTATTATATGTACCAAGGTTACCTTTTCCTAATGCTTGCAACGCACCGTCAATTTTTTACAAAAACTCAAAAAAATTGGAGGAGAGCACATACTTTGTTCATATCTCCCCTCTTAATTCTCAAACGAGGATATGGAACCCTAAAATTTTTCTTTCCAGTCGAAGGACCAGTGATCAATATCACTGGCAGACCCTGAGTATGTTTGAAATACTCATGGGCACCGTCGAGCTACCGACTCATCCGTAGCAAAATCCTGTAAAATATGTAAACTAACTTTTTTATTTTGCTTTAGTTAGAAATTTTTTCCCAACAAGTATGTTATGAACTAAATTGTGGTAAAATATGATCGATCGTAAGATACATTCTGTTGTACAATATTACATTCTCAACTGATCGTATGGATTTACTACATTCTGAACTTCACCGGTATAAAAAATTTGAAATTAAAATTTTTACTATGTCCCCTGTTTTACACAATAAGGATATTATCTGATTTAAGTTTGGGGGGATACATAATTTCTATGTATAGTAATTTTATTTTTAGTAATTTTAAAAATTTTTCTGATCAGTGCATAGGAATTATGATAGAAGAAATTATAAATCCTGAAAACTTATGATTTATTATAATAGAAGTTTAATAATTAAAATTTAGAACAGTTATAATTCATATTTAGCTCATTGAAATACTGTATTAGAATGAATGTTTGAAACAATAGATTGATCTAAACTGCAAAAAATTTAGACTATAGTTTCAAAATTATAAACCAGTGAGATTTTTAGCCATATTTCCTCTTTTCTAAGAGAGACTGTTTCTATTCAAATCATGAAATTTTCTTTGAACTTCTATACTGACATCAAATCTCATGTCAGTATCTAAAATTAGAGGTGGTAAAAGGCTTCGGTAAACATATCTAAGGTATTGTGGAGAGCGTTGGTGAGGCTCATGGAATCATCAATATGGTGAATCATGCGTTGCCTGTGGACGTAGGCAAATTGTCGACCGTAAATATGGTCTCTTCTGCGAATGTATTTGATTTTCTTTTATTTTACATTCATATTTGATCGTTTATTGTGAGATTATTGGTTAATTTGAGAGCTTCTGCACAACAACTATAACACTCTTTTCAACCATTGAGTATCCATGAAAGGCGTGACAGTCCAAATTTTAGTTCTTCAAAACACATGCCATCGGCACAACTCTTAAGGTCGTGCCCCAATGACATATGCGGAACACTTGGTATATCCATACAACCATAAGTAAAGCATGTACAAAAGAGTAGGCATTGAATTAAATCTCCAATTTTATAATTTAGAGCCAAAACATACAACCCAAAAGATAGTTCTAATCCCATGCCACTGCATGGGCAAAATAACCAACCCGAACCATCAGTGATGTAACAACGGTCACCTCAGATGGCTCGACAAAAGAATATTTTATATGATTACATTATCCCAAAACAATGGCTGGACATACCAAGCCATATAATCTCTCTCAAAATAACTATCAAAGTACACAGAGGGTCTTCTAAAAGAACCTCTCAGGAAGGGGCTCAGACTCCTCCGTCAGAACATAATCCAAGTCCTCAGGATCGACATCACCAGAAGCAACCACTATCTCAAAACCTGTAATATATAGTCAAAAGGGTGAGCTACATCCTAGCTCAAAAAGGAAGATATCTGAACATGTAAATCTATCATACTCACATACATTTTATGACATAATTGAAGCATATTTCATCAATATAAACAGTTAAAAAATAGTTTGAGATACTGAAAGAAGGAACAAAATGCTCAACTAGTTCTCAAATTTCAACTGGGTTAGTCTCATGACTTAAATCAATTTAACTTAAATAATCCCTGAGTAATATAGCATCGAGCCCCAATGGAATACCCTCCATCGTCGTCCAATCAGACTATTTTTCATGTAACATAAACCAAGTCTCTTTCTCATAGGCGACGGGGCATATAACTCATATACATCCCTAGGATGTTTACTAGTGTATGGATTGGCCGCCGTACCGGTCACAGATATCCTGCGGAGTCAGTCACGGGTATACCGCCACGTAGGTGGGGTATTCTACAAACCTTAAATCAATTGTGCAACTACTTATAGTTATTCACCGTGTAATTGTGCTAATCATTAGTAATTTAAAGCCCATTCACGTATTTTCCCATCACATGTACATTCACATTAACTATACATCCCTAGGATGTCTCACATTTTGATGCATCACTCAGATGCCCAATTCACATATACATCCCTGGGATGTCTCTTTTCTTATACTTATGCCTTTCTCATTTCTGTGTACGCACACACACCTTAATTTCATATGCTTATCTTGACATTTTAGCATATGCACTTAACTATACTTTAAATAATTTTGTATACTTAGAACATCACTACATATATGCTTTTGTAATCAAGTGTACAAGTTCAGAATATTCCCTACCTCATACGCAAATTAAATCCACGGATCTCTCAATCCGACTTAGCCATAACCACCCTAAGGTCCGGCTCAATCTAGGTATGGCCAAATATATGCAACATATCACAATTGGTGTAAAACCATTGGGTTTAGAAGCCTAATCCCAACTTATAAATAGCTCATAAGCAAAACCCAACAAAGGCCTGATTTAGCCCAAATCGATCGATCTCCTCAAAAATCCTTACTCCTTATTTTATTCTACAGCAAAACCGATCGAACGATCTTAATTTTGTTCGAACGGTTTTCCAAATCGATCGAACGGTTTTTAAATCGTTCGAACGATTTCTTCATAAAACTGCTCTACGGTTCTTTCTTCTTTGGCCAAAATCGATCGAACGATTTCAATTTCGTTTGAACGGATTTCCAAATTGATCGAACAATTTCTAATTCGTTCGAACGATTTCTCCAAAACTCTGCATTATACTCTCTTTACTCATTGGTAACATCGATCGAACGGATACTAATTATGTTCGATCGGTTTTTCCCATTTTCAAAACAGCTTGAGTTCTAACATCTAAAACTCATTCTCATCTTCATCTTACCCTATCCTTAATCATTTATCACTAATCATCAGCTAGATTTACAATACAACTACCACGATTTTACTTGAATAAATAGGCTTACCTTTCAAGTTGATCGGATCCCTTGATCCAAAACTCCTTGTCACGCAAGGGTTTCACAAACTCGAGATCTCCGATCTCACCCGATGCGAAACTTTAAACTAACAACCCTTTACAATTCATTCCTAATCATTCACATTCAACACATAGCCTTTAATTTCTCAAACAAATCACACTCCTCTTAAATTTCTCAACAACCTAGCAAATGAGGAGTAAATTCTCCCTATTCCTTATAACTTACAATTTGACTTGGGTGTAAAGCATATATACCTAACTAGATATATATATATATGACCCAATTAAGCAACTCCTATTACACACAACCCCATATTTCACACATGACCTATGCAACTTAACTTAACCAATTTAAGTCAACCAGTCAATATTGACCCGGTTCGACAAGTGACCAGTCAGGCACACTTCTCAAGGTGCACTATTTAAGCATGAAATTTTCAGGACGTTACATTCTCCCCTCCTTGGGAATTTTCATCCCCGAAATTTTCACCTAAGGGCTCCCCCATCAGGGGGAAACCCACACACACGTTAAAGTACGTCTATGGACAAAAATTCAAACCATACGTATACATTCAACAGTGACAGTAGCACCCTACAAAATAGAATTGGCAATCGTGCTATACAAAATAGTATATCAGATTTGTACACTTTCCAATCTACACATCCTGCAAAAATTTGATTCATACTCATTTGCAAGAATATGCTAACCATTTCCACAATGTACATTCAATAGCCATATTTCTATAACACACGAAAATTATTCATTGAACCAGCACAGGTATTCAACTTGATCAAGGAATACCGACAAAACCACATGATCATATAGCCAGAATTATTACATAACAAAAGTTTCTAGAAAAACTACCACACCAATATATATATAGCACTGGAAACATAAACTACATCAGAGCCATTACACACATCAAAATAGGAAAATATAGAAAACAGCACCAAAAAGTTATTTACAGATTTTTATGGCAACCATGCCACGATTGTTTGAAAGGACTCACGTCCTTGGAACCTTTTTTAAACATTTACAATATCCAAAAAAATTTATATCACTGTTCAAAATTTTAAACTCCTCACAACATCACTCAAGTCGCTGCGTCAACGGGCGGTTGAGCAGTCAGTGATTCTTTGCCATTTGACGAGTGTTCGTTTCCAAGAGTGCATAAAGGTCGGCAATGGTCGGCGTAGGAGGGCCCCCAGGTGGTGGTGGTGCATGTGTCTGTGTGCGCCAGGCACGCTGTTGAAGTGAAAAGGTAGCAACTAGCTCATCCGGAATAGGAGCATCATGAAGTGGCTGGTCTTGTGCTTGAGGTGTAAGCAATGGTGGTTCTTCTACAACTAGTTTCTTGGTCAATTTCACAAGAGTACGGTTCCAATCAACCATAGTGTATGGTTGAACATTTCCTGTCAATTTTGGTTCATTCTTTGAGAGGGTGTACTTCTCATCACCCACGTAATCCTCAACCATGAGTGAGATGAGACACACATAGGGCATATCCTCAATGGGTTTCTTCGCTCCCTCAAGCATTTTCTTGCGTGCATATTTCATTCCTTTAATGGCCACACATGGCCAATTAAACCATCGGCCACTGAAAGCCGAAAATAGAGCCATTTGGACTTCACTCACTCATTTCGTTCAATGCCGCAGCGGATACAAGTTGCACTTAATCATAGAATCAAGCATCCAAAGCTCGCGCGATACGTCAACTCATTTAATTGAGTGACCGGATCCCATTCTACCATGCGTCATTTCGGCCGCCACATACTTGTAATCCAAAGGGGCTGGAAAAGGCTTGGTTAATGCAATGTCTTCATGATTATACGTATAAAAATGTTTCAAGGCATCAGCCACGTCATCATACGTGAACTCATAATGCCTATTATCTATTTTGGTCCTAAGGATGGTCGGGTTCTTGACATCTTCCATATTTTGGTAGAATAACCTCACAATGCGCGGGTAGAAGTTTTCTTTACATGGTCAGAGTATCCTGGTTAAACCCCGCCGTGGATAAGTAGTTAAAATCCCACAACGTTTCCTCACGCTTGGCAAAAATCTTAGGGTCAATGAACAACTCCGATTCAAATCTTTGTCGGCCCACCACTCATTGGGTAGCTCACGTTGAGGTGGTGGGGGCGGTGCTGGTTGTGGTGGTTGGGCCTGTGTAGGCGGTCTCGACGAAGAACCCGTCGATGCCGAGGGTTTCTTCTGTGGTGGTTGTGATGAAGAACCCGTCGTGGGTTTCTTCGATGCGACACTCACTGTGGTTTGGCCAGTTTTTGGTGCCATTATGAACACCGCAACACACAAGGGCTTTGGGCAAGGGTTTTGCCCCAAATTTGTTAAACCCTAAGGTATTGGATACAAATTGAAATTTCCAAGAACTTAGAGGTTAGAAATTACCTCTTTGTGCTCCAAGGAGTTGATCACTCGAAGCTCCGAGCTCTAATGGTGCCGGAAATCACCAAAATCAGGTGGCACTCTCAAGCCCTAGAACCCCTCTAAGAGTAGAAGAAAATAAATTTTTTAAAGTTTTGATTATGAATGAGAAATATGCATGCCCTATATATAATCTCCGAAATCGATCGAACGATTTTAAATCGTTCAATCGATTTTCGAACATTAAAGGCTAACCCCCAAAAATTCGTTCGAACGGATACTAATTCCGATCGAACGATTTTCCAACTTCACTTTCCAGCCATTTTTCATCCCACTGGCCCATCCATTTCATTCGAACGATTTTAAAAATTGATCAAACGGTTCTCTGGCAAAACTCAAACCTTAACTAACTAAAATTCGATCGAACGAATTTCAAATTCAATCCAACGAATTCTCTAAAAATAGAGTGGAGGCTGTTCTTACATGCCCTTGAAATCCTTTTGGTGAATTAGTCTTCAATCACACTAAAAATGTAACCATTCATAATGTAATTGCGCACATCACTCACACATCAAATCCATATTCGCCAAATCTAACATTTAGGCAGTAGCTTATTTACTCACAATTTTTGCATCAAATTTCACATCTAGATTTTAATACATCTCATTTTAGTCTTACGCATTTTACTCAAAGTTTGAGAGGTTAACACATGAATTACAAGAAATTTTGAGAATGCAAACTACACTTCGCAATTGTCATTTCGATGTTTCTCAAACAAATGGGGGTATAGCTACTGGATTTCAACCTCGCGTTCCCAAGTCGCTTCCTCGGTCAGATGATTCCCCCACTTGACGAGCACAAAAGGGATGACCTTAGTGCGTAGAGTTTATTCTTTTCGATCCAAAATTTGAGTCGCCTCTTCGATCATGGTCATGTCTTCATGCATCTCGATCGGCTGATCTCCCAAAACGTGCGTAGGGTCCTTTACATATTTTTGGAACATGGAGACATGAAAAACGTTATGTACACGATCAAACAAAAGAGGTAATTCAATGCAATAAGCTACCTTGCCAACGCGACCCAAAACTTCAAAGGGCCCAAGGTAACGGGGACTTAACTTTTCCCTCTTCCCAAACCTCATCACACCCTTCTTGGGTGATATTTTCACAAACACATGATCGCCAACGGTAAAGTTCACGCTCGTCCTTTTGATATTGACATAGCTCTTCTATCTGCTCTGAGCTGATTTAAGTCTCTCTCTTATCAGACGAACGATCATGGCGTTATCTTCAAGTAACTCCGGACCCAGTACAACCTTTTCACATGTTTCTTCCCAGTTGATAGGCGGCCGACACCGCCTTCCATAGAGAGCTTCATAAGGCATCATTCCAATGCAAGCTTGAAACTATTGTTGTATGCAAATGCGATTAAGGGTAGATGTTGATCCCATGATCCTTGTAATTCAAGCATACACACCCTGAGTATATCTTCTATCACCTGATTCACTCGCTCTGTTTGCCCATCAGTCTATGGATGGAACACCAAACTAAAGTCCAATCGATTACCTATGCCTTCTTGAAATTTCTGCAATAATTTTGAAGTATACAACGGGTCACGATCAAAGAGGATGCTACTGGGAATCCCGTGCAAATGTACAATCTCTTTCATATACAAATCTGCAAGTCTTCCAGCAGTATATATTATATTGTAGGACAAGAAGTGAGCTGACTTTGTCAATCTATCAACTACAACGCAAATAGCGGTGTACCTCTTTGCTATTCGCGGCAATCCCATGATGAAATCCATGGAGATTGATTCCCATTTCCACTCCAATATCAGTAGAGGTTGCAACAATCTGGCAGGGTGTCTATGGTATACTTTCACCCGCTGACATGTCAAACACCTTGACACGTATTCGGCTACATCTCGCTTCAAACCTCTCCACCAGTAACTCTTCCTAATATCTTGATATATTTTGGTGCTACCGGGGTAAATTGTATATCTAAACTTATGAGCATCATCTAGAATAGTTTACCGTAGATCGGCATTTGCTAGAATACAAAGACGTCCCCTGAATAGTAGGAAACCATCTTCCTTTATAGGGAAGTCCGGTTTGGTGCCTTTAGTCACACCTTGTCGAATCTTGACTAACTCCGAGTCTTTCATCTGTAACTCTTGAATATGCTCAAAAATCATCAATTTCATTGTGACGTTGGCTAAGAAAGCCCCTGAAGCTTGCACCTCGATCTTTGCATCATACAATGACAGATCTTCAGCAATTTCCACCTGTGCATCCCCATCACAAGGCTAGCTAACTGAGCCGAACCCTTACGACTCAATTCATCTACTACAACGTTAGCTTTACCTGGGTGATATTGTATGGAGCAATCATAGTCCTTGAAAACCTCCATCCACCTTCGCTGCCTTATATTTAATTCCTTCTGTGTGAATAAGTACCTGAGGCTCTTATGGTCAGTGAAGATCTTAAAAGTCTCACCATACAAATAGTGTCTCCAAATCTTCAATGCAAATATGACCGCTGCTAGTTCCAAGTCATGTATCAGGTAATTCTTCTCGTAATCTTTCAGCTACCTAGACCCATAATCAATCACTCTCTTATGCTGGTTAAGCATGCAGCCTAACCCATTGTGAGAAGCATCGCTATATACTGTAAACCCTCCACTGCCTGAAAGAATTGCTAGTACTGGAGCTAAAGTGAGTCTCTTCTTGAGTTCTTGAAAACTCTTTCGCACGCTTCAGTCCGCTCAAATCTCACTTCCTTCTATGTGAGCCTCGTCAGCGGTCCCAATATTTTTAAAAATCCCTCCACAAAATGTCAATAGTACCCAGCTAGGCCAAGGAAACTACGGATATCTATTACCGTCTTTGGTTGTTCCCATTGAACCACTGCCTCGATCTTAGCTGGATCTACTGTGACACCCTCCTTTGAGACGACATGTTCCAAAAAGCTAACTTTCTCCAACCAAAACTCGCACTTATTGAGCTTGGCATACAGTTGGTGCTCACGCAGAGTTTGTAGAGCAATTCTCAAATGTTCCTTCTTCAACTTAGAGTATATCAGAATGTCGTCGACGAATACTATGACACAAGTATCCAAGTATAGTTTAAACACCTGATTCATCAAGTCCATAAACAATGCCGGTGCATTCGTCAAACCAAACGACATCACTAAGAACTCGTAGTGTCCATACCGCGTCCTGAATGCCGTCTTCTAGATATCCTCTGCCTTGACTCTCAGCTGATGGTATCCAAATCTCAGGTCAATCTTGGAAAAATATCTTGCTTCTTACAGCTGATAAAACAAATCATCGATCCTAGGCAATGGATATCAATTCTTGATGGTTAATTTGTTTAGCTAACGATAGTGGATGCATAGCCTCATTGACCCACCCTTCTTCTTGATAAACAAGACCGGTGCTCTCCAAGGAGACGCGCACGGCCTTATAAAACCCTTATCTAAGAGCTCCTGTAACTACTCTTTCAATTCCTTCAACTCAGCAGGAGCCATTTAGTATAGTGCTTTGGAAACCGGCTCTGTTTCAGGTGCTAAGTCGAAGGCGAACTCCACCTCTTGATCAGGAGGTAATCCTAGCAACTCTTTTGAAAAGACATCTTCAAACTCCCCATACAACTGAAATTTCATAAATAACATTCTTCCCTTCCTTGTCTTCCTTCAAAAATGCCAAGTAACCATTGCATCCATTTCTGATCAAACGCTCAGCTCTAATGGCAAACACAAGTGGTAGAAACTTCATTCTCACCCCTATGAATCGGAATGATCTCCTTGTATTTGCTCTAAAGATAACCACTTTGTTCTTATAATCGACCGTTGCACAATGAGTTGACAGCCAATCCATGTTAAGGATCACGTCGAATCCTTGCATATCCCTCAGAACTAAATTTGCTGCTAGTTCAAAAATGTCCCCATCTCTAATGGTTACTATCACCGACCTACAGACCAAGTCCGTATCAACCGATTCTCCAGTCAGAATAGACACTACCAAGACAAAATCCAATGTCTCTGGGTTGACCTTCATCTTCTTTGCAAATCGAGGAGTAATAAAAGAATAAGTAAACCCTGGGTCTTTCAACACTCTAGCCACATATCTTACATCACTCCCCCTCTCATACATCTGTAAAGTACCTATAGAACACATATATTTTAGCAGTCTACTCACGCATCATATTAAAACATGGAAATTAATTTGATCAAACAACTCTACATTCTATATAAGTACACCTTTTCTATCTAGAATTTATGAATTCAATGAGATTGATGCAATGTGTCAATCACCTCAATTAAAGTTTCACGTTGTATGATATCGTTGGCATTCTGAACATCCTGAGCCATAATTGCATAGGACCTTCCTTGCACGACCGGCTCCTTTACTTATATCAGCCTTGGTATGGAAGAAGAAGTCGTTCTCCCCTTATTCATTTTCGAAAAAATCTCGAATCATGTGGCCTATCTTCCCACACTTATAGCATCCCCGAACTCCCCGTCTACAATCAGCTATTTTGTGAGACTTGCCACACTTGGCACACGTCTCATTTGGTGTCGAAGAAGCTACCCGTGAGAAGCCTTGAGTAGCTGATACTTCGGTGGTGGCACTAGGGCTCTCGTATCGGATAGGTCTCACCAATGTAGATATAGGTGACCTAGGATAGTTTGTATAGGTAAGCGGTCTAGGAACTGGAGCTAGTGCCTTAAATCTCGGCCTTTTATTCCCCGAGTCGTACTCACCCAATCTATCCTGAACCGTCCTACTTTTATCCTGCTGATCCCTCCATTTGTACATATTATTAATATCCCTTTCAGCCACTATCGCCTTTCCCATCACGTCCGAATAGTTTTCAAGTTCAAATATAGAAACTCTATCTCAGACGTTCAACCTCAGGCCTTCCTCAAACTTGCTGGCATTCATTGATTCTGTGGATACTAACTCAGGTGTGAATTGTGATAAATGCATAAATTCCACACCATACTCTTGCACCGTCATGCTTCCCTGTTCTAGGTTAGCGAAGTCCCTTTTCATCTGCACACTCACCTGCTTGCGGAAGTACTCCCTGTTGTTGGGGAATTCTAGGTGCTGATTATTATGAATTAAAAGAACGAAAATAAAATCAAAGTAAAACAAAGGATGAATTTAGCACTTCTAAAATATTCTAGACCTGTAAGATACAGGGTCCTTTATAGTAAGTTTTAATAAGTAAGAGTTTGTCCCACAGGGAGTAGTAATCTAAACCTAGAAGGTGTATAGTAGACCTCCAGATCTGGCAACAGATCTGGCAATTCTGAGAAGAAAGAGAGCTTTTCGGGTGTCACTAGATCTAATTTATAAAATTAAAATATAAAACTAAATCTAAAAGATTGAGGAAGATGGATGGTAAAATAAAATATAAAATGGGGAGAAATAGACAGCTAAGGCCTAGTTTTTATTGCAAAATAGATCAAGAGCTGGGGATTTGCAGCAATCCTTCATTTGGCTACAAGCACAAATGCAAGGTATAAGAATCTGATTTAGACTGGTGGTTTGGATTGATCTTAAGGCTATGATCTGTCCACTTAAATGGTCACAGATCACCCAATAGATTTCATCCATTCCGATGGCTTCAATCAGAACAAGATAATTACTACAGATGTTGTGGATGTAAGCCCACAAGCACAGGCACCCACAGCCATATCAAACCCAGGGAAATCAGATGGTCATCAAGAGATCTACCGGAAAAGGGTCAGAGCTTATGCGGAGTGCAAAAATCCGATCGAGAATCTAATGAGACCACAAGATCTTTAGATTTAATTAAGCTTTAAAATCAATAATTTATTGCTTTAATCAAAAATAACTTACAATATCATTGTTCCCGGATCTATAGTCTGTGCATCGATCCACATTTCTTCATGCCAAAATTACAATTACAAACCAGATCTGAGTTGCTACCTAGATCTAATCCAACAGGCTGGATTAGAGAGAGAAAGGGGAAGAAAAAAGGGAAAAATGAAACCTAAAACTAAACCTAAATGAGCTAAGGAGAACTAAGGCTATTCCTTTATTCCTACTTTCCTTGCTGAAGAAAAACAACATAATAGTTGGATATTTATAAGTATGCAGTGATCTTTGTGCTTTGAATTGCAGCCAATCAGAGAGCAGAGGACTCAGTTCTATTATCCACAGCTGAGGTATCTTCATTTCGGCCAAGGAAAATTGCATGTGAACTGTTGTCCCATGTGCAGAGTTTTGTGCCCAGTTGATGTGTATTTGCAGCTCTCAAAAATATCCCTGTCGGCCATTGATATTTTCTGCATTCGATAGGTGCTGGCTGAAACTGCAGCAGTTTGACAGGATAAACTTGGTGGCTCGATAGGCTGTGTCATGCAAAGAGCATGAAGCAATCGTTAGGTTGCAAAGTTGGGCTGGAGGAGTGTTGTTCGATAGGTTCAAAGCATTGGTCTTCATGCAACATTCGACAGGTTCATATTGCTGCATTTCGATAGGATGAAGCTTATAGTCCAAGGAACCCTTCGACAGGTTGAAATATTTAAGTGGTCAACAGGCTCTATGGTCTGATTTGCAGCTGAAGCTTTGCATGCATGTTGTTGATAGGTTCTTGAGGCTTTCGACGGGTTCCAAATAGGCCTTCTATTCCTTTCGCTGAGATTCAGGATACTTTTGATAGGTTCCGATAGGTTGGTGCTGAAAATAAAGCTCCATAGCCTTCATCTGGTGTGTTCGACAGGTTGGGGGATCCTTTTGATAGGTTGATTTATGTGCAATGAGTTTTGATAGGTTCTCTTCTGGCTCCTATCGACAAGTTTTCAGACTTTTCGATAGGTTCTGTTCAAGCTCAGGCAACCATTCAATAGGATGCTCCCTTTTTGTTTCTGATTGCGCGATAGGTTTCGGATCCTATTGAATTCTCCTATCCTCACGACTTCTTCCTTTTTTCAGCCTTCAGATCCTATCGACAGGTTCCAGTAACCTCTCGATAGGTTGTTTTCAGCCTGTTTTCACTCCTTCAAAGCTGCTTTGCTATTGTTGCATGCTCTAAGTGGGCCATTTTTGATGCAGGCTTGCAAGTTTTGAGAAGCACCTTTACACTACCTACAAGGCATACTGAATAAGCATTTATTAGTCCACTCATAGGTCTATCAAAGCTCATGTTAAGAAGTGAAAAGTGATACTTTTCAGAGATTAACACCTGTTGAACTCCCTAACGAATTCCGCCCATGTCCATAGACGGTGAGGGTTCTCAACTTCTCTTTTTCTCAATACCGATTTCCACTAGGGATCGGCATCTCCCTCAAGCTAGAAGGAAGCCCAGCCTACCTTCTCATCCTCTGTACTATGAAGTCTATCCAAAAGCTTTTCCATCTGATTCAACCACTTCTTCGCTTCCAACAGATCTGTCTACCCGTAGAAGCTAAGAGGTCTTAATCTTCTAAAATCAATGAATGACGAGGGCAACAACGCTGGAGGACATGGTGGTGTTGGTGGCTGATGACTATTGGCATTGTTAGCAACCAGTAGTGTGATATGCTCGACAAATAACACGGTCTGTTGCGCTTGCCGGGCCATTATAGCGGCGACAGCTTCCATGGCCAACGCCATTCAATCCGTCGCATCACTTCTCCTATCTCCCCCATCATGAGGGTTCCTTTGGTCTCTACTAGACCCCACAAGGAATTCATCCTCACTTCTCAAATTTCTACTTTGGCTATGTCTAGGTTGACCCTTCCTCTAGAAGACATCACGCTCTGCACATGAAACCAAAGTTTCATTAGCAAAAGATCCCTACACTCTGATAAAATCAAAGACTTGTTAGAAATTCTAAAGAAATAGGCTCTGATACCAACTGTGACAGCCTAGATTTTGACACCCCAAAACTTTTGCCATCAACACAACCCTTGAGGCTATGCCCCAATGACATACGTGGAACACTTGGTATATCCACACAACCATAAGTAAAGCATGTACAAAAGAGTAAGTAGTGAACTAACTCTCCTGTTCAATAATTTAAAGCCAAACAATATAACCCAAAAGATAGTTCTAATCCCATGCCACTGCATGGGCAAAATAACCAACCCGAACCATCAGTGATGTAACAACGGTCACCTCAGATGGTTCGACAAAAGAATATTTCATATGATTACATTATCCCAAAATAATGGTTGGGCATACCAAGTCGTATAACCTCTCTCAAAATAACTATCACTGTGCACAGAGGGTCTTCTAAAAGAACCTCTCAGGAGGGGGCTTAGACTCCTCCACCGAAATGTAATCTGAGTCCTCGGGATCGATGTCACCAGAAGCAACCGCTATCTCAAAACCTATGACGTATAGTCAAAAGGATGAGCTACATCCTAGTTCAATAGGGAAGATATCTGAACATGTAAATCTATCTTACTCACATACATTTTATGACATAATTAAAGCATAATTTTATCAATATAAAACTGTTAGAAAATAGTTTGAGATATTAAAAGAACATAATGCAATTTCTATACTACACATGTCATTTCATGCTCAACTAGTTCTCATATTTCAACTGGGCTGGTCTCATGACTTAAATCAATTTAACTTAAATAATCCCTGAGCAATATAGCATCGAACCCCGATGGAATACCCTTCATCGTCATCCAATCAGACTATTTTTCATATAGCATAACCCAAGTCCCTTTCTCATAGGCAATGGGGCACATAACTCATATACATCCCTAGGATGTCTACTAGTATACGGACTGGCTGCCGTACTAGTCACGAATATCCTGTCGAGTCAGTCACGGGTATACCGTCGCGTCGGTGGGATATTCTACAAACCTTAAATCAATTGTGCAACTACTTATAGTTATTCACCATGTAATTATGCTAATTATTAGTAGTTCAAAGCCCATTCACGTATTCTCCCATCACATATGCGTTCACATTAACTATACATCCCTAGGATGTCTCACATTTTGATGCATCACTCAGATGCCCAATTCACATATACATCCCTGGGATGTCTCCTTTCTTATACTTATGCCTTTCTCATTTCCATGCATGCATACACACCTTAATTCATATACTTATCTTGACATTTTAGCACATGAACTTAACTATGCTTTAAATAATTTTGCATACTTAGAATATCACTACATACATGCTTTTGTAATCTAGTGTACAAGTTCAGAATATTCCCTATCTCATACACAAATTAAATCCACGGATCTCTCAATCCAAGCTAGCCATAACCACCCTAAGGTCTGGCTCAACCTAGGTATGGCCAAACACATACAACATATCACAATTGGTATAAAAACATTTGGGTTTAGAAGCCTAACCCCAACTTATGAACAACTCATAAGCAAAACCCAACAAAGGCCTGATTTAGCCCAAACCAATCGAATGATTCTTAAATAGATCGATTTTCTCAGAAATCCTTACTCCATATTTTATTCTATAGCAAAATCGATCGAACGATCTTAATTTCGTTCGAACGATTTCTTCAGAAAACTACTCTACAGTCCTTTATTCTTTGGCCAAAATCGATCGAACAGTTTCAATTTCGCTCGAACGGTTTTCCAAATCGATCGAACAATTTCTAATTCGTTCGAACGATTTCTCCAAAACTCTGCATTATACTCTCTTTACTCATTGGCAAAATCGATCGAATGGATACTACTTCCGTTCGATCGGTTTTTCCCATTTTAAGAACAACTCGAGTTCTAACATCTAGAACTCATTGACATCTTCATCTTACCCTATCCTTACTCATTTATCACTCATCATCAGCTAGATTCACAATACAACTACCACTATTTTACTTGAGTAAATAGGCTTACCTTTCAAGTTGACCGGATCCCTTGATCCAAAACTCTTTGTCACACAAGGGTTTCACAAACTCGAGATCTCCGATCTCACCCGATGTGAAACTTTAAACTAACAACCCTTTACAATTCATTCCCAATCATTCACATTCAACACACAGCCTTTAATTTCTCAAACAAATCACACAAATCACACTCCTCTTAAGTTTCTCAACAACCTAGCAAATGAAGAGTAAATTCTTTCTATTCCTTATAACTTACAATTTGACTTGGGTGTAAAGCATATATACCTAACTAGATATATATATATATATATATATGACCCAATTAAGCAACTCCTATTACACACAACCCCATATTTCACACATGACCTATGCAACTTAACTTAACCAATTTAAGTCAACCAAGTCAATGTTGACCCGGTTCGACAAGTGACCAATCGGACACACTTCCCAAGGTGCACTATTTAAGCATGAAATTTTTAGGACGTTACAAAAGGTGACTTGTAAGTACATGAAAGCCCTTAAAATCTACTAAAATCATCCTTTCATCTATCTGCACATTTTATTTATCTAATTCCAACTTTTCTTTTTCGATAGGCAATTGGGGTTAGAGGTTCCCCATCCGTTTCATCAATGGTCAAAAAGATTACATAAGCTAGAGAATATTATACCGACTATTTTATTTTACATTTTTTGTTTCCTCCAATACATTGCACCCACTACGTCAAAAAGCTAAAAAAACAACTTTTACAATATAACAAAGAACCACTGCCCATGCAGTAGAATAATAATCTACTGTCAAATCCAATGGTTTTTTATATTAAGACAGTGGTTTAAATCCTTAACCATCATCACGTGCAACTCTTTCCTCAAGTCACGTGCAAATCCATCGGGAACCCTACTTCCAAACTTTTCTCTCTTTATATTTCTATCACAACTACCTTCTCCCTTAGCAACTTCTTTTCTTTCTCTCTAAAGCCCAACCTCTCCTTTTCCTCTCCCTCTCTCTCTACAAACCCTAGATTTTGCACGAGTCTCTCTCAAAATCATCCGTCCTTTCCGTTCAGCTCTCCAGTGCAATCAATTTCAAAGTTTTTATATGGTGGATCAAGATGGATCGGAGGATTTGAGACAAGTCGGTAGTTGGTGAATGCTAGATTTTGCACGATGAGCTGAACGGAACCCTAGCCTCCCTCTCCTTTACCTCTCTCTCCACGAACCCTAGATTTTGCACGATTTCTTGCTTGTTTTGGCTGGATATCAAAATTTGGGAGGTTCGATTCATCAATGTATCCGAAATTTATCTGGTGAGCTACAAAATATCTCTTCTAATTGCTTGAAATATCTCCTTTTCCTCCATCTCCCTCTTCGAAACCCTAGCCTCCATCTCCCTCATCGAAACCCTAGGTAGAGATTTAAATTGCAGAATCTCAAAGGAATAAATGTTGTTGGATTTGGAGAGAAATCTTGAACGCATCAAATCACAAGTATAAAGCTAGTGATCCAGTGCCTCTCTACGCAAACAAGGTCGGTCCACTTCACAATCCAAGGTACACCTTTTTATCTTCTTCAAGTTCCTAGATTTCTGGGTTTTGTTTTTTTTGCTGATATGTTGTATTTTTTTTTGGTTTTTCGTAGATCTATGGGATATTTTACTTTTTATTGAATTTTTTTTTCCACTTTATGTCTGCTATTTTTCTATTTTCGTCTGTCAATCCGTGGATCTCGATATATATTTGGAGTTTTTATGCATAAATATTTATTTTTTACTCAAATGGTCTTACTTTTTTCATTTTTAATAGATGAATGATTTGATTGTGGTTGGATTCCATGTGATTTTTCATGTTGTAGTGTATGTTTCATCTTTTTATTTAGTATATGTGAAATGTCGTTTGAGATTTGAATGTTTGAAAGAACTCTATTAAGAATGAACTGGTCCCAATGGATTTAATTGTGCCGAGTTCAGACCAGGCTTAGACGAGCTGATGTTTAATTGGGACCCTTATATAGAGGGTCGGGGATATGCGCCAGCGTGAAGCGACCTCAACGTGTTGATGCGATCCGTGAGTTTCCATGGGTCCTGATCCAGTTGTTCATTTATCCGCACTGTCCATTTGATGAGCCATGGACCAAAATTAGACCAATTTGATGATCTTATCAAACTGTTAATGGGCTCATTTATTGACCATAATTTCTGATCCATGAAAAATGTATCATCTTGATTTTAGGATGCAATCTCGATTTTTTTAATGTTTGAAAGAACTCTATTAAGAATGAACTTTTGGTAAACCTTGTTACTAATTAGATGTCTGCTAGTTATTAGTATTCTCTAGGTTGAGTTCTAATTTTTAGGATGCCGCTATTTAGGTACACAGCTTGTTGGCTTCCCTTACTCGCCAAACATGTTGAATCCGTTGATTGGGAAGGCCCTTTAGTTGTTCCTCTTGATTGTGAATGGATATGGCACTGTCACTGACTTAATCCGGTCAATGTTATGCCTGAGAGTGATTTTATATATATATATGGGTAATGATCACTTGACTCGATCCACGTGTGACTCGAAAGGGAGACCGTTGTTGGATTTGTCCCACATCGGCTGTGGGTTGGCCCTTCTTGGGCAAACCTCACCTAACAAGCCGGTTATGTGAGGTTGAGTTAGGCCAATTGAATTTCTTATCAAACATCAGATCATGTTGTGGTCAATGTTTGACCGTGATCTAACAGTCACCCGCTCGAGTCACTATGTGACTTGAGTCAAGTGATCATTACTCCATATATATATATATATATATATATATATATATATATATATATATATATATATATATATATATGTGTGTGTGTATTTCCAAACAACCGAAACGCCAGATCATGTTGTTTGGTTGGTCCCTAGTTTAGTCCCTCTCAAATTGATGAGTTTTGGGAACTCCCTCGGTTGGCTTGCCAAACAACCAAAACGCCTTTCATTTTCAATGGGGAGGGCTAGCTCTCCCCAACCTCTGGCTGACTTTCCATCTTCCAAGCCGCAGTCGGACTGTATTCAATGGTCCTCTTCTCCTACTTGTGTTGTAATGTCTCAATCCTTTGTACTAGATTTTGTAATTATAGCTTTTATCAATTTAGAAAGCAAAGAAACAAGGATGGCAGTAGAGTTGATGAAACCTATCTTTCGACACAAGAATATCTAAATAACTAAGCAAAATCGAGTGCCAAAGCCCACTTACAAATATTTCCTAAAATGTGAATATTTCTTTATCACAATTAGCAGGTTTCATCAATGAGGTCAATATTTGGTCACACTTGAATATTCTCCATTTCAGTTGAGGCAAATTCATAGGCAGATTCCCTTGCTAAAGAAGGCTTCTCTTAGTCCTTGGTGGATTCCAATCTCCCTTTCGATTTGATGACATTATCTTTCAAGGGTTCGCGATTTCTTTTTGAGTCTCTCTTTTCTTTTCATGTACGTCTCTAATTATCATTTTGTAAGCCTATCCTTCTTTCATAAAAATATGGTTATCAATAAATAATAATAATAATAATAGTAACAATAACAGCAACAATAATAAGCTCAAAAAAAAATAATTGCATAGTGCAATTATCTGATCATTTAACAGTAGGATTTGATCTGCAATAAAGAAAATGATGAAGGGCCTCTTGTGGTACATTGAAATTATTGTCATTAGCCCTAGTTCTTATATTATACAGAGTATTGAACTATGAAATCATTTAGTTTTACTTTTATGTGCCTCTATCTTGAAATGTGCCCTTATGTAATCTCAAACCTAAATAGTAAGCTAAGGATCTTATATATACATTTGTATTACTTTTGTAGATTTTGTATTAGTTTCCTTATTTGTTTACTCATTTTCTTTACATATTGGTTATCCATATAATTTTTTGTTCTTATAAGTTATACATACTGTTCATATCTATCTATATTAGAGGATAATGAGTTAAAATAATCTCTTGTAATATATTATTCAATCAGCATCTTGTTTGAAGAAAATCTTTAGTAGATATAACTGGGTGTTCTATTGAATATATTTTGGTAATGAATTCCTACTAAAGTAGGTGCAAAATCTCAAGGATTTTAGGATCCACATAATGAAATCGTAGGGGCCATATAAAAATAATTTTGGGTTACTGTGGTTGTTGGTCCCATTTTCCTGCCCATATAACTCACATCTTTTGGTCAAGATGTCTGCGGCCCTTTTTTGAACAAGGCAGGAGGAGAGAAGGAGCGGATTTGAGTGCGGGAGCAGCAAATCAACAATTTTGAATAATTTAGGAATTGAGAGTGCTTAAGACCTGCTTAAATGAAAGATAATAATATTTAAAGTATGCACATATATTAAATAAATTGTGAAAAGTAAACTAGTTGCTCCTTGTAATTTTAATAGTTTATTTCTAGCTGAAATCTTTATGAGATGATCAGATAGGAGACGCTGTTACATTGTGAATTTGAATAGTTGTTTTGTTTATTTTTGCCCAAATTGATACATATGGGGGGATTTTTGCCATTTCTGACATTATTTAGTAGTTTATACGATGGGCAACAATGATGATTCTATAAACCTATAATGATTTGAGAAAATGATCGCAAGCCAAGAACATCTAAGGGACTGAGTTGTTTTGTAGAACATGAATTTGATCACAAGAGTTTAATAGTACTAGTGGGTTTTTAGGCCTGATCTAGTATGATATGAGTGACACTGCTGGCAATTGGGTGTGGTTCTCATGGTTTTAAATTTCGGCCATGTTGTTATGTAGTGGGTTTAGGCCTGATCTGGTATGATATGAAACCCTGACGATGCAAAATATTGACCTATATCAAAACTAAAAGTTTTAGTTTTTGGTTCTGTTCAGCCTGCATCGAAACCAAACCAAAATGAATTGATTCAGTTTCGGTTCAATTTTTTCTTTCAATTTTCCAAACCGAATTCTGGTACCTTAAGCCTTGAGCACACAGAGAGCTCTTTATCTCTTTTCTATGTTTGTGATTATGCCAATTGGAATCTACAAGTATTTTGGTCATTCAATTGCAACTTTGATGTATATGGACAGCATCAAATTTGTGTGGGCTATGTTGGAGAGCCATAATTTGGCCATTTTTGGAATTTGTTTTTCAGTTTTTTGTAATGTAAGTGACCTGCTCCGTCCATGGCTGATTAGGCAATGATCATAAAAGAGAGATTTTGCCTTCTCTGCCCTGTTTGTGATCATAACAGTAGGTCACATAATACAAGAGAGTGGGGATAATTATTGGCCAAACTGATGTTGATTACAGAGAAAATCTTTTGTTTCCTATGATTTTTTTTAATTATTGGCCAAACTAATGTTAATTATTTGCCAAATTGATGTATTTCAATATTATTTGAGGATTCCAGTTCATGTTGTAAATTGCTACTCTAACAGGACCTTTTATATGCCCTTTTTTGGTTTTGGTGGGATCATCAAACACTTGGCTGGACTCCGATTTTGACACCCCCTCAAGTAAAATAGAAAAACCACTCTTATTTTTTTTAGTTAAAAAGAAAACTTTTTGAATGGGCCGATACATATCACGAGGATTGGGTGCCATAGCAACTTAGACAAGATCGATCAGGTACCACCCAAAAAATTGATTGATTGATGACTAAGATTGATTGATGTGATTGTTAAGTTGCATACAGTCTGTATGAGTATGCCTTCCCAAGACAATTTGAGATGGCGTACATCAACGTCACGACTGTGACCCTAGAACCATCCCTGTGCGCTCGAGCCAATGCACATAACTTTAGGAATACCTCTCACCACCATGGGGATACAATTCCCTATGCAAATGACTGATTATAGCTTTATATCACAAATTCACTAGATAACATGAAGATGAAAACCTTTGATGTGAAATGTGCAGTGTGAAACACATGAATCCAATTAGTCACCAACAAAAAAACATAAACCTGTTTGTGCATGCAGATTCACATGTCACAAACACCAACACATAATAAACCTAATAAAAGAAAATATAAAGTCAACATTTTTGGGTACATTAGAGAAATCTTGTTGAACTCTCTTGGAGCTCTCCGTATTCAACTCCAAGTCCTCCAGCCTCCTCTGCATCGACACCACCACCAATAACTTTAGCAGCTCTGCAAAACATACAGCAACATTAGGACAAGAGCCACATGAATGGGTAAGATCTTAAGTTAAACCTCAGCTTTGCTACCAAAAACAAAGGAGAGAGATACAGTATAGCTTCTATTACTATCAAGGAATGATAGAACCAAATTGGTCGGTGAACAAATAATTACGTTGCTCAGGCAATTTAAATTGCAGATGAAATGGTTTTTTCTGTTTTGCACTGTTGCCCATTATGTCATTGATCAAAGTATCAGGAACATCCGATTGGAGCTTTCTTCTTTTTTTTGTGCTGTGACCCACAAGTGGATGTGATAAATAGAGATTCTTGGTATATAAAGGGTACAGAATACTTCTGATTTATGTGGTAAGAAAAAGTGGAGCTGGAATTAGGTGCTCGGGTCATCTATATGGTGGAATTAGGTGCTCACGTCATCTATAGGGTACACGTGGTATGGCCCCCGATTAGATGTCTAGGTTGCAGTCCATGGCATACAAGAGACTTGGCTCATATAATATTATAACCATAGAGTCCTAACAATCTGATCATAGAACTTTTTTAGCAATAAAGTGGATCATTTCCCATCCTCTTTATTAATTAATTTGCATGCTCTTGATCAATATTATCAGGTCATCAATGTGATTTTTGGCTGAATCCTCTTATCTACATGACGGCCTGCCACTTGAACATCTCAGATTGCTGACCATGTACAAAAATGTTCTCATAAAATGCTACTACATCAAATAGAGCAGTACCCAGCTCTGTGACATCAAGGGAGGGCTCAACTCGTGTAGGTTCTGGTGCCGATTGGACTACTTCAGGTTGTTCAAAAATGATATTCAAACTGGAAAACCATCTGCAAAGGTTAGGTATACTTAAAAAAGTAAACCATCCCAAGAGAAAAACTATATATATATTATTACGAGCCAATTGTCATTACCTGTAGCTCTTCAAAAGACGAAATTTCTAGTAGAATTCAACGAATGCCCATTTTAGCTTGTTTTGGATTTTGTGTAACTCCTTGTTAAACATCAACTCTTTATGTTTTGAATCCATCATAATGTTTTTTAATGTTGAGCACGGAGTTTTGCGTGCATCATTAATCCCGACATGATTGAGGATTTCTAGTGGAGCTGGAGATGGTTGGTTCGACCTTGTTCCATGACTAGTTTCATGTTTGGCAACTTTAGTTTCAGCTTCAGCTTTAGAGACATTTTCACTTAACTCTCCCAAGTTTCCTTCGTTGCTCATCTCCACTTCATGTTTGATCTCCATGTAACCCCTTCCTACAAATTTAGTATTTGATAGTGAATTCTTGGAGATGTTGATTATTATTATTATTATTATTATTATTATTATTATTCAAAACATGATTCTCTCAAACATTTCCTGATACTCAAGTAACTATTAGTTATAACGTTTCAAAAGACACTGTTGTATGGAGTTTCTAGGTTTTCTGCTGAGCACGTTTAGCATTTCCCTCATGGTCCACCATAGGCTTCTGTGGGGCCGGAGTCCGATTGGTTTTTGGTCTTGGTCTAGCTTTTCGCATGGCAGCCTCTCATTGCCATTGTTTTGTAATTTCCTGCTTATTTCCGGGCTTTGCAATTTAATATTTTCATTACCAATCAAATAAAATTATTGTGCTCTCACTTTCTTTGCTGATGGAAAGCGTTTCTTTTTAATAAATACTTTTGGCTAGGGATGTCAATAGCTTGGTGTAGACAGTTATGTTGAATAAAACGTTAACATTGACCATTTCGAAATGAGGCTTATTTTCACATTATAAATAGAAAGAAACATGTGTGGTTGTGAGGAAGAGTAGCTAAACCAATGTGTTGCTCATTTATAGAGAGAGATTGAAATAGAGGAGTGGGAGGTTTTACTCTACTGTTGGCTTTGCCTTTGCATTTTAAAACTAGGGAGCTAGACTAGAGTGGAGTGGGGCTTTTAAAGGAGAGAGGGTACCACTTATCACTATTTAAAGTCATTGTTTATTTCTTGTTTTGCTAACAAATTTAGATGTTCTCTCTTTCTTATGATTCAATCCTTTTCTATCGTCCAAAAGACAATTTTTAGTCTTACTATAGATGACAACTTGAATCAAACTTGGACCAGGAAAATCAAGTGTCCTCACCTCGAGAAGAACCAGAAGCTTGCTTTTCTTCGACAAAAGCTTGGCGACCACCAATCATAATAGGTGCAGCCTGAATTCAAAGAAACAAAGTTTCCATGTGAACCTTTAAAGATACCCAAACAGATGGACACTATTGGAACATTGAAACTTCATGAATACAGTTTAGCTCAAGTTAGCATTGCAGCTTTTGGACAAGATAAAATAGCATTTATGAGCAGCTTTCTTATGCTTCAATTTTCTTTATTATTAGAAACCAGTTATACTTAAAAGATTTCCTTCCTTACGAAAACCTTGGTGCATATTCTATTCTAGTAGTGCACATGCTAAAATGAAACTCAAACTACACTCCCAATATAAATACTGCTCAAAATGCCAAAGGGGCCCAATTTGAAAGCTTAATAATAAGCACAAACTCCTAGAGTAAATTACAGAAGCCTCCATAAAGATATTTGTAGGCAACTTGCTAGTCTTTCATCCCTGCTTTTCTATGTTTCGAAAATGCAACAAGAGTAGTATGTTGAAGGATCATTGGGAGCAATTCTATTAACAAAGTGAATCAGAAGGCTGACAATGGGTCTTCCTGCTGAAGAACGACCAGGGGAGGCAGAGAAAATTCCTAAGGGGCCCTTCTCTTCATGTGATCTCCCATAGAGCCAACACACCATGACCAATGATAGGCACCAACAAATCAACCTTCACTACAGAGTTCAGGTCACTCAGATAGAAACAAAAACTGACAAGGAAACTACGCGATATCTATTTCATCATTCTTAAGATATTTATTTTGTTGTTTGACTTCTTTTATTCTCTTATATATATTGTACAATTTGTTACTTGTTATATGATCTTACTTTTGTAGTTTCTGTTACTTTAAGCTTTAATCATTTTTTTAGGGATATTTAATACATAAAGTTCATGTTTTATGGTATGGAATATTCGTGTAGGGTAAAGAGGGTCTCCAAGATGTCAGAGAAGGTGGTAACAGAAGTTTCATCAATCTTAGGAAGGTTGAAGCACGATATCAAAGATACAAAAGTTAAATGATTTTTCACTATAAAAGATGCAAAGGTAGAACAAGAGATATGCCCTAAAAGTCTCGACATATTCTTTAAATAGGTTTTCAAAATAGAAACTCAAGTCGCGCTTGAATTATGCACTCACAAACGTCTATCAATCGGTTCACAGACGTCTGTCAACCCAATTACGGACGTCCATTTACTTTTTCTAGAATGTTTAAGTTTTTTTATTTTTTCTATTCCGGGCTCGATATAGATCTGATTATTGGATTACACCAATTAGGATTGGAAGAAGATGGCACTCTAAAGAAAAAAAAGTTGTTCTCTTGTGTAGAAAAATATAAAAAATGAAGACTAAAGTGATATACTACTTAGAACCTTTCAAATTTCATTCATATGACTTGTAAAATGAAAATACATGAGTGATAAAAATAACCCAAAATATAAAATCGAGAATTAATAAACATACACTTCCAAAGCAATTACCTAGCCTAGAAAAAGACAGAAAATTATATTCTCAAAGTATATTCCATATTCTCAAGACCTCACATTAAATACACAAATTTCCTATGACAAAAAATAATTCCAAGATTAACCATTATAACTCCAAATGGGCCAATGACCCAAAAGACAAAATGGGCCAGATGGGCCAGTCTAGCTCATAATTCTAACAGGCCCCCTTGAGCTAAACCGATCGAACGCCAAACTTTTCTTTGATCTTGATAAGAGTTTCTTTCTTCAATGTCTTTGTAAAAATATTCGCTGTTTAATCTTATAATTTGCAAGGTTTCACATCAATTTCACTATCATTGATCAAGTCACAGATGAAATGATACTTAATTCGAATGTATCTACTTTTGTAGTGAAAAATAGGATTCTTGGTTAGTGCAATGGCTGAACGATTATCACAAAATAAAGTTGTAACTTCAATTGATGAATGCTTAAGTTCTTATAAAACCCATCTTAACCAAAGTGCTTAACAACCCGCCAATGCTAATGACATGTACTCTGCTTCGGTTGTAGAGAGAGCAATAACTTGTTGTTTCTTTGAAGTCCATGAAATTGAACCCAAACCAATATTAAAATTATAACTGAAAGTGCTTTTGCTATCATCTACACTTTTACCCCAATCACTATCATAATATCCAACCAAACATGAATTTTGAACCCTTTCGTAATGTATAACATCATTAATGGTACCACATACATATTGCAAAATTCTCTTTCCAGCATTCCAATGACTTCTTTTAGGTAATTTCATGAAACGGCTAATCATGCTAACCGTAAATATAATATCTGGTCTTGTGGTGGTCAAGTACATGAGGCTACCAATAAGACTCCGATAAAGAGTTTCATTAACTCTTTTTTCATTATCATATTTGCTAAATTTCAAACCAACCTTTACTGGAGTGCAAATAGGATTTGTATCTTCCATTCTAAACTTTTTCAATAAATCTTTTGCATACTTTTTTCGAGATATAAAAATCTCATCTTCATTTTGCTTTACTTCAATGCCAAGAAAGAAATGTAGGAGACTCATATCGGTCATCTCAAATTCAAGCATCATAAATTTTTTTAATTCATCACACATGCTTGAACTATTGCCGGTAAAGATTAAATCATCAACATATAAACAAATAACTAAGAACTCAGCTTGAGTGTTTTCTTTAATGTAGAGAGAGTGTTCAAAAGGACACTTTTTGAATCCATTGTTCATGAAGTACCCATCAATACGGCTATACCATGCCCTTGGTGCTTGCTTTAAACCGTAAAGTACTTTCTTCAATCTACAAACTTTGTGCTCTTTATCCTTTTCCACATACCCGGGAGGTTGATCAACATAAACTTCTTCTTCAAAAATGTCATTTAAGAATGCTGATTTGACATTCATTTGATAAACCTTTCAATTTCTTTGAGCCGCCAATGCTAAGACCAATCTAATAGTCTCAAGCTGAGCAACGAGAGCAAAAATTTCATTAAAGTCTATGCCATGTCTTTGCTTGTAGCCTTTTACTACTAACCGAGCTTTGTGCTTTTCGACTTCGCCTTTTGCATTTAACTTAGTTTTATATATCCATTTTACACCAATGGATTTGTGCCCATTTGAAAGTTTCGTTAACTCTCAAGTCTCATTTCTTTTGATGGAGTCAATTTCTTGATTCATTGTATGTTTTCACTTTTCTTCTTGAGATGCTTCTTCAAAAGAAATTAGATCGGCATCGGCATAGAGTGCAAAGTTAATCTCATCTTCATCAAAAAGTCTTCTTGATACTTCATAAATTTTATTGATGCTTTTAGTATTCTTTGGAAGATAATTAGAACTTGATGATGATGATGATGATGATGACGATGATGATGGAGAGGAATTTCTATCCTCTTCATGCTCACAATTTTAAGCATCTTTCAATTCTTCTTCGTTGACACAAATAGACTTTTGTGTCTTTTCTTGAAAATCTTAATCCCAAGCTTCTTCTTCATTAAATTTTATATCTTTACTTATGATAGTTTTTTTGGTGATAGGATTAAACAATTAGTATGCCTTTAAAGTTTCACTATAACCAATAAGAATGCATTTTTCGGATTTATCATCCAATTTTTTTCTTCTTTCATCCGGCACATGAGAATATGTAATGCTACCAAATATCCTTAAATGCACAACACATGATTTGTGTCCATTCCATGCTTCTTGTGGTGTCATGCCTTTAAAACTTTTGAATAAGGCACAATTCAAAAGATAGTTGGCACATGCAACGGCTTCGGTCCAAAATATATTTGGCATCCCTTTGGCTTTTAACATACTTCTAGCCAATTTTATAAGGGTTCTATTTTTTCTTTCAGCAATACTATTTTGCTGAGGTGTGTATCGAATGGTTAATTGATGCCAAATATCATTATCTTTTAAGAAACTATCAAAATCATGAGAAACATATTTACCACCTTGATCGGTAGACAAAGTTTTCAACATAAAACTACTTTGCTTTTCAACCAAGCCTTAAATATTTTGAAGTGGCCAAATACCTTCGATTTTTTTTTGAGAAAATAAACCCAAGATTTACGACTATAGTCGTCAATAAAAGTGAGAAAATAACGATTACCGCCAATAGAAGTGGTGTGCATAGGCCCGCATAAGTCCGAATGAACAAGCTCAAGAGGATTTGATGCCCTCCAAGCTTTCCCAATCGGAAAAGAATTTCTTTGATGCTTTCCGAGTGCGCATCCTTCACAAACTTGGTCTTTGCGATCAATATTTGTCATGCCTCTCACCATATGATTTTTACACATGAGAGTCAACGAGCTAAAACTCAAGTGGCCATACCGAAGATGTCATAGCCATGATTTGTCTTGAATGATGAAATTGAAGCAAGGAAGAACTTTATTTTGAAACTTAAGCAAAAATATCTTGTTTGGAGCCATCTTTACTTTGACAATGAGAGCATTGTTCATATCCTTGATTTCACATGCATCTCCTTTGAAATAAATATTGTATCCTTTTAAAAGGAGTTGTCCAACACTTAGAAGATTGTGCTTGAGGCCGAGTACATAGAAAATATTTGAGATGCGTTTGATGTCTTTCTTTGATTGAACAAGAATATCACCACTTTCCTTTACAAAAAGTCGTTTATCATCGCCGGTCCTTACTTCACTTTGAATAGATCCATCCAAAGTGATAAATATGCCTTTGTTTCTCGTCATATAGTTAGTACAACCACTATCAAGATATCAATCTTCATTGAATGCAACTTCTTAAATATTGCAAACAAGATAGAGAGTGTCATCTTCCTTTTTTGATTATTCTCTTGAACAAAATTTGATTCCTTTATTTTTTCTTCCACCAATCTTTTTCTATAAAATTTTATGGTGTAACAATATTTTTAACAATGATAACATTGAACATTAGAAAGAGAAGATCGGCATCTTCCTCTTCCCCTTCCTCTTGATGACGAAGATGACTCGTCTTCATCTCTTGCTTTTGCTTGATATCTTCCTCCATTATGCCTTCCTCGTCTGCGATTAGAATGTCTTCCTCTTCCACCTCTAGTACTTTCCTTAAAGGAAATTTGAGTTTGAAAAACTTGCTCTAGAGGAGAAGAATCAAATTGCTTCATGCAAAGTTCATGGGATTGAAGCGATCCCAACAAACTTTCCAAAGATAAAGTAGATAAATCCTTAGATTCTTCAATTGCAACAACAATATATTCAAACTTACGAGTCAAGCTTCTAAGAATTTTTTCTACAATTCTTTGATCTTGAAGATTTTCACCATTAATCCTTAATTGATTAACGATGGAAATTATCTAATTGAAAAAATCTTCAACCACTTCCGAATCCTTCATTCTTATAGAATCAAACTTACTTCGAATAGTTTGGAGCCGCACCAATTTGACTTTATCTTTACCTTTATATGAAATATTGAGAGTATCCCATGCTTGCTTTACTGATGACACCGATAAAATTCTTTCAAAAATAATTTTATCCACAGCTTGATAGATGAATAACAAAGCCTTCTTGTCCTTCTTGCGATTTTCTTTCAACTCATTGAGTTGAGCATGTGTAAGAGCCGCTTGATCCTCTGGTTCTACATATCCGGTCTCAACAATATCCCACTAATCTTGAAACCCATATAAAACCTTCATTTGAATACTCCATTGATTGTAGTTCTTATCGGTAAAACGAGGAAGTTGAGGTTGCAACATATTGGAAGTCATGAATCTCAAGCTCTGATACCACTTTGTTGGATTACACCAACTAGGATTAGAAGAAGATAGCACTCTAAAGAGAAGAAAGTTGTTCTCTTGTGTAGAAAAATACCAAAATTGAAGACTAAAGTGATATACTACTTAGAACCTTTCAAATTTCATTCATATGACTTATAAAATGAAAATACATGAGTGATAAAAATAGCTCAAAATACAAAATCAGAAATAAATAAATATACACTTCCAAAGCAACTACCTAACCTAGAAAAAGATAGAAAATTACATTCTCAAAGTATATTTCATATTCTCAAAACCTCACAATAAATACACCAATTTCCTATGACAAAAAATAATTTCAAGATTAATCAATATAACTCCAAATAGGCCAATGACCCAAAAGACAAAATGGGTCAGATGAGCCGGTCTAGCTTATAATTCTAACACCGATTTGGGCAGATGGCCAGTCGATTTCAATCTATTTGACAACATCTACGTAAATGAAAAGTTATTGGGACAGTTTATACTATTAAAAATTGTTTAAGGGTCCTCAAAGATATGGATGGTCAAGAACAATCTTTTATTGTTAAATTGGTCCACATGCCCATGTACACTTTAGCACAAACCTAGACACACTAGGAGTGCTACAAGGTTTGGCATGAATAATGATAATTTAAGATCGTATAATATATATATATATAACCCTTCTAGCTAACTACCTTGATGTCCCTCTATTTATAGGAAGAGTAACGAGGGAATCATGCTGGTCCTTGGTTTAAAGAGTTTAAAAAAAAAATTGGACTGAAAATTTATACTATTTATTATCCATAGGAGGTGGCCTTAGCATTTTAAATCATGTCCTTAGCAGTATGCCGACCTTTTAGCTATCTCCAATCCTTGTCCAATCCTTGTTTATAAATTTATTATTTGGGAGCTTGAAAAAAGTTTCTCAAATTATTGTTTTGGGGTCTTTCACCTTCCTGCTACAGCACTCTCGGTCTAAAGAATTGTCACTCATATATAAATATCATGATGTCTTAAACAAAGAATTGTTGATGGTTTTATATTTTTTGTATTTTATTCTCCTCTCATCCTGTCTTTATGATTCTTTTTTGCAATATATTAGTCGATATTAAAGGCGTTGTGATTAATGCTGGTTTAAAATCCTGCAGATTGATGATTTTGGCGGAAATTCCAGCTGGCAATGTCAAGCAGTCGTAGACAGCCCTAGTCACTCGAGGAAATGGAGGAAGCAGTGAAAAATACATTATGCTATACTTGGTGCAAATTAACTTTAATATTTTCCATTGCTCCATTCTATTGGAAAGAAGCGACATTGAGTCTTTCTATAGTTCTTATTGATGATCTCTTTCTTAACCAATAAAAAAATAATTTTTTTTTGTTGCAATTGAATTTAAAAGAATGAAAGGTGAATGGGAGAAAATTTGGTTATATTTTTATCTATTCTTATTTTTGAGGTATTTTAATCAATCAGTTTTGCTTGGCTCCTCACTTCGACTTGGTGAATGCAGGTTTTGGGGGGCGATTCTGTCAAATTTTCATTTTTTATTTCATCCTATTTATCTTCTTGTCCACATGCAAATGGGAAAAGTTGTGTTGACGAGATTTTTTGCTGATTTCGAGGGCATTTATTGCACTTGTCTGCTCTCTTTCCTTAGACTATTTTACGTATGAGAGGGCCTATTTAAAAAACAAATATGTATCCAAATATCACAATATTCAACATTTCCTTGCAAGTATATATATATATATATATATATATATATATATATATATATATATATATATATATATATATATCCTCTACATACAGGAATTGCTGTAAAAGTCAAATGCAACATATGCATTTCGCAACGTAATGCTCGGAGATATTCGAGTTCATGTCACTTATATTTTTTAAATTTTAAGAAATTCAATTGCATGAGTTAATGCACCATGGCTTAGACTTTAATAATGTTCTCCTTGTGATTTCAGGCGAAGCTTTCCGATTTCAAGCTCACCTCAATTGAATCACTAAGAGTCGAGGACACTTGGCAAGAGAAGCCAAGCAAATTTATTTATTTTTTCTTTTATTTTGAAAATGGGTCATAGGGTCCTTAGATTGTTCTCTTTTCTTTTTTTTTTATTTGAATAAAAGGATTGGGCATGTAGAGTTGGGCATGTAGAGTTTAAAATGTTTGACTGATTTTAAAGGTTGGATCATAGGTTGAGATGCAACCTTTTGTTTGGATAAAACAATTGGACATCTATTTTTTTTATTAATAGCATTAAATGATTTGCATTTGAGTTGAATGGATGTGTTGAAATATGAGATTAATAGCTTTTAAAGCATTAAAGCATTAAAAAAAATATTTAAAAGCAGTGATTTTTTCTATGACAGTTAAAAGCAGTGATTTTTTCTATGACTGTTAAGAGCAGTCGTTATTGAAGGTCATAAACCACTTGCGTGTGTAGTGGTAAAAAAAGTCACTGCTTGCTTTACAACTGATTAGGGCAATAATTTTTTTGAAAAAAACCATTGTCATAGACAGTAGTTTTTGAAAAAATCACGATTTAAAACAGTGATTTTTTTAGCTTTTTCACATAGTGACCGGATTTCTTACTAGGTATTGGTGTAAGCTTTTAAATTAGTAATATTTGTTGTGCCTGAAATTTAAACTTGGCTGTACACTGATATTGGAAGATAATAATTTTTGCATAAAGTCGGGGGTTGTTGGGTGATGTAGTAACTTACTGATATTGGAAGATTATTTTATTTTATTTACCTCCTTTTATTTTAATTGAAATGGTGAGGACCGCCCAACCTCAATCGTATTTATCGGTAAAATGAATGTTATACTTAGTCACATATATAAGGTGGTGGCGTTGGGTTTTTGATTAAATATAGATATTTTGACAGGAGATAAGCTAATAATAGATAATAATGATAAAATATAGATATTTTGACAGGAGATAAGCTAATAATAGATAATAATGATAACAACCCTCCTTTATCCCTTGATGCCTTAACTGTCTAGCGAAATTGTTTTGAGTTGGAAAGAGATAGAGGAAAACCAAAACCATAATACCATCCCAAGAAGAGGAGGGAGAGGTATTATATTCTTCTTATCGATTAGGTTTAAACTACATTACCATTCATAATCATCAAGCCATGATTCGCTTGAGCAACGGCATTCTTGGGCTAATAAATATCATAACATTGATCATATCGTTACCAATCATCGGATGGTCATTATGGTCTTCGATTAATTCAGCCACTGCATGTGACAGGTTCTTCCAACTCCCGCTTCTTGTTATAGGACTGTTGATTTTGGTTGTATCTCTTTTGGGAATGCTCGGGTCGTGCTGTCGGATAACGTTTTTTCTATGGATCTATCTCTTTCTCATGTTTGTGTTGATCCTCGGACTCTTGTGTTTTACGGCATTCGCATTCATCATTACAAACAAGAGCGTAGCCCAAGTGATTTCAGATGAAGGGTATAAAGAATATAAGTTTGGAGATTACACTCATTGGTTGCAAAAGAGAATAGAAAATTACCAAAATTGGGAGAGAATTAAGAGTTGTTTGAATGAGGCTCAAGTTTGTAGGAGTTTGGGTCAAGATTTTAATCCCAAAGCCGCCCAGTTATACAAGATGAGCATGTTGTTTATCCAGGTTTCTTCATTTCTTTTTTAAATATTCTAATTTCTACATTTTTGTGTTTTTTCTTGGAACAATTTTTATGTTTTTTCTAATTTTTCTTAATTATCTAAAGGCATGACAATAAATATTTTCAAAGTTTAGAAAACTGTCTTATAATTCATAAAAAAAATTTTTTTTTTTTTTTTTCTTATAATATTCTTGTTTTATTAAAGAAATTCAGAGGTGTTTATTATTAGTAATTTTTATGTTTATTGTATTTTTATTTTTCCTTTTGGCATATTTTTAAGGCAGCTATTATTGTTATTTTTATTTTATTATTCGTTATTGTAATCGGGTGAAAATAAATAAGAAAAAAAATAAACATTTGAATGGTCCCAAATTTAAGGCAGCTATACTTTTTAAAAGTCAAACTCCTTGTTTTAGGCAAGGAAAAATAAATAAATAAAAAATCAGACCAACAATACCGTTGTGGTAGAAAAAACGAGGGATGAGGAAAAATTAGTGCGTCAGAGGCATCTGAAATCTTTTTTTTTTTTAATTTGATAAGAGGCATCTGCAATCTTCGTTGAAGCACATTTTGTAGTTTTTAATGTCATCAAATGTTGATGTCATTTTAAGGACCTTGAGATCTATGAGATTCAATTTTTGGTAGATTATGATAGTAGCTAGAGTGCTTTGCGACCTCTTGATGATTCAAATGAGATTCCAAGTTATATATTAAATAATAATATTACATGTGTTGACATTGCAGCATCAAAGATTTTTGGAGATTTTTTTAATTCATAGCGCTAATAGCAAACAAAACGTTTTTATGCAATGAGATAATTTGATGAGGTTGTATGGGTAGCAGCTTTAAATGCACCCACCGAATATTGTTGGGTACCTATGTTAAAAATCAATGATTGCTCTAAATCAAATGGTGGAGATCATTTTTTGTTCTAATCTTCCCCATAAAAGAATCTTAAGGCTATGAATGTATCATGAGATGGTCAATTTTTGATTCCACGTGTCACAATTCTCAAAAATAGAACCCTAAAGTTGCGTTTGAGCATGATGTGCGTCATATGATTTTATGGGCACTTTTTCGGGAGCTATGCCATGTGGAATCTAATATTGGCCATCTGATGGCACAGTCATGGTCTCAAAGATCGCTTGTGTGAAAGATTTGAGCAAAAAATGATCTCCATTGTCTAATTTGAAGCAATCAATGATTTTTATTATGGGTGCTCAACAAGATTCAGTGGGTCCGTTTAAAGCTACCCAGGTTGTATTAGGTACCCGACTAGGACACCTCATGATTCAATGATTCACCAGACATGCATGACATAGTTGCCAAATTTGCTGAATTTATGGCCAATTATTCTTGAGTTTGGTTTTGCAAATTTATCAAGAATTATTGGCAATTTTTTAAAAATTTCATGTGTTTTTTAAAAATTTGCAAATTTGAAACTTTTCCAATAAATCTGGACATCTTTCAAAAAAAAAATATTTTATATTTATATATATATATTTTTTTTTTTTCTCCAATTTGTCCCTCGAAGCTTTAGAATTTAACCAAATTTTATTCCTGTGGAATAATTGCCAGACCCTACTTGGGTGACTATGATGCGTGCTTCATTGCACAAACATATAAAATGCCAAAAGTAAAATTTCAAGTGTCATAAGTCATGTGGCACATCTACGTCCCGGCACAGCATGAGCCAGGTGGGCCTAATATGTAAATCGGCTAGCCCGGTCAGTCATATTAATAAGTTGGATTAGGCATGAGCTAGTTCCAAAACCCATTAAAATCTAGACGTTTGAGCCAACCAAATCCGAACCCTTTATATAGAAATTGTCAGGCCGGCCTGAGACCCAGCCCGTCATGAGGCTAAAGTTACAACCAGGCCTGGGCCGCCCAAATTACTAAGTTGGCCGTGTATAATCTAGCTTCAAAAGGACCAATTATAATAAGCCTTTTAAAGCCTGGCCCAACCGATTGAGACCTATAGTTATAGCTCATGTGGCCATCATCTAGATTGAATTGACCCAAGAATTCCGCCATGGATCAATCTCTAGTTTCTTATCAGACGGCTTATAAAAGCCTTCAAATGGTTGGTTAAATAGCACAAAGGACATGTTTTGATTGGATGGTTAGAAACCTTTTAGCCAACTGAGGTCTGCTATGTACACACAACTCTTTCTTCCTGTACACCATCCAACACTAGTAGCACACTCACTTTTTCTATCGACACAGCAGCATAATCAATTTTCTCTTAAATCGTTGTTAATAAAGATTCAAAGCCGCTAATCAAAAAGCATGTTCATTGTAACTACAGGTATTTTTTTCAATTTAGTGTTCCTTTCAGGTAAATAAGCTTTTTTTCTATTCGCACACTAACCGATCTATTTATGCTTTTGGGTGTGCGTTTAGCAGCCGTCTTTTATTTGTATAATAACTATCTTCTTGTTGTTAATTATGTCAGTCTGGTTGTTGCAAACCCCCTGTATACTGTGGTTTCACACCAAAAAATGTGACTTTCTGGATGGTTCCAGAATCTGGGCCGGCTACATCGGAGGAAGACTGTGAGGTATGGAACAACGATCAATCGAAACTATGCTACGACTGCAAATCATGCAAAGCTGGTGTCCTCGCGAACCTCATGAGAGAGTGGAGAAAAGTCGCCCTCGTTAACATTGGCATACTCATCTTCATCACTGTCCTCTACTCCATCGGCTGCTGCGCTTTTCGAAACAATCGATCCGACAATTCCCACGGAAGATACAGAAAAGGAGCCTACCGCTAGCTCAACAGAATCCCAAACATCTTCTTTTTATTTGTGATGATGAGATTATCATGGAATTGACTCATATCAAGCCTTCAACATTGGAAATGAGTTCTACGAATGCGAGGGTCCTCAAAAATTCGTGAAAGTCAGCTTCTTAAGGGATCTTTATACCTTATAAATGACATTTAAATTTTATATCACTTTGCATTTCTATAAATTTTTAATAATTTTTCAATAATTTATGTTTTCCTTGTTCTTGTTTACCAATTTTATTCCGGAGCGATCAGAGGAGGAACGCGTGTGATTCATAGGAGTGATCAAAGGAAAAAACCAATGCTATGGATGAATATTTTTTAGCAAAAAATTCGCGCATATGAGGAACCCATGCGATTCGTGGGAATGAACAAATATTTTTTAGCACAAAATCAGTGAAAGCTTGAAAACTCATGCATAATTTTAATCACAGCTAATATGAAATAGAGGTATCTATAGACACCCTACTATAGTAGTGAAGGAGGCCTCATCACTATACCAAAAAGTTTATCAGAACCCCTCTTTTTGGACCCAATTTCCCTGGCTTCTTCTACTCTTAACAAAACCTTAAACATTAGTTTTATCCCCAATGCATCTTAAAGCCAATCAAAAATCTTAAAATCATTCATTTAGCGAAAGTATAACATAATTCTAACCTTCTTTTTATTTTCCCAAAAGCATTATCATTGAGAAGAGAAGATTTAACATTATCATGAGTGCATAGCAAATCCTCGCAAAAGAGGCAGCTCTTCCCATTTTCACCCGAAAACCGTACTACTAGCATCCCAGCCAATGTGCCCAAAAAGTAGGTGCATCTATTGACTCCCTCCAAGTACACTGAAACCTACCTAATATCGTCAAATTGCTTTGTCTAACTTCCTCATTATTATTCTCACAATGCAGAAATGTCATTCGGCATATTCCCATATAATCAGCAGCCTGAAGGTCACTATCTTTAAAGTCGGATAAGTCTTTTGTGTTTGCAATGCCCACTAAAAATTATGGAGTTTCTTTCAATCTAAACAGGTAAATTCTAGCAAGTTCACCCACTCTAAATCTTAATCCTAAGATCCTCAACTTCATTTTTAATATTGCCAATACCCAATCTGATCTCCATATCCAAGAAGAATGGGAAACATCCACAAAAGATATAATAGGCAATGTTTGGCATAACTCTTAGCTAGCTCCTTTCTACTAGGCTGTGTTTGGCATAACTCTCTACTAGCTCCCTGCCATAGGAGGGGGTTTAACAGGTTCCCTTTCTCTTTGCTAAATCTCTATTACCTGTTTTAGCAAGTCCCCCTTCTCCTTGCTAACTCCGTGCATAGTAGGTTTTACCTGTTCTAATAGTTATCCCTTGCTCTATGCTCATTCCTTGCCTTAGCAGAGTTTATTTGCTCTGGAAGGGAGTCAGCAGGGAGTAGAGTAAGGATAAGGGGGCCTGCTAAAGCAGGTATATAGGGCTCAAAGAAGGAGCTGACAAAGAGTTATGCCAAACACGGCCATTATAGTAGTTTTCAGATCACTCCAACAAATAATGCACCTCGTGGGTATCATTTAATCCCCTTTTAATCAAGGGAAATTTCCCTGATTGGCCCTGTCAGATATGCCTTTTACGTCAGAAGCAGAAGCCCTGTAGTTTCACCTTTACCCAAACCGACCAGCTCCAAGCCTAGCCGACCCTTAGGTTAGCAAAATGCCCAAATTACCCCCTTTCTTTAACGCACAAAAACATCATCTTCTTCCTCATTTTAATCTGGTACAGTTTTTAAAAGTCAGAGGTGGCGAAGGTGACGGCGTCTTCTCCTCAATCCAAACTATTCCGATCTGCTATTTGGATCGACTGTAGCAGATTAGAATAAGAAAGAAGAGGATACACCTATATAATTTAAAATTTTAAATATTTGCATTTTTCTATGTTTACGCGATGTGAAACGAGATCTATTCCGATCCAAACTATTCTGAGCTGCTATTTGGATCGACCCAAATACACCTTTTTCGTCAGAGACTGTAGCGATTAGAATGAGGAAGAAGAAGATACACCTATATAATTTAAAATTTAAAATATTTACATTTTTCTATATTTACGCGATGTGAAACGAGATCTATGCCGTCTGATTTGAAGGCTACAATATAAAATCGATTGTTCCAAAGATAGATATGAGAAAAAGGCGATATCGACTCTGTACATAGTCGGTACCGATCATTTTAAGAGTCGTCATCAACTCTGTATAGAGTCGTCATCGATTATATAAAAAAAAAAAATTAAAAAAAAAAAAAAAAAAATTTATGTAATCATCGATTACATAAAATAAAAAAATTAAAAAAATATATAATTTTTCTTTTAATTTTATTTTTTATGTAATCGATGATGACTCAGTACCGTGTCGATAATGACTCTGTACAAAGTCGATGACGACTCTTAAAATGATCGGTACCGACTATGTACAGAGTCGATATCGACTGTGTACAAAGTCAGATATCGCCTTTTTCTCACATCTATCTTTGGAATTATCGATTTTATATTATAGCCTTCAAATCAGACGGCATAGATCTCATTTCACATCGCGTAAATATAAAAAAATGTAAATACTTAAAATTTTAAATTATATAGGTGTATCATCTTCTTCCTCATTCTAATCTGTTACAGTCTCTGACGAAAAAGATGTATTTGAGTCGATCCAAATAGCAGCTCGAAATAGTTTGGATCAGAATAAATCTCGTTTCACATCGCGTAAACATAGAAAAATACAAATATTTAAAATTTTAAATTATACAGGTGTATCCTCTTCTTCCTTATTCTAATCTGCTACCGTCTCTGACGAAAAAGGTGTATTTCGGTCGATCCAAATAACAGATCGGAATAGTTTGAATTGAAGACAAGACGGCGTCACCTTCGCCACCTCTGACTTTCAAAAAATTGTACCAAATTAAAATGAGGAAGAAGATGATGTTTTTGTGCGTTAAAAGGGGTAATTTGGACTTTTTGCTATCCTTAGGGTCGGCTAGGCTCCCAACTGATCGATTTGGGTAAAGGTGAAAATATAAAGCCCCTGACGTAAAAGCTGTATCTGACAAGGCCGGTCAGGTAAATTTCCCTTTAATCAAATTCTCTACTATCTTGAGCTTTGTGCTCGCTGCCAATCAAAACTATGTGAGAGATAAGTAGTGGGTTCGATTCACATCCTCCACGCTATTTCTCACTCACATGTGTAAATGTGCATGTTCCTTAATTCTCAAGGCAGTCTCGGCCAAATGGCCGTATTAAAAGAAAAAAAAAACCAAGCAATTCTTGGTTTATGCCAAACAAATTTAAACCTGCATCTTTGAAATCTTTGGGCACCAGTTTTAATTTAAGAGAGTATTCTTAGGTACCTATACCGCGTGGACACACCATTTAAGTCATCGGATTTGAAGGCCTTGATGCAAAGATAGGCACCAAACAATATCTCTATTATATGATTCAACATAGTCGCAACCCAACATCTGATTCAATGGTTTGACTGTTTTGAATTAGATGATAGAGATCATGTTTTGTGCCAATCTTTAGGACTAAAGATCTTTCACATCATGGCCTTCAAATCAGACGGCTCGAATTTTCTTTCCATGTGGCACGGATCGCCAACAGAGAATTATAAATGTAGGACAAATTTGTTGTGGACAAAGTGCAAGCGGCTGACGTGGCATGACATGATTGGCTATATCGACCTGCATTAATTAAGCCCTATCACACTTTCACCCAATTACATCACGCCACATCAGCCACCTACACTTTGTCTACATAAAATCTATCCATATCAGTCCCAAAAATACCAAATCTTTCTTTTAAATTACGTGCATCAACACGATTTTATGTGTGCAAGCAGACACTACCTTGTCATGGGTATCTCAACGACGACCTCCTTTAGATCATCTGGATCCATCAGCTGATCCCACATCAAAATTGGGTGGATTGGTCTGGAGCAGCCGATCTCACGCCGATACCCACAAGCAGAGTACTACCCTGTATATAGTTTTTCTGGACCGGCGAGGTATCGACGGAGATATGAAACCATGAGGTATAACTATCGTGTTATCTGTCCTCCCGAGTTGGTGTTACGTGCCCGACCCAAGCACTACCACTGGTAATCGAGCCAATCTCCTGCTCAGATCGGTTACCTAACACCCACTCCTGTCCAATATTATATATGTACATTTTACACAAAATTTTCTTGTTATGAACAATAAGAAAAAGCAAAAATGTAAAATTAGAAAAACAACTATATAAAACCATAACCATGGCACTGTATACATAGGCTCCATTGGTGAACATGACGCTGATGATCTCTTATCATCCACCATTTAATCTTACTTTCAAGCATAGTGACCAAGTCCGGGACCAAATCAGCTATAGAAAAATCTCAAAGAAAAGGGTAAATTTTCGGAAAAACTCAAAAGAAAAATTATAACAATATATTACTAAAAATAGAAAAAAATTAAAAATTGCAAAATGGGAAAAAATAAGAGCACCTTTAAATCCACCCACCAAATCTTTGAGTTCGCCCATGCTGAAACGATGGAGATTATTTATCATCCCAATCTTTCACAAGATGGATCTTGAGATCATGGGTGTACCATCATATGGTCATTTTTTTATTTCATGTGATACACACCCAAAAAAGTGACCTTAAAATCAATTTTGAGCGTGCCCGTGATGTTAAAAGGTCACTTTTCTGAGGTGTGTGCGCATGAAAGAAAACACCAACCATTTGATGGTACGCCCATGATCTCAAGATCCATCATGTGAGATTGGGAGGACAAACGATCTCCATCATCTGGTTCAAGGCAGTCAATGTGTTTCACTGTGGGTGAACTCAACTCCGGTGAGTGGATTTAAAGGTACTCAAAAAATTAAAATGTGGGGAAGGTCGGAAAAATTCATGTTCTGTCTGTGAAATTTTATTTTATTTTTTTCAAAAATTCGAGAATCGTTCGGATTTTATTGGTTTTTTTTTTAAATCCTGAATTACTTGTGAATTTGGTCACACTGCTGTCAAGTTCCTTATCTTCCTTGACTCTGTGTAGTTAGGAAACTTTTGGGTTTAGATCTCTCCCATTTCCGGTTAGAGTTGGGTCGCGAGCCATTTCTGAGTGGCCCACATTTTCTCATTTAAAAGTCTGGCTCATTGACCTGACCAATTTGAACTCCTATTTAAACAAAACTTAAGAAGTAATTGACCCGAGTGCTAAATCAGTGAACGGTCAAAAGTGTACTTCCACTGCTTTTCATGCTCGAGCCTTAACCATTTGTCCAAACAGAGATTGACCACAGTGCTGCTGCAGACCTCAAGTCAGATACCTAAGAGTCTAATACCAACTCGGTAAATAATAATTTTCTTTAACCAGATCAATCCAATGATTTCCCTTTTTTTCTAAATACTACGTAGTTGCTAGAAGAATTTGTATCTTGTGGTTCCACGATGACTTCGATGACCATTTGAGCAGATATTAACAAAAACATAACTGAGATTCAAATTAAAATCAGTATAATACGGGTCTGTGATCTTCACTTGAGAAAAGTGCAGGCAAGAAACAAGAAAACATACGATACCAGGGACGTCAGAAGTTCGAGCGTCCAAGTCGGCCGCAGAAGAACTGATGGGATCATAGGAACTAGAAAGGACCCACATATCCACCCGGTTGCAAGCGCTCCAAATCTGGAGGTACATTAGATAAACAGTCAATAAAAGAGCAGTAATGTAGGAATACAGCACTCAAGACTCTGAATATATAATATATATATATATATATGGCCACAGAGATCTAAAGTGCATGGGTCCAGCAGATCCAAATAGTCCATGTATCATGCTACCATGGAGGTTAGAAATAGTAAATGAAATAAGGAGTGGGTGCATTCAAGAACAAAGTCACCACATCTACACCATCCAATATCTAAAACAGTGAGAGATTCGAGAAAACAGCTAGTCCATGTGCAATCCTATTTTCTATAGTTCTCCTTTTTTTGTTTACATTTATGAATAACTGTACATAGTTATTGAATACAGAAAATAAAACCTACCTAATGGAAAACAAACAAGGCATCGAGATAGTTGATCTGTGGTTCTCACTTACCCCAGAATGGAAGCCCTGGCTATGCTCTTAGTTTTGTCATTAAGGAAGTAGATGCATGCCGCTAATGAGATTGCAACCTAAGGACATAAGAACCCATTTATGTAAGAGAAAACAACTCAATATATCAGCTGCTTAAGCCACTTCACTAATGAGAAAATACCACAGTATCTCTCTATATACTTAAGAAAAAATAAATAAATAAAAATAAATCTGCTAATCAGTAGACAAAATATGTGGGGAATATGAAAACAGCTAATATTTGTTATTTTTGTAAATACTCTGGAGATTTTGAATCACGGCTACAATTCCTCGTACAAAAAAATCATGTACAGAAATTCGAACCAGACAGGAGCATTCTGGTCATCAACGAATCCAATTTGTTTTGTTCGTAAAAAATCAACAATATATATTCTTTTTTTATTTGAAAGAACAGTATTTATACTCTGTTGGCTAATCAAAATCGGCAAGTGAACACTGAAGGGTTCACTTGCCGATTTAGACAGATCTGTGACTTGGCGAATGAGAAATTCAGGCACTGACTTTGGGTTTTAAAACTAGAAACTACTCATTTCAAAAAAAAGAAAAAAAATTAATTAATTAATTACAAATCCTTACTATAATCCATACAGGAGGCTGATTCTACTTAAAATCACAGGATCAAAGCTACAGTAGGGTACATGAAGGTGAAGAATATTCAAATCATTTTTAACCAAAATATACAGAAAACAGAAAGATGTAAGACAAACCTGAAACGCAGGGCCACCCTCAGCAGAATTCATCACACTCCAGGTTCCCATGAAAGCAAAGAGGAACAGTCTTCTAAGAATAACTTCAGTTGGAGGAAGTTCTACAAAATCGAGCAATCTTTTTACCCAAGGTGGGGACTCCTCGACTTTCTTCTTTAACCTGCTTTTCAAGTTGATTTTTGTTTTCTTTCTTTCTATGAAACTCGCCATTATTATTTTATCATAAGCAGCTTCTATAGACTCATAGCTTCTCTCATGCTCAGCATATTGTTGCAAAAGAAAATTGCGGGCACCTCGAATTTCTTCTTCAGAAGCATCAGAACTTACACCAAGGCGCTTATACGGATCCCATACCCTCATCCGAGGAAATTTTGGTCCTATAAAAAACAGTTAGTTATCAAGTTTTATAGTAACTAAAGTCGCACGTTCAAGCACAGCTTACCCATCAAACAAAAAAAGGGTTTTCTTATAACAAAGAAACTTGGAAACTATCAGTAGCAATCAAGGACCTAGCCTATCTACATTTCCCAAGTACAGATATTGGTACTCATATATTCATCGAGTACAGCAAGGACCACCCTGTCTATGTTTCCCAGGTACAGATACTGATACTGATATAGGTATCGATCACGGCAAGGACAGAGTACTGGGGATCTTTTATATACCAAATTCTTACAAATCAATTACAAAACAAGTTGGTTAATGGTTAACTCTTTAAAAAAACACAAATACAAAAAGGATTAGTTATTACTAATGTTCAAGACTGTTTCTGTTGCTACCACTATTTCTCAAAGGCATATATTGGCCAAAAAAATGTTCTCATCTCTGTTGGATAATCTTCATCCTCACTAGTCGCCTCTTATAAAACCCACATTTTGTTTCCATTTTCAGGTATTTGATTGTAGAAACAAAAATTGGATTTAAACTCCTCATTCTTATCCAAATATATCATCGTAGCCTTATCAATGACTGTGTCATTGCTAGAAACGTAGTTAGAAGCAAAAGAGTAATAAAAATACCAAAATTTATGAATGCAACCAACCAGTTGACAGTCATCACAAACAGTTGAAAAAGCACAACAGGACTACATTATAACTTATGCAGAAGTCATCAGAAAGATCTATGCTATCATAAGGCCCGACTTAATAAGAAAGAATTTCAATTGCCGAAGGTGAATCACTGGAATGCAGAGACAGAACATGAGTGAAGGCTTTACACGTGAGGTATTCATTAAGAGTAGCCTTTTGAACCAACAGTCCCATCTTCACATTTTGTTTGGGTCATCCATCAGGAAAATCCTCAGTGTGATCTACTAGTCCTGATTCCAAGAGAGGTGCTGCCTAACTTGGTATAGGTGGGGATATAAGATAGGTGGGCTAGCTCTTATCGTCGACTACCTTCACCATCTTGGCTGGTCTTTGCCCAATGGATACATTATGTACAAGGGCGATTTGGAATCAGTGGACCACCTGTTTTTTCATTGCTGAGTTGATAGATGTACTTCCTTAGGCTATTTAGTATTGGTACAATAGTGCTATTACTGCCGAGGGCAGTTTCCCCTTTCCCATTTTTGCTTTATTTTTAAGTTGTAGTTAGGCTGTCAAAAAAAAGAGGGTATACACGTAAATATTAATGATAGGTTTAATATTGTTCAAAATAAATCAAAATTTAAGAGAACAAAATTGTTCTCGTCACCTCAAAACCCACAAAAACGAAATCTTATATGTAGTACTATATTGAAGGCTTCAAAATTCACTAAAAACTTTATATTTGATGAGATACAAGGGTACAAGATATATAGCTATGTACAAGAACGAATTTCACATTCAACTTCCCCTAAAGGAACTTTTCATATTCCTATGAGACCTTTCTTTTCCCTATTTTCATTTTCCTATGAAATCACATAAACCCAAAACATAAAAGCATTGCAAAGTTCAAAGCTACAATAACTAAATTCAAAACTACTAAGTCGAACTTCTAAGATGAGGCCAAAGACCCAAAAAGAGTGAGAGGCCCAAGAGGCCCACAGTTCATGCAAATACAGTGGCCCAAAATGGTCTAGCTTAATATTTCAATAGCCCGGCTTAAGTTAGACTTCAACTACGCCAAGCTTCTCTTTCATTTTGACGAATGTTGCGTGCTTCAAAGCTTCGGTAAAGATATCTACCATTTGATCGTCCATCTTGTAATACCTAATGCCGATTTCGCCAACCTTAGCTAGATCACGAATGAAGTGATATTTGATCTGAATATGCTTGCTTCAATTGTGGAAAATCGGGTTCTTTGAAAGTGCAATTGCAGAACTATGATCACAAAATAATTTTGTGGTTCACCTTGAGGATCCTTTAATTCTTCTAAAATCCATTTCAATCATAATGCTTGACAACTTGCCAATGCAAATGAAAGATACTCTGACTCAGGCGGTAGAAAGAGCTACAATGGTTTGTTACTTTGACGCCCATGAAACTACAAATAAACCAATGTTGAAAGCATAACCGAAAGTACTTTTGCTATCATCTATACTTCCACCTCAGTCACTATCGCAGTAGCCAACTAAGCTTGAATCTTGAACTCTTCCACAGCGTATACCATGTACAACAGTATCTCTTACATATCTCAAAATGCTTTTACCTGCTTCCCAATGACTTCTTTTTGGTGATTCCATGAATCGGCTAATCATGCTAACCGCAAACATGAGATCTGGTTTTGTAACTATCAAACACATGAGACTACCAATGAGACTTCTATAAAGAGTCTCATCAACTTTTCCTTCAACACCATGTTTGCTTAGCTTTAATCCTACTTCCATTGGAGTGCTAACGGGTTTAGCATGTTCCATTATGAACATTTTCAACAAATCATTCGCATACCTCTTTTAAGAAATAAAAACTCCATCTTCATTTTGTTTAACTTCAATGCCAAGAAAAAATTGAAGAAGTCTCATATCAGTCATTTCAAACTCACACATCATAGCCCTTTTAAATTCTTGACATAGACTAGGACTATTGCCGGTGAAAATTAAATCATCAACATACTAAAAACTCACCTTGCGCATTTTCCTTGAAGAAGACTGTGCTAAAAAAGGACATCTTTTTAAACCACTTTTCAAAAAATATCCATCAATGTGACTATAAGAAGCTCTTGGAGCTTGCTTCAACCCATAAGTGGTTTATTTAATCGACACACCTTATGTTCTTCACTTTTCTTCATATAACTGAGTGATTGATCAACGAAAACCTCAAGTTTGTCAAATGCGCGATATATGAGGCTCGAAACTATACAACCAGACCATTTGGGCACCACATGGCATCAATCCATCAATCACGAAGATTAGGTGTGACTGCAACTTGGACAATAACAATCATGCATCACCCAAAAAATTTGGATTCTGTCCAATATATATTCACTGTTAAACATGTGGTCAAAGATACCTAAAATCAATGCACCAAGTTGTTGGGCGTTACCTTATCTTTGACCCATCAAACAGAGGTCACAAAAAGCCCGAAAAAAAAATAAAATTAAATCACATGTCCCATGGCTGATCAACCCAAAACGGGTCTTGGTTTGGATTGATCATGCCACGTGGCATGTGATCTGGCACACAGGTGAACCTTTTTTTTGCCACACCTGGTTGCATTTCCCCAACTCTCTCTCTCTCTCTCTCTCTCTCTCTCTCTCTCTCTCTCTCTCTCTCTCTCCACACATATATCTATATATATATATAGGAAAAGTGAAGAACGAAAATAAACAGGTCAATTCTAGCTCATCCTAAACCTAGCCATATTACCATGCGTGCTCCTTCTCCTTCTTCCTCTTCTTTTTTATCTTCTTTGTTCTTCACGACATAGCTGAGTACAAACGAACTATGAGAAGAGTCGAGAGAGCCTAAGGGTTTTGTTTGCTAGGATACTATACTAGTAATAAGTGCTTTAAGTTTATATCCCAACTTTAGTAGGTGAAGATCTTGTAGTAAGAACTTTATGGTTTTAGATTTAAAAAAATTAACTTACATTTTTATTTGAACGAAAAACAGGTCATTTCTAAAAAAGGCCACTTTAAGGACTTTTTCCGCCAAGGCAGCCGCTTCAGTTTTTGAAGCGGCTACTTTTTGTAACCTGCTATAAGCGAAGAGGGCCCTAGGCGCTCTTGATGCCGAAGCGGAAAAGCAGCTGCCCAGGCGAGGCCTAGGCATCACATTTGACAACAATGGTAGAACCCTTCTTCAAGAGATTCATTCAAGAAGGTTGATTTGACGTCTATTTGATGTACTTTCCAATTTCTTTGAACCTCCAATACTAAGACCATTAGAATAGTCTCATGACGAGTAACGAGAGCCAAAACTTCCTTATAATCAATGCCATGTTTTTGCTTATAGCCTTTGGCCACTAAACGAACTTTGTAGTTTTCAATTTCACCTTTTTTTATTCAACTTTGTTTTATATACCCATTTGACACCAATTGATTTGTGCCCATTTGTAAGCTCCGTTAGCTCCCACATATCATTTTTAATAGAATCAATTTCTTAATCCATTGCATGCTTCCATTCTTCTTCATGAGATCCTTCTTTAAACGAGATTGGATCTAGATCTGCATCCGCAAATAATGAAAAATCACTTGATGGATGTATACGTTTAGGAAAGTTGATGTGGTCGTGTAGATCTCATTAATGGTGCTTGAGGTGATTGTTCATTATCATTACTATGTTCTTCATTCCCACTAGATGGTAAGAATGAAGGGCTTGTGACTTCATTTTATTTTTCCGATTCCACAGCTAGCAATGTGGACTTTTGCTTCTTCTCATTTTCGCTCCAATTCCAAGCTTCCTCTTCATTGAATATTACATCTCTATTATGATAATTTTCTTAGTGATGGGATTAAACAACTTGTACGCCTTTGAATTTTCACTATATCCAACAAGAATACATTTTTAAGATTTAGCATGTAACTTGTTTCTTCTCTCTACACATGAAAGTAAGCAATGCTACCAAATACTCTCAAATGAGAAACACATGATTTATATTCACTCTAAGCTTCTTGAGGAGTCATGCCTTCGACGCTTTTGCAGGAGGGCACAATTTAAAAGATAGATGGCACATGCAACGGCTTCCGGCCAAAATGTATTAGGAATACCTTTTGCTTTTAACATGCTTGTCCGATTCTTCCTTTTGGCCACCATGTTTTGTTGAGATGTGCAACAAGTAGTATATTGATGTCAAATGCCTTTTTCTCTGAGAAAATCACCAAATTCATGAGAGACATTCACCACCTTAATCAGAACGCAAAGTTTAAAAACATGAACCCACTTTGTTTTTCCACCAAAGCCTTAAAAGATTTGAAGTAGGCAAATACCTCTGATTTTTCTTTGAGAAAATAAACACGTCTTTCTACTATAATCATCGACGAAAATGAGAAAAGTACCGATTACCTCCAATAAAAGTGGTGTGCAACTGTGCATAGCCCCCGCATAAATCCAAATGAACAAGCTCAAGAATGTTTGATACCCTCCAAACTTTTCCAACCAGAAAAGAATTCCTTTAATGCTTCCCGAGTGCACAAGCTTCACAAACTTGATCTTGATGATTGATATTAGGCATGCCTCTTACCATATGCATCTTGCACATGAGAGACAAGGTGCTAAAACTCAAGTGGTTTTAGCAGAGATGTCATAGCCATGAACTATCTTTGATGGTGGTACTCAAACATGAAAGTGCTTCAATTTGAAACTTTATGGGAAACATCTTGTTAGATGTCATCATCACCTTTGCGAGAATAACATTGTTCTCGTCCATGATTGCACATGTCGCTTCCTTGAAATGAACATTATGAGCCTTCAATAGAAGTTGTCCAACACTAAGAAGACTATGTTTAAGTCCTGAAACATAAAAAGCATTAGGAATACGTTTGACACCTTTCTTCGTCCTGACAAGAATATCACCACTTCCCTTAACAGAAAGTCTTTTATCATCTCCAGTTCGTACTTTACTTTGAATAAATTCATCCAAAGTAACAAATGCGTCTTTATTTCCCGTCATGTGGTTACTACAACACTATCAAGATACCAATCCTCATTGGGTGTAACTTCTTGAACATTACAAGCAAGAAAGAGAGTATCATCTTCTTTACTATCCTCATTTTTGTACAAGAAATTTGATTCTCTTTTGTTTTCTTCCGCTAATCGTTTTTTGAAAACTTGATGGTGTACCCATATTTTTTACAATGGTAACAATGAACATTAGAAAGAGAAGAGCAGCCTCTTCCTCTTCCTCTTGATGAAGTAGATGACTCATTCTCATTTCTTTCATTTGCTTGATTTCTTCCTCCATCATACCACCCTTGTCAGCGATTAGAATGCCTTGCTCTTCCACCTCTAAAACTTTCCTTGAAGGAAACTTGAGTTTGAAAAGCTTGCTCTAGAGGAGAAGAATCAAAGTGCGTTACGCGAAGTTCATGGGATTGAAGAGACCCCAATAAACTCCCATTAGATAACGTAGATAGATTCCTCAATTGCAACCACAATATACGCGAAATTGAGAGTCAAGCTTCTAAGGATTTTCTCTACAATCCTTTGATTTTCAAGTTTTTCGCCATTCACTGTTAGTTGATTAACAAGAGCAAATATACGATTGAAATAATCTTCGGCCATATCGAAATCTTTCATCCTTAAAGTATCAAACTCACTTCGAAGAGTTTGAAGACGTACCATTTTAACTTTACCTTCACCTTTATAGTACGTATAAAGAGTGTCCCATGCTTGCTTTGTCGTTGTTACGGATGATATTCGCTCAAAGATAACTTCATCCACTGCTTGATAGATGAAAATTAATGTTTTCTTGTCCTTCTTACAATTCTCCTTCAACTCATTGAGTTGGTGTGTAAAGAGTGTTGTTTGATCTTACGGTTCAACATAACCGGTTTCAACCATATCTCATAGATATTGGGATCCATATAATACTTTCATTTGGATGCTCCATCGGTTATAATATTTCCCATTGAATCGAGGGAGTTGAGGTTGCATCAACTTGTTGTTGGAAGCCATGGACAAGAACAAGACTCTGATACCACTTTGTTGAAAATAAATCAAAATTCGGATGAAAAATAGATGCAACTTTTTTTTAGAAGAACATTGTTCTCTTGAGCTCAAAACCCACAAAAAACGAAGTCAAATATATTGTACTATATGGAAGGCTTCAAATTTCACCAAAAAACTTCATATTTGATGAGATACAAGGGTACAAGATATATAGCTATGTATAAGAACGAATTTCACATTTCAATGAGACTTCTCACTTCCCTAAAGGAACTTTTCATACTCCTATGAGACCTTTCTTTTCCCTAAGATTCCTTTTCATTTTCCTATGAAATCACATAAACCCAAAACATACAAACATTGCAAAGTTCAAAGCTACAATAACTAAATTCTTACCTACTAAGTCAAACTTCTAAGATGAGGTCAAAGACCCAAAAAAGAGCGAGGCTCAAGAGGCCCACGATCCATGCAAATACAGTAGCCTAAAATGGTCTAGCTTAATATCTCAACAAATATAAGGGCAGGCTGTTGTAACTCCTCCCTCCCTCTCCCTCTCCCTCTCCCTTTGCCTCTTTCTAATCTTCTTCTTCCAGATTCATCACTCACCATCATCCTCTAAACTCAAGTTGGTAATGGAGCTCTGACCTATGATGTCCTACACATTCATGACAGTTTATTGCTAACATCCGTGAGCCTAGGGCTGACATCAATTATGTTTGGCCTGCAGGTCAGTGTTTTTAAAGGGAAAAAAACTGCAGAAAGACTGGATTATCCAGATTTATTGTTAATTTTCCAGGATTTTATGAGCACTGTTTCATACGTTTTTCAAGTTGCAATTCAAAATTTGGCAAACTCGACTGAGCAGTCTCGATCTGTTTGCTATTAAGGCATTTCTGCTGCTGTAGATTGGCATTTTTGTTGCTGTAGATTGGACATAGTTGTATCATTTTTCAGTGTGGATCTGCTGGACATTGGCAATTTGGCTTGGATTGAAGTGTTTATGATGATTTTTTTAGCGCTGTATTTTTTGCATGGTGAAGAATTTGAGTGGGACCTGTGTCCAAGTAATATCTCCCTCTCCTCTCTTGCTTGATCCAATCATCGCACCCGAGCTGAGATCCAGGCAATTTGGCTTGCAATGAGGCATATACTCTTTCTACTTACCTCAGACACTGGAGGTCAACCTTATGTTGGATAATCGGTGAGCCAGTACTCTCTGCTTGCAAGCCATGAACTGCAACTCGGACTTGACGCCCTTCAATGACAGGAGTGGTCCTCGCATTACCTGAGTTGACAGGCTGCGATACCAAACTTCCTTGGCTTGCTCCCCTACAAGAAAGACTGAACTCACTAGACAGGATAGATGAGACTAGAAAAACAATAGCCACTACATTAGCACTGGAACTGCCTTCAATGGCAGGAGTCATATTCCCTTTCCCTGAGTTCACAGGGCAACGATAGGAGAGGATACCCTTTTTTAGTCCTACTAGCTAACAAGAAAGACTAGACTGGCCTTATTGGTAACCCTGAGACTGTGTTGTATTTGGCACTTACGGTTGGTTTCTTTTGCTGGCTCAATGGCCTGGTATTGCTATTATGTGGTCTGGATACACTTATCCAATTAAATGGCCATGTTTTCTTGGTTGTTTGGCTTGCATCATGGTATAACATTGGTTTTTTGTAATGCTAATATAATTGGACTGCTGCTATCGATGGGTATTTGAGGCTGCAGACCTCTATATAGGTCGCATTCTCTGCCTATTTCCAGCCCTTCTTCCATTTTAGTTGCGTTAGTGATGCGGGACGGGAACCCTAAAATGCGTGAATATGATTTTGATGCAATTTGTTGAAATCAAATAAAATTAATTCAAGATTAATCTCAAAACTATCACGATACCTTCGGGCTCGTAGAATTCAGGTTGGTAAATCACGCGAGATCCGAATAGGGTGTCCAATCCGATGCGCAAGTCTCGTTAAATTTGAGGTGAGATCGGGCCTAGAGATAAGACTCTAGCATTTCCAGGCTTGGGCGTCCGTCTTCGATCCGATGTAGATTCACGGGTTCAAACTAGGGCTGTAAGATTGGGTAGTTTTGATGGCTCGGATGAAAACTAGGGTTTTGATGGAAATAGGTTTTGGGTTTTGGATTAGGGATTCAATATGGGTAATGGATTATAAGAGAAAGACAGAAGAAATATATCTAGCGAAGATAATAAAAGACTAAAGAAAATAGATGGGAATCACTCCCTTAGTCTCACACCAAACCCATCTCGGGAAGAAGAATATTCAAGCATAAAGCGTTCAAAATATTCACTAATCAATTAAAAAGTGTTTACAAGCCCCTATATATAGGCCACCAATAATTAATTCGAAATAAAAAAGAATCCTAAAAAAAATAAAAACCAAAAAGGCAGTTTTCCCCATAAAATAAAAATCCTGTAACCGCCAACAGCGCGTTGTTGCAATGTTAACAACGCGTTGTTGAACTGTTCACAACGTGTTGTTGAACTATTCACAGCGTGCTGAGGTACTGTTCTTCAGGTGACGGTTTCAGCCTTCTTTTCTCCTTTGAAGCTATAGTACTCGAGCTTCCTCTATGTTTCTTCCAACGTCGATAGAACTGATGTGGTCTGAATCCGATGTCCATGTATGTGGCGTCCCCGTCAATTCCCCTAGACCAAATAGGTTTCATTACTAATGAAACGCACTCATGGTAGATGTCAATCAAATTGGAGTTCAATTGGCGAACCTCATTCTCATGGATCCAAGTGTTTTCGGACTCTGATTTTCCAACCCAGTTAACCAAGTACTTCTGGAACCCCCTGTCTTGTGTGGATACGGCAAGATCATTTACTATATCCTCTATCCCATCTCTTCTCTGCCTGCTTGGGGAAGGGAGAGGTACGGGTTGCAAGGTGGGGTTGGGAATGGGGCTATGAGGTGGCTAGAGTGGGTTTTCAGGAGGTGGGGTGAAACCCAAGGAAGCAAGTCCTCCACATTGAACGAAGAACTTGCCCCCGTACCTGGAGGAAGCTCAAGCACGTATGCATTAGACTCACTCTTCGCCAAAATTCTAAAAGGTCCAGCGCCTCAAGTCCTTTGTGGATCCCGATGGGAACCACTCAGGTCTAAGCCAGACCATCATATAATCACTCACCTAATATTCTTTGAAACGCCTATGAGTATCAGTAGATAATTTGTTGCTTGAATTAATCTTTTGTTTAATTTCGGCATGCAATTTATGAATGTGTTGTGCAAATGCATCGGCTGACTCAAATACTCTATGGGATGCAGACATGGGGATCAAATCTAGTGATGTCCTAGGCCTATGATCATGTCCTACCTCAACAGGACTCATGCCTATGGACCTATTGACAGAATTATTATAAGCAAACTCAATTGTGGGTAAAATGATCTCACAGGTCCTAACATGATCACCGACTAGACTATGAAGGAGATTCTCAAGGCTCTTATTGGTGCTTTCGATTTGGCCATCTGTTTGAGGGTGATAAGCCGTCGAAAATTGGAGCACTGTGTCCATCATGTGCCAAAGGGTCTTCCAAAAATAACTAGTGAATTTGACATCCCTATCTGACACAATGGTTTTGGGCAACCCATGAAGACGCACTACCTCCGTGAAGAACAATTTTGCAATGTGGGATGCATCGGAGGTTTTGGAACAAGGTATGAAGTGGGCCATCTTGGAAAATCGGTCCACTACGATAAAGATGGAATCATACTTCCTTAGAGTTTTGGGAAGTCCATGCATGAATTTCATTGAGAGGTCTTGCCATGGTGTGTGTGGCACGGGTAACAGGGTGTACAAGCCGGTATTTTGTTTTGTCTGTTTTAACACTTGGCAAGTACAACAATGTTTGACGACCCGAACGACGTCTCTCATTAGGCTAGGCCAAAAGAACATGTCTTCTAAGAGCGCAACATTACGCCCGAAATGTTCAGCCATCCCTCCAGCATGTAACTCCCAAATAAGAAAATCACGCAATGAGGTGCGAGGGATGCAAAGGCGATTGTTGTTAAACAAGTACCCATCTTCGATGGTGTACACGGAGTGTGTAAAGGTCAGGTTACGAAGGAGAGCAGTGTACTCAACTCCAAAATCTGGGCACTCGAGATACTCATCCTTTAGCCTTTCGAACCCGACGACCTCGGTGCTTATAGAGTGCAAAGTCATCACTCGACGACTAAGCGCATCGGCAGCCCTGTTTTCAACACCAACCTCATGCTTTAACACAAATGTGAACCCTTAAAGGTACTCGACCCACTTCGCCTGCCTCGGGTTCAACTTTTTCTATGAAGCAAGGAAGCGTAAAGCTTCATGGTCAGAGAACAACACAAATTCCTGCGGTCTAAGGTAATGTTTCCAATACCAAAGAGATCGGATGACCGCATAGAACCCCTTTCATAGGTGGAGTACTTTTGCTTTGCTTCATTAAGTTTTTCACTAAAATAAGCCATAGGGTGACCCTCTTGGCTAAGCACTCCTCCTATGACTACACCCAATGCGTCGAATGCGACTTCAAAGACTTTGAAAAAATCTGGCAAGCGCATGATGGGTGCACTACTCATTCGTTGTTTAATCTCAATAAAGGCTTTCGTCGCAGCTTTGCCCCATTTGAAGTCTCCCTTTTTCATACAATCTGTGATTGGGGCCATGATGGTGCTAAAGCTTCTGATGAAGCAGCGATAGAAAGTAGCCAAGCCATGGAAGCTACGGAAATTGTGTATGTTCTTAGGTTCGGGCCACTCCACAATGGCTTTAACCTTTTCAAGGTCCGCAATCATTCCATCGGCCGAGATAATGAATCCCAAGAAGACAACTGAATGTTGCATGAAGGTGCACTTCTTAAGATTTGCAAACCAACCTGAGCTGGTTCAAGTGCTGATCCTTGTCATGACTATAGATCAGGATGCCATAGAAATACACAATAAGGAATTTGCCTAGGAACGGCCTCAACACTTGGTCATGAGTCTCATGAAGGTACTCGGGGCATTAGAAAGCCAAAATGGCATGGCCATCCACTCATAAAGACCATCCTTAATCTTAAAGGTGGCTTTCCACTCATCACCGGAGCGGATGCGGACTTGATGGTAGTCACTCTTAAGGTCTATCTTTGAAAAGATAGTGGCGCCAACCATCATATGGAACATGTCATCGAGTCTTGGTATGAGAAACCGATACTTAACCGTAATCTTATTGATCGCACAGCTATCCATACACATGCGCCACGTACCATCTTTCTTAGGAGTGAGTAGGGCAGGTATGGCACACGGGCTCAGACTCTCTTGGATGAACCCCTTCAGAAGGAGCTCATTGACTTGCCAAGTTAACTCGGTGTGCTCAACAGGATTCAACCTGTAGTGGGGCAGGTTCGGTAAGGTGGATCCAGGAACTAAGTCTACTGCGTGTTGGATATCATGCAGGGGAGGGAGTTTGCTTGGTAAGTCTTCAGGGAAGACATCCGTAAACTCTTTCAGGATCGGCTCAACCTCCTTGGGACACTCGCTCACCGACTCGGGAGCCCTCTCAACAATGATGATTACGCACACCACACTCTCATCTAACGACGCTTTCTCGAATTCAAAAGGGCTCACAATATTAACGGATTTAGAAGAGTCGCCCTTCTTTTCGATTTTGTTGGTCGATGGTGTTTTGGGAGGCAAAGGGTGTAGAGTAATCTTCTTGCCCTTATGCATGAACGTGCATATGTTTTATCGACCAAAAAGGGTCACGTCCATGTCGTAGAACCACAGCCTTCCCAAAATGATATGGCCCACATCGATTGGCACCACATCACACCATAAGGTGCCCAAATAAGAACCTAACTGAATCGGGACACGACACCTTTTCGACACGGAAATAGATGAAGAGTCGACCCATGCGACCTTATAAGGTATTTGGTGGGCTTCGGGGGTAAGCCCCAAGCGGCGTACGGCATGAGTTGACACTACATTCGTGCAACTACCACTATCCACGATGACCTTACAACTCTTTTCACCAAATCTGACAAAGGTGTGGAAGATGTTCTCCCTTCGTCAGTTATCCTTTTCATCCCGTTGAGGTTGTGCAAAGGCACACCTTACAACTAAAACATGGCCAATAGCATCACCCTCCTCATCACTGAGTGTGCTGACCGGCTCAAACACTTCTTCAACCACTTACCATCATCCTCCTCTCCCTCAACGAAGAGAATTCTTTGGGGGTCTTTTGTAGGGCATTAGGCGGCAAAGTGTCCCATCCCATGACATTTATAGCACTTTACAGAAGAACTGCCTCTTGAGGATTCTTCGACTACACCTTTTCCCTTTTCAAACCTAATATTGGTAGGAACAGGTTGTGTAGGCTTGGGAGAAGGATTAAATCGTCCCTCACCGGAGCGTTGACCACTATATTGTGGTTCGGTTCTCATCACCATCGAGGTTTTCAAATATCGTTCAAGATCTTGCACAACGGCGTAGCATCTTTCAAGAGTTTTCACGGGGTGAGAAATCAACTCCTTTTGCAAATCAAGTCACAATCCGGTGCGGAATCTAGAGAGAGTGATTCAGGGTCTTCCGATACCTTTGCCCTCATCATGAACCCTTTGAATTTAGCAATGTAATTGGTAACGGGCATACAACCTTGGCATAAATTTTACCACTGGTCAAGGAGGCATTGGTGGTATTATAAAGGAACATACTTCTCAGTAAGTCATTCCTTCATGTCGTCCCAACGGGTAATAGGACAACCCGCATTCACCCTAATACGCTCGACATTGAGCCAGAAAAGTCAAGCTTGACCAACTTCAATTTAGTGAGTCTGACCCAATGGTCATCATTCATGACATACGAATCAAAGTGTTGGTCCATGTCGGAAAGCCAATCGATGAAGACTGTAGGGTCCATTCTTTCATCGAAAGTCGGAATCTCAACTTGGACATTCTTAAGGAGTTGAACTTCGAAATCGTAGTCATCTCTACAAGGATTCGTATGATTCTGATTCTGAATATCTTGGCGACCATTGCGCCCTTGGTGTTGATCCTCAAGTTCACCAATCGCTTCCAGTTGGTTGATTCGATCACGCAATCTATCATTACCAACTCCTAGGGATGTTTAGGCCTGCTCTATGGTACTCAGACGCGCATTAATCGCACCCAATTCTTCTCACATAGCTCTAAGAGTATCGAGAACTTCATTCGAAGCCATGGTGATCATAAAGGTCTATTAGGGTTCTAAAATGAAATGCAATATGGACTCAAAAAGGAAAAACAATGCAATAAAATAAATATGACAAGCAAAGATACCCTAACCTAGAAACCTAGGGCTCTGACACCAAAACTGGCGCAGGACGAGAACCCTAAAATGCGTGAATATGATTTTGATGCGATTTGTCGAAATTAAATAAAATTAATTCAAGGTTAATCTCAAAACTATCACGATACCTTCGGATTCATAGAATTTCAATTGGTAAATCACGCGAGATCTGAATAGGGCGTCCAATCCGATGCGCAAGTCCCACTAGATTTGAGGTGGGATCGGGCCTAGAGATAGGACTCTAACTTTTTCAGGTTTGGCCATTCGTCTTCGATCCGAGTAGATTCACGGGTTCGAACTAGGGTTGTAGGATTGGGTAGGTTTGATGGCTCGGATGAAAACTAGGGTTTTGATGGAAATAGGTTTTGGTTTTGGGTTTTGGATTAAGGATTCAATTTGGGTAATGGATTATAAGAGAAAGACAGAAAAAATATATCTAGCAAAGATAATAAAAGATCAAAAGAGAATAGATGGGAATCACTCCCTTGGTCTCACACCAAACCCGTCTCGGGAAGAAGAATATTCAAGCATAAAGCATCCAAAATATTCAATAATCAATTAAAAAGTGTTTACAAGCCTCTATATATAGGCCACCAATAATTAATTCGAAATAAAAAATAGTCCTAAAAGAAATAATAATTAAAAAGGTAATTTTCGCATAAAATAGAAATCTCGTTGCCGCCAACAACATGTTGTTGCAATGTTAACAGCGTGCCGTTGAACAGCGCGATGTTGCACTGTTCACATCGTGCTACTGAACTATTCACAGCGTGTTGCGGTACTGTTCTTCGGTGACGATTTCAGCCTTCTTTTCTCATTTGAAGCTACGGTACTCAGGCTTCTTCTACATTTCTTTCGACGCTGGTAGAACTGATGTGGTCCGAATCCAATGTCCATATATGTGGCGTCCACATCAATTAGTGTGTCCCTCTATTGCCCGTAGACAGACAAAACCTGTTTATGGGCAGTCTAAACCTGCTCCTTTATGCATCACCTCTGCCAAATTTGATTGAGATAATTTTCTGGCAGGGTCACAATTGGCTAAGATGATTGTTGGAGGGATGAAGCTTGGATAGCTGATTGGAAGAGCAAAATCCCCTGGTGAAGGGGATCATGAGTTCAAAATGTGGAAAGCAGATAATTGTATAGTTTTTGGATGGATGTTGAATTCTGTGCAGCCACATAACCCAGTCAAGTGCACGTTGTATCAGACTGCTCGCAAGTTGTGAGGGACTTTGCATCAGACTTGTGCCTTAGTGGACACCGATGTCAGAATTTATCAACTCAAGAAAAAAAATTTGCTTAGTCTCAATTGGGTGATAGTCTTGCAAGTCCTTCAATCAAAATTGGAGGAGCTTAGTCATTATAATTTATGAGCAACTTATCAATTTGGAAGCAGAAATGAGTCGAAAAAGGGTTGAATGCAACAACCTATATGATTTCTAGGGTGGCCTAAAATTTGATTACAAGACAAGCAACGGTCTACTTAGATACATGCCACAATGCCTATTCCATCTCTTCAGGTTGTCTTTTCCACAGTCCATAGCAAGACTGATGTAGAGCTGTTATGCCTGGGCCCAGCCTCCGATACAGGATCACTCCTCCTCAATTTCTAAAACACATGGATCCTCCGATGCTCGTGGTAGAGGGAGTCCACATAGCGGTGATTGGGGCCATAGCAGTGAGTTTCACCTATTGCAACAAATATGGTCATACTCGGAATACATACTTCTATCTTCATGGCTTCCCTCCTCGTTCCTCGCCTGCTATTGCCACTACTGAGGAAACCCCCACTACCGTCAATACTCCAAAGGCTGATAGCCTGATACAATTGAGCTTGTGGGCTGAGCTACTTAATCTACAGCGACAGATGCAACAGGTTGATCTCTTCCACTTCCTCTTCCACTCAGGCCATTGCTGCTGAGACTTCAGGTATATCTGCCTCAACTTTCCATGCATCTAATTCATAAAAAAGGAAGTTCACTGCTTGTGAAGTCAAAATACAACACTCTAAATCCCACGTCATGTGCCTCAAGAGTTCTCATAAATTAGTCCTCGTTGCATCATTGTTAGTGTATGCTGATGACACCTGTGTCATCAAAGATGTTCTCTATTCAAAGTCTAAAAAGGTCCACAAATTCAACTTCTTATGAAAAAGGATACTATCAAGGTGTGCCTATGCCCTCTTATTATGATTTAAATCCTAGTATATACACCATATGCATTTTAGTAAGGAGGAAACTGCTATTCAACCATCAACAAAACAGAAGGTTTTAATTACATGATAGTATATGCGTATTACATCTTATCAATCCTCAACATAATTCCGCCAAGCCTGTGGTTCACCTTTGAGTGTGGGTTCAATTGGATTAATCTGTCAAGTCAAGGTCAACAAATGTAGAAGCAAGGATGATGCATCACCTATTTCTCGTTCTCGCTCAAGAGCCAAAATGAGCACACAAAAGGGCTTCAATTAGCTAACGCATAAAATATATATATATAGATATCTTCAACTGATGTCATTAACTTTGTAACTTGAAATCGATTAGAATAAATACAAATATCATATATATACAAGTACCAATGTAATACCATTATTGTAACTAAGTCGTATCAATTTCATATCCATGTTGTACCAGTTTTGTACCTATGCCACTCCAACGGTGTACCAACACCAGACCAATAAAAAAATACCCGAAACATTTTTAGTTATTAATAACGTACCAATACCAACACTGTGTACAAACTCCTGGCCGCTATGACAAAACGGATGCAGTTTTTTACCTAATGTTGCTTGATACTAGCAGGTATATTAGTGGCACTTACCACTAACACAGGCAGGCATCAGTATACACAGCCTGGTGCATTATATCCAACAGTATTTTAAACCATAAATACGACATAATCACATGAGAGTATGTTCCCCTCAGAAATGAGATGCATTATGTAAATGCTGCTTTAAATTTCAATGGATCAAATTATTTACAATAATAGAGCCATCAAACTTCATCTCGAAAGGAAGCATCAGCGTAGACACACCAACAGATTTGTCACAAGCCTGTCACATGTTTATCCAAAATTAGCTCTCCAAATGCTGGATTAGTATAGCAGTTTTCAGATGATCATGACTGGGCATTTAATTACCATTGAGCAAATGATCTCCGGTGGATTGATGTTGACGGCATGGCCAATAATTAGGAAATTAAGCGTGATCTGGAAGCACCAAACTCTTTTTGCAATGCTGCAAAGCTCTTCCAACTTGAGCTTGAGATGAAAATGTAAAATGGTCTACTCAGCAAGTTACCAATGTTGTCGGAAGAGACGACTTGTTGCACACCTACTCCTGGGGAAACTATCCATATATATTCATGTTTCATCCATCATGGTCTACCTTCATGTTGCAAATGCCGTAGAAAGAGGCGACTTATTACACCTACTTCTGGAGAGAAACCATCCCTGCATAGTAGGTTTCACCCATGAAGTATGTGTCCGCCAACAAGCGGAGTGAAGAGAACTAATGGAAGACAAGACTAAACACAAAGAAACAAGCCCAAACAAGGCCACAACAACCAAGGAAGAAGGGAAAACTGTCTGGTACCACTAACCGAAGACGTCGCAAGCAGTTTGTTCTTGGAGATTTTGAAATGGTCAACGATGAATCTCTAACCTCCCCAAAATCGAGCACCAAATCCAGGAGCTATAGGAACAGTGAAAAAGCAGGTTGTTGTGTCCTCACAGTCAGCATCAAAGAGAGGAGATCAAAAGGATGATCATGCCATGCCGCATTAGCATATATGTGTAGGGAGCCTGTCATGAGTTGCAAGTCAAACTGCCAAAGAGTGCAGGAAACCTTCTGCACATGGTTCTCCATATAAGTTCAGCCAAAGGCAGAATCAGTGAGCCACTCGAGTTGTATTCCAGGCCGAGGCCAGAGAGAAGGCCCATTCGAGGTGGCAGTCCAAGCATCCGCTCTGCCTGGGGCAGAAAACTCATGCTGGATGATGTGAGAACCAGACCTGCAACAGGGAGATCAAGGTAGGAGTAGAGTCTCAGTAACCCTTGGAGATAGAGTCCCTAACCATAACGTCGGTGCCAGGGCAGTAGGCAATGGCTGCTAGTGAATTCAATATATCTCCCCACATCAAGACCTGGATCGTGCCAGAGGTTAACGTCAAACTATTACCCAATCTATATGTCCAATGAGAGGCTTGTAGTCATCACCAACCTTTAGGATAAGGCTTTCGTGCCTTATGAACAAGCATCCATCAAGCCTCAGGCATTCGTGACATGAAAATTTTACAACATCAACGGCAAGCTAACGTTTGTTGTCTAAAACCCAAAAAAGGTCTGAAAAATCTAGTGCAAGCAATGTGGAAGAATTTATTTTTTTTGTTTCCTTTTGATATATAAGCAATGTGGAAGAGTAAACTATATGGTAAACACTTGGCTTATACGTATTTTGACTACCTCCAACTCAAAAAGCTAGTGCTTGTGATAGTGCTAGACTGCTAGTGCTAATTTCACCGAGTTACCAGAAGATATTACAAAGGTTCAAGAGTTACAAAGGTTCAAGAGTAGACCTTAAGAATGGAATTATCCTCGTATTGAACTCAATCAAAATATGTTTTCGCTAACGCTCTCGTCCATATGGATTCCTTTTCTAACAACCACTAAGCATGTCTCTTTGCCTTATTCATTAACTTCTTCAAGTCTAATTAAAGAAATTTGGTATATGATATTTCTGCGACAATATTAGATTAAGTGGACCTCTGTCGTTCATCTCTCTAACTGTCTAGATAAAGGTTGGTTCATACTTTCTAAAAAAAGCATCATGAAAGATTTCAAAAATATTTTTTTATCTTCTTCCGTTACCCTGTCCAATGTTCACAAATTTGCTCAAAAATCAAACTTTGATTTCTAGAACATTCTTCAGTAAAAATTCAATTTCTCAACCCCTAGGTAGGTTTCCTTGTCCACTGCTCTAATTTCCTCTGTAGTCTAATTGAAGAAAGTGGGTATTTCATTGATGCTACATCATCTCATTGTATACGCATCTGTTGTCAAGACCTTTGCAGGGATTCTCAGCTCTGTTTTCTGTAAATTGTGAAACTGAATTTGAACCGAGCAAACCAGCGAATCAGGTACCATTGGTTAATCCGTATTGAATAGAAAAGATGCAAATTGTTTTGACCTAATCTCTCTCTAACTTTCTTCTCTTCTCCTCTCCATTTCTTAAATCTTACCAAACAAACCTCTGTTTTCCATCTCTAATTGATTCCCATTAATCTCTTATCATGCATTTTTCTAAATATTGCGTAGTTTCAGTTACAACTAAATAGAAAATCTCATTGTGAGATATGTTTTCTCATCCACTCCGAAATATAACGAGCTTCCCCCATTTTATTGCATCTTGATATTTTTAAAATTATGTTTAATCAGGTTCTCCCATGGACTCCTCTTACGAAGTCTCTTTATATTTTAATGCAGTTTGATATGTACATAAAAATAAAAATAAAAAAAATGATAGGTATATAAATCAAAATCTTAATGTCTAACAACAGATGTGAACCATAGTAATCAAATTCTCAGATTTTTTTGAAGGCATGCAATAAAAGACGACTTATTCAAGAACAAATAAATCACATTTTAATCGTGACTTTTTCAAACAAAATATTTTTTTTAAAGTCATATTTTAAAGTTAAATCACGATTATTTATGACTTTTTCCATTGATCATGACCCTTTGACATTTTTTTCTTTTTAATCTAATTCTTAAATTTCTCAGTTTTTATTCTCCACTTTTTCTCAAAATTTTTTATTTTTTCCCAAACTTTTTCGAAATTCTCTCGCCCATGGTATAAAAACTCGACCGAAACCGATACGTATCAGCGATACATATCAGTTTCGTCGAGAATCAATACCGATACCACCCCGATACAGGTATCAGGGTGGTATCAGTATTGATATGAGACCGATATGGGTTAGTATCGGCCAATACTTACTCGGTATTAGCCGATACTGGCCTATACAAATAATTTGTTTCTATTTATTGCTTTTTCAAAAAATAAAAACTGGCCGATACGATATGGGCGAAACCATATCCATCTCGGCCAATTAGTATCGGTCCATGATGGACCAATGTCCTGGAACGATACCCGATACCCGATACAGATACAGAGTTTGATACCTTGCTCTCCCCGACTCATTCCTAACTGGACTTGGTGATTATTATGTGGACACAGTTCTAACCCAAAACTTTGGTTATCGACTCAAATTTCCCATAAACTAGCCCTCTCAAAAAGGCAAATGAACTGTAATTACCCTTTCTTGAATAATTACACTCACAAGTTCCTACTTTTCAATCAAAATATAATTCTTCAAAATTCATTATCAATTAAGAAGCAATCACGTATCGTACCAGCAACCGAGGAATCCATGGCACATCTAGGGCTTCTCCTAACCGATCCGCACTTCCCCGCCTTCTTCTTCGCATTTCTGCATAAACAAAGGGGGAAAAGGAGAAAACGAAAAACAAGCTCATACGCCAAAAAATAAAATTAGAGCTTTAAGCGACCCAATTCAAACGCATCAAGAATCAAATACTGAAAATAAACTAAAATTATTAAATTATAACAAAAATATATATAAAAGAACAAGAAACGGATTATATATATATATATATATATATATATAGAGAGAGAGAGAGAGAGAGAGAGAGAGAGAGAATCTCACGGCTTGTATCCGAAGGTAGGTCGAGAGAAATTAGGGTTTGTGATGAAGAGAGCGTCCATTTTCAGAGGGTATGGAAGGAGACACCCTAAGAATTCATTGGCTTCTTGATGGCATTAAAGTTGCAAGCGGAGCTGTACATAACAAGGCGTCAAATGGATTAGATAAAACCCTAGCGCCTCCTCCGAGAGGAGTTAAACAAGTGAGGATTTTGGTTATTAAACTAGCCATTTTGGGGCAGGGTCGCTAGTGCCTCCTGATTCCCCCCAAAAGAGTACCATTATTTACGCCCCGAGAAACTCTAACGTCACCCAATGCGTTCACTGCTTTCAATCATACGGTGGAGATCGTTTTTCCTCTCAAATCTTTCACACTAGGAATTTTGGATAAAGGCACCACGTTATTTCTCCGCCGATCCTGTCCACACTCCGACATCGCGCTACTGTCGAAGTCGCCAACTAAACACTCCTTTTCCTGTCGGATTTTAAGTTTTCCTTTTTCGAACAAGGTAATTTTTTTTAAACCCCTTTTTCTTGGAATTTTTTTATTTTTACTCCAATGTAGCTATGATTCTTGCATCTAGATGATAAACAGTTGATTTTCCATGTAAATGTATTCATTTGTGATCCTTACACTAAAAAAAAAAAAAAAGACTATTAGAGGCGGTTAAAAATTGCTGCTATTAACAAAAAACTACTGCTAATACCTTTGTCGTTAATAGTCTTTAATAGTTTTATGTTTATAGCGGCAGTTTTTTGCTCCATTGCTCCAAAAAACTGTCGCTAATAATTTGTTTTTTGTAGTGTTATTTGTGATTTGTGTGTATGTTGCATGGGTTTTGGTTGAAAATTGATCGATTTACGCCTCTTTTTATATTTTTCTTGATATTATAATACAATTAGGGTTTTTCACAGAAAATGACAGTTCTTTGTGGATGCAACCACTTCCGAACCTTCTTCCTATCCATGTGTATGTCTTAAGGGAATCTTGGTTGAAAATTTGAGAAAATTTTGACAAAAAAAAGGTGGCTTTTCATGACCAAAAATGCGGGGGGTTTAGCACCCCCCCCCCCCCTTTGTTTTGGAATTTTTCTAATTTTATTTATCCATGTACTAGGGCTTGTGTATCAAAAAATGATATCTCTTATGAATGCAAATTTCTATTAATGCTTTTCTCGATTTGTATGCACACTTTATGAGAATTTTGGTCAAAAAATAGGATATTTTGCTCAAATTTTGAAAATTAATAACCTTTCTCATGACAAAAAATGCGGGGATTTTCTAAATTTTTCATTTGACACTCCTTTCTTTTTTGAATCCGATACGAACATGTATATGCGGATTTTTCTTGTGAAAATGCAAGGTAGTGGGTGCCCTTTGCCAGATTTCTTTTTTTTGTTTTGTGCACACGTGTATGCATACATTTTTATTTTATTTTTTTTGTTGTTTTTTTCTTTGACATATTTTTTGAAATTTGAAATGCGAGGAAATAGATTTTTTTTTTTTTTTTTTTTCTTTTTAAATTGAATGACGGGGCATGCCTTCTTTTGATTTTTTTGAAAATTTAGACAGGATAGGACATACTTACCTTCTTTTTATCTCAGATTCCTAGCAAAGCACCTGATCTCTGTTTGTATCTTGCTGCCATTCTCTAACAATTGCTTTTTTATGCCTCTTTTTGAGGATGTCGCATGGACGATGGGGTGATAGTGATCAAGGCTTTGGGGTCGGTCCCAATGAGGTCACTGGTAATAGGGTGAGAACCTTGTGCAGGTGCATCACTCCACTGAAAAGCGTACCGTGGAGCAAAAAAAATGATACTGGTTAGAGATACAGGGGGACGAGGCCCGCAACAGCCTACTGACAGCTATGTGAATTATGATATGTCTTAAACTATTGCAAGCACACAACAGAAATTGCAGCACTAGTATAGAATCATTCTCATGTGGAAGGTTAAAATCTAGAAAACTTCTATTTGCCTTTAAAAAATTAAGAATGGTTTAATTAAACTAAAGTGCAGAAAATAAATATAAATCTTAATCCTTCCAGATTCTCATCGTCAATTAGTCTCCTTCTGGATTTCGGATACTTATGAAATTAAAAATCGTTACACTAATCTGCAGTCATCCAGAATTTGGGCGTCAATCAAAAATTAGACTTCTGTAGATATTTATTAAAATAAAATACCATTACACTAATCTTTCAAATTCTCAATCTTAGGCGTCAATTAAAATAAAAAACTTTCAGATATTTACAAAGTAGGAAAAATATAGTAAAAATAAATCTAAACTAGAAAGCAAGTAAATTAATCTTTCATCTCTCAATCGCAGTCGTCAATTGCTCTTGAAAAACTATGGATACTCTACACTAGAAAGCAATAAAATCTATCCTAATTTTGATCTTCCGGAATCTCAACCTCAGTTGTCAATTGAGACTGAGAAACCTTGGATGATTATTTTAGGTACCAAGCCCTCTTATTTATAACTCATAAGGGGTCAGTTTATATTATTCTTAGACTCTAAACAAAGTAGGATTCTAAAACTAAATTTTCCTAAAACTCTAAACTTCCTAGGCTTAATCTTTCTTGCTTCGAATAGCAAATGCGTGTATATCTTTTCCTTAATTTTAGTAGTAGAGACCTTCATAATTCTTATCGCCAATCTTCTCAGATTCGTAGATTACAAGACTTCTAATTTAAGAGTTCTTTCTATTTAATGTATGGCGGTGCAACTATTCACATGAGTTTTAGCAGCAGTATGAGCTTTATACTACAAAATCGTAAACACGATTTTGCTCTTTCTTCAATATGATTCCTTACTTCTTCGAATGATTGTATCTTCACTTTGATTTCTCCAGTCTAAAGCCTTCTTCTGTAGATTCATGATGATTCTTCTTTGGCTTTGCTCTATAATTTCTCTTACGATTTGAATCGTAAGCTCTCTTTCAGCTGACGGATTGGTGGTTCTACTATGATTTGGAACGTAGTTTCGTGTGATCACATGTCTTACTGCTTTTTGAGTTCATTTTGGCTAATATTAGCATTTTTTCTCTTTTCTACTTATTGTTCTAAATATCTGCATATCATCATATCATTAGTAGCAAACTGAGGTCTAGCATCACTAAGTTAGGGTGATAAAATGATAAATTATGTGACTAATCACACCCCCAAACTTAAGCTTTGCTAGTCCCTAGCAAACAATAAAAGATAAATTATCTATCTAAGAATTTAAATCTCACTTTCGTAGAGAGCACAATTGCAATTAGCAAATGCAACAAACCTTTAAACCTCTCAGTGATTCCTAGTGGAGGAGTTGTGTCATGAAGGTTTCTAGTGAAATTACCTACAAACTTCAAATATTTTTTAAAAAAATTTAATTTTTAAAACAAAATAAAATTTTAAAAACATTACATCAGCGAATCAACACATGATTGTTATAATTTTCAAAAATATGATTCCATCAGCCATGATTTCCCATTCTAGTAGTTATCCTTGATAAGAAACTCAACAATTTCAATTCATATAAAGCGTGGAGTATGTGCGTACCAATGAAGAATTCATTCATTATAAATTTTTCTAAACTGCAGATTTAGAAAACATTTTCATTGAAATTCTCACTGTTGGCATACTTTCAAAAAGAAATATTGAAGTTATTGGGTTTCTCACTGTGATATATATGATGAATAATTTCAAGGATAATTATGAGAAAAATAAATCTCGTGGAAAAATGATAATCAATTCTATTTCAAATGTCTCCTGATTCTCTATAGTATATATCATACACATCTCTACTAGGCTCATACTGTTTGCAAATCATGAATCAAAAAGGTCTTTATTCGGATTGTAAAGGGGCTATGGGTTAGAGGTTCCAAAGAAAGGTAGAAAGGATTCAAAATTTCTGAGAATTCAGCTTATCTCTCACCTATTCTTCTTCATTTTGTTCTTCTTTTTCTGCTTCAGCAAGTATCCAAAAAGTTGGATAACTTCTTCTCATATATATTTTTAGTAAATCTGCTTTACTTTTCTTTTTTTCAATTTGGAAGTTTCTTGCTTCTCTTTTTCATTACTTTTTCTCCCATATTTTCAGAATTTTTTTTCTTTCTCAGTTGTATCCTTTTTCAGCATTTCCCTTATCTGTTTTTGCATACTCCTTCGACTCTCCTATTTCTCTGTCTATTCTAAATCCTCAGAATTAAAAGAGTAGAAAGACCAAAAGCTTTGGGCAGTACATATGATTAAGGGTATAAAATTTTGGTACTTGATTCTATTGAACGCTGCTTGACAATCATCGTTCAATTCGACGGGTGTGTCTTTCCTCAGTAACTTGAAGATTTTGAGTACATATAGGAGTTAGTTGTGCAATGAACCGACTGATGTACTGTGTTTTTCCCAAGAAACCTCTGACCTCTCTCTCGATAGATGGTGACGGCATTTTTACGATGGCTTTCACTTTCACTCGATGCCTCTCTTGCTGACAATGAAGCCTAGTAACTTTCCTGACATGGCACTGAATGCGCATTTCTAACGATTTAGACGCAGCTTGTATTTTCTCAGTCTTTCAAATAATTTTTGGAGGTTCACCAGATGATCACCTCTTTCTTGTGACTTTGCGATCATGTTGTCGACGTACACCTCGATTTCTCGATGCATCATGTCGTGGAATGGTACTGTCATAGCCCTCTGATATGCTGCCCAAGCGTTCTTTAAACCGAAAGGCATGAATCGATAACAGAAGGTTCCCCATGGAGTGATGAAAGCTGGCTTTTCTCGGTCCTCTTTCGCCATTCTGATCTGGTTGTAATCGGAGAAATCATCCATGAATGAGAGTATCCCATGCCTAACAGTATTATCGACCAAGAAGTTGTCTTTTGGGCTCGCCTTATTAAGATTTTTGAAGTCAATGCACATGCGAAGCTTTCCGTCATTCTTCGGTACTGGCATGATGTTGGTCAACCACTGTGGGTATTTGGAGACCATGAGAAACCCCATATTGTATTGTTTGACGACTTCGTCTTTCACCTTTAACATCCACTCAGGCCGAAGACGCCTCAACTTCTGGTTTATAGGCTTTACATCGGGATACAATGACAACACATGCTCGACCAAATCAGGGTCCAAACCAGGCATATCCTCGTATGACCTTGTGAAGACGTCTCGATATGACCGGAGGAAATCAATCATGCCTTCTCTTTCCTCAGGAGATAGTGATGTTCCAATCTTCGTGATTTAGGGTCCTCCATTGTTGTCAGATTGACATCTTCAGACTCCTCAATGATTGGGGTAGGGTCATGCTCAAATTTGGCATATTGCCCAAGGAGCTCATTGGGACTCCTCAGCCAGGACCTCCTCATCTAGATTCGTGACTCCTACCTCTTCTTGTATTTCTACAAGAAAGATGTCGACTTCAGGTTGGACGTTGTTAGTCACTGAAATATAGCACTTTTCATATCCTAACTTGGCCTTTAATGGACATTTGAGCTGGTTAATAATGAGTTTTTTAGTGTATTTTTGTAGATGACGAAAAATTATAGCTTAGTGCAGCAATCCATCATTTCAGAGCTAAGAAGAAAGAATTTTGAGTTAAGTTGTGGAGTTGATGGATTTTTATTGACTCCACCATGGTGGTTCACACCATTGGATTGTTTAGCATACCTAAGGGCCTTTGAAATCCTGCTGGGAGAGAGAGGTGGAGCTCAGAGTTTATGGAGTGTTGCTGCAGTGGATTTAAATGGAATAGCTGTTGAGCATATTGTTGTTGTAGCAAATTATACAGAGAGCAAACTCAGTAAACCGGCAACTAAAGCAGTTTCAGCATTTTCATTCGAGTAGCTACACACGCCATCTCGAGCAATGCAGTGTGCAACAATTCAGTTCTCAGCATTACAGTACACTGCACTTTGAGCAACTCAAGTGAAACACCAGCAGCCCAAGCATTTTATATGAGCAGGAATACAACAGTTTAAGTGGAACACAATAGCTGAAAGTAGCTGCACTGAGCAGCTCAAGCAAGTAAATCTGCAGCTGAAAGTAGCTCTGCTGCAAGTAACCATTCAAGCACTTTACTGCTGCATCCAACCTGTTGAGCAGCTGAAAATATGGCTGCAGTTTATCCATTCAAGCTACTCGAGCACTTCAGCAGCCTGCATTGAACCTCTCTAACAGTTGCAAGCAGCTACACCTACCTGTTAAAGCCAACTTGCATAGCTGCTATTGCTGAAAACTCATCCTTACGAGCTGTATCAGCTGCTGCATTAAGCACTCGAGCTGCACTTAAAATCAGTCTCACTAGCTGCATGGAGAAGTAACTTATCGAGCTATAGAACTAAGCAACTTATGGATTCTAATTTTAACCACTCGAGTTGTGCACCTGAAGTTCAGCAACTGTCTAGCTGTTGAATGGGAGAAGACCTGAGACAAGTTGCTCAAGCAGACACTTTTGCTAGAATTTGAACCCCACGAGCAGCTACAGATCTGAAGCCACTAATGATGTCGAGCAGCTGAGAATTGAGCCTCACGAGTAGTAGATATGTTACATTATATGCACTCGAGTAGTTCATTGCTGCTGTCGAGCAGTTTAGAGGGCTGAAGACCATCCTGTCGAGCAAACCAGCAGCTGTACAACACCCATCTCGAGAAATTTAGAGACTTGAAACCAATCCACTCGAGCTCTATTTTCATCCTCTCGAGTTGTAGAGTTGTACCTTAAAGCAGTCGAGTAGTTAAAAGTAACCTCATGAGCTGCATTGCTGCAGCATACCATGCTGTCGAGTGGTTTTGGGGCCAACCTGTCAAGTTGTAGTGCTAAAAAATGCTTCAAATCAACCTCTCGAGCAACCTCTCGAGATCTTGTCGAGCTGAAATGCCTGAAGCTAATGAACCTCACTGGCTACCTTCTGAAGCTAGCAACCTCTCGAGAACCACTCGAGAATTATGTTCTGAAGCTCTATCCACTCGAGGCACAAGTTCCAGCCATCCATTTCAGACCTCAGGGGTATTTTTAGGATTCCACAGCACCTAGGGCACACATCCCAATGTGCTGAGTTGTGATCAATCACACAATTTATCATTTTATCACTCTTAACTTAGTGATACTAGGACTTAGTTTGCTACTAACAAGTTAACGATATGTAGATATTAAGGAAAAATAATAAAATAGATCTAAAATGTTAATCTTTGTCAAAATAAACTCATAAAGCAGTAAAAAGGCGATTGAGCGAAAGAAGACAATTCGCCGCTGCTGAAAGTCAAAAAATTATAATTTACAATTGTGCGCTAAAACTGAAGAAGAAAGAAAGAGAGAGCTAAGAAATCTTAATTTACGAATCTTCAAAAGACGATTCTTCAGAAAGCGACAAAGAAATATAAAGCGATAAAAGAATATGATCGTTCGTTATAGAAAATCGTCCAGTAAGAAAACTGTGTGAAAATAGAAAATCATGATTTACGATTATCCAAAAAAAAAAGAACAATCGTAATTTATGATTGTATAAAAGAAAAGTTTTCCCTCTGCTATATTTGCTGTTGTTGATCACGTGAGTGAAGACTATCACCGCCATGCACCGAATTAGAAGATCTCTGAAATTAGAAGTTTGGTGAATCATGGATCTGAGAAGACTGATGAAGATAAATTTCAAAGATCTTTGCTACTATTACCAAGAGCAATCGGGAAGCACATCTACGGTTTGAAAGCAAGGAAGAATAAAATTAGGAATTAGAGTTATATTATGATACTTTTACTATAGTAGTTTCTTTTATTAAAATTAGAACTTTGTAAACTGACTCCTTATGATTTATAAATAAGAGAGTCCGGTATAGGAATAAACCATCAAAGAAATTTTTAGCATCAATTGACGACTGAGGTTGGGTTTTCTTTTGATCATTAGAGTAGATTTTTATTATTTTGTAGATTAGATATCAGAGGTTTCTCAAGAGCAATTGACGACTGCTATTGGGTGTTGAAGATTAGTGTAGATATCCTAGTTTCTCAGAAGCAATTGACGACTGTGGCTGAGGGGTGAGATATTTTTATTTTGCTTTCTAGTTTAGATTTTATTTACTTTATTTATTGCTTTGTAAACATCTTCAAGTTTTAATTTGAATTGACAACTTAGGTTGGAATTTGCAGATTAGTGTAACAGTTTTTACTTTTCCATGTTCAATTTTCTCAAATTTGATTGACGCCCATATTTTAGGAGGTTGTTGATTAGATTAAATCTGTATTAAAGAATTTTAGCTTTTGATTGATGCCAAAATTCTATAAGACTGCAATACAATGTAACAGTACTATTTATTTTTTTAAATATTCGATGGCTGAAGATTGGGATTGACGACCTCAATCTGAAGAAGGAGGATTAGGATTTATTTTATGCACTTTAGATTAAGAAATCATTATTTATTCATATTTCTCAAGTAGTTTAGAACCTTAAAAGATAAATATAAACTTTGAAATAGAAATAGAAATAAAGATAAGATAAATACTTCCTTGTGGGAACGATCCTATACTAGCTTTATAATTTCCATTGTGCGCTTGCAATAGGTTAAGACTTAATTAGATACACACATAAGTAGCGATAAAGTTTTTAGCGACGTTGCCGGGGAAGGTGATTTATCTTTATTTATTTATATTTCTATTTTAAAATAAATATTTATCTTTCTCTTTTTATATTTCTTTAAAATTTTAACTTTCTTTGATTACTTCTTAATCTTTCATAGGTTTATTCGGAGCGACAACTCAGTGTCTCAACTCCCCCTGATCAGTGAAGCTCGAAGCTCAGATTTGTTCTCTCTCTCTCTCTCTCTCTCCCTACTTTCTAAAAAAAAAAATCAGAAAAAGTTAAAAATCACAAACTATTTTCGTTTCTGGTGCATGCATCATACTCGATCTCAAAGCTTAGACTTCTTTGAGCGTGATCCAAAAATCGAATGAACTCTCATGCATAATCTCACACTAAATATAACTTTCGAAAGAGAGTTTTCAACCATGGCTGACGACCGTTCAATTCAAGCACACTCCACCCCGGTTGCCTTGACCGATCCCTCTTGTATAGTGATACCAGAGGTAGCGGCAGGCCAAAATGACAAAGTCAAGTCCCACGTGCTCTAGTTGTTACCAACCTTTCATGGGCTTGACAGCGGAGACCCCTATCAAGACCTTAGGGATTTCATAGAAATTTGCACCATGTTCCAAACACCCAACAACAACAATGAGGCCTTTACGCTACTACTGTTCCCTTTCTCTCTCAAAGATCGGGCGAAGGCATGGCTAATTTCATTACCTGCCAAAAGTGTTACCACTTGGGAAGGACTCCAGTTCAAGTTCTTAAATGGATATTTCCCAATTGGTAGGACAAATCAAATTCGCCAAGCAATCCAAGACTTCAGCCAAAAGCTTGGAGAATTATTCCATAAGAGTTGGGAACAGATGAAGGACTTGTTAAGAAAATGCCCTCATCATGACATGCCGAATTGGTCCATTGCACAAAGTTTCTATCAAGGGTTGACTGAAACTAATCAGGCTACAGTCAACGCCGTAAGTGGAGGAGCCTTTGTGGCTCAAAATGACCAGCAGTCCTGGAACTTATTTGAGAAACTGGCCGATAACTCAAAGAAAAAATAAGCTTTGTTGAGATCTGACCCAGATGTTACCCGCCACACCCCGCTCTCAAGGGGTGGACTTTACGATATCAACAAGGATAAAGTAAAGAAGAAAGATAACATGAGTGCAAAGGATGCAGCTCTTAAACAACAAATCACGATTTTAATGTCTGCCAGACCGAGCACTGTGGAGAGATCCTTGGCAAACTATTCAAATTGCCAGAGTTTCATAGGAACTAAGAACCCTGTTGTGCCATCATACCAAGAGGTGGTGGAGACTGAACAAGTAATGGCCTTCCAGAGGGGAGATTATGGGATACATACAACCCAACTTTGAGGAACCATCCGGGATTAACTATGGTTCCATAGCTGGAGCACAGCTAGCTCCAACAATTGCACAATCTCGATTTCCTCAGACTCAAGTTTTCCACCAAAGACTTCAATTGCCAGCTGCACAATCCCAATTTGTTTCACAGAGCAGTGCACCTGATGCCACGGTTGGTCAAATCCTATGGGACTTACAGCAACAGTCACATCAACATTCCAAGGATTTGCATTAGCTTGCTCAATTCTCTCAAACACTCCATTCACATACATAATCCATTACGAAGCTGAAGAGCCAGATTGGTCAGCTAGCTTCGCAAGTGGCAATGAGAGAGAGTGAACAGTTGCCGACACAGTTGGTCAATAACCCGAGAGGTCAAGTATTTTTAGGGGAGACATCTGCTCCCCACGATCAGAATTGAAATCCTCTAAGGACTCGTCAAGTTACCGACTCATTCATAGCACTTTTTGTAAAATATGTATAATCATTTTCTTTTCTTTTTAGCTTGAGAAAAACATTGCGACCAAAATCGTTGAGGAACGAAGGAGCGCAATGTATGTCTGCTTTTCCATTTTTACGAACAAATCATATGGATATACGATTGAACATTTTTTTTATTATTTTATCAGCCAATCGTAGTAACTACGATTTGACTGATAAGAGAGTTTATAAATCGTAGCTGAAAAGTTAGAATCAACCACCGATGCTAGCTTAAAAACTGAGGGATGACCAGTTCAACAGGTCACTACGAAGAAAGGGCCTACATATCCAGGAGAGGATACGTCAACCCCATTATCAAACTTTCCATTTTTGTTTCCATCCTTTCCCTCCAGTTTTCAAAAAAAAAAAAATCTATTTGATAAAAAAACTCAAGCATTTTCGCTCCCTTGCATTTTCGAGTTGATTTCAGAACCCTACTCGAGTTTTGACGAGATGATTGAAAATTAGGATTTGGTAATTACTCAACAACAAGGTAATTTTTCAATAAGGGATTCTCTGAAATTTATTTCAATTTTATACATGCAAGTTATGATTTACTAAGCAATTTTTTTACAACTTGCAAAAAAGAAATTGCAGAATGTCGGGGACAATAAAAAAACGAGTAGGAGGAGATGGAGAAGAGGAAGGTAACAATTCAAACTCTTCCCCAATTAAACAACTTTTAAAAAGGGTTGCTGCCCAAAAAAAAGTTAAATCAAAAGCAACAGTCCCACCAAAAAAGAAGGCAAAGACCTCAGGGGTGGTCACTCAAGGAACACCTGAGGTAGAAGTAACTGAGGTGATAGCTGCCCCTGAAAGGGGCATAAGTACTGATAAAGGCAAAAAGCCAATGTCCTCTGAAAGAACTTGGATCGGGTCCCAGATTCAACTAAACACCATCTGGTGGGATCCGAGGTTGCTGTAGATGTCGCTTTTTGGGAGCATTTTGAAATTAGTAGAGGAGCAATAAAATATTTTCGGGATGTAGGGCTCCACTACTTTTTAGAGCCCGAAGTTACACAAGTCTACTCGAGGCTAGTAAAACTGTTTTATACTAATATGGTTAATAACAGCAAGGGCTCACTACCGATTTTGTGCATAACCATTGATGGGTTCCTAATTTTAATAACAAAAGCAATGATTGCGGGAGTGATGAATGCACCCTTAGAAAGATCTGAAGTGTCCTTTGACACACTGAAAGCAAATGTACTTAGAGAACCACCTGAGACCTTCCAGATTTTGTTCAAATGGCCACAGAAATACTAGGCAAACCCCCAAAAAGACAAATCACTTTTCTTGCGAAAGGATTTGGAAGAACAGAGTTTATCCCTTCATTTCTTTGATGTTTTAATTTATAAGATCATCCATCCTACGGGCCACGGAACTCACCGAAGAGCCCTTTTTATGAAAGCCTTATATCTTATGGCTAATCGCTACTGGTTTGATGTCCCTTCTTACCTTCTGGAGATAATGAACATCGAGAGAGAGAATTTGAGTCTAAAGAAGTATCAATCAAACAAACTATGTCTTCCCTTTGGAGGTTTGATTATGAATTTGTTGATGAATATGGGATATAAAATTGATCCAAAAGAGAAATCCCTACCGAGAAGTGACGAGAGCCTCACAACTAAGGCTTATCGGAGAACTTTATGTGTCGCAAACAAAAAGAAAGTTCCCATTTCAGCACAGATGGAGGAGGTCCCATCTGCACCGGAGACCACCCAAGTTCCGAAAGAAAAAGAAGAGCCCCCAACAAAGATCTTAACCTGTATGTTAGTCCAACTACAGAAGAGGTAGTGAGTACTTTTACTCAACCTCATGAGAGCACAGAAATTGGCTCTCAAGTATCAGAGAAAGCAGCTGAGCAAGAACTCCCGGTAGCACCAGAACCTACCACAGATCAAGCTAGTCTATATGACTCAGCTCTAGATTCACCAACGGGGCCTGCTATGCTCCATGGAATTGAACCAACTTCCACCGAAGTACAACCAGTGAATCCAATCAGCGAAGTAGCAGAGGGAATTCTTGCACTAGTACAACAATGGGATGTTGAAATGGCTACTATTAGTCACTGATTTATACCACTTTCTACCTCTTAAACCTGGCTTTTGCTAGAATTTAGAGTGATTAATAATTGCTTTTTAGTTTCTTTTGCAATTAAGCAATAATATGCAGCCATCCATGAAATAGGTGCCAAGACGAGGAATTAAAACTATTAAAAGCTGTTGTTGGAGTAAACAACAGAAAGAGCTGTCAAGACAACACTTTCAACAACTACATTTCAGATTTGAGCAACCAAGTACTTCAATTCACATCAGAAGTTGAATACAATTATGTGGATCACCACCTACAACAGCTGCACAGTAGAATACTTGGTGTGCACAATAGCTATCCATTTAGCAGTAAACTTCAGCTTTATGCATTTAAGCAACTTACACCTTAAGCTGCAACACTTCAGCATACAAGTCCAAGCCACACAGCTAGCTGCACATTAAACAAGGAGCAGTTCCAGCAGAAATATAGTTTCAGCTTAAGCACTCTCAGAGATTCAGCTCTTTGTCCATGAGAGCAGCTACACCTTCAGCTTTGTGCACACAAGCCGCACAATAGAGCAGCCATGTAGACACCTTTGGATAGCTGCACATTTCACCAGCTGCACACATGAAAACCTTAGCAGGTTCGAGTATTAAAGATTTTTGAAGTTAAACCTGTCGAATGGAGCATGCTTTGAACTTGTCAAGCTGTTTAATAGTGCAGAAAAGGAACTCCATGAATGGGCTCTGCAGTTTCAGTAAACCTCTTGAGTAGATAGCAGCAGACCCACCTACCTGTCAAGCTTCTATTTCAGCAAACCTGTTGAGCAGATTAACACTTCAATCTTTAACCTCTCGAGATGTGCATATAGCTGGTAACCAACCTCTTGAGTTTTAAGTGCTTGCTTTAGCTGAACCTGTTGAATGGTTGAAGAGGAATATAAAGCAACCTCTCGAATGGACACCTTTCACCTTCAGCAGTCCTCTTGAGCACTCCAACTCCCATCCTCTCGAGCCAAGAAGCAAGGTCTTCCTCCAACCTCTCGAAATGCAGAAAATACAAACCTATCAAGAGGATTGAACATACATGCAACCTGTCGAATTCTCCTCTCATCCTCTCGAATTGCACTTCAGAACCTCACGAATTGTCACCTGAAGCTGCTGAGTTTCCAGCTGCACTTCAGTACCTATCAATTGGTTCAAGAACAACTTCAGCAACCTACGAATTTCTACTTCATCCTCTCGAGTTCATCTTCTCAACAGGACTGCTGAAGCTGCAGATTCTACAACCCATTAATTGTTGAAGCCATCTCAACCTATCAAGCTGTTGTCTCTCTGCTGTAGTTTAGACTTCATGAAGCCTCAAATGTTTTTAGCAAATACCAACAAATGTGAGGACTGTTTTGGTAATAACAAGAATAGAGCTATCTTGGGACTCCGTTAACAATTATAAATGGACGGCAGGGGTATTTTTGAGAACTCCAAAGCACAAAAGAACTCTCCCCACATGCAAACTGTTTTTCAAACTCAATGGAGTAACTTTTGGCGGGAAGCAAACCATTTCTACTGTGCATAATTGAATGGAGCTCTCTCTTCTCTCTGATTGGCTAGAATGCTAAACACTTGGATTAGCATAAACTGAAATAAATTTCTCTCTTCTGATTGGCTGCAACTCAAGGCACATGGATCAATGCATATGTATAAATAAGCAACCTTTTTGCTGTAATTCTTCAGCAACGAAACTAGGAAATTCTCTGAGTTCTCCTTAACTCATTTATGCCTAATTTTAGGTTTTATTTTCCCTTTTCTCTTCCCCCTTCTCTCTCTAATCTAGCCTGTTGTATTAGATCTAGGTAGTAGCTCAGATCTGATTTGTAATTGCAAATTTGGTATGGAGATGTGTGGATTGATGCACAGACTGTAAATCTGAGAACAATCTATTGTAAGTTATTTTGAATCAATAAATTGGTGGTTTTAAAGTTTAATTAAATCTATAGATCTTTTGGTTCTATTAGATTCTCAATCGGATTTATGTATTTGGGGAATGGCCATTCATTTAACCTTTAGATCTCTTGATTGCCATATGATTTTCCTAGGTTTAATATTCTCGTGGATACCTGTGCTTGTAGCCTTGCATCCACATCATTTGTAGTGATTTTACTATTCTAATTAAAGCCTCTGGATTGAAGGAAATCCCTAGGATGATTTGTGACCATTGAAGTGGACAGATCATAGCCTTAAGATCAATTCAAACATCTGGTCTAAATTGGATTCTTGTACCTTGCACTTGTGCCTGTAGCCAAGTGAAGAACAACTGCAAATCCACAAATCTTGATCTGTTTTGTAATAAGAACCAGTCCCTAGCTGTCTATTTCTCCCCATTTTATATTTTATTTTACCATTCATCTTCCTCATCTTGTAGATTTTGTTTTATATTTCTCTTTTGTAGTTTAGATCTAGTGACACCCAAAAAACTCTCTTCCTTTCTCTGTTTTCTTAGACTAGGTTAAAATTGCCAGATCTTTAACAAATATGGAGGTCTACTATATAACCTACTAGGTTTTAGAGCACTACTCCCTATGGAACAAACTCTTACTTTTAAAACTTGCTATAAAAGAACCCTGTATCTTGCAAGTCTGTATATTTTAGAGTTGCTGATTTCATCTATTTCATATCACCTTTTATATGAAATTAATTTGCTTTTATCACCAATAATAATCAGCACTTGGAATAACAAAAACAAGTTTTTGCCACCATTGTCGGGGAGTTTTGATCTAAGTATAGTAATCTAAGTTTAGTTTTTATTATAGATGTAGCATTTGAATAAATGTCAGCTGTAGTTTTTGTGTGATTTTTGCATTTTTTGTTTATTTTCCGTTTTTGATTTTTTTGTTCCTTTGTAGTGTTTGATAAAATTACAGTTGTGACTTCTATTAAAAATAAAAAATATAAAAAATTGTTCTTTTAATGATACATCAGCAAATGAGGACCAACAATTCTTCATTTGCCATTTCCTTATACTTTTCAAGAGCATTCTCCTTTTTCAAGGGGAAAGCAAAATAGAGGAAATGTGGATTATTTGTCAGTTCTTGATGAGATGGTGGAATACCTTGCCTACACTGCTGGTTTCAGGTAAGGTATATGCTGAAATTGTTGAAGTATGGATTGAGGAGGCCCCCACCCATGTGCTGAAAAAGTTCCCCCCTCTCCGCCATATAAGGCACCTTTGCTGCCTTTTCATTGACCATCCACCAGCTATGGAGTTTGAGCTGCTGCTCATATTTCCCAAGCAACTGAAATTTCTGAGCTAGAGAACTGAGATTTGATGCCTAGGCATCTACAAAGGTATGGTTTTTAACTTTTGCATTAAAAGTTCTTTTCAGCTGAGATCTAGATGGGCTATTTTATTTTGCTGTCATTTATGAACCCCATATAGGGCTACTGAGATCATGGGTTGTACTTTTTGGTAAGAATCGTGAAGGTTAATGAGCAGAGACCCATATTCTGTTTTGACTATTCTATGGGGCCTCTGAATTCATTCACTTTCAAGACCTTCCACTACTAATTGATCTCAGTAGTGTACCATATGTATCATAGTAGTTTTTAGTGCTGCCAGCCTTTTGCATTTCATGCAGAACTGGAGTAGTAGCCTAAGTTTTTTTTTATTTTTGATTTTTTTATTACATTCAATATGCTTGAATAAAGTACTATTGTAGTGCTTAGACTTTTGCAAATTTGGAGCAGTAGCCAAGAGATGAGCAAACTGCTTGCAGCTGGAGAAGATTCACTTGAGTTTGCATTTCCTTCCCCTTTGATTACAGCTTCATTTCCTTAATTGTTGAAGTCCGCAGTAATGGTTGTTTTTACAATCCTTTATTTCAGCAGTCTTGTTTGTATTTTCCGCAGTAGTGTTTCAATAAGGGCTGTTGTTGAGCCCCGACTGATTAAAATAAACATTATATATATATATATATATATATATATATATATATATATATATATATATATAAACATATACAATTTTTTTTTTCAGATCCAAATGGGCTGTTTTCTTTTGCTGACATTCATATACCCCCATTTGGAACTGCTGAGATCATAGTCCTTAAATTTTGAAAGAATCATGAAAGTTCATGAGCAGAGGATCATATTTTATTTTGAAAATTCAATGGCGCCTTTGAATTCATTCACTTTCAAGATCTTTCACTGTTAATGGGTCTCAGCTGTGTATGAATCCTGCTTTTAAATGTGTGGATTCATGCTGACATTACTTTGAAATTCACATTGATTCATACACATCCACATCACAGAACTCATCAGATATCCCATACTCAGCTTAGCACAATTGAGGAAGTCTTAGGATTTTTTTTTTTTTCTGTTTTAGGAGTTTTGTCTTTCTTTTTAGTATACCTACTATTTTTAGTTTACATACTACTTGTTTGTTGATTTTTTACATTTTTCTTTCTGTAGGATATATGTGTGTACTATTTTTACTTCATCTGTGTATGTTTGTATTCAGTTCTTGACTTTTGTTTTTCTGTTTTTACAGGTATATGCTTTTCTTTTTTTCATTTGTATATCATTCTTTCTATTTTTCTATCAACATATTCAATTTTGTGCTTTTATTTCTTTCTTTGCTGCATATAGTTCATTCTTTATTGTTTGCAAACCTGCTGCCCCTAGTTACTCATTGTGTAAACATTGAAGACAACGTTCATCTTAGGTTTGGGGGTATGGCAGGGTGTGCCAATGGAATAGTTAATGCTAGTGCAGTAGTGTCGGATAAATTTTTTGAATAAAATGAATTCCCACCTGATTTAAAAAAAAGAGGAAATTAAAAACTTTTTAAAACTGAAATTTGTTGTAGCTCTAAGACTTTCATGAAGCAAATGTCAATAATTTTTCAAAATTGGTGCTTAGTGAACCTGAAAAGAGAGAAAATTGTGAGGATATACCTCGGGAATTTGATGAAAGACCATATCCAGTGAGATTTGGGCCTGTAAAAATTTTTCTTTGAAGAGGGTTTTGGCAATTTTTTCTGCTCTAAGGACTGTTAGAACCTACTTTTTTTCACTAGAAGTTATGCAACTCCAAGTTGAAACAAATTGACAGAACTCATGACATTAAAGACATGATGTAAGGCCATCATTTGGAAAGTTTGAGCTTAAAATTTCCAACCTTTGAACTGCCCTTGATACACACCATTTGAGCCTTGAAAATCAAAGTTTTATTTGATAAAAATTAGAGAATTTGAACCCAAACCTCAATGACCTGATGCAGCCTGACCTCATCTTGAGATTTCAGAAGGAAAGGTGAAAGAGTTGAAGAAGGTAAAGTTGGTTTGACATTTGGTGGAAGGAGAAGAAAGAACATTTGATGGCAGCTGCGTGTCAGTTGTGAAACTGTGGCATTCCAGTCCATATAAAAAAAAATATGAGAAAAATACAAAAAGCATACAAAAAAAAAAAGAGAAAAATAGAAAAGCAAAATAAAAATGTGAAAGAGAAGTCATTTTATTGAATGACTTCTCTTTCAAAAATTTAAAAAGAAGATGGATTATTTTCAAAGCCACTTTGGCTCTGAAAATTCAAAAAGAAGATGGAGTTGTGCTGAAATGAAGGTGTGTATACCACCTCCTTACCTTACTGATTTCTCAAATTTGAATCCCTCTTTACCCTTTTATTCTTTATAAACCTTACCCATAAGCCACATTACAACCCAATAAAAAGACCCTACTGATCTGAAATGGATTGAGTTGTCATGTGGAGATAAGGAGCTGTGTAATCTATGGTAAAAAGAGTTAGAAAATTTTGGGAATTTGACCATTGCCTATGCTCATGCTTGCAGTCCTATTTGAGGGTTGTAACTGCTCTTGAGCTATATGAAATGATATACCCTTCATGTTTATTTTGAGTGACAACCCTGGTGAGAGTTGGGTCTGAAATTGAATTTATTTGGAGCATTATCAAAACAGAATTCTCAAATTAATGGTGAGCTTTGCATTAATTTGCATACACTACGCCCTTGACATGAGCTGATTGGTGGTGAAGGAATTACAATAGTATTTCAGTATTAAATTGTTGTTTTATTGCTGAGAATCCTCTAAAAAATTAAATGAGTAGGGTGTGGAATGAATTTTATTTTGTTTGAACTCTGTTCTAACATGTTGCATTAATATTAAGTGATTTTATTGGAGAAGTTTGTGGGTACCTTCACTGAAAACCCTTAGGAGACTCCACTCCTCCTCTAGGGATCACCTAGGGGTTTAAAAGGCTTGGTGCATGTGTTAAATGCATCCGTGCTCCCTACGAAAGTGACATTAAGTTTTGTAGGTCAATTGTTTTAAATTTTCACTTTGCTCGAGAACTAGCAAAGATTAGATTTGGGGGTGTGTTAGTCACTGATTTATACCACTTTCTACACCTTAAACCTAACTTTTGCTAGGACTTCGAGTGATTAATAATAATTTTTTAGTTTCTTTTGCAGTTAAGCAATAATATACAACCATCCATGAAATAGGTGCCAAGACGAGGAATTAAAACTATTAAAAGCTACTATTAGAGTAAACAACAGAAAGAGCTGTCAAGACAACACTTTCAGCAGCTACATTTCAGATTTGAGCAATTAAGTGCTTCAACTCACATCAGCAGTTGAATACAATTATGTGGATCACCACCTACAGTAGATGCACAGTAGAACACTTGGTGTACACAATAGCTATCCATTTAGTAGCACACTGGAACAAACTTGGTTGCAGCAACAGTAAGCTTCAACTTTATGCATTTAAGCAGCTTACACCTTAAGTTGCAACACTTCAGCATACAAGTTCAAGCCACACAGCTAGCTGCACATTAAACAAGGGACAATTCTAGCAGAAATATAGTTTCAGCGTAAGCACTCTCAGAGCTTTAGCTCTGTGTCCATGGGAGCAGCTACACCTTCAGCTTTGTGCACACAAGCTGTACAATAGAGCAGCCATGTAGACACCTTTGGATAGCTGGACATTTCACCAGCTGCACACATGAAAACTTTAGCAGGTTTGAGTATTAAAGATTTCTGAAGTTAAACCTGCTGAATGGAGCATGCTTTGAACTTGTCAAGCTTTAATAGTGTAGAAAAGGAACTCCACAAATGGGCTTTGCAATTTCAGCAAACCTCTTGAGTAGATAGCAGCAAACCCACCTACCTGTCGAGCTTCTATTTCAGCAAACCTGTCGAGCAGATTAACACTTCAATCTCTAACCTCTCGAGATGTTCATACAGTTGGTAACCAACCTCTCAAGTTTCAAGTGCTTGCTTTAGCTGAACCTGTCAAATGGTTGCAGAGGAATATGAAGCAACCTCTTGAATGGACACCTTGCACCTTCAGTAGTCCTCTCGAGCACTCCAACTCCCATCCTCTCAAGCCAAGCAGCAAGGTCTTCCTCCAACCTCTCGAAATGCAATAAATACAAACCTATTGAGAGGATTGAACATACATGCAACCTATCAAATTCTCCTCTCATCCTCTTGAATTGCACTACAGAACCTCACGAATTGTCACTTGAAGATGCTGAGTTTCTAGCAGCACTTCAGTACCTATCGATTGGTTCAATAACAACTTCAACAACCTATCGAATTGCTACTTCATTCTCTCAAGTTCATCTTCTCAACAGGATTGCTGAAGCTGTAGATTCTAAAGCCCATTAATTGCTGAAGCCATCTCAACCTATCAAGCTGTTGTCTCTTTGCTGCGGTTTAGACTTCATCAAGCCTCAAATGTTTTCAGCAAATACCAACAAATGTGAGGACTGTGTTGGTACTAATAGTAGTAGAGCTATCTTGGGATTCCATTAACAATTATAAATGAACGACAGGGGTATTTTTGGGAACTCCAAAGCACAAAAGAATTCTCCCCACATGCAAACTATTTTTCAAACTCAATGGAGCAACTTTTGGCGGGAAGCAAACCATTTCAGCTGTGCATAACTGAATGGATCTCTCTCTTCTCTCTGATTGGCTAGAATGCTAAACACATGGATTAGCATAGACTGAAATGAAATTCTCTCTTCTGATTGGCTGCAACTCAAGGCACATGGATCAATGCATATATATAAATAAGCATCCTTTTTGCTATAATTCTTTAGCAAGGAAACTAGAAAATTCTCTGAGTTCTCCTTAACTCATTTAGGTCTAATTTTAGGTTTTATTTTCCCTTTTCTCTCTCTAATCCAGCCTATTGGACTAGATCTAGGTAGTAGCTCAGATTTTATTTGTAATTGCAAATTCAGTATGGAGATGTGTGGATTGATGCACAGACTGCAGATCTGAGAATAATCTATTACAAGTTATTTTGAATCAATAAATTGTTGGTTTTAAAGTTAAATTAAATCTATAGATCTTTTGGTTCCATTAGATTCTCAATCAGATTTATGTATTTGGGGAATGCCCATTCATTTAACCTTTAGATCTCTTGATTGCCATCTGATTTTCCTAGGTTTAATATTCCTGTGGATACCTGAACTTGTAGTCTTGCATCTACAACATATGTACTGATTTTACTGTTCTAATTAAAGCCTTTGGATTGAAGGAAATCCCTAGGATGATCTGCGACCATTGAAGTGGATAAATCATAGCCTTAAGATCAATTCAAACCTTTGGTCTAAATTGGATTCTTCTACCTTGCACTTATGCTTGTAGCCAAGTGAAGGACAGCTGCAAATCTACAAATCTTGATCTGTTTTGCAATAAGAACCAATCCTTAGCTGTCTATTTCTCCTCATTTTTTATTTTATTTTACCATTCATCTTCCTCATCTTGTAGATCTAATTTTATATTTCTGTTTTGTAGTTTAGATCTAGTTACACTCGAAAAACTCTCTTCCTTTCCCTATTTTCTTAGACTAGGTTAGAATTGCCAGATCTTTAGTAGATCTGGAGGTCTACTATACAACCTACTAGGTTTTAGATCACTACTCCCTGTGGGACAAACTCTTACTTTTAAAACTTGCTACAAAATGACCCTATATCTTGCATGTCTGTATATTTTAGAGTTGCTGATTTCATCTCTTTCATCTCACCTTTTATCTGAAATTAATTTGTTTTTATCACCAATAATAATCAGCACTTAAAATAGCAAAAATAGCTACTTCTAGCCAAATCCCTGTCAGTCTTCAACCGACTGCCCCACTAGAAATGTTATCAATTCAACCACCTGTGTCTCAAGCAATAGGACCAAGTCAGGGAGTTGATGTCCCACTCCCTGTTGATCTTATAACCAACATTACAGTACCTACAATCCCAACACTGGAGTAGACTCAGATATCCCAAGCTGTAGGTACAAGACTACATCTCGAAGCCACAAGGGAAAGCTTTAGTGCGTTTTTACATAAGGAAATGTCTCCTCCAGCTACTACTTCAGCAGTTCCAATGATTGAACAATCTGACCTAGACAGAAGATTAAAAGAAGCAGAGAAATGACAAATTACTAATGCCCAATTACCAAGTGCTATGAGAAGGATGATAGAAGAAATCCAAATGTTGAAAAACAGAGTCCGAGATATTATGCCTAATGCACAAGAATGCCAGGATTTGATAGCAAATCTAAAACGAAAGGCTGTAAGTGAACATCATGCACAATGGACGGCCGAAACAGCTAAGAAAGTCCAGTAGGCTACTATAGCACTCTAAGACCAGGTTGTGCAACTCCAATAAGAGAATAGGAGGCATAGAGAATACCAGTAAGCATGGGAAGGAAAAAAGAAGGAGTATGAAGAGAAATTAGCAAATGTGATGGAACAGGTTGGGCAGTTCATGGAAGACCCAGATTTTAGAGAAATTATAAGAGAAAAAGCCCACAAGGAGGCTGAGGTGTTTTTAAAAGCTCAATTACATGAGAAAAATCACATGCTAATAGTGACTGAAGGAAAATTACGGAAGCTTCAGGATGACAAGGATTCATTAGTCCTAATTTCTGCAGAACAAAAAGAAAAAATTGATTCAATCACAAACAAGTTCTGGAAGACAGTAATAAGACTACGCACTAAAGCTGAAAAGTTGAAAGATGAAATAGAATTGAAATCTTCTGTTAGCAGATGAGTACCAGCAGTACATCATTTGCCATTTCTTCAATTTTTTCAAAGGTTCTTCTCCTTTTTCTAAGGGGAAGGCTAGATGGAGGAAATGAAGACTGTTTGATAGTTATTGCCCTTGATGAGATGGTGGAAGACACCTCACCCAAATTGTTGGACTTGGGCTGAGGAATTAGATGAAATTGTTGAATTATGGACTGAGGCCCCCACTTATGTGTTGAAAAATTAATCATCTTGGGCTTCTCAGTAAGGCTAGTACAGCAGTCCACTTGGACACCTGCCCTGCTGCCCCCCCTCAGCCTGTTATTAACTATCCACCTAATGTGGAGCTGGAGCTGCTCCCTGCATCTCTCATGTAACTGCTAGTTTGGAGCTGGAAGAACTGAGTTTTGATGCCTATGCATCTGCAAAGGTATGAATTTTTAACTTTTGCATTAAAAGTTCTTTCCAGCTTAGTTGAGGTCCAAATGGGTGACCAAGTTACTGTCATTCACACACCCCCATTCGGACTGCTGAGGTCATGAAACTTAATTTTTGGGAAGAATCATGAAGGTTAATGAGTAGAGGCTCATAGTCTGTTTTGAATTTCTGTGGAGCCTCTGAAATCATTTACTTTCAAGACCTTCCACTGATATTTGATCTCAGTTGTGTATCATATGTAACATAGATGTTTTTAGTGTTTTAAAATTCTATATATACTGTGTTTATGTGGTATGCTGTGATGAATCTTGAGTAAAATGTGTGCCATAACTGCTGATGCACTGTTGTGTGTGGATGCAGCCATCTAATATTTTTGCTAGATTCATACTCAGACCATTATAGGAATTTCTATTTTTGAGCTTATTGTTCTAGGAGTTTAGTATACTCGCTGTTTTTTAGTATAATTGCTATTTTTACTTAGTTGAAACTATTGTTTTATATGGTTTTCTGTTTTAGGAGTCTGTGTAGCTATTGTGTCTTCTTAGTGTTAGTTGTCTAAATTCTCCTTTTCTCTTTCTTAGTATAATTTTATGCAATCTTTTAGTTTATTTTCTCTTTCATTTTCTGCTGTACTTTAGTTATTTTTCCTTTATCATAACCCTGCTGCCACTATACATGTATGTTGAAACAGTGAGGACACTGTTTATCTTAGGTTTGGGGGTATGGCAGGTAGGTAGGCCAATAGAATAGTTAATTTTAGTGCAACAATGCTAGGTAAATTGAGATAAATAAAGTCAATTCTCACCTAACCATGTTACAGAGAGGAAATTAAAAAAAATTTGCTAACATTTAAAGCTGAAAATTTTGAAAAAATTAGCATCTCCATGAAGCTAACGTCAAGAATTTTTTTCCAATTAGTACTTAGTGAACTATAGAGGAGAGAAAAAGGTGAAAATACACCTCATGATTTAAATTGAAGACCATACTCAGTGAGATTTGGGCCTATCAAATTTCTTTTGAAGAGTATTTTTGGCAATTTTTCTACTCTAAGGAATGACTGACTCGATACCTTTTCACTAGAAGTTAGGCACCCCCAAATTGAAGCTGATTGGCAACACTCATGACACTAAGGAGATGATTTAAGGCCTTTATTTGGACAGTTTGAGCCTAAAAATTCCTACCCTTTGAAACTGTCCTTTTGTATATACTCTTTGAGCCTCAAAATCCAATTTCTCTTCAACAAACACCAGAGTACTTGCACCTAAACCTCATTGACCTGATTCAGCCTTACCCTCTGAGATTTCAGAAGGTAAAGGAGAAAAAGTGTAAGATAGGTGGGCTGGGTTCAACATTTGGTGGAAGGAGCAGAAAATAAAGCCAAAAATAGTAGTGTACCAGTGGTATATGTGTGGCATTTCATATATATATATATATATATATATATATATATATATATATATAATAGAAAGAGAAGTCAAGAGAAGTACTTCATCTGAAAATTGAAAAGAAGAGAAGAAGTTGACCACTTTGGATTTGAAAAACATCAAGGAAGATGAAGTTGTGCCTTAATGAAGGTTGTGAAGTCATGAATCACCTCCTTCCCTTGCTAATTTATCAGTTTTAAATCCATTCTACCCCTCCTATTCTTTGTAAACCTCACCTATAAGCCACATTACAACCCATAAAAAAGACCTTGTTGATCCAAAGTGAAATGAGCTGTCATGTGGAGATAAGGAGATGCCTAATCTATGATGGAAAGAACTTAGATGCAATGCCTATGCTCATGCTTGCAGGCCTATTTGAGGTCTATGATTGATCTTGAGCTGATGAGAATGTGAACACCCTTGAATTTTCATTGTTGAGAGATAGCCCTGGTGAGGATTAGGTCTGAAATTTAACTTCATTGGGGCATTATCTAAACCTGATTTTTGAAGTGATAGTGAGCCTAGTGCTAATTTTCACACATTGTATTCTTGATGTAAAATGATTGTTGGTGATGCAAAACACATGCTGATTTGAGTTTTAAATTGCTTGCATTACTGCTGTAATCTCCTCTGATTTTTAAAGAATAGGCGTGGAATGATGCTTTATTTATTAAAATCTATTTTGTCATTGGCTGCACTATACTTAACTGTTTTAATGGTGATGTTTGTGGGTATCTTTGTTGAAAACCCTCATGAGACTTCACTCCTCCACTAGGGATCACCTAGGAGTTTAAAAGGCTTGATGCATCAGCTAAATGCATCCGTACTCCCTATGAAAGTGACATTTACTTTTAAGAATAATTGTTTTAATTTTTCCTTTGCTCGAGGACTAGCAAAGATTAGGTTTGGAGGTATGTTAGTCACTGAACTATACCACTTTCCACCTCCTAACCTGACCTTTAATGGACTTTTGAGCTGGTTAATAATGAGTTTTTCAGTGTATTTTTGTAGATGACGATAAATTGTAACTTAGTGCAGCAATCCATTTTAGAGCCAAGAAGAAAGAATTTTGAGTTAAGTTGTGAAGTTGATGGATTTTTATTGACTGCACCATTGAGGTTGTTTAGCATGCCTCAGGGCCTTTGAAATCCTGTTGAGAGAGAGAGGTGGAACTCAAAGTTTATAGAGTGCTCCTGCAGTGGATTTAAATGGAATAGTTGTTGAGCATATTGCTATTGTAGCAAATTATACAAAGAGCACACTTAGCAAACCAGCAACTAAAGCAATTTCAGCATTTTCATTCGAGCAACTACACACAACATCTCGAGCAATGCAGTGTTCAGCAATTCAGTTCTCAACATTACAACACACTGCACTTTGAGCAGCTCAAGTGAAACACCAGCAGCCCAAGCATTTTATATGAGCAACAATACAATAGTTTAAGTGGAACACAATAGCTGAAAGCAGCTGCACTGAGCAGCTCAAGCAAGTAAATCTGTAGCTGAAAGTAGCTTTGTTGCAAGCAACCATTCAAGCACTTTACTATTGCATCCAAGCTGTTGAGAAGCTGAAAATATGGTTGTAGTTTATCCATTCAAGCTACTCGAGCACTTCAACAGCCTGCACTGAACCTCTCTAGCAATTGCAAGCAGCTGCACCTACCTATTAAAGCCAACTTGCATAGCTGTTTTTACTGAAAACTCATCCTTACGAGCTGTGTCAGCTGTTGCATTAAGCACTTGAGCTGCACTTAAAATCAGTCTCAGGAGCTGCATGGAGAAGTAACCTATTGAGTTGTAGAACTAAAGAAGCTTATGGATTCTAATTTCAACCACTCGAGCTATGCACCTGAAGTTTAGCAACCTGTCTAGCAGCTGAATGGGAGCAGACCTGAGACAAGCAGCTCGAGCAGACACTTTTGCTAGAATTTGAACCCCACGAGTAGCTGCAGATCTGAAACCACTAATGATGTTGAGCAGCTAAGAGTTGAGCCTCACGAGCAGCAGATATGCTGCATTATATGCACTCGAGCAGTTCATTGCTGCTGTCGAGTAGTTTAGAGGGCTGAAGACCATCTTGTTGAGTAAACCAGCAGCTGTACAACACCCATCTCGAGCAGTTTAGAGACTTGAAACCAATCCACTTGAGCTGCAGAGTTGTAGCTTAAAGCAGTCGAATAGTTAAAAGCAACCTCACGAGCCGCATTACTGTAGCACACCATGCTATCGAGTGGTTCTGGGGCCAACCCGTGGAGTTGCAGTGTTGAAAAATGCTACAAATCAACCTGTCGAACAACATCTCGAGATCCTATCGAGCTGAAATGCATGAAGCTAATGAACCTCACGAGCTGCCTTTTGAAGCTAGCAACCTCTCGAGAACCACTCGAGATTTATGTTCTAAAGCTCTATCCACTCGAGGCACGGGTTCTAGCCATCCATTTCAGACCTAAGGGGTATTTTTAAGATTCCACAATACCTAGGGCACACATCCCAATGTGTTGAGCTGTCCCACACATCTCGAGACACTTGGCCAAAAATAGACCACGTCAGCAAGGCATAACTAACTTGATTCTCTCTTTCTTCTGATTGGCCAAAGCTTTTCATGGCTTTATGGATTGTATAAAGAGAACATAAGTTGTCTGGGAAAGGGAGTCAGGATTAGCCTGAGCTCACCTTTAGGTTTTCCATTAGGTTTTATTTTCTTTTATTTTCTTCTTTCTCTTTCTTAGCTTAGCAACAATTCTAGCTAAATCTTTATAGCAGCTGGGTTTAATTTCAATTTTACAATGGGTTTTGTAATAACTTTGTGAGCAGTCTTGTGAGCTCTGCAGAGACTATTGCCTTGAGGGCCAATCATTGTAAGATCTTTTTAGGCAATGAAAAGTCATGTTTAAAGCTTTAATTAATTTGTATTTTTCTTATGTTCATCCTATAGATATATATATATAGGTTTTATGCACCTATGGATGCATGTGCTTGTAGCCTTGCAAACATAGTGGCTGCAGTAGTTTTCCTGTTCTAGTTTAACCTCTATGACTGGGTTAACCTCTAGGATACCCTATAACCATTGGAGTGGATAGAGTATAGCCCTAAGACTAATCTAGATCATAGGGCTGAGCTGGATTCTTCTTCCTTGCACTTGTGCATGTAGCCAAGTGAGGGATTTCTGCAGATCCAACTCCTCCTTTATTTTGCAAAGCCATTTTCGGTGAATAGGCTTGAAATTTTGCACAGATTGCAGACTTGAGGGCTAGGTCATTACAAGCCTTTTTGTAGCAATAACCAGCTGATTCCAATGCCCCATTCAGCCTGTGATTTCTAGTGGTTTTCATTAGATCTTCATGGACTGTTTGCTCCTATGGTTGCATGAGCTTGTAGCCTTGCAAACATAGTGTCTATAATGGTTTTCCTGTTTCAACTTTAACCCTTGATTGGATGAAGTCCCTGGGATGTTCTGTGACAATTTAAGTGGATAGAATATAACCCTAAGATCAGTTCAAATCTTTGGGTTAGGCTGGATTCTTCTACCTTGTACTTATGCTTGTAGCCAAGTGAAGGAATGCTGCAAATCTAGTTCTTCATCTGAGTTGCAGTGAAGATTAGCCCATAGCTGTCTACTTCTTCACATTTTTATTTTATTTCACTATACCATCATCATCCTTCTTTACCCCCTTTCTTTAGCTGTAGTTTTATTTCTGTTTTTAGTTTAGTTTAGTTTTGTGACACCTAAACATCCTCTCTTTATCTTGCTTTCTAGTGTAGGTTTAGAGTTGCCAGATCTGTAGTCAGATCTGGAGTTTGCTATACACCTTTAGGTTTTTAAATCATCACTTTCCATGGGACAAACTCTTACTTATCAAAACTTGCTACAACAACCTTGGATCTTACAGGCTGTGTTTGTGTCTGTGTGTAAACTCTTTCAATTTTTCTTCTTTATTTGCCATGATTTTATCATTTTAATAAACACACATAGATTCAACCAACAGACGTGCTCCTCATTTAAGGCATCATTTTTTCTTTTCTCGGGAATTTTAAAAGACAATATTTTTAGATTATTATATATATATATATATATATATATATATTTTGAGTTTTTCTTTTCTTAAGAGGTGGGTCCTTGATCACTACTTATATGTGTATCTAATTAAGTTTTAACCTATTACAAGTGCATAATGGAAATTGCAGTGCTAGTGTAGGATCGTTCCCATCAGGATACGTTTTTATATGTGTATATATTAATTTTCTAAAAACTTATACTTATCTTTTAAGTTCCTAAACTACTTGAGAAATATGAATCAAAGAATAGTTTCTTAAACTAAATTGCAGAAAATAAATCCTAAATCCTCCTCCAGAATATGGTCGTCAATCACTATCTTCAGTTATCGGATGTTTACAAATTAAAAATATTGTTACACTATATTTGCAAATTTCAATCTGAGTCATCAATTCAAATTAAAATTCAAAGATGTTTACAAAGCAAGAAATTGCAATAAAAATAAATTTAAACTAGAAAGTAATAAAATTATATCTTTCACCCCTCAGCCGTAGTCGTCAATTGCTTCTGGGAAACTACAGATATCGACTATAATCTTTCAGCTCTCAATCTTAGTCCTCAATTGTAATCGAGGAACTTTAGATATCTAAACTAACTACTCTAATGATCGGAAGAAAACCCAACCTCAGGTGTGACAGCCCAATTTTCCCGACCCATTTTTTTTTTCTTAACACAAATCTTTGGAAATCAAAGTAGATCACAATCTGATACAGAATACTTGATACATCCACACACATGCGGAAATCAAAGTAGATAATACATATGACATAATTAAAATCTCCAATTCTAATATCCAACATAAATAGTAACTAAAACAAACCACCGGTGATGGCCGACCATCACCTAACAATGGTGTACAATATATGTATAATAACACAAATGTATCAAGCCCAAACTTACCAAACCCACAATTTACAAACCCAGAACGAAGGCGAAAATCCTTAAGCGAAAGATCTTCTCTTCCGGTACGTAGTCTAAATCTTCATCAAAGCTAAGGTCACGATCAATACTTACACCTGTGACGTATAGTCGGGGTGAGCTAACAGTCTAAGCTCAGTAGAGAAAGTTCAATACTAATTCACATTTATCATATCAAAGCATATATTCAATGACTAAGATTTAAAAATATTTCCATATGAAAATCAGAAATCAAGGTTATAAAACATTTCAAAGTTCGATGGATTCAAATATTGAGAGTTCAAATTTATTGTTCAAAAGTCAGATTCGTATTCAGAGTTCAGATTCATATTCGGAGTTTAGATTTGTATTCAAGGTTCAGATTCACATTCGAAGTTTGGATTCTTATTCAGAGTTCGGATTCACATAGTTCAGATTATTATTCAGAGTTCAGATTCACATTCGGATTTCAAAGCACGATAATAATAACGAATTACAAATAAACTGTCGTACCAATTCAAATTACGAATATCCCGCCGCACCGGTTCAAATTACGAATATCTCACCGTACTGATTCAAATTACGAATATCCCGTCATACCGGTTCAAATTACAAATAACCTGCCGTACCGGTCAAATTACAGTTCTTATGTTCAAAGTTCAGATTCTAAATTTTGAAGGTTTAAATTAGGGATAAAGCGCCATACCAGTTTGAATTCACAGTTCTTAGTTTCAAAGTTTCTTGTTCAAAGATTCAATGGTTCCACAATCAATATCTTAATGTCTTGGATTAGTATTCAAAGATCACGTTCGAAGTTCAATTTCGATGAAATATATAAAGTTCTTCTTAGGAGTTCATATTCCAATTTACATTCAAAGTTCATTTTCGAAGTTCATATTCGGAAGTCATTTTCATTTCAAAGATTCATTATTTCAAATGCTCAAAGTTCAAAGCGTTTAATATTTCAAAGATATCTAAAGTAAAACTTTGTTTCAATACGTTCCAAGTTCTAAACATATTTTAAGTCAAGTATATCAAAGAAACTATGAATCAAATTCACAAATGAAATTTTACATTGAGTTTCCCCAACCTTAATTTCGAAGCAAAATGAAGGTTTCCTTATCAAAGCAACAATCCCATCAATGCCTTTCCGTTCGTAACCTGGAACACATCAAATTATATCCTATATGTCAAAAGTGATGAAGAAAGGGAAGTCCCAAAGTCTCCCCAAGTTTCTTTTCCCAAAATAGAAAACCTCATAAGCTGGACAAATCGATCGGTCGAATTCCAAATCGATCGATCGATCAATTTCCAAAATCGATCGATCGAAATCTAGCTCGATCGATTAATTTCTTTAGAAAATTCACATTTCTCTACCTGCACAATTTGATCGATCAGTTTCTTTAGAAACTCTTAATACGCTCTTTGTTTTACAATCCGATCGATCGGTGCACAAATCGGTCGATCGGACTCTAAAATTGATCGTTCAAATTCTATTTTGATCGATCAGTTTCACAAATCGATCGATTGAATTTCATTTTGATCTATCGATTTCTCCAGAAACCTTCACATTTTTATCCTGTCAAAATTGATCAATCGATTCTTGATTTTGATTGATCGGTTTTGATAGATTCTCAGTAATACGGGCTTCTTCTTCTTTGATCCAAATCATCCAAAACTCATCTCACCCATTTCCAAACACACATAAACCAATTATTATTGTAATTCTTGCAGACACCCAAAATTTTCCCAAGGCCCGATCGAAACACACTTTGAGAGGCGCACTTCCGAGCTTTCGATGGCATGTATTGATTAGGAACCTTTCCCAAACCTTAGGAATCACCCCTGAACCCTTAGAAACCTCCACAAACCTTTAGAAACAAAATCTCAACCTTTAGAACCCCTTCCGAACTCATACCTAGACTTTCCAGGGCAATGATAAAGAGTGGTGCACTAGGACTGACTAAAATTTTCTACTATGATCGAATCGCATACCATTGAAAAGTAAAAGTCTCCAGCTTTCAAATGAGCTAAGAATCGCCCTGATCTGAGTTACGCATCAAAAGTTACGACGATTCGAAGGTTGGGCATAAGGTGGGCATATTTTGTACCTGTCGAGGGGTTCATTTGGAACCTCGCGAGAACTTCGCGAGGATCCCTATGAACTAGGCACAACTAATACATGAGCCAAGCCATTTTCTCCCCAGAAATGGCTTGGCACAACTATTAGTTGTGCCAACCTTATGTGGGTCCCACCTCGGACAGCCAACTTCCCAAAACCCTGTGTTGGCACTGTTTTACTGTACCTAAGCTTGGCGCAACTATTAGTTGTGCCAGGCTTAGATATAGTAACTATTGGTTTTCTACTCGAATTTTGAGAGCGGCGTTTGACTTGTTGACCATCTTGATCCCCTGAGAGTGTTTTGCTTGTTCTATTGCATCCATTCTTATTCTATTTACACCCTTTGAGTGGTTTAAAACTCTAACCTATCATCCACCATTGGAGCTAACTTTCACACTTTTCTAAGCTTAAAAAATCCTAAAAAACCTTAGATGGCTAGATTACCTAATTCTTAAACCTATTTAGCCCCTAAGCACCCTCCTAACCTCTCCTTTTCCTATAAATAGAGAGGCACCCCTCCCTTTACAAGGGCTTGAAAATTTTCCAAAGAGAGAAAAAAGAGAAAGAGCCCCCTTTCCCCCTTTGGTGCACCATCCCCATATAAATTCCAGAATTCCAATATCCCCTTTACACCTCACCTTTCCTTAAAAAACTCTAAGTTTAGGTGAGAACTATCCTCTAGCTTCCCTTCTCTACCTCTTAGCCTTCAAGCCCTAGGAGCTAGAACCCCTGATCTAACCATACAAGCCATCAGAAGCTTACCGAAGCTCACCTACGCAAAGGTCCACAATGGTGCAACAAAGGCCTGAGAGCTCCGGCTCTCCCCTCTACTCCTCTACCTTCTTAGTTTTCCCTTTATCCACTCATTTATGCCGTTACGCCGTCGAAATTTCCACAAAAGCGGAAGGGTACAAAGAGGATCATTAGTGCCTTAGGGCAAAGGGGAGTACTTTTTCCTTTTTATTTTTATTTTTGTCTTTGGCCATAAGTAAAGACTGCATTAAGAGGGTTGATCGGGTGCCTAACACTTTCCCGATTGATAACCGAAGCCCCTACCCAAGAGCCTTTGGCGTGGTTCGGATTCAAAGTCATTTTTAATACTTTGGGGCCTTTAAAATTGATTTAGGTTTCTCGGGACACCAAAAGCTCCGGGTGGCAACTCTAAAATTTTCAAGAGTGCGCATCGGTGCGACGGGATCGTCAAAAAAATCCTATGGTTGCACAGATAGCGACTCTGCTGGGGAGTAGCTAGTAGAGCTTCTCCTTGAATTTTGGCCTATTTTATTTATTTTTACTAACCATTTTTGCTTTTTTTTTACTGTTTTTACTCACCCCTACAATTATGCCATTTCACTTACCCCTATTTTTATGTCATTTACGAGCCTTAGCCGATTAGCGGGCCTACTTGTGCACCACATTTAAATTCCTTTACTTTTCAATCATTTTGGTGCCTTAGCCGATTGGCGGGCCTACTTGCACTCTGCATTTAACTTTCTTTACTTTTACGTCATTTAAGGTGTCTTGGCCATTTGGTGGGGCCTACGTGCGCATTTACATTTCCGCAAACATATTCCAATGGTGGACGTCCGCCTGTAGAGGCGGCACAGGATCATCACCCCCGGTCTTGAACTTAAGAAAACTCCCATAAAATCAAAAAATTAAAATTGAACCAACAAGGGGGACTTAATCAATTTTTACGGGTAGATTTTACGAATTGGGTTTTTCTAGGCACACATACAACCTTCCGATTCTTAGTATGGCGGCAGCCCCTAGTGGTGATGATCCAAAAAAGTTTCACCCCACCTAGTACCTGGGAAAGTGCTTGCGCTTAAGGTATATCGGGTGGGTAACCTTTTCATTACTTAGCCTAAAACCTGGGGAAAGTGAGCGTTAGTGGACCTGCACCGGCCCTGTATCCCTTAGGTTCAGTGAGGAGAGACCCGTTGTAATTAAATAGTCAGTCCCCGGAAGCATAGCTTTCAAAAAAAATAGAAAGAAGACTCATTTCGGGCTGCTGTTCCTCGCTATCAAAATTGTCAAAACCCTCTGTTTGCCTGGCGCCACTAATACATGTGCCAAGGCAAATATTCCTAGAAGTGTTCTGGCGCATGTATTAGTTGCTCCAGCTTTAGACCTGAGAATTTTTGACCTAGTGCATCTATTAGTTGCACCAAGTCTACCTTAGACAGAGCAGCCCGAGTTTGTGGCTTGTTCCACCCTCCCAGATTCCCCGATTAGTGATTTTAGTGCCTCTGTTTAGGCCATACAATTTTCGACACCCAATACGCCCTCGCCGACCAAGAGAAGGTGACTTCTTTTTGACCCATTTTGGGGGATCAGATTGTTTTACATTGATTTCCGTGCCTTCAATAGATCAAAGGGTTTCCCTTTGATTCTTTCGAAGCGCTTCAAAGGCTTTGCCGCGGGAACATTTTTAGGGTACGAAAGCCACCCGAGACAGGAATTCAAAGGCCTTGGAATCTTTAATCATTTCATTTTAAAAATTAAAAAAATAATAATTAAATAAGTCAAAAAACTCAAAAATAGAGATTTGTGGTGCTGACACAACGACTTCATCTTGTCCTCCGACGTCCCATAGGGAAAGAAGAAGGAAACTTTACGGTCCCCACCCGAGGCACCCGTACCCTACCCGATACCGAGCCATGTCGTGGGTAGTGGATCCGGCATATGCTGATCCCGACTCATCCCCGCCACATTCCCCAACCCATTCCCACATGGAATAAGTTTTTACATCCGTCCCCCTTACCCAATCTCCCTTCACCGTTATCGGCCCATTTGGCGCCCCCATTTTCCCATCTACTACCTTCCAAAATGCCCAAAATCCAACCTCCCATTCCACATCATTCTCCCAAGCCATGCCCATTCCCCCGTCCATGGCCACTTCCAATCCATCTCACCTTCCATCCACACACATTCAAAACCCGACCCAATCCTCCACCTTCACCAATATACTCTATTTCTCATCCGCTCGACGCATACCCAATCCGCCTGCATTTGCCCATGCTGCATCTGATTTTTCCAATCCCCCATATATCCCTCCATCTACCCAAGTCATGTCCGGAGCCATGGCCAGCTTTTCTCTCTTATCCCCCACATCCATACCCCATCCCTCATCATCCCAATATATACCCGATCCACCCACATTCACCAATGCCTCACCTAATTTCTCCAACCCACCCCATATCCCCTCATCTACCCAGGTCATACCCAATTTTACCAGGGTCATGCCCAAATTTTCCCACACCTCCACTTCATTCACACCCCAATTACCCTCAAATGCACCATATCCATCTGATCCCTCTCCAATGGTCATGATGGAGGAATAGTTCAGGCCTACACCAGTTGGAAGGCCTCCCAAAGCAACCCCTCTCATCCACACCACACATCCATGAACCCCTCCCATACAATATCAAGCCTCCATGCTTCATTCCTCCATGATCCCCATCAACCCCCCATCATCCATACCATCCAAACCCCCATTACCCAAAACCTCTAAGGCCCAATGGCCCAAACCCCCATCACCCAGACCATCAAGGCCCATGGGCTAGACCCAACATGCCCAAAGCCTCATGGCCCAACCTTCCCAAGGCTTCATGGCCCAAGCCCATCAAAGCTCTTTTCCCTACCCCCAAGCCCAACAAGGCCCAAACCTTGCAGCCTCACACCCATACCCTTGACAAATCCTCCAAAATTTCAATTACCCACAACCCTCATACCCAGCTCAAACCCATGCCCTGCATCAACCCCAATTTACCCATGTCCCTACACCTCAATGCCATCTCCAAGCTTTTCCCCATGCCCAATGGCCCCATCATGACCAAAATTTAATTCCCACTCACCCCATCACCCAGTAAAACTTCCCTCAAATGCAATGGTCACACCCGACCCCCATTTAGTCCATATAGCACCAATAGGAGAATCCCGCCCTCACTGCACCATATGTAAACCAATAGTATGAGGAGGATGAGATTAGGAACAGTGGGGCTTATACCGGGGCATTGGCCAACATTAATCCTCCACCTATGATCACCAACCCACTAGTAGCACAGAGTGAAGCAAGACCTACTGTTGAGAAGATGGCTCCCATGTCTAAGGAATCAGAGCAGTTGAAAAGAGCAGCTAGATGAAATTCAGAAGTAGCTATTGAAAATAGGTGGAGCTTAAATCCATGTCACTGATTTTTCAGACTTGTGTTTATTCTCTGAGGTCCCCCTATCCCCAAAATTTAAAATATCGATTTTTGATAAGTACAACTACACTGGCAATCCCATTGCACACCTCAAGTCTTATTGTGGGGACATGTGTCAGTATGGGGGGATGAAAGACTACTGATAAAGGTCTTTCAAAAAAGTTTAACTGGTCCGACTTTGAGATAGTTCACATCCCTAGAACCGTCGATGATAAAGACGTGGAAAGATCTGACTCACTTGTTCCAAGAGCAATAGGTCTACAATATAGACATTGAACCCATAAGTCAGACTTGGCCCGGTTGAAGCAGAACCCTAATGAAACTCTCAGCAATTACTTAGGGCATTGGAGAGCATTGGTAGCTTAGGTGAGAAACAGGATACCTGATGATGAATAAATTAAGATGATTTCAAAGAATACCCTGCCAGTGATCTCAGACTTTCTCATTTACCAACAATAGTCAAACTTTGCTGATTTGGTAAGAAACGCCAATTGTTGTGAGGATGTTATCAGGGAAGGTCGTCTAAGCAAGAATGTGCCTGATGAAATTAGTGGGGTCAGGAGGTTCTTGGAGTAGAGGAATGAGAAAAGAGCAGGGGCAGATGTGTAGAATATTGCCAACACCCGACCCAACACTAATATAGCTCCATTCCAATTCAAAGCCGCCCAGCCAGCTCCAGTCAGAACCGAGCCGATACAAAGAACCGGGAATCGGCATGGAGCACAGATGACTCCAGAGCAGAGAAGGGCCTGCTATGACTGAGTTTTATGCCATTGGGGTAATCATTGAATGTACTTATGCCTTTATTAATAGAAAAGGGATTAGTCACAGCCCTCCAACCATGACCTCCAAATCCCTTCCCGAGGAACTATGACCCCAACACGCACTGTAATTTTCATCAGGGTTCGGGTCATCCAACCGATCGCTGCTTTTCATTAAAGCACGCGATATAAGATTTAATTGAGGCAAGGAAGATTATTCTACTTGCACCTTCCCAAGTGAACCAGCACATGAACATACATCAAGCACCACTGCCCCCACACCCTCTCGCTGGGGTAGGTCCGAGACCCATGGTCAGTATGATCGAAGAGGATGATGAAGAGTTTGAATTTGATCCATCAGATTACATCAGTGACCGAGAAAGTTTTGTAGCACCAAGGCCAAGTGATCAAGAAGAAAGAGGTATTGGGGTGATTGAACCCTTGAATTTGTCAGATTATTTCCCCAACCCTGCACTCCAAATTGAATCCTTAGATCTTAGGGCTTACTTCCCATTACCCACCCCCGTGAATTACTTATAAATTAATGCCTATCAGCCGTACACTACCACCGCCACTAATTACCCAATAGCCCATCATGTCCCCCAGATCCCACCACCACCTATTAATTATCAATGGTCCACCCCTATCCCATTACCCCCGATACAACCACCCGCAAACCTTATCACCCCAACCTGGCCTACTTTCGCCGCCCACCCATCCGTTACCAAGGTAAACCAGGTTTTACCCACCCTTCCTGAGCCATCAGTACAAGTGTATCAGATACTGACAACCATTCCATTTCATATTTCAAGACCAACTTACAATCCTCATCAGGTCCCGCTCAGTTATGAATAGACGAATGTCAATGTCGGTAGCAACAGAGAAGAGGCAGTGGACTTTGTTACCAGATCCAGGAAGATCTTTAAGCAAACAGAAACACTAGCAGCAACACAAGCCCAACCAGAGGGGAAGAAGGATAATGCAGTGAACCCGTTCTAGAAAATGAGCAGAAAGCATTGTTAAGCAGTGAAAAATACTATTTTTCACCTCCTAACCTGACCTCTATTGGACCCTTGAGCTGAATAATAAGGTGTTTTAAGTATTTTTTATAGATAAGCAATAAAATCCAGCCTTAGTGCAGATATCTACCTAAAAAGGCCATAGAAGTAATCTGCTCCTCATCATATGTTCACAACAGCCCAAAGGCCTGTCAGTCACGCAATTAGAGCTTTATAAATTCATGAGAAGGTCATGAGATCAACAAGGCATGCTTGAGATCAAGCACAGTTGCAAAGAAGACAGATTGAACCCACCAAGAGGTTGCTAAGTGCTAACGGATGGAAGACAACACACCAAAGATAGGTGCCAGCTGAAGAAACTAAAGGCATAAGCTATCGAGAAGTTCTGAAGCTCAAATGCCGATTTGTCGAGAGGATCCATTAAGATATCACAAGGGTCCAGTTGCTTGTTGATAGGTTGTGCTTGCAGTAAAAGAATCCTGTCGACACCTTACCTAAAGATGCAGGGGAAGTCGCGAGGTTCAATTGAACCTATCGAGCAGATTGAGAGAAGCTTTTGACAGGACCTTCCAGAATTTGTCGAGATGATCCCCAACCTGTCAAATACTTCACCAAGTCGACAGGTTGATTGTAACATGTCGATAGGATGAACGAAGAACTGGACAGAAGGTATCGAGAGCCACTTCAATCCTGTCGAGATATGCCAATCCTATCGACTTGTGCACTTCAACTCAACGAGAGGTTTTCTAGAACCTATCGAAATACAAAGCAAGTAGACTAAGAACCTATCGAGAAGTTTCCTGAACCTCTCAACATTTGTTTTGGGAACTTCTCATGGCCCTTCTTCAGTAGCTATAACTTTTGAATTTCACGCACACGATCCAAGGCACGACAACGACCCCTGGGGGGTATTTTTGGTATTCAACTAAGCACAAGAGGGAACTCTAACTACCTCACATGTACTTTTCAGTTGTGAACCAATAGGAGAAAAGCTTCTAGAAGAGGGATCAACCACGTCAGCATAACTGTATTATTCTTTTGAGTTCTGATTGGCTGAAACAGATCTGAGAAATTGAGAGAAAAAGGTATAAATAAAAGAGCAATCACATTGAAAAGGATCCATAAATTGAGAGAGCCAGAGCCAAGTTCGAATTCATTTTCCCTCCAATTTTTCCCTCTCTTTTCCCTCTTCTTCTTCCTCGGTTTTAGCCAATTATGATTGGCTAAAACTTCTCCAGAAGCTAGGGTGAGGTTATGAGCTGTAATTAAGAGTTTCAGAGGCTTTATAAGGGATTCGATGCTGCACAGATTGTAGATCTGAGCACAACATTGTAAGTAGTGATATTACAATGGAATTATGGGATTTAGAGTTAATTCTAAGCTTTACTTCATTTATTCGTATTTGATTTGTCTAGTTTAGATACTCCTGTGGACCAGCCAGAAATGGGGAGCTTGTAGCCTGGCATTCACAGCATCTATAATGGTTAACCTATTCTAATCAAGACTATTGGCTGGAGACAATCTCTAAGATGATTTGTGACCATTCAAGTGGATAGGTCATAGCCTTAGGATTGCTCTGACTCTCTGGTTAAGATCAGATCCTTATACCATGCATCTGTCGGGATCAAACCTGGGGAGCTTGTAGCCAGATGAAGGATTATTACAGATCTGATCTAAGCATTGCGTTTTATTCATTTAATTCTCAGTGAAAGACCAAACCCATAGTTGCTGCTCTCCATCCTTTAATTTTTAATCTATTTTCCTTAACTTTTGTGTTTTCTTAAAATCTGGATCAACTGCATTTAATTTTTGTAGTTCGTAGTGACAAAAACCCAAAACCTCTCTTCTTTCTTGTTTTAGTGTAGGTTAAATTAGGATAGAGTGTCAGATCTATTGCAGATATGGAGATTTACCATAGTTTATTCACATTTTTCTGTGGACATACCCTTACTTGCCTATCAAAACTTACTACAATAGCCCTATATCTTGTAGGTTTAGGAGATTGTAGTGCTGAATCCACCCTTTATTTTAATTTGATTTTATTTTTTCTTTTACCATTACACACTAAATCAGCACACTCAATTTCCCCAATAAGTTTTTGGCGCCGCTGCCGGGGACTTGTGATCTAAACTTGGTAGATCTAAGTTTTTTCTAATTTTTAGATTTATAATTTTGATTGCCTATTAAGTGCTTGACTAATTTCTCCTATAATATTTTGTAGCTTAATTTTCTTTTCAGGTCTGAATCTGTGGTGCCCCGAGGAGCATTGTGGTAGAGGTTGTGCTAAAGTCTGTATCCCTCTACTCCTTTTGTTTTTCCTGATCTGTGATTGGTAGCTTTATTAGCTGTTTGTGCTTGTTCCTGATTGTATTAAACTTGAGCTGTAATTTGTATAAGTGTGCATTGAGATTGTGAGTGGCGTATGTTTGGAAGAAGAACTCTCAACCCTCAGATTGTGTCATTTAATCCAGAGGTTGAAAGGATTCTTAGAACCACACAAACCCCACCTACATCTGCTGCAACTGAATCTGTTGAAATGGGTGAGCAACCAAGGTTGTTGTTGAAGGATTACTATGCACCTGGTGCATATAATTCTCCTTTTTGCGTACAGTTTCTTGCTGTGGAAACTAATTATGAAATTAAGTCTTCAACTATTCAAATGTTGCCTTCTTTCCATGGTTTGTGTAAAGAGGAATCATACAAGCATATTGATGAATTCCTTGCCTTGTGTACTACCTTTAACATTACAGGTCTAGGGCCAGAAGCCACCAAGCTTAGGCTATTTCCTTTTTCATTAAAGGACAAAGCCAGGGCCTGATTATCCTTACTTTCCCCTAACAGTATCAACTCTTATGATGACATGCAAAGCTAATTCCTAGCTAAATTCTTCCCAATGTCTAGAACCAGTCAGTTGAGGAAGAGTATCCTCTCATTTTCTCAACTCCCAACTGAAGGATTCCATGAGGCATGGGAGAGATTTAAGGAGCTATTGAGGCAGTGCCCCCACCATAAAATTCTTGAATGACAACTTATCCAAAGTTTCTATCAAGGAATTGACTCTAAGAGTAGAAATATGGTGGATGCTTCTTGTGGAGGCACATACCTTCATAAAATAGCTGAGGAAGCATGGGAATTGTTTAATATCATTGGTGAAAACTCATTACAGCAAGAGTCTCTTGTTAGAGATGTGGACACCCCAGGAAGAATGTTGAAGGAGAACCCAACAAGAGGTAAAATGTATGAGATTGGTGGGTATAATGATTTGGAAAGAAAGGCAGCTAGCTTAACTCAAAAGTTAGAGAAAATGATAGAAGAAAGGCAGTCTCCAATGGTTGGTAATGTGGGAGAGGCATATCCCATCTGTCAATCTCCCATTCATCCCATTCAGGATTGCCACTCTGCTGAGCAATTTTCAGAACTAGTGATGGAATATGTGAATGCTGCCTAGTCTTTTGGTCAACAGTCAACTACTAGTTATTCTTAGAGAAACCACCCTAACCTGAGGTGGAAGTAAGACAATGGTCAAATTCAAAACTAGCAGTAGCAGTTTCAACCTCAGTTTTATTAGCAACCACAACAAATGCCTTTTAAACCTGCTCTTCAGGCCTATCAACAGAATTTTGCTCTAAGGACCCAATACCAACAACCTATGGCTCAGCCTATGGTTCAGCCTGTACAACAAAATGCCCTAACTCCAGCTTTTAGAACACCCTCTTTTGAAGAACAAGTTCTGGCCTCATTGCAGAACTTGGGCTCGTTGTCCCAATCAGTCCACTCTCATAGTCAAAGCATAAAAAAGATAGAAGACCATCTTGGTCAACCATCTAATGCATTGACAGAGAGAGGAAGGTAGGCAGCCTAGTCAGCCCATGGACAATCCAAAGAGACAATATGTGGTAGGTGAAGTCTCTTCTGCCCATGAGGAAGCCAAATCTGTCACCACATTAAGAAGTGGAAGGTTGGTGGACAATCAAGTAGGCTGTGAGCCTTTGAAAAATTCAGTGAAAGAAAATGAAGCAGTTCCAAAGAATGTACAACAGAAGCATCCCAGTTTGAATAAGGGGGATGTTAAAGATCCCTAACAGAAAATTGAAAAAAATGAAAATAAAAATAAAGAAAAAATTGATGAGTTGGCTAAGGTTGCAAATGGGAGGCCAACTCCCCATTTGCCATTTCCCAATGCTTTGAAAGTAGCTTTTCCTTTTGATAAAGGGAATGCCAAAGTAGAGGAAATGATAGAAACCTTTAAGCAAGTAAAGATTAACTTGCCTCTACTTGATGCAATCAAGCAAGTGCCGGCCTATGCTAAATTTTTAAAAGACCTTTGCACTCACAAAAGATAATCGAGGATACATCTATCCAAGAAAGTCTTTTCAGCAGAAAAAGTGAACCAAGTCTTGACTATAGCAACTCCAATAAAGCTCCAAGACCCTGGAGTCCCCACTATCCCCTGCGTCATTGGGGATCATACCATTGAAAAAGCTATATTAGATCTGGGAGCTAGCGTAAATTTGCTTCCATACTCAGTTTATGAGAAGCTGGGCTTAGGCGAGTTGAAGCCCACACATGTGGTCTTACAACTAGCTGACAGATCTGAGAGGAAGCCTGTGGGAGTTATAGAAGATGTCTTTGTTGGGGCTGATAAGTTCTTTTATCCTGCTGATTTTCTGGTGCTGGATATGGAGCCAAGCAAGTGTGCTACTTCCATCCCTGTGATTTTGGGCAGACCATTTTTGGCCACTGCTAATGCATGCATATAATGTAGATCAGTGGTCATGAAAGTAACTTTTGATAATATGAAAGTCAAATTGAATGTGTACAATACAGCTCATCAGCCCCATTTATATAATGAGGACTATTTTTTCAATGAGCTGTTGGATAAGTTGGTGGAAGAAGCTCTGCCCCAACTGCTGCATAGTAATGATTTGTTTGATGTTTTTGATGAAGTTTGGAATGAAATAGTGGAAGAGAAAGCCTCCACATATGAGCTTGAGCAAGTGCAAACTGTAGATTCTGAAATGGGACAGCAAAGCATCACCCAGGGAAACTGGCTTTGTTATCTCTTCCACCACCTTCTAAGGCACCCCTATTGCCTTCACTCATCAGTCCCCCAGATGTGGAGCTAAAGAAGCTCCCAAAATCTTTAAAGTATGCCTTCCTAGTAGCTAATAAGAAATTGCCAGTCATAATTTCCTCTTCCCTCACTCTTGAGCAAGAGAAAGAGCTGCTTTGTGTGCTAAGAAAGCATAAGAGAGCAATAGGATGGACTATTGCAGATCTTGGAGGTATAAATCCTGCTGTGTGTATGCACAAGATTCATCTTGAAGATGGCTCCAAACCCTCTAGAGAGATGTAAAGGAAATTGAACCCACACATGCAGGAGGTTATCATGAAAGAAGTTGTCAAGCTGTTAGATGCTGGGGTCATTTACCCCATCTCGGATTCTCAATGGTTAGCACCTACCCAGGTGGTGCCTAAGAAATCCGGGATCATTGTAGTTCAAGCAGACTCAGGAGAGCTGATCCCAACCAGACAGACCACTGGTTGGAGAGTGTGTATAGATTATAGGAAACTCAATGAGAAAACCAGCAAAGACCATTTCCCATTGCCCTTCATTGATCAAATCTTAGATAAGCTGGCAGGCAAGGCAATTTACTATTTTCTTGATGGTTATTCAGGGTACAATCAGATCCCTGTATACCCACAAGATCAAGAGAAAACTACCTTTACATGCCCCTTTGGAACCTTTGCGTACAGAAGGATGCCATTTGGACTATGTAATGCACCTGCCAACTTTCAAAGATGTATGTATACTATTTTCTCTGCCATGATTGATTAGTTCTTGGAAATTTTTATGGATGACTTTTCCATTTATGGGGATAATTTTAGCCAATGCTTGCAGCACCTTAGCTTAGTGTTGCAAAGATGTAAAGAAACCAACCTAGTCTTGAGTTGGGAGAAGAGTTACTTCATGGTGACTCAAGGCACTATCTTAGGACATATTGTCTTCCACAAAGGGATAAAGGTTGATCAAGCTAAAATCAATTTAATTGCACATCTACCCCCACCCAAATCTAACAAGCAAATCAGGTCATTCTTGGGACATGCTAGTTTCTATCGAAGGTTCATCAAAGATTTCGGCAAAATCTCCAAACCTCTTTGCCACTTGTTGTGCCAAGAGGTTCCATTTGAATTCAATAATGAATGCCTGGCTACCTTTGAATTGCTGAAGACATGTTTGACTACTGCTCCCATTTTACAGGCTCCTGATTCTCCTTGCCATTCAAACTGATGTGTGATGCATCAGACTTTGCTATTAGTGCAGTCTTGGGACAAAGAAAAGATAAAACACCAACTGTAGTGGCTTATGCAAGCAAATCCATGGCTGATGCCCAGTTGAATTACATAACAACTGAAAAGGAACTGTTGGCTATTGTATTTGCTTTGGAGAAATTTAGATCATATGTGCTAGGATCTAAGATCATTGTGTTTACTAACCACTCAGCCTTAAAATATCTCTTGTCCAAAAAGGATGCTAAAGCTAGACTGATAAGATGGGTTTTGCTTTTACAGGAGTTTGATTTAGAGATCAAGGACAAGAAGGGGGTTGAGAATGTGGTAGCAGACCACCTATCTAGATTCCCAGCTGCTGAACATGAGAGCTTGCCCATCAATGATTCCTTCCCAGATGAGCAACCTTTTACTGTAGAGATGAGTGTGCCCTGGTTTGCCAACATAGTAAACTATCTAGCTGCAGGAACAATCCCCCTACATTGGAATAAGGATGATAGGAATATATTTTTCTCATAGATTCGATATTGCATGTGGGAGGACCCTTACCTTTTCAGTATTGTGCAGACCAGGTGGTAAGAATATGTGTGCCTGAAACTGAATTTAAAAACATTCTGACCATGTGCCATGAACAGGCTTGCAGAGGCCATTTCAGTGGCAATAGAACTACTGCAAATGTGCTTCAAAGTGGCTTCTATTGGCCCACTCTTTTCAAGGATGCCTTTCAGCATTGCAAAGCCTATTCTAGGTGCCAGCAAATGGGGAGTATTTCCACATGAAACTCCATACCTCTGCAGCCCATTCTTGTGGAAGGAGTATTATGGGCCCCTTTTCTCCTTCCCATGGTTATAATTATATTCTTGTGGCTGTGGACTGTGTCCAAATAGGTTGAGGCCATAGCCACTAGAACTAATGATCACAAGGTTGTCCTCAAGTTGTTGAAGGATAACATTTTCTCTATGTTTGGCACCCCCAGAGCCATCATCAGTGATGGGGGGTGCCATTTATGCAACAAACAGTTTGAGAATCTCCTTAGAAAGAACTCTGTGACACACAGAGTTGCCACCCCATACCACCTACAAACCAGTGGGCAGGTGGAGATTTCTAATAGAGAGATCAAATATATTTTGGAGAAAACAGTGAGAGTGGATCGGAAGGACTGGTTTCTGAAGCTATCTGATACCTTGTGGGCTTATAGAACTGCCTATAAGGCTCCCATTGGGATGTCTCCTTTCAGGCTATTATATGGCAAGGCATGCCATTTACCAGTGGAGCTTGAGCACAGGGTATGTTGGGCTATCAAAGCATTAAAAACTGACTTAACTTTTGCTGGCATTCAGAGGAAACTCTAGCTGTCTAAGCTAAAAGAGTTGAGGTTGGATGCTTATTCCAATGCGAGAATCTACAAGGAGAAAACAAAGGCCTTCTTTGACAAGCAGTTGTTAAGAAAAGAGTTCATTGTTGGCAACAAGGTATGACCTTTCAACTCTAAGCTGAAATTTTTCTCCGAAAAATTGAGATCCAGATGGGAGGGACCCTACATAGTTGAGCATGTATCCCTATCTGGAGTAGTTGAAATCAAAGATCCTAACGATGACAGGATCATGAAAGTAAAATGGTCAGAGGCTCAAAACTGTTGTTGAAAATATGGAGCCCATGATGACCACTTCCCTTCAAGAACCTCCATTACTTGACTAATTCTCAACAATGTATAGTATGTACCATAGTTGCTGTTTTGGTATTGTTATTACTGTTTAGCAGAGTTATTAGGGTTTAATATGTGCATGTACATATCATGTGTCCTTCACAGGCTAACTTGAGGTAAGACCTGTTTAATTTGACTAAGGATTTGCCAAATGGATGTGTAGCATGGCAGTGGGGAACGATTTAAGCCTATTTGAATTGAATTATATAGGTTCTACTGGTGTATAATTGTCTGTCGATAGGATCGCTGAACCTGTCGATAGCTTCTAAGGGTCTTTGGTTGTAATTTTCGATAGGTTCGGACGAGAGGTTTTCTGAACCTCTTGTTATGCACTGAAAAGTACGACTTTTCACCTCTTAACCTAGCCTTTGATGGACCTTGAAGCCCACTAATAATCATTTGTTAAGTATGTTTTGCAGTTAGTAATAAAATATGCAGCTTAATACAAAATCCTGACTTTTTAGCCCAAGGAAGAGAGAGAATACAAGCAAAGATGACAGCTGAGCCAAAGCCTAATGGAACACCTTGGTAGTGCTCACCATGATGACTCATTATTGTTGATTATCATTGACCTAAAGTCTAAAAGATGACTAAAGTCAGCTGAGAAGGAAGGATGCTGCAACAGAAATAAGTGTAATGCAGCAGAGTGTCAAGAAACAGACCTCGCAGAGTTGAGGAGCCTCCTCGCGAAGCTAAAGATGCAGTGGAAGAAGCTCTCATGCAGATAGGCTGCACAGTCAAGAGGAGAGATGTAAAGACATCACGAAGATCTCGTGGTGTAAAACCTTCAGAACTTGTAGTCGTGAAGCTCTCATGGAGATCAAGCCTCAAAGCAGTCGTGCGAGGAACACAACGAGCCTATATGTATAGAGAACAAAAAGTCACCTCGCAGAGTTCTCGCATGGCCCTGAAAGAGAGAGACGCCCATAATTCTCCTTGCACAGATCTCATGCACTCTGGAGCCTTACAAGTTACTACGCAAGCGCAGGAGCCCACCTGTGCGAGTACTTAGCGAGAGAGCTCCTGAAGCTCTATTGTGCGAAACACGCTGGCTCTCTAGATCATCTCTGCGATAGCACTGCGACGCGAAGCAATTGTGTGATTCACTAAAGGTTTATTGTGCAAATGAGCCCTTCCCATCAGCTAAAGGCAACTCCGTGAACGTAAAGCAATTGTGCGAGTAAACTAAAATAGCTACTAGCCCCGCGAAGCGCGGGCTCTCCATTTCTCAGTTTTAACTCAGGGACCTTTTGGGAATTTCCCAAGGCTAGGTGTTAAGACCTGAAAAGTACCACTTTTCACCCCTTAACTTAATCTTTGTTAGACCCTTAATCATTTAATAAATGTGTTTTAAGACTATCCTGTAGGTAATAAGCAGAAGCTGCAAATAAGCCCCTAACCATGCCATGAAGCCTATTGTTGCCTAAGAAGTTCCTCAGAAGAAAGAAGGTTGAACCAAGACAGAGAATTGGCTGCAGCATAGGCACAGCAAAGCAGATACAAGTTAAGAAGAATGCCTCGCATAGATGTCGCAGGGCTCAATTGAACCAGAAAGAATTCTTCGTGCAGTTATCACGGGTTTCTGAAGGGAGCACACCAACTGGTCGCGCAGTCTTCGCGCCATTCTCGTGCGGTTTTATGACAGAAGGAATTGAAAAGCAAACTTTGCACGATTCTCACGAGGCTCAGTCATAAGCGCTCGCGTAGTCTCGCACAGCTTAAAAGAGGAGCCATTTATCTTCGCACAATTCACTAAGGAGAGAGAGCTCTAGGTATTCCTGCGCACAGCTGTCGCGCAGTGGCCACGGGATACAGACCTTCAAGGAATCACTCGCACGATTTAGAAGCCCATGCACCTTGCTTCTTCACGAGGATCCCCACGGGATTCACTAAGGAATGAACTGTGCGCGCAATTCCCGCGCCATTCAAATGGAAAGAGCAATCTTGCGACGACCTAAGCATCCCCGCGATGACCAAAGTACGAATCCCGTGAATGCAAGAGCTTCAAGTCAAATCAACCCCACGACACCAATTCTATCACGCGATAAGACCTGGAAAGCCTTTCTACCTAGCGAGGCTCGGGTTCTTAACTTCTCCCCACTTTTGCAGGGGCAATCTGGGAACTTCCAACAACTAGGGCACGCACTCCAATACTCTAATCTCTGTGCACACGCCTCGAGGCATCTAAGGAATAGAAATGGGCCATGATAGCATTGATAAATTAGGGTTTTTCTAACCCTAATTCATAGAGAGCTGACTGCTATATAAGCCTAAGCCTAGTTTAGGTTTAGGGGACTTGCCTTCTGTACTCCTTCCTCAATCAATTGTAGAATTACAGTAGGCTAAGATTAGGGTTTAGGCAGTCTTCTTTTTTCCCTTTTTCTTCTCTCCATAGTCCAGCACTTGCTGGCTATGCCTTTGTATGTCTACTTGGAAGATTTAATGGAGTTTTATAATAGGATCTTATGCATGTATGGGATTGGTGTTTTGTGAGTTGTTCTGTACAAGGTTGTTGCCTTGAGATCCTCCATTGCTATGTTTCATTGTAAGCAATGGAGGATTGTTTTTAAGGTTTATTTAGATTCAAGTGACCTGTGTATCCAGGTTAGGCACATTATAGGCCTAGCCCCACCACAGGATCCACTAAATCTGAATCCCGATGGGAGCTGGTGCTGGTAGCCTTGTGAACATGGTGGTGGCAACAATGTTCTTGTTCTATCCTAGACCTCTGTGAGGAGGGTAGCCTCTGTGGATAGTTGTTGACCATTTAAGTAGACAGATTATAGCCCTAGGGTGATGCCAATCCACAGATCTAAGACAGATTCTTCTTCTCTGCACTTGTGCTTGTAGCCTTGTGAGATTGTGCAGAGACAGACTCCCCTGTATTTGTATAGACCCCACCATCAGATGGAAGATTTGATCTGGCTGTAGAGATTGTAGGCTTGTGACTAGATCATTGTCGTCTTTCTAAGCAGTGAACAGCTAAGCTTCAAAGCTAATACTCAAACTCTTGCTGGTTTTGTGTGTCCAGGCTAGTGCACATTGCAGGCCTAGCCCCACACACAGAACTTTAGAGGTTGAGGTTCTTATGGATTCTTAAGCTGGGAGCCTGGAAGAAGTAGTGCCTACAATGCTAAACTTGTTCTGACCCATATCTGGATTGTGGTTCCCCTATTAGATAGTCTGTGACCATTCAAGTAGACAGGTTATAGCCATAAGGGATTGGATCATGGCACAGGGGTGAGTTGGATCCTTCTCCTCTTTGGTGATAATGTAGCCATTGGATAGGATTTCTATAGCAGCAGATCTAAGCCTGAGTTGTAAGACCCATCAGATCTGTACCGAATAGCTTACTTCTCACCCTTTTATATTTATTTTCTCACACTCCATCATTCTTCTTAACCATTTCTGTAGTTTAGGCATTAGGTTACCTTAGGATTTAGATAATAGTGACCTTAAATCCCCTTCCATTTAGGATTGCCAGATTTGTAGCCAGATCTGGAGGGCCTACTAAAGATATCTCCCTTGGAGCTTTAGATCAACTTTTCCTGTGGGACAAACTCTTACTTATTAAAACTTGCTACAACAGGCCCTGTATCTTGCAGGACTATATATTTTTAGGCTTGCTGCTCTGTAGGTTTCAATCCACCTTTGGCTTATTTTCACTAACCTCATTCTTATCACTATGTCCAATAAAGTCAGTAGCAAGCACTTAAAATATTCCAACAAGTTTTTGGCGCCACTGCCGGGGACTCTTGATCAAACCCTAGATTTTTGTATTCTTTATTCTTTGGTAGCTGTGCTTGTGAATAATTGATACTGCTGATTTACATTTAGAATTTTTCTTGCAGATCTGGACAGTAGCAGAGAAGGAGAGTAGAATTGCACTGGGAGTCTAGCTACCTCTGTTTGCACTTCTCTAACCCTAAAAAACTCAGTCTATTTCTCCACTGAAAATTCCATAGCAGTTGATTAGGATGGTTGTAATTTTGTTAAGTGCAATGTGTCTGCAAGTAGTCTTCCCTGCTGTTGGTGTGTGTGCATGTTAGGAAGGAGATCTCTCAGTCCCACATTAGAGCCTCTTAACCCTGAGATAGAAAGGGGCAAAAGACCAAGAAGGCCCAGACACACCACAGTCAAGCCCCCTACTGAAATTGAGACAACAATTATGGGTGGAGAGCAACCCAGAACATTGAAGGAATTGAATGCTCCTGATGATTATAATTCTTCATTCAGCATTCAATTCCCAGATGTTCAGGGAAACTATGAGATTAAAACCTCCATCATCCAAATGCTTCCCTCTTTCCATGGGCTTAGCAAGGAAGACCCTTACAAGCACATTGACAAATTCTTGGCCCTGTGCACAACATTCTCTATTGCTGGTTTGGGACCAGAAGCCACTAGGTTAAGGCTTTTTCCTTTCTCCCTAAAGGACAGGGCCAACACCTGGTTAGCTACTCTCCCAAACAACAGCATCACTTCTTGGAAAGACCTATAGACAAGATTTTTGACCAAATTCTTCCTAGAGACAAAGACCAGCCAGTTGAGGAAAGCAATACTTGCTTTTGCCCAATCCCCAACTGAGGATTTTAATCAATCTTGGGACAGATTTAAGGAAATGCTCAAACTGTGTCCCCACCACAAGATCCCTGACTGGCAGCTTGTCCAGAGCTTCTATAATGGGATTGATGAGAAAAGTAGAGACATGGTAGATGCCTCTTGTGGTGGAACTTACATGCACAAAACAGCTGATGAGGCATAGGACTTGTTTGAGGTTATCAGTGAAAATGCTTTCCAAAAGGTGTCCTCATCAAGAACTGTTCAAGAGCCTTCTCCTAAGTTGGGGCTTGCTGAAACTTCCAAAGGAAAGGTATATGAAGTTAGGGGAAATGATGACCTGAGAATGCAGATGGCCAATCTTTCAGATAAGTTTGATAAACTATTAACTGTGGTGCAACCCAGATTGGCTGCACAGGTGATAGAGGCATGTCTGATATGCCATTCTCCATAACACACAGTGGAAGAGTGCCCATCTGCAGGGCAATATCCTGAGTATGTGATGGAACAAGCTGCTGCTGCCCAATCATTTGGCCAGCAACAATCTGGTGGCTACAACAAATAGCCATATGGATACCAGCACCAAAATGTTGGTTACCAGTGGTGAGACCACCCAAATTTGAGGTGGAGACAAGACAATTATATGCAGCCATAACAGATGTTGGACTTACCTCAAAGGCCACAGTAGCAGTTTAACCAGGGATATGCCCCAAGGTCAAATTTCCAGCATCAGCAGCAGCCCTAGCAGTAAAATCAGTTGGTAGTTCCTCCACCTCAACCCTGAAATGATTTTTTTGAGGATCAGGTTTTGACCTTATTGCAAAGCCTTGGACCCTTGACTAAGATTGTGACTTCTCACAGTCAAAGCATAAAGAAAATAGAAGAGCAGCTAAGCCAAATAGCTAATGCCTTGGCCAAAAGAGAAGAGGGCAGGTTGCCAAGCCAGCCAGTGGCCAACCCTAAGGGCCAATATTCGATTGGAGAAGGTTCCTCAAGTTTTGAGGGAGTTAATGCCATCACAATCCTAAGGTCTGGCAGGCTGGTAGACAACCAGGTGGGAAAGGAACAAGGAGAGGTCATCTCCAAGGAATTTTTGAATGAAAGTGAAAAAGAATTTGTGAGACCACAGAGCCAGGAGTTGCCTACTACCCTACAACAAGGGAAAAAAAAGAGGCTGTAGTTGAGCCTTAGCAGGAAATAAAGGATGAAAAAAGAAAAAAACAAAAGTTTAATCATAGGCTTGCAGCTGAGGAATCAGCAGTATCTCCGTTGCCATTTCCTCAAGCCTTGAGTGGCCCTACGCCTTTTGATAAGGGGAATGCACAGATAGAGGAAATGATGGAGACCTTTAAGCAGGTAAAAATTAATTTGCCCCTGTTTGATGCAATTCGACAGGTCCCAGCCTATGCAAAATTTCTGAAAGACCTTTTTACTCAGAAAAGGAAAGCTAGAGGCCATTTGTCCAAAAAGGACTTTACAATTGATACAGTTAATTCTGTATTAAACATGATAATGCCTGAGAAGTTGTAAGACCCAGGGATACCCACTATTCCCTGCATAATTGGAGACCACACAATTGGAAGGGCCCTTCTAGACCTTGGAGCAATGTTAACCTGTTGCCATACAGTGTGTATCAGCAGCTAGGTTTGGGGGAGCTAAAACCCATCCCCATTGTACTGTTAATGACTGATAGGTCTGAAAGAAGACCCATGGGAGTGGTTGAGGATGTCTTAGTGGGGGTAGACAAGTTCTTCTACCTTGCAGACTTCCTTGTTTTGGACATGGGCTGCAACAAGAGTACATCTCCTATACCTGTTATTTTGGGCAGGCCATTCTTGGTCACAGCCAATTCATGCATTTAATGCAGGTCTGGGATCATGGAGGTAACTTTCGAACATATGAAAGTTGAACTTAATGTGTACAACAGTGCAAAAAACCCTCAGCTGGACAATGAGGAATGCTTTGCAGTGGATGTACTAGAAGAAGTTGTTGAAAAGGAATTGCCCACTCTGCTCGAGTGGGGCAACATTGTCACAAGTTTAACTGAAGTTTGGAATATGGTAGAGGAAGAAAGCCCAGCTGTAATGCCAGAAGACATGACCACATTGAAGTCTTCTGTAGGCTTAGTACAACATTCTATTTGGAAACCTACATTGTTGCCCCTTCCTCAAACCAACAAACCATCAATCCTGCCATTCATCCAGCAAGCCCATGATATGGAGCTCAAGAAGCTTCCAAAAACATGGAAATATGCTTTCCTTGAGAAAGATGAAAAACTTCCTGTAATTATCTCCTCCTCTCTTACCAATGAGCAAGAGGAAGAATTACTAACAGTCTTGAGGAAGCATAAAAAGGTAATTGGCTGGACCATTGTAGATCTAGGAGGGATAGATGCATCTATCTGTATGCACAGGATCCATCTAGAGGAGGGCTCAACGCCCTCTATGAAAATGCAAAGGAAATTGAATCCTCACATGCAGGAAGTGGTCCTAAAAGAAATCATCAAATTGCTAGATGCTGGGATAATTTATCCCATTTCTGATTCTGAATGGGGGACACCTATCCAAGTGGTGCCCAAGAAATCTGGCATAACAGTAATCACAACTGAGTCTGGAGAGCTGAGACCAGCCAGGGAGACCACTGGCTGGAGAGTTTACATCGACTATCAGAAGCTCAGCTCTAAGACCAGAAAAGACCACTTCCCTCTCCCATTCATTGATCAAATTCTGGATAAGTTGGTTGGAAAAGCTTTTTACTGTTTTCTTGATGGGTACTCAGGGTGCAACCAGATCCCTGTGCACCCTCTTGATCAAGAGAAAACTATATTTACTTGTCCTTTTGGCACCTTTGCTTACCGAAGGATGCCTTTTGGGCTGTATAATGTCCCAGCCACTTTTCAGAGGTGTATGTATGCCATATTCTCTGATATGATTGATAAATTATTGGAAAATTTTATAGATGATTTTTATGTTTATGGGGACAGTTTTGGCCAATGTCTGCAACACCTCCACCTGGTCTTGCAAAGATGTGAGGAGACCAATTTAGTCTTAAGTTGGGAAAAGAGCCACTTCATGGTAACACAAGGTAGTGTTGGGCCATGTAGTCTCTAAAGATGGGATTGAGGTAGATAAGGCCAAAGTTGACCTCATTGCAAATTTGCCCCCTCCAAGAACAGTCAAACAAATCAGATCTTTCCTTGGACATGCTGGATTCTATAGGAGGTTCATCAAAGACTTAAGCAAAATTGCTAAACCATTGTGCCACCTGCTTTGCCAGGATGTGCCTTTGACTTTTCTGCTGAATGTCTTAAGGCTTTTGAAACTTTAAAGATTTACCTCACCTCTGCCCCTGTACTCCAAACACCTGACTATGCATTGCCCTTTGAGTTGATGTGTGATGCATCTGACTTGGCAATAGGTGCTGTTTTGGGCCAGAGAAAAGATAAGCTGCCAGTGGTCATTGCCTATCTCAACAAATCACTTGCTGAAGCTCAGTTGAATTACACCACAACTAATAAAGAGCTTCTGGCAGTGGTTTTTGATGTGGACAAATTTAGACCTTACCTACTTGGGTCTAAAACTGTATTCTTCACTGACCACTCAGCATTGAAGTACCTATTGTCCAAGAAGGATGCTAAGCCCAGGCTGATTAGATGGATACTTCTGTTGCAGGAGTTTGACATTGAAATCAATGATAAAAAGGGTGTAGAAAATGTGGTGGCTGACCACTTGTCCAGAATTGTGTTGGAGAAATGTATTGATGATCCTACAAATGATGTCTTCCTGGATGAGCAATTGTTTGCCATCCAATCCTTGGTTCCTTGGTATGCACACATTATCAATTATCTAGTTATAGGCAAGATTCCTGCCCATTAGACCAAAATGGACAAAAACTTATTTTTCTCACAGGTCAAATTCTTTTTCTGGGAGGAACCTTGCTTATACAAGTATTGTGCAGACTAAATCATCCGAAAATGTGTTCCAGAAAGTGATATCCCCAATATTCTGGCCATGTGCCATGAAAATGCCTGTGGGGGTCACTTTAGTGGAAGAAAAACAGCTGACAAAATCTTACAGTGTGGGTTTTATTGGCCCTCTCTATTTAGAGATGCCAATACACACTGCAGGACCTGTGAAAGATGTCAGAAATTAGGAGGGCTATCCAAGAGAAACTCAATGCCTTTACAGCCCATCCTTATTATGGAACTGTTTGATGTCTGGGGTATTGACTTTATGGGCCCTTTTCCTCCTTCCAATGGTTATCATTTCATCTTAGTGGCAGTGGATTATGTTTCAAAATGGGTAGAAGCTGTTGCCACAAGAACTAATGATAATCAGGTCATCCTCAAGTTTATAAAGCAGAATATCTTCTCAAGATTTGGAACCCCTAGAGCCATTATCAGTGATGGGGGTAGCCATTTCTACAACAGAAATTTCGAGAGCTTGCTCAAGAAATATTTTGTCACCCACAGGATTGCTACTCCCTACCACCCACAAACCAGTGGGCAAGTTGAAATTTCTAATAGGGAGATCAAGCACATCCTTGAGAAGACTGTGAGGACTGACAGAAAGGACTGGGCTGAAAAGCTTAATGATGCACTGTGGGCTTATAGGACTGCCTATAAGACTCCCATTGGTATGTCCCCATTCAGACTGGTCTATGGCAAGGCCTGTCATCTCCCAGTAGAGTTAGAACACAGGGCCTATTGGGCCATTAAACATTTAAATCTAGACCTAACTTCTGCTGGTCATCACAGGTTGCTGCAACTGTAAGAATTGGATGAGCTGAAGATGGATGCATATGCCAATGCCCGGATCTACAAGGAAAGGTCCAAAGCTTTCTTTGACAAGGGTCTGTTGAGAAAGAACTTCATGGCTGGTGACAAAGGTTTGGTTGTTTAACTCCAAACTTAAATTTTTTCTTGGCACACTAAAATTTAGATGGGAAGGTCCCCACATTGTCATGAGTGTTTCCCCATCTGGTGCTGTGGAAATCAAGGATCCCATGTCTGGGAAAATCTTGAAGGTGAATGGTCAGAGGCCTACGCCTTGTTTTGAAAAACCTGCTAAACCCATGGACACCATTCACTTTCAAGGGGATCCTTCATTAAACTGATCCACAGGTGTGTCAATATTGTATCATATGTACTTTGGTTTTGTTAGATTTGTCTTGCTTTCTTTTGTCCAAATTCTCTAGGAAATTTTAGTAGCCTCACTTGAATCTGGACCTGTCTGGTTTGAATTTTTTGCTTGGTTTGATGATTACTTCTCTTGGATTGATTATTTTTGATTGAATGCATAATGTGGGAGGGTGATTTTTGTTGTCTTTGCTCGAATGGTTGATTTTAATGTGTCTGAAGGTACCCATGGTGAGAGTCATGCCTAAGATCCAGCCACAACACAAATGGAAATGGCAGAACTGAGAGCACATGCTCTATGTTTACTACTTTGCTGTCGCTGGGTTCAAAAGGAGGCCTGAGAGACTCTCGCGCAGTTCAAATAGAACCATTCAAAGGCTATCGCGAGATTCAAATACACCTGAGAATCTCTCGTGCGATCCAAATAGAGCATTTCACTAGCTGTCGCGAGGTTCAGCAGGAAGCCTAGGAGACCCTCGCACAATTCAAAAAGAATACTTCATTAGCTGCTGCAAGATTTAAAGGCTGTCGCGAGATTCAAAGTGAACCTCAGAGCTTTTCGCGCAATCCAAATGGAGACCTGGGAGCCTCTTGCGCAATTCACATGGAATTCTTCACATACTGTCATGCGCTCCAAGGTCAACCTGGGAGATTGTCGTGTAATCCAAGTTGAATAGCACCTTCGGTAGGTTTATTTCCAATCCTGCAACCAAATTTTTCCAAAGTGCACCAAGCTTCACGATAAGTATTTTAACCCCGCGCTTGTCTCCATTTCCAATACTCTCTTCCTTCTTCACCCTGTGAAACCCTAGCTTTCGGCGCTCTTCTACCTCTCTCCTCCAGCATCCACTCTACAACCAATCATTCACACCAGGAATCTATAGATTTGTTCCTAGCATCACCCCCATCTATTGCCCTCTGCTTAGAGATCTCGCGATGCCCTGTGCGACAAATCGAACAAAACCCTAAGATTTTAGGGTAGGCACTCAGATCTCAATCTCCCTTTCTCATCTTTCAAGGTAGAAGTTGTAATGGCCCCTAAGAGCGCACCAAAGAAAAGGGGCAAGGATAAGGCCCTTGTTGAGACCACTCCTAAGAAGGCCAAGACTTCAAAGGCTCCTAAAAAAGGGGAGGAAGTGGTTGAGGAGGTGGAGGAGCCAACCCCTGATTTTTCTACTCCTTCAGAGCTCATGGCTTCAATTCCCTTGGAGCCTGAAATAGCTTTTGACCTGCCATTCTTTGAGAAGGAGCCTCTCTCTGCCCCTGTCGTTCAATTCATGAGTAAGGCTGGCTTGACACCCTTGCTGAGAGAAATTCCAGCACTAGCCTACCCTAGGCTAGTGCAACTCTTTTACCAGCACATCAGGGTAAAAAAAGATAAGGATGGATAAGTAGGCTTGCTGGTGTTGATTGATGACTTTGAAATGTTAGTGAGTCTCAAAGTGGTTGCAGAAGTATTGGGCATCCCAGCCGCATTCGACCCTAGCTGTGGATATGGCCCCCCCCTGAGTGCCTCAATTGATACAATTGCAAGGGCTTTGACTAGAGGATTAGAGGCCTCAGGGGATTCAATCAGAAGAAGAGAATTGGAGTCTGAACTCCTCTTTATTGACCAAGTCCTGAGAAAGAACATTTATTGCTCAGGACATCAGCAGGAGAGGAGAGCTCCCATTGCGGATGCTGTCTATTCTTTCTCTCTGGGCCATGGCTTCCATGCAGCATGGCTAATCTTTGAGGCAATGAAAGACCTGGAAGATAAATTGGGGCAGAAAAGAAGCCACACACACTCCCCTATGCCAGAATCATCACCAAACTGCTAATAAATGGGGGGGGGGGTACAAGATAGTAAAAATAGAGGGGACTACCACCCTTGCCCCTACTACTTTTGCCAAGAGGCAATGGGGAATCAACAGAAGCCTGATGAAAGTACAAAAGAAAAAGAAGGCTAAGACTCAGGCCCTTCCCAAGCAAGCAGAAGAGGCAGCTGTTACAAGCCCACCCCGGTGACTACAGAGGAGCTTTTAGAGCCTGTTACCACAACTGCTGCAGCAGCCACCACATCTCCCCCACCTTTTACTCCGGCATCCACTACCCCCATTCCATCTATCTCTCACCCTCCTCTGTCTTCATTATCCATTCCCACACCCCCTTCTCCTGTGATTGGTACCTGGGAGGACACCACCCCCATGTGAGCCCCTCCCCATCCCCTACACTACCTCAATACACAGTCCCAATACTCCCATCATCTTCACATAAACCTGACAGCCCTCCACTCATTTCCTACAAAAAAAGGAAAACCACTGAGACAACCCCCACCATCTCTCAGACACCACCCACAATCCCTTTTATTGCCATTGACACACCTAATATTGACCCAGACACCACTCTAGCTATGCCTACCACATCCCCATTCACAGACATTGACCTTAACCTCAACACAACCACATGATTCCAAGCCTTTATGGCTAGTTTCCTTGACACAATGCCCAACCACTACACTCCCCTCTTGGACACTCCAATTACATCACCACATCACTCACCAGAACCCTAATCTCCTCCTCCCTCTACTTTCCATCATGCCCCTTCCTCACCTTTTCAACTTGTGCCCTCTTCTACACAAACTCAACCTCCCAGCCTCGACACACTGACACTCATCCTCTCCCTCATCCAAGACATCCAATCCCAACTATCCACCACTACACACACCCAGGATTAGATGCAGACTGAACTCACATCCATTAAATCCACCCTACAGACATTAACCAACCCACCCATCCCTCCACATCCACTCCAACTCCCCTGGTCCTTTCCCCTGACTCTCACATCCAAGACTTCAGCCCTGACTCTCAACCCCATTCACCACCCACATTCCCTTTTATCCCACCAACCCCACCATTCTCTTTCCTACCTTTCACCATTCCCATTTTCCCTCCCCATCACCCCCTACTCCTAGTGAGCCTATCCCATTTTCTTTTCCCCCCATGCCTTCCATCTCACCTCTTATCCTATCCCCTCCAACATACATTGACAAACAGACCCAAACAAACCCAGAACTTGTTACCCTCCCCCAACCACTAGACTTACCCACTGTTAACCCCATTTCCCCCACCCAGGAACAATCACAGTTTGCTCCTTTCACTTCCTCTCTTCCTATTGTACCCAAACACTCTTTTTACATCCCTCCCTACCTCACCATCCTCCATGCCATGAGGGACAATCTCTACCTTAGGAGGAATATCCTGAAGGGCATAGCCCAACTTCGAGAGTCCATTGAGACCTCACAGCTGTAGTAGATTAATGAAATGAAGGAAGCCCATAGAAAGTAACTACTGGGTATCTCCCTGGGGGTGGACTAGTATCTTGGAGGCCTATCAGAAGGCCCAATCTATGGATGCTTATCATCAGCTGAATTTGGAGCTGGAGAAAGTCAACACTGCTGTAGAGAAGATGAAAGCAAGACTTTTTGAAAAGAGGCTCAACAATGCCCAGGAGATCTTTAGACTACAAAAGAAAATTCATAAAACAGACCTCCTCAAAGCCAAAATCTAGATAGCCTCATTGGAAACTGTATTGGTTGCTGCCAGAAATGCAGCTCAACAGCCCACCCCACTCTCTATCCGCATGCCAGTACCTGAGCCTAACACTACCCCAACTCCAGCTGCCCAGTCTGAGGAGGCACAACCAATTGCCCAGGTAGAGAAAGGGAAGGCCCCTGCTGCCCCTCCTTCATCACCTCCTATAGAGCAGCCTCCACCTACCAAGGCCCCTGCTACACCTCCAATTGAGCAAACTTATCCTAAACAGAGGAAAGTCACTGCTAAGAGGATTGCTTACACAACAGCCTCTATTAAAATTGGCAAAGAGCCAGCTGCCCAGTCTGAGGAGGCAAAACCCCCTGGCCAGCCTGAGCCTAAAGATAAAGGGAAGTCCGCAGCAGCCACTACTGAGCCAGACAAAGGAAAATCACCTATGATCTCTCCTGAACGCAAAACCAGAAAGATGAGGGTGAGGGCACCAAAGGCTCCATCCATGAAGAAACCACCAACCCAACCGAAGAAACCAAAGCAGCCTAAGAAAAAGACTCCAGCTGTGGGCAAAGCTAGGAAGAAAACAAGTCCAACTGAGAAGCAAGCCCACAAGAAAGAGGACAAAGCTGCACTTAGGAAACATGCACAAGATGGGCTGGGACTGGTTCACAGATTCAGATTCAGATTCCTCCTCCTCCTAGAACCTAGATTGTAGATTAGGCTTTTCGTGCCTTTGCACTTCTTTTCTAGTTATTATAATTACAATTGTACATGTTTTTCCAAGTTAATAGAATTTTTCATTTTTTTTGTATATTGATTTATGTGCCATATCTGTTCTGTGTGCTTGTTTATTTTTTTTAATTATTTCGTCTTCATATTGTTCACTTTTGTCAGCAACATGGGAGATAAATTTAGAGAAGCTATTCTCATTTGAAATAGAAATCCATATGAAGGGTAGATGTGGATGGTAATCGAGCGGATGCATGACATTGTGCAAGTACAGACCTTAAAATGGCCTCATTTTCCTAATCGTGGGCCATGTCAGAGCTTGCTCGTGGAGTCCTGAGCGCGCGCAAAGCAGAATTCCACATCTTCCAGTGTGCAGCTGCGCGATACATGGGATCACCTTAAATACCAAGGCTAAATTTAGACCATCATTTAGTGTGAGCTCTCTTTTCCCATAATCAGTTGTGCGATTCATCATTCCCCGAACACTCATAATTTATTGTCAAGCTTGGAAAGGGACAAAACTTTAACATGCCGAATCATTTTCTACCGTCCAAGTATTTTAAATACGAAGTTAGTTCATCTTCATCTCATCCTTTCTCTTCTAACCCTAGCAGTCCAGCCCTCCTCATAACCATGGCGAATGACAAACCCAACGAGTTCCCAAAAAAATTCTATCCTATGTGGTTGGACCCCCCACCGCCTAAGGAGCCGGACCCATTACAATTTCTTTGGGATGAGTGTGAAGAGGTCCAGAGGATCCTGGCCAAGGAGGAGAAGAAAAATGAGAAGAGAGAAGAAGAAGAAAAAAATCGAACCACCTGCATCTCCCCCACCATCTTCCTCAAACCCTCCACCACCGACTCCCCCTTGATCCCTGTTCTTCCCCCCCCCCTCCCATTTTTTCTGTTCTTAGGCTTTTATTTTTTCTCTTTTTGTAAATCTTTTTATAATCTTTTTCAATTCTAATGAATTTTTCTTTTTATTCTATACTGTTCAGTTTCCCATCTTTGCTTAGTTCTCTTTCGGTGCTCTTATATATTTTTGTTTGTCTTCTTCTGTGTTTATTTTTGTTTTTCTCTTATGTGTTTTTTGTTTGTCTTCTTCTGTGTTTATTTGTTCTGTATGGAATATGCTGCATTTTCTCTTCTGTGTTTATTTTTGTTTGTCTTCTTCTGTGTTTAATTTGGGGGTGTGGCAGGGTAGGTCTGCCAATAGAATAGTTAATTTTAGTGCAGTAATGGTGGTATAACTAGGATGAATAAAGTCAATTTCCACCTAACTTGCTGCAAAGAGGAAAGTTGTAAAAAGTTAAAATATTTTTACAGACTTTTCGAAACTGAAAATATTAAAATCTTGACACCACCATGAAGCTAATATCAGAAAATTTTTTAGTTAGTACTCAGTAAACCTAAGAGGAGAGAAACATGTGAAAATACACCCCATGGGTTAATTTGAGGACCATACATAGTGAGATTTGGCCCATCATTTTCTTTTGAAGAGTGTTTTTGGCATTATTGATGATCTAAGGACTAATTGAGTCAAGACCTTTTCACTAGAAGTTAGGCATCTCCAAATCAAAACTGATTGACAGCACTCATGATACTAAGGAAATGATCCAGGGCCTTCATTTGGACAGTTTGAGCCTAAAAATCCAACCTTTTAAAAGCTGCCCTTTTGCATACACTAGTTGAGCCTTAAAAATCTTACTTTTCTTTGACAAACACAAGAATACTTGCACCTTAATATAACCAGATTCAACCTCACCCTCACTCTGAGAATTCAGAAGGTAAAGGAGAAGCAGTTAAAGATAGTGAGAATGGTTCAACATTCTGTAGAAGGTAAAGAAAAGCAACTTATGAACAATAGTGTATTAACGATATTTGTGTGGCAGTTCATCATATAAAAAAATCATAAAAAGATTGAATAAAAATAAAAAAAAAGAGAAAAAGAAAGAGTAGTCTAGAGAAGAACATCATTTGAAAATTGAAAAGAAGAGGAGAAGCTGGCCACTTTGATTCTAGAATATATCAAGAAAGATGAAATTTTGCTAAAATGAAGGTTGTGAAGTCATGAATCACTCCTTACCTTGCTGATTTCTTAATTTTGATTCCCTTTTTAACCCTTGATTCTTTACATCCCTCACCCATAAGCCACATTACAACCCATTCAAAAAGACCTTGTGGATCCAAAGTAAAATGAGCTGCCATGTGGAGATGAGGAGTTGTCCAATCTATGGTGAAAAGTCATGAGGATGTTAGAAATTAGAAGCTTTGCCTATGCTCATGCTTGCAGGCCCATTTGGGGTCTGTAAATGCTCTTGAGCTATTTTGAATGTGAACACCCTCAGATTGTCAATGTTGAGAGATAGCCCTGGTGAGAATTGGGTCTAAATTTTAACCCCATTGGGGTTGTATCCGACCTGAATTTTGAATTAAAGGAAAGCTGGGTACTGATTTTTACACATTGAATTTCTAATGTTAAATGAATGGTGGTGATGCAAACACTTGCTAAATTTTGAGATTTGAATGGCTTGCATTACTGCTGCAGTTCCCTCTAAATGTTAAAGAATGGGTGTGGAATGAAGCTTTATACATTGAATTCTGTGTTGTCATTAACTGCACTATATTTAACTGTTCTAATGGTGAAGTTTGTGGGTATCTTCACTGAAAACCCTCAGGAGACTTCACTCCTCCACTAGGGATCACCTAGGAGTTTAAAAGGCTTGATACATATGCTAAATGTACCCGTGATCCCTACGAAAGTGGTATTTAATTAGTTATAGCTTTGCTAAGGGACTAGCAAAGATTAGGTTTGGGGGTGTGTTAAGACCTGAAAAGTACCACTTTTCACCCCTTAACTTAATCTTTGTTAGACCCTTAATCATTTAATAAATGTGTTTTAAGTCTATCCTGTAGGTAATAAGCAGAAGCTACAAATAAGCCCCTAACCATGCCATGAAGCCTACTGTTGCCCCAAAAGTTCCTTAGAAGAAAGAAGGTTGAACCATGACAGAGAATTAGCTGCAGCATAGGCACAGCAAAGCAGAAACAAGTTAAGAAGAATGCCTCGCATAGATGTCGCAGGGCTCAATTGAACCAGAATGAATGCTTTGCGCAGTTGTCGCGGGCTTCTGAAGGGAGCACACCAACTAGTCGCACAGTCTTCGCGCCGTTCTCGCGCGATTTGATGACAGAAGGAATTAAAAAGCAGACTTCACGCGGTTCTCACGAGGCTCAGTCATAAGCGCTTCATGGCACGCCTACGCCTATCTGCGGACTTAAAAGAGGAGCCATTAATCTTGACGATTCACTAAGGAGAGATAGCGGTATTCTGCGTGCAATTGCTGTTGCATGGGATCTGAACCTTCGAGGAACTGCTCACGTAATCCAGAAGCCCATGCACCTTACTTCTTTGCGAGGATCCCCGCGGGATCCACAAAGGAACAAACTGCGCGCGTAATTCCCGCGCCATTCAAATAGAAAGAGCAATCCCGCGACGACCAGAGCATCCCCACGATGACCAAAGTACCAATCTCGCGACTGTAAGAGCTTTAAGTCAAATCAACCCCACGACGCCAATTCTATCACGTGATAACACCTGAAAGTCTTTCTACCTAGCGAGGCTCGGGTTCTTAACTTCTCCCCACTTCTGCAGGGGCAATCTGGGATCATCCAGCAACTAGGGCATGCACTCCAATGCTCTAATTTCCATGCACACGCCTCGAGGCATCCAAGGAATAGAAATGGGCCACGATAGCATTGATAAATTAGGGTTTTCCTAACCCTAATTCACAGAGAGCTGACTGCTATATAAGCCTAAGCCTAGTTTAGGTTTAGGGGACTTACCTTCTGTACTCCTTCCTCAATCAACTGTAGAATTGCAGTAGGCTAAGGTTAGGGTTTAGGCAGTCTTCTTTTTTCCCTTTTTCTTCTCTCCATAGTCCAGCACTTGCTGGCTATGCCTTTGTATGTCTACTTGGAATAGATTTAATGATGTTTTATAATAGGATCTTATGCATATATGGGATTGGCGTTTTGTGAGTTGTTTTGTACAATGTTGTTGTCTTGAGATCCTCCATTGCTATGTTTCATTGTAAGCAATGGAGGATTGTCTTTAAGGTTTATTTAGATCCAAGTGACCTGTGTATCCAGGTTAGGCACATTGCAGGCCTAGCCCCACTACAGGATCTACTAAATCTGAATCCCCATGAAAGCTTGTGCTGGTAGCCTTGTGAACATGGTGGTGGCAGCAATGTTCTTGTTCTGTCCGAGACCTCTGTGAGGAGGGTAGCCTCTGTGGATAGTTTGTGACCATTCAAGTGGACAGATTATAGCCCTAGGGTGAGGCCAATCCACAGATCTAAGATAGATTTTTCTTCTCTGCACTTGTGCTTGTAGCCTTGTGAGAGATTGTGCAGAGACAGACTCCCCTGTATTTTCATAGACCCACCATCAGATGGCAGATTTGATCTAGCTGTAGAGATTGTAGGCTTGTGACTAGATCACTGCTGTCTTTCTAAAGCAGTGAACAGTTAAGCTTCAAAGATAGTACTCAAACTCTTACTGGTTCTGTGTGCCCAGGCTAGTGCACATTGTAGGCCTAGCCCCACACACATAACTTAAAGGTTGAGGTTCCTATAGATTCTTGAGCTGGTAGCCTGGAAGTAGTACCTACAATGATAAACTTGTTCTGACCCATCTCTGAATTGTGGTTCCCCTATTGGATAGTCTGTGACCATTCAAGTGGATAGGTTATAGCCATAAGGGATTGGATCATGGCACAGGGGTGAGTTGGATCCTTTCTCCTCTTTGGTGATAATGTAGCCATTGGACAGGATTTCTATAGCAGCAGATCTGAGTCTGAGTAATAAATCAGATTTGTACCGAATAGCTTACTTCTCACCCTTTTATATTTATTTTCTCATACTCCATCATTCTTCTCAATCATTTCTATAGTTTAGGCATTAGGTTATTTTAGAATTTAGATAATAGTGACCTTAAATCCCCATCCATTTAGGATAGCCAGATTTGTAGCCAGATCTGGAGGGCCTACTAAAGATAGCTCCCTTGGAGCTTTAGATCAACTTTCCCTATGGGGCAAACTCTTACTTATTAAAACTTGCTACAACAGGCCCTGTATCTTGCAGGACTATGTATTTTTAGGCTTGCTGCTCTGTAGTTTCCAATCCACCTTTGGTTTATTTTCACTAATCCCATTCTTATCACTGTCTCCAATAAAGTTAGTAGCAAGCACTTAAAATATTCCAACACTAGGGCACACTTCTTGAGGCATGGATTTCAAAGTGCACATCTCGAGGCATTCAAGGGTTGTAACTGTATATGTCTGCTGGAAATATTAGGGTTAATCTCTTTAGAGCCAAGGCCGTTTTGACAGAGTATATAAGCTGTACTTAGAGTTTATTATTTTCATCTTTCCTTCATCCTCTGCAGACTGAGAACTCTAGCAGGCTAGGGTTAGGGTTTGATCACCTCTTTTTTCTATTTTTCTTCTCTCTTAGCTCAGCACTTGCTGGCTAATCCCCCTGTAAGCATCTAGATATAGTTTTATTCTAGTCTTATAATAGGTTATTAGTATACATTGGGATTCAGATGAGTAGTTGTGTACAGGCTGCAGCCTGAAGACAATCCATTGTAAGTTTTGTGTTCATCAATGGATTATCGTTTTAATGCTCAATTGAATATAAAGATCTTATGGTTTCTTTAGATGTCTATAGGATCCATATATTTGGGACTAGCCCATTCAATTTTTAGTAGATCTATTGCCTACCATCTGATTTCTCTTGGTTTGATAGACCCATAGAAAGCAATGTTAGATCTGTAGTGAGATCCAGGGAGTTTGGCGGCTTGTGGACCTTGGTGGTTATAGTAGTTTTCATGTTCTTTCTCAGGCCTCTGTGGGATGGACAGACCAATGGGATACCCTGTGACCATTCAAGTGGACAAAGTATAGCCCTAAGGTTGTGTCCATTCACATGTTTGAGAAGGATTCTTCTCCTCTGCAGATGAGCTTCTCGAGCCTTGTGAGGTGGTTTGTACAGGAACTGGCTCCCCTCTGTTTTACCTAGCCGACATCAGATATTAGATCTGATCTCTTTGTAGTAATTGGATCTTGAGGCTGAGTCATTACAGGCCATCTGTAGCAATGACCAGTTGAATCTAAAGCCCTATTCAACCTATTGCATGGTCCTTTTTGTGAGCACTAGTGAGCAGTTAGCCTTAACAAAGTACTTAGGATCTTATGGTTGGAATACCTATGGATGCCAGCCAGGTCTGTGCATAGATCTGGGGAGCTTGTAGCACTGGCATTACATAGTGCTGTAATAGTATTCATGGCTAAAGCTGGTCTAGTGGCTGTGAAAATGATCGATCCACTCTTCTGGATTAGACTAGCAAATTTTTTATTTAACTAATGGGATTTGACAGACTCTATCAGATACCCTATGATCATTGGAGTGGACAGAGTATAGCCCTAAGAGCACCCCAAATCTCATGGGTTAAACTGGGAGCTTATACCTTCTTGAGGCTTTTAATAGTGTCTCAGCAAGGAGCACTGTAGAGACAGACTAAATCTGAGTTACATCACTGTATCATTAACTCTAGCTTAACCTGCTTACTTCTCATAATTTTTGTATTTTATTTTGGCACACACTACCACCATCTTCCTCTTGACCCTTCTTTAGGATAGGGCTACATTTTATTTCTCTGCTTTTAGGATTAATTTAGTGTAGTCATGACACCTAACTCCCTTTCTTTAGGATTGTCAGATCTGTAGCCAGATCTAGAGGCCTACTATTATAGCTCATTTTGGATTCTAGATCAATTTATCTGTGAGATAAACTCTTACTTATCAAAACTTGCTACAATGGATCCTGTATCTTGCAGGACTGTGTGTATTTCAGACTTACGGTGCTGACCTATGTCTAATTCCCCACTCTTTATTTATTCTCTCCACTGTTCTTAATAAAACATGCAGCAAGAGTCACGAAAACTGGACAACAAGTTTTTGGCGCCGCTGCCGAGGATATTGATCTTTTTAGTAGACCTGAGTTGTATTATAACTTAGACTAACAAATTCTTTTTGGTTGTGTTTAATCTAGAATTAAAGTACTACTGATTCTTTGTAGCTAGAGCTGTAAGTGGAGTGTAGCTAGCTCTGTTTGCACTTTCTTTCCCCTAAATCTCATGCCATTTATGTTGAATCCCCTATTATTTTATTTAGTGTAAATTTGTGTAGTTATTACTTTTTTTTTTTTTTTTTTGAGATTCTTTCTGTGTGCTTGTAAGCATTTTCACTACTGTTGGTGAGTGTATGCTTGATAGAAGGTCCTTAAACCCTAACTTGGAACTCCCAAATCCAGAGGTGGAAAGGATCCTTAGACCTAGACACACTACACAGGGCCCTGCTATTGAGACTGAACTAGCTACCATGGCTGAGAGGCAGAGGACATTGAAAGAATATAATGCACCTGGGGAGTACACCTCTCCCTTCTGCATTCAGTTTCCCTCTGTTGAGGAAAACTATGAAATTAAATCCTCCACCATCAGTATGCTGCCTTCATTTCATGGGCTGAGTAAAGATCCCTACAGGCATATTAACCAAGTTTTAGCACTTTGCACTACCTTCAACATTGCTTGCTTGGGGCCTGAGGCCACTAAATTGAGGCTTTTTCCTTTTTCATTAAAGGACAAAGCCAACACATGGCTATCAAAGCTCCCAGTCAACATCATACAGTCATGGAGTGACCTTCAAGCCAAATTCCTGGCAAAGTTTTTTCCTATAAACAAAACAAGCCAAATGAGGACAAATATTCTGTCATTCACTCAGTCCTCAACTGAGAATTTTTTTGAAGCTTGGAAAGATTTCAGGAGATGTTAAAACAATGCCCCCACCACCAAATCCCAATATAGTAGCTTGTTCAAGTGTTTTATCAAGGAATTAATGCCAAGAACAGGGATATGGTGGATGCTTCTTGTGGCGGTAGCTACCTCCACAAGACAGCTAAGGAAGTTTGAGAGCTGTTTGACATAATAGGAGAAAATTTCATGCAGCAGGAGTCTCTGTCACATAATGATAGTCAGATTCTAGCTAAGATGGTGAAAGAGGCCATCCCTAGAGGTGGAATATATGAAGTGAAGGTGAAAGGTGATCTGGAGAGGAAGGTGGACAACTTGAACTTGAAGTTTGACAAATTGATGACTGTGATGCAGCCTCGGATGGTTGCACAGTTGGAGGAGGCATGTCTGATATGCCAATCCCCCACACATTTTATTCATAATTGTCCATTTGTCAACCAATTTCTGGATTTTATTACGAAGCATGCCAATGCTGCTCAAACCTTTGGGCAGCAGCCTATTATGCACTGAAAAGTACCACTTTTCATCTCTTAACCTAGCCTTTGATGGACCTTGAAGCCCACTCATAATCATTTGTTAAGTATGTTTTACATTTAGTAATAAAATGTGTAGGTTAATACAAACTCCTTGCATTTTAGCCTAAAAGAGAGAGAAAATACAAGCAAAGATGACAGCTGAGCCAAAGCCTAATGGAACACCTTGGTAGTACTTACCATGGTGACTCACTATTGCTGATCATCATTGACCTAAAGTCTAGCAGATGACTGAAGTCAGCTGAGAAGGAAGGATGCTGTAATAGCAGCAAGTGTAGGGCAGCAGAGTGCAAAAAAAAATAGACCTCACAGAGTTGAGAAGCCTCCTCGCGAAGCTAAAGTTGCAGTAGAAGAAGCTCTCGTGCAGATAGGCCGCGCAGTCAAGAGGAGAGCTTTAAAGACATCGTGAAGATCTCACGGTGTGAAACCTTTAAAATTCGTGGTGGCGAAGCTCTCACAGAGATCAAGCCTCAAAGCAGCCATGCGAGGAACCCAGCAAGCCCATATGCATAGAGAATGAAAAGTCACCTCGCGGAGTTCTCGCATGGCCCTGAAAGAGAGAGATGCCCAGAATTCTCCTCGCACACTCTAGATCCTTACAAGTTACTACGCGAGTGCAGGAGCCCACCTGCGCGAGTACTTAGGAAGAGAGAGAGCTCCTGAAGCTCTACTGCGTGAAGCACCCTGGCTCTCCAGATTATCTCCGCGACAGCACTGCGGCGCGAAGCAACTGCATGATTCATTAATGGTTTACTACACGAATGAGCCATTCTCATCAACCAAAGGCAACTCTGTAAAAGCAAAGTAACTGCGCGAGTAAACTAAAATAGCTGCTAGCCCCGCGAAGTGCGTGCTCTCCACTTCTCACTTTAACTCAGGGACCTTTTGGGAATTTCCCAAGGCTAGGGCACGCTTCTCGAGGCATGGATTTCAAAGTGCACATCTCGAGGCATTCAAGGGTTAAAACAGTGCCATGTCTGCTAGAAAAATTAGGGTTAATCTCTTTAGAGCCAAGGACATTTTGACAGAGTATATAAGCTATACTTAGAGCTTATTATTGTTATCTTTCCTTCATCCTCTGCCGGCTGAGAGCTCTAGCAGGATAGGGTAAGGGTATGATCACCTCTTTTTCCTTTTTCTCTTCTCTCTTAGCTTAGCACTTGCTGGTTAATCCCCTTGAAAGTAGCTAGGTCTAGTTTTGTTTCAGTCTTGTAATAGATTTTGGTATACATTGGGATCTTGGATGAGTAGTTGTGTATGGGCTACAGCCAGGAGACTGTTCATTGTAAGTTTTGCTGTTATCAATGAACTGTTGTTTTAATGCAATCTAATCTATAGATCTTATGGTTTTTGTAGATGTCTATAGGATCCATATATTTGGGACTAGCCCATTCAGTTTCTAATAGGTATATTATTTACCATCTGATTTCCCTTGGTTTGATAGACACATGGAAAGAAATGCTGGATCTGTAGTGAGATTCAGGGAGCTCGGAGGCCTGCAGACCATGGTGGTTATAACAGTTTTCATGTTCTTTCTCAGGCCTCCGTGGGATGGACAGACCAATGGGATACCCTGTGACCATTCAAGTGGACAAAGTATAGCCCTAAGGTTGTGTCCATCCACATGTTTGAGAAGGATTCTTCTCCCCTACATATGAGCTTCTAGAGCCTTGTAGTAATTGCAGCTTGAGGCTGAGTCATTGCAGGCTGTTTGTAGTAATGACCAGCTGAGCTAAAGGCCTTATTCAACCTGTTGCATGGTCCCTTTTACGGGCACTAGTGAGCAGTAAGCCTTAGTAAAGCACTTAGGATCTTATGGGTTAGAATACCTATGAATGTCACCCAGGTCTGTGCACAGATCTGGGGAGCTTTTAGCACTGACATTACATAGTGCTGCAATAGTATTCATGGCTAGAGCTGGTCTAGTGGCTATGGAAATGATCAGTCCACTCTTCTGGATTAGACTAGCGAATTTCTGGTTTAACTAATGGGATTTGACAGACTCTATCGGATACCTTGTGACCATTATAGTGGACAGAGTATAGCCCTAAGAGTGCCCCAAATGGCATGAGTTAAACTGGGAGCTCTTACCTTGTTGAGGCTATTAATAGCGTCTCAGCAAGGAGCACTGCAGAGATAGACTAAGTCTGAGTTACATTACTGTGTCATTAACTCTAGCTCAACCTGCTTACTTCTCATAATTTTTATATTTTATTTTGGCACACACTACCACCATCTTCTTCTAAACCCTTTCTTTAAGATAGGGCTATATTCTATTTCTCAGTTTTTAAAATTAATTTTGTGTAGTCGTGACACCCAATTCCCTCTCTTTAGGATTGTCAGATCTGTAGCTAGATCTGGAGGTCTATTATTATAACTCATTTTGGGTTCAAGATCAATTTCTCTGTGGGATAAACTCTTACTTATCAAAAGTTGCTATAATGGACCCTGTATCTTGCAAGACTATGTGTATTTTTAGACTTGCTATTTTGTGTTTTTCAATCCACCTTTGAATTATTTTTACTAACACATACTTACCACTATTTTCAAATAAAGTTAGCGGCAAACATCTTAAAATAAATCCAACAAGTTTTTAGCGCCGCTGCCGGGGATATTGATCTTTTTAGTAGACCTGAGTTATACTATAACTTAGACTAATAAATTCTTTGTAGTTGTGTTTAATGTAGAATTAAAGTACTACAGATTTTTTGTAGAATTTTGCAGAAATGGACAGCAGAAGAAGGGAAAAGCTAGAGCAACAAGTAGAGTGTAGCTAGCTCTGTTTGCACTTTCTTTCCCCTAAATCTCATGCCATTTATGTTGAATCCCCTGTTATGTTGTTTAGTGTAAATCTGTGTAGTTATTACTTTTTTTTGTTTGAAATTCTTTTCGTGTGCTTGTCAGCATTTTCATTACTGTTGGTGAGTGTTGCTCGGTAGAAGGTCCTTAAACCCTGACTTGGAACCCCCAAACCCAGAGGTGGAAAGGATCCTTAGACCTAGACACACCACTCAGGGCCCTGCGATTGAAACTGAACCAACTACCATGGCTGAGAGGCAGAGGACATCGAAAGAATACAATGCACCTGGGGAGTACACCTCTCCCTTCTGCATTCAGTTTTCCCCTATTGAGGAGAACTATGAAAGGATAAAGCCAGCACATGGTCAGTTTTCCTCTATGGTCAGTTTTCCTCCACCATTAGTATGCTGCTTTCATTTCATGGGCTAAGTAAAGATCCCTACAAGCATATTGACCAGTTTTTAGCACTTTGCACTACCTTCAACATTGCTGGCTTGGGGCCTGAGGCCACTAAATTGAGGCTTTTTCCTTTTTCATTAAAGGATAAAGCCAGCACATGACTATCAAAGCTCCCAGTCAACAACATACAGTCATGGAGTGACCTGCAAACCAAGTTCTTGGCAAAGTTTTTCCCTATGAACAAAACATGCCAGATGAGGATAAAAATTCTGTCATTCACTTAGTCCTCAACTGAGAATTTTAATAAAGATTGAAAAAGATTCCAGGAGATGTTAAAACAATGCCCCCACCACCAAATCCTAATGTGGTAGCTTGTCCAAGTGTTTTATCAAGGAATTAATGCCAAGAGCAAGGATATGGTGGATGCTTCCTGTGGTGGTAGCTACCTCCACAAGACAACCGAGGAAGCTTGGGAGCTGTTTAACATAATAGGAGAAAATTTCATGCAGCAGGAGTCTCTGTCATGCAATGGCAATCATATTTCAGTTAAGATGGTGAAAGAGGCCACCCCTAGAGGTGGAATATATGAAGTGAAGGTGCAAGGTGATCTAGTGAGGAAGGTGGACAACCTGAGCTTGAAGTTTGATAAATTGATAAATGTGATGCAGCCTTGGATGGTTGCACAAGTGGAGGAGGCATGTCTGATATGCCAATCCCCCACACATTCTATTCATGATATTCCATCTGCCAACCAATTTTCAGATTTTGTTATGGAGCATGCCAATGCTGCTCAAACCTTTGGGCAGCAGCTTGCTGGGTATTCTTGGAGGAACCACCCAAATTTGAGGTGGAGACAAGACTCATATCCTCAACCCCAGCAGTAGCAGATGGTAGCTCCCTACAGAACCCAACGCCAGGTTAATCAAGGTTATCCACCAAGGCAAAATTTCCTACTACCTACCCCATAGTCTAACCAGTTGGCTCTACCCACACAACAGCCCAGGTCCTCTTCATTTGAAGAGCAGATGCTGGCTTCAATGCAGAATTTGGGAAACTTGGTGCAGACTGTCAATTCTCATGGACATAGCATAAAAAAGATTGAAGACCAACTTGGTCAGATCTATAATGCTTTGAATAGGAGGGAGGAAGGAAAATTGCCTAGTCAGCCCCTGACAAACCCGAAAGGACAGTTTATGAGTGGTGATGCATCCTCTACTCAGGAGGAAACTAGTGCCCAGTGAGCCAAATACTGGTAATAATTGTATCATATATATGAAATTTTTTGTGTTAAATTGTGTCCTTTAGAATTCTATCATTTGTGTTTTGTGTGTTATGTTGGTTTGATTGTTTTACTTTTTTTGTGTTTTAATTGTTTGTGAATGAAAACATGTGCCTTTGTATCATCTGAATCGGCTGTGTGTTCATTGATGAATGGCTGAGATATCTTGATCCCGTTTTGCAAGAAAAGGAGCTGAAAAACTACTTTTACAATTCTGCAATGTTGATGAACAACTAATTAAAAATGGATATAAGGTTTTCATGAGTGAAATGAAGCACCTGTCTGAGGCTTGGTGCTCATGCACAGTGGTTGGGTGCACAGTAGCATGAGGCACCAACCAATGTGCTGCATTGAGATTAAAAGAGTGAAGGCTGTGTAAGAAATACTATCTCGCTAAGTTGGAAGGCTTGAATTTGCTACGCGAGCCATCTTTTGGCTTCCTCGCTCACTAGAACAGCTAAGCACTTACTGTGAAAGTGTCTTGCGGAGTTACCTTCTACTCCACGAGCTTGATTTGTGTGAAAAGGATGCCGTCTGGGTGTTCTACGCGAGTGCTGTGCGAGGAAACTTCCTGAAGCATATCAAGGTCTCGCACACTCCAGTCAAGGTCTTAGCTCCGCGAAAGGCACTATGAGGTAGTTTGTTCTGCTGAGTGACAGAACCTTTTGCGGACTTAAAGGCCATCTGTGCGACAATCCTACTCCACAAGAACCTTAAGCCAACTCCGCGAGCCGCGGGATTTGCTCTATAAACTTAGCGAAACAACTCATTTGCTTCATTTTCTCTCTCTGCCCTAGCTCCATCCGCCCAAAAATGAGCCCCTTTTTCTCTGCTTTCCTCTCCACAGCTTGAGCCACTTCATCTGAAGCTTTATCCTCTCACCATTTTGCTCCCCAGCTATTCCTGGTTACTTTGAGGACGGTTTGGGGGGATTTAAGCCACTGTGCACATTTCTACATGGAACCCTAGCTCACATTGGGTAAGCTCTGCAACTCTCCCTCTATGCTTTCATTGGTTTAGTAAATTAGAGAGAGACATGATGAATTGTGATATTTTTTGGTGCCTACTTAGAGTAATCTACATTCTCTGAGATCTGTGAGCCCTGTTTTGAGATTTGGAGCACCTATGGCCAAAAGTTTAAAATTCATTGATACATTGGCAGCTATGTTAAACCCTGCTCCTAGTGGCAGCGCTGTGGCCACTAGAAAATCTGCAAGAATTGCAGAGGCCTCCACATTGGAGACCTCTGAGGTGCCCTCCCCTGGTACTGAACCCACAATCTTAAAGGAAAAGAAGAAATCTGCCCCAAAGAAGAGGGCCAGAGAGCACCCACCTGCTGAGGCCCTGAAAAATCAAATAAGAAGCAGAAAAAGGGCAAGGTCGTGACCCCGGTGGCCCCTGAGGTTGTGGAGGAAGAGAATACTGAATACCTTAGGGTCCCTTCTGAGTTTGTGTTGGCAATTCTGCTAGAGGCAGAAACTATTTTTGATAAAGCCTACTTTGAGGAGCTACCAGAGACCTCTGCCTCCATGAAATATCTGAATAAGGCAACCCTGCTGCCACTGTTGAGACCCTCAATGCAGCTAGTGTTCCCAAGATTAGTCAGATTGTTTTATCAGAATATGAGGTTGGGGACTGGTGATGATGGGAACCCAGCACTGCTGGTACTGATTGATAATTTTGAAATACTGTTTAACCAGTCTGACATTGCAAGGGTACTAGGGATACCAGCTGGGTATGACCTCAAGTTTGGCTTAGGACCTCCCCTGACTGCCACCATTATAGAGATAGCCAGAGAACTAACTAGAGGAATCATGGCTTCAGGGGACTCAATCAGGAAAATAGATCTACACCCCAACCTCAGATTCATGGATGGGGTGCTGAGGAAAAATGTGTTTTGTTCGGGTCATGAGCAAGAGAGGAGGTCCCCCATAGCTGATGCCCTTCTCACATTTCATAGAAACCACTACTTGAATGCAGCCAAGTTAGTTTTTGAAGGGATTAGGGACTTGTGTGAGAAAGTGAAGAAACCACAAGCCCTTCCCTACTACAGGCTGATTATTGCACTACTGAAAGATGGGAAATACCCCTTCAAAAGGGAAGAGGAGATGTTGGGTTGTCTGCCTTGCCTTCAAAAAGGGTTTAAATTCACTCAAATCAAGGCATATCACACACAAGACCTGCAAGTAGTCAGGGCCTATTGTAGCAAGTTTTAAAAGAAAAGTAAGTAAGGGAATGTCTACAGGGAGGTGAGTTCAAAATATGGTAAATCTCTAGATCTGAAAGAGATCTGGCACCCTACCTAATACTAGGTTAGTAAAAGAAAGGGGAGAGGTTTTAAAGGGTTGTCAGTTAAACTAAACTACACATGAAATGCAAACTAACTGAGATCGAGTCCAGAGATCTAGATCTTGCAAGTGGAAGGGTTTAAAAATAGAAAATGGAGAAGAATGGCTTGGAGATTGGTCTCACTGCATTCAGGTTGAGCTGATCATGTTACAGGGGTTCAAAGCACACAAATCCCTCAGCTGGCTACAAGCACAGCTGCAGGGTAGAAGACTCCACTCTAAACCAAAGGATTTAACTGATCTTAAGGCTATGTTCTGTCCACTTCAATGGTCACAAACCATCCTATAGATTTCATCTGATCCAAAGGTTTATGGTAGAAGAATCCAATTGAAGCCAGAGATTGGACTGATCTTAAGGCAACGAATTGTCCACTTCAATGGTCACAGATCATCCTAGGGAATTCCTCCAAATCAAAGGTTTCAACCAGAACATTAAAAACACTACAGATGTTGCAATTTCTAGGTCACAGACATAAGAAATTACAGGGATATCAGATCTAGGGAGATCAGATGGTATCCAAGAGGTCTACCAGTTAAGTGGGTAAGCTGATCAATAGACTCCTCTACACAAATCTGATTGAGAACCAAATGAAACCAAAGGAACTATAGATCTAATTAAAACAATAAAAATAACATTTACATTGCAATAAAACTCACTCTATAATGAAATGCTCTCAGATCTGTAGTCTGTGCAGCAATTAACCCACAATAACACTCTCAACCTTACCCAATTATAGATCTAACCTCTCTCTTCGTTGCTCCTAGGGAATTAGCCAACCATAGTTGAGCTAAAAGAGGGAAAATGGAATTTTGCTGGAAGCTCTGATCTCCAGAATTTGATCAAAATCTTGATCCCCCCAATTACAATTGGGGATCTCATTATATAGCTTTTCCCTTTCGTTTCTCCCGCCAATATTCCCTTCTAGAAGGTCCTCAGAGTTTGTTAGAGTTCTGTCAGAGCACGTGGGGTTGGTTAGGGTTTCCTAGGGCATCTTCAGGATCGTCGTGTTGGTCTCCAAAGTGCCTCGGGTTGCATGCAGTAGGTCACCCAGTTGCAGTGTGTGAACAACCTATTTTTGAGAAGTTCTTCACACGATTTCGACAGGTTGGGGAAGCTTCCGACAAGTTCAAATGGAGCTTTTTGGTCATTTCGCTAGGTTCTCAGAACTCTACAATAGGTTCCGATAGGATGAGCCTTCTCTTGAAGCTTCAGCGTTCTCTGCCCTTTTATGCGGAGCATTGACGGTTGGGAAAGCTTTTTTAGTTCACTACTGCACATTTGATAAGATTGCTCTCACTCCTGTCGAAACGTTCAAGTACCGTTCGATAGGTCTGAACTCCCACTTCCCCATTTCGATAGGTTCAGGCAACCATCCGATAGGTTCCCTTTACACCTCAGGCAGGCTTTCGATAGGATGGTTTCTTCCTTTCTTTCAGCTGCTCGATAGGTTCTTGGATACTATCGAACTCCTCAATCCACACGAATCCATCCTTTCTCTGCCTTCAGATCCTATCGAAACCTTTCCAACTGCACAAATTCCTCCATTATTTACTCTCAGCTCCTATTGAAGTCTTCAGATAACCTCTCGATAGGATGTTTTCTGCCTGCTTTTACTTCCTTAACTCTGCCCTGCTATTGCCACATGCCCCAAGTGGCCAATGGTGTGCACCCCACTTATGTGCCATTGTTGGGTCTGCATTGTGCTGAGAGATGGACTTCTTTGTGCAGCATTTTTGAGTTATTTTCTATACTATTCCTGTCTTTTATTGTTATCTATAAAGTAGACTCAACAGGTGTTTATTAGTGTTCTCATAGGGTCATCAAAGGTCAGGTTAAGGGGTGAAAACTGACATTTTTCACTACTTAACACCCCCCCAAACCTAAGCTTTGCTAATCCTTGAGCAAAGGGAAAACAAAGAAAATTGAAATGCCACTTTCGTAGGGATCACAGATGCATTTAGATATGCATAAAGCCTTTTAAACTCCTAGGTGATCCCTAGTAGAGGAGTGAAGTTTCCTGGGGGTTTTCAGTGAAGGTACCCACAGACTTCTCCAATAAAAATCAATTAATACTTATGCAACATGCTAAAACAGAGTTTAAGTAAAATAAAATATATTCCACATCATGTCCATTCAGTTCTAGAGGATTTTTAGCAGAAAAAAAAACCAGTTCAAAACCTGAAATTCTACCGTAATTCCTTCATTATCAATCAGTTTGTATCAAGGCATTGTGTGCGAAAATTAATGTAAAGCTCACCCTTAAATTGAGAATTCTGTTTTGATAATGCCCCAAACAAATTTGATTTCAGACCCAAATCTTATCGGGGCTGTTACTCACAATAAAAGTAGAAGGGTGCATCATTTCACACAGCTCAAGAGCAGTTACAACCCTCAAATAGGACTGCAAGCATGAGCATAGGCATTACTCTAATTTCTGAAATTTTCTAACTCTTTTCACCATAGATCAAACAAATCCTCATCTCCACATGACAGCTCAATCCATTTCAGATCAGTAGGGTCTTTTTATTGGGTTATAATGTGGCTTATGGGTGAAATTTGTAAAAGAATAAAGGGGTAAAATGGGATTCAAATTGAGAAATCAACAAGGTAAGGAGGTGATTATGAGACCTTCTTCATTTCAGCACAATTCCATTTACTTCTTGAATTTTCAGATTTGAAGTGATCAGTTTCTAATCCTCATTTCAATCTTTCAATAAAATGACTTTTCTTTCTCATTCTTTTTATTTTACCTTTTATTTTATTTATTTATTTATTATTTTTTTATGGATTGGGATGCTACAACTATACATCACACTACACTTCAAATATACTTTCTTGTTCTTTTAACCAAACGTTGAACCTTAAACTTCTACCCTTACTTCTCCTCTTATTTCTTGATTTCTCAGATTGAGGGTGAACTGAAACAGGTCAAAAGGTTTTGGGTTCAAAATTTCTGGTTTCTATCAAAGAAAAACTGTGATTTCAAGGCTCAAATGGTGTGTATCAAGGGCAGTTCAAAGGTGGGAAATTTTAAGCTCAAACTGTCCAAGGGATGACCTTATTTCATGCCTTCAATTTCATGAATGCTGTCAAGCTATTTCAACTTGGATTTGCCTAACTTCTAGTGATCGAAACTAGATCCAATCAGTCCTTAGAGCAGAAAAAATTACCAAGATACTCTTCAAAGAAAATTTTTTCAAGCCCAAATCTCACTGGGTATGACCTTCCATCAAATTTTCTGGGGTGTTTCCATACAGTTTTCTCTCATTTAAGGTTCACTGAATATCAATTTTTGAAAATTCTTGACATTTGCTTCATGAAAAAATATTAAAACTACAGCTCATTTTAGTTGAAAAAGTTTTTTAATTTCCTCTTTTCCAAAAATTAGGTGGTGAATCACTTTGTTTTCAAAAACTTTTTCAACATAGCTACACTAGCATTAACTCATTTCATTAGCACACCTGGCACATCCCCAAACCTAAACTAATCAGTTTCCTCCCTGTTGAGAGAATGGTAGTAAGAAAATAGGTAAGACATAATATCAGAAATGAAAGAGAAATATAAATTGAAAGCATACAAGCACAAATGACATCAAAAAGACATTTTATTAAAATAGTACATGACAAAACTGGGAATAATCTCTACAAAATAACAAAATCATTTATCACTTAAAATTCGTCGTCCCCCTGGCACAGGGATATCCTCACCCTACTTACGGTGGAAGAGGAACTCTAAGCCAGGGGGGATGGGAATTGAAAGATCAAGGAGATGGGAGCTGAGCAGGTGGTGGGGGGATTGAAGAGGGTGGGGGTGGAGGAGGTGGTGGCTTGGTCTTCTGCTTCTTCTTTCTCTTCTTCTTTTTCCTTTCCTCCTTGGCCAGGATTCTCTGCACCTCTTCGTATTCATCTCAGAGAAATTGGAGAGGATCAGGCTCGACCGGTGGTGGTGGCCAGAATGGGTAGAACTTGATCGACAAGTTTTGAGGTTTGTCGTCGGCCAGGAGTGTGGGATGGAAGGATTGCACAAGTCAGGGGGAAATGGATGTGGAAGGGCTGGACGAGATTGATATTTAAGGTGCATGGGCGTTGGAATATGAATCGATACAATAAATATTTCGCATTCTTCTAGGTTGAAAATGAAAGTGGGAATAAATGGAGCGGTGGTTGCTGTGTCGAAAGTAGAGCGAGGACTACATGATGGGCTATTTTTAGGAGTGGTAGTTAAGTCAAGGAAGTATGCGCAATGAATGCGGAGACACTAATTTATGGATAAGGATAAAAATGTGCTCTGATAATAAGAAGGGCATATGAGGAAGAGGGGGCTAGGGTTTGCAGTAGGTGTCGAATGGACGAGACTGTCCTAACGAAAGGTTATAGAGAATGAAAGATGATTTCGATAGGATGAGATGAGTGATTCCGATAGGTCAAGGCATCCTATCAAAATCATAGTGAATAAAGCTTTCAAATGGAATGATTCGATGGGATTTCGATAGGTGGAATCATCCTTTCGATAGGTTTATTGTGGGTGATCCATCATATCGATAGGTTCCAGATAGGTATCTAGAACCTATCGAAACCTTCTTTCTGTCCCTCTTGATCCTATCGAAGAGTTGATTTCATCTATCGATCAGTCTCAGTGCCTATCGAAAACCTCAAATAACCTATCAAAATCATCGACTGACCTCACAAAAGGTGCAAGTAACCGATTGAAAGGTCCCAAAAGCCCAATAACTTTGCATTTCAGTGCAGTGCTCAGTCTCAGCACCCAGTAAACTCCTACTGATATGCTATAATTTGATTTATTGACCTTATAAACATACTCCCATGATCCCTGAACTGCAAGCACTATCAAGATGACAACCTACCTCTAGCTTTACAATTTTATTGTACATGAACAAACTATCAAGACAAAAAGAAATATGATACATATGATACACAATGAAATCAGGTATTAAACTGGAGGGTCCTGAAGATCAATGGTCTCCTCAGGCTCAAGAAGTTTTTCAACACAAATTCTTAGCCTTTGACCATTGACTTTCACGGTCCTACCATCTCTAGGGTCCATGATTTCTACAGCCCCAGATGGAGAAACATGTACAACTGTGAAAGGCCCATCCCATCTAGACTGCAACTTTCCTGGAAAGAATTTCAATCTAGAGTTGAACATCCATACCTTGTCATTTGTCTTGAATTCTTTCCGTAGCAAGTGTCTGTCATGGAAGGCTTTGGTCTTTTCCTTGTAAATCTGGGCATTTGCATATGCTTCTAATCGTAACTCATCTAGCTCAAATAACTAGAGTTTCCTGTGTATACCAGCAGAGTGTAAGTCAGAATTTAGTACTCTAATAGCCCAATATGCTTTGTGTTCCAACTCAACAGGGAAGTGACATCCCTTGCCATAAACTAGTCTGAATGGGGACATACCTATGGGTGTTTTATAGGCAGTCCTATAAGCCCATAAGGCATCTGTCAATTTTATGGACCAGTCCCTCCTATCAGTTCTCACAGTCTTCTCTAGAATGTGTTTGATTTCCCTGTTGGAAATTTCTACTTGCCCATTGGTTTGTGGGTGGTAGGGAGTGGCTAGTCTGTGAGTCACAGAGTATTTTTCCATCAGCTTATCAAAATATTTATTATAGAAGTGGCTTCTCTCATCACTAATAATAGCTTTGGGGATGCCAAACCTCGAGAAGATATTGTATTTTAGAAATTTAATGACAACCTTGTAGTCATTTGTTCTTGTAGCTATGGTCTCTACCCATTTGGACACGTAGTCCACAACTATAAGGATAAAATTATATCTATAGGAGGGGGGAAACGGTCCCATAAAATCGATTCTCCAAATGTCAAATAATTCGACAACAAGTATAGGTTGTAAAGGCATGGAGTTTCTCTTTGTAATGCTTCTCATTTGCTAACATCACAGACAAGCTTTACAATGCTGCTGGGCATCTTTGAACAACGTAGGCTAATAGAAACCACTTTGAAGTACCTTCGCAGCAGTCTTGTTACCACTGAAGTGGCCCCCACAGGCCTGTTCATGACACATGGTTAGAATATTTTTGAACTCGGTTTCAGGTACACAACGTCTTATCGCTTGATCTGCGCAATGCTTAAAAAGGTAAGGGTACTCCAACATGTAATATCGAATCTGTGAGAAGAACATACTTCTATCATCCTTATTCCAATGTGGAGGGATCCTTCCCACAGCAAAGTAGTTTACTATATTTGCAAACTAGGGCATACTTATCTGTACAGTAAAAAGCTGCTCATCTGGGAAAGAGTCATTGATGGGCAAGCTCTCTGTTTTAGCCTTTGGGATTCTTGACAGATGGTCAACAACCACATTCTCAAATCCCTTCTTGTCTTTAATCTCCAAGTTGAATTCCTGCAAAAGAAGAATCCATCTAATTAGTCTTGCTTTGGCTTCCTTCTTGGACAAGAGGTATTTCAAGGATGAGTGGTCAGTAAACACAGTAATTTTTGATCCCAGTACATAAGACCTAATTTTTTCCAAAGCAAATACAATGGCTAACAGCTCCTTCTCAATCGTGGTGCAATTCAATTGAGCATCAACCATTTATTTACTAGCATACGCTACCACACATGGTGCCTTATCTCTTCTTCGGCCCAAAATAGCACCAATGGCGAAGTCTGATGCATCACACATCAGCTTAAATGGTAGAGAAAAATCAGGGGCTTGCAAGATAGGAGCTGTAGTTAAATAAATCTTTAACAGTTCAAAAGCAGCAAGGCATTCATCATTGAACTCAAAGGGAACCTCCTGGCACAACAGGTAGCAAAGAGGTTTGGAAATTTTGCTGAAGTCTTTGATGAACCTCCTATAAAACCCAGCATGGCCTAAAAATGACCTGACTTATTTGACAGTTTTGGGAGGGGGCAAATGTGTAATTAAGTCAATCTTAGCCTGATCAACCTCTATTCCTCTGTGGGAGACAACATGTCCTAGGATAGTGCCTTGAGTCACCATTAAGTGACTCTTTTCCCAACTCAGGATTAGGTTGGTCTCCTCACACCTTTGCAGCACAGAGCTGAGATGGTGTAGGCATTGGCTAAAATTATCTCCATAAATGGAGAAGTCGTCCATGAAGTTCTCCAAAAACTTGTCAATCATGTCAGAGAAAATGACATACCTATATCTTTGGAAAGTGGTAGGTGCATTACACAATCCAAATGGCATCCTTCTGTATGCAAAGGTTCCAAATGGGCAAGTGAATGTGGTTTTTTCTTGGTCTTGGGGGTAGACAGGGATCTGATTATACCCTGAATATCTATAAAGAAAACAATAATAGGCCTTGCCTGCCAACTTGTCCAAGATCTGATCTATGAAGGGCAATGGGAAGTGATCCTTGCTGGTTTTCTCATTAAGCTTTCGATAATCTATGCATACCCTCCAACCGTGTTCGCGGTTGGAATCTCACCGAGTCTGCCTTCCATTCTTTGTGATCCTGGATTTCTTTGGTACTACTTGGGTAGGTGCCACCCATTGAGAATCTGAGATAGGGTAAATTATCCAATCATCGAGGAGTTTGACTACCTCCTTCATCACAACTTCCTGCATGTGTGGGTTAGTTTCCTTTGCATCTCTCTAGAAGATTTAGAGCCTTCCTCAAGATGAATTTTATGCATGCACACAGCAGGATTGATCCCCCCTAAGTCTGCAATGGTCCATCCTATTGCCCTCTTATGCCTTTTTAGCACACAAAGTAGTTCTTTTTCCTGCTCAAGGGTGAGGGAAGAAGAAATTATCATCGGTAATTTGTTATTGTCTCCTAACAAGGCATATTTCAAAAATTTTGGGAGCTGTTTTAACTCCACATTTGGGGGACTGATGAGGGAAGGCAATAGGGGTGCCTTAGAGGGTGGTGGAAGAGGTAACAAAGCAGGCTTCCATGGGTTATGCTTTGCTGGCTCTTCTTCAGAGGATATAATTTTCACATGTTCAATCTCAGAGGTGGAGGCCTTCTCTTCCTCTGTTTCCTTCCATACTTCGTCAAAAACATTAGACCACTCATTACCATGCAGCAGCGTATCCAAATTTTATTGCACAACCTCATCTATCACATTGATAGAAAAATAGTCCTCATCGAGATGGGGTTGATTGGTTGTGTTGTACACATTCAATTTGACCTTCATGTTACCAAAGGATACTTTATGACTCCTGACCTACATTGTATACAAGCATTAGCTGTGACTAAAAAGGGCCTTCCTAATATTACAGGTATGGAAGTAGCACACTTGCTTGGTTCCATGTCCAGCACCAGAAAATCAGCAGGATAAAAGAATTTTTCAACCCCAACCAAAACATCTTTAATGATTCCCAGAGGCTTCCTTTCAGATTTGTCAGCTAGTTGTAAGACCACAGGTGTGGGCTTCAACTTTCCCAATCCCAGCTTCTCATATATTGAATATGGAAGCAAGTTCACACTAACTCCCAGATCTAACAAAGCCTTTTCAATGATATGATCTCCAATGATGCAAGGGATAGTGGGGACTCCAGGGTCTTAGAGTTTGATTGGGGTGGCTATAGCCAATATTTGCTTTACCTTTTCTGTTGAAAAGACCTTCTTGGATAAATGTATCCTAGACTGTCTTTTATGGGTGCACAGGTCTTTCAAGAACTTAGCATAGACTAGAATTTACTTGATTATATTAAGTAAAGGCAAGTTGATCTTCACTTGCTTAAAAGTTTCCATCATTTCCTCTATTTTACCTTGCCCTTTGTTGAAAGGGGAGGGTGCTTGCAATGCCTTGGAAAATGGCAAATGTGGGACTACTCCCTCATTTGCAGCCTTAGCCAACTAGTCATCTTTCTTTTTAAATTTTTTATTTTCTTGAGAATCCTCATTCTCTTTCTTATTCAAACTAGGTTGTTCCTGGTTGTCTACCATTGGTGGCTCTTGTTGTGTCCTTTCGAAAACCACTTCTTTTTCTTTTTCCAAATCTCTGACAGGCTCACAACCCACTTGATTATCTACCAGTCATCCACTTCTCAATGCAGTAATAGATTTAGCTTCCTCACGGGTGGAGGAAACTTCACCCACTACAAACAGTCTCCTTGGGTTATCCAATGGTTGGCTAGGCAGCCTCCCTTCCTCTTTCTTAGTCAAAGCATTAGATAGCTGACTAAGATGGTCTTCTATCTTTTTAATGCTTTGACTATGAGAGTGCATAGTTTAAGATAAGGGACTCAAATTCTGTAATGAGGCCAGAACTTGTTCCTTGAAAGAAAGTGATCTCACAGCTGGAGGGGGTGCAGGTTGCTGCATAGGCTCGGCCATGGGCTGCTGGTAATGAGGCTTGGGAACATAACTTTGGTGGTGGGGTTGAGCATTTTTATAGGGCATGGGCTGCTGCTGGTTTAAGTAGGTATCTTGTCTCCACCTCAAGTTTGGGTGGTTCCTCCATTGGTATCCAGCAACAGGCTGTTGCCCATAGGATTAAGTGGCAGCCACATGCTCTAGAATAAAATTTGGAAATTAGACAGCTGAGGGGCATTCCTCAAGGGAGTGAGTGGGGGACTGGCATATAGCACATGCCTCCTCTACTTTAGAAGCCATGGGTGGTTGCATTGTTCCCATGAGCTTATCAAATCCCAATGTCAAACTGTCCACTTTCCTCTCCAAATCACTCTGCACATTTACCTCAAACATCTTCCCTCTGGTGGTATTCTCTTTCACAAATCTAGGAGGATCTAAGTCCCTAGACAAGGTCTCCCTCTGCATGGAGTTCTCACTAATGATATCAAACAACTCCCAGGCCTCCTCAGCAGTTTTATGGAGGTAGGTGCCACCACAAGAAGCATTTACCATGTCTCTGTTTTTCGAATCAATCCCTTGATAAAAACTTAGAACTAATTGCCATTTAGAGATTTGATGGTGGGGGCATTTCTTTAGGAGTTCCTTGAATCTCTCCCAAGCTTAGTGAAAATCCTCAGTTGGATCTTGGGCAAATGAGATGATGCCCTTCCTCAACTGGCTTGTTTTAGACATGAGGAAGAATTTGGCCAAAAACTGACATTAAAGATCACTCCAGGACTGAATACTATTGGGGGGAAGCATGGATAACCAGGTCTTGGCTCTATCCTTCAATGAAAAAGGAAAGAGTCTCATCCCGGTTACCTCCTCTCCTAAACCGGTGATATTGAAAGTGGTGCATAGTCCTAAGAATTCATCAATGTGCTTATAAGGATCCTCTTTGGTCAGACCATGAAATGAGGGTAGCATCTGGATTATGAAAGACTTTATTTCATAATTTCCTTGAGCAACTGGGAACTGAATGCAGAAGGGGGAATTGTAAACCCCTGGTGCATTAAATTCCTTGAGAGTTCTAAGCTGCTGTTGCTCACCCATTTCGAGAAATTCAACTGCAACAGATGTGAGTGGAGTTTGTCTAGATCTGAGAAGTCTTTCAACCTCTAGATTTAATGGGACAATCTGAGGTTGGAGAGTTCTTCTCCCAAACATACACCACTCAAGATCTAATGTAGAGCAAATCTTCAAACACAACAAGCAGGAACAAAAATAAATGACTATTGAATATAAAAATCAACATATCTGACAAATAAAGGGGAGTAGAGGGATGCAAACTCAAGAGCAGCCTCCAGCACAATGCTCCTCTTTCGCAGCAGCTTCAGATCTGATGAAATACAAATAGAATACTGAAAAACAACAAAACTTACAAACACAGTTAGTGAAAAATCAAACAAACTACTACAAATCTATGGTCTAAACTAAATCAAACTTAGATCTACCAATTTCAAAAACACCTCCTCGGCAACGGCGCCAAAAACTTGTTGGGTTGTCTGCCTTGCCTTCAAAAAAGGTTTAAATTCACTCAAATCAAGGCAGATCACACATAAGACCTGCAAGTAGTCAGGGCCTGTTGTAGCAAGTTTTAAAAGAAAAGTAAGGGAATATCCACAGGGAGGTGAGTTCAAAATATGGTAAATCTCCAGATTTGAAAGAGATTTGGCACCCTACCTAATACTAGGTTAGTAAAAGAAAGGGGAGTGGTTTTAAAGGGTTGTCACTTAAACTAAACTACACATGAAATGCAAACTAACTGAGATTGAGTCCAGAGATCTAGATCTTGCAAGTTGAAGGATTTAAAAATAGAAAATGGAGAAGAGCAGCTTGGAGATTGGTCTCACTGCAATCAGGTTGAGCTGATCATGTTATAGGGGTTCAAAGCACACAAATCCCTCAGCTGACTACAAGCACAGCTGCAGGGTAGAAGACTCCACTCTAAACTAAAGGTTTAACTGATCTTAAGGCTATGGTCTGTCCACTTTAATGGTCACAAACCATCCTATAGATTTCATCCGATCCAAAGGTTTATGGTAGAAGAATCCAATTGAAACTAGAGATTGGACTGATCTTAAGGCTATGATCTATCCACTTCAATGGTCACAAATCATCCTAGGGAATTCCTCCAAACCAAAGGTTTTAACCAGAGCATTAAAACCACTACAGATGCTATAATTTCTAGGTCACAAACACAAGAAATTGTAGGAATATCAGATCTAGGGAGATCAGATAGGTCTACCAGTTAAGTGGGTGAGCTGATCAATAGACTCCTCTACACAAATCCGATCGAGCACCAAATGAAACCAAAGGAACTATAGATCTAATTAAAATAATAAAAACAATATTTACATTGTAATAAAACTCACTCTATAATGAAATGCTCTCAGATCTGTAGTTTGTGTAGCAATTAACCCTCAATAACACTCTCAACCTTACCCAATTATAGATCTAACCTCTCTCCTCGCTGCTCCTAGGAAATTAGCCAATCATAGTTGAGCTAAAAGAGGGAAAATGGAATTTCGTTGCAAGCTCTGATCTCCAGAATTTGATCAAAATCTCATTATATAGCTTTTCCCTCTCGTTTCTCCCGCCAATATTCCCTTCTAGAAGGTCCTCAGAGTTCGTTAGAATTCTATCAGAGCACATGGGGTTGGTTAGGGTTTCCTAGGGCATCTTCAGGATCATTGTGCCGATCACCAAAGTGCCTCGGTTTGCATGCAGCAGATCACCCAGTTGCAGCGTGTGAACAGCCTATTTTTGAGAAGTTCATCACATGATTTTGATAGGTTGGGGAAGCTTCCGACAGGTTCAACTGGAGCTTTTTGGTCCTTTTGCTAGGTTCTTAGAACTCTTCGATAGGTTCTGATAGGATGAGCCTTCTCTTGAAGCTTCAGCGTTCTCTACCCCTTTTATCTAGAGCATTCGATAGGTTGGGAAAGCTTTTCGACAGGTTCAGCTCTGCATGCTAGCATTTCGATAGGATTGCTCTCACTCCTGTCAAAATGTTCAAGTACCTTTCGATAGGTCTGAGCTCCTGCTTCCCCATTTCGATAGTTTCAGGCAACCATCCGATAGGTTCCCTTTACACCTCAGGTAGGCTTTCGATATGATAGTTTCTTCCTTTCTTTCAGCTGCTCGATAGGTTCTTGGATCCTATCGAACTCCTCAATCCACACGAATCCATCATTTCTCTGCCTTTAGATCCTATAGAAACCTTTTTAACTGCACGAATTCCTTCATTTTTTGCTCTCAGCTCCTATCGAAGTCTTCAGATAACCTCTCAATAGGATGTTTTCTGCCTGCTTTTACTTCCTTAACTCTGCCCTGCTGTTGCCACATGCCCCAAGTGGCCAATGGTGTGCAACCCTCTTATGTGCCATTGCTGGGTCTACACTATGCTGAGAGATGGACTTCTTTGTGCAACATTTTTGAGTGATTTTCTATACTATTCCTGTCTTTTATTGCTATCTATAAAACAAACTCAACAGGTATTTATTAGTGTGCTCATAGGTCCATCAAAGGTTAGGTTAAGGCGTGAAAACTGGCATTTTTCACTACTTAACAGGAGACTGTAGCTTTGAACCCCAAAAATAGTGGAAAGAAATAATGGGGTATCAGTGGCACAATGATAAGAAAGATGGAGAAAAAGAAGGAATTATTGAGAGAGGTAGCCCCCACCATCCATGAAGTGGCTGCTGCTGCTGCCACTATTGAGGCAGCAGCCTCTGTTGGGCTAGCCATGCCACCAACCTCTACACCCATTGCCCCACCACCTCCATCCTCATCCCAGCCCTCACAGCCCCACACATGTCCAATATCCTTACCTGAGCCACTCTAGCCCACATCAACCATGGCCGCCTTACCCATCTCCACACCTTTACCTATTTTTCCAGCCCATACCAACCCACCTGTAAAAGTTGTCTACACTAAGAAAAGAAAACTCACAAAAGGCACAGCCCCCATAGCACCCCATCCCACCTACATTTTCCAAACCATTCCAATTCCTGATACCACCATCATTCCAGACCCAATACCCACAACCTATGCACCACAACCCCATACCTTTGACACTCCAAGCAGCCCAGTGAGATTTCCTAACCTTTTGTACCTATCCTGAGTGAGCCTATAGACCAATCCATTCCCTTATCCCATGATGGTGAGCCATTTTCAGGAGAGGAATTTTCTACAATGATGTCTACTATCCTAGGAGACATCAACCTTGAGTATACACCTCTCCCTGATGCACCTCCCCCACCACACTTTATCCCACCACACTTTACACCACCACAAGCCGTTACCTTCACTCATAGACCCACATCTCCCTTCCAAGCAGTTTCACCCATTCAACCCACATCCAATACCATAGCAGACCTCTTACCCCAAATCCTACACCTCCTACTGTCCCTCCAATCATAAATTTTGTCCAACACCCAAACCCAATCATCCATAGACACATATATTAATTCCATAACCTCCACCCTTCAAAACCAGACCTACATTGAAACTAGCCTACAAGCCATCCAATCCACCTTACATACTTTTCCCCAACCATCACATTCACCAACTATCCCTACCTCCTAACCTTTACCTACTCCACCCCTTTCCACATTCACTGATGTCATTACCCAAAATGAGGATGAACCTATTCCAGAGAACCCACCTGCTGTAGCTACCTCTGATTCCATGACAGATGGGGATGACCTAATACCCATCTCCTCCAAGTCAATCCAAACAGACCCTGATCTGGAGCCCCACCCTGAGCCTCCACACACCATTCCCTAGCCCACCGACCTTTCATTAAAGCTGACCCTTCTTCAAGTGAGGACCTCCCCTTAATTCTTGCCTCTTCTTTTCCCAGTCCTCCATACTCCACCCTCCTTCTTGCAATGCAGTCCCATCCTTACATTAAAAGCGATGTTATTAAAGGCATGATCACTCTTAGAGCATCCTATGAAGCACATATTCAACACCTGAAATGAGATACCAAACAGCTGCTCAGAGGCATAGGGAAGGGCTGGAAACAAATGTTGCGTCTATACAAAGCCCAAGAGAGTTTGGCTGTAAAAGAGAAGCTCAATGCTGAACAAGAAAAAATGACTGCTGCAACAGAAAGGTTGAGAGCTAATGCCTTAGAGAAAAGGTTGACTGCTTCCAAGGAGATCAAGGCACTCATTATTGGCCAAGCTGAGTTGGCTGAACAAAAGGCTGAAATACTTGAGAGGCAACTAGCTACCGTAACTAAGAGAGTCCCCCCACCACCAACTGTACAGCAGAAGAAAGACAAAGGAAAATGGGTTAAAATTAAGAAAGAACCAGCTGACCCTTAGATGGTTAGCTTAGTGCACATATTTTGAGTTAGAAGTAGTGTCTTGTAAATACATTTCCTAATATAATGAACTTGCTTTTTGTTACTTTTGCGTACTTATTACTCGGTTTAATTTTTGTCTGTTTGTGTGTTTGTTAATGTGTTGCGTGTTCATTTTTTTATATATTTTATTTTCTCTGCTTTACTGTAGTGTTTTATGTATCTCTATTTGTTCACTGCTGCGCACCCATTGCCCTTTGAATCAGGGAGGACACTGCTCCTCATAGGTTTGGGGGTGTGGCAGGTTCTGCCAATGAAATAGTTAACCTAAGTGCAACAGATTCAAGTGAGTAAGACAGAAATAGGACCATGCTCACCTAAGAATCATTAGAAAAATGAGAAATTTAAAATATTGCAGACCTTTAGACATTACAAGCTTTTAAATTTTAACCTTTCCATGATGTGAACACATAGTAAACTCACTTGTATCAGTACTGAGTGAATCATCAAAGAGAGAAAAAGGTAAGGACATACTTAAAAGTTCAATGGAAGACCATAACCAGTAAGAGCTGGGCCAACAAATAAATTTTTTTTTTCCTTCCTTTGAGGAGTGACTGAGGCAATTCTTCTAGCTCTAAGGACTGGATGAGGCAATGCCCTCACTAGAAGTTAGGCACCTCCAAGTTGAAACAACTGACAGCACTTATGAAACTAGGAAAGGATCAAGGCCTTCTCTTGGACAGTTTGAGCTTAAACAGACAAAATCCTAATCAACTGCCCTTGTGCACACACCTGTTGAGCCTTAATTTCCAATTTTCTTCAAAATACACCTAAGTACTTACACCTGAACCTATGGACTTGACTCAAACCTACCCTCACTCTGAGAATTCAGAAGGTAAAGGAGAAGGAGCTAAAGATGGACAAGATAGGGTCAACATTGGGTGAACGGAGAAGAGATACCTAAAGTTGAGCAGTGTAACAACTGAGGAAAGAGGCGGCAAGTCACAAACACAAAAATAAAAACAAAAAATAAAAAGAAAAATACAAGAAAAGAAAAAAAAACAATAAATACGAGGAGCGAGAGAGGAGTCAAGAGGAACAGTTCATTGGAAAAATCATAATGAAGAGGAGAAGCTGGCCATTTCAAGTTTGAAAAATTTGAAAGAAAATGAAAGGGATAGAACTACAAAGAGGTGAAGTCATGAATCACCTCCTTCACTTACTAATTTCTTAACTTTGATTCCCTTTTCAACCTTACATTCTTTATAACCCAATTCATAAGCCATATTACAATCCAGCTAAAGACCTTGTGATCCAAAGTTAAATGAGCTGTCATGAAGAGACAAGGAGTTGTCCAATCTATGGTGAGGACCTCCCAATGATGCCAGGACTTAGATACTTTGCCTAAGCTCATGCTTACAGACCCATTTGGGGGCTGTAACAGCTCTTGAGCTTGAGAGAAAATGAAACCCTCAAGGTCCCTTGTGAGAGTATGCCCTGGTGAGCATTGGGTCTAATGTTGAATGTATTAGGCTTGGCCTATAACCTGATTTTTGAATTAATGATGAGCTCAGTGCTGATATACATGTGTTGCCCCCCTTGTTGTGAGCTAATTGGAAATATTGTGCACTCAAGTAGAGTTTGTGATGATTAAATGTTGGTGCTTTTCATGTCCAAATTTCTCACATTTTTATTGAATTAAAGGTGAACTGATGCTCTGTTTCTTAACAGCTGACCTGAGAATGTTGCACCTTTGTTAACTGTTTCATTGAGAAGTTTGTAGGTATCTTACTGAAAACCCTCAGGAGACTTCACTCCTCTACTAGGGATCACTTAGGGGTTTAAAAGGCTTGGTACATAAGCTAAATGTATCCATTCTCCCTATGAAAGTGGCATTTCAATTCTTAGAGTAGTTGTTTTAATTTTTCCTTGGCTCAGGGACTAGCAAAGATTAGGTTTGGGGGTGTGTTATGCACTGAAAAGTACCACTTTTCACCTCTTAACCTAGCCTTTGATGGACCTTGAAGCCCACTAATAATCATTTGTTAAGTATGTTTTGCAGTTAGTAATAAAATATGCAGCTTAATGCAAACTCCTTGCCTTTTGGCCCAAAAGAGAGAGAATACAAGCAAAGATGACAGCTGAGCCAAAGCCTAATGGAACACCTTGGTAGTGCCCACCATGGTGACTCACTGTTGCTGATCATCATTGACCTAAAGTCTAGCAGATGACTAAAGTTAGCTGAGAAGGAAGGATGATGTAACAACAACAAGTGTAGTGTAGAAGAGTGCCAAAAAATAGACCTCGTAGAGTTGAGAAGCCTCCTCGCGAAGCTAAAGTTACAGTGGAAGAAGCTCTCACATAGATAGGCCACGCAGTCAAGAGGAGAGCTGTAAAGACATCGTGAAGATCTCACGATGTGAAACCTTCAGAATTCATGGTCGCGAAGCTCTCGTGGAGATCACGCCTCAAAGCAGTCGTGCGAGGAACCTAGAGATCCCATATGCATAGAGAACAAAAAGTCACCTCGCGGAGTTCTCGCGTGGCCCTGGAAGAGAGAGATGCCTAGAATTCTCCTCGCACAGATCTCGCGCACTCTAGACCTTATAAGTTACTAAGCGAGAGCAGGAGCCCACCTGCGCAAGTACTTAGCGAGAGAGAGAGAGCTCTTGAAGCTCTACTGCATGAAGCACCTTGGCTCTCTAGATTATCTCCTTGACAGCACTACGCGATTCATTAAAGGTTTACTGCACGAATGAGCCATTCTCATCAGCCAAAGGTAACTCCTTGAAAGCAAATCAACTATGCGAGTAAAGTAAAATAGCTACCAGCCCCGCGAAGCGCGAGCTCTCCACTTCTCAGTTTAACTCAGGGACCTTTTGGGAATTTCCTAAGGCTAGGGTACACTTCTCGAGGCATGGATTTCAAAGTGCACATCTCGAGGCATTCAAGGGTTGTAACAGTGTCACGTCTATTGGAAAAATTAGGGTTAATCTCTTTAGAGCTAAGGCCAATTGACAGAGTATATAAGTTATACTTTGAGCTTATTATTATTATCTTTCCTTCATCCTCTATCGGCTGAGAGCTCTAGCAGGCTAGGGTTAGGGTTTGATCACCTCTTTTTCCTCTTTCTTTTCTCTCTTATCTCAACACTTGCTGGTTAATCCCCCTGTAAGCAGCTAGGTTTAGTTTTGTTTCTGTCTTGTAATAGATTTTGGTATACATTGGGATCTTGGATGAGCAGTTGTGTATGGGCTGCAACTAGGAGATACTTCATTGTAAGTTTTGCTGTTATCAATGAATTGCTATTTTAATGCTTAATCAAATCTATAGATCTTATGGTTTCTTTAAATGTCTATAGGATCCATATATTTGGGACTAGCCCATTTAGTTTCTAGTAGGTCTATTATTTATCATCTGATTTCCCTTGATTTGATAGACACATGAAAAGCAATGCTGGAATTATAGTGAGATTCAGGGAGCTCGGAGGCCTGCAGACCATGGTGGTTGTAGCAGTTTTCATATTCTTTCTCAGGCCTCTGTGGGATGGACAGACCAATGGGATACCCTGTGACCATTCAAGTGGACAGAGTATAGCCCTAAGGTTGTGTCCATCCACATGTTTGAGAAGGATTCTTCTCCCCTGCACATGAGCTTCTAGAGCCTTGTGAGGAGGTTTATACAGTAACTGGCTCTCCTCTATTTTACCTAATCGATATCAGATGTTAGATCTGATCTCTTATAGTAATTGCAGCTTGAGGCTGAGTCATTGCAAGCTGTTTGTAGCAATGACCAGCTAAGCTAAAGGGATTATTCAACTTGTTGCATGGTCCTTTTTGTGGGCACTAGTGAGCAGTAAGCTTTAGCAAAGCACTTAGGATCTTATGGGTTAAAATACCTATGGATGTTAGCCAGATCTATCCACAGCTCTGGGGAGCTTGTAGCACTGGCATTATATAGTGCTGCAATAGTATTCATGGCTAGAGCTGGTCTAGTGGCTTTGGAAATGATCAGTCCACTCTTCTGGATTAGACTAGCGAATTTCTGGTTTAACTAATGGGATTTGACAGACTCTATCGGATACCCTGTGACCATTATAGTGGACAGAGTATAGCCCTAAGAGCACCCCAAATGGCATGGGTTAAACTAGGAGCTTTAACCTTGTTGAGGCTATTAATAGCGTCTCAACAAGGAGCACTGCAGAGACAGACTAAGTCTGAGTTACATTATTGTATCATTAACTCTAGCTCAACCTGCTTACTTCTCATAATTTTTGTATTTTATTTTTGCACACATTATCACCATCTTCTTCTAAACCCTTTCTTTAGGATAGGGCTACATTCTATTTCTCTGTTTTTAGGATTAATTTAGTGTAGTCGTGACACCCAACTCCCTTTCTTTAGGATTGTCAGATCTGTAGCCAGATATGGAGGCCTACTATTATATCTCATTTTGGGTTCTAGGTCAATTTCTCTATGGGACAAACTCGTACTTATCAAAACTTGCTACAATGGATCCTATGTCTTGCAGGAGTGTGTGAATTTTTAGACTTGCTATTTTGTGTTTTTCAATCCACCTTTGAATTATTTTCACTAACACATTCTTACCACTGTTTTCAAATAAAATTAGCAGTAAACATCTAAACATAATTCCAACACAGCCTGCTGGGTATTCTTGGAGGAACCACCCAAATCTGAGGTGGAGACAAGAATCATATCCTCAACCCCAACAGCAGCAGATGGTAGCTCCTTACAGACCCCAGCACCAGTTTAATCAAGGTTACCCACCAAGGCAAAATTTCTTGTTACTTGCCCCACAGTCTAACCAGTTGGCTCTGCCCACACAACAGCCCAGGTCCTCTTCATTTGAAGAGCAGATGATGGCTTCAATGCAGAATTTGGGGAACTTGGTGCAGACTGTCAATTCTCATGGACAGAGCATAAAAAAGATTAAGGATCAGCTTGGTCAGATCTGTAATGCTCTGAATAGGAGGGAGAAAGGAAAATTGCCTAGTTTGCCCCTGACAAACCCGAAAGGTCAGTTTATGATTGGTGATGCATCCTCTACTCAGGAGGAAGCTAGTGACCAGTGAGCAAAATATTGGTAATAATTGTATATGTATGAAAATTTTGTGTTGAATTGTGTTCTTTAAAATTCTGTCATTTGTGTTTTATGTGTTATGTTGGTTCGATTGTTTTACTTTGTCTGTGTTTGAATTGTGAATGAAAATATGTGCCTTTGTATCATCTGAATCAGCTGTATGTTTGTTGATGAATGGCTGAGAAACCTTGATCATGATTTGCATGAAATTGAGCTGAAAAACTACTTTTATAATTCTACAATATTGATGAACAACTGATTAAAAATGGATATAAGCTTTTCATGAGTGAAATGAAGCACCTGTCTGAGGCTTGGTGCTCATGCACAGTGGTTGGGTGCACAACAGCATGAGGCACCAACCAATGTGCTGCACTGAGATTAAAAGAGTGAAGGCTGTGCAAGAAATACTATCTCGCTGAGTTAGAAGGCTTGAATTTGCTGCGCGAGCCATCTTTTGACTTCCTCGCGTGCTAGAATAGCTAAGCACTGACTGTGAAAGTGTCTCACAGAGTTGCTTTCTACTCCGTGAGCTTAATTTGTGTGAAAAGGATGCCTTATGGGTGTTCTACGCGAGTACTGCGCGAGGCAATTTCCTGAAGAATATCAAGGTCTCGTGCACTACAGCCAAGGCCTCAGTTCTGCAAAAGGCACTGTGAGGCAGTTTGTTCTGCTGTGCGACAGAACCTTTCACAGACTTAAAAGCCATCTGCGCGACAATCCTACTCCGCGAGAGCCTTAAGCCAACTCTGCGAACCGTGGGATTTGCTTTATAAACTCAGCAAAACCCCTCATTTGTAACCTGGACTCAAAATCAAAGACCCTACTCGAAAGCAATCGCCCACTTCTAAGAGAAAAAGCACAACCAAGCCTAGGAAAACCACTTCAAAAAGACCACTGTCTAAGGCTGCTGCTTAAAAGATAGCAAAGGATAAAGATATCCAGGAACCACCAACTGAACATAAGGACGTAGATGATTGGTATTCACACATATTTTGAGTTAGGAGTAGTGTGTTGTAAATACATTTTCTAATACAATGAACTTTCTTTTTATTACTTTTATGTACTTATTACTTTGTTTAATTTTTGTCTGTCTGTTTGTGTGTTTGTTAATGTGTTATGTGTTCATTTCTTGATTTTCTCTACTTTAGTATAGTATTTTATATATCTCTGTTTGTTCACTGCTGCACAACCATTGTCCTTTGAATCAGTGAGGACACTGCTCCTCATAGGTTTGGGGGTGTGGCAGGTTCTGCCAATGAAATAGTAAACCTAAGTGCAGCAGATTTAAGTAAGACAGAAACAGAACTATGTTCACCTAAGAATCATTAAAAAAAAAAAGAGAAATTAGAAAATTTTACAGACCTTTAGGCATTACAAGCTTTTAAATTTTAACTTTTCCATGATGTGAACACCAAGTAAACTCACTTGTATTAGTACTGAGTGAATCATTAAAGAGAGAAAAAGGTAAGGACATACTTAAAAATTCAATGAAAGACCATAACCAGAGTTGGGCCTATGAAATTTTTTTTCCTTCCTTCGAGGAGTGACTGAGGTAATTCTTCTAGCTCTAAGGACTGGCTGAGGCAATGCCCTCACTAGAAGTTAGGCACCTCCAAGTTAAAACAATTGACAATACTCATGAAACCTAAGAAAGGATCAAGGCCTTCTCTTGGACAGTTTGAGTTTAAACAGACCAAGTCCTAATCAACTGCCCTTGTGCACACACCTGTTGAGCCTTAATTTCTAATTTTCTTCAAACTACATGAGTACTTGCACCTGAACCTATGGACCTGACTCGAACCTACCCTCACTCTAAGAATTCAGAAGGTCAAGGAGAAGGGACTGAACTACAAAGAGGAGAAGTCATGAATCACCTCCTTCACTTACTGATTTCTCAAATTTGAATCCCTTTTCAACCTTCCATTCTTCATAACCCACTTCATAAGCCACATCACAACCAAGTTAATGACCTTGTGATCCAAAGTTGAAAGTGCTGTCATGAAGAGATAAGGAGTTGTCCAATCTATGGTGAGGATATGCCAATGATGCCAGGACTTAGGTGCTTTGCCTATGCTCATGCTTACAGACCCATTTGGAGGCTATAATGACTCTTGAGCTTGAGAGAAAATGAAATCCTCAAGGTCTCTTGTGAGAGTATGCCCTGGTGAGCATTGGGTTCGAAGTTGAATGTATTAGGCATGGCCTATAACCTGATTTTTGAATTAATGATGAGCTTAGTACTGATATACATGTGTTGTCCCCTTTGTTGTGAGCTAATTGAAAATATTGTGCACTCAGGTAGAGTTTGTGATGATTAGATGTCTGTGCTTTTCATGTCCAAATTCCTCACATTTTTATTGAATCAAAGGAGAACTGATGCTCTGTTTCTTGATAGCTGACCTGAGAATGTTGCACCTTTGTTAACTGTTTCATTGAGAAGTTTGTGGGTATCTTCATTAAAAACCCTCAGGAGACTTCACTCCTCCACTAGGGATCACCTAGGGGTTTAAAAGGCTTGGTACATATGCTAAATGTATCCGTGCTCCCTACGAAATTGGCATTTCAATTCATAGAGTAGTTACTTTAATTTATCCTTTGCTCAGGGACTAGCAAAGAGTAGGTTTGGGGGTGTGTTATGCACTGAAAAGTACCACTTTTCACCTCTTAACCTAGCCTTTGATGGACCTTGAAGCCCACTAATAATCATTTGTTAAGTATGTTTTACAGTTAGTAATAAAATGTGCAGCTTAATACAAAATCCTGGCTTTTTGGCCCAAGGAAGAGAGAATACAAGTAAAGATGACAGCTGAGCCAAAGCCTAATGGAACACCTTGGTAGTGCTTACCATGGTTACTCACTGTTGCTGATAATCATTGACCTAAAGTCTAGCAGATGGCTGAAGTCAGCTGAGAAGGAAGGATGTTGCAACAGCAGCAAGGGTAGTGCAACAGAGTGTCAAGAAACAAACCTCGCAGAGTTGTGGAGCCTCCTCGCGGAGCTAAAGATGCAGTGGAAGAAGCTCTCGCGCAGATAGGCCGCGCAGTCAAGAGGAGAGCTGTAAAGATATCATGAAGATCTTGCAGTGTTAAACCTTCAGAATTTGTGGTCGCGAAGCTCTCGCGGAGATCAAGCCTCAAAGCACCCGTGTGAAGAACCCAGCGAGCCCATATGCATAGAAAACAAAAAGTCACCTGGCAGAGTTCTCGTGTGGCCCTAGAAGAGAGAGACGCCCAGAATTCCCCTCGCGCAGATCTCATGCACTCTGGAGCCTTACAAGTTACTACGTGAGCGCAGGAGCCCACTTGCACGAGTACTTAGTGAGAGAGAGAGCTCCTGGAGCTCTACTGTGTGAAACACCCTGGCTCTCCAGATCATCTCCGCGATAGCACGACGACGCGAAGCAGCTGTGCAATTAACTAAAGGTTTATTATGTGAATGAGCCCTTCCCATCAGCCAAAGGCAACTTTGAGAAAGCAAAGTAACTGCACGAGTAAACTAAAACAGCTGCCAGCCCTGTGAAGAGCAGGCTCTCCACTTCTCAGTTTTAACTTAGGGACTTTTTGGGAATTTCCCAAGGCTAGGGCACACTTCTCGAGGCACAGATTTTAAAGCACACATCTAGAGGCATTCAAGGGTTGTAACAGTGTCACGTCTGCTAGAAAAATTAGGATTAATCTCTTTAGAGCCAAGACCATTTTGACAGAGTATATAAGCTGTACTTAGAGTTTATTATTTTCATCTTTCCTTCATCTTCTGTCGGCTGATAACTCTAGCAGGCTAGGATTAGGGTTTGATCACCTCTTTTTCCTATTTTTCTTCTCTCTTACCTCAGCACTTGCTGACTAATCCCCTTGTAAGGAGCTAAGTTTAGTTTTATTCTAGTCTTGTAATAGGTTTTTGGTATACATTGGGATTCGGATGAGCAGTTTTGTACAGGCTGCAGCCTGAAGACAATCCATTGTAAGTTTTATGTTCATCAATGGATTACCGTTTTAATGCTTAATTGAATCTAAAGATCTTATGATTTCTATATATGTCTATAGGATCCATGTATTTGGGACTAGCCCATTCAGTTTCTAGTAGATCTATTGCTTACCATCTGATTTCCCTTGATTTGATAGCCCATGGAAAACAATGCTGGATCTGTAGTGAGATCCAGGGAGCTCGGAGGCCTGTAGACCATGGTGGTTGCAGCAGTTTTCATGTTCTTTCTTAGGCCTCTGTGGGATGGACAGACCAATGAGATACCCTGTGACCATTCAAGTGGATAGAGTATAGCCCTAAGGTTGTGTCCATTCACATATTTGAGAAGGATTCTTCTCCTTTGCACATGAGCTTCTAGAGCCTTGTGAGGTGATTTGTACAGGAACTGGCTCCCCTCTATTTTACCTAGCCGACATCAGATGTTAGATCTGATCTTTTTATAGTAATTACAGCTTGAGGTTGAGTCATTGCAGGCCTATTCAACCTATTGCATGGTCCTTTTTGTAGGCATTAGTGAGCAGTTAGCCTTAGCAAAACACTTAGGATCTTATGGATTGGAATACCTATAAATGTCAGCCAGGTCTGTGCGTAGATCTGGGGGGCTTGTAGCACTGGCATTACATAGTGCTGCAATAGTATTCATGGCTAAAGCTGGTCCAGTGGCTGTGGAAATGATCGATCCACTCTTCTGGATTAGACTAGCGAATTTCTGGTTTAACTAATGGGATTTGACAGACTCTTTCGGATACCCTGTGACTATTGGAGTGGACAGAGTATAGCCCTAAGAGCGCCCCAAATGGCATGGGTTAAACTGAGAGCTTATACCTTGTTGAGGCTTTTAATAGTGTCTCAGCAAGGAGCACTGCTGAGACAGACTAAATCTGAGTTACATTACTGTATCATTAACTCTAGCTTAACCTGCTTACTTCTCATAATTTTTATATTTTATTTTAGCACACACTACCACTATCTTCCTCTTAACCCTATCTTTAGGATAAGGCTACATTTTATTTCTCTGCTTTTAGGATTAATTTAGTATAGTCGTGACACCCAACTCCCTTTCTTTAGGATTATTAGATCTGTAGCCAGATCTGGAGGCCTACTATTATATACCATTTTGAGTTCTAGATCAATTTCTCTATGGGATAAACTCTTACTTATCAAAACTTCCTACAATGGACCCTGTATCTTGTAGGACTATGTGTATTTCAGACTTGTTGTGCTGACCCATCTCCAATTCCCCACTCTTGATTTATTCTCTCCACTGTTCTTAATAAAACATGCAGCAAGAGTCTCAAAAATTGGACAACTCCTCTCGGGATGATTTTGCTGAAACTTAGAACCTGTCAAGGGGATGAATGATGAATTCAAGTAACCTGGCAAAGGATTAGTGTACTTCTCGAAATGACGCAGTTGGCAACCTAGACCCATCGACAGGATCGTGTGAACCTCTCGAGAGGTTCAGCAGTGTTTCACTCCTCGACAGGTTGTACCAACATGTCGACGCCCTTCTCCCCAATCCCATCGAAACTCTTTTTCCTTCATGTCTGATCATTAATTCCTCTTATCTCCCTACCTTAACTCCCATTGCTATAAATAAACCACCATGCACTCCACGGTACCAGTCCCCATATTATCGCACGACGTTCCACACTTTCCTCAACCGACTTGCCACCTACCACCAATACCATTTTAGCAATTATGACTTGGGAAGATGAGAAAATTTAATACGACGATACACATCCCACCTCCTATGTTTTAAACACCAGCCTGGTTCACCTCCTTCACAGTTGTTTGCGTTTAACCTCCTCAGTTCATCCCTATCCACAACCATGGCAGACGACAAACCCATTGAGCTTCCAATTAAATTTGAATTAGTTTGGGGGACTCCACCGCCACCTCCAGAACCCGACCCCTTACAGTTCCTGTGGGACGAGTATGAGGAAGTCCAAAGGATTTTGGCCAAGGAGAAGAAGAAAAAGAATAAAAGAAAGAAAAAGAAAAGAAGATAGAACCATTTGCACCTTCCTCCCCATCCTCCTCCCTCCCACCACCACCTGCTCTGACTCCGTTCCCCTAAGCCCTCTCATCCCCACTCTTGGCTTGCAGTTCCTCTTCCAGCGGTAGCATGTTGAGGATATATCTGAGCCAGGGGCGCAATTCTTTTTGGAAGGGATGTTTTGTTCGAGGCCGTGGAAATTGTTGCCAAAGTCATGTCTAAGTTGGAATGTGTCTAGGTTTTCTTATATATATGTCTAGGTTTTTTCCATTGTACATATTCTTTCGATTTAAATATAATTTCTTTTTGTTTTGATTTGTTTCTTTGATATGAATGTATAGTGTTTATTTTCTTTCTTTTATGTATCTCTGTTTTTACCCTACTGCACACCCACATTTAGCTTTGACACAGTGAGGACACTGCTCCTCTTAGGTTTGGGGGTGTGGCAAGGTAAGCCAATGGATAGTTAATAGTAGTGTAGCAAGGTTCAACAGAAATTGAGAAAATGAAGTAAATTCCCTGCAATTTTTTTTTAAGGAAAATAAAAACCTTTTAATATTGGGATATGCTACAGTTCTAACACTATAATCAAGCAAATGTCAGGAATTTTTATTCAAACATTAGCACTTAGTAAACTTGAAAGGAGAGAAGATCTGTGAGGATGCTCTCCAGAAAATTTGATGGAAGACCATACCCAGTGAGATTTGGGCTTGAGAAATTTTTTTTCTTGAAGAGTGTCTTAGCAAATTCCTTTTTTTCTGCTCTAAGGACTGATTGGATCTAGCTTTGGTCACTAGAAGTTAGGCAAATCTAAGTTGAAACAACTTGACAGCATTCTTGACATTGAGGACATGAAGTAAGGCCATTCCTTGGATAGTTTGAGCTTAAAATACCCTTACCCTTTGAACTGCCCTTGATACACACCATTTGAGCCTTGAAATCCAAGCTTTTCTTTGATAAAAAGCAAAAAATTTGAACCCAAAACCTCAATGACCTGATGCAGCTTGACCCTCACTCTGAGATTTCAGAAGGTAAAGGAGAAGGAATTGAAGAGGTCAGAGGAGCAAGGTTTGACAATTTGGTAAAAGAAGAAGAAAATATATGTGAAGGCAAGAGTGATGAGTAATTGTGGCATGCCAGGCCATAAAAAAAAAAAGAACAAAAAAAAAGAAAAGAAAAAAAGAAAATCAAAACAAAAAGAATGAGAAAGAGAAGTCATTTCATTGAGAGATTGAAATGAGGATTAGAAACTGATCACTTCAAATCTGAAAATTCAAGAAGTAGATGGAAGATGTACTGAAATGAAGAAGGTGTTGTCTAGACCACCTCCTTACCTTACTGATTTCTCAATTTGAATCATTTTTACCCCTTTATTCTATATAACTTCACCCAATAAAAAGACCTTACTGATCTAAAATGGATTGAGCTATCATGTGGAGATAAGGATTTGTCTGATCTATGGTGAAAAGAGTTAGAAATTTTTTAAAATTAGAGCAATGCCTATGCTCATGCTTGCAGTCCTATTTGAGGGCTGTAACTGCTCTGGAGTTGTGTGAACTGATGCACCCTTCTAGTTTCATTATGAGTAACAACCTTGGTGAGCTTTGCATCTAAAATTAAGTTTGTTGGGGGTTGTATCATAACAAAAATTCTCAATTTAATAGTTAGCTATGTATTAAATATCGGATAAAATGCCTTGACATGAGCTGATTTATTGTGAAGGAATTGCAGCAGAATTTCAGTTTAAAAAGAAAAAAAAATTGCTGTGTTTTTTATAAGAACCTTCTGAACTTAAAGGAACAAGGTGTGGAATGAATTTTATTTTGGCTTGATTTTTGTTCTCAACATGCTGCATTAACATTAACCGAACCATTGGGGAAGTTTGTGGGTAACTTCACTAAAAACCCTCAGGAGACTTCACTCCTCCACTAGGGATCACCTAGGGGTTTAAAAGGCTTGATGCATATGCTAAATGCATCTGCGTTTCCTACAAAAGTGGCATTTTTTATTTTCAATAATTATTTTTACTTTCTCTTGTGCTCAGGGACTAGCAAAGCTTAGGTTTGGGGGTGTGTTAAGCAGTGAAAAATACCATTTTTCACCTCCTAACCTGACCTTTGTTGGACTCTTGAGCTGACTAATAAGGTGTTTTACGTATGTTTTGTAGATAAGCAATAAAATCCAGCCTTAGTGCAGATATCCACCTAAAAAGGCCAAAGAAGCAATCTGCTCCTCATCATATGTTCACAACAACCCAAAGCCCTGTCAGTCACGCAACCAGAGCTTTATAAATTCATGAGAAGGTCATGGGATCAACAAGGCATGCTTGAGACCAAGCACAGTTGCAATGAGACAGATTGAACCCACCAAGGGGTTGCTGAGTGCTAACGGATGGAAGATAGCACACCAAAGATAGGTGCCAGCTGAAGAAACTCAAGGCAGAAGCTTCCGAGAAGTTCTAAAGCTCAAATGCTGATCTGTCGAGGGGATCCATTAAGCTATCGCAAGGTTCCAGTTGCTTGTCGATAGGATGTGCTTGCAGTAAAAGAATCCTGTCGACACCTTACCAAAAGGTGCAGGGGAAGTCGCGAGGTTCAACTGAACCTATTGAGCTGATCGAGAGAAGCTTTCAACAAGACCTTCCAGAACCTGTCGAGATGATCCCCAACCTGTTAAACACTTCACCAAGTCGATAGGTTGATTGTAACCCGTCGATAGGATGAAAGAAGAATTGAACAAAAGCGAAACACACTTCGAGAGAGGCGCACTTTCGAGCTTCTGATGGTATGTATCAAACCCTTAGGAACCTTCCCCAAATCTTAGAAATCACCCCTGATCCCTTAGAAACATCCCCAAACCTATAAAAACCAAATCCCAACCTTTAGAACCCCTTCCGAACCCATACCTAGACTTTCCCGAGCAATGAGTAGGATCCCCAGGGGGGGCCAGAGATGGCCTATGGTCCTCACGGGGAACAGTTCATTGTTTCACAGCACTCATCTCAGCCTTGGTACGAAATGCAAGGTGAGGCCGCTTGTATTGGCCTCCTGCATTGTCAGCATACTCACATGTTCAACTTTGGGATCGCTGGTCAAGTAAACAGACGAGCCCCATTTTTTTCTTTTGTTTTCCTTTGATGCCTTCGATATACCACTTTGCCCTTATTTGACTGATGCCTTTTGTTTGCAGCCCCTTCCACACATTATGTTCAGGGGTGGTTGGTTTGATCTTCAGCACCTCGTACTTTATCTCCCCCAGGTGGTGAAGGATCTGCTCGCCCAAGCTGGTTTTGGGGACTTCATTTCGTGCCCTGTTGTGAGGGCTGACACGGCCTATCCGAAGGCCTTGATAGAGCGCTTCCGCCCCGAGACCATGACATTTCACATGGCTATGGCCGAGATGACCCTCACGCCCGCCGACTGGTCCATGATCACTGGGGTTCGTGTTGGAGGGGTGCCAATGATACCTGCCCGTACGCCTGATAGGGAGGAGGTGACTCAGCTGATAGGGGCCAACCTGACCTCCGGGAATGTTTGTGGCTTCGAAGTCAAGCTATCTTGGCTGGTTGGCTTGTTCGAGCCTCACGAGTTAGTGGACCTGGGCCAGCCTGATGCGGCTATTTACCTCGAGCCAGAGTGTGCGCTGATGCTGGCTCGGATTTCTCTACTGTTCCTCTTGGGCAAGACTCTCCTCTCAAACACCAGCGGAGGGCGGGTCTCGTTGTCCTTACTAAGCCTTATGGTAAACTGGGACACCGTGCATTGATTCGATTGGGGAGGTGCTGGCTATGAGGTGCTCATGTCTAGCTTGGTGCGAGCCGTTCTTGGGGATTCTAGTTCCGTTGTGGGCTTCTGGCCCGCTCTTGAGGTAATTTATCCTTTGGTCTCAGTTCATTCCCCCTTCTTTTTTACATATTTATTTTATCTGCTTGCTCTCTCAGGTATGGGGGTATTTGCATTTCCAACCTGGTCGCCCTCTACTTTTCTCGATAGTTCCCACGTTCCCCCTCATGAGCAATTGGCATGCGAACCACCGCCAGGACATAGGTATGAAGCACTTGGAGTTAGGGTTGCGCTCTCAGTTCGATCTACTGATCCCAGAGCAGGTATAACACTTTCTCTCTTTACAAATTTGATGGCTCTTTTATGCTAGCAGGTTCTGACTGAATGTATAAATTTTCCTCCTTTTTTGTCGAGCAGGTCATACTTGATCCCTATGTCGGATCCCCCTTCTGGAACTTGGCTGCAGTGGGCCCCTCTCTCCTCTTGTTAGATCGGTGCATTGTTTTCTTCTATGGGTCCTAGGCTAGGGCCTATTACCTAGGAGAGAGGTTGGTTCATCAGTATCGCCCTCTTTTTGCCGTGCCTCAGGCTCCTCCAGATGATGTACTAGCTCCCAAGGGTGGTTCTATTGAGATGCTCACTACTCGCTTTCTCCACCATGGGGTCCCCATTGATGATCTCCTCTTTCCTGGGGGATACCAGATGTGGTATGAGTCTCTACCTTATCGTTCCCTGCTGCCCCGATTCGTGCTTGGTGTCAACCTTTTGGCTTTTGGTGGTCCGCGATCCCAGGTAATGCTCTTTCCTCCTTCTATTAGCAGCCTTCCATATGGTTGCCTCAATTGCCTTACTTTTGAACAAAGACTGTTTCTCTCTATAGTTTGGACAGGATGATGATTCAGATGAGGGAGCTGAAGCGGCTGTTCCTGGTGAGGCTACTGGTGCGGGACCTTTCGACCCTTCTGGTGTTGGTGCTTCCGGCAGCTCACCAACTGAGGTCCAGGGGACCTTTAGGCACTTGGATGATGCCTTTCTGTCGCGTATGTGTACCGATGTGGTTGAGAAGGCACGCATTTCTGCTGACGCTATCTGGATTCCACCTCCTAAGCTGATCCCTGGGGTAATCCTTCCCTTGTTACCTTGCGCTTTTATTTTCCTTTTGAATTATGCTGATGGCCTGCGTGACTGACACCTCCTTTCCTTACTGGCTAGGATTATGAGTCGACAGTGAGTCAAGCCGAATATTATCGTAACATTGTTGGGCTTAGGGAGACCAAGGTGGTGAGTGAATACTGACCCAACCTAATCATTTTCTTATTTACTTTCTGCCTGTTTCTCTACCTGATGGCTTTTGGTGTGCTCCTGCAGCGTGCTCGTGAAAAGGAGTCACGTTCTCTGCTCAGCCGTATTTCTCAGGCATGGACTTGGGTGGGGGAGACCCGTACCGGCGTCGGAAGAAATCAAAGGGGGCTACCCAGGACTAGCTCATTTTTTGAAAATTTGAAACAATGAAACAATTTAGACTTGGCTTTATTAGGGGATATGTAATAATTTTTAAGCAACAATCTTTTTTGGATGGTTTATAATTTTTATGGTTTTTATGAATGCTTCATTTCGTTATCCCTTTGCTTTGATGGTTTCCCCCCCTTTCTTTTTTTGGGCCTGAAACGGGCCGGCACCCCTCTAATGATTGGGTTGATCTTGCAGGTGATTCTCTGTATATAACCTACGAGTAGTGCGCCATCCGAGGGCTTCCCCTGGGTGTGTAAGCATGCATGCCTGTGGGCTGCCCTGAGATGAAAAAAAAGTAGGCTTAAGTAAAACGTGTTCCTCCTCGGGGAACAAAAATGGACCAAAGTGGGGGGAGCTTTAACTTCCCTGCCTTTAACTGGGCATATATATTATATACGCCAGGTAAAAAAAATTTAGGATTTTGCCATGGCGTATGTAATACATACGCCTGACAAACACAACTGCCACATTACCCTAGCGCATATAATATATACGCCTAGCTAAAAATTTGAATTTTTGGCTGGGCGTATATATTTTATACGCCTCCTATAACTGATGCCCGATGGGTTCCCTATAACCCGCGCCCAACCCTCTTTGCTTCGCTGTTTCCTCGGGCTTTGCCTTTTTCACTCCTCTTTTTTCTCTTTGATAAGCGAGTCCATCGCCCTACATTGACTGAGCTTCATAGGACATCTTTGTACGTCCATGGACCCGCTTCCTGGCCCGAATTCTCATACGGGGGATGGGGTTAGTATACTTTCCTGTTTGGGCTCGGGGCCCAGTTTTTTGCAAAAATGGCATGATAGCTTGGCTGAGACCGAGCTCGCTATTCTGGATTGCCTTGGGTTGTTGTTAAGTAGTGAAAAATACCATTTTTCACCCCTAAACATGAGCCTTGAAAGACCCTTGAGAAGACTAAATAAGTGCTTTAGTGTGCATTTTACAGCTAACCAATCAGACAGGTCCAAATCCGAAAAGCATCCCAAAAAGATCAAAAAGCTGACAGCTCATGTCAAGTTTAAAGAAGGAGTGAAGAAACAACCTCAGCAATGGCTAAAGAGGGTCTAAAAGAGCAGACAAAGACCTGAAGCAAGAGAGAGAGCCATTCGCAAAGAAAAAATCAAGTTAAAAGTCAATTCGCAAAGAAGAATGGGAGCCTAGAGTTCAATTCGCAAAGAACTTCTACTATTCGCAAAGAACTTGCACTTTTCGTAAAGAACCTTGAACTTTGCGAAAAGAAGAAAACACTCCTCGAAAAGAAGATTGACCTTTGCGAATAGAGCTTCAGAAGTCATTGAACTTTGCGAAAAGGCCCCTGAACTCTGCGAAAAGGTATTCTGGAGATTCGCAGCTTTAACAAGGGCAATTCAGTAATCTGCTGCACGCGCCCCAATGCAATCAAAAGACCAGGAACATTCCGGAAGGTTCCAATCAAGATCCGAAGGCATATTCCAACCCATGTGAGCGCCCAAAGTTAAATTACCTGGCGGGAACTTCCAGAAGCTCAAACAGAATTTCAAACCCATAACAGAATTGATGCTTCGCACTGATTGGCGAACGGATCAGAGCATTTCCATTGGCCAAAACAGATCTGGATCCCCGTGCTCAACCCTCATTGGGCAATCCAGATCTAAAGCATTCCTGATTGGTCAATCCAGCCATGCGCAGGATGGAGGAAAAAGTATAAATAGAGAAGCCATTCGCCCAAATTGGGTATCCAGATTTTAGAGTTTTCATCTCTGTTTCCCTCATTCCGGTCAGATAGCTTATCTGAACCCCCTGTAATCCCTTCTTGTAGTTTACCTTTGAGAGCCATTGTGAGTGATTTGTACTTCCAAAGTTCGAATTCAAGACTGTAAGTCTGAGGGCTCTCTAAGAAGCCGTGCTCTGTAATTGTAACGGTGGATTTTAAAAGGTTGCTGTAATTTGTGTCTTCTCCATTGGAGTCATGTCGAGGGTTCCAATGTTCACCTTAGTGCATTAGACTTCTTTAGATTCACTCATCCGCTGCAACTTCCCTTAATTCATCACCCGCGTAATTAGCGTTGGTAACCTAATTCTAGCAGATTTACAAGTGATGTTCATGTTTCAACTAAAGAATAGGCCATTAACTATTGGATGATCTGTGACCATGGATGATCATAGCCATAAGTCTAAACCTATTCCTTAATTCGGATTTATTTCTCTTACATCTCGTCTGGTAGCAGATGAAGATTGAATCTGCTGTTGAACTCTGATTCTCCATTAAAATTAGGCTAAAGTACATGAAGCTATTATTTCTGCATTTGTCTTATTTTAAACATCTCCCCAACTCGGATCTGGATCATTTAGTTTAAATTTTCCTTTGTTTTTAGTTTGTTAAACGTGACAAATTCAACCTCCCATCTTATGTGCTTTGTAGATAGGATCGAGGCCGATCCGTAGCTCAGATCTGGAGGTTTATCTTAAATTTTAAATCAATTCCCTGTGGACGATCTTTTACTCACTTACATTTAAAACTTGCTACAATTGGCCCTGATCTTGCAGGCCAGTGTTAGCCCCAATGTGCTGATATCCCTTTCATAAGTTAACATCCATATAACCTAGCATTCTTTAATTCTTTAATTTTTGATTCATAATGCACACAATTATGGCACACTTGGAGCGACAACAAGTTTTTGGCGCCGTTGCCGGGGAATAGATTTTAAAATTGGTAGACCTAAGTTTTTCTATTTTGTAGATTTGATTTTAATTTTTGCTTTAAACCTGCACTTTGCATTCCAAGTGCTTGATTAAATGTCTCTGAGTTTTGTATAGAAAACCTGCTTTTCCGCAGGATAATTTTATTTTTTTATTTTTCTGAGTTTTTATTCTTTGCCTTCTAGTTATTTGAATAAATGCTGCTGCCACTCTTTTATCTTTTTGTCAAATTTGGGCAGTAGCCTGAGTTTTTCTTTTTATTTTTGTCAATACTTGAATAAGGTACTGCTACAGTTTTTGGATGTTTGCAGATCTGGAGCAGCCCAAAAATCAATTACCTTTCAAACCTGCTCAGCCATATCAGCAAAATTTTTATAATAAATCAAATTTTCAGCAGCCTAACCAACAACAAGCCATGCAAAGAATCGCACCAAATGCCCTCCTAGATCCACGACCTTTGAAGAGCGGTGTCTTGAGTTCACCTCAAAATCTTGAACTGTCTCGCATCGTGAACCTTCACAATGAGCATTAAAAAAATTGAAGAAACTCGGGCCAACTCTCAAATTCATTGGCTAAGAGAGAAGAGGGTAACTACCTACCAACCCGTGAACAATCCTAAGGGACAGTTCATGGTTGGAGAATCCTCAAATGGCCATGAGGAAATCAAAGTCAGTGACTACTTTGAGAAGTGGAAGAATAATAAACAACAAAGATTGGGTAGTGAAGAGGAAAAGATGAAGAACAAGTGCAGAACAACAAATGGATAGCAATATGGCGTTGATTTACATCGAAAATTCAAAAAATGAAAAGCAGAAAAATAACAAAATTGTTGAAAAGATGAGGAGGAGAAATTTGTTCCTCACCTCCCATTTCCCCATGCAATGAAGTCCGGTTTCTCCTTTTGACAAAGGAAACACAAAAATTGAGGAAATGATGGAGACATTCAAGCAAGTTAAAATTAATCTACCTTTGCTTGATGCAATCAAACAGTCCCTGCTATGCAAAATTTCTCAAAGAGGTGTGCACCCACAAAAGGCAATCTAGGATACATTTATCCAAGAAGGCCTTTATTGTGGAGAAAATCAACCAAGTGCTATCAATTGCAACACCACCTAAGATGCAAGACCCTCGAATCCTCACAATCCCTGCATCATTGGGGAGCACACCATTGAGAAAGCCTTGCTAGATCTGGTGCTTAGTGTCAACTCGCTTCCCTATTGCCTATGAGAAGCTAGGTTTGGGAGAATTGAAACCCACTCAAGTAGTGTTACAAATGAATGACAGATCCGAAAGGAAACCTATGGGGTTGATTGAAGATGTTTTGGTAGGAGTAGACAAGTTTTTCTACCTACGACTTTTTGGTTTTGGACATGGAACCAACCAAAAGTACCACGCCATCCCTCACATTCGGGAAGACCATTCACAGCTGACTAATGCATGCATTCAATGCGTGTCCTGCATCATGGAGGTGTCTTTTGGAAATATGAAAGTTAAATTGAATGTGTATAATGTCACATTACTCAACCTCAATTCTCGCCGAGGAATGTTTCCATGTTGACATCATTGATGAGGTGGAGGAGTCTTTACAAACATTTCGCAAGGTAAAGACTCCACCACGAATTTAAAATGATTGGGAATCCACGAGAAAGAAGGAAAAGGGAGATCAAATTCAACGGAGTCTGCTTTGTGCAAGGCACTCACCAAAGATCATCAAGTTCTCTCTTGGAGACTGCCTCTCCCTCTTCCACAAGTTACCAAGGTACCTTTGCTGCCCTCTTTCTCAAATCAAATTGAACTCAAACAGACTCCCCAAAATCTGAAATATGTGTTTTGGGAGATCATCAAACACTACTGTGATTATTTCTTCCTCCCTTACAAAGGAGCAAGAAGAGGAGGCATTGGTAGTTCTAAACAAGACAAGAAAGCAATTGGTGGACCATTCTGATTTAGGAGGAATAAACCCAAGATGCATGCATAAGATCCACCAGAAGAGGATGCCAAGCCTTCTAGAGAAATGCAAAGAAGGTTGAATCCTCACATGCAAGAAGTGGTAATGAAGGAAGTTGTCAAGTCGCTAGATGTCATCATTTACCCCATTTGATTCTCGCTTGGTAGCACACCACAGTGGTGCCTAAGAAATCTGCATCATGTAGCAAATTGAATCGGTAAACTTATGTCCACCGGACAAACAATCTGGATGGAGGGTCTGCAGACTACGTAAAATTAAATACCATGACAAGGAAAGACCATTTCCCCTCCCTTCATTGACCAAATCCTTGATAAGCTTTGTAGGCAAAGCTTACTATCGCTTCATTGATGGGTACTGGTTACAACCAGATCCTCAGGTACCCAGAGACCAAGAAAGACCACCTTCACCGCCTTTGGCACTTTGCCTATAGGAGGATGCCCTTTGGTCTTTGCAATGCCTGCTACTTTTCAAAGATGCATGTATGCCATCTTTTCCGACATGATTGATCAATTCATGGAGATCTTCATGGATGACTTTTCAATTTATGGAGACAGACTTTTCCTAATGCTTACACCACCTCAAGTTGGTGTTGCAAAGATGTGAAGAAACCAATTTGGTTCTAAGTCGAAAGAGTCATTTTATGGTCACCCAAGGCATTGTCCTAGGACATGTGGTCTCCCATAAAGGCATAGAGGTGGACCAAGCAAAATTGATCTAATTGCACATTTGCCTCCTCCCGTAATCATACAAATCAAGTTTCTTAGGGGCATGCAGGATTTTATAGGAGGTTCATCAAAGATTTCAAGAAATTTCCAAGCCACTCATTTATCGTGTCAAGATGTTCCTTTTGTGTTTACTAATGAATTTTGACCTTTGAGGTCCTTAAGAAATGTCCGATTAGCTCCATCTTGCACCCCCGACTATTCGGCCCTTTGAGTCGATGTGTGATGTATCGACTATGCCCTAGGAGCTGTCCTAGGGCGTAGAAAGGATAAGCTTCCCCATGTCATAGCTTATGCCGCCAGATCCATGATAGATGCCCAGCTCAACTACACAACAATCGAGAAAGAGCCTAGCCATTGTGTTTGCATTGGAAAAATTCAGCCTTATATTTTAGGTTCACAAATTGTAGTGTTTATCGACCACTGCCCTAAAGTACCTTCTGCCTAAGAAGGATACCAAGCCCAGATTAATCGTGGATCCTCCTATTACGAGTTTGATCTCTGATTAAGGATAAGAAAGGAGTGGAGAATGTGGTGGGATCACTTATCCGAATTCTCAATACGAGGATGATAGCTTACCCATTAATGAATTATTTCGATGAGCAACTTTTGCCATCAATACCCATATCCTTAGTTTGCAAACATAGTCAACTTCTTGGCTATTGGATGATTCCTCAACATTGGAATAGAATGGATAAAGATCTTTTCTTCTCACAAGTTAAACATTTCATTTGGGAAGATCCTTATCTATTCAAGAATTGTGCACCAAGTGATCGTAAAGTGTGTCCTGACCATGAATTCCCCGGCATATTGTCAATCTGTGGAGGCCATTTCAAGCAATAAAACACTAAAAATTCTGCAGTGGTTTCTATTGGCCCACAATCTTTAAAGATGCCTTACAAAGATCAGAATCTTGCCGTAATCGCCAAAACCTGGGCAAGATTTCCAAAAGAAACTCAATGCCCCGCACCAATCCTCGGTAGTTGAGTTGTTTGATGTTTGGGGCATAGATTTTATGGGTCCCTTTCCTTCTAATGGAAACAATTTCATCTTGGTACAGGATTATGTCTCCAAGTGGATTGAGGCCATAGCTACCAAATCCAATGATCACAAAGTGGTTTTAAGATTCCTCAAAGACCACATTTTTTCCAGATTTGGATTCCCGAGCCATCATTAGTGATGGGGAAGCCACTTTTAGAATGTGCGGTTTGACTCTCTATTAAAAAGTACTCATCACTCACAGTAGCCACTCCCTATCATCCACAAACCAAAGGGAGTGGAGATTTCAAATAGAGAGATCAAACACATTTTGAAAAACTGTGAAGAAGGATGAAAGGATGGTCCTTTAAGCTTAATGATGCTTTGTGGGCATACAGAATCGCCTACAAGACTCCTATAGGGATGTCCCTTTCGAGGTTTATGGCAAGGCATGCCATCTACCAAGAGAATTAGAATATAAGGCCTTGTGGGCAATCAAAACTTTTAATATGGATCTAATCTGCTTGGTAACCACAAGAAGCTTCAACTCACCGAATGGAAGAACCGAGAATGGATGCCTACACTAGCTCCAGATTGTACAAAGAAAAGGTTAAATCATTCCATGATAGGAGCCTCATGAGAAAAGAGTTCATACCGGGTCCAAGGTATGGTTATTCAACTCTAAACTTAAATTCTTTCCTCGCAAATTGAGATCCGATGGAAGGGCCATACATCGTCATCAAGGCCTCCCTCGAGTCGTGGATATTTCAGATCCCAAGGATGGAAGAATACTCAAGGTAAATGGTCGAGGCTCAAACCATGCATTGAAAACACCCAGAGCCCTTGCGCCCACCTATCATCATGAATCTCCAAAATCGATGGTAGAAAAGTGTATAATATGTTTGTACAACATTATTTTTCCGATTTTTGTCAAGCTTCTATTTTTCTTGTACGCATAGTGTAAATACACTTCAAAGTTCAAATCGCAAAGTAAAAAGTACTTTTCAAAAGTCCAAAGTTCTATTGAATTGATTCTCGAGTCAGTAATGAACTACTCGAAAAGAACCATGTTCTGCTCAATAGTTAAAATTTCCTTCGAATAGAAAACTGGGAGAAGTCCTGCGAAAAGATCTTCCGAGCCAAATCCATTTCGAATAGACATCAAGCTCGTTCTTTGCGAACTACACTTTCTCAAGATTTTTAAACTCTCCCAAGCAAAACCCTTTTCAAAACCCTAGCTCACCCTCTTCTCTCACGAGCTCCACACGAATAACCACCATCTATTCTAATCTTCTGCGCTTTTCTCTTGTCGAAATCAAAGGGTAGAGCCCACACATGATCTATTCAAAGCAAAGAAACCCAAACAGAGGAAACCCTAGATCGCTTTTGGATGTTTGCAGATCTCGAGCACATTCAACAAGAAGCATCTGACCAAAGTCGAGCAGACCGCTTGAGTTTGCATCCCTTCTCCTTTGTATTCATTTTCTATTTTAAATTCTTGAGAACCAGAATTCTCCATGTTTAATGTTTGTTTTGATTATAATTTCTTGCCTTTTAGGCATCCGATTTTTATTTTTTTTTACAAAACCAAATACAAAATAAAAGAAGTCGAAAACACAAATAGAAAATCTCCGAGTTGTTTCTCATTATTTTCAAAGAGAGTAAATAAGGGCTCTTGTTGAGCCCGGTGATCCAAAACAAGAAAAATAAAATAAAATAGCAAATTATAAAACAATATAGATATCTTCCATGTAATGTTTTTTTCCATTTGCATCCACTTTTCCCATCTGGACCTCTTGAGATCATTTTTTTTTTAGGAATCATGTAGGATAATGAGTAGTGAATCATGCTTTTGAATATTCAATGGACTCACTAATTTTATTTTCCTTGAGATTTCTTCATCATAAAGGGTCTCTGTGTGTGAACCCCTGCTTTTAATATGTGCCCCATGCTTCATTATTTTTTTTTTCATACACATCATCAACAAAGGGGTCAATCTTATGAATCTTGCTTTTCACTTTGTATTCACGCTAATCATTTTCATAATCACTTAGATTCATAAGTATCTCGCTTTTGGGTTTGTTTCTTTGGGCTTAGGATACATCATTTGGCATTAGATTTTCTATTTTAGGAATTTTAGTTTCAAATTCGCTTTTAGATCGGATTTTTTTTTCTTTCTTAGGTTAATGTGTCCTCGTTTTATCGATTTTCGTCATTTTTCTGTGTGTATAGTTAGTTTATAACTTTGTTTTCCTATTTTGCATTCACAAATTCAGTTTTTGTATCAACACTTTTCTTTTTTTTAACTTTGTATTCAGTCCCTTACCTTGCTTTTACTGTTTCTCTGTTATTAGCATTAGTTTCCTTTCATTTGCATAGTAATCCTTCTATTCGTTAGATTTTATTTAGCAGCTTCTAGCATTGTTTTGTTGATTTTCTTGCATTTGTATATCCTGCTTTTCCATTTCCTTGCTCATATCTTCGATTTTACATTTTATTTTCTCATATAGTTTAGATTTTTCTGTTCTTAGTTTTTCCTTCTTCTTTTACCCTGCTGCTCCCAGTCTCTCATTGTCTAGAACATTGAGGAGAATGTTCATCTTAGGTTTGGGCGTATGTCAAACAGGTCCTGCGCATGGCATAACTAGCACAAGGGCATCACAATCACCAAAGTAATCAAGAAATGAATCAATTTACTTAAGAATCATGACAATGTGGAAATTTTAAAATTTTCTTTGCAAGAATTTAGACATTCTAAACCCTACAATATTCCACACTTCCATGATGTTAACACCAGGAAAATACACTTGTATTAGCACATAGCAAGTCCACAGAAGAGAAAAGGTAAAGATATACTTAAAAGCTCAAGGAAAAACCATAAGTGAGAATTGAGCCTATATGTTTTACATCTCGTTGAAGAGTGACGAGGCAACCTTTTCTCGATTCAAAGGATGGCCGAGGCATTAGATCCACTAGAAATTAGGAAACTCCAAATCAAAACAACAAGCATTCATGAAACTCGAGGAAAAGATCAAGGCCTTCTTTGGACAAACTTGAGCTAATGTAACCAACTAAGAAAGATCTCTTGTTTGTACCCCAATTGAGCTATAAATCCTACAATGCTTCATCAAAACACCCATTTTTCTTGCACTGAACCAATGGAACTAATTCACCTTCCTCACCTTGAGAATTCGTGGAGTTAAAGGAGAAAGAAGTAAAGATGGAACATTTCGGGCAAATATCAAAATAAATGAAGAAGAAATACCTCAAAAATGGGCGATGAGATCGAGAAAGTAAAGAAAAACAATGTGAAAAAGAAGCAAGCAAAAAAAGGCAAAAAGGGGAACTTTATGTTGAAAATTCAAGATCAAAGGAAGAAGAACTGAGTACTTTGAACACGAGAATCTCAAAAGAAGCTAAACTCAAGAAGGTGGAGTCATGAACCACCTCCTTCAATCGACTTCTCAAAATCCAAACACTGCTCAACCTTCCTATCCCCGAAACCTCACTCCACGAGCCATACAACAAACCCAAATTTAAAAGTCCTTGTGATCCAAAGTTGAGTGAATCATCATGTGGAGATAAGTTCCCAATCTATGGTGAGGAGATGTCAAGGATGCCAAGACCGAGAATCATGCCTATGCTCATGCTTACAAATCCATTTGGGAGATGTAATCGCCTTGAGCTTGAGTGAAAATGAACCCTTCAATGTAAATCTTGATGAGAGTACACCTTGGTAAGTGTTTGGGTTGGAACTTGAGCACATTAAGTATGACTTATAACCTAATTTTTATTCAAATGATGAACGACACATTTGCATGATTTCTATGGCTGCTCACAGATTGGAAAGAGGAAACATTCATAAGGTTTATAAATGTTGAAATCCTTGCAAACAATAAACCTAAATTTTGTTTAAACATTGATTCAAGAGTAACTAATTTTGATCTTTGATTGCTCATGGGATGATAGTGCACTAATGCCAAGCTGTCCCATGGAGAAGTTTGTGGGTACCTTCACTGAAAACCCTCAGAGACTTCACTACCTCCTCTAGGGATCACCTAGGGGTTTAAAAGGCTTGTTGCATATGCTAAATGCACTGTGCTTCCTACAAAAGTGGCTCTTTATTTTGCTTTTACGCTTTCTTTGCTCGTGGACTAGCAAAGCTTAGGTTTAGGGGGTGTGTTAAGTAGTGAAAATACCATTTTTCACCCCTAAACATGAGCCTTGAAAGACCCTTGAGAAGACTAAATAAGTGCTTTAGTGCATTTTACTGACCTAACCAATCGACAGTCCAAATCCGAAAAGCATCCCAAAAGATCAAAAGTGATACATGTCAAGTTTAAAGAAGGAGTGAAGAAATGACCTCAAAGAATGGCTAAAGAGGGTCTAAAAGCGCATAAAGACCAAGCAAGAGAGAGAGTCATTCGCAAAGAAAAAATCAAGTTAAAAGTCAATTCGCAAGAAGAAGAATGGGAGCCTAGAGTTCAATTCAAAGAACTTCTACTATTCAAGAAAGAACTTGCACTTTTCAGAAAGAACCTTGAACTTTACAAAGAAGAAAACACTCCTCTAAAAGAAGATTGACCTTTGCGAATAGAGCTTGAAGTCATTGAACTTTGAAAAGGCCCTGAACTCTGCGAAAAGGTATTCGGAGATTCGAGCCTTTAACAAGGGCAATTCGAATGTCAAGACGCGCCCCAATGTAATCAAAAGACGGGAACATTGGAAGGTTCCAATCAAGATCCGAAGGCATATTCCAACCCATGTGAGCGCCCAAAGTTAAATTACGCGGGAACTTCCGAAGCTCAAACAATTTCAAACCCATAATGTAAATTGATGCTTCGGCACCGATTGGCGAACGGTCGAGCATTTCCATTGGCCAAAACAGATCTGGATCCCGTGCTCAACCCTCATTGGGCAATCGGATCTAAAGCATTCCTGATTGGTCAATCCAGCCATGCGCAGGATGGAGGAAAAAGTATAAATAGAGAAGCCATTCGCCCAAATTGGGTATCCAAATTTTAGAGTTTTCATCTCTGTTTCCCTCATTCCGGTCAGATAGCTTATCTGAACCCCCTGTAATCCCTTCTTGTAGTTTACCTTTGAGAGCCATTGTGAGTGATTTGTACTTCCAAAGTTCGAATTCAAGACTGTAAGTCTGAGGGCTCTCTAAGAAGCCGTGCTCTGTAATTGTAACGGTGGATTTTAAAAGGTTGCTGTAATTTGTGTCTTCTCCATTGGAGTCATGTCGAGGGTTCTGAATGTTCACCTTAGTGCATTAGACTTCTTTAGATTCACTCATCCGCGTGCAACTTCCCTTAATTCATCACCCATAATTAGCGTTGGTAACCTAATTCTAGCAAGATTCTGGATGTTCATGTTCTGAACTAAAGAATAGGCCACAACTATTGGATGATCTGTGACCATGGACAGATCATAGCCATAAGTCTAAACCTATTCCTTAATTCGGATTTATTTCTCTTACATCTGTGCTGGTAGCCAGATGAAGATTGAATCTGCTCTGTTGAACTACAGATTCTCCATTAAAATTCAGAGGCTAAAGTACATGAAGCTATTATTTCTGCATTTGTCTTATTTTAAACATCTCCCCAACTCGGATCTGGATCATTTAGTTTAAATTTTCCTTTGTTTTTAGTTTGTTAAACGTGACAAATTCAACCTCCCATCTTATGTGCTTTGTAGATAGGATCAGAGGCCAGATCTGGTAGCTCAGATCTAGAGGTTTATCTTAAATTTTAAATCAATTCCCTGTGGACGATCTTTTACTCACTTACATTTAAAACTTGCTACAATTGGCCCTGATCTTGCAGGCCAGTGTTAGCCCCAATGTGCTGATATCCCTTTCATAAGTTAACATCCATATAACCTAGCATTCTTTAATTCTTTAATTTTTGATTCATAATGCACACAATTATGGCACACTTGGAGCGACAACAGTTGTCCCGCCTTTCCTCCCTCCTTGCTATTCCTCTGTTGCCCAACTTGCTGCAGGCGGCTTTGGGGTCGTGGGACCATAGGGCCCATGTCTTTAGATTTGGGTCTAGGGAGCTGACCCTAGCCTTGGAAGAGCTGGCCTCTATTACTGGCTTGAAGATGCATCGAGGCCTCGCCAAAGTAGTGCCCAAACCGGGGTATGCAAGGGCGGTCCACGCGGTTCTCGATTTAAAAAAGGGTGGGTATGAGAAATGTTTCGCCGGAGGGCCCACCAGGTGTTCGGTGAAATTCCTAAGAGAACTTTTCGGCAACTCGAGTCTTCGAAAGTTGCCTATTCGAGACCCCTTCAATGTAAATGCCTTTGCCCTTTATTTGTTGTCGGAAGTTCTCTTCTTTACTGGGGGTGAGATCTTTTCCCTTGGGCTGTGCGATGTCTTGAATGAGTTGGAGGGAGGTCGTTCATTGGTACACCTGGTCCTGGCTGAGATGTATCGGGGCTTGGATGCTTCGGCCTCGAGCTGGGTTGGGATTCTCAGCAGGAGCTCTCTCCTTGTTCCGATCTGGCTAGGAGAGCATTTGGCTATCATGGGGCCTGTGCCGAGACGGTGCTTGATAAGAGGGGATGTGGGTCAGGGTTTTCTAATCCGGTGCTCGAGATTGCCTCATGGGAGCGCCGAGGAGCTGAGCATGTGGCTGTCAGATGAGGCGTTGATCTGGCAACTTCCCTGGTCGGATGGCACCTTTCCGATTGTCCGCTCTCGGGATTGTGAGGGTATCACACTTTTGGGGTTGACTGGTAGCACATATTATTTCCCATCTCGGGTGCTTCATCAATTCGGGTATACTCAACAGGGGCTAACACTGGCCTGCAAGATCAGGGCCAATTGTAGCAAGTTTTAAAAGTAAGTATTTCAAGATCGTCCACAGAGAATTTTGTCTAAACTGAGAGATAAACCTCCAGATCTGTGCTACCAGATCTGGCTCTATAATTATCTAAAAAAAAGAATAGATAAAAGAGAGTGTTGGATTGTGTCACATTTAACTATAAGCAAATAAAGAAAAGAACTAACTACATGATCCAGATCCGAGTTGGGGAGATGTTTAAAATAAGACAAATGCAGAAATAATAGCTTCATGTACTTTAGCCTCTGAATTTTAATGGAGAATCTGTAGTTCAACAGAGCAGATTTAATCTTCATCTGGCTACCAGCACAGATGTAAGAGAAATAAATCCGAATTAAGGAATAGGTTTAGACTTATGGCTATGATCGTCCACTTAAATGGTCATGATCATCCAATAGTTGTGACCTATTCTTTAGTTCGTAACATGAACATCATCAAATGCCGCTAGAATTAGGTTACCAACGCTTAATTCGCAGGGGTGATGAATTAAGGAAGTTGCATGCGATGAGTGAATCTAAAGAAGTCTAATGCACTAAGGTGAACATTCGTAACCCTCGACATGACTCCAATGGAGAAGACACAAATTACAAAGAACCTTTTAAAATCCAAAATTACAATTACAGAGCACGGCTTAGAGAGCCCTCGACTTACGCCTTGAATCCGAACTTGGAAGTACAAATCACTCACAATGGCTCTCAAAGGTAAACTACAAGAAGGATTACAGGGGGTTCAGATAAGCTATCCGACCGAATGAGGGAAAGAGATGAAAACTCTAAAACTGGATACCCAAATTGGGCAAATGGTTCGTCATTTATAGTTTTCCCTAAGCCACTCAAATGTGTATCAACCAATCGAATTGGATAGATCCAGATCAACCAATAGGAGTCGAGCACTAGGATCCAGACTGTTTCGCCAATCGAATCGCTTGATCCGTTCACCAATCGTGAAACAGAGGCATCAATTCTGTATGCATTTTGAAAGTTTGTTAGAGTTTCTAGAAGTTCCCGCCAAGTAATTTCATCTTTGGGTGTTCACATGGGTGGAATATGTCGTAATCTTCCGTAATGTCTCCGGCTTTTCAATGCATTGGGGCGCGGTAGTGACATCAATTGCCCTTGTTAAAGCTGCGAATCTCCAGAATACCTTTTCGTAGAGTTCAGGGGCCTTTTCGCAAAGTTCAATGACTTCTGAAGTTCTGTTCGCAAAGTTCAATCTTCTTTTCGAGGAGTTCAGATGCTCTTCGAAAGCTACACTGAGTTTTAGTCATTTTCGCAGAGTTTAGGGGCCTTTTCGCAAAGTTCAATGACTTCAAGCTCGCTCGCAAAGTTTAATCTTCTTTTCGAGGAGTGTTTTCTTTTCGCAAAGTTCAAGGTTCTTTCTTTAAAAGTGCAAGTTCTTTGCGAAAAGAACTCAGATGCATTTCTCTGCTCAAATGTTCTCGCTTCTCTTCTGTGTCTTTGCCTCTTCTATTTAGACCTTTCCACGGTGATGAGGTTGTTTCTTCACTTCCTTCCTTTGACCCATATGGATTGTCATCTTTTGGCACTTTTGAGTCGCTTTTATGGTTAAGCATGTCTTTATTGTTAGTGCAACATAGGCACTTAAAATACTTATTTAGTTCTCTCAAGGGTCTATCAAGGCCCAGTTAAGGGTAAAAATGGTATTTTCCAGGTTCTCAACACACCCCAAACCTAAGCTTTGCTAGTCCCTCGAGCAAAGACAAAATTTAGAAATAGAATGAAAAGCCATTTTTGTAGGGAGCACAGCTTGCATTTAGCATATGCAATAAGCCTTTTAAACCCCTAGGTGATCCCTAGTGGAGGAGTGAAGTCTCCGAGGGTTTTCAAAGTGAAGGTACCCACAAACTTCTCCAATAAATCGCTTAAGATCAATGCGCTCATAAAGCAAACTTTTATCCAATCGATTATTCACATCTCATGGCCAAAGTTGTAAGAAGTTTTTAAGAAAACATCGTCAAAACTAAAATTCTCAGTAATTCCTTTACCATTCACTCGCTTGGTGTCAAAAGTTTTACAAGAAAATTAATGAAAAGCTTGCCTTCTATTTGAGAATTCATTTTTGATGTTACCCCAAATAATTTGATTTCAAACTCAACTCTCACGAGGTTTTCACTCACCATGTAAATATGAGGGTTGCACTATTTCACATACCAAGAGCAATTACAAATTCCTCAAATAGGATTGTAAGGTGAGCATAGGCATTGCTTTTCGAATTTACTACTTTTTTCACCATAGATTACACAAATCCTTATCTCCATGTGACAGCTCAATCCATCATTGATCAAGAAAGACTTTAACTTGGGTTGTAATGTGGCTTATGGGTGAAATTTATCAAGAATAAAGGGTGGAATGGAGTTCAAAATTGAGAAGTCCCAAGGTAAGGAGGTGATAGACACACCTTCTTCAATTCAAAGACAATTTCGTCTTCTTCTTTGAATTTTCGAGCCAAAGTGGCCATCTTTTTCTTTCTTTTCAAACTTCCAATGAAATGCCTTCTCCTTTTTTTTTTTATTTTATTTTATTTTTTTCAAATCAACATTGATCGGAATGCCACATTTCTTCTGGCGATACATCATTGCCTTCAATTATTTTTCTTTTTCTTTTACTAGCTTACCCAACTCACCTTTCTTGACTTTCTTTCCTTTACCTTCAATTCTCGAGTGAGGGTTAGGCTACATGAGGTTGGTGAGGTTTCAAAGAAATCTTGGATTTATAAAGCTCAATTGGTGTGTATCAAGGGCGTTTTTAAAAGGTTGGGCTTTTGAAGTTCAAACTGTCCAAAAGGAGGCCTTACATCATGTCTTTAATATCATGATTGTCAAGATATTTTAACTTGGATATGTGTAACTTCTAGTGAAAACAAGGTGTTCAAATAAAATTCCTAGAGCGTAAAAATCGCCAATTTATACCTCCAAAGAATACATTTCAGTCCAAATCTCACCGGGTGTGGTTTTCTATCAAATTCGAGGTATATCATCACTGCTTTCTCATTTTAGGTTTACTAAAACATCAATTTTTATTTTGGAAATTTTCTGACATTCACTTCATGAAAGTATTAGAATTATACTAGAAATTAATTTTAAAAAGTTTTAACTTCCTCATTTAAAAAAAAAAACAGGTGTGAGATTACTTCATTTTCAAAAATTCTGCTGATCATAAGCTGCATCAAGCATTAACTTATTTTATTGGCATACCTGCCATACCCCCAAACCTAAGATGAACATTGTCCTCAATGTTCTAGACAATGAGAGACTAGGGGCGTAGGTAAAAGAAGAAAGAAAACTAAGAATGTAAAAAAATCTAAACTATATGCAGCAGAAAATAAAAATGTAGAACTGAAGATATGAGCAAGGAAATGGAAAACAGGATATACAAATGCAAGAAAAATCAACAAAACAATGCTAGATTTTCTATTCGAAAAGGAAATTTTAACTATTCGAACAGAACATGGTTCTTTTCGAGTAGTTCATTACAGCTCCAGAATCAATTCGAATAGAACTTTGAACTTTTCGAAAAGTACTTTTTACTTTGCGATTTGAACTTTGAAGTGTATTTACACTATGCGTACAAGAAAAATAGATGAAACAAAGAAAATCGGAAAAAACAATGTTGTACAAACATATTATACACTTTTCTACCATCGATTTTTGGAGATTCATGATGATAGGTGGGCGAAGGGCTCTGGTGTTTTCAATGCATGGTTTGAGCCTCTGACCATTTACCTTGAGTATTCTTCCATCCTTGGGATCTAAAATATCCACAGCTCCTGAGGGGGAGGCCTTGATGACAGTGTATGGCCCTTCCCATCTGGATCTCAATTTGCCAGGAAAGAATTTAAGTTTAGAGTTGAATAACCATACCTTGGACCCCGGTATGAACTCTTTTCTCATGAGGCTCCTATCATGGAATGATTTAACCTTTTCTTTGTACAATCTGGAGCTAGTGTAGGCATCCATCCTCAGTTCTTCCAGTTCAGTGAGTTGAAGCTTCCTTGGTAACTTGTGGAAGAGAGGAGGGGAGAGGTCTCCAAGAGAGACTGTTGGTGAGTGCCTTGCACAAAGCAGACTCCCGTTGAATTTGATCTCCCTTTTCCTTCTTTCTCAGTGGATCCCCAATCATTTTTAAATTCTGTGGTGGAGTCTTTACCTTGCAGAAATGTTTGTAAAGACTCCTCCACCAGCTCATCAATGATGTCAACATGGAAACATTCCTCAGCAGAGAATTGAGGTTGAGTAACAGCATTATACACATTCAATTTAACTTTCATATTTCCAAAAGACACCTCCATGATGCCAGACCTGCATTGAATGCATGCATTAGTCAGTAGCTGTGAATGGTCTTCCTGTAATGGAGGATGGCGTGGTACTTTTGGTTGATTCCATGACCAACACCAAAAAGTCAGCTCGGTAGAAGAACTTGTCTACTCCTACCAAAACATCTTCAATCAACCCCATACGTTTCCTTTCAGATCTGTCAGCTACCTGTAACACCACTTGAGTGGGTTTCAATTCTCCCACACCTAGCTTCTCATAGCCAGAATAGGGAAGCAGGCTGACACTAGCACCCAGATCCAGCAAGCCTTTCTCAATGGCGTGCTCCCCAATGATGCAGGGATTGTGGGGATTCCGGGGGCTTGGATCCTAGGTGGTGTGGCAATTGATAGCCCTTGGTTGATTTTCTCCACAGCAAAGGCCTTCTTGGATAAATGTATCCTAGATTGCCTTTTGTGGGTGCACACCTCTTTGAGAAATTTTGCATAAGCAGGGACCTGTTTGATTGCATCAAGCAGAGGTAGATTAATTTTAACTTGCTTAAATGTCTCCATCATTTCCTTAATTTTTGTGTTTCCTTTGTCAAAAGGAGAAACTGACTTCATTGCATGGGGAAATGGGAGGTGAGGAACAAATTTCTCCTCCTCATCTTTTTCAACAATTTTGTTATTTTTCTGTTTTTCATTTTTTGAATTTTCGATGTAAATCAATGACCATATTGCTATTCAGCTGTTGTTCCTGCACTTGTTCTTCATCTTTTTCCTCTTCACTACCCATTGTGTTGTTTATTATTCTTCCACTTCTCAAAGTAGTCACAGCTTTGATTTTCTCATGGCCATTTGAGGATTCTCCAACCATGAACTGTCCCTTAGGATTGTTCACAGGTTGGCTGGGTAGTTTACCCTCTTCTCTCTTAGCCAATGAATTTGAGAGTTGGCCCAGAGTTTCTTCAATTTTTTAATGCTCACTGTGAAGGTTCACGATCCGAGACAGTAGTTCAAGATTTTGAAGTGAACTCAAGACCCGCTCTTCAAAGGTCGTGGATCTAGGAGGGGGTGGTCTGACGCATGGCTTGTTGTTGGTTAGAAGCTGAAAATTTGATTTATTATAAAATTACGATATGGTGACAATGTGTTTGAAAGGTAATTGATTTTTGAGTCTTCTTGCTGTTGGTGGTAATTTCGATTCCACCTCGAGATTAGGATGAGATCTCCATGGGTAGTCATTCGATTGCATCTGCCCATAAGATCGAGTCCGCATGAGTTTGTTCCATCATGAGTTCGGAAATTGTGATGCGTAAGGACATTGATCAATGGAATGAGTGGGGACCGCATATCGACATGCCTCCTCTACTCTTGACCCATTTGGAGCTTTAAATGAGTCCATCACTATCAAATTTTGTGGTCAAATTATCCACTTTCCTTTCCACTCATTGACTTCATAAACTTTCCTCTTGTGAATTGGGGATTATTCATCCTATTTGGATTCTCGGTGTCCCTTGGCGGAGATTCTGCTGGGTTGAATTTTCTCCAATCACCTCAAAGAGGTCCCAAACCTCTTCAACTGCTTTTCTGCAAGTAGGTACCTCCACAAGAGGCATCCACCATGTTCTTGCCCTTACGATCAGGTTCCTTGATAGAAGCTTTGAACCACCGCCATTTAGGAATTTGATGGTGAGGGCATTGCCTTAATCAGCTTCTTTAAACCTTTCCATGCTTCATGGAAAGTTTCATTGAGTTTTGGGAGAAAGAGATGATGCTTTGTCTCGGTTGGTAGTTTTAGTCATTGGGAAATATTTTGACAAAATTGACATTGCAAATCATTCCATGATGTGATGTTTGGTGCTAACATAGATAACCATGCTCTAGCTTTGTCCTTTAATGAAAAGGAAAGAGCCTAAGCTTGGTTGCCTCTGGACCAGTCGGCTATGTTAAATGTTGTGCATAAAGCCGAAATTCATCAATGTGTTTGTAAGGGTCTTCCTTACTCAATCCATGGAATGAAGGCAACATTTGGATGGTGGAGGACTTAATTTCATAATTTCTCCACTGGGAAATTGAATGCAAAATGGGGAATTATAAGCACCGGGCAAAGTAGTCTCTTAACAATCTCGTTTCTTCACCCATTTCGAGATGTCCGTGATGTATGTCGGTTTCTTAGAGTCTTTCAACTTCGAATTTAAGGAGAATCTCGTGATTGAGGGTTCTCGCCAAACATACAACTCGTAGAGAGAGTTTGGTACAAAACTGCCTATTTAAGAACTTTCCTTTCCTTTTACATGCTGCACGCATAAAAATAACAACAAAATTAATAAATGGTGATAAATAAATGAAAATAAACATAGGTCTATCTATTTTAGAACAAACTTCCCAAACAGCGGCCAAAAACTTGTTGTCGCTCCAAGTGTGCCATAATTGTGAGCATTATGAATCAAAAATTAAAGAATTAAAGAATGCTAGGTTATATGGATGTTAACTTATGAAAGGGATATCAGCACATTGGGGCTAACACTGGCCTGCAAGATCAGGGCCAATTGTAGCAAGTTTTAAAAGTAAGTATTTCAAGATCGCCCACGAGAATTTTGTCTAAACCGAGAGATAAACCTCGATCTGTATACCAGATCTGGCTCTATAATTATCTAAAAAAAAGAATAGATAAAAGAGAGTGTTGGATTGTGTCACATTTAACTATAAGCAAATAAAGAAAAGAACTAACTACATGATCCAGATCCGAGTTGGGGAGATGTTTAAAATAAGACAAATGCAGAAATAATAGCTTCATGTACTTTAGCCTCGAATTTTAATGGAGAATCAGAGTTCACCGTAGCAGATTCAATCTTCATCGCTACCAAAGACATGATGTAAGAGAAATAAATCCAATTAAGGAATAGGTTTAGACTTATGGCTATGATCATCCCACTTAAATGGTCACAGATCATCCAATAGTTGTGGCCTATTCTTTAGTTCATAACATGAACATCATCAGAATGTGCTAGAATTAGGTTACCAACGCTAATTCGCATTGAGGGTGATGAATTAAGGGAAGTTGCATGCGGATGAGTGAATCTAAAGAAGTCTAATGCACTAAGGTGAACATTGGAACCCTCGACATGACTCCAATGGAGAAGACACAAATTAAAGAACCTTTTAAAATCCAAAATTACAATATTACTGAGCACGACTTCTTAGAGAGCCCTCGGACTTCTGATCTTGAATCCGAACTTGGAAGTACAAATCACTCACAATGGCTCTCAAAGGTAAACTACAAGAAGGGATTACGGGGGTTCGGATAAGCTATCTGGAATGAGGGAAACAGAGATGAAAACTCTAAAATCAATACCCAAATTGGGCAAATGGTTCGCCTATTTATAGTTTTCCTAAGCCTCAAATGTGTATCAACCAATCGTAATTGGATAGATCTCAGATCAACCAATAGGAGTCGAGCACTAGGATCCAGATCTGCTGCTCGCCAATCGTAATCGCTTGATCCGGTTCACCAATCGTGAAACAGAGGCATCAATTTATGCATTTTGAAAGTTTGTTAGAGTTTCTAGAAGTTCCGTCAAGTAATTTCATCTTTGGGTGTTCACATGGGGTGGAATATGCCTTTGGTTCGTGCTCGAATCTTCCTAATGTCTGGGCTTTTCAATGCATTGGGGCGCGTGTAGCGACATCGAATTGCCCTTGTTAAAGCTGCGAATCTCCAGAATACCTTTTCGCAGAGTTCAGGGGCCTTTTCGCAAAGTTCAATGACTTCTGAAGCTCTGTTCGCAAAGTTCAATCTTCTTTTCGAGGAGTTCAGATGCTCTTCGAAAGCTACACCTGGAGTTTTAGTCCTTTTCGCAGAGTTTAGGGACCTTTTCGCAAAGTTCAATGACTTCTGAATCTCTGTTCGCAAAGTTTAATCTTCTTTTCGAGGAGTGTTTTCTTCTTTTCGCAAAGTTCAAGGTTCTTTACAAAAAGTGCAAGTTCTTTGCGAAAAGAACTCTGTAGTGCATTTCTCTGTTCGAAATGTTCCCTGCTTCTCTTACAGGTCTTTGTCTCTTCTATTTAGACCTTTCCACAGCTGATGAGGTTGTTTCTTCACTTCCTTCCTTTGGACTGACATGGATTGTCATCTTTTTGGCACTTTTGAGCTGCTTTTATGGTTAAGCATGTCTTTATTGTTAGCTACAACATAGGCACTTAAAATACTTATTTAGTTCTCTCAAGGGTCTATCAAGGCCCAGATTAAGGGGTAAAAAATGGTATTTTCCAGTTCTCAACAGTGACCTAGACCGCATAACCGTCCTCTGGGAGACTCGACAATCGGCGCACATGTGTAGCTTGACTCAAAGGGATGTAGTCTCTTCTGATTATGAGGTTTGGCTGGCTTATGAGGAATTACCTGCCCCTAGCCCAGTTTTGGCAGATGTGATAGAGACGGGGCCTTGGCCATGTAAGGAAACGGTGCTTCGAACCAGGATTGAGTCTCTTTATGTAGAGAAATTGGCTTTGACTGAGGCTTTGGGGAAGGAAAGGGTTAGAGCTGAGATTGTAGAGGCGAGAGCTGCGACAGCCGAGAGTGAGATTCTTCGGTTGACTGGGCTTTTGACTGAATCTCACAGTACAGCCGACGCTTCGCGAAGACGATAGAAGAGTTTTCATGGTAGGTGGATATCTGATCGAAATGCTCGCGAGGACTCTCTTCTTGCAGAGATCAGTGCTTTGAAGCGTGCTCCCTGCCCTTGACCTGTTCCTGCACATACCATAGATCATATACATGGAGGGGAGGAATGCCCCATAATAGAGATCTCTTTTTGGGTTACTTCCTTTTTTTGTTATTTTTGCTATATATATACATATATCTTTTGGTTTTTACTTGTAAAGAAGGCAGCAAAATAGAAAGTGTCATGTCATTATCTTTTTGGGACGTGACACTCCATATGTAATACTGTAAGAAATGGAATGAAATCTATACATACATATATTTTTTATTTTTTTTTAACTTTTTCTTTCGTACGTCTCGCAATGTAAGGCTTTTCATGGAAAGGGAAAATCGATTATCTATTTTTTCAAAATTTTCTCCTACAGTGTAGGGCTTTTGATGGAAAAGGAAAATCTATTATCTTTTTTGAAATTTTCTCCTCCACAGTGTGGGGCCTTTTATGGAAAAGGAAAGTCTATTATCTTTTTTGAAATTTTCTCCTCCACAGTGTGGGGCTTTTTATGGAAAAGAAAAATCTATTATCTTTTTTGAAATTTTCTCCCACAGTGTGGGGCTTTTTATGAAAAAGGAAAATCTATTATCTTTTTTAAAATTTTCTCCTCCACAGTGTAGGGCTTTTTATGGGAAAGGAAAATCTATTATCTTTTTTAAAATTTTCTCCTCCACAGTGTGGGGCATTTTATGGGAAAGGAAAATCTATTATCTTTTTTGAAATTTTCTCCCTTTGGATTTTTTTGCGATGTTGGTAGTTACGAGGCCAAACCAGTGGGTCCCCCCTTTCTTTAGAGCATGGTCGAACCTTGTTCATGAGGTACAAGTTTTTCCTTTAAACATGGGAAGGTCAGCTTCCCTGGGATTGGTCTAGTCTTCTGTCTTTCCCTTTGGTCATGCATCAGACGCTGTGGTATAGACGACATACTTGATCGGGATCCGATCCAATTTTAACATGAGTGCCCATCAAAGGGGAGAGAGGGACTCAAGGGGTTCAAACTAAAATGGGCAGGCCAGAACAAGTCTTCTCCTAATCTCTCTCTTCTTGACATTTTTGCTCATAACGCCCAAGACGAGTTTTCACTATGCCAGCCATCCCTATTTTTACCCATAGCGCCCTTTCGGGTTTTCACTACATCTATGGGTTCGCTCTCTTACCCCAGGTGCCTTTTTAGGTTTTCACCTGGTCCGTGTGAGTTCGCTGTTTTTACCTGTGGCGCCCTTGCGGGTTTTCACCACGTCCATCTTGCTTTGAACTCAAATTAACTATTTTTTCTTTTTCTTTTTCTAGAACCAGAAGGCCACGACATGGACGTCGATTCCATCATAGCCGACTGAATGAAGTTCTGCGTGGTTTGTTAACTCAGCCTGTTCTGATGCGATAGATGCTATGACCGCTTGTGGACCTTAAAGAGGGCTTTCTTCCGAGTTGTAATGTGGCCGGGGTTCAAACGGGTTGGGTTTTTCTGGGGATTTGGATCTAAGTTTTGAGTGAATTCTAGATTTGGTGACTCTTCTTTCTTTTCAAAGGCCTTTTTTATTGTACATGCCCCAGTCATTTCTCTTTTTCTTTTTTATTCTTGGTCCCCCCTTTTTTGGGGTTTTGCTTTCTTCTTCTTCTCTCTTTTTTTTGGTTTGGATTTTTCCTCTCTTCTCTTTTCTCTTTTTTTGGAATTTTGGGAGGGGTATATGAAAGAAATGGTTATTAGCTCGACGTGTGTAGCAAAAAGGGTGAAGGTTTTCAGGGAATATTTCTTTTGGGCTACTTGTCTTTGAAATGATGGCCTCTTCTATGGGGTCCTTAAGCGGTCACGCATCTACTTTTTATCAAAACTTACCTTGTCTCAAGACCTATGAGTAGAACCTACGGAGGTATCCAGCGTTGATGGGCTCAGGAAAGTGGTCTCCGTCCATGGTGGCGAGGCGAACGGCATATCCCGGTAAAACCACTCGGACGACGTAGGGTCCTTCCCAATTTGGCTTAAACTTCCCTCTCGAATCAGTGTGGAGAGACGGGAAAATTTTCTTCAGCACAGTGTCTCCTACCTTCAGATCTCGACTGTGGACACGCTTATTGTAAGCACGTGTAATTCTTCTCTGATAGATCTGGGTGTGGCACAAGGCTAGGAGTCTCTTCTCGTCAATTAAATCCATCTACTCAAAATGGGCTCTTTCCCTCTCAGCTTCAGGTAGATGGGATTCCAGAAGGATACTGTGACAGCCTGGATTTCGGCACATCGAAACCCGAGCCATCAACACGATCCTCCAGATCGTGCCCAAAACTTAGCACGAAACATTGGTATAACAAGCACAATTTAATAAATAAAGTAAATAATTTCATTAAAGAGGAAAACGTTAATATGCCCAACTGGCATACGCAAAAGACAGTTCTACTTTCATGCCACTGCATGAACAGAGAACCGACTTGAACCATCGGTGATAATTAGATCACCCCAGATGGTTCACCAAAAGAATAATCCAGTATAATTACATTATTTTAACAAAATAAAGGCTTGACATACCAAGCCGCACTAATCTCTCAAAACTACTCTCTATCAAAGTACGCAGCAGAGTCACCTAGAAGAAGTCCTCGGGTGGAGGCTCCAACTCGTCTCCTTGGACGTAATCTGAGTCACCCGTATCAATGTCTCCCGAAGCTTCTACAACTGCTATCAATGGACATGCGACGTATAGTCTAAAGGGTGAGCTACATCCTAGCTCAATAGGGAACAAACACAATGAACATATAAATTAAGACTCACATATATTTCATGATATTCTATGCATGATGTATCTATGCAAGTACTTGAAAAATAATTTAAAAGCTGGTAGGTGCATTTAATTTTAATGGTACTTTACATGTCTCACTTTACTATTGATTTATCATGAATGACACTGAACAGGCCTAAAGCAAAACTTAAATCTTCAACTTAAGTAATCCCCGAGCAATATAGCATCGAGCCCCGATGAGATACCCTTCATCGTCATCTAATTAGACAGTTGTAAAAAATGTATTCCCTGAGAATACGACCCAAGCCCCTTTTCTCACTAGGCGGCCGGGTTAAATATCACACAACATCCCTAGGATGTACTTACGATTACGGATAAACCTCCGTACTGGTGTACGGATTCGCCGCGGTACCGGTCATGGATATCCTGCTGCGTTAGTCGTGGGTATCCCGCCACGTCGGTGGGGTATCCTATCAAACCTCAAATAACAAAAATATCAGGTGCTTTACATATAGTTGTTCACCGTGTAAGTGTGCTATCTTATATCAGTTAGGCCTCAACGGTAATTATTTAATCATATGTATACATCCTTGGGATGTATACATACCCGCATGACACCTGATGCCATTATTACTTTCTCATCCCCTGGGGATGTCTCAATCTCATTAGATTTACATGTTCTTAATTACTTGCATCACACAGATGCCTTTATCATATTCTTGGTGTCACACACACACCCATTTTCACAAGCTTTTCTCAAGTTAAAAACAACTTCAATTTGATAATTATATCACTACATGCATGCTCTTGAAATTAAAGTACATGTTCAAGGTGTTCCCTACCTTAAGTCTTTAAATTTCCCAGCATCAAGGTCCCACGCGGCTCCTTGTGCTCATGATCACACGTACCACCTATGGTACAACATAACACATGTAACTCATCACTAAAGATGTAACAAAGAAGGTCTAAGACCCTCCCTGAATCTCAAAGTCATCTATACAATTTAAGCAAAACTGTCAAAGTCGATTAATCGATTCCCAAAATCGATTAATCGAAATGCAATTCGATTAATCGATTCCCAAAATCGATTAATCGAAACCCAAATTGATTAATTGATTCTCAAAATCGATTAATCGAAATTCAAATTCGATTAATCGATCCCAAATCGATTAATCGAAGTCTCTAACATAATGGAGTCGATTCTCAAATCGAGTGATCGAAATCACAAAATCGATTAATCGATCCCAAATCGATTAATCGAAATTCCAATTCGATTAGTCGATTTCCCCAGGTTACTTTCCTCCAGTGGCTGGAGCTTCTCAGTTGATTAGTCGATTTCCAAATCGACTAATTGAAATCCAAATCGATTAATCAAAATTCATTTCGATTAATCGAATCGGGCTTCCATGACTTTTCAACTTCTGGGCCAAAATCGATTAATCAAAATCCAATTTTGATTAATCGATTTGGCCAGATTCAGCCCCCTTTCAGGCTGATCTTCCAATTCCTCTTCAACCTATTTTTCTTTCTTTTTCTAAGCCTTTATCCTATGATTTTAAGTATTCTTGACTACAATTAAACTCCTACAATCTATGCATTTAATTCAACAAAATTTACCTCAATCAAATCCCAATTTGATTGGATCTCAAAGTTGGAATGGCTAGGGTTCCAGCTTTAGCTCCAAAGGATCCTTCGCGTTGAATTCGGCTTTAAATACTCGAATCCCTCTCCCTTGGCTTGCATTTACTCCTTGCTTAACAACTCTCTTTACTTCTCTCTCTCTCTCTCTCTCTCTTCTTAATTCTCTTCAACAACCCAAAACAATGAAGTTAGGGTTCTTTAAACCCTTATATCCCTACTCTCTTTGTGTTGAGCACATACACCTAGATAGGTGTATGTGACTCCAGATCTTCACTACACTCCACCCACTTAACTCATATTCATATCATATCCGTTCATCTTTTCTCGAGTCAACTAGTGAACTCCTACTTGGTCAAACTTATGACCAGTCGGGCATGGATCCTGAGGTCACTGTTTAACATAATTTTTTGAGATATTATAGATACGGAGTGACGGTACTTCGACCTCAATGGGTAGCATGGCCTCGGTTCCATACACAAGGGAGAATGGTGTTGCCCCTGTAGCGGTACGGATAGACGTTCTATAGGCCCAAAGTGCGAAGGGTAACTGCTCACTCCAATCTTTGTAAGTGACTACCATCTTCTCTAGGATGCGGATCAGAGTTTTGTTGGCTGCTTCCACAGCTCCGTTCGTCTACGGCCTGTATGGGGATGATCGATGATGCTTGATCTGGAATTGCTCACACAAGGCCCGGATGCGCCTATTGGCGAAATTAGTGCCATTATCAGTGATGATATCTGTGGGTACGCCGAATCTACAAATGATGTTGTTCTTGATGAACTTCTCAACATGACTAGCCTTAATGCTCGTGTAGGAGGCTGCCTCTACCCACTTCATAAAGTACTCTATTGCGACGAGGATGAACTGATGTCCGTTGGAAGCCTTAGGATTGATTTTGTCGATGATGTCGAGACCCCAGGTGGCGAACGGACAAGGAGTGGCCATGCTGTGTAGATCAATGGCCGGAGCATGTATTAGACTGGAGTGCTCTTGGCATTTGTAGCACTTCTGCACGTGTTTGCAGCAATCGGTCTCCAATGTCTCCTTCATGGATCTCCTTCATGATCTCACCCGCTTCTTTTCGGGTTAGGCATCGGAGCAGAATATTATCGTGAGACCGTCTATACAGGAGATCGCCGCAGATGACGTAGTTCGTTGCCAATCGTTGGATGGTGCGTTTGTCTACCTTCGATGTTCCTTCTGGGATAGTTCGGGTCTCGAGAAAATTCTTGATGTCTGAGAACTAGGATGGTTCATCATCTACCTCTGTAGGTCCCTCGATTAGGTGACAGAAAGCTGGTTCGTTCCTCTATTCTATCATAATCGGCTTCATCACAACTCCGTATGGAATCTCAACCATAGAGGCCAGAGTAGCCAGGGCGTCAGCAAACCGATTCCTTGCTCGTGGTACATAGGAGAAGGTGACCTCTTCAAAGCAGACTATCAGATCCTCCAGATGTTCATGGTATGGGATCAGTTTCTCATCCTTGGTCTTCCAATCTCCGTTGGTCTGGCATATAATTAACTGTGAATCTCCAAAGACCCTGAGGTGAGTTATATTCAGATCAAGAGCCGCCTATAAACCAGCTGTACAGGCCTCATACTCGGCCATATTGTTGGTGCATGGGAGGTTCAATTTGATTGAGATGGGTACATGTGATCCTCTTGGCGAGATAAGAATGGCTCCAACTCCTTGGCCTTCAACATGCGATGCTCCATCAAAGTGCATTACCCAGGACTCCTTTGTTTCCTCAATATCCTCGTTAGTCATGAACAGAATGTCCTCATCGAGGAATTTGGTCCTTAAAGGCTCATAGTCCGGCAGAGGGTTCTCAGCAAGATGATCAGCGAGTGTCTGCCCCTTAATCGACTTTTGGGTGACATAGGTAATGTCAAATTTGGATAGGAGTAGTTGCCATCGTGTAGTTCGACCAGTGAGAGCAGGTTTCTCGAATAGGTTCTTCAACGGATCCATCCGTGCTAGAAGTAGAACGGCTTGGGATAATAGGTAGTGTCGAAGTCTTTGAGTGGCCCAAATAAGTGCCATGCATGCTTTTTCCATATGAGAATAGCGCATCTCATAGTCAGTGAACTTCTTGCTTAGGTAATAGATGGCCTGCTCTCTTCTTCCTGTCTCATCATACTGTCCTAACACAGCCCATGGAAAACTCCATCGTGGACAGGTACATTATCTGGGGTCTATCAGGTACAGGCGGTACCAATACCGGAGGGTTTAGGAGGTAACCTTTAATCTTGTCAAATGCAGCTTGGCAGTCACCATTCCACTCAACTGGTGAGTTCTTTCTCAGTAGCTTGAAGATCGGTGCACATATCAGAGTTAACTGTGCAATGAAACTGCTGATATACTGGATTCTGCCTAAGAAGCCTCTAACTTCCTTCTCTGTAGACGGTGACGACATTTCTGTGATGGCCTTGATCTTGGTCGGATCGACCTCAATCCCTCTCCTGCTGACAATAAAGCCTAATAATTTTCCGGACATAGCGCCGAACGCGCACTTCTGGGGGTTCAATTGCAACCTGTACTTTCTCAACCTCTCGAATAGTTTCTGAAGATTTATCAAGTGGTCCTCCCTTTCTGGTGATTTGGTGATCATGTCGTCGACATACACTTCAATCTCTCGGTGCATCATGTCGTGGAACAAGGCCGTCATTGTTCTTTGATAGGTTGCCCCAGCATTCTTGAGCCTGAATGGCATTACTTTGTAGTAGAAGGTACCCCAGGGGGTGATGAACGCCGTCTTTTCTCGATCGGCCTCCGCCATCTTAATCTAATTGTAGCCTGAGAATCCATCCATAAATGAGAGCATTCTGTGCTTTGCAGTGTTAATGACCAAGATATCGATGTGTGGTAGCGGAAAGTCATCCTTAGGGCTTGTCTTGTTGAGATTTTGGAAATCAATGCACATTCGAACCTTTCCATCCTTCTTCGGTACGGGGACGATATTGGCCAGCCACTGGGGGGTACTTGGATACCATGAGGAAACCTGCGTCATACTACTTGATGACCTCATCTTTGACTTTCAACATCCATTTTGGTCGGAGGCATCCCAGCTTCTGTTTAACTGGCTTAACATCGGGGTAGAGTGGCCACTCATGCTCAACCAGATCGGTATCCAAACCAGGCATGTCTTCATACGACCATGCGAAGACGTCCTGGTATGACCGAAGGAAGTCTATCATACCTTTCCCCTCTGCAGGGGACAACGATATTCCAATTTTGGTGATTCTAGGGGCCTCTCTGGTGCCCAAATTAACATCCTCCGTCTCTTCGACGATCGGGGTAGGGCCATGCTCAAAATTGGCAAATAGTTTGAGGAGCTCATTGGGGAGCTCATCGGTTTGACCTTCCTCGTCCAGACTCGTGACTCCTACCTCTTCTTGTATTTCTACAGGAAAGGGGTCGGCTTCACGTGGGACGGGTATCACGACATCAATTTTAATTTTATTAGGAAATTTAAAGGATAATATTTTTGGAATTGGTATTTTTTCTATTTTTATGGCTTTTTGTATATTTTTGGAGGCCAGCCCCTGGCGAGGTGGATCTCTATATATACAGGACAGAGCGGTCCAGAGGCTAACCTCACTTTTTACAGGTTATTTTTTTTTAGAGAGTCGGTGCCATTTTCACGGTATTTGGAGACTCCCAGGAGTTGGGGCAAGGATGCCTAGTTACTCACCTACGAGGCTTGGGCTTTACCTCTTTGGTTGGCAGTGCATCGGTAGGCTCCTGCAGTTCCTCCCTCAGCATATTTACGGAGGGATCCTCTGGGACCCTGTCCTCCATGGTTATGATGGGCCCAGAGTGGCTGGTGCTGGAGTGATGGGTGGACCGGGGGACTTCTTCCTCAAATAAGGAAAGGGCGGCTAAGTCCATCTCGAAGTCTGGGGGAATGATGTAGGGATTGGTGGGGTGGATTGGAGTAGGCTTATGTGGGGTTACCCTCGTCTCCCCATTCAGATCAATTTTCACTACCCCGGCGCTCACAAAGGTTTCGCGGATGTGGGGTCGGGCGGGAGGCTCTTCTTCGTGTCGATTCCCAGCCTGGCGATCGCTGCGTTATCTTCTCTTTGGCCTCTCTGACTTCTTCTTCATCGGGCTTGTAGCCTAAGCCAAATTTGGTTTGCTGCCCCTTGGCCTTGACGGGGTCTCTTCTTCCTTAAAGGCGCGAGCCCAACCCCTTTCCTTTCTGGTGGCCATTTGTGGAGCATGAACACAGCTGCATCCATTCCTCCTCCAATTTTGTCAGGAGATTTCTCAGTTGGCCCGAGTGTAACGGCCGAGAAGTCATACTCGAATCGGTGGAGATCGACGTCATCTACTGTGTGCGGTATGTTTAGCACTTTCAGATTTTCAATATGCAGAGTGCTTCTTTCCCTGTCTTCTTTGCTATCACCCAAGATGGTGACGATCTTTCCCTCTGAAATAAACTGGAGCTTTTAGTGTAGAATTGATGATATTGCTCAGAGCTTATGTATCCATGGCCGACCCAACAGTAGATTGAACGTAGACTTAATGTCCATCACCTGAAAGAGAGTGGTGAAGGTTTGCGGCCCGAGGATCAGGTCAAGGTCTACTTCTCCTATGATTTCTCTTCTGGTGTTGTCGAATCCCCTGGCGCTTGATATGGATGGCCGAAAGGTGTCGGGGTTCACGCCAATTTTGATTGCCGTCCTTAGAGGGCACACGTTCAGCGCCGACCCGTTGTCTATTAAGACCAACGGCACCACCAGGTTTCCTACTTCCACTGTTATATTCAGGGGCTTAGAGTGGTTGTTCCCCTCGATCGGTAGGTCTGCATCAGTGAATGAGATGGCATTTGGGGCCAACACTTGCCCTATTATTTCTCCTACTTCATCTGGAGTTGCATGGGTGGAGACGTGTATGTCTTGAGTGCTCCCATTAAGGCTTGAAAGTGGAGAGGGGCCGTGATTAACAAATCTCACACAGTAATATGTGCGGGTGTTCTCTTGAGCTGTGTCTCCAGTATGTGTTCTCTGGCCATTTTTTCAAAGGGATTCCTTGCGGCCTGTTCTTTCTTCTTCTCTTCTCCTCTGACGGCCCCTAATGCTTCCGACTGTGTGGAAATCTGGCCTGACCTGGTAATAAATTCAACAGCCTCCTCTTGGTTGTAACCATCATTCGTGTCCGTCTGCTCATAGCTTAACGGCACCTGATGCGGCACCTGATGCGGGTCATAGGCAGGTTTAGGGATGGGGAAAGGAGTGTATGGTGATTCTGGGGAGTATTGGGTTGGACATGCCAGTTTCTCGGGTCCAACCAGGTTGACTCCAATAGGGGGCGGAATGGTAGTGGCGGGGATTGGCGAGGTTAGATTTGTGGGTGTGGAGGGGGCTTATACAGGTATTACCTGGGCTTGGTAAGACCAGTAGTGATTGGGAGGGGTGATAAGGGGATTGGGTGAGGGGTTGCTTACTTGGGTGGCGGTGGAGTTGGATTGGGGCCAAAATAATGAAGGGATGGCGGGAGTGTGACTGGGATGGAGGGATGGGGAGACGTCTGAGGTGCGGGTGGAGCGGGGTGATAGGGATATGAAGGGTTTGTATAAGGGGTGGCATGGCGGGGTGATGATGGGTTTGCGGATGAAATGGGGTAGATTGGGGATGATGGGGTTGTGCATGGAGCGGGGTGATTTGGGGATGGCGGAGTAGTGTATTGGGTGGAGATATTTGGGGGTGTGTATGGGGTAGGATAATATGGGGATGGCGGAGTTATGCATGGTATGGGGTGATTCGGGTATGACGGGGAGGTGTATGGGGTAAATTAGGCGTGGGGTGGATATGTGTATGATCACAAGTGGTTGTGCCCATTTGGATTTGATAGGTGGGAGCGGGAGTAGAAAAATATTGCCCTAAATCTAAGGGCTCCTCTTGGTATGCCGACACGGGGAAATAATCAGCCAAATACAACGGCTCGATAACCCCAACGAATGGTTCTCATTCATTCATCTTGGGGAATGAAAACTCCTCCTGATTATTAATATAATCTGAGGGATCAAACTCTTCTTCCTCCTCTATCCAATGGATGTTAGGCCTGGGGCCTCCTGGGTGCAGTGGCAGAGGGGCTTGATGGATGTTCTGGTTCTGCCCTTGAGGAAGCGGCTGGGGAATAATTTTTCCTACCTCTATTAAATCTTGGATCGTCTGCTTCAGGGGGAAGCATCGATTCATAGGGTGACCTGGTCCCTGGTGGAAATTGCAATGCAGATTCGGGTCATAGTTTCTTGGGATGGGATGGGGTGGTGGTAGGCGAGAGATTGACCGGACCTTCAGGTAACACCGGCAAGAAGACACTTAAGGATTGCCCCAGTGGCGTGAACACTCGTTCAAATCGTGCTTTCATCTGCTCCTGGGTAAACGGGGCTCTTGGTCCATTGTTTGGCCTTGGTGCTTGCTCAAAACGGGCTAGGGGTGGTTGTGTGACCTGAAGCTATATCGGGGGGGCATTGGTATTGGCCTGGGGGTAAACAATGTTCTATACCTCTGTCCTTGGTCTTCTTTCAATTCTTGGTTCGATAGCTTTTCAAACCCCGATGGCCCCGCTGTCCACGTTTCTCCCTAACCTGCCTTCTCTAATGGCATCTTCGCAACGGTTGACATTTTTGACCAAATCAGCAAAACTAGACTGCTGCTGATATACTAAAAAATCTGCGATGACCGAGAGGGCTCCTTTGGTTATCAACTCAATCTGTTCATCATCGAGAATCCGGTGAGTTACCTGATCTACCAATGCCCTCCACCTTCCCAAGTAAGCATTGAAAGCTTCATCGTGTCTTTGCTTTAAACGGGCCAAATCTGACATCCTTGGCTCTATGTCCATATTATAGACATATTGTTCTTGAAATAAGCGTGTCACTCTTTCCAATTTTTTATCATGGACGGTTCCATGGATGTGAACCATCTTAGAGCTAGGCCTGTTAGACTCTTTTGGAACACTTTGATGAGGAGTCGTTCATCTCCGCCATACTGGCACATATCCCCACAGTAAGATTTTAAGTGAGCGATGGAGTTGCCAGTGCCATTATACTTATCAAATGATGGCATCTTGAATTTCTGTGGTAGGGGGACATCAGAGAACAGACATAAGTCTGAAAAGTCTGTTGAATGCAGTTATACTCCTCCCATCTTCATCAGCTGCTTCTGTATTTTGTGTATTTGTTCTTTCAACTGTTCTGGTTCTTTTGAGGCTATAGAGGGGATTGCTTCCCCCTGGTTTTGTTCGACCCTAGGTATGATGATGGTGGGCCCGGGAGGGTTGAAGCTGGCAACTCCTCCACTATTGCAGATCTCATCCTCCTCGTATTGTTGGTCATGGTATTGGTGAGGGGCGAGGTCTGCTATTTGGACTTGGGGGGCGAGGGGTTGGATGACCTGGTGGGGCCATAAGGTTTGTAGGGGATGGGAAGGAATGAATGGATGGGTGGTTTGTGGATGAATGATGTGCTGAGCCGGGTGCACATTCTGGGGGTAATGGGGGTGTGGTTGATGTGGCGAGACGTTGTGGGTTTGAGGAATGGGATGGATTGGATTTTCTATTGGAGTTTGGATGGGGGCGTAAGGGGTATATGTGAATGAAGGGTACTGGTGGGGGGGTATGGGGTTAGTGAATGGACCTTGATGAGCGTGGGTGGATGGGCCTTGGGTTTGAGGGATTTGGGCTTGATGGTTTTGGAAGGCTTGGGTTGATGGGCCTTGGGCCTGGGTGTGGGGGTTAGTATGACTTTGGACCAATGGGCCTTGTTGGGTTTAGGCTAATGGGCCATGAGGGGGTTGGGTTTGGGTCCATGGGCCCTGGGCTTGGCTTGATAGGTTTGGGTCCAAGGGCCCTGGGGGGCTTGTAACTAGGCCTGGGTCTGATGGGCTTGGGCTTGGGCCCATGGGTTTTAAGGGTTTTGGGCCAGGGCCTGGGCCTGATGGCTTGGGCTTGGGCCCATGGATTTGTATGGGTTTGGGCCTGGGCCTGGGTCTGGTGGGCTTGGGCCTGGGCCCATGGGTTTTAAGGTGTTTGGGCTTGGGTCCATGGATTTGTATGGGTTTGGGCCTGGAATTGAGGTGGGGGATTTTGGGAGGTATGGACGATGGGTGGTTGGGCATGGTTAGGAGGGAATGGGGTATGGAGGTTTTGGAGATTTGGATGCAGGGTTTGAGATGTAGGGTTCCGGGAAGCAGCCCATATGGCTTACATCGTTCTCATGTCCTCCATTGAGGGCATGGGTTCAGGTGTGAGATTAGGGGGTGATGGCTCACAAGGATGGAGGGGGTTGGGATAAATTGGGCATGACTCGGGTATGGGGGGTATGGATAATTGTGCTTGGGGGGTATGGATGTATGGCTATGGAAGATGGTGGGTTATTGGTCATATCCTGAAAAAAGTTGGGCATGACCTGGGTAAATGGGGGGTATGTTGGGATGTGGATGGGCCATGTGGTGGAAATGGTATGTGAGATGAGGTGGATGGGATGTGGGATGTAGGGGGCATGGATGATGAGATGGATGGAGCGTGGGAAGTAGGCAGGGGATGGGGCTCCCTATGGGGTCTTTGGGAGTATGGGGGTGCGGTGAGGGTGCATGGATGGGAAATGGGGATGTATGGGTTGGTTGGGAAATGAGGGGTTTCAGTAGGAGATGGAAAGGGGGTATGTTGGGAGAACGTAAGGGAGGGGGGTGGGGTGGATGTGAACACGGGTGCCCCAAAGGGACCCGTGATATCCAACCGGATTTGGGCGAAGGTGTCGGAAATCGGGTCTTCTCCGATATGAGAATGAGATGGGGATGACAGCGGGGATGTATCGGCTCTTGTCATGATCCATTGACGATTTATATACGCCTGGCTTAAATCTGGGGATTTCGGCTGGGCGTATATATTATATACGCCTGAGTAAAACTGGGATTTTTTTGCTGGGCGTATATATTATATACGCCTGGCAAAGACAGTTCTATCAGTGAAGTTTGACAGTGAACAGCAAGCCTGAATGTGGGTCTTTGAACTGGTTTCCTGGGAGGGATGCTCCCGGGGACTGCTGTGTATGTTATCGGGTCCCTCCTTTCAGCTTCCTAGGGATACACGGCTGAATTTTTGGTTGTCTAACTCTCTCACCAAAGTGGCTTTTACGGCTTGATCGGAATTGGCAACCCAACCGATATACCTCTGGCGCAAGCGCCTTCTCAGGTACTGGAAGGGGTGGTTCATTTCAGGATCATCACCACTAGGGCTGCCGCCTTACTGGGAACCGGGTAAAATATATCTGTGCCTAAACCCCCCGAAAACTACCCAAACACGTAAAAATAAATTCAATTATGTCCCCACACTATTGGTTCACTTTTAATTACAGATTTTTATAGGGGAGTGAAATTAAGTTCAAAATCGGGTTGGGAATGACAAGCCCGTGCCGCCTCAACGGGCCGGCGTTCAACGGTGATATATGATGACTGAAATGAAAAGCGTACGTAGGCTCGCCAAACGGCTAAGGCTCGTAAATGACTGAAATTTAAATAATATAAAAGTAAATGCGAGCGGGCCCGCCAAACGGGTAAGGTGGCTTAAATGACAAGAATAAAAAAAACAGGAATTTAAAGGCGCACTTAGCCCGCCAATCGGCTAAGGCACTTAAAGGACTGAATCGTAGGGGTGAGTACGTTAGTAAAAACAACAAAATTATAGAAAAAGAAAATAAGAAAAAAAATAGCAATGGTTAGTAACAAAAAAAGAAAGGCCAACAAGAGGGGAAGCGCTAGGGTGATGTCCCCAGCGAAGTCGCCATCTGTGCGACCATGGATCCTCTCGAACCCGTCGCGGTGATGCGCTCGCTATGAATGAAATGTAGAGTCGCCACCCGGAGCTTTTGGTGACCCGAGAAACCTTTAAATCAATATTTTGAGCACCGAAGTGCTAAATATGACTCTGATTTACCGGTCTCTGCCAAAGGCTCTAGGGTAGGGGCTTCGGTTATCGATCGGGAAGGGTTTAGGCACACGATCAACCCGCATATAGCGGTCTCTATCTATGGCCAAAACTAAAAATAAATGGGCGGAGTTTCCCCTTGCCCGAAGGCAATACGGTCCTATCAAGCTTTGAGCCAAACCAAAATTTCGACGGCGTAACGGCTTGAATCCTTGGATCGGGGAAACACCAAAAAGGTAGAGGAAGAGAGGGGTGAGCTGGAGCTCACAGGCCCTTGTTGCACCGTAGAAGTCCTTCGCTTTGGCGTGCTTCCGATGGCTTAAATGGAGTGAAAATTGGTTCTAATGCTAGGATTGAATAAAATAGGAAGTGTAGGGTGAGGCCAAAGGCTAGACTTTAGCTAAAGGGAGTGATATAATGGTAGAAATGGAGTGGAATAGGTGATCTAAGCTTGCTGGAATTCTGGAAAATAAATGGCATTTTCTCTCACTAGGGCTTTCTCTCTTAAGCTCTCTAATCTTTCAACCAAAATTTCAACCCTTTGGGAAGAGGGGGGCCTCTCTATTTATAGAGAAGAGGTGGGTTAGGGGCTTACTTAAGAGCTAATTGGTTTAGCAATTAGGTAATCCCCCATCTAAGGTTTTCTAGGTTTTCAAGGTCCTAGGGTTTTGGGAAACTGATTTTAATGGCGGATGATGGGGTGAGACCATGGGTGACTTAAGGGTTGCCAATAAGCTCCAAGGGGGTGCAACCAACCTCAAGACACCCACCTCAACCAAGGGGATGGTCAAAGGGTCAAACCAGATGGAGGAATTTCGAGCATTTCATGACAGATACTGTAGCTAAGCTGGGCGTATATATTACATACGCCCAGCTTATGCACAGTAAAAATCAAGAAAACCAGGGGGAAACTGAGAAGATGGGTGCTCGTGCCGTTGGCCATCTATGCTAGGCGTATATATTATATACACCCGGCCAAATTTTGCCCAAAAATGCCAGGCGTATATAATATATACGCCTGACCAATCTGGGGCCAAATTGGCTGGGCGTATGTAATACATACGCCTGAGCAAAAGTTGTCATTTTATGTGAAACTTCAAACAGTCATAACTTTCGAACCACAACTCTAAATCGGGTGATCTTTGGCTCGTTGGAAAGCTGGAGAAGTCCTCTTTCCAATGGTATATGGTTCATCTTCAAAAGTGGTCATGATAAAAATTTATAGCTCTCCTCCCATCCAATGCTCAGAAGGGTTTAAATTGAGTTTGGGAAGGGATCCTCGGGTTTATGGGTGATCTCTAAGGGTTGGGGGAATGGTTCTAATGGGTTTTTAGGTGATTCCTAAAGGTCTGGATAGATTTCCAAGGGTTCAGGGGTGCCATCGGAAGCACAGGGGTGCATTTCTCCCGGAGTACAGACCGATCGGGCCTTTGGCCGAATTTGGGTGTCTACACTAAGGTTGAGAAAATTGAAGAAGGTTAGGGACCTAATGTGCTCTAGGCTAAGAATTTAGGCAATTGTTTCTTAAGGGATCTAAGGCTAAGGGCGCTTATTCCTCTTGTACTCCTTTGAGAGTTAGGGCTAGATAGCCAGTGCCACTAGTCTGACTACCTAGGGATCCTAGAGAAGAGTCTGTAGTTTTAGAAGTCTATAAAAGTAGCTCAACCCCTTTCTTTGGGAACCCTAGAGAGAACCTCAAAATTTATAATAAGAGCTAAACTTAAGAAGAGAGGAGAAAATTAGTGAATTGGTTCGGTTTGGTTGCTGGGTGGGGTTTTTTTATAGGTATCGGGTGAATTACGCGCTCGAGGGCAAGTGCACAATTGATGGATTGATTTCAATTGCACGCCCTATCTGAGGTGTGTAAATGGATTGCGCGTCCTGTTCGGGGTGCTTAATCGAGTTTGAGTCAGTCACGGACTCAGTGAGTGACTGGCTGACTGGCTCAGTTGGTGTCCTAGTTCCAACTCGCTTGGAACTAATTACGTGCCCTATGGTGAGTGGGCAATCAGGGAATATGGGTGACCTTAAGATTAGAGCTCTGGGCCAACTGGGAGCCATTGCATGCATCGGGATGAGCACACAATGCAATTACTGGCTTAGGTGGCAAGCGTATAATTAGGGAGCTTAGGCGGTCTGGGATTTGAAGTTCTGATCCAAGTTGGACTAATTGTGCACTGGTGTTTGCGTGTGTAATCAATTTACGTGCATAGAAGTGAGCGCGCAATTACGAACTTTGGTTGGTGCACAGGAGGTGTACCCCAGTCCTGGCTGGACTAATTGCGTGCATGAGTCTATGCGTGCAATCTAATTGCATGGGTGGTCTCACGCGCATAATTCGAGAGCCTTCTGGGTTAAGTCGGGTCTGAGCTTCAGGGTTGATATTTTAGCCCGTGCCTCGACCATACACTATGTAAGTAATGTCTAGTCCCCTTGATTTAGGGTTTTAAGACTTCTAGAGAGAGTTGGTCTCCTTCCGAAGGTCGTGGACATGGTCAACGGTTAACCAAACAGGTTTGTATACTCTTAGAGGGCAAAACAGATGCATAGGAGGTGAATTACGCGCTCGAGGGCAAGTGCGCAATTGATAGATCGGTTTTAATTGCACACCTTGTCCGAGGTGTGTAAATGGATTATGCGACATGTCTAGGATGCTTAATCGAGTTTGAGTCGATCATGGACTCAGTGAGTGACCGGATGATTGGCTCAGTCGGTGTCCTAGGTCCAACTCGCTTGGAACTAATTGCATGCCCTGTGCTGAGTGCGCAAGCAGGGAATATGGGCGGCCTTAGGATTATAGATCTGGACCAACTTGGAGCCATTCCGTGCATTGGGATGTGCATGCAATGCAATTACGCGCTAGGTGGAAAGCACATAATTGGGGAGCTTAGGCGGTCTGGAATTTGAAGTTGTGGTCCAAGTTAGACTAATTGCGCGTTGGTGTTTGTGTGTGCAATCGATTTGCGTGCTTAGAATTGAGTGTGTAATTCAGAACTTTGGTCAGTGCATAGGAGGTGTATCTTTCCCCATTGGTCCAAAATAGGTAGGCCCATGTGATGTGGTTAGGGTTCCCATTCATGATTAGTGGCATTCCAAAAATACCCCCAAGGGTCATTAACATGCCTTAGAATTCATGCAAAGAATTCTGAAGTTGGCAATTGCTGTGAAAGGAACTAAGAAGTTCCTAATTCGACTGTCGAGAGGTTCAGGGAACCTCTTGACAGGTTCTGAATAAGCTTGGTGTTCTCATCGACAGGATTGAAGTGGGTTTCGAAAGGTTTAGAGACATCTCGATAGGTTCTGTGAACTGGCCGACAGGTTGCTGAAGGCTCTCGATAAGCTGCTTGACTTCTCGACAGGTTCTGGTGAACTCGTCGACAGGATTGATAGCCAAAATCTTATCTTCTTTCCTAACTACATTTATCCTCTTGATAGGTTATAAAACATCCTGTTGAGTAGTTATACAGTTCCATTTAAGTTCTTGACAGGTTGCTTCAATCCTCGCAAGAATGGGCGTAGCTTTAGGTAAGTCATCGATAGGTTGCCGTGCACTGCTCGATAGGTTCAGTGGAACCTCGAGAATAATTATCTGGAGCCTCTCAACTTCCCTTGCACCTCTAGGTATCCTCTCAACAAGATCCACAACTGTACCTCCAACCTCTCGATAGGTACTAGAACCTCGCGAGATTTTCATATTTTCAACTCAGTGCCTCTCGATAAGTTGGCCTATGCTTCCAGAACCTCACGACAGCTTCATGGAACCTCTCAATATCTTGACCTTTGAGCATCAGAACCTCTCGACAGGTTCTGCTTTGTGCTTCTACAGCTAGCACACATCTTTGGTGTGTTGTTCTTCATTTGCTCACCCCTCAGCAGCCTCTAGGTGGGTTCAATCTTCATTCCTTGCAACTACACTTAGTCCCAAGCACACCTAGTTGGGCCCATGACCTTCTCATGAACTTTTAAAACTATGTGGACTATTTGATTGGCTGGCCTTTGGGTTGTTTGAGCACAAGTTGAGCAGTAGGTTGCTTCTTTGGCCTTTTTAGATGGATGTCTGCACTAAGACTACAATTTACTGCTTATCTACAAAACATACTTAAATACACCTTATTAGTTAGCTCAAGGGTCCATCAAAGGTCAGGTTAGGAGTTGAAAAATAGTATTTTTCACTACTTAACACACCCCCAAACCTAAGCTTTGCTGGTCCCTGAGCAAAAGAGAAAGTAAAAACAATTCTTGAAAATGAAATATGCCACTTTTGTAGGGAGCACTGATGCATTTAGCATATGCATCAAGCCTTTTAAACCACTAGGTGATCCCTAGTGAAGGAGTGAAGTCTCCTGAGGGTTTTCAGTGAAGGTGCCCACAAATATCTCCAATGACTCAGTTAATATCAATGTAACACATTAAAAACAAAATTCAAGCAAAATAAAATTCATTCCACACCTTGTTCATTCAATTTCTAAAGGATTCTTAACAGAAAAAAAAAAATTAGTTTAAAACCAAAATTCTACTATAATTCCTTCACAATTAATTAGCTCATGTCAAAACATTTAGTATGAAAATTAATGCAAAGCTTACCATTAAATTGAGAATTATGTTTTGATAATGCCCCCAACAAACCTAATTTCAGACCCAAAGCTCACCAGGGCTATCACTCAAAATAGAATAGAAGGGTGTATCATTTCTCACAGCTCAAGAGCAATTATAGCCCTCAAATAGGACTGCAAGCATGAGCATAGGCATTGTTCTAATTTCTGAAATTTTCTAACTCTTTTTCACCATAGATTACACAAATCCTCATCTCCACATGACAACTCATATCATTTCAGATCAGTAAGGACTTTTTATTGGGTTGTAATGTGGTTTATGGGTGAGGTTTATAAAGAATAAAAGGGTAGAATGAGATTCAAAATTGAGAAATCAATAAGACAAGGAGGTGATTTGCAATTGCACAATGTTCATTTAAGCACAATTCCATCTTCCTTTTTGAATTTTCAGAGCCAAGGTGGCCAACTTCTTCTCTTCTTTTTTAAAACCTCCAATGAAATGACTTCACTTTCTCATTCTTTTATTTTACTTTTCTATTTTTTTTTTCTTTTTCTTTTTCTTTTTGTATGCTTTTTTGTATTTTTCTCCATTTTTCTTTTTATGGGCTGGAATGCCACAATGCCACCAAGTGTGCCTTCTTCTCTTTCAACCAAACATCAAACCTTGCACCTCTAACCTCACTTCTCCTTCTAATTCCTAATTTCTCAGATTGAGGGTGCACTGAAACAGGTCAAGGGGTTTTGGGTTCAAATTTTTTGGTTTTCAACAAAGAAAAGTTGGGATTTTCAAGGCCCAAATGGTGTGTATCAAGGGCAGTTCAAAGGTGGGAAAATTTAAGCAGAAACTGTCCAGAGGATGGCCTCACTTCATATCCTCAATGTCATGAATGTATGTCAAGCTGTTTCAACTTGGATTTGCCTAACTTCTATTGAGCAAAACTAGATCCAATCAGTCCTTAGAGCAGAAAAAATTGACAAAACACTCCTCAAAGAATTTTTTTTTTAGGCCCAAATCTCATAGGTATGGCCTTTCATCACATTTTCTGGGGGATATCCTCACATTTTTCTCTCTTTTCAAGTTCACTAAACGTCAAATTTTGAAAATTCTTGACATTTACTTCATGAAAGATGTTAGTTTTGCAACACATTTCGGTCTTAAAAAGTTTTTAATTTCCCCTATTTCAAAAATCAGGTGGGAAATTACTTTATTTTCTCAATTTCTATTAAAATAGCTGCATTAACATTAACAATCCATTGGCATACCCTACCATGGAGTAGTGTCCTCACTGCTTCAAAGATAAAGGGTAAGGGCAGCAAAAACAAACAAGCTTACACAAACAAGAAAATCAAACAAGCCAAAAACAGAGGAGAAACAAATTAATCTAAATAGAATGAGACACAAGCTTCAAACAAAACTTTCCATTTATAAACAGTAATATGTATAATGCAAGGGGAAAGAACTACAAAAAAAAGAATATACACAAACATCCTAACTAATGACATGTACAGGTCTAATCAGCTCAATTGTTTGCTGGCTCATCGTTGAAGTGGACTCCTTTTCCTCTATCATCCTTATCAGCAGCAACAGTTGAGCTGGCTGGAGTGGCAGTGGCTTGTGCAGGTTCTATGCCAGTCATTTCAGCAACTCTCCTTTCAAGGATATCTGCCTTCTTTTCATCAAGCAAAACTCTACCTTCATAGAGTTCCCTGGTGGCCTTTGTGACCCCTTTGGAGGCAACTAACCTTTTCTCAAGTCCATCTACTCTCAATTTCTCTATTGTTGCCTCTTGCTTATGAGCTTCAAATTGGATCAAAATTTGTTGCCAGCCATTTGATATATTCAACATCTCAAAGTTCTAATCCACTGTCATTTGATTTATCTTTGCTTCATAGGACATCATGATTGATTTGCTGAGGGCAGCCATTCCTCTAACAACATCCCTTTTTAGGTATGGGTTCTGTTGCATGGCATGGACGGGGTGGAGATTGAGGGTAAAGGGTGATGGATTTCAAGGTCAGGCTCAGGTAGGGATGCTGGTTCAGGTTCAAGGTCTATTTGGGTTAGGACTGAGGAGGTGGGAATTAAGTGTTCCACAACTGTGGCAGCATTGGTAAAGGTAGGAGGAGGGATTTCTGGGATAGGTTTAATAGGGGCAGTAATAGGGGAGGTTATAGCTAAGGTAATGGGTTGGGGAGAAGGGGGTGGAGTAGGTAAATGGGTAGGTGTAGGGATAGCTGGCTATTGTGATGGTTGGGTTAAAAGTGACAAGGTGGATTGGATGGATTGTAGGCTAGTTTGCATGAAGGCCTGATTTTGGAGGGTGGAGTTCATGGATAGGAGGGTGGCCTTAATGGATGATTGGGTATGGGCATTGGTCAATACTTAGGATTGAAGGGAGAGGAGGAGGTTGAGTATTTGGGGTAGGGGATCAGGTATGATAGGGGCTGTGGGTTGGATGGGTGGAATTGGTTGAAATGGGGAAGTGTGGGCATGGTGAAAAGGTGGGGTGGGTGTGGTCTGTAAATGGGTAGGCTGTGGAGAGGTGGGTTGTGGAGAATCAGGTAGTGGGGAGTATTCATGCCCAATATTGTCCATAATGGACTTTATCAGGGATGAATACCCCTCACTGGTTATCTGGTCTTGGGTGTGTGGAGGTGAGATAGAAAAGGTGAGATCAATGTCAAAGGGTATGGATGAAGGGGGAGAAGTGGCTAGGTTCGCTGATAAAGCTGGTGCAGGGCTCAAAGGTTTAGTGGCTGGTATGGATGGGCTGGATGAAATGGTGAGTGAAGATAAGGTAGGGAAGGGGTCTATTGTAAGAGGAGTAATTGACCGAGGGGTGGATGTGGTGATGGTTGAAAGGGTGCCAGAGCTGCTAGGGGGAATGGAAACTGGAATGAAAGGTAAAGAAACCTAGATGGATGGTATGACAGAGGGGGGAATGGTGAGGTTGGCATCAGAGGAGCTTACCATAGGCAAAATCAAATGGATGGAGGGGATGACTGTGGGTGTAAAGGTCATAGGTGGAGGCTCCAAGCTAGGAGCAATAGATGGGAGCAGAGGCTCAGAGGTGACTGATGTAGAGATCTCAGGAGGAGGTATTGAGCTAGTGGAAACTGTTGGGAGAGGCTCTGAACTAGCAGAAGTAGAGGTGCCATGTGCAGCAGCAGAGCTGACTGCTTGTAGAGCTTCTATCTCAGGATCCTCACTTGATTTGTTCGTGCTCTTCCCAATTAAGGTCCTACTGGCAGACCAAGCCCTCTTTCCAAATACTTTTAGAATCACCTTCACCACTAGCTCATCAATTGGGAAAGCAAAATTTTCTTTTAAGCAAGGTAGTGATGAGCCTGCTGTAAGGTAGGCCAGGTAAGGCTTGCACTCTCTGGATTTTGTCATTGACATCCACCATTGCATCAAATACCAGCTTGGAGGCATTCATAAACTATCCCTTGGAGAAAACGTACAGGGCATCCACTATGGGGGTTCTCCTCTCTTGCTGATGTCCACTGACATATATATTCTTTCTCAAAATTGAATCAATGAACATCATGCTGGGGTGTAGATCTCTTCTCATTAATGACTCCCCATACCCCACAATGCCTTGAGTGAGGTGCCTGGCCATTGCTTTGAAATGCACATTTTCAGGTTCTTGCAGACCATAGGATATATTAAAAACAGAAGGGACCCGTAATGTCAACCAATGTCATTTCAATCTACCAAGAGCTCCCTGTTATCAATCAAACTCACAAGGCAAGGCTCAGTTGAACTTGGCTTGGTCTTCTTCCTCAAGTTCTGGTACCACAATTTGACCAACCTAGGGTAGGATTTCTCTTACAAAGGGGTCAATAATGGTGTCAGACCTGCTTTCACCATGTAATCCAAAGTATCCTTGCACTCCTCTTCCTTAGAAAATTAGGGGAGGTCAAAAATTATTTCTGGGATTAGGCCTAATTTATCCACAAATTCATTGGGAGTGGATAGGTTTACAATGACCTCAGGTTCCCCCTCAGGGTTAGGCACATGCTCAGGAATGTCAGGCACAGGGTTGGGCTCAGGTATAGGGTTACGTTCTGTCTCAGGGGCCTCCTCAATAATTTCTTCACTGATTTGGGCCTTCTTAGCTTTCTTTGCTTTCCTAGGTTTCTCAGATTTCTCAGCTTTATCCAAGACAAGCTTTCTTTTAACAGATGGGGTCTCCTTGGGCCGTTTCGTTAGCCTACTGGATTTCCTAGTGGAAGGGGCTTTGAAAAGGGTGGCTAGGGTATCCTCTTGATCAGCCAAGAAAACTCAGAAAGCCAAGAAAGCCAAACTAGTTGAAGAGGTTGTTGAGAATATCCCTGAGCCTGAACCTAACCTTGAGAAACTTGTGAACCTGATAATCCCCAATGAGTTTGTGGATGCCTTAGGTCTGATTCCTGAGACAATCTTTGACCTACCTTATTTTTCTAAGGTAGAGGAGTGCAAGGAGACCTTGGATTACTTGGTAAAGACATCCCTGACACCTCTGTTGACCCCATTACAAGAAAAGGTCTACCCACGGCTGGTCAAGTTATGATATCAGAACATTAGAAAAAAGATGAAGCCAGGGTCAACTGACCCTGAGCTTGTGATCTTGGTTGACAATTGGGAAGTAGTTATGGACTACAATGATATTGGTTTGGTATTAGGGGTCCCATCCATTTATGACCCCAGTTTATGGTTTAGGAGCACTTGATAATGTGTCCTTTAGAGCAATGGCCAGACATTTGACTCAAGGCATTGTGGGATCTAGGGAGTCATTGAGGATGAGAGATCTAGACCCTAGCCTATTTTTCATAGAATCAATGTTGAGGAAGAGTATCTATGTCAGTGGACATCAGCAGGAGAGAAGAATCCCTATAGTGGATGCCCTTTACTTTTCTCCAAGGGCTAGTTATTGAATGCCTCTCTGTTGATATTTAAGGCCATGGTGGATATAAATGACAGGATAAAAAAGGGACAGATGTTGTCAGGGTTACCCTACAGCAGACTCATCATTCCTCTACTAAGGAAAGGGAAATATGTGATACAAAAGGATGAGCCAGTGAAAAAATTGAGTCTAAAAGTGTTTGGGAGAAGAGCTTGGTCCACAAACATGACCCTGATTGGGAAAAGCAAGAAGAAGCCAGTGGAGAGTCCTAAAGAAAAAAGCATCTCAGGTGACCAACTCAGCAGCTACACCTGTGATACCTACAGCCCCATCAGCCAGTTCAACAGCTGCACTAGGGACGTCTAAATCAGCTAACTCAGAGCCTCTGCCTACCTTTGCTGGTACTAGCTCAGTGCCCCCACCCGTAACCTCTGCATCCATACTCCTCCCTTCCATTACTTTGACCTTGCCATGGTTAGCCCTACTGTTGTTAGTTCAGTTAGCATCCCCATTCCATCACCTTCCATATCATCCATTTCAGTCCCCATACCTTCCACCATTTCAACTATCCCTTCTATCATCACCACAATCACCCCTGTGTCAGCTCCTTCTACCACAGACCCAATTGTCACCTTACCTTCACTTCCCATCACAACCACCTACCAAAGAAAATCAAGGCAATCCATAACCCCTCCAGCTAGCACATCCATCCCATCTTTCGAACCCTTAAGTCCTCAACCAACAGCTCCATCTACATCAGCTGACCTATTTACCTCCTCTCCACCATCCATACCCTATGATATTGACCCCACTACCTCAATATCACCTGCACATACCCAGGACTTGGAACATTATACCATAGAGGGGTACTCATCCCTAATAGATTCCGTTGTGGAAGATATTGGGCATGAGTACTCCCCTTTACTTGACTCTCCACAGCCTACCTAATTCCAACATGCTCCCACATCTCCTTTCCAGCCTATTATACCCATTCCACCAGTTACCCAAGCCCCACACTTACCAGATGCCTCTGCTCAGATCCTTTCCCTTTTCACCTCCATCCTAGCCCAGCTTCAAACCAACACATCAAACCAATCTGCTATGGCCACTTGCCTCCATGCCATTCAATCTACTCTATTCCCATCTTCCTCAACCACTCACCCTCTTACAACTCCTACTCCTACACCTATTCCTGTACCCACTCCATCTCCATCCCCTCAGCTATCCCCTATAGTAGTGGCTTCCACTGCTGAGGTGGAAGAACGAACCCCTGCCCCTTCTACCCGAGACACCTCTACTCAAACTGACTTTGAGGAAGCAACTTTGTCAATCCCTGCTGCAACCCCAACTGACCCCTTGGAGCCTGACCTACCCTTTTTACCTTTTACCTACCCCTCCACCCCACCTGAGTCACTTGCTATGGAAGAGGAGCTGCCACTGACCTTCATTTTACCATCACCACCACTTCCTGAGATGCCCATCACCCCTCCTCCATGGATGACCCTATCCATTGGGTTATTGTCCCATATGACACCAACACCTTTTCACCTTTGCCATCCCTCACAAAAGCCATTGAGACCAACCCATATGTCAAGGAGGATGTCAGATTCCTAGTGGATGCTATCATGGTTTTTCTACAGCAAGCCCATGAGGACGAAATTGACCCTCTTTTGGAGGCCCATAGGAAAGAGGAATGGAAATTATAGAAGATGGTCCTCAATTTCCTCGATCTTTACAAGATGTATAGATAAAAATCTGAAATGCTAGCTAGGTTAGTAGAGGCCCTCTCCCTATACTCAGCCTTGGGTCCTTCAGAATCCAAAGGCATTTCCATCAAGGAGCCTAGCACAAAGCCCAAAAATAAGAAGAAGCCAACTGCAATCAAACCCACACCTGATGCTTCCAGTGCAAAACCAATGAAGAAGGACAAGAATCCTTATGAAGAAAAATATGCCTGGGGCCCTCCTTTTGTTTTAAGTTCAAATACTGACTCTGACTAGGTGTAGCCTGTGTTTAGGATTTTGTAGTTAGTTTGTATGTAGGATTGTTCTGTATATATTTTTTTGTTAAATGTAGCATGTGTTGTCTCTTTTGTATTTTATAAATACTTTTTGTTCAAAGAAATGTCTCTTTTTCATTTCCAATTGTGATTGTTATGTTCTTGTTTGCTTTAATTTGTTCTTGACTGTTCTATTTGCTTAGTGATCAAGCATTTCTCTGTGCTTACCCTTCTATTTCCTTTTGTTATACTTCCTGAAATAGTGAGGACACTGCTCCTCATAGGTTTGGGGGTATAGTAGGGTAATTTTTAAAAAATTGTATGAGATAATTAAGCCAAGTGCAATGGTATGAATGAGATCAAAAAAAATTTAGCAAAATTTCAAACTGAACAATTTTGAAAAAGGAAGATTTCAAAATTTATGATAGACTGTTTAAATTTTTGATCTTTTTAAAAATTCATCATTTCCATGAAAGACATCATCAAGAAATTTTTATCATAATCAGTGTGTAGTGAAGCATTAAGGAGAGAAAAAGTAAGAACATGTCTTGAGAGTCCTGAGGGAGACCATACCCAATGAGAATTGGGCCTGTAAAAGAATTTCTTTTGAAGAGTGTGTTGGCAAATCTTTCTGCTCTAAGGACTGTTTGAACCTACTCTTTCTCATTAGAAGTTATGCAAATCCAAGTTGAAACAAATTGACAGAACTCATGACATGGAAGAAATGATGTAAGGCCCTATTTTGGACAACTTGAGCTTAAAATTCCCCCACCTTTCAACTACCCTTGATATACACAATTTGAGCCTAAAAATTTTAAGTTTTCTTTGACAAAAACCAAAATATTTTTTTTCCCTGAACCTCTTGATCTGTTTCAGTTCACTTTCAATCTGAGAATTCAGGAAGTGGAGGGAGAAGTGAGGCTAGAGGAGTAAGGTTTGACATTTGGTGGAAGAAGACGAAAATACAATTGAAGGTAGCTGTGCATTAGTTGTAGAATTTAGGCATTGTAGCACACACATGAAAAAAAAAAAAAATTACAAAGAAAAGAGTTCAAAAATAAAGAGAAAAAAAAACAATACAAAAAAAAAGAAAAAAAGAGAGAGTTACTTCATTGGAAAATTGAAATGAAGATTAGAAAGTGATCATTCCAAATCTGAAAATTCAAAGAAGATGAAGATTGTGCTGAGATGAAGAAGGTGTTGTCATGACCACCTCCCGACTTTACTGATTTCTCTATTTTGAATCCCTCTTTACCCTTTTATTCTTTATAAACCTCACCCATAGGCCACACTACAACCCAATAAAAAAACCTTGTTGATCTGAAGTTGATTGAGCTGTCCTATGGAGATAAGGAGCTGTGTAATCAATGGTGAAGAGAGTTAGAAGATTTCAAGAACTAGAGCACTGCCTATGCTCATGCTTGCAGTCCTATTTGAGGGCTGTAATGACTTTTGAGCTATGTGAAATGATACACCTTTGAAATCACTTGAGAGAGTATGCCTGTGAGATAATTGGGTTTGAAATTGGACTATTTAGGCATTGTTTAAACCTAATTCTTAAAATAATGGTGAAGTATATACTGTTATGTACATAGCATTCCCTTGATGATTTCAGATTAGTTATGATGAGTTTGAAAAAGGATTTAGATATTAAATTTGTTTTCATTTACTGCTTTGAAACTTCTAAAGTCAAAAGGGTAAGGTATGGAATAAAGTTGAATTTGTTGGGACCTAACTTGTAACTATTTGCACTTGGTTTAATCATGTACATATGGAAGTTTGTGGGTAACTTCACTAAAAACCCTCAAGAAACTTCACTCCTCCACTAGGGATCACCTAGGGGTTTAAAAGGCTTCATGCATATGCTAAATGCATCTGTGCTCCCTACAAAAGTAGCATTTTCTATTTTCAATAATTATTTTTAATTTCTCCTTTGCTCAGAGATTAGCAAAGCTTAGGTTTGGGGGTGTGTTAACCAGTGAAAAATACCATTTTTCACCTCCTAACCTGACCTTTGATGGGCCTTTGAGTTAACTAATAATGTGTCTTGAGTATGTTTTATAGTTAAGTAATAAATTACAGTCATAGTGTTGGCATCCATCTTAAAATGCTAAAGAAGAAACCTGCTGTTTCAACATATGCTCATACAGCTCAAAAGGCCAGCCATAAAATAGTCACAGAGCCTCAGAACCCTATGGCAGGGGCATGTGTCCAATTGTGTACACATGGAAGCCAAAGCAGCTGCAATGGATGAAGATTAAACTCCTCAAAAGGCACTGAGTGCTGGACAGATGAAGGATAGCACCCCAAGCACCCCAAGCTGTGTCCCAGTCGTGGAAGCAAAGAACAAAATATGTCGAGAGGTTAATTCAACCTATCAAGAGGTTCTGGTGAGAGAAGTCAACCTGTCAAGAGATTGGGATGCTTAAATATGAAGCTGTCGAGAGGTTCCCACAACCTATCAAGGAGTTAAAACTGCAAAAAGCTACCTATCAAGAGGATCTAAAGGTATACTTGAACCTATCGAGAGGTGTTGAGATGAGGACGTGGACTTATCAAGAGGTTTACAGCACCTGTCGAAGGGTTTAAAGTGTAACAGAAGAACCTGTTGAGCAGTCAGAGGCAACCTGTCAAAGACTTACCTAAAGCTGCATTCATTCTTGCGAGGATGCTTTCATCCTATCGAGAAGAACTTCCAACCCATCGAACAGAGGGAAAGAACCTGTTGAGAGGATTCCTGAAGCTATATTACATACCGAGAGGTTGATTCATCCTGTCGAGCAGTTATTAAACCTGTCGAAAGCTTAAGCCAACCTGTTGAATGGAGCACAAATGAGTCTCAGAACCTGTTGAGAGGTTCCCTGAACCTCTCGAAACATGATTTGGGAACTTCTCAAACTCAAACACATCAGCTGCTCACTTTAGTGCTCTGTGCACCCATCGTGAGGCATGTTAACAACCCTTGAGGGTATTTTTGGAGTACAAATGGGCATGAATGGGAACCCTCTAACCACCTGACATGTACTTGTCCAGTTTGAATCAATTGGGGGGAGTTTCTAGAAGCAAAATCACCCACATCAGGAGCTTAGAATAATAGAATTATTCCCTTGAGCTCTGAATTGCTGAAACAGATTTGAGGATAGAGGGGAAGACTATAAATGGAAGAGAAATTGCACAAAAGAAGCATCCAAAAATTTAGAGAGCTCAGAGATAAAAAATTCGAATTTCCTCTTCCCTCCAAAATTTCATCCCTCTTCCTTCTTCCCCATTCTCTCTTTAGTCCAACCGTGGTTTGGTAAAAACTGGTAGTAGCTAGGGTGAGGTCAAGCTATAAATTGAGAGGTTGAGAGCTCTGTAAGAAGAAAAGATGTATAGATTACATATTTGAGAATAATTGTACTGTAAGTTGTATTGAATTAGTGAATTGTTGATTATAAAGTTAATTTGAATTTATAAATCTCTTGATTGCCATTTGATTTCCCTAGATTTGATATCCCTGTGGATGCATGAGCTTGTAGCCTTACATCCACAACATCTGCAATGATTTAATTATTCTGATTAATACCTTTGAATTGAAGGAAATCCCTAGGTTGATCTATGGCCATTAAAGTGGACAGATCATAGCCTTAAGATCAATCCAATTCTCTGGTCTAGATTGGATTTTTCTACCTTGCATCTGAGCTTGTAGCCAGATGAAGGATAACTGCAAATCAATCTCTTGCATTGCCTCTGAACCAATCAATTTCAATGAAGACCAAAATCCCTAGCTGCTATTCTCCCCTTTTGATTTTAATTCCCCAAATCCTTTTTTTCATTTCTTTAAATCTGTGTTTTACTCACCTCTGGATCATTTGCTCTTATGTTTAATTTCTATAGTTTTAGTAAAGTGACAATCCCTTAAAACCTCTCCTTTTTCCCTTTTTGCTTTAGTTTAAATTATGATAGAAGTCAACCTGTCGAGAGGTTGGGATGCTTAAATATGAAGCTGTCGAGAGGTTCCCACAACCGGTCGAGGAGTTAAAACTAGAAAAAGCTACCTGTCGAGAGGATCTGAGGTATACTTGAACCTATCGAGAGGTGCTGAGATGAGGAAGTGGACTTATCGAGAGGTTTACAGCACCTGTCAAAGGGTTTAAAGTGCAATAGAAGAACCTGTCAAGCAGTCAGAGGCAACGTGTCGAAGACTTACCTTAAGCTGCATTCATTCTCGTGAGGATGCTTTCATCCTGTCGAGAAGAACTTTCAACCTGTCGAACAAAGGGAAAGAACCTATCGAGAGGATGGCTGAAGCTGTATTGGATACCGAGAGGTTGATTCATCCTATCAAACAGTTATCCAACCTGTCGAAAGCTGAAGCCAACCTGTCGAATGGAGCACAAATGAGTCTCAGAACCTGTCGAGAGGTTCCTTAAACCTCTCGAAACACAATTTGGATCTTCTTAAACTCAGCCACATCAGCTGCTCACTTCAGTTCTCTGTGCATGCATCCCAAGGCATGTTAACAACCCTTGAGGGTATTTTTGGAATACAAATGGGCATGAATGGGAACCCTCTAACCACCTCACATATACTTGTCCAGTTTGAACCAATTTGGGAGAGTTTTTAGAAGTAAAATAAGCTACATCAGCAGCTCAGAATAACAAAATTATTCCCTTAAGGTTTGATTGGCTGAAACGGATCTGAGGATAGAGGGGAAGACTATAAATGGAAGAGAAATTGCACAGAAGAAGCATCTAGAAATTGGGAGAGCTTAGAGATCAAAAATTTGAATTCCCTCTTCCCTCCAAAATTTCATCCCTCTTCCTTCTTTCCCATTCTCTCTTTAGTCCAACCATGGTTGGCTAAACACTGGTAGTAGCTACGGTGAGGTCAAGCTATAAATTGAGAAGTTGAGAGCTCTGTAAGAAGATAAGATGTTGCACAGATTACAGATCTGAGAATAATTGTACTGTAAGTTGTATTGAATCAGTGAATTATTGATTGTAAAGTTAATTTGAATCTATAAATCTCTTGATTGCCATTTGATTTTCCTAGATTTGATATCCCTGTGGATGCTTGAGCTTGTAGCCTTGCATCCACAACATCTGCAATGATTTAATTGTTTTGATTAACGCCTTTGAATTGGAGGAACTCCCAAGGATGATCTGTGGCCATTAAAGTGGACAGATCATAGCCTTAAGATCAATCCAATTCTCTGTCTAGATTGGATTTTTCTACCTTGTATCTGAGCTTGTAGCCAGATGAAGGATAGTTGCAAATCAATCTCTTGCATTGCCTCTGAACCAATCAATTTTCAGTGAAGACCAAAATCCCTAGTTTCTATTCTCCCCCATTTGATTTTAATTCCCCAAATCCTTTTTTCCATTTCTTTAAATTTGTGTTTTAGTCACCTCTGGATCATTTGCTCTTACATTTAATTTTCTATAGTTTTAGTAAAGTGACAATCCCTTAAAACATCTCCTCTTTCCATTCTTTCTTTAGTTTTAATTAGGATAGGATAGAGTGTCAGATCTGTTCTAGATCTAGAAATTTACCATATTTTGAAGGACATTTCCCTATGGACATACCCCTACTTACCCCTTTAAAGCTTGCTACAACAGCCCTAGTTCTTGCAGGCCTGATTGCCTTACCTGAGTTCCATTTTGTTGTGATTTGTCCTCTAGTTTGCTTATTTTAACCTCCTAATAATTACAAGGTAAGCTATACAACAATACCATAGATAGTGCTCTCTTAGATTTGGGAGCCAATGTTAACCTACTTCCATACTCTGTGTATGAGAAGCTAGGTTTGAGGGAGTTGAAACCCACACCTATGGTACTCCAGCTGGCTGATAGGTTAGAGAGGAGGCCTATGAGAATTGTGGAGGATGTGCTGGTAGGAGTGGATAAGTTTTTCTACCCAATAGATTTCTTAGTCTTAGACATGGAGCCTACACAGTGTACCACTCCAATACCTGTAATATTGGGTGGGCCATTTCTGGCCACTGCCAATGCATGCATTCAGTGCAGGTGGGAGTAATGAAACTCACTTTTGGGAACATGAAGGTGAAGCTCAATGTGTATAATGCAGCCAACCAACCTCAATTTGAAAGTGAGGACTATTTTGTGATTGATGTCATTGATGAGCTAGTAGAAGAAACCTTGCCCAAGCTGCTGGACTGGGATGAGGTTTTCAATGAGTTTGAAGAATTTTGGACTGAGGATGCTGAAAAGGAGGCCCCCACTCATTTTGCTAAAGATGTAAACACCTTGGACTCTTTAGTGGGGTCATGCAGCATTCCACTTGGAGACCTACTATAATGCCCCTCCCTCAACCCTCTAAGGCACCTTCATTGCCTTCTAATGAAAGTCCACCTTATTTGGAGCTGAAACATCTCCCAAAATCTTTGAAGTATGCTTTCCTGGGGTTGAATGATAAACTGCCAGTAATTATATCCTCTTCTCTCACTTTGGATCAAGAGGAGAACTTACTTTGTGTCCTTAGGAAGCATAAAAAAATAATTGGATGGACAATTGCAAACTTAGGGGGAATTGGTCCATTACACACAAAATTTACTTGGAAGAGGGTTCCAAACCCTCTAGGGAGATGCAGAGAAATTGAATCCTTACATGCAAGAAGTGGTGATGAAAGGGATTGTTAAACTACTTGATGTTGAAGTAATCTATCCAATTTTTTATTCTGAATGGGTATCACCTATCTAGGTGGTCCCCAAGAAATCTGACATCACAGTAATTTCAAATGAGTCTAGAGAGCTGATGCCCACCATGGAGATCACTGGTTGGATAGTCTGTATTGACTACAAAAAATTGAACTCCAAGACTAGGAAAGACCACTTCCCATTGCCCTTTATTGACAAAATCTTGGATAAATTAGTAGGAAAGATCAGGAAAAGACAACCTTCACCTGTCCATTTGGCACCTTTACTTACAGAAGGATGCCATTTGGATTGTGCAATGCTCCTGCCACTTTTCAAAGATGCATGTATGCTGTATTTTCTGACATGTTGGATAAGTTTTTTGAAATCTTTATGATAATTTTTCAGTCTATGGGGATGATTTCAGTTAATGTTTGCACCACCTCTTCCTTCGTGCTACAAAGATGTGAAGAAACCAATATGGTTTTGAGCTGGGGAAAGAGCCACTTTATGGTTACCCAAGGAATTATTCTTGGCCATGTGGTGTCCCAGAAGGAAATTAAGGTTGATAGATAACAAATCGATCTGATTTCACTCCTACCTCCACCAAAAACCATCAAAACAGGTCAGATCATTCTTAGGTCATGCAGGTTTTTATAGGAGGTTTATCAAGGATTTCAGCAAGATCTCCAAACCATTATGCCACTTGTTGTGTCAAGATGTGCCTTTTGAGTTTGATGTTGCATGCTTGAAAGCATTTGAGGTATTGAAACATTGTTTGACCTCTGCCCCAGTCATCCAAGCCCCGAATTATTCTCCCTTTTGAGTTAATGTGTGTTGCCTCTGACTTTGCCATTGATGCAGTCTTAGGGCAGAGAAGAGAGAAACTACCAAGTGTAGTTTATTATGCAAACAAGACACTAAAAAATGCTCAATTGAACTACACAAAAACTAAAAAGGAGCTTTTGGCAGTAGTCTTTGCTTTGGACAAATTTAGACCTTATTTATTAGGGTCTAAAATTATGATTTTCACTGACCACTCTACCATAAAGTATCTGTTGTCCAAAAAAGAGGCAAAACCTAGGCTAATCAGATGGATCTTACTCTTGCAGGAGTTTGATCTTGAGATAAAGATAAAAAAGGGGTAGAGAATGTGGTTGCTGATCACTTATCTAGAATCATGCTTGAGGATGGTGCTGCAACACCACTAAATGATTCCTTCCCTGACAAGAAAATATTTCCAATCAACATAGATCTGCCTTGGTTTGTAAATATTATGAATTACCTGGCTGCTAGAAAGATCCCCCCACATTGGTCCAAGATGGACAGTGACTTGTTTTTCTCTCAAGTCAAATAATTTATCTGGGAGGGTCCTTACCTCTACAAATGTTGTGCAAACCAAGTAGTGAGTAGATGTGTCCCTGATAGTGAATTCCATAGTATTCTGCCACTGTGCCATGAACATGTTTGTGGAGGTCACTTTGGGGGAAAAAAGACAGCAACTAAAGTGCTCCAATCTTGATTTTATTGGTCATCCTTGTTCAAGGACGCATTTGAGCACTGCAAAGCCTGTGTGACATGTCAAAGGTTGGGGGCATATCTAAAAGAGATTCTATGCCATTGCAACCCATCCTTGTCGTGGAATTGTTTGATGTCTAGGGGATAGACTTTATGGGCCCTTTTCCTCCTTTGGTTTCAATTTTATTCTTGTGGTTGTTGATTATATTTCCAAATGGGTGGAAGCTGTTTCCATAAGAACAAATGACCACAAAACTATCCTAAAATTTTTAAAAGAAAATATTTTCTCAAGATTTGGCACCCCCAGAGATATCATCAGTGATGGGAGGAGTCATTTCTGTAATAAGTACTTTGAGAGCTTGCTCAAAAAGTACTATGTTACACACAAAATTGCTACTCCATATCACCCACAGACTAGTGGGTAGGTGGAGATTTCCAACAGGGAAATCAAGAATATTCTAGAGAAAACAGTGAGGATAGATAGGAAGGATTGGTCCCTAAAGCTGCAAGATACATTGTGGGCTTATAGGACTACCTATAAGATCCTTATTGGGATGTCCCCTTTCATGCTTATTTATGGCAAAAATTACCATTTACCAGTAGAGTTAGAACACAGGGCCTTTTGGGCCATTAAAGCTTGAAATTTTGATTTAATTTCTGTTGCTAAAAATAGGAAGCTGCAAATTGCTGAGCTGAAGGAACTTAGGCTTGATGCCTATGGAAATGCAAAGATCTAAAAGGAGAAAGCAAAAGCCTTCTTTGAGAAGAACCTTCTTAGGAAGGAATTTGTTGATGGTGCTAAGGTATGGCTTTTCAATTCAAAATTGAAGTTCTTTCCAGGTAAGTTGAGATCCAGATGGGATGATCCATTTATTATTGTACATGCATCCCCATCTGGAGCTGTTGAGATCATGGACCCTAATTCTAGAAGGGTCATGAAGGTTAATGGCAAAAGGCTCAAACTATGTGTTGAGAATGTTGTGGAGCCCTCTAAGACCATCAATCTTCAAGAACCTCCCACTAATATATGATCTCAACCTTTGTACCATGTGTAACATAACTGTTGAAGTGTTTTAAAATTTTGTAAATATTGTGTTCTTGTGGTCTGCTTTTGATGAATCTTGATGTGTGCCACAATTGTTAATGTGCTAGTGAATGTTGAAGGGATCTGTTTAGCATTAGGATCACTGAGCTTATTTGCATGAGAGTATGTCAATCACGAGTCTAAATTAGCCATTTTTGCATTCTCGAGAGGATCAGAAACCTTCAGGCATCCTCTCGAGACCATTTTGTAGGTGAACTAGCTGTCCCTCGAGAGGATCATGTGCTTCCAAACATCCTCTTGGGACAATTGGTCTGAGGCTATACCTAGCCTCGATAGGCTCATGCGAGCAAAGCCATCTACTCGAGATCTTCTCCAGCTGTTCTTCCAGAAGCCCCATCCTATCGTGGCTCGGGTTCTAAATTTATAAAGCCCTCGTGAAGCTCATTCTCTCTGCTAAACACTCACACTCCTTCACCCGCTCCGAATTTCTTCTTTCTACTCTACTATGCACTATTTGCTGCACCATTCGTCCAATATTTCTGCCAGATCGATCAGCTACTCAAGCCAAACATTTGATACTAAGAATCTTTGAATTTGGATCACTGTGAACTATCCTCACAATACCCTAGTTTGGGCAAGTTCTCATTGCCTTCTCAGTCCATTTCTTTCTCTGAGTATTTTCTACTGGATTGAGACCTTTTTACTGAGGATTAGTGGATTATCATTTTCATTTAGTGCGTTGAGTGTTTGCCGAGTTTTGGGAAACTTAGGGTTTGGATTCATTAGATAGAAGTTAGGGTTTCGGAATGGCTGACAATACTGATTTTGAAGACACCCTAACCAATTTGCTTAGTTCTGCCCAAACCCGTCCCCCTTCACCAACTAGGGAATCTAAGACGATTGCCTCTTCCTCAGCTCCTGTAGCTCCTATGGCCCAACCAAAAAGAAACTCTATTGTTTCGGGTGACTCAATAGCTTCAAAGAAGAAAACCAAGGCTAGAACCCATGAGCCTAAAGCTGTAAAACAGAAGAAACAGAAGAAGGGTAAGGGAGCTACCCCTGAGTTTGTCCCTTTCACTACCTTGAATGATTTTGTGGATAATCTTAGCTTGGTACCAGAGAAAATCTTTGATAGGTCCTTTTTCACTAAGGAAGAGTGGGCTAAGGAAACCATAGTGTTTTTGGCAAAGGCCTCAATAGATTCCCTGTTGAGGCCTTTGGAAGAAATTGTATACCCCAGATTAGTGAAGTTATGGTACCAGAACATTAGGGTGAAAGATTCTGGAGGAGGGCCAACTCAGAATGACCCTGTGCTAGTGGTTTTGATAGATGATTTTGAGACAGTGGTAGATGCCACTGATATAACATATGTATTGGGTATCCCTGCAACCTATGATCCATCCTGTAGCCTGGGAGCCCCAATCAGTACTTCATTGAAGGAAATTGCCCAATATTTAACTCAGGTGAAGAAAACATCTGGTGATTCAGTTATGAGGAGTGACTTCAGCACAAAGCTTTTGTTCATGGATAATATTTTGAGGAAGAATGTTTTTATGGCTAGACACCAGCAGGAGAGGAGGCGTCCAATTATGGATGCATTGTACTCCTTCTCTTTCGGGTATTTATTCAGTGCTGCCAAATTAAACTTTGAGGGAATGAGTGATATCCATGGTAAGGTGAAGAAGAGGCAGACAATTCAAGGTTTACCATATAGCAGGCTGATCACAGCCTTGCTTAAAAAAGGAGGTTATGTATGGAAAATGGGAGAGTCCACTGCTGAGTTGTTACCAGTTATGTTTGGAGAAAGACAGTGGAAGATTAGTTTGACTTTGATGAAGGAGTCTGAAGCAGCACTTCCTGGGCACACTTCTACAGCCACCTCTGCATCCATATCAGAGAAGCCACCTTCTACCCTTACTTCCATTCCAGCATTAGCTTCTCCACCTTCCATAACTATCCAGCCCATTCCACCATCAGCTACTCAACCATCCTTTCCTTCCCATTCCATCCCAGTATAAGCCCCTCCTCCCATGCCTTTCCCCTATAACCTTCCTACACCCACAATCCAAAGAACCTATAAAAAGAAAACCCAACACCCCACCACAAAACCCAACCCATCCACTATCATATCCCCACCCCTATTCCTTCCCCTGCCCATTACCCTCTACTGTCCCCTATCCAAGATCCATTTCATAACACCTTTGACCAATTTACCACAGAGGGCTACTCAACCCTAATAGACTCCATTGTGGGGGACATTAGGCATAAGTACACCCCTCTACTTGACTCCCCACACCAGTACCCATTTAACCATTCACCTACTGCACCCTTTAAACTAGTTTCAACCCAACCTTCTACCCCTGTTCTCTCAGGCCCTCTATCCCAAATCATTTCCCTCCTAACCTCCCTTCAATCCACTACAAAAAATGTGTTTATTGGAGACGGCTTTTGGCTGTCTCCATGAGGTGTCTAAGCCGTCTCCAATAGTATTGGAGACGGCTTCCATGTAGTCTCAAATAGTCCCATCTCCATTGTCTTTGGAGACCAAATGGAGGCCGTCCCTAATAGTCAAGGTTATTGGAGACGACTTATGGCCGTCTCCAAATATATGTCAGAGACGTCTCTAATAAGTCATCTAGTCATTTCAAATACTTATTGGAGACGGCTTTAAACCGTCTCCAATAAGTGACCTCCTGTTATTGGAGACGGCTTTTAGCCGTCTCTAATATATATATATTTTAAAATATATTTTTTAAAAAAATATATTTGGCAGTAATTTTTTTATGAAAATTAAAAAAAAAAAATATAAATTTACGTCGACAATTTTTATGCAAATTTTTTTTTTAAATACGATTTTTTTTAATGCTTTTTTTTAATGCAATTGCTTTAATGCAATTTTTTTTAATGCATTTTTTTAAATAATTTTTTTTAAGGCAATTTTTTTATCACTTTTTTTTTGTGCAAGTTTGTTCCACTCGACGCATATACTCTTGGTATTGGTATCAAGCATACATATCGGAAAACCAAGATTTTAACCATGACCATAACCACTACCACTTAAAAGGAAATGCACTTTCAAGTTTCAAGGGATTTATAAAATCTTCTGTCACAAAACAGAGCACTCCTAAGAATTACAAAGCGACAACTATAAATCATACATCTAAAACACATAATATATACAATATATCTAAGAGACTATCCAATGCTAAGAAATGAGATACATGAGACCCAAATTCTCCAATTGAACCTTCCTCCACCGTAATTAGGATCTCATCGATGCCATTGGATTTAAGATTGTTTGCAGCTTCAATACATGTCCAGGAACCCAAATCCGAGAATAGCAACTCTATTGCCTTTCATCAGAATTCTTTCCTTTCCAACCTATTAAAACAACAAACCATTTGACAAATCAGTTGTTTTATTTTGTCATTATTGTAATATTTTTCGAAAGAATTTGTTAGAGAGATTGAGATAATGACCTTAAGAGGGGTGCCTTTGCCGTTAGGAGGCTGAATTGCACCAACTCCATTGCCCCTTGGAAACCTGAAGCAGTTCGATCTATCATCAATGGCTGCTGCGATAGCAATCATGTTCACCAGCTCAGCTTCATCAGGGCCATTACAATCATGTTCGTTAGGCATGTCATATACATGATATCAAATGCTACCAAAGACAGCCTTAACAACAAGTGCCACTGAAACACCTTATTTTTGTAGTGCATGTGATGCAAAGATCACATCTAAGGATCTCTGGGTCGATGATTGCATTGAAAAAAATCTCCATCGTGTGATTTAAACCATCAATTGACTTCAGAACAACTGCCATCAAATCTTCACATCAGTACTCTAAATCATGTGGCACACTCGAACAAAAATAGTGCCATCACCTATCCAAAATCAATGACCCATTCATAATCTAGAATCTGAATAGGTCACTCACCCTATACAAAATAAATAATTAAATCTATAAGTCAAATACCAATGATATTCTATTGATCTTGACATGGGCGTGTATAGCATTGATACTCTATGGAAAGATTTGACCGGTTTGATAAGCCTGGAGGAAGTTGATTATCGAAATGAGGGTTGCATCCAAAATCCCTAAAATACACCAGATTTAATTAAAAACCTCAGCTCAACTGATTTTTAACAAAAATTTATATAATATAGACTCATTTACATGATCTTATCTTTTATATTTGCAGAAATAGACATGAGCATCAACAACCTAGAGACATTCAAAATCAAGCTGCAAAGAAAAAGTAGAAAAATTACAATTTTGTTAATTGTGGAAGAAGAGCAAAGGATTCGGGAATGGACCTCATTAGATCATTACGTCTCACATTCCTGCAAGTTGAAGAGCTACAATATTTAATCCGTAAAGAAATAAAGAAGATTACTTGAGCCACTTTCATGAAAAAAAAAAGGTAAATCGAACACCTAATTATCTGTAATGGAAAAGACTGAAATGTGTGCTCGTCTTCTTTGATTCCTTGGCTATGCTTTAGTTTGATATGTACCTTTTGTATGGTAATCCATTCATATACAGAGGATCTGATAGTAGCCGATGGCCCTAAAATTGTTCAACTATGATATTGGACTTTAAGAAGGTTGGTTATTAGCAAAAGAAAAAATCCACTTAGATTTTGCCTGATGGACATTGCAAATTAATAGTCTACAATGCAAAAGAAATAGGAATTATTTGTGAGTGGCGAAGCTAACCCCCAACAGAAGTGATAAGGCTATGATGATGATGAAGCATTATTTTCAATGATCCTCATCCTTTATATAAAGTGTGGAGCAACCTTATGATATTTACTAAACTATGAGTGAATGACAATGTTTTAACAAACCTATAACTGTGGCAGAGGCTATAACTTTGGCTTCTGCTTCAGGCACGGCGAGGAGATGGTGATATCGAAACAACCTAAAAAGAACAAGCATATTTATTATTACTAAGTGTGGTGCTTGAATGAATGAAATATAATGAAGAACACAAAACAAACTGTAGTTTGTCCAGCCATACGATTTCCAATCAAGTAAAGAAGCATAATTCCCACATGAACTTGCAACTTGGAGGTGCACCCTACCATCTAATGAGGATGTCTTGGAGTAGGGGCGACAGGTGGCAGGAAAATATATGTACAGAAGTAATTGATTCACAGTAACCAGTAGTATTTCTAAAAATTTTATGATGTTTTATCATCCAATGGAGATATTTCGTCAATATCATGAGATGAAGGGAATTACCAAGAGAAACACATCAGTACACTCTGCGTTTGGTAAAAACACATGCAAACACACACACACACACACACACACACACAAAAACACCCAAATATATTGCTAGTTTCAAGACAATGACAAAGATCTAATGCTGAGAAATTAACAATGTTCAGAAAATAGATCTATCACTTGTTAATACCTGCTGCGATGTGATTGAAACCAGATATTCAAATCAGTGTATGCGGAAAATGAAACGCGCAAATGGCACAAACCAACATGCTCCGGAAGTAAGTACCTGAAATTTTGAATTACAGCATTTCAAAAAAAATTGTATCAAAATCATCGACACTTAAAAGTTCCATAAATTATGGTCAACTGCATACCTAGGAATACTTCTTCCATCCAATGCATTCTGTGCTGTAGAAGCAATCTCAGAATCACTGAACTGAATTAAAGCCTGCAAAAAAATATCTTTTCCCTATGAGAAAAAAGGCGATTACGAAGGAGTTGGTATTAGATGGGTGGACTGTACAACACCTGTGGTGCACGAGTCATAATTCTATACATGTGGAACACTCCAACAATTCTATATGGGATTTTGGATTGGATTGAGCTCAAAACTTGTGCCAATGTATAGTTTCTACAGTCTAATCGAGAGAAAAAAAGAGCCTTCAAATAACAGTAAAAAAGTAAGGGCAACAGTCCAAAAGTGCTCTCTGATCAGATGATTAGAAAACTTCATAATAAAAAATTTTGGGATGAATCTCGTCTACATGATGTATTGCACCTGGACATCTTAATTGATGACAAGGATTGCCACATTGTACCGAAATAGATGACCCATGCATAAGAAGTGTCAAATAGGCTCTTGCACCCAAAAGCAGCACAATATAAAGATCATGCATAATCATTAGGAAGACAAATCTTAGACCTGAAAACCTGCAACTTTCTCAAAATTCGCAATTTTGTGGACAAAATCGAAGGGCGAGAACACCTAAAAATAAGTTTAAATTAACCCATAGATACTTCCATGCCAAAAAACAAAACCATTAGCAACCACTCCGTACTGATAAACCAGTTTCCAAGAGAAAACATAATGCATAGAGCAATATACTTATATATAAAATGGGATGCATAAGATTTTATTTACACTATCTCCAAATAAATAGATAAAATGAGAATTCAAATCACCATACAAAGTGATTAACTTCAAAAAAAAAAGCAAAAAAAAAAAATACACAAAATTTGGTTAAGATGAAGTCTCCAAACTGAATTGAAGTGATCAGTATTCGGCATATGTCTGGGTCTCTAATATAGGGTATGCATACAATGCCATAGGATTAAAAGAAATGAACTAATGGGTGGATAATATAGGGGCAATGATTGATACTGTAAATTATCTTTAAAGTATTGGATTCTATCACAAAAATCTCTTCCAAGCCTTAACTCTTGATATTGGTGATGCCATATTAGTTATATGAATCTAACATAAATAATTTGTTTTACATAATGAAAAGCTGATTCTGATGTATTGCAAAATAGGATAAGAAATTTATTGATACACATTTAATTAAATCATATAGTTGGTATTTTCTGTTCAGGGTTTCAGTCTGCATTTATAACAATGATTAGGATTAAATTACATTATATCACATATAGTATACTCATCATATAATTTATATAAATTTTATATGATATATATGTTAGATAAATATACGATCAACTACATAATATTATATATTCCTGCTACTTCATGGTGATTTGTACTACTGCTGTCAACAGAAATCACAAGATGAACTTTCAAATTGAATTTGTTTAAATTCAGTCAGATTTCCATTGGAATTGTAGCTCAAAGAGGAAAGCAAATTTTGTAGTTACAGCTTTAGACAACAAGTGAAGTTTGATGATAAAAGGACTCCATTCCATTAACCACTTGATCAGTAGACCTGCTTTGCCAAGTAGGTTTGAAACCATAGGAAGTTCTGGACAGAAACCAAAAGGGAAATTTGATTTTGTTAACATTTTATTTTTATTTTAAAATTCTGTTACTTTTAGAGATGTCTTTATTTTTTTTCCCCATTATTACACACCAAAATCCCGATTTTGCATAAAATTTGTTCATGAAAGCAATTCTAGACACCCTAAACTAGGGATACTTTGTAAGCTAATGGGGCCAAGTAACCCTGATCACAAGCCAATTTCTCTATTTTTCCTTCTTGATATTCCTATAGCCTTGGCAATACATTTTACTAGAAAATATATGATGTCTTCCCAGGAAGGGAATATCATGTTCTCACGACCCAACAACGCTATTTAACTGAGCAAAACTAAGTGCTTATTGTTTGAAAGTTGTTATCAGATTCTACGATGAAACAAATCTTGGAGGCCTGTTGCAACTTCAACGATTTATATTTGACTCACATTCAAACATTATTTGAAAATCTTCATCAGTGTGGAGATAAAAAACACTGGACACTCTTTTTATGTATGCCACATCCTTGTAAATCAATGTCATCCTTGAGGCTCAAGGTCGGGTGACCAGATAATCAAGTAGAGAGAGAATTTGTTACCATCTAGCTGCTCAACTTCATTATTTATTTCCATTGCACAGATCCCATCCTCTTAATCAAAGCTTCCCACTTTATGATATTATCCCTTGCATACTTAATGACTATACGTGTTGGTATTCGAACACCAGAGAAAAATGAGATCGTTCCTTTGAATCCATATAGCCCAAAACACCACCATTTCTGCCTCACTCCAAAAAAGGTTCTCCGTGCCCACTAAATCTACAACATAACATACCACAATGATATCCACACAAGTATTTGGAAATCACCATTTGATAAAAAGAAAACTCAGCGAAGTCTTGGTTTGTTTCCCCAGGCATTTGTTGTGTGATGGGTGCTTTCCCCCTAGTAAACAAGGTCACTTGCCAACCATAGATTTATCCATCCGTTTTTTTAGTATTACCAAAATACCCCAACCATCTCATAAATAAATAATCAGAATCTTGTGATTAAGTTCACGAAGAAAAGAGCTGGTATATAACGGCACCAGACAGACCTAGTATAAAAGGGTTAATACTGCCCGGTGTTAACCCTTTTAGGGATTACATCATTTATACCGGATGATATCTGGGACCAGAGATATTAATATTGGAATCCTACCAATTCTCTATTTTTCAAAATATTAATATTGGAATCCTACCAATTCTTTGTCTTTTAGAATATTAATATTCTAATCAGCTCTAAGATTAGAGGTTAAAAGCTTTGTAAGTTATAACACTAACACAAGGTCTATTAGTGAATGAGCCTCATCGTTTGTTTTAAAACCGAGATTGAAGATGTTGAAGATCACACAAAACCCAATTTGCATGTCTTATTGGTAGCAAATAAAAAAGGCAGCAGCACCTTCTTCATCAACCAACATGTAATATTCATACCAACTCTCTGAGAAACTCAAATTTTTCTAAGGGATAATGAAAGTCTTTCCTTCTACAATCATCTTTGTAAACATCTACTGTGCAATTTTTGTCAAACTTTTGTTTGAACGGAAAACAATTGACATGTGATATTCATACCGTTACTAGAATTTCATATTATATAATGTAAAGTGATCATATTCGTCACCCTCTATTGAGCAATTCATCTAGAAGTTTCATTTGAAGAAAATCAACACCAATGACTTAACTTCATCCCCATAATTCGATAAAGCATGAGAATTGAATAAAGAAGTACAAACTGATCCAAGCTGTGTATATATACACACTGGTACAAGCATTCTTTCAATAAAAGTCATACTGCACCAGCCCGTACATACCTAGACCATCAGCATGGCCCACTGCTGTCATACCAGCCATTACCTTACAAGTTTCCATACCAAAATTTTAAGCTTTGGTTCATGTACAATTGTAAATTATTCAAAGAAACTTCATTGACGTGATAACACTGAATATTCAACCACATTAACATCTTCCGAACTTAATATAAGATTATTCTATATCGACAATTTTAAACATTCTCAAATATCCATAAAGATTCTCCATCACCCCATTAAATGTCAAGGTAATCAAGTTAAAAGCATTGCTAATTGCTTATTTTCAGCTTATAATACAACATTTCTAACCATCCATTGATGAAGTTTTTACTAATGGAAGGTTGACAAAAATGCAACCTCAAAATCACAAGTTCAAGCCTAGCTTACCTATCAAAAAATAGTTTTTACCAATCGTCTTAAACAATCCTGAACATCCATGAAGCTTTTCAGCATATCCAAAGGAATAAACTTATGATTTTGAAGTAAGGATGTTCAAGTAAACAATAGACAAATGACACTTTATGTCTGATGGACAAGATTCAAATGGTTATTTAGAAGCATGGGTAGCAACCATTGCGATCTATTAGTTACACTTGAAAAAAAGAATATTACTTATGAAGATAACAATTATTATATGTTTACCTTTATTAATAGCTAAAAGACAAATAAAAAACACAGATGAAAAAAAGAAGGAACCCTTACTGACCTCCAGGTTACTAGATATTGGGGAAGCATGCAAGTGGCTATGGAGCCTTTTTTGAGTCCTCATGTGCTGCAGTCGGATAATAGTTCCACTCTTAATGGTATCGCCAGGTTGGGTTGATGAATCCAATTGAGGCCTCACAATCTGCATGAGTCCATGTAAACCAGAAATTCAAAATGAAATCAATCAAAACCAAACATAGGTCAGAAAATACGACTTTCATCTACACCCCAATTAAAAAATGTACCAAATGAAGCTATCAAAAAGAAAATGCAAATATACATGTGCCAATAAAAGAATAGTCAGTGATGACACTATATATTCAATGATTCAACTTCATGCCACACCAGTACTCATGCTTTGAGTATATCAATAATGACTAAAAGTACCTTGTAAAACTTAAAAAAAAGGGATGAGGCAAAAAAAAAGTGAGAGCCTGCGGTGAAAACTAGGCGCGACTTCACTATGTTAAGGAAAAATACGCAGTTTAAGGATTAAAACGAGGTTATTCAGATCGAGTAAGTGTATTAAAGGATCAAAAGTTGTTCAAAGGACAAAACATAGGATATGTAGAATGTGAACATACAGGATAGGTGTGAAAACCAACCAAGTAATAAATCATTACCCAAATTGAAAAGCTTACATTATATGTTTTGATTTGTATAGAATTCCATCAAACAGATAAAACAGAGAAGGTAATTGTTTGCACCTCAGTTAGAAAGAATAGTTTCTGAAAATTAAATACTCAATAAAAAAATTGAAACAAGGCAAAGGTGACATTTGATTGTACATGATCATCCAACAGTCTCAGGTAGGGCAGTAGGTTTATTGTAAACAAATCTTTTCCTAAATCGAGAGTCACATTTCTTCACATCTGATCATAGTGGGTGCAGCGTATAGGTTTGTATCCATATTCATCACCCAATGCCATTTGGTCGCTAGACACTCTTCACATGGACTGTCGAGCATAGCAACCAACTTCAGATTCGGTATAAATTCAGCAGGGGGTCAGTTCAATTTAATTTGGATATATTCAGGCAAATTCAGGAATTATACAAAAATATTAAAAAAATAAAAAATATCTTAACCCATTTAAAGTTTAAAATGATGTTTTTAAGCAATAAAATAGGTGTATTACATAATCCATATACATCACAAGTTCACAGTCATAAAAAAAATAAAATAATACGAAGCATGATTAAAGCATCACAATCATAAAAATATTGAAAGAAAAAGGTGAATCACCAAATCAACAAATCAGCTGTTTATTCAGCAAAAAGATCGTCAGACTACTACTCGGAGATTTTTTCTAAAAATTTGATTAATTCAGAGAATTTGGTAACATAACTGTCAAGGCTAAGTTTGACACATGCCATTCTTCCACTATGCTAAGCTCTTTGGGTGACTTATATATGTATAAGCATATGTCTGCTAGTATATTGATTGCTGGATGTAGGCATCCACCACATTACTATGATGATAACAAGATCATATGCCAAAACATATCACACTTTTATTACCATCGTAAATTTCTACATTTTGTTATTTTTTAGATATATTAGGTTTTTTATATAGACAGTCTGAATGTTATTCTCTTGACGAGTAATACTCACCAACATTCATCGACTCCGACACCCGAGTTAATGCCCATGTAGAACTTGGGGTAAATATAAACAAAATAGTAAGCATTCATGCTCATTTTGCTGCCACAACTCCCTTGTTCTAGTTTCTAGGATGATTTTTCATAGAATTAGTTTGTAAATATGATTCTCCCATAGGTGTAAAGTGTAAACTGCAAACCCTTCTAACGAAGATAATTTTCCCACACGATTAAATTACTCATTCCTTATTCAATTGAAAAATTGGATATTCCATGAAAATCACAAAACCTGTTTAGTTAAAACGATGCTATAGCCTCTCCATGGCGAGCCTATAGCGTATGACGACCTAATTCGCCATAAAATTCACATAGCTAGAAGTTATGCAAATAAAGATGCCAATGGAGGCTATTTTCTTAAAGTGCTTTTAAGGCATTATATAATTTTTGAAGGGCAACTTTATTACTAAAGGTTTGGGCTCTCTCTATCTCTCACCAAGATAGCAATAATTGGCAAGGCAACAATCAACAATATTTTTTTTCTTAATTTTCCCCACTCTCTCTCCAATCTCTTATCCCTCTTGATTCCTTTTTCTTTTTTTTTTGCACTTAGGACAAAATGTCTAAGGTTGTTGGTGTTTAACAATTTAAATACTGAGTTATTTTTTTAATAACAAGTTATTTTCTTACTGACATTAAATTTCTAAGTTGAGTATGATTGTGATGTTGATTTTGAATTTTTTAATAGTTATGGTCTATGAACATAGAGTTTTATTTCTTTCTAGAAATGCTTAACTTTTTTTATAACAAGTTTAAATTTCAAATATATAGTTGATTGGTTTTGGAGCCAGTTTGGACCAAAAATAATAATCTAATTATGTTAGATTAATGGTTCTCCCCCTATGTTAAAAATACTTTAAATAATCACTAGCATGGCTATCTTATGTCAATTATCATGAACAATTTGCCCTACACATTGATCATAGTCGTTTCAAGCTTCAAGCCCTACTTGAAATGACTATGATCATGATTTGGAATGTTTATGGGTTGTCATCTGATCTGTTTTTGGCGTTCCGACAGTCATGAAAGTAGGAAGAGTACTTAATTTGCTAATCTCATTTCAGGCTTCAAAGTAAATTGAAACTGCAGGCAGGTTTTGTATAGGTAAAGTGCAAGATGATGATGTGGTGTGACATAATTGGCTACCCCAACCTGTATTGCGTGAGCCTCAACGCACATGCAGCTAATTGCACCGCGCCACATCAGCTGCAGGCACTTTACCTACCAAACCAGCTAACCTGTATTGTGTGAGCCTCAATGCACATGCAGATAATTATGTCATGCCACATCAGCTGCAGGCACTTTTCCTACCAAACCTGCTTGCCATATAGCACTATCTACTTCCATATCTATGTAAATCAACCTCTATAATACATGCAAATTGGGTTTTGTGTGATCTTCAACATCTTCAATCTCGGTTTTAAAATGAAAGATGAGGCTCATTCACTAATAGACCTTGTGTCAGTGTTACAACTTACAAAGCTTTTAACCTCTGATCTTAGAGCTAATTAGAATATTAATATTCTAAAAAATAGAGAATTGGTAGGATTCCAATATTAATATTATGAAAAATAGAGAATTGTTACCTCAGCTCCCAATAAGTATGCTTGCACAGCAGAGTTTCCAAAATGATCGATTTGCCATCCAACATGAGGAAGCTTGTTGAATTGCTCCTTTATCACGCGATGAACCAATGTTGTTTGATCGATCATATCTATGTAATGGCATGTGGCTTCATCATGCATACACCAGCCACCGTTTCTAAGCCAAAACATTCATACATCAATTACTACATGGAAAAGGGAAAGATATACACCTATATTTCAAGGAAATAAAATAAGAGTGCTTAAGCTCCCTACATGAACTCCAACTGGCTTGCATTCACTAGTTTCCTTACTTCTTCTTGAATATATTCACGTTACTCTGCCCACCATCTCTGGAAAAAAGCCTATGTGCACATAAAAGTTTGGCGGTAGTAAATAAACTTATATTCCACAAAATTCTACAATTTTAGTGTTAATAGATAGAATATTATGTGAGGTGTTGTAACAAAGAGGAACTGTACAAAGAGGAGCTGCTTTGGAGCTGTTCGCAGGCCTGGGGTAGAATTATGACAAAAAGGCGGAAACTGAAGCAGATTATCGCTGGTTTCTGGAGAAATTCTGAAGCAGCTGATCGTGAGGATATGGAGGAGTTGCACCTCATGTGACCACATTAAGTGATCAAATGAGGCAAAGGGATAATGAGACATTCAGTCTTGAAAAGCCTGACCATCATTTGATCACTTAAGTGATCACATAGAGGGGGGGGGGGTGTCTTATCGAGGGTTATTATTTATGAACGCAGTTTTCCTTAAGTCCTAGGTTTTAGGGATAAAGCAGAGTAATAAAGGAATTGTTATAAATTTTTAGTTAGAGTACAAGTTAACATCAATAGTTGTCTTTTACTTATTAGGAAACTGAGTTAGATTAGAATTACCTAATAGCAGTTTTACTTAAATACTAATAGGGATATCTCAGCCAAGGGATAAAAAGGCGGGGAAGGGGGGTTATTTTTGTTCCAAAAAGGAGACAGAATGTTGAATAAGATCTTATTTTTTCATATGTTGTTGTTGTTTCTCAATTGGGAAAAAAAGGAAAACTTTGAACGTTTGGAGAAGAATTTCAATCATTTACATACATGAAAAATAACATATGCCTTGTGCCTACTACAACACACCTAAAGTAACACATTAATAAGTTAAATTTTAGCTCATCAATACAAAGGGGAGGAGAAAGAGTAGTTATGTCATTTCAAACTTCAAAAGATTCAATTAGCAATACCAAGAACTCTATTCAACTGTCTTATTTAACAAAAGCATATATATATAAAAAACACAAGGAGTTGCATCGTCATAGTAAGCCTAGTCCAAATTCTTGACCAATTTGTTTGGACATAGAGCATGCACAATTGCAGCTAAGCAATTTATGATGCATATTGCTAATAACTGGAAATAACTTACAAATATCAAAACTATAGATCTAATACCACTTAAGATATCTGATACCAGTATACCACCTAAGATTTTTATGGAAATAATTGTCAAATATCAAAACTATACATCCTATCAACAATCCTAGACCCCTTTCTCCCAAAGTTTGTTTTAAAGAATTTATTTGAAAGGATATGGAAATCCCAATAATATAAAAAAGTTAAGAGAGATCAGAGATGCAAATCCCAAATGTTGGGCCAAACACCTATGACCTCGACCTTTGGCACCCATGCCATGTCACTAGGTAACACTAATCAATGGAGAGTACAATGTAAACTGTGAAACAAAATTCATTGTAGATTAACATCTTGAACCAATGTTTCACAAGTGGATAAATCAATCAAAGCAATGTTTCATAGGTCTTTAACTATCCTAGATGGCTATACTAGTTTTAGATGAGCAGTAATAATATGCCAATTATAAAAATTCTGAACCCTTTTGTTGAATAAAATCTTGTTGCCATCAAATGCAAGAAACAGAGAATAAATTTAACCTTGCTGAAGTATTGCGGAACCTTGACTTGGTGACTATGGTCAAAAGCTCTAGTAGAATCAATGCATAATTGGACTATTCTCTAATAAATATTGTTCTTATATTTCAATGCAGAATTAGACCATTCTATAATAAATATTAGAGTGTGTTTGGTAAGCACATGGGGAGATGACAGGGAACTGTGAGGCGCTGCTCTAGTTGGAACATTTCCAAGTGGTTGAAAACTGCTACGGAGAGGAGTGGATGGGGGGGGACGAGGGTTGGCTTTATCTTGTCCATCCCAATAGATAAGCACAGCCCAAGTAACTAAAATATAAATGAAATAAATTCAAGCAAAACTAAATTTCTTCTAAGCATTTTATCAAACGGTTATTCTACAACTTCCACCAATATAGATTCATATTCGTTAACTAATTCAATTAACATGTGTGTAATGTAACAGAAACACAAAATTCGAAAAGAAAAAAAAAGTCAAGTGATAATTCATTAACGGAATTACACAGTGACCTCAAAGATCACCTATTTTGCACAATTCATCGAGCACTTAATTTACCTCTGTAGTAAATACATTTAATGGGTTGTATGAAACACCTTTTACCCTATTAATTCTAATAAAATCTAACTTCGGTAGATGACAGGGCCTAAAAAATGTGAAAAAAACCACTCTCTTTTTTTTTTTTTTTTTTTTTTATTATTTTTTATTTTAAAATTCATTGCCTGAAAATCCATTATTAAGCTTCATAATCTTAAGATTAAGAAGAAGAAGAAGAAATAAAATAAGTTTACCTCCTCAGTTGCCACCTCCGTGGGTTGATTATTTTGCCTTCACGCTAATCGGATCTGACCTCCTCGCCTTTTTTCTAAGCAAGAACAAAAACAAAAACCTAACACAACCCAAACCCAGAGCTTCTTTTTGTTTTTATACCTCAAAAGAGGGAACTATTACCACCTGATCGATTAGCGTGATTTCAAACCTGATCATGAGAGACAAGGATTTAGGGTTTGAACATCAAGCTGATCGATATATTAGGATTTAACCGAGAGTGAGAGGGATTTGAATGATCGAGAGGGATTAGAATGAGCGAGAGCGAGAGGGATTTGAATTAGCGAGAGAGATTTGAGCGAGAGCGAGAGGGATTTGAATGCTGAGTGAGAGGGATTTGAGGGAGAGCAAGAGGGATTTCGGGTTTGAGCCAGCGAGAAGATGGATTGCGCGGGGGAAACGCAATATATATAGGGTTTGAGTGGATCGTGGAGTGGGGTAGCTCTGTCTTTCAGAGACATCCTGAAGCTATCCCGACTAGTGGAAATCTTTTAGGGACGGCTTTAAGCCGTCCCTACCATATAGATGAAACTTTTAGTGATGGCTTCCCATTTCGTCTCTAAAACTTCCGCTAAGGTGAAACTTATGAAAACATTCATGACCGTCTCTATATCTTATTATATGCAAGGAGACGGCTAAAGCCATCTCAGATAGTACCATTAAAGACGGCTTTTGAGAAGACTGTCTCCAATAAAAGGCTATTTAAGATGGCTGCAAAAAGCCATCTCCAATATCCGTCTCCAATAAAAGGCTTTTTTGTAGTTACCCATCAAATAACAAAATATATGATACATTGACATACCTAGAATGAAATGGAAGCTCTGCTGATTATAAACCAGTACAATGTGTATGTGATAGTGATGATAGAGGCTTTATGAATAATAGGCAAGAAAGTTGTACATATATATGACAACCAGAATAATAGGCAAGAAAGTATTTTCAAGTTGCTGCCTAGGCCGAAGAGCATTGCCAAACATATTTAATAAATCCATATCAATTAAAGTAATATACTCACGTTTAATTTGTCCTCCTCCAAATATTCTCCAGCTTCATCTTTCTGATGCAACCTTATCTCAATGCCACGTCCTAGAGGTTCCTTCCACGTATCCTCATAAATTGCAAAGAATCCATCAGCCTTTGACTCCCTTACATGCCTAAAAAACACATAAAGGCATACAATTACTCATAATTTTATATAATAAAAACGACCAAAGGAAGAAGAAACTAAATTGGCTGGAAACCCTTACTGTTTATCATCGTTGTGTTTGCTAATGACTTCAACGTAATCAGCAACCAAATAAACAGAATAAAGCCCAACTCCAAACTGACCAATGAGATTTTGGTCATGTTCTCCACAAATGCTATATACAAAAGCAAAAAATTTGTTAAAAACTATCTTCTGTTCCTCTCCAAAAGCAGAACAAAGCTAATTCATATATATATATATATATATATATATATATATATATATATATATATATATAATTAAAGTACCTGAAATTCCAGACTTAGCTATGGTTCCTAAGTTCTTGATCAGATCCTCCTTTGTCATTCCTATACCTCAATCACGAATCAATAGAATTTTCTTCTCCTTGTCTAATTTCATCTGCATTGTATGGCAGAGTTAATAAAAATTAAAGCTAAATTCTCAAAAAACTTAGAAAAAATTCCTTTTCACAAAATACGCTTCAAACAAATCCCCTTTTTTGTAATACCAAAATCATTACTAACCATGATCTCAAGCTTTGTATTATCTCCTTCACCCAAAACCTCCTTATCGGTGAGCACAAGGAACCTGATCTTATCCAATGCTTAACAAAAGAAGACAAATATATAATCAAGTTTTAAAAATAAAAAATAAAACCAAAGCCATTAAAATTCAGGCAAAAATGTATAGGCTTTAAGATCTGCTCACATCAGAAGCATTGGAGATCAGTTCTCTCAAGAAAATGTCTTTGTTGTTGTAAAGGGAGTTTATGATTATATCCATAAGCCTTGACACCTCCGCCTGAAATTCAAATTTCTCAGCACTAGTGCGGAGAGATTTTCTTGACATCGATTCTGCCTCCCTAAAAAAAAAAAATTTAAGTTAAGAACTAAGTAGATCTAAAGGCGGAAAGGAGATCGATTGATCAATTGATCAATCAATCAATAGAAGAACAATCAAACCTCTTAACAACATCTGAATTAGTGGATAATCCATCAGGAATAGCTCCGATCTTCTCTTCAACCTTCGGTGGATCAACCAGATCTTCCAAATCACCATTTCTATCAGCATTTGCATGTAATTTACGACCTAATCATACAATAAATCAAGATCCATAAAGAAAACTAAAAAACAATACCAGATCTAAAACAATACAAAACTCAAGTTTTAAAGCCCTAAAACATACGATCTCGAAGCTCGAAAGAAGCATTAATGGAAAATTAAACCCCAAAACCCTAAATTACCTTGATCGGGAAAGAGAGAAATGAACAACAAGAGAAACAAAGCGGCTGAAAATGTCCACATCGTCATCTTCCACTCCAATTAGCTTTTTTCCTCTCGGAGAAAAGAGCGAACGAGAGATCAAAGAGAACGAAGAGACCAGAGAGAATGAAGGAGAAAGGGTTTAGAGAGAACGAAGGAGAAAGGGTTTCGCTTGGGTTTTCCTCTCGGAGATTAAAGCGAACGAGATTGAGTTTTCGCCTCGGGACGAGTTGCAGAAGTGAAGAAAACATGTTAGCGTTGCCTATTTATAAGGCCAGGCTGAGTTAGGTAATTTGCAGCCCCAAAAAGAATATAACGACTTGTATTTCACTATACACTAAAGACCAAACTAGATCTTTTAGAGATGGCTCTCGGGTTGAAGCGGTCTCTATTGGTGTTATTGAGACTTTTTGACACCGTTTTTCAAGTAGTCTCTAAAGGTTCCACCTGCCTATACATGAAGTGAACCTTACGGATATCAGCTCTATATGTTATTTTATCTAGGGAGACGACTATAGTGGCCTCTAATAAAAGGATTTGAGATGGCCTTTAAAATGATTGTCTTTAATAAATGGTTATTGGAGACGACTTCGAAAAGCCGTCTCCAATACCGGTCTCCAAAAGTCTATTTTTTTGTAGTGATTCCAAATCCACACATGCACAAAAAACAAATCCTCCATCCAAACTAGCCTTGCTTCCATCAAATCAACCCTTCATATCTTCACAACCCAACAACCCAACCATACCCTACCCCTCCTCATGCTAGCACTCTTCTACAGTTGTGGCAACAATTGATGTTGCCACCTAAACAGGTTTTAAACCCGAAGAGTTGATTCTGGTCCCTCCTTCCACATCTTCCAACTCTCCCCAACCAAAAACCCCAGAGGAGGAGCTGAGCCTTTCACAACCATCCATTCATTCCCAATCAATTGCCTCTACTACTAAACCTGCTTTTGTCTCCCTCTCTATTAATGATCCATCTAACTGGACCATTGTCTCAGCTCACCCAAGTCAAGGACCTACAACACCTACCCTCACGGCTCTTATGCATGATAATCCATATTTGGCTAAGGATGTGTGTCAGCTGGTCCACTTTGTGAGGAACATTGTACTGCAGACTTGTGAGGATTAGCTAGACTTGATGAAGGTAGCAAATTGAAAACTGTTGGAAGCAGTTATACTAGCTCATCAGAGGGAGCTTTTTGCAATGCAAGAAAAATTGGACACTACTATAACTGTATATAAATTGTATGAGCAAAGGGCTAACCAATATGCCAAGCTAGTTGATTCATTATCAGCTACTCTCATGTCTCTGGGTGTTCAAGATGTGGTGCCTCAACTAGGAGCTAAAGGCATTAAACTACAGGAGCCTCAACACCAAAAGGGCAACACCAAGCAAAAGAAACCAAGTACTTCAAGGACTAAAGTTGGTGCTGCCAAGGCTAACAGTGTGAAGAAAGGAAAAGATAAGGCAGCTGAGCATATTGACCTAGATTCTGATTCAGACCATTTTTAGGAATTTTCTATATTTAGGAGTTTTCTATTTTTAGGAATTTTCTATTTTTAGGAGTTTTCTATTCTGTTTTGGTTTTTATTCAGTTGTAATTTTGTACACAGTCTTCTCTTGTATACAATATTTTATTATAAAATTCTTTTTTTTGTGAATACACTCATCTAGTTAGTAAATTTTTACTTTCTTTTCAGTATTATTTTTTATTTTTCTTCCTTTTCATACCCTTCTACCCCTAAATACAATCTCTATTGAAACATTGAGGATAATGTTTATATTAGGTTTGGGGGTATGGCAGGGTGTTCCAATAAAATAGTTAATTATAGTGCAGCATTGTTAGTTAAATGAAAAAAATTAAGTAAATTCCCACCTAACCATGTGAGAAAGAGGAAATTAAAACTGTTAGTAGACAATTTTAAAACTAAAATATGTTGAAGATCTAACACTTACAAGAAGCAAACTTCAAGAAATCTTTTTCACAATTAGTGCTTAGTGAACCAAAAGGGAGAGAAAAATGTGAGAATATACCCCATGAGTTTACTTAAAGACCATACCCAGTGAGATTTGGGCCTAGCAAACATTCTTTTGAGGAGTATCTTGGTAAATTTTTTCTGCTCTAAGGTATGAGTGAATCAACATCTTTTCACCAGAATTTATACACCCCAAATTAAAACTATTTGGCAGACCTCATGACACTAAGGATATGATTTACGGCCTTCATTTGGACAGTTTGAGCCTGAAAATACCTACCCATTGAATTGCCCTTTGTAGACACTATTTGAGCCTTAAAATACACTTTTCTTTAACAAACACCAGAGTAATTGAACCTAAACCTCATTGACCTGATCCAACCTTACCCTCACTCTGAGATTTAAGAAGATAAAGGAGAAGGCGTTGAAGAAAGTTGAGTTGGGTCTAAATATTTGGTGAAAGGAGAAGAGAAGAGATCTATAAAAAAGTAGTATGTTTGTTGTACATCTGTGGTGTTTCATTTTTTTAAAAAAATAAGAGAAGTCAAAAGAAGTACTTAATTTGAAAAATTAAAAAGATGAGAAGAAGTTGGCCACTTTGGATCTAAAAAATATAAAAGAAAATGAAGCTAGGATGTAATGAAGAAGGTGAAGTCATGAATCACCTCCTCCTCTTAGTTGATTTCTCAGTTTTGAATCCCTTTTATCCTTTCATTATTTTTAAACCTCAACCCTAAGCCACATTACACCCCCACAAAAGGACCTTATCCTTGCAGGACTATTGGAGGTCTGTAATTGATCTTCAGTTGTAGTAAAAGTGACACCTTGGAATTTCATTTTTGAGTGATAGCCCTGGTGAAGATTCGATTTGAAACTAAATTCATTGGAGCAATATTTAAACATGATTCTTGAATTAATGGTGAGCTTATTACTCACTCACACACACTAACTCTTGATGTAAGCTGACTGACTATGATAGAAATTCAGTATGATTTAAGTGTTAAACCGACTGCATTATTATTTTAATTTCTCTGAATTTGAAAGAGTACGGTGTGAAATGAATCTTTATTTGTTAAAATTTGATTTGACATATGTTGCACTAACCTTAACTATTCTATTGTGAAGTTTGTGGGTATCTTCACTGAAAACCCTCAGGAGACTTCACTCCTCCACTAGGGATCACCTAGGGTTTGAAAGGCTTGATGCATAGGCTAAATGCATCTGTTCTCCCTACGAAAGTGGCATTTAATTTTTAGAATAATTATTTAATTCTCTCTTTGCTCGAGGACTAGCAAAGATTAGGTTTAGGGGTGTGTTAATCACTGAATTATGCCACTTTCCACCTCCTAACTTAACCCTTATTAGACCTTAGACCTATTTAATAATTGATTTTTCAGTATGATTTTATAGTTAGTAATAATCTGCAGAATGGAGTAGCAATCCATATAGCAAGTGCCAAGAAGAGAAGAATTAGAGACAAGCATTAGAACTGATGGAAATACAAAGATTAAGCCCTAGTGGTAGCCACCCAATGGGCTGTTCAGCATGCCTTGGACCCCTAGAAGTTCTGCAATGACAGAAAAGTGGGACCCATTCCTAAAGGAGAGCTGTAACAGTTGTTGAGAAGTCAGTCAAGAGGCTGAAATTACCCTCTCGAGCAACCTCGAGTAGACAAGGCCTTCAGAAGCCACAGTCTCAAGCATTCTTGAGTAGTTCAAAACCTTAAGATTCTAACCTCTTGAGCACTGTCGAGCAGTTCATGTCAGCAATAACCACATGCTTGAGCAGTTCATGCCTATAGCAATTCATCTCCTCGAACATTCAGAAGACTGCTATATTCTATCATCTCGAGCAGACTTAGAGCCTTCAACATTATATCCTCTCGAGCAGACAAAGTCCCGTAGCAATTCATCCTCTCAGGAGCCTTCAAAAAGCATTCCATCTGCTTGAGATGAACAATCAGAAGACTACAGAATTATCCTGTCGAGCATTTCTCGAGCAGTCTAAAGCCTACAGAAGTTATCCCCTCGAGCACCTCTTGAACAGTCAAGAGCCTTCAAAACTATCCTATCGAGCAATGTCAAGTAGATCTAGACTGCAGCACGTTATCCACTCGAGCAACCTTTAGAAAGCAGTCTATCTACTTGAGCTATCACTATGAAGCCTTCAGAAGACTTCACCCTCTCGAGGCTCGGGCCCAGCAGATATTTATGAACTTCGGGGGCATTTTTATAACTGCTGCAACACATGTGACACTTGTCTAAGTGTGTACTGCGCTCCTAACAAAATGGAGAAATACATGGCTGCAATTGAGCCACATCAGTAGATCCTAACTGTTTTGATTCTCCTTCCCTCTGATTGGCCAGGGCAAAAAGTAACTTTTTGGATTATATATATATACCATGTAAAGAATGCAGAAATGGGGGGATCACACATTACACAACACACGAGAGCTGAGCTCATATCTAGGCTTTAGGTCATCTTTTCCCTTTTGTTTCTCTTCTCTCCTTAGGTCAGCATGTCTGGCTAAATCTTTGTAGCAGTTAGGACTAATTCGAGTTGTAAACTACTTGTAATAACGTTGTGAAGAGATCTAGATTCTTGCAGAGACTACGGACTTGAGAGTTGTATAATTGTAAGCTTCTTTTTGGCAATGAATAGCTAGGCATAGTGTTTCATTGAATCTATTTTCTTGTATTTTTCATTAGATTTTTATGCATTTTATGTACCTATGGATGCATGTGCTTGTAGCCTTACAAACATAGTGTCTGCTGTGATTTTATTATTTCAGCTTTAGCCCCCATGATTGTATTATATCCATGGGATATCCTATGACCATTTGAGTGGATAGGATATAGTCCTAAGACTAGTCCATATCTAAGGATTGAGTTGGATTCTTCTTCCTTGCATTTGTGCTTGTAGCCAAATGAAGGATTGATGTAGATTCAACTCTTGCTTTACTTTACAATGATTTTTGCAGTAAAATTTTGTCTCTAACTGCCTACTTCTTCATTTTCTATTTATTTTACCAAACCACTTTCATTCTTCTTTAACCCCTTTATTTTATTTCTGATTTTTGCATCTATTTCTATTTTAGTTAGTAACAAACCCCAAAAACACCCTCTCTTTACCCTATTTTATTAGATTAAGATAAATTAGATTTAGAGTTGCTAGATTGTAGTAGATCTAGAGATTTACTACCTTTAGATCCATAACTCTCTGTGGGACAACACTTACTTCATTCAAAACTTGCTACAACAACCCGGAATCATGCAGGTGGAGTTTGTGTTTTAATTCCATTATTAGCCCTCTTGTTTTATTTTTTCCATTCTTCATTCCTATCATATTTTGACCACTTTTATAATAAAGAACATCAACACAAACTGAACCAACACGTGCAATGATGGTAGATGTTTAGGTCGCCAGTGATTAGACGGATCATATTGATTTAGAATGGCCCGTGACTATGAATAGGACTTAATTCTTATACCTAGCTGTAGAGCTTGTAGCCTAGAGAAGAAGTACCTGGAATTTGAAATAGGAGAGGAGTAGGAGTTTGTTATTTATGAGTCTGATCCAAGAGGGATCCCAGCCTGCTTTCTCATAACCCATCCAAAACTGTGATTAGTTTGCTTTGTAGTTAATTAATTTAGGAAACTTTAATTTACAAATTCATTTAGATTAGACAGTAGTTAGGAAAAGTAAACGACAAGTCCCTGTAGTTCGACACCCTTGTATTCGCCCAAGTACTTCGAACTTGTGCACTTGCAAGGTTTCTATTTATAAACGATCAAGTTTTTGGCACCATTGTTGGGGACTTCGGCTTTATTTTTAAAAATTTCTATCTTAAATTGTAACATCTATAAATTATACTAACCCTAGTTTGCCTTTTGTTTTTGTTTTTTAGGCTTGGGAGATCGAAAACTCTAGTTTACCGAAGCTTGTCACGGGATGCTACGAGAGGCTAAGGTATTGCTTTTAATTTCTAGTAGGATAGGGTAAGCCATTTGTAATTTTGTTTTTTGTTTTAAATTTCACCATGCCAGGCAAGGAATTTCCTTTGGCTAAGACGCTAGGCGTGGTTCAAAATTTCGGCCGAAATGTTTCAGTTTCTGTCCCCACCGAAACTGAAATGAAACCTATAAATTTCAGTTCTTAAAGTACTGTAGGGAAGATTTTGACCGAAATATCAATCGAAATTCAAAATTTCGGCCAAAATTTTGGTTTCGGTCCCCACTGAAACTGAAGTGAAATATGATATTTTGAACCTTGCGTTGAGGGAGTATTATACACCATTTACTGTTACGTCTCCCTCATGCATCCATTTTCTTACAGCCACCGGTAATGGGGCCTTCGGAATTAAGCCCTACCTTGTTTAACTGCTTTAAAATTTTGATGGTCTTGGTAATGAAGACCCTTATCAACATCTAACGGACTTTTTAGAGGTCTGCACAATTTTTAAGATAAACACCTTGTTGAAAGAGGTAGCTCGATTGAGGCTATTTCTGTTCTCTCTTAAGGACAAGGCCAAGCAGTGGTTGAACTCTTTGCCCTGTGATTTGATTGCAAATTGGGAGGCGTTACAAAGTAAATTTCTCACAAAGTACTTCCCTCGACAAGACGAACTAGATGTGGAAAGCTATAACTACTTTTCGTCAGAATCCAGATGAGTCCTTCCATGAGAGCTGGGATCGCCTTAATGAGCTTTTGTGCAAGTGTCCTCATCATGAGGTCTTGAAATGGCAAATTTTGTAGAGTTTCTATGAAGCGCTAACTGAGTGGAGCCGGCATATGACTGAGGCTACTTGTGGGGGTATGCTGCTCACAAAAACTGTAGAGGATGCTTGGGTACTTTTTGAGAGCTAAAGTGAGAACTCAATGCAACATGATGCGTGGAGTATGACTAATCCTGAGATTTCACTAGATACATGGTACGCACTATAAAGTATACTCAATCTTAAGAAATTGCAAGTGCATAATGGAAATTGCAGTATTAGTATAGGATCTTTCCGACAAGGAAGGTCAAAATTTCTATTTTTGAAAAATTCTATTTGTCTTTAAAGGTTGAGAAACATGAATAAGGGAATGGTTGTTTAAACTAACTGCAGAAAAATAAATCTAAATCTTCCTACTTCCAGATTATGGTCGTCAATTACAATCCTTCAGTCCTTGGATGCTTACAAAAGTGAAATACCATTACATTATATCTCAGTCCTCTAGAATTTGGGCGTTAATCAAAAACTAGATTTCCTCAATATAGATTAATACTAATCAACAATTGTCCCAAAATTTGAGTGTCAATCAAACTATCAAAAATCGAAGATGGAAAATAAAAACCATTACACTAATATGCAAATTCAAGACTTTAGTCGTCAATTAAAATCAAGAACTTTTAGATGTTTACAAAGCAATAAATGAAAGTAGTAAATCTAAACTAGAAAGCAAATAAAAGATCTTTCATCCCTCAGTCACAAGAGTCAATTGCTTCTTAGAAATTACAGATGCTCTACTCTAATCTTCGAGCTCCTGATCACAGGCATCAATTGCTCTCAAGAAAACTTGGATATCTAAACTACTCTACTCTAAGGTTATCGGAAGAAAACCCAACCTCAGTCATCAATTGATGTTGAGAGTCATTCAATAAGATTTTCTCTATGCCAAGCATGCTTATTTATAGATCATAAGGGGTTGGTTTACATTATTGAGTTCTAAATAAAAGAAAATTCCTAAGAATAAAAGATTCCTAAAATAACTAAAACTTATAATCCTAATTTTCCTTGCTTTGGATGGTAAATGCGCGTAGATTTTTTCTCCGTATTTTTAGTAGCAGATATCTGTGAAATTCTTTTGCCAATCTTCTTAGATCTGTGGGTTGCTAGACTTCTAATTTAATTGGTCTTCTAATAATGTGCATGGCGGTGTACGTCTCACGTGATCAGCAACAATGACTTCTATTTTTATATACAATCATAATCACGATTGTATTTCTCTTTAGTACAGTTCCTTTTCTCACGATCGATCGTATCTCCGCTTTATGTTCTCCAGTCTTCAAGTGTATAACGAGGAATCGTAAATACGATTTCTTCTTTTTCTCCTTTAGTTTCATTCTATCGTGAATACGATTTCTCCTTTGACTGGCTTTAAAATATGATTGGGATGGTCTTTGCGTATGATCGTCTTTCTTACTACATCTTTCTTACTACCTTTTGTGTTCATTTAGTCATAGATTAACACTCAAGCTTTATTCTACTATTTGTTCTTAATATCTACACATTAGCATCTCGTTAGTAGCAAACTGGGGTCTAACATTACTAAGTTGAGGGCGATAAAATGGTAAATTATATGAGTGATCACACCCCCAAACTTAAGCTTTGCTAGTCCCTAGCAAACAGGGAAGATAAACTGGTCTAAAACTATAAATTTAAATGTCACTTTTGTAGGGAGCACGATTGCATTTAGTAAAAGCCACAAGCCTTTAAACCCCTAGGAGATCCCTAGTGGAGGAGTTATAGTCTCTTGAAGGTTTTCAGTGAAGTTACCTATAAACTTCAATTCTTTTTGGGTTTTTCAAAGTTTTTCAAAAATAAAGAAAATAGAAGTTTAAACATTCTAAGCTAAATCTGAATATTAACTTGTTAGTCATCACATGGTTGAAAATTTCAAAAGTAAGATTCTAGCAGCCCTTGCTTTCCATCCTACTAGTTATCCTTGATCAGAACTCAACAATTTTAATTCATATTTGGCATGGAGTGTGTGCGTATCAGTGAACAGTTTATTCATCATACATTTCTCTAACTGCAGATTTAGAAAATATTTTCATCCAAACTCTCACTATTGGCTTACTCTAAAAAAGATATCAAAATTTTTGAGTTCTCACTATATGATATATATGTCAAATAATTCAAAGGATAGTTGAGAAAAAGATGAATCTCATGGAAAAGGATAATCAATTCTATTCATATGATTCCCTGCGTATCCATAGTGTTTATTACACATACATCTCTACTAGGCTCATGCTTTTGCAAATTGTAAACCGAAAAGGTCTTTATTCGGCTTGTAATGGGGCTTTGGGTTGAAAGGATTCCAAAGAAAGGCACAAAGGATTCAAAAGTTTCTGAGAATTCAACTCTTCTTTCACCTATTCTTCTTCTTCTCTTTCTTTCTTTCTACCGTTTCTACTTCAGCAAGTATCCAAAAAGTTGGATAACTTCTTCCCATATATTTTTTCTTCTTTTTCTTTTGTAAACCCCTTTTTCTTCTGTTTGTTTATTTCATTTTTAGACATCCTCTTGATTTGGAAGCTTTTTGCTTCTCTATTTGTAAAATCATAGGTACAATTTCTCTTCTTTTCTCAGATATTCTTTTCTTCAGAATATTTTTTTTCTCAATGGTACCCTTTTTTTTTGCATATTCCTTACATGTTATTGCATACTCCTTTCACTCCCTACTTCTTCGTTTTGTTCTAAATTCTTAGAATTCAAGGGTTAAAGATCTAAAGCTTTGGGTAGTACATATGGTTAAGGATTTTTAAGATCTTGGTACAAAGAAATTCAGTTTAGGCTTCTAACATGGGTTCAAGGGATAAATATATTATGAGATTTTGGATTTTTGGCTCAAACGAAATCAAAAGATGGCCTTAATTCAATTTCACAATTTGCTAGCATGAATGCCATATTGTTTTGATGATGCATATTATAGACAGTTCTAGAAAAACAAGTCATCATAATCATAGAATATTTAATTCAAATTTTAGCAATATGAGATTTCATATAGTCAAGAAGTTCAAGAAAATTTTTAGTTAGAATAGATAGTAGTCTCTCTAAAAAGAAAGGAAATAAGTCCCAAAAGCTCACTGGTTATATAATTTTGAAACTATAATCAAAATATTACAGTTTAAATTAAAGTATAATTTCAAACTTTCAATTCTGATACAGTGTACAAGAGGGCTAAACATGAATCGTAACTGCTCTATTTTGATGGTTGAACTTCTACTACGATGAATCGTAAGGTTTATGGAATCATCAATCTTTTAATCGTAACTCACATGTGACGGTTAACAAAAAATAACAACTAGCAATCTAAAAATAAGAATGAAAACTACTCTAAAAATTTAAAAACAAATTAGGAAATGCAAAAAATTTATTATTTTTGTTTTGTTTTATTTTACTTTATTTTTTTATGTGCAAAAAGCAAAAGTAATTTACAAATATATATAGAATGTGTGTACCTCCATTAAACTTAAATAGGACAATGTCGTTATTGTCTCAAAATAGGCGATACTCAAAAAATTTACCATTGGCTGCGTGTGTACCAGGCTTATAATCTGTAGAAATAATATAAAATCTCTCCCAAATTTAAGAGAAATTACATCCAACATATCACATAGAAACAATACCATAAAGAAAATAATTAGGAACAATAAAAATAAATTTCTATTAATATTGAAAGAGAATATTTATAGAGATTGCAAGAAAGAAAACTAATTACATAAAAGATTAAACCTAGGAAAAATCTAGAGACAGACTAAGTATGACACTGGCAGCAACCGTCCGAGGTGAAAAGATATTCGATAAAGATCGGTCCTTGAGTTCTAACAAAAATTATCCCGCCAAAAGAAAATCCATCCCCCGACTCTGGGATGAGTGCATCCAATAGAAAAGGGAGAAGAAAGATTAAAGAAGGGGGCGGTGGGTTTGAAGAATTGGGGGATGGTTTATGGCGTTTGGGAGATGGAGATGGTGAGTGAGTTGGCGAGTATGGTGGTGTGATTGGTGCATCAGGGGCTTCTGGAGCGGGGAAGAGAGAGAGAGGATCTCATTGATCGATTGCGCCCTTTCTTCTAAAATCACAGAGATTTCCTCCACATCCTGTCGGAGAAGAAGTTCGAATGCATCAACGATCTTGGACCAACTTGGCTATTTTGCCATGGCAAAAGAGAAAGCAAAAGGGTTGGATTGACTAAGGTGGGGACATGGATATGTACTTATAATCACCAGATGCAGGGATGTGAAGAGTTGTCATAAATGTATGCATTGAAAAATATGAATTGTTTGGTGGCAACAATAAATACAGTTAGATGTGGCTGCACAGCGTTAATCGAGGCATCACCTTTGCTGCTTGTGATGTTACGAGAAAATCGTACCTTCCCAATTGCAAAGTGCATAGACCCAGACAGAACAGTCTTTCATCTGTCGTAATCACTACGATGGCTCATGAAAAAACTCACATCCTACAAGAAATCGTAATCACTACAATGGTTCACACAAAAGGAGCAAATACTTAATTAATGGTGTCTTGGTTGTACGTAAATATATTATGTGCGAACGAAAAACATCAAAACAATTCTAATATTATACTATCGAAAAGAGAAAATAGAATACCCTATAGAGTATTATACACAAATTTGCTACGGATGAGTCGGTAGCTCGATAGTACCCATGAGTATATGAGCCATACTCTAGGTCTTTTAGTGACATCATGGCCATTGTCCCTTTTTCCTCTAATGATACCATAAGTTTGAGTCTCTACCCATTAACATTGAAGATACAATTGTCCTTGAGATCCTGAATGGTCACAGCTCCGTGAGGAAATGCTTCCATGACGTTATAGGGTCTGTCCCAATGACTTCATAATTTCCCTGGGAATAGCTTTAACCTTGAATTAAATAGCCAAACAAGTTGGCCAGGTTCTAAACTCTTCCTCAGAATGTGTCTATCATAGGATGCTTTAGTTTTGGCCTTGTAAATTTGAGCATTCTCAGAGGCATCGTTACGAATCTCCTCTAACTCATTGAGTTCTAGTTTTCGCTGCTCACAAGATGTGGTCAACTCATAATTTAGTGTTTTAATAGCCCATAGCGCTCTGTGCTCTAATTCCATAGGTAGGTGGCATGCTTTCCCATATACCAACTAATAAGGGGACATGCCAATGGGTGTCTTATAGGCCGCTCTATATGCCCATAGGGCATCATGCAATCTCAGAGACTAATCTTTTCTATTAGGGTGAACAGTTCTCTCTAGTATTTTCTTTATTTCTCAGTTAGAAAACTCTACTTGCCTACTGGTTTGCGGGTGATAGGGGTTACGATTTTATGAGTAACAAAATATTTCTTGAGCAAGCTCTCGAAATATCTGTTATAAAAATGACTTCCTCCATCACTTATGATGGCTCTGGAGTTTCAATCCATGAGAATATATTCTCTCTAATAAAAGATATTACCACCTTATGATCATTTGTCTTTGTGGTAGCTGCTTCGACCCACTTTGAAATATACTCGACAACCACAAGTATATACATGAATCTAAAAGAAGGTGGGAAGGGACCCATGAAATCTATGCCCATACATCAAAAGTCTCTATGACCAAGATCGGCTGGAGAGGCATCATGTTCCTTCGGGACATGGCCCCCGCCTTTTGACATCGGCCATTGGCCAAACAAAAGTTCTGGGCATCTTTGAATAACGATGGCTAATAAAATCCTGATTGTAGTACTTTAGCAGCCATTTTCTTTCTGTCGAAGTGGCCCCCACAAGCGTACATGTAACAGAATTATAAAATATTATGGGTGTCACTATCAGAGACACATTTCCTAATTATTTGGTATGGGCATATCTTAAATAAAACAGGATCCTCCCAAATATAATATTTTATGTTAGAAAAGAAGACATACCTATCCTATTTGGACCAAGTTGGAGGAATCTTACCCGTGGCCAAATAATTCATGATGTTGGCGTACCATTGCACCGCAATCTGGATGGTAAAAAGTTGCTCATCCAAAAAGGTGTCGGCCAGAGGTTATTTGCTAATGGTTTCTAGCAATTTTATTTTGGATAGGTGATTAGCCACTATGTTCTTAACTCTCTTTTTTTCTTTGATTTTAAAATTGAATTCCTGCAAAAGTAGGATCCATCTTATTAGCCTAGGCTTGGCATCTTTTTTTGATAATAAATATTTTAGTGCAGAATGATCAGAGAAGATGACGATCTTCGATCTCAATAGGTATTGTCAAAATTTATCTAATACAAACACGACAACGAGAAACTCTTTGTCAATGGTGGTGTAGTTCACTTGAGCCTTAATCAAGGTACGGCTCACACAATAAATTACATGAGGAACCTTTTCTTTCCACAATCTGAGGGCTGCACCTATTGCATAATCAAAGGTGTCACACATCACTTCAAAAGGTAAGGAGTAGTCTCGAGGTTGAATGATTGATGTTGATGAAAGAAGCGCCCAAAGCTTATTGAATGTGTCAAGGTAGGCATCGTTGAAGTTAAAAGGTACATCGTTCTCTAATAGGTGACACAGGGGTCTAGATATTTTTGAGAAATCTTTAATGAAGTGGCAATAGAAGCCAACATGGTCCAGAAACGATCGAATTTTCCATACCGAAGTTGGTGGTGGTAGATTTGCTATTATATCGATTTTGGCCCTGTAACTTCTTTTCCTCTCCTAGAAATGATATGCCCTAGGACCGTGCCTTCTTGAACCATGAAATGACTCTTCTCCCAACTTAACACCAAATTAGTTTCTTCACATCTTTCTAAAATAAGGGCAAAATGATCAAGAAAAGAATCAAAAGTCTGGCCAATAACCGAGAAATCATCCATGAATACTCAAGAAGCTTGTCGATCATACCGAAAAAGATAGCCATCATGCATCTTTGGAATGTTGCTAGAGCATTGCATAACCCAAAAGGCATACGAGGATTCACAAATGTTCTAAAAGGACATGTGAAAGTTATCTTTTCTTGATCTTTCGGGTACACCGAAAGTTGATTGTACCTTGAATATCTATTTAGAAAGCAGAAATACTCCTGACTCGCAAGTTTTTCCAAGATTGGGTCAATAAAGGGTAATAAGAAGTGATCGTTGTGAGTAATTGAATTCAGCTTCCAATAGTCAATACATACGTGCCATCCTATGGTCTCGCTTAATGGTACCAACTCACCAGCTGAATTTTCTTTGACTATAATCCTAGACTTCTTTGGGACTACTTGAATGGGGATCACCAACTCAGTATCAAAAATTGGATAGATGATACCAGCGTCTAATAATTTTATGATATTTTTTTGTATAGCTTCTCTCATGTTTCAATTCAGTCGTCGCTGACTTTCTCCTGAAGTGACATTGTCCTCTAAATAAATTCGATGCATACATATTGACAGATCAAGCCCTTTAAGGTCAGCGATAGTCTACCCTATCACACACTTTTGCTTTGTCAGTATGGCTAACAACTTACTCTCTTGTTCCGTATTAAGAGCATAAGAAATGATCATTGGGAGAGTTTCGTTGGGCCCAAGAAAAGAATATTTAAGGGTGTTGGGAAGTGGTTTATCTAAGGATGGTACTTTTTCAATAGATGGCAGCAACGGGTCATTGGAAGTAATGGGTAAAGGCTTTATCCATGGCTTCCATGTTCTTGATTAGGAATCATGGGAAGAAGTGTCCAGTAAATAGGTCACCTCCTCAGATTGGTGTTCAGGTTCCCCCAAGTTCATATACCATAATGCAGTTTGAAGCGCATCCTTGGATAAGACTAGAGGCAATGCTTTTTCTACCAATTTCTTCAATTTCCATCCACTGTTCAGGAGGGTTTGAAACGGATCCGAGAAGGGTTCTATGGGTTAGGGTTGATTCCTAAGGGTCCGGGAAGGATTTTAAAGGTTTTGTGATGATTCCTAAGGGTTTGGAAAATGCTTTCGGAAGCTCAAGGGTACACTTTCTTGAAGTATGTATCGATTGGGCCTTGGGCTAAATTTGAGTGTCTACAGATGCCTCTCTTTGGTATCCGATCACTAATGATAGTATGCCAAGGGAAGAGACATCTGAAGAGGACCAAGGCAAATGCTAACAGGTCCACTGCATTTAAGACTATCAGTCCCCAAGCACTTAGCGACATTACTAGGCACTACCGAGATGGTGAAATGATTGATGATGCTCGATGTTCAAGTTTAATTCTGAACAAAACAACCTCACGAGCGGGAGGGTGATCGACTCATACTTAAAGATTGGCGTAAAGTAAAGATGCGCAAATCCAATTATGTCCAATCTCATTAGGCATTGATTGCCCCATTTGATTGGCCATGGGTGCTGCTATGCAAGGTAGGGTTCTGAGCATTTGAGTGAACTCATTGACCCTGACGTTAATTTAGCACAACTATCCCAGTGAAGTGCATATTGATGTCACAACACTTTTTGGGAGTGTGTGCCACTTTTCATAATGTGCCCATGATCAACATGACCTAGAGTACCCAATCTTCAAATAATATTAAACAGATCCGGCCAAAATTGGGTGTCTACCAAAGGAGACACTCAATCTTGGTCTCCGTCAACGATGATCTTACAAACGAATAATTATGAAGAAAATTATGCATACATCACGGGCAAATAAGAATAAATGGGAATGGAAGTTTCGTCCGAAAACCCGTTCGGGTACTATTTATTATAACAAATGACCATCCAACGGATACCCAGACGTAAAGTGTACACTTTACAGGGATACCGTACAAATACAGGTTTGAAAGCCTACACCCTAGAATGAGCCCTTCAGAATGCATATTTAAACATAGTTGTTCGATAAATAATTTCCTTTTTGATATGTTGGTCTTAACCAATGATTGACCCTTTTTATGAGGAATTTGAAGTTTAAGACACTTAAGTTCACACCAATCAAAAAATGGAGTGCTCAGCACACACGTTTAATAGTGGAGTCAACCCGATCGAAACATTGATTGTCTGACCGAGATTGACACCATTGCTCCTACTTTAAAGTAGGATCCAAAGTTCTAAGGCGAACCTTATATTTAGGACATTAATTTAGCACAGTTGCGTTACCGATAAAATATTAACATTTTATCACATTGAAACACGCATGTGCATAGCTGTACATAAAAAAGTTCAATGAAAACATAAATATCTTTTTTTGCTTTTTCTAATGATTGCTTTTTCCATTTTTTTTTAAAAGACCGAAGTGAGTTGTGAGATGCTTCCTCTACTCCGCCCATCGTCGAGAAGTTGTCTGCCACGAGGCTTTGGGCCATTTGATGTTACTACACATTCTCAAGAAAATGTTAGTCCCTTTTTTATTTATACAGATAAAAAAATGTGCATCCTAATTAATAGAAGAAGTAAACTCTTACCTACATATTTTTTTTTATTTGTTTTCTTCAAAACTTATATTGTTGGATTTTTTTTTCTCTCCTCTTTGAGATAAAAATACAATGCTGTAAATATGTACATGGACATAAAAGAGTATATATTTTTAATTGTTTTTGGATTTTTATCTTTCTTTCTTTCTTTCTTTCTCTTTTTTTTTGTTTGATTCCTTAGCAGTGGGATGAAGTAACGGGTCCCATTTTGAGCATAGTCAAACCTGTTTATGCGGTCGAACTTGAGTAAAGTTTAAAATTTTTACCAAGGTCGGACCATCTATCCCTTTGGATTGAATTAACCTTTTATCCTTACCTCGAGTCATGCTTTTGACGGTGCAATTTTAATGATATTCCTGGCTAGGACCTGATTTGAGCTAGCATAAATGGCCCAAATGATGATCAAATAGCTCGAAAAAGTAACCAAAGGAGTAACTGATTTTTCTTTCTTTCTCTTTTCCAACCTTTTTTACTCATAGTGCCCCAGATGGGTTTTCGCCATGCACGTCATTTCCCTCTTTTTTTACCCGCAGCGTCCTTTTGGATTTTCATTAGGTCCATGATTTTTTTACATTTTTACACCAGGCGCCTTTTCAGGTTTTCACCTGGTCCGCACAAGCTTGCTCTTTTTACCCGTAGTGCTCTTTCGGGTTTTCACCATGTCCATTTTTCTTTGAACTTATATACTTTCATTTTATTTTCTTCTTTTTTTATTTAAAAAACAAAAGGTCATGACATGGACGTCGATTCCGTCATAGCCAACTGGATGGAGTTCTGTGTTATCTCTCAACTTGGCTCGTGCTGACTTAATGGATGTTGTGACTGCTCATAGACCTTAGAGAGGGCATTCTTTGGGGATGAATCACGACTATGGTTTGAAAGGGATAGGTTAGGAATTTTGAAGGTATTCTCGGGTTTAAAGGTTTTTCTTGATTTGAGTTCCAGCTACCGTAATGCACTTCTTCCTTAGGGATTTTTACTGTACATTCCCCATGATTTTTTTATTTCTTTTCTTTTTCTATTTTTTGTTCTTTTTGCTTTTTTTTTAAGATATCCTATTTCTAGGATTTTTCTTTTATGATTTTTTTGGATTTTAATGGTAACTCTTTTTCTCTTTTTTTTGTTTGGTATCTACACTTTTTCTTTCATCTTTTCCTAGGGAGGGGTTTATGAAAGAAAGGCTAATGGCTCAATGGGTGTAGCAAAGGATATGAGCAGTTAGGGATGCTTTTTGACTACTTGGCTTTGAAATGATGGCCTCTTTTATGAGGTCCTTAAGTAGTTATGTATCCATCTTATCAATACTTACCTTACCATAGGAGACTAGGAGTAGAAACGTCGTACATATCTAGCATTGATGGACTCAGGAAAATTATCGCCGTCCATGGTGGCGAGACGAAGTGCGCATCCAGGGAGCTTCTCTGATGACGTAGGGTCCTTCCCAGTTGGACTGGAATTTCCCTCTCAGGTCAACGTGAAGTGAACGAAAGATTTACTTGAGTATAGTGTCACCACTTTCAAATCTTGAGTGTGAACACACTTGTTGTAAGCACGTGTGATCCTTCTTTGATAGACCTGGGTGTGACATAAGACTAAGAGCATTTTTTCATTGATCAGATTCAATAATTCGAAATAGGATATTTCTCTTTCAACTTCTGGTAAATCAGACTCGATGAGGATACAGAGTGAAGGGATTTCAACTTCAACTGGTAGCACAAGCTTAATTCTATACACAAAGGGCGCAGTACGGATCGACGCTTGGTAGGCCCATGGTGCGAAAGGTAACTTTTTACTCCAATCTCAGTAAGTGACAACCATCTTCTCGAGGATGCGGACGATTGTCTTATTAACAGCTTCTATGACTCCATTACTTTGCGGCCTATATGGTGACAAGCGATGGTATTTGATCTTGTACTGCTTGCATAGGGCTCTTATACGCTTGTTCACAAAGTTGGTGCCGTTTTCCGTGATGATGTCTTTGGGCATGCCGAATCAATTAACAATATTATTCTTGATGAATTTCTTGACATGATTGGTCGTGATGTTTATATAGGATGCCACTTCTACCCATTTCGTGAAGTACTCGATGGCGATGAGGATGAATTGATGTCTATTAGAAGCTTTTGGGGTGACCTTTTCGACGATGTCGAGGTCTCATGTGGTGAATGGCGACGGATTGGTCATGCTGTGGAGATCTATGGCTGGATCATGTATCAAACTGGAGTGTTCTTGGCATTTGTCGCACTTTTGAATGTGCTTGCAACAATCAGTTTCCATAGTGGTCCAGAAATACCCTTATCGTAGGATCTTCTTGGCGAGCATGTTCCCATTGACGTGGGCCTCGCATATTCCCTCGTGGATGGATCTCTTTCATTATTTTGGTTGCCTCACTTTTAGTTAGGCATCTAAGTAGGATATTGTTATATGAACATTTGTAGAGGCACTCACCACAGATGACAAGTTGGCTGCTAAACGTTGGATGGTCTGCCTGTCCATCTCGGACGTACCTTCAGGGAAGGCTCGAGTTTTGAGAAAATTCTTGATGCCTGAGAACCATGGAGGCTCATCATCTAACTTTGTGGATCCCTCGATCTAGAGGTAAAATGCCAGCTCATTTTTTTGTCCAATCATGATCAAGTTCATTTCGACGCCATAGGGGATTTCGACCATTGATGCCAATGTTGCTAGTGCATTGGCAAAGTAATTTCTTCCTCGCGAGACACAAGAGAAAGTGACATCGTTGAAGCATGCTATCAGATCTTTAAGGTGTTCATGGTATGGGATTAGCTTTTCATCTTTCTTCTTCCAGTCTTCGTTTGTCTGACATATGATCAGCTGTGAGTCGCCAAATACTATAAGATGGGTCACATTCAGGTCTAAAGCCACTTGTAAGCCAACTTCATAGGCTTCATATTCGACCATATTGTTGGTGTAGGGGAAATTGAGCTTGATGGAGACTTGTATGTGGGACCCTTTTGGCGAGATTAGAATAGTGCCGACGCCTCGACCTTCAGCATTTGCTATCCCATCATAGTGCATTATCCAGGACTCTTTTGTATCCTTTGTGTCATCTTCTATCATGAATAAGATGTCCTCATTAGGAAACTCGATTCTCAGAGGCTTGTAGTAAGGTAAGGGATTCTTTGCAAGATTATCAGTGAGTTCTTACCCCTTGATTGACTTTTAGGTGACATACGTGATGTCAAACTCAGATAAGAGAAGTTGCCAGCGTGCAGTTTGGCCAGTGAGAGCTAACTTTTCAAATAAGTATTTGAAGGGATCCATTTGAGCCAAGAGGAGAAATGCTTGAGATAATAAGTAGTGATGAAGCCTTTGTGTAGCTCATATAAGATCTAGGCATGCTTTTTTCATATGAGAATAGCTTGTCTCATAATTAATGAAATTCTTGCTCAGGTAGTAGATGACCTATTCTCTTCTTTCAGTCTCATCATGTTGCCCTCGGACACATCCCATCGAGAATTCTATCGGTGAGAGATACATTAAGAGTGGCCTCCCGAGTACTGGTGGTACCAAAACTGGAGGGTTGAGGAGGTAACCCTTGATTTTATCAAATGCTGCCTGACAATCGTCATTCCACTTGACGGGTGAATCATTCCTTAGTAGCTTGAAGATTGGCGTGCAGATAGGAGTTAAATGTGTAATGAACCGACTGATGTACTATATTCTATCCAAAAAACCTCTAACCTCTTTCACGATAGATGATGGAGGCATTTTGACGATGGTTTTCACTTTGATTGGGTCAACCTCATTGCCCCTTCTGCTGACGATGAAACCAAGTAGCTTTCCTGACATGGCACCGAATGCTCATTTTTGTTGGTTTAGATGTAGCCTATACTTTCTCAGTCTTTTGAACAACTTTTGGAGGTTCACCAAATGATCACCTCTCTCCTGAGACTTGGCTATCATGTCATCGACATACACCTCAATTCCTCAGTGTATCATGTCATGGAAGAGTGCTGTCATGGCCCTTTGATATGTTACCCCAACATTCTTTAACCTGGATGGCATGACTCGGTAACAGAAAGTTCCCCATGGGGTTATGAACATTGTATTTTCTCGGTCTACCTCCGTGTCACGACCCAAAATCCTAGCCAATCTCAAGGGCCTAGAATCCCGTGTTATGACACCGCACGCTTGTTAAGGCGATAAGCGGACATAGATATCTTAATAGATCATACATAAAAATGGGCTTCCAAAAATCGTGAACCAAAAATTCTTCTACATTATAAATTCCTTTCAATAAGCTTACATTTAATTTTGAGTCCAATAAATAAACTAACCAAAAATAGAGGTTCGGTCAACTACTGAAAGATCTTTCTAAATAATTAATATATACCTGACGTCATCTAGCTGATCATCCAAGTCGTCACCCTTATAATCTGTATCATCTTCTAATACATCAAGTCCATCGACAATATAGTCCATATCTTCACCTGCAGCTGTTAGTTTTTTGGTTGGGTGAGTTTACTTAGTCACGTAAACTCAGTGGGTTGCACAGTCGATCCACCACAATCTACCCAGGTGATCGTGGGTGCAACCTTGTGAGTGAAGGTGAGTCCTTTAAAATTCATATAAACAACATAATAAAAGTTCTCATAATCATTGCATAACTATAATACTATCAAACTGAAGTAACATAACATATTTCAGCGCATATGATGCTTCTAATGCTTATGTTTTTCTTACTTGTCTTGTCAACTTAACTTACGTGGCATATCAATAGTCTTATTATTACTCCATACGCCTATACAATGTACTTCGTATCTTATTTATCTTGTTTAAACGATCTGTGCCAGGATCGTTGCTCGAGCCTATCACACAAGGTCCACATGTAGATAACCACCTAACCTCCATATCATAACATAAACCACCATCCAGCCTGATGAGGTTGCACACATAGTAACCACAATGTCCCCTTAGTTCGAGACAAAGCTATCATAGTGTCCTTCAGACCCGTCTTGGCTGCAGACGTTGGATCTTGCGGTGGCACACAAGACATGGCACGTGTAGAAACTTAATTCATATTTAGCTGGCCTTCACAGCGTATCTTAACATATCATAATATTATTCGGTTTTAGGCTTAGGTCCCCTCCCCGCTTTCAAATTTGTGTGGGCTTAAGTCCCCCCTTTCTTAACATCTCATAACTTAATATATTTATATTCCATCTTTTCTTAAACTTAATTAGAATGAGCCATAGTGTGATAGGCTTCACAAACCACGCTTTTCAAAGGATGGGTTCCGTAGTAACCTGGATGTACTTCGTGTGGTATCCCATACAATCATAGAGGAGTTGCATCCATACATGGATGCCTATTTTCCAAGTTCCACGTGATCGTGAAAGAAACCTCACCATGACGAAGGTTTAAGAGTCGTGTGTCGTATCTTTTTTTTTTTTTCTTAACATACATATGCCCTAACATACTTCTAACTGATGAATATCACACAAAGCAAATAAAACATATAATAAGAAAGCATCTAACAATAAAGAAATTTAATATTACTCGTAATTCAAAAATGCCTCACTCATCATTAAGAGAGAGAAGAAGGCGACCTAACAAGAAAAAGAAGGTACGTGAGTACCAAAAAGTGTATTACAAAGTGATGTTAGACTAGTCTCATCAGATAGATCTTATCGATCTGATAAAAACGGAGTGGTCGTTTGTGAAATTTGGCTAAGTATCGACTCTCATATGGCTCAAACAAGTTTCGACCGTTGGATCCTTATTGCACAATTTTCGGTATATATAAACCTTCATTGCGTGGGTAGAAGATGTACCTAAATAGTTGTCCTAAGCTTAGAAGGTAAGTTGGGCCTATTCAAAAGGTTTGAGTTCGCGATTTTACAAAACATGCGTTTGACTACTTTGGGTATATGAGCCCATTAAGGGTCTATAAACTAGACGGGCCCATAAGGCCCATGGACCTTTATGATGTTTGGGGGTCTTAAATGATTCAAATTTTCATAAAGGCCTATATGATATTTAAGGTCCATTTTAAGGATTTGAATATATCGGATATGGGACATCGGGTTTGGTAACTGTGTGGTATCATAGAAAAAGTGGGTTTTGACCACTGGCCTAATTCGACGCAAAACCTGAGATCTAAAGAGGTCAATTCAGACCCTAGACTAAGGTTCCACAAGCATGGAGTGCATGAATTTTTGTGGTTATGTGCACGACTTTTAGTGGTGCAAAGACCGCGATGTATCTGTTTAAATCAAATCTGATCATCTATTCAACAAACGAACATGCGATCTTTATTTCGATCTATGGGCTTCGGCTAATAGGTTTGCGGTCCACTAAATTTAATGGGTCATAATGTACCCTTTAGCTAGTGTATAAGCAGATTTAAATAAATAAATACAGAAAGTATTATAAGTGTAAATAAATATATTCACATATTTGGGGTACTAAAATTTATAAAAATAAGGACATATGGATCAATGTGAACCGTTAGATGTATAAAGCATGTGATTTTATAGGGAGTCCATGGTTTGACCGAGGTCAGAAAGTGATCAGATTATCGAGATTGAAATGGTCAAATGATGACCTCCAATCGAGTGCACAACAAAAATAAAACAGGGTAGCAGTTCATTCTTGGTGTGGGATCTATTTTGCCGGCACACTTGGGTGCCAAGTGGAAGGAAATAGTGCACTATAGTTCTCGGCCGATGGATTCAACCATAGGGTCAATCCTTTGACCATAACCGTCTTGTGAATCCACACAAAACCTAAGAAATTTTAGTTTTTCTAAATTCATCATAAATTCATCACACAATATAAAAAGTGCAAATGTGTAGCTTTGGATGGATAGAAGGGCACCCACATGTTGAAGCGTGATCGCGAAGATTTCGCGAAGTTTCGATTGATTGGAATTGACGGGTTCTTGTTGACGCAAGTTGGATCTGGCACATCACTTCAGCTCGGGTTCGGAGTGGTTCGAATTCGCTATAATGATGGTGGCCCAACTCGTGGTGTTGCTCGAACGTCTATCTCATTGAAGGAGTAGTCGTGTTTGGTGGCAGCTGAGCAGGAATAGTAAGGTGAGAAAGTGGGCTATTTTTATTTTATTCTGGGCTGGGCAATGCAATCTTCTTCTTGTTTCTACTGGAAATAAACTAGGGAAGAGTGTGATTGTACTGTTATGGTGTAGCTTCTGTTGGGTGATTGAAGAGAAGAGGATTTTGGTGATTTAGAAGAGGGAGGGGAAGAGGGCTTTTAAAGAGATGTGATGATTTCGGGTGCCGTGAACAAGGGGAATTGGGGGCTAATATAGTTTGACGATTTGGCGCCCAACAAGATTTCTTGGCCAACAAGGGGAGCGAGGAAGAGAGAAGGGGTTCGAATGAGCATAAAGAAATTGAGTGAAATAAAGAGAGAGATTAAATGGAGGCTAGGAACTTGCTGCCGTGTGGAGTTTCAACATAGAGAAAGGAGAGAGAGAGGGAGGGTTTTAGAATAAAAAGTCCTTTTTGCTTTTATTTATAGAGAGAGAGAAAGAGGAGAATTTATTTGGAGAAATAAAGAGAGCCCGGTTGGGCAATCTTTGAATAAAACAGGAAGAGTCTTAAAGGACTCTAAGACTTGCTAAAAAAAGTGTTTCCATCTTTGCAACCCCAATTGTAGTTATGGATTCTTGCAAACTAATCCTACTTGATTTTCATAGTTTCTACATATAGGGTTGGGTTATGGTGTTTAATACCAACACCATAAGACAGTATATGGGCATCTAGCACCACACACATAGACATATATAAAAGTGTCGGGGTCTGGGCTTGGAGTCGGTTTCGAGTCCGGGCTTGAGGATTCGGGTCGTGCATGGGTGCACACGACTGCACACATCATCGTTATTTATTACCATATGATTACATTTATTATTAATATTAATATTAATATTATTTTATATATACAAAAGTAATGACTTGAGTTAGTGATAGGGTGTGGAGCATGCACATTGTTTTTGGTGGCCCACCCCATCTAAGGCCACAAGATTTGGGTTTTAAAAACCTGAGTCATAACATTCCGCCATTTTGATCTGACTGTAATCGGAGAATCCATCAATGAATGAGAGCATCCCATGCCTAGCAGTATTATCGACCAAGATGCCGATGTGTGGTAAAGGAAAGTCGTCTTTCAGGCTCGCCTTGTTAAGATTTCTGAAGTCGATGCACATGCGAACTTTTTCATCTTTCTTTGGTACCGAGACTATGTTGGGTAGCCATTGCGGGTATTTGGAGACCATGAGAAACCCCGCGTCATACTACTTTATGACTTCATCCTTTGCTTTTAGCATCCATTTCGGCCGAAGATATCTCAACTTCTGCTTGGCTGGCTTAACGTCGGGATATAGCGACAACTCATGCTCGATCAAATCGGTACCCAAACTAGGCATATCTTCGTATGACCATAAAAATATGTCTTGGTATGATCGAAGGAAATCAATCATGCTTTTTCTTTCCTCCAGAGATAGCGACATTCCAATCTTAGTGATTCTAGGAATCTCCTTGGCACCCAGATTGATATCTTTAGTTTCTTAAACGATCAGGGTAGGATCATGCTCAAAATTAGCATACCATTCAAGGAGCTTATTGGGAAGCTCCTCAATTAAGTCCTCACCATCCAGATTTGTGACTCCTACCTCTTCTTATATTTTTACAGGAAAGGGGTCGATTTCACGTGAGACGGGTTTTTCAATTAAGGCATTAATTTTCTTTTTCTGGAGAATCTTAGAAGACAATTTTTTTGGATTTTGTATTTTATCTAATTTTTTGAAAATTTTCTTTTCTTCGAAAATTGGCCCTTGGCAACGTGGGTCTCTATACATGCATGGCATTGCCTGCCAAGGGCTAACCTCACTTTTTATAGATTATTTTTTTTAGAAGCTGGTACCATTTTTACAGCCATTTGATGCTGTCAGAGTTAGGGGCATTGAAGCCCAGTTCCTCGCCTGAGGTGCAACACCTTTACCTGGTCTTATGGACGAAGCTAATTGAGATGACTTTTGAGGGTCAGCCTCCATCATGTTTATCATTGGCTCACCCGAGACTTGATCCTCGAACGTAACACGGGCTTGTGGTGAGATAAGGTGGGTGGCCATATAGGCGATGGTACCTCCTTAAAAAGTGATAAGGAAGCGAGGTCTATTTCATTTTCTCAGGGGATGATTTTGGGGTTGGTCTCATGGATGGCAACTGGTTTATGCGGGGTCAACATTGTTGCCCCATCTTCATCAATTTTGATGACCCCTGCACTCACGAAAGTGCTTTCGATGTGAGGCTGCGATCGTGGTTCATCTTCTAGGTCTATCCCCCTGGCTTTGACCACAATAATGGTTCGGGCCTTCTCCTTAGCCTCCTGAACTTCTTCTTCTATAGGCTTATAGCCTAAGCCGAATTTAACATGTTGACTGCGTTTCGCTCTAACTGGGTCTCTCCTGCCTTGCAAGCGAGGGCCCAAACCCTTTCCTTTTTGGTAACCCCACTCCTGGAGCATGGCTTCTACTGCATCCATTCCTCCTCCGATTTTCTCAATGACCTTTCCGGGGTATTCTGGCACCACTACTTCTAACCCATCATATTGAAAATTATGAAGCTCTGTGTCCTCAGCTATATGCGGTACATCCAGCACCTTGAGATTTTTGATGTCGTAGACCATTTTATCTCTTTCTTCTCACTCCTCTCCCATGATGGTTATAACTCTCTTCGAAGATGAATTTGACCTGTTGGTGTAGAGTGGAGGAGACTGCCCTAATTTCATGCAGTCATGGGCACCCTAGCAGCAAGTTGAAGGAGGACTTGATGTCCATGACTTGGAATAGGATTGAGAAGGTCATTGGTCCAATGGTGAGCTCAAGTTCTATTTCACCTATCACTTCCCTCCTTGTATTATCGAACCCTAGGGCTGCTGTCCTGGACAGTTAGAACATAGACGCGTCGACCCCAATCTTTGTTGCGGTTCTCAGAGGGCATATGTTCAATGTTGAACCGTTGTCTATTAATACAAGTGGTATTACCAAGCTCCCAATTTTGACCTTGATATTGAGGGGCCTGGAGTGGTTTCCTCCTGCTGGGAGATTGGTGTCTGAAAATGAGATGGCGTTGGGAGCCAACACTTGCTCGATCATCTGTCCTACTTCATCTAGGGATACTTTATTTAATACATGAGCGTCCTTTAGTGCTCCCATCAGAGCTTGGAAGTGAAGTGCAGACATCATGAGTAACTCCCATATGGTGATGTGAGTTGGCGTTCTTTTGAGCTATGTTTCTAACACGTGCTTTCTGCTCATCTTTTCTAATGGGTGCACCACTGTTGGTTCTCTTCTTTCTTTTGGCTAGACGGGCATCGGTGCCTTAGGCTGTTTTGAGATCCTTCCTAATCGAGAAATGAACTCGATTGCCTTTATGTTTCTGTGGCTAGCATTGGCATCTATTTGACTGTAGTCGAGCGGGGCTTGATGGGAGTTATATGTTGGTCCGATGATCTGGAAGGGAATGAATGGAGATGTCGGGCATGATTGGATCGGCGGGGCTGGTGTGGTGATGCTGGGCCAAATGTCGTTGACTGGTGAGGGTGTGGAGAAACTGGGTCTGTTGTAATGGGCTGGTACTGGAGGTAGATTGATTGGGGGTCAGGGAAAAATTGGGTCAACTATATTGGATTGGTGTTGGAGGTGCATATACTGGTGGGGTGTGGCAAAGTTGGGCCAATTGTCGAAGGTTAGAGCTGATTCCAAAGGTGGGGTAAAAATGGGCACCATGTAGTTTATGGGGGTTGGTGTAGAATATGATTGGTACTACGGAGGTGGGGAAAAATTAGGCTGCACATGGTAAATGGGCATGGGCGTGAAAAAATACAACCTCAAATCTAGAGGTGCTGCTTGAGGTGTTGGGCTTGGGAAATATTCTACTAAGTTCAAAGGCTCAACTACCTCGATGGTTTTGCCTCCTTGAGTCCACTGCCTTGGCATTTCATAGCTTTTCCCTGTGCTGACATATTCTGACGAGTCAACCTCTTTCCTTTCTTCCTCCAGCATGTTGATGGTGGCTCTTAGGCTAATTCCTCCTTGCAGGTGCGCGACAGTGATGCCTGGTGGCTGTTGGTATGTTGATTGGCCTTGGGGGGTGCTAGGGTATGAGTTTCCCCGCCTCTATCAAATCTTCTATCGCATGTTTCAAAGGAAAGCACCGATCAGTTGAATGTTCCAGCTCTTCATGAAAATTACAATGTGCGTTGGGATCATAATTCTTTGGGATTAGATTCGGTAGAGGTCGTGGCTAAAGCCAAGTAACTAAGCCCTTTTCTATCAACAACGACAAGTGGACATTTAAGGATAGTCCTAGGGGAGTGAATGCTCTATTGTATCGGGCCCTTCTCTCCTCAGGGGTCATCTGTGCCCATATATTATTGCCCTATTGTTGTACTGGAGCTGCCTGTGTTGGGGCGTATGCTGGGGCTTGTTATGCTACCCCAAATTGGAATGGTACTATGCTGGTACTTGATTAGTCATATAATTTACCATTTTATCACCCTTAACTTAGTGGTGCTAGACCTTAGTTTGATACTAACAAGTTAATGATATGCAGATATTAACAAAAATCAGTAAAAGAGAGCCAAAGTGTTATACCTCATTAAAATGAACTCAAAAAGCAGTAAGAATGATGGTGGAGCGTGAAAGATGATTCGCTATATGCTTTAAAGTTAGAAAATCATAAAAGGTGATTGAACGTAGCTAAAGAAGAGACAAAATGTAAAGAATTGTAAATTACGATTCTTAAAGACGTTCAAAAAGTAAAATACGATACGATGGAGAAAAGCAATCGATCGTAAATGAAATCGTAAATGAGAATCATCCTGAGAGTGAAAGCTATAAAAAGAGAACAATCGTAATTTACTATTGTATAAATTAAAACACTTGTGCTACTGACCATGTGCAGAATATTTACACCGCCATGCATATAATAAGAAGAACTCTTAAATTAGAAGTTTGACCACTCACGGATTTGAGAAGATTGACGAAGGAAGACTCCTAAAATATGTATGTTACTGAAATAAAGGAGAAAGTTCAGAAGCGCATCTACTATTCAAAGCAAGGAAAAGCTAGGATTAGAATTAGAGTTATAATAAGAATATTTTATTTTAGTTTCTTTTATTAGAATTAGATCAATGTAAACCGACTTCTTATGATCTATAAATAAGAGAGCCTGGTATAGGAACTCATCATCGAAGAAATTCTCAGCATCAATTGACGACTGAGGTTGGGTTTTCTTCCGATCAAATTTAGAGTAATTTAGTTTAGATATCCAAGGTTCCTCGATCACAATTGATGGCTGAGATTGAGAGCTAGAAGATTAGTGTAGATATCCGTAGTTTCTCAGAAGTAATCGACGCCTGTGGCTGAGGGGTGAAAGATATAATTTTTATTGCTTTCTAGTTTAGATTTATTTTTATTATAATTTACTACTTTGTAAACATCTCCAAGTTTTATTTTGAATTGACAACTCAGGTTGAGATTTACAGATTACTGTAACGGTTTTATTTTTTCATCTTTGATTTTTTGGAGTTTGATTGACGCCCAAAATTCTGATAGATTAAAGATTAGTATAGATCTATGTTGAAGGATGCTAGTTTTTGATTGATGCCCAAATTCTAGAGGACTGAGATATAGCGTAACGGTATTTTAAATTTGTAAACATCTGATAGCTGAAGATATGATTAACGACCACAATCTGAAGTATGCTAGTATTACAATTTCCATTATGCGCTTGCAATAGGTTAAGACTTAATTAGAACAACATAAAGAGCATATCAGTACTAGGCTGGGTGTTTATTATTGTTTGGACATCTGCCCTGATTCTTCTTTGCTTGGCAAATATTTGTACCCCACTGGCCCCACTAGCAAGATTTTTATTCAGCCACCCTTCTCTCAAAGCGTCGTCGCAATGATTGACATTTCTTACCAAGTCAGTGGAACTAGCTTGCTGCTGGATGACCAAAAAGTCAGAGATGAAAGGTAGGGATGTTTTTTAGATCATATCGATCTGTTCATCATCCAGGATGTGGTTCTTTACTTGGGCTGCTAGGGCCCTCCATCTTCCCAGGTACTTGTTAAAGGCCTCATCAGGTTTTCGTTTCAACCATGCTAGATCTGATTTGCACGATTTGATGTTTATGTTGTAGACATATTGCTCTTGAAACAAATGAGTGAGGTCTTTTCAAGTTTTAATCATAGATGGTTCTCAGGAAGTAAACCATACCAAAGCTGGGCCTGTGATGCTCTTCTGGGACACCTTGATGAGGAGTTGTTCATCTCCATTGTATTAGCACATGTCCTCACAGTAAAATTTGAGGTGGGCGATCGGGTTGCCTATGCCATCGTATTTATCAAAAGTGAGCACTTTATATTTGTGGGGTAATGGTACCTTGAAAAATAGGCATAAATTAGAAAATTATGTAGCATGTATTTCAGCCCCTCCCATCTTCATCAGCTATTTTTGGATTTTATCCATTTACTTCTTCAACAATTCTGACTGCCTGGACTGTAAAGTCTGGGCTGCTCCCCCATTAGGCTATCTCGATTTATTTTGGGTGGCCTATTGGTTAGTGAGTGTGGGTGGTGGGGGATAAAAATTGGCAAATGCCCCCATATAAGCTCCACTATTTCGAACCTCATCCTCTTCATGTTGAGGATTTGTATCAACATAAGGTGGAGGAAGGGGGTTATCTTGTTGATTCTGAGTGGGTTGGATGGGTGCCTGGTCAAACCATTCTACATGAGGGAAGCTTTGGTGATAGCTTTGTGGGGCAAGTGGATGGGTGAGTTGTGGATTTTGGGTAGGTGCCGGATGAGGCCATTAGACTTGGTGGGTATTTTGAGGATTTGGTTGGGGGGTTTGTGGACATGTAAATTGGGGATGGTTGATAGTTTGGGATGGATTCCCATTTTGGGTTGGGGGTGATGGGTGTGGATGGGTATGGCTCATGCCAGGTTGATGAGGCGGGATGGCCATTTGGGGAGGAATGGGATATGTTGGTTGGATGTGTGCGAGAAATTGGAGGATTGTATGAGAGGGATTTGCCATTTGAGGGGGTATGGGGGTTTGTTTGATGTAGGTGAATGTGGTGAATTGGGGAATTTGTGGAGGGTTGGAGAATGTGACCCTTGGGTTTGGGCCTTGATGGGCTTGTGGTTGAGTATTGGGCCTTAATGGGCTTCGATTTGGGCCTTGATGGCCCCATGGTTGATGTTGGGAGTTTTGGGTGGTGTGGATTATGGGTGGTTGATTAGGGTTGGCATTTTGAGGGAATGGGGTGTGGAGGTTTTGGAGGGTTTGTGATGGATTGGTATTTGGGATGGATGAGGAAGGCTTCCGGTTTTGGAGGGTTTGTGATGGATTGGAATTTGGGATGGATGAGGAAGGCTTTGGGAAGCCTTCCAGGTTGTATAAGCCTTCACCATGTCCTCCATCATGGCCATTGGATTGGTTATGGGTGTGGATATGGATAATCCTTTTGATGAAGGGGGATATGTATGAGGAAGAGTGGGCATGCCTTGGGTGAATGTGTGGGGAAAAGTGGGCATTGGAGGGGATGTGGATGGGTGTTGAGGAGGTTGCCTCCCCTCAAATGAGGGTCTAAAATCAACAATAAAACTAGGCAGACACACTCATACAGACCTGTAAGTATTCAGGATCTGTTGTAGCAAGCTTTAAAAGAATGGTAAGGGAATGTCCACAGGGAGGTTGTTTAGAAATATGACAAATCTCCAGATCTATGTCAAATCTGGCACCCTAGCTATTACTAATTTAACTAAAAGACTGGGGAGAGATTTAGAATGGATTGTCACTTAAACTAAGCTACAATTAAACAGAAACTATCTTGGATCAAGTTTAGGAGCTTAGATCTTGCAGGGGAAGAGAGAAAAAAAATGCAGAAAATGGAGAAGAGTAGCTTGGAGGTTGGTTTTCACTTAAATCAGATTGAATTAATCATGCTACAGAGGTTCAGAGCACACAATTCCCTCACTGGCTATAAGCACAACTACAGGGTATAAATTCCACTCCAAATCAAAGGATCCACTTGGTCTTAAGGCTATGATCTATCCACTTTAATGGTCACAGACCATCATATAGACTTTATCGAATCCATGGATTACAACAGCTGAATCCAATTGAGGCTTGAGCTTAGATTTATCTTAAGGTTATGATCTATCCACTTTAACGGTCACAGACCATCCTAGGGATCTCCTACAAAGCCAGAGCCTCAATTAGAATAATTAAAACCACTACAGATGCTACAATTCCCAGGTCACAGACTCAAGGAATCACAGGAGCATCAGATCAGGGGGATCAGATGATATCCAAGAGGTCTACTAGTTAAGTGGGTGAGCTGATCTACAACTCCTCTACACAAATTCGATCGACCACCAAATGTAACCAAAGGACATTTAAATCTAATTAAAGCATTAAAAACAGCATTATCATTGCAAACAAGGTCGCTTTACAATGGAAATACTCTCAGGTATGTAGTCTGTGCAGCTAGGAACCTACAATAGCACTCTTAATCTCACCCAATTATAGATCTAACTTCGCTCCTCGCTACTCCAAAGGACTTAGCCAACCATGGTTGGGCTAAAGGAGGGAAATAGAATTGCTCTGCAGGCGCTAATCTCCAGAATTTTGGCTCAAATCTTGATCTCCCCCAATGGCAATTGGGGATCTCTATATATAGCTTTCTCCTATATTTTTCCTACCAAAAATCCCTTCTAGAAGATCGTCAGAGTTTGTTATAGTTCTGTTAGAGCACGTGGGTCGGTTAGGGCTTTCTAGGGCATCTTCTACAACCGTCGTGTCGATCACCAAGTGCCTCGGATTGCGTGCAGTGGGTCACTAAAGTACAACGTGTGCTCAGGTGAATTTCTGAGAAGTTCTGCACACGATTTTGACAGGTTCAGGAAGCTTTCGACAAGTTGGAATCAAGCATTTTAGTCCTTTCGCTAGGTTCTCTGATCCGTTTCGATAGGATGAATCTTCGTTTGGAGTTCCAGCCTTCTCAGTCCTTGGTTTGGAGTATTCGACAGGTTGGAAAATCATTTCGACAGGTTCTGTTCATTCCGCCATTTCGATAGGTTTGCTTTCAGTCTTATCGAAAGGCTCAATCACCTTCGATAGGTTCTGTTCTAGCATTATCATCTCGATAGGTTCAAGAAACCATTTGATAGGTTCCTTTAACTCTTCAGGCAGGTTTTCGATAGGATGGTTTCTTCTTTCCTTTCAACTGCTCGATAGGTTTTGAGATCCTATTGAACTCCTTCATCCACACGAATTCATCCTTCGTCTGCTTTCAGATCCTATCGAAGACCTCTTCAACTGCACAAATTCTTCCTTTCTTTGCTTTCAGCTCCTATCGACGTCTTCAGGTGACCAATCGATTGGAAGTTCTCACCCTGTTTTCACTTCCTTCACCTTGCCCTGCTGTAGCCACGCGCTCCAAGGGTCCAGTGATGTGCTACCCTCTAGTGTGTTATTGCTAGGTTTGTCCTGTGCTGAGAGATAGTTCCTTTTTGGACATTCTTGAGTGATTTTCTGCATTAGTACCTTCTTTTATTGATGTCTACAAAATATACTTGACAAGAGCTTATTAGTGTGTTCACAGGTCTATCAATGGTCAGGTTATAGGGTGAAAAGTAGCATTTTTCACCACTTAACACACCCCCAAACCTAAGCTTTGCTAGTCCCTGAGCAGAAGAGAATTAAAAGAAAATAAAAATTCCACTTTCGTAGGGAGCACGGGTGCATTTCGCATATGCACCAAGCCTTTTAAACCCCTAGGTGATCCCTAGTGGAGGAGTGAAGTCTCCTGAGGGCTTTCAGTGAAGGTACCCACAAACTTCCCCAATAAGGTTAGTTAATAGTAGTACTTCCTGCTAAACAGAGTTTCATTGAACTAGAATAAATTCTCATCATGTCTTTTCTATTCTAGAGGGTTTTCAGCAGAAAAATCACCAACTTAAAACATGAAATTTTGCAGTAATTCCTTCATCTCAATTGGTTCATGTCAAGGCATTGTGTCTGAAAATTGATGCAGAGTTCACCTTCTATTTAAGAATTCTATTTTGATAATGCCCCATTCAAATCAAATTTTAGACCCAAGTCTTAACAGGGCTGTAGCTCACAATAAAAATAGAATGGTGCATCATTTCACACAGCTCAAGAGCAGTTACAGTCCTTAAATAGGGTTGTAAGCATGACCATAGGCATTGCTCTAATTTATGAAATTTTCTAACTCTTTTCACCAAAGATTAGACAGATCCTTATCTTCACAAGACAACTCATTCCATTTCAGATCAGTAAGGTCATTTTATTTGGTTGTAATGTGGCTTAGGGGTGAAATTGGTAAAAGAATAAAGGGGTAAAATGGGATTCAAAATTTGAGAAATCAACAAGTAAGGAGGTGATTTGCAGCTCAGCCTTCTTCATTTCAGCACAATTCCATTTACTTCTTGAACTTTCAGATTTGAGGTGATCAATTTCTAATCCTCATTCCAATCTTTCAATGAAATGACTTCTCTTTCTCATTCTTTTTCTTTGATTTTTTATTTATTTATTTATTTATTATTATTTTTTTCTTTTATGGATTAGGATGTCACAACTATACATCACACTGGCCTTTAAATATACTTTGTTCTTCTTTTTAACCAAATATCGAACCTTGCACCTCGGACCTCACTTCTCCTCCCATTTCTTGAATTCCTCAGATTGAGGGTGAACTAAAATAGGTCAAAGGGTTTTGGGTTCAAATTTTATGGTTTTCATCAACGAAAACTGAGACTTTTAAGGTTCAAGTGGTGTGTATCAAGGGCAGTTCAAAGGTGGGAAAATTTTAGGCTCAAACTGTCCAAGGGATGGCCTTACTTCATGCCCTCAATATTATGAGTGCTGTCAAGCTGTTTCAATTTGGATTTGCCTAACTTCTAGTGATTAAAATTGGATTCAATCAGTCCACAGAGCAGAAAAATTGCCAAGGCACTCTTCAAGGAAACTTTTTCAGGGCCAAATCTCACTGGGTATGGCCTTCCATCTCATTTTCAGGGGTGTGTCTTCACAATTTCCTCTCATTTCAGGTTTACTACATATCAAAAATTATTTTTCACAAATTGTTGACATTTGCCTCATGAAAAATGTTAAAACTATAGCTCATTTCAGTTTTAAAAAGTTGTTTTCTTAATATCCTCTTTTTACAAAAATTCTAGTGAGAATTTACTCTAAGTAATTCCAAACACTTCATTTTAGCCTAGCTGTACTAAAAGTAACTAATTTATTGGCATACATACATGCCATGCCCCCAAACCTAAACTAAATAGTGTCCCCATTGTGAACAACATGAAATTAGGGGGAGGTACGGGGGGGAGCATTTTTATTTTTTTATTTTTATATTTGATAGCGCAAAAACATAAGCTAGTAAGAAACAAAATTATTATTAATAGAGGCCAATTACATGATTACAATGTGCAAGCAGAAAGGATGTAAAAAGTAGGCCGGTGGACAAAATATCGCAGACAGTTCAAGAAATTGCCCCCCTGGCTCTGGGAAATCCTCGACCTGCATCGGGTGGAAGAGGAACTGTAAGCCATGTAGGGAGGAAGAAAAGGAAAAAGAAGAAGGTTAGGGGGCATGGGGATGGTTGGTGGAGGAGGATGGGGGCGGAGACACCGGTGGCGTGGTCTTCAGCCTCTTCTTCTCCTTCCTAACTTTGTCCTTTTTCTCCTTAGCGAGGATCCGCTGGACCTCCTCCTATTCATCCTAGAGGAACTACAGTGGGTTTGGTTCCTTAGGTGGTAATGGCTCTAGCCAGACGAGGTAGAGTTGTGTAGGGGTGAGCGTGGGCTTGCCATCTGCCATAGCTATGAGGAGTAAGGTAGAGAGTAGAAGGGAAGGGATGGGTCGAAGTCGAGCTATCTGCATCTATTTAAAGTGGAAGTGTGAGGGAATATGTAACGGTGCATCCAATATTGCCACCGTTGATGACTAGGAGTGAATGGTGAATTCAAACAATCAGCATGGGGAACGAAAAACGTGCATTAACTGGCATCCTATATTTAGTGCGGGGAGTTTAAGGCTCATGCTATGCGCAGATGTACATGGTACACGTGGTAAAAATGTCCGCATAGCTTAACTGCATAGTAAGCATGGAAGGAGCGAGGGGAGGAAAGTCGATTTCGATAGGATGAGTATAGAGTGTCGACAGGTTAAAGCTTCCTATCGAAGTCGAACAAGTATGGGGTAGGCAATTAAATGCTCTCGATAGGTTTAACCCGTCCTATTGAGCAGAATAAACATGCATTCGATAGGCTAGGTTGGCTGCTTGCGATAGGTCGGTGTCTTGTCGAACGGAGGGTGGATAGAACGTTCACTTCGTTAGGATGCTGATGGGTGCGAACAACCTTTCGATAGGTGGGGTATTACATGTGCACTTTTGTCGATAGGTTCCAGGCAAGAGTCGAGAGCCTATCGCAAAGTTGTGCTCACCTATCGAGAGGTCATAACACCTATCGAAATCCTCAGCAATCCTATCGACATTCGTGATTGACCTAGCGAAAAGGTCCAAATGACCTATCGAGAGGTTCAATGAGCTTAAAAACATGGCCTATTTGTGCAGAGCATTTAGCCTTAGCCCCCAGCAACTCATCTGCTGCGCTACCAGTTAGCAAATTGGTCGCTGACCTTATGCCTTTGAATTCTAGACTACTGGAACTTGACATGGCCATTATATTGCCAAAAAAAAAAAAATTGGTGGAAAGAAGTATAAATCAAATAAAATGCATATGATACAAATCGAAGTCAGGTACTAGCCTGGAGGATCCTGAAGATCAACGGTCTCTTCAGGCTCACGAATATTGTCAACGCAAAGTTTTAGTCTCTGGCCATTGACCTTAAGGGTTCTGCCGTCTGTAGGATGCATGACTTCGACAGCTCCAGATGGGGAAACGTGTACCACAGTGAAAGGTCCATCCCATCTGGATTGCAACTTCCTTGGAAAGAATTTCATTCTGGAGTTGAACAACCATACCTTGTCATTGGGCTTGAACTCTTTGCGAAGCAAAGGTTTGTCATGGAAAGCTTTGGTTCTCTCCTTGTAATTCCGGGCATTTGCATAAGCCTCTATTCGCTATTCATCCAGCTCGAATAACTAGAGTTTCCTGTGAATTCCAACAGAGTGTAAGTCAGAGTACACTACTTTAATGGCCTAATATGCCTTGTGTTGCAATTCAACATGCAAATGCAATGCCTTGACATAGACTAATCTGAATGGGGACATGCCTATGGAGGTTTTATAGGCTGTTCTGTATGCCCATAAGGCATCAGTCAACTTGTTGGACCAATCTCTTCTGTCGGCTCTCACAGTCTTCTCGAGAATATGTTTGATTTCCTTGTTGGAGATCTCTACTTGCCCACTGGTTTGTGGGTGGTAGGGATTGGCTACTCTGTCGGTAATAGAGTATCGTTCCTGCAGTTTGTCAAAAGGTTTGTTACAGAAGTGGCTTCCCCCATCACTAATAATAGCTTTAGGAAAGCCAAATCTGGAGAAGATGTTGTCTTTCAGGAATTAAATGACAACTTTGTGATCATTTGTTCTTATAGCTATGGCTTCGACCCATTTGGAGACATAATCCACAACGACAAGAATGAAATTGTATCCAGCAAAAGGGGGAAAAGGTCCCATGAAATCGATTTCCCAGACATGAAACAGTTCAACAACAAGTATAGGTTGCAAGGACATAGAGTTTCTCCTTGTAATACTGCCCATTTGCTGGCATCGATGGCAATCTTTACAGTGTTGTCGGGCATCCTTGAATAGGGTAGGCCAGTAGAAACCACTTTGAAGGACCTTGGCAGCAGTCTTGTTACAACTGAAGTGACCCCCGCAAGCCTGTTCATGACACATGGTTAGGATGTTGTGAAATTCAGTTTCAGGTACACATCGTCGGATCACCTGGTTTGCACAATGCTTAAAAAGGTAAGGATCCTCCCATATGTAATGTCTAATCTATGCAAGGAATAGATTTTTGTCATCCTTGCTCTGATGTGGGGGGATCCTACCTACAGCAAGGTAGTTGACAATATTGGCAAACCAGGGCATACTTATCTGGATGGTCAGAAGCTGCTCATCTGGGAAGGAGCCATTGATGGGCAAACTTGTTGTGTCAGTTGTTTGGATCCTTGACAGATGGTCAGCCACCACGTTATCAACTCCCTTCTTATCCTTAATCTCTAAATTGAATTCCTACAAGAGAAGAATCCATCTGATTAGTCGTGCTTTAGCTTCTTTTTTGGACAAAAGGTATTTCAAGGTTGAGTGGTCAGTGAACACAATAATTTTTTATCCCAGCACATAAGACCTGAATTTTTCTAAGGCAAAAACAATGGCTAATAGCTCTTTCTCAGTTGCGATGTAATTAAATTGAGTATCAACCATTGATTTACTGGCATATGCCACTACAGAAGGTGTCTTATCTTTTCTTTTCCCCAATACTGCTCCAATGGTAAAATCTGATGCATCACACATCAGTTCAAATGGCAAGGAAAAATCAGGGGATTGTAAAATGGGAGTTGTGGTCAAACAAGATTTTAGCAGTTCAAAAGAAACTTGGCATCCAGCATTAAAGTCAAAAGGGACATCTTGACACAACAGGTGGCAGAGGGGTTTGGAGATTTTACTAAAATCCTTGATGAACCTTCTGTAGAAGCCAGCATGACCCAGAAATGATCTAACTTGTTTGACAGTTTTCGGAAGGGGCAAATGAGCAATCAAATTAATCTTAGCTTGATCAACCTCAATTCCTTTGTGAGAGACAACATGTCTTAGAACAGTGCCTTGAGTCACCATGAAGTGACTTTTCTCCCAACTCAGAACTAGGTTGGTTTCCTCACACCTTTGCAGTATGGAGCTGAGGTGGTGTAGGCATTGGCTAAAATCATCTCCATAGATGGAGAAATTATCCATAAAGATCTCCAAAAACTTATCAATCATGTCAGAGAAGATAGCATACATGCATCTGTGGAAAATGGCAGGTGCATTACACAACCCAAATGGCATCCTTCTGTATGCAAAGGTCCCAAATGGGCAAGTGAATGTGGTCTTTTCTTGGTCCTGAGGGTATACATGAATTTAATTGTACCCTGAATATCCATCAAGAAAACAATAGTAGGCCTTGCCTGCCAGCTTGTCCAAGATATGGTCTATGAAGGGCAGTGGGAAGTGATCCTTGTTGGTCTTTTCATTGAGTTTTCGGTAGTCTATGCATACCCTCCAACCAGTGGGCTGTCTGGCTGGGATCAGCTCTCCTGAATCTGCTTCAACAGCTGTAATGCCAGATTTCTTGGGTACAACCTGGGTAGGTGCTACCCATTGTGAATCCGAGATGGGATAAATTATCCCAGCATCTAGGAGTTTGACCACCTCCTTCATCACAACCTCCTGCATGTGTGGGTTGAGCTTTCTTTGCATCTCTCTGGAAGGTTTGGATCCTTCCTCGAGATGAATTTTATGCATGCACACAGTAGGATTTATTCCCCCAAGGTTTGCAATGGTCCAACCTATTGCCTTCTTATGCCTTTTTAGTACACACAGTAGTTCTTTTTTCTGCTCAAGAGTGAGGGAAGAAGATATTATCACAGGCAGTTTGGTGTTGTCTCCTAAAAAGGCATATTTCAAAGATTTTGGGAGCTACTTTAACTCCACCTCTGGGGCACTGATGAGAGAGGGCAATAGGGGTGTCTAAGAGGGGGGTGGTAGGGGTAACAAAGTAGGCCTCCATGGATGGTGCTGTACTGGTGGAGCTTCAGAAGAGACAAGTTTCACATGCTCGATCTCAGAGGTGGGACCCTGCTCTATCTCTGTTTCGCTCCATACTTCGGCTAATTCATTACACCATTCCTTACCATGTAGCAGCATATTCATATTTTCCTGGACAACATCATCTATTACATCTAGAGAAAAACAATCCTCATCAGGATGAGGTTGATTGGCTACGTTGTATACATGCAATTTGACCTTCATATTTCTAAATGACACTTCCATGATTCCAGACCTGCATTGAATACAAGCATTAGCTGTGGCCAAAAAGGGTCTACCTAGAATCACAGGTATGGAGGTGGCATTCCTACCTGGTTCCATATCCAGCACCAAAAAGTCAGCAGGATAAAAGAATTTGTTAACTCCAACCAAAACATCCTCGATTATCCTCACAGGTTTCCTTTCAGATCTGTCAGCCAGCTGGAGAACAACATGTGTGGGCTTTAATTTGCCTAAGCTCAGCTTCTCATATACTGAATATGAAAGAAAATTTACATTGGCTCCCAGATCTAATAGGGCCTTGTAAATGGTATGATCTCCAATGATGCAGGGGATGGTGGGGAGTCCAAGGTCTTGAAGTTTGGGAGGAGTTGCAATGGACAAGACATGCTTAACTTTTTCTGCTGAAAAGACTTTCTTGGATAGGTGTATCCTAGACTGTCTTTTATGGGTGCACAGGTCTTTTAAGAATTTGGCATAGGCTAGGACTTGTTTAATGGCATCAAGTAAAAGCAGATTGATCTTTACTTGCTTGAAAGTCTCCATCATTTCCTCAAATTTTCCTTACCCTTTATCAAAAGGGGAAGGTGCCTGTAGTGCCTTAGGAAATGACAAGTGTGGGATTGTTCCCTCACTTGCAGCCTTAGCCAATGGGGTCTCTTTCTTTTTGAGTTTTTTCTTTCCTTGAGGATTCTCATTATCCTCTTTATTCACAGCTGATTGTTCTTGCAAGTCCACCATTGGTGGTCTTGGTTGTGTGCTGGTAGAAATTACCTCATTTTCCTCCTCCAAGTTCCTCACAGGCTCACAGCCCACTTGGTTGTCCACTAACTTACCACTTCTCAAAGTTATAACAGATTTAGCTTCCTCATAAGTGGAGGAAACTTCACCCACTACAAATTGCCTTCGTGGATTGTCTTGTGGTTGGCTAGGAAACCTTCCTCCCTCTCTTCTAGTCAAAGCATCAGATAGCTGACGAAGTTGGTCCTCTATCTTTTTGATGCTCTGGTTGTGAGAATGCACAGTTTGGGTTAAGGTGTTCAAGATCTATAATGAAGATAGAACTTGTTCCTCAAAGGATGGTGTTCTCATAGCTAGAGGGGGTGCAGATTGCTGCACAGGAGGAGCTACAGGTTGGGCCATGGGTTGCTGATACTGAGGCCTTGAAGCATAACCTTCTCGATATGGCTGAGCATTTCTGTAAGGCATGGGCTGCTGTTGCTGCTGGCTGGGGTATCCATCTTGTCTCCACCTCAGATTGGGGTGGTTTCTCCATTGATATCTAGCAGCAAGCTGCTACACATAAGACTGAGCTGTAGCCACATGCTCTGTTATAAAATTAGGAAATTGGTCAGCAGATGGGCATTCTTCCACGGGATGAGTAGGGGACTGGCATATGGCACATGCCTCCTCCACTCTAGCAGCCACAGGTGACTGCATTGCTCCCATCAGCCTATCAAATTTCAGAATTAAGCTATCCACTTTTCTTTCCAACTCACTTGGCACACTCACTTCATATATCTTTCCCCTTGAGGTGTTCTCTTTCATCAATTTAGGAGGCTCTATATCTTTTGCTAAGGTTTCCCTTTGCATAGAGTTCTCACTAATGATATCAAAGAGCTCCCATGCCTCCTCAGCAGTTTTATGGAGATAGGTGCCACCACAGGAGGCATCTATCATATCTCTGTTTTTAGCATCAATTCTCTGATAAAAGCTTTGAACCAATTGCCATTCAGGGATTTGATGGTGGGGGCATTTCTTGAGGAGTTCCTTCAATCTCTCCTTGGATTGATGAAAGTCTTCAGTTAGATCTTGGGTAAAAGAGATGATACCCTTCCTCAACTAGCTAGTCTTTGATATAGGAAAGAATTTAGCCAAAAACTGACATTGGAGATCACTCCATGACTGAATACTGTTAGGTGGAAGCAAAGACAACCAGGTCCTGGCTCTGTCCTTTAATGAAAAAGGAAAGATTCTCATCCCGGTGGCCTCCTCCCCCAAACTTGTGATATTAAATGTAGTGCACAGACCTAAGAACTCGTCAATGTGCTTATAGGGGTCTTCTTTGGTGAGGCCATGAAATGAGGGCAGCATTTGAATGATGGATGATTTTATCTCATAGTTTCTCTGAGCAGCTGGGAATTGAATGCAGAAGGGGGAATTGTAAACCCCTGGTGCATTAAACTCCTTAAGGGTTCTCGGCTGCTGTTGCTCACCCATTTCTACAGAATCAAATGCAACAGAACTGGGTGTAGTTGGTCTGGATCTGAGAAGTCTTTCAACCTCTAGATTTAGTGGGACAATCTAAGGTTGCAAAGTTCTCCTACCAAACATACAATACTCAAATTCCGAATGCAGAATAGATCCAAACACACAACAAACAGAATCAACCAAAGTTTCTAACTATTCTAACAAAAATTATCAACAGATCTGAAAAATAACAGGGGAGTAGAGGGATGCAAACTATAGAGCAATCTCCAACACAATTCTCCTCTCAATGGTAGCCTTAGATCTGATGAATTGCACACAAACTACTGGAAAACAACACAACTTACAAATACAATTAGTAAAATCAAACAAAAACTACAAATCTATGATCAAAACTTAGATCTATCAATTTCTAAACTGCCTCCCCGACAGCGGCGCCAAAAACTTATTGAGGAGGTTGCCTTCCCTCAAATGAGGGTCTAAAATTACTAATAAAACTAGGCAGACACACTCATACAGACCTGCAAGTATTCAGGATCTGTTGTAGCAAGCTTTAAAAGAATGGTGAGTAAGGGAATATCCATAAGGAGGTTGTTTAGAAATATGACAAATCTCCAAATCTGTGTCAGATCTGGCACCCTAGCTATTACTAATTTAACTAAAAGACAGGGGAGAGGTTTGGAATGGATTGTCACTTAAACTAGGCTACAATTAAATAGAAGCAATCTTGGATCGAGTTTAGGAGCTTAGATCTTGCAGGGGAAGAGAGAAAAAAATACAGAAAATGGAGAAGAGTAGCTTGGAGGTTGGTTTTCACTGAAATCAGATTCAATTAATCATGCTACAGAGGTTCAGAGAACACGATTCCCTCACTGGCTATAAGCACAGCAGCAGGGTATAAATTCCACTCCAAATCACAGGATCCACCTAGTCTTAAGGCTATGATCTGTCCACTTTAATGGTCACAGACCATCCTATAGACTTTATCGAATCCGTGGATTGCAGCAGATGAATCCAATTGAGGCCTGAGCTTAGATTTATCTTAAGGTTATGATCTGTCCACTTTAATGGTCACAGACCATCCTAAGAATCTCCTATAAAGCTAGATCCTCAATTAGAACAATTAAAACCACTACAGATGCTGCAATTCCAAGGTCACAGACTCAAGGAATCACAGGAGCATCAGATCCAGGGAGATCAGATGGTATCCAGGAGGTCTACTAGTTAAGTGGGTGAGCTAATCTACAACTCCTCTACACAAATCCGATCGATCACCAAATGGAACCAAAGGAAATTTAAATCTAATTAAAGCATTAAAAATAGCATTATCATTGCAAGCAAGGTCACTTTACAATGGAAATACTCTCAGATCTGTAGTCTGTGCAGTTAGGAACCTACAGTAGCACTCTTAACCTCACCCAATTACATATCTAACTTCACACCTCGCTACTCCAAGGGACTTAGCCAACCATGGTTGGGCTAAAGGAGGGAAATGGAATTGCTCTGCAGGCGCTAATCTCCATAATTTTAGCTCAGATCTCAATCTCCCCCAATGGTAATTGGAGATCTCTATATATAGCTTTCTCCTCTATTTTTCCCGCCAAAAATCCCTTCTAGAAGGTCGTCAGAGTTTGTTAGAGTTCTGGTAAAGCACGTGGGTCGGTTAGAGCTTTCTAGGGCATCTTCTGGAATCGTTGTGTCGATCACCAAGTGCCTCGGGTTCCGTGTAGCGGGTCACTAAAGTACAACGTGTGCTCAAGTGAATTTCTGAGAAGTTTTACACACGATTTCGACAGGTTCAGGAAGCTTTCGACAGGTTGGAATCAAGCATTTTGGTCCTTTTGCTAGGTTCTCAGATCCGTTTGATAGGTTTCAATAGGATGAATCTTCGCTTGGAGTTCCAGCCTTCTCACTCCTTGGTTTGGAATATTCGACAGGTTGGAAAAGCTCTTCGACAGGTTGGAAAATCATTTCGACAGGTTTCGCTCTTCATTCTGCCATTTCGATAGGTTTGCTTTCAGTCATATTGAAAGGCTCAATCACCCTTCGATGGGTTCTGTTCCAGCATTCTCCTCTCGTTAGGTTCAAGAAACCATTCGATAGGTTCCTTGGACTCTTCAGGCAGGTTTTCGATAGGATGGTTTCTTCTTTCCTTTTAGCTGCTCGATAGGTTTTGAGATCCTATTGAACTCCTTAATCAACATGAATTCATCCTTCTTCTGCCTTTAGATCCTATCGAAGACCTCTTCAACTGCACGAATTCTTCCTTTCTTTGCTTTCAGCTCCTATCGACGCATTCAGGTGACCAATCAATAGGACATTCTTAGCCTGTTTTCACTTCCTTCACCTTGCCCTGCTATAGCCACGCGCTCTAAGGGTCCAGTGATGTGCTACCCTCTAGTGTGCTGTTGCTAAGTTTGTCCTGTACTGAGAGATAGTTCCTTTTTGGGCATTCTTGAGTATTTTTTGCATTAGTACCTTCTTTTATTGTTGTCTACAAAATGTACTTGACAAGAGCTTATTAGTGTGCTCACAGGTCTATCAATGGTTAGGTTATAGGGTGAAAAGTGGCATTTTTCACTACTTAACAATGGGGGAAGAAAATTGGGCATGACCTGGATAGAGGTGGGGAAATTATGAATGGTTTGTGAGGATGGGGGAAAATTGGGCATGTGTTGTGTTAAAAAATGGGGCGTATTTTGGATTGATATGGGGGGAAAGGGAGGTGTATTTTGATTGGTTATGGGGAGAGAGTGGGGTGTATTTGGAGTGGATGAGGGAAAATTGGGTGTATTTGAAGTGGAAGGATGGGGAAAATTGGGCATGGCATGGGTTGATGTGTGGGAAAAATAGGGTATATGTTGGATTGATGTGGGGGGAGAATAGAGTGTGTATGGATTTGTTATGGAGGGAAAATGGGGCATGCTTGGTGTGGATGTGGAGGCAAAATGGGGTGTGGAAGGGAGATGGTGTGTATTTGGGGAAGGTGAAGTGGGTGCATTTTGGGTGAATGTGGGGGAAAAATGGGGTGAATTTTGAGGGAATGTGGAGGATGTGGATGGAAACGTGGGTGCACTGTATGGTCCGGTGACATTGAATGGGGATTGGGTTGGGGGATCGGAGATGGGTATCTCTTCCATATGGGAATGTGATGAGGAAGGTGGTGGGATGAATCAGGATCGGCATATGCTGGATAGATCGTCCACGACATGGTTCGGGAGTGGGTGTGGTATGAATTTTTTGGGAGAGGACCGAAAACTTTCTTTCTCCTTTCCTTGTGGGATGACGGAAGGCTTTGTGATGCTGTGGTTATGGCACCACAAGTTCACTTTTTTTTTAGATTTTTGACACTTTTTTATTTTTTTATTTTTTGGATTATTTTTGGATTTTGTTTATGACAAAAAAATTTCTCTCCCTTGGATCAATATGGTGCTTTTTCTGAGGCCTTGGAACTCTCTTTTTAAGTGGTGTTCACACACTTAATGCCACCCACGACAAGATTCTGATGCACCTTGGAAGAATGAAAGGAAGACCTTTGATCTATCTAAGGAAATGAAAATCCAGGCGAAGACCTGATCCCTCGGAAGAGTCAATAAGAGGGTGACCTCTCTTGACCGGTGGGGGAGTTTTGGGTGTCGTTGGTGTGGAAATTATCGAGGGTATTAAAATCGCAAAGCGGGGGGCTCAGAAATGGTGAAAAAGGCCTTAGATTTGGGCAGCTTGAGCTAGAACAGGCTAGCATATATATTATATATGCTAGGCTAAAATTGTGGAGATTTGGCCTAACATGTATATTATAAACGCAAGGCAAAAAACTCTGGAATTTTGGCTTAGCGTGTATAATATATATTGGACAACAGCAGCAGACCCAAGGTGGTCTATTTTTTTTGGGTTTTCTAGAAGCAATGCTTTCAGGGACTATTTTTTCTTGTTATTTCAAATCCCTCCGTAGCGTATTTAGGGATACATGGCCTGTTCGGTTCAACTAATGTGCTCTCCCACGAGTTTTACGGCTTAGTAACAGCTCGGTCACCCAATTGATATACCTCTGGCATGAATGTCTTCTCAGATACTGGATGGGGTGGTACCTTGCGAGATCATCACCACTAGGGCTGCTGGTCTATCGAGAACCGAGACGGGCATATCGCTACCTATTTCTGCCTTTTAAAATCTACCCGCGTACAAATGAATTAAGTCCCCTTGGTTCAACTTTTAATGTTCAATTTTAAGGGAGTTTACTTAAGTTCAAAAACGAGTGGTGAGAATCTCGTGTCGCCTCTAAGGGCCGACATCCACTATTGGAATATGATGACGAGAAACGTATGTGCTCAAGTAGGCCCATGATCAGCTTACTATGTATATCCAATTAAGTCTTAACCTATTGCAAGCGCATAATGAAAATTGTAGATCTAATATAGGATCGTTCCCACAAAGAAGTTTATCCCCTATATATATATACTTATTTCTATTTTAAAGTTTATATTTATCTTTTAAAGGGTTTAAACTACTTGAGAAATATGAATACAAGAATGGTTTCTTAATCTAAAGTGTATAAAATAATTCCTAATCCCCCTTCTACAGATTGAGGTCGTCAATCTCAATATTCAGTTATCAGATATTTATAAAAATAAATAGTACCGTTACACCGTATTATAGTCTTCTAGAATTTGGGCATCAATCAAAAACTAAAATTCTTTAACACAGATTTAATCTAGTCAATAATTTTCTAAAATTTTGGCATCAATCAAACTCTAGAAAATTGAAGATGGAAAAGCAAAAACCGTTATACTAATCTGCAAATTCCAATCTGTGTCATCAATTCAAATTAAAACTTGAAGATGTTTATAAAGCATGTAAATAAAGCAAATAAAATCTAAACTAGAAAGTAAATAAATATATCTTTCACCCCTCAGCCGTAGTCGTCAATTGCTTTTGAGAAACTAGGATATCTACACTAATCTTCAGCACCCAATAGCAGTCGTCAATTGCTCTTGAGAAACCTCTGATATCTAATATACTCTAACTATTTAACACTACTGAACGGAAAAAAATCTAACCTCAGTTGTCAATTGATGCTAAATTTCTTTGATGCTTATTCCTATTCTGGGCTCTCTTATTTATAGATCATAAAGAGTCGGTTTACAAAGACTTCTATTTCTAATAAAATAACTACTAAAATAAAAAATTCCAAATATAACTTTAATTTCTAATTTTATACTTCCTTCCTTTCAATGGTTGATATGCTTCTGGATTGTTCTTCTTTATTTCAGCAACCGTGATTTCCTAAGAGCTTATCTTTATCAATCTTCTCAGATTCGTGATTCACCAAACTTCTAATTTCAGATATCTTCTAATTCTGTTCTTGGCAATGATAATCTTTATTGACGTGATCAGCAGCAACAACAATAGTAGGAAAGCTTATTTTCTGGATAATCGCAAATCACGATTTTCAATCTTTTACAATTTCCTATTCGGACGATTCTCTGGATTACGATTTGTAGCTTTTTCTTCTTTTGTCTCATTTTTGCATAATTGTAAATTACCATTTTCTAGCTTTTAGTAGGCGAAAATCGATTTTCTTACTGATTCTTGAGTTCATTTTGATGAATATTAATACTTTGGCTCTCTTTTACTGTTTTTCCTTAATATCTGCACACTGTTATCTTGTTAGTAGCAAAGTAAGTCCTTACATCACTAAGTTAAGGGTGATAAAATGATAAATTATATGACTGATTATACCCCTAAACTTAAGCTTTGCTAGTCCCTAGCAAACAAGGAAACATAAAATATCTAAACTGTGAATTTAACTCCACTTTCGTAGGGAGCATGATTGCATTTAGCAGATGCAACAAGCTTTTAAACCCCTAGGTAATCCCTAGTGGAGGAGTTGTAGTCCCCTGAAGGTTTTCAGTGAAGTTACCTACAAACTTCAAATATTTTTAAATTTTTTTTTTTTCAAAATATTTTTTTTTCAGAGATCTAAAATTTAAAAATACTAAACTAATTTTGTACACTAATTAAAATAACTAAGTTACCTAAATTACCTGAGTTGTCAAATTGGTCAACACATAGTTTATTACGATTTTCCAAAATTACCAATCTATTATCCTTACTTTTCATTGCAATAGTTATCCTTGATTATAACTCCAACAATTTCAATTCATAATAAGTACATAATGTATATGCACTAGTGAACAGTTTATTCTTCATAAATGTTTCTAAACTGTAGATTTAGAATATATTTTCATTTAAAAACTTACTATTGATATAGTCTAAAAAATATATTGAAACTTTTGGGTTCTCTTAGTATATTTTTCAGAAGAATTCAGTCAAAGATAATTGTACAAATAAATCTCATAGAAAAAAATAATCTTATCATATTCTTATGATTCCCTGTATAATCCATAGTTTCTATTATGCTTATCTCTACTAGGCTTTTGCTTTCATAAATCGTAAATCAGAAAGGTCTTTCCTTCAGCTTGTAATGGGGTTTTGAATTTCAGAAGGTATCAAGGAAAGGTAGAAAAAGATTCAAAGTTTTTCTAAGAAGTTAGCTCTTCTTTTTTCTATCTTCTTCTACTATTTTATTTCAGTAAGTATCCATTATTGGATAACTTCTTCCCATATATATATTTTTATTCTTCAGTAAATCCCAGTTCTTCAGCTATAAAATCATCTTTTACGATTTTTTCTTTTTCTCTTTTCCACATCTTCTTTTAGAGAATTGTTCTTCTTTTTCACTCCTTTTTCATATTTTTTTTTCTCTTTGGTACCTCTTTTCTAACATTCTTTCTCTATTTCATTCCTACTCCTTTCACTCCCTCTTCTTCCCTTCTTTGCGTTTTGAACTCTCAGAAATTTTAAGGGTTAAAGGTAGAAAGTTTTAGGTAGTATATATGGTTAAAGGTTTATAAAATTTTGGAATAAAGAAATTTGGTTTTAAGCTTCTAATATGGGTTCAAAGGATAAAATGTTTTGGGATTTTGACTTTTTGGCTCTAGTTTAAACAAAAGATGGCCTTAAATCATCTTCATGATTTACTAGCATAGATTCCTTATTGCTTTGATATTTCTAATAGATAGCTCTAGACAAAAAAATCAGTTCATCATATTCATAGAATAATTCGATTCTAAATTCAACAATATGAGATTGCATATCAGTATAGAAGTTCAAAAAAATTTTCATGATCTCTCTCAGAAAAGAGGAAATATGGCTCAAAATCTCACGGGTTTATAGTTTTGAAATTATAGTCTAAATTTTTGCAGTTTAGATCAATCTATTATTTCAAACATTCATTCTAATACAGTGTTTCAATGAGCTAAACATGAATTATAACTGTTTTAAATTCTAATTATTAAACTTCTATTATAATGAATTGCAAGTTTTCAGGATTTGTAATTTTTTTTTTATAATTCGTATGTACTGATAAAATTAATTTTTTTAAATTCAAAGTAAAACCAAATAAAATTACTACTAAACATAGAAATTGTGTATCCCCCTAAACTTAAATCAGACAATGCCCTCATTAGCATAAAAACAGAGGACACAAAATAATAAAAAAATTATTAATATATTTATTATTTACTAGAAAAATAATCTTTTACCAGATATATACTCTCCCCCAAACTTGAGAGAAAATACCCGCGACTTATTCTCAGAGTATCAATAACAAAAATGTTAGTAAAAAAATATTTGTCATGCTAGTAACACACACTATTAGTTAAATTAAAAGAAAATTTCATATATTACTAAATATTTACAATGATCTGAAAGGGCAAGTAAAATCTAAAATCAATCCTACGAACTAATTACATAAAGGAGTATAAACCTAGGAAAAATCTAGACACACTAAACTAAGACACGGGTAGCAACGTCCGAGAACGAAGTTTGTCTTCAATGAAGATCGGTCATCGGCTTTTGACCACCTTCAATTAAAGTCTCTAAATCCTTCCGACCAAAGGAGTATCCACTCCTTTGTAGGTCGCTCCCCCAAGAGCTGCAAAACACTCCTTTGTGCCCTTCTTTATCTTGCGTCCCCAAAAAGGAGCACCTCACACTCCTTTAGAAGAAATGTAATGCCATACGGGGAGTGCTTCAAAGGGTGAGGAAGTGAATACATCTCCAGATTACCCTTCACCTATACTGCTCCGTTGTGAAGACTATGTGAAGAGAATGTACACAGTTGGCAGGGAAAATATAAGCAATGGAGAGGGGTGATGAGGAGAGCAAAGATGTGATGGGAAATGACACTAGAAAATACAACCCATCCTTATTATAAAGGAACATGTATTCAGGGTGGGTTGTGATGGTATAAAGGTTAAGAAGTGGGGGAAGATAGGTTCCTAGTATATTTTTTCAGATTTGGGTTAGGTTTAGGGTTAAGGGTAGTTTCAGTGAATGATTCAGCATCTCAAGTGAGTCGCTGGCGTTTCAGATTTTTTACTTTCTTTTCTACAATCAGGAGCTCAACTTTATGTATTTCAAGAATTTTATTAAGTTGTTTATTGAAATTGTTCTGATTATGCTCTCCCGTCATGGGGTTTTCTTTTTAGGTATGAAAGATGGAAGACAAAAGAGATGAGTTGGTTTATGGATGGGTATGGATTCATAGGGAATAGGCTCTGTTTTAAACCGCCACTTCGAAATAAATATCGATGTGTAGGTTTCTAGGTTAGGGTAGTTGGAAAGTGGTAGTCTTGGATGGAAACTTTGTTTGTTTCCCTTATGAATTTAATGGAATCAAATTCCAATGTAATCGATAAGATCGATCAGCGGGATTGCTTGTTCCATAGAATTTTCATTTGCAATTCTACAGAATAAAAGTGAGACTTTTTTACGCTTCAAATCGTACTCACTACGATTTGACTCTACGTATCACAAGAAATCATAAATCCATACGCTTTAGGTGATTATCACATAACGAAAGAGTCTGTTACGATTGGCTGGACTTTTACATACCATAAATCGTAGAATACTTTTTTTCTAATATTATATACGTATATTATAGGTGTTTTGCTACGGGTGAGTTGATAGCTCAATGGGTTCCATAGGGAATTAATTAAAAATAGAGGGAGTTGATGTGCCTCCCATAGATATACATCCTGTAGACGTACCAACTGCATATGAAGGTAGTACGTTACTCTTTCCTCTAAAAAGGGTTAGCTGCTCAATTTGAGTTTCCAACCTTTTAATAGATTGTTGCAGGTGATTGAGTAACATTGTTTGGATGTGGCTTTGTTGCACCCAGCTGTCTACTATTTGCAACAGGGCATCCTCATTAGTAGTGTGGTATTGGGCTCATGTGGGGTAAGGAGGAATAGTTGGAGATTGGGAGACTGAGTGAGTTGGGCCATGGTTAGGACCTCAGACTTCTCCTTGTTGAGATGTTGGGTGCGATTTTGTATCCACCAGAGATTGAATTTTTGTTTTCCAAAACTTCAGTCTAAGAAAACCTTTCATCCTTGACTTTAATTTATATAATCTTCCTTGCTTTGGAAGTATACTTGTTAAAGTTTCCGAATCAATCTCACCCAATGCGTGATTTTGCACCGGTTCCTCGCTAAGGGTCTCAAAGAGTTCCCAAGCTTCTACTGTCAAATTTTGAAACATACTACCACTGGCTTCATCAATCCTATGCTGGTTTGTACTGTTAAGACTTTCATAAAAAATGAGCACTAAGTTCCTGCGCGTAATCCCATGGTGAGGACACTTGTGCTGAAGATCCTTGAGACGATTCCAACATTCCTTAAGAGATTCATCTGGAAATTATAGTAATGTTATAATCAGATGCCAGATTTTATTCGTTCTACTGATTGGAAAGAATTTTCTAAGGAACATGCATTCCAATTTTTCTCAATTAGGGATCGAATTATGGGGCAAAGAGTTTATCCACTGCTTTGCTTCATCTTTAAGGGAATATGCGAATAGCCTCAATCGAGTGGATTTTTCTGTCAAGTTTTTAATTCGAATGATAGTGCATATTCTTACAAATTTATTTAAATGCAGATAAGGGTCTTCATCCATTAGCCTATGAAAAGTTGGAAGTGTTTGAAGTATATTGGGTGTTATTTCAAAAGTACTATTACCGGTGGTAGGGGTTTGAATACATGGGGATAGTATAAGAGGTGTCCATGCATAGTATTCCCCCATGGTTATAGCCATAGATTGGTTTCTTCTTGGCATGCTGAAATCACAACAGGGTGGCTAAAAATAGTTATTATAAATATCTATTTGAATTTGAATTTTATCTAATTTTTATTCTAAAAAGCAGGGAGAGAAACAAATCTGAGCTTCTAAATTCTGTGGCCGACAGAAGTTGGAAACTTTTAATTTATTGCTTCGAATAAATAGGTGAAAGATTAAGAAGTGACCAAAGAAAGTTAAAAATATAAAGAAATATAAAAAGAGAAAGATAACTATTTATTTTTAAAATGAAAAAATATATATAAAATAAAAGATAAAAACTTCTCCGGCAGCGGCGCCAAAAACTTGATTGGCTTACTATGTATGTCTAATTAAGTCTTAACCTATCGCAAGCACACAATAGAAATTGTAGAGCTAGTATAGGATCGTTCCCATGAAGAAGTTTATCCTCTTTATATATATATACTTATTTCTATTTTAAAGTTTATATTTATCTTTCAAAGGATTTAAACTACTTGAGAAATATGAATAAAAGAAAGGTTTCTTAATCTAAAGTGCGTAAAAAAAATTCTAATCCTCCTTCAAATTGAGGTCGTCAATCCCAATCTTCAGGTATCGGATATTTATAAAAATAAGCAGTATCGTTATACCGTATTACAGTCTTCTAAAATTTGGGCGTCAATCAAAAACTAAAATTCTTTAATACAGATTTAATCTAGTCAATAGTTTCCTAAAATTTGGGTGTCAATTAAATTCTAGAAAATTGAAGATGGAAAAGTAAAAACCTGTAAACTGCAAATTCCAACTTGAGTCGTCAATTCAAATTAAAACTTGAAGATGTTTACAAAGCATGTAAATAAAGCAAATAAAATCTAAACTAAAAAGCTAATAAATATCTCTTTCACCCTTTAGCCGCAATCGTCAATTGCTTCTGAGAAACTAGGATATCTACACAAATTTTTAGCACTCAATAGCAGTTGTCAATTGCTCTTGAGAAACCTCTGATATCTAATCTACTCTAACTAATTTACACTACTGATCAAAAGAAATCCAACCTCAGTTGTCAATTGATACTAAATTTCTTCAATGTTTATTCCTATACCGAGCTCTCTTATTTATAGATCATAAGGAGTCGGTTTACAAAGATTTCTATTTCTAATAAAAGGAACTACTAAAATAAAAAATTCCTAATATAACTTTAATTTCTAATTTTATTCTTCCTTGCTTTTAATGGTTGATATGCTTCTGGATTGTTATCCTTTATTTTAGTAACCGATATTTCCTAAGAGCTTATCTTCATTAATCTTCTCAGATCCGTGATTCACCAAACTTCTAATTTCAGATATCTTATAATTTTATTCTTGGCAGTGATAATCTTCATTCACCTGATCAGCAACAACAACAATAGTAGGAAAACTTCTTTTCTGGATAATCGCAAATCACGATTTTCTATCTTTTACAGTTTTCTATTCTGACGATTCTCTAGATTACGATTTGTCACTTTTTTACAGAATCGTAAATTACAATTTTTTGGTTTTTATTAGGCGGAAATCTTCTTTTTCACTCAATCATCTTTCTTACTATTTTTTGAGTTCGTTTTGACGAATATTAATACTTTGGCTCTCTTTCACTATTTTTTCTTAATATCTGCACATCATTAACTTGTTAATAACAAACTAAGTCTTAGAATCACTAAGTTAAGGGTGATAAAATGGTAAATTATGTGATTGATCTGCCCACCAAACGGCTAAGACGTTTAAACGACAAAAATGAAACTATACTATTAAGTAACCCGCCAATCGGCTAAGGTGGTAAAGAGCTCAAGTAGTCCCGCCAATCGGCTAAGGCGTGTAAATGACGAAATTATAGGGATAAGTAAAAGAAATAAAAAAGTTAGTAAAAAGATGAAAAACACATGAAAAGAGGGCCAACTTCAAGTAGAAGCTCTAAAAATCCCTAGTGGAGTCACCATCTGTGCAACTATGGACTTTGCAGGTTCGTCACGACGATGGTCACTCTCTAAAAAATGATGGAGTCGCCACCCAGAGCTTTTGGTGACCCGGGATACCTCAAAAATCAATATGTAAGCACCAAACTGTAAAAATATGACTCTGGTTTACCAGTCTTTGCCAAAGGCTCTTGTGTAAGGGCTTCGGTTCTCGATTGGGAAGGTGTTAGACACCCGGTCAACCCGCTCGTAAGTGGTCTCTACTATGACCGGGCCTATGTGTTGGCTATTTTTTACACACATACACACACACATATATATATACATACATATATATATATATATATATATATATATATATATATGTAAAAAAAGAGACAAAAATTAGAGGCACTTCCCCTTGCCCGAAGGCACACCGATCCTATTGAGCCTTTGACACCCGCTGAAATTTTGGCGGCGTAATAGCTCAATTCTATGATAAGGAAAAACAAAGAAGGTAGAGGAATAGAGGGGAAAGCCGGAGCTCTCGGGCCCTTGTAGCACTGTTGTGGATCTTCGCGCAGGAGTGACACCGGTGAGCTTCTGATAGCAAACTGGATGAGGAATGGGTCTTGGCTTTTAAGACTTGAGAGATAGGAGGTAGGAGAGATAGGCTAGGGCCTAGTTATTGCTAAAGTTACAGGATTGATGGTGGAAGATGGGTTGTGAATGACAAACCTAGGTGCTGGAATTTTATGGATTTAATGCTAAAAGGAGGGGAAAACTCTAGAGGATTCTCTTTTAGAAAATTTTCAAGCCCTTAAGCAAGGGGGGGTGGCTCTCTATTTATAAAAATAGAGATGATTAGGGGATTGTTTAAGTTCTAATGGGTTTAGCAATTAGGTAATGGGGATCTAAGGTTTTCTAGGTTTTCTAGGGCTTAGATTGGTGGGATCTTAGGTTTAATGGTAGATGATAGGGTGGGAGTTTAGGTTGCAAAAAGGTTATAGTTTAGGCTAGTAAGGGTACTAGGATCCTAAATAAACCCACCCCAAACTTTGGGGTGGTCAAAAAGTCAAACCCCAAAGATGAATATCAGACATTTTCTCAATAAACACTATTCCTCAGCCTTGCATGTATATTATACACGCCAGGCTTAGGAACAGTGTCCTTGAGAAGTTCAGAGCCCATTCTGGAGCTCAATTCTGAAGGAAGAAGACAATTTTGCCTAGCGTGTATAATATACACACTAGGCCAATTTCAGTCAAAATTTGGCCTAGTGTATATAATATGCACCCTAGTATAATTTCCTGCATTTTTGCCCAATTTTCAAACTGCCATAACTTTTGATATGCAACTCAGATTAAGGCAATTCTTGGCTCGTTGGAAAATTAGGAACATCCTCTTTCCAATGTTATAGGACTCAATTCTACAAGATGTGTCTGTAAACTTTTAAATTCCTCTTTCCATCCACTATTAAGGAGGGTTTGAAACGGGTCCGGGAAGAGTTTTATGGGTTAGGGTTGATTCTTAAGGGTCTGGGAAGGGCTCTAACGGTTTTGTAATGATTCCTAAGGGTTTGGAAAATGCTTTCAGAAGCTCGGGGTTACGCTTTTCTCGAAGTATGTATTGATCGGGCCTTGGGCCAAATTTGGATGTTTACAGAACCCCTTTTTCTTTTGGGTCCCGAAGGAACTCTTATATTTTCTTCTTGTATCTCTTGTTGTGAGTCTAATAACTCTCTAAATTTCCTTAATTGTCAAGAATTCTAAAACTGTAAAAAAACTTTTCTTTAAGATATAATAAACTTTAGAGTTCCTAATACCAAATGATGTGGTGGTAGTTGTTATTTCTTAGGTCGAAGGTTCAAACCCCATAAGCACTATTATATATTAATATACTTTATTTTATATTATTTTAGTTATTTATATTTTATATAATATTTCTGTGAATGCATAAAACACACTAGCCTTATCAAAATGTAAGAAGAATTTAACTCACACAGAATTAGCAGCAAATTTTTCTTAAGATTCTAAGTTAATAAATATCCTTACTGTCTCTCTTTATTATTTTAATTAGAGTACAGTTTTTCTCTTTTAATTAGAACAACTTAAATAACTTTCTATTTAAATCTCTCTGTTAATTGAATTAAGTTACTTATGAGTAACTTCCTATTTATGAAACCTCTCACTCTTAATTGGAATAAGTTACCTAAGATAAATTTCTTCTTAATGTTATACTTATATGGAAACTCTCACATTTCTCAATATAACGGTCTTGAGAGCCTCTTTCCCTTCAACCTTTGTAATGCCCAAAAATTTCTTGTATACCTTTGATTCTTCTACCCCATTTATGTTCATATAATAACCCACTTAAATTTCTTAAACCATCTTCAACTCTCATACAAATCGCTCCATATCTTACGTCTTAGACCCCCTATGTAACGGCCCGACTTTCCCACATGGATTTCTGGGAACACTAAGTCATTAGATACTTGGTACATCCACACACATGCAGAAAATCAAAGTAGAGATACAATAACTGGCAGTAATAAAGATTCTATTTTCATGTCGAACATCAAACCAGAAACCAAAATAAACCACCGGTGATGGCCATTCGTCACACAAACAGTGATATGAGTTGCAATATGAAGATAAGAAATAATGATTCAGATTTTCTACAAAAGTCACTAAAATCTACCAAGTCTAAAATCAAAACCGACTACAAATAATACTCTTTTGATAAAAGATCTTCCTCCGGTACGTACTCAGGATCGTCTTCAAGTCCAAGGTCCTGATCAATATCTGCACCTGTGACACATAGTGTCGAGGTGAACTAATAGTCTAAGCTCAGTAGGGAAAAGTTTAATACCAACTACATTTCATCCATCTAATGCACAAAATTTAATGATCAATTATAAGGCAGTTTAATGTCAAAACAATTGTAAAGCAATGAGTTCAATGATCAATTATAAAGCAGCTTAATGTCAAAATAGCATTCGAAGAATCTTAGGTTCGAAATCACAGTTTGAAATTGAGTTTCAAATGATATTGGATAGTGTCCTCTCTTAAGTTTCTTATGATTTCAATTTACTTATTTATTTTCACGTTTTGCATGCAACCTCTTAGTTCATGAATGACTTAAATCCATAACTTAAATATCTCTAACGCAAATATAGCGTTGGAAATCTATAACCAATGGGAATCCCCTCCTAACCATCGTCATTCAATAGACAATTTTCTTAATGCCCAAGCCCCTTATAGACACCCAAATTTGTCCCAAGGCTCGATCGAAACACATTTCGAGAGAGGCTCACTTCTGAGCTTTTAATGGCATGTATGGTACCCTTAGGAACCTTTTTAAAACCTTAGGAGCCATTCCATACCCTTAGGAATCACCCTAGTTCCCTTAGAAGCTTTCCTGAAACCTTAGAAACCCATCCCTTAGAAGCTTTCCCGAAACCTTCGAAACCATTCCGGACCTAAACCTAGCTTTCCCTAGCAATGGATGAGGAGTGGTGCACTAGGACTACCTAGGGCTTTATACTTTAGTCAAATCTTATGCCATTGGAAAGTAAAAGTCCTTAGCTTTCCAACAAGCCAAAGATCACCCCAATCGGAGCTGTGCATCAAAAGATATGACATTCTGAAGTGTATGGGCAAAATAGGGATTTCAGGTAGAGTCCAGATGGGATTTGGCGCATCTATTAGATGCGCCAAGCCATTTCTCCCCAAAAATGGCTTGGCGTAACTAATAGTTGCACTAGTTATAGATGGGTCCCATCTCGGGCATCCAACTTCCCAGGCGACTGTGTGGCACTGTTTTACTGTACATATGCCTGGCACACCTATTAGTTCCACGAGGCTTATGAATAGTGACCCTGAGATTTTGCCTCAAAAATCAAGATTGGGGTTTGACTTGTTTACCATCTTGATCTTTGGAGTGTGTTTTGCTAGTTCTGTTGTACCCATTCGCTACTTATTTGTAACCCCTTAAGTGGTTTAAAGCCTCACCCTATCATCCACCATTGGAGCTAACCTTCACACATTTCAAGGCTCCAAAAACCCTAGGAAGCCTTAGATGGCTAGATTACCTAATTGTTAATCTAAGTTAGCCTATAAACACCCTCCTAACACCTCTTTTCCCTATAAATAGAGAGACACCCCCCCCCTTTACAAAGGCATGAAAAAATTTGCAAAGTAAGAGATTAAGAAATCCCTTCTCTCTCACCTCTAGTGCACCCTTCTCATACAAATTCCAGAACTTTAAAACCTTCTTTAGACCTTAGCCTTTCACCTAAAAGCTCTAGGTTAGGTTTGTGCTACCCCCTAGCCTTCTCTCTCTACATCTTAGCTATCAAGCCCTACGAGCTAGAACCCCATTTCTCGCCATACAAGGCATTGAAGCTCACCGAAGCAAGCCTACGCAAGGTTTCACAGTGATGCAACAAGGGCCTCAGAGCTTAGACTCTCCCCTTTGTTCCTCTACCTTCTCGGTTCTTCCTCTGTCCTCTCATCTGTGCCGTTACGCTATCGAATTTTCGATAGGAACGGAGGGACACAAATAGGATTTTAAGGTCCTTTAGGCAAGAGGAAGGCCTTTTTATTTCTTTTATATTATTTTTGTTTTGGCCATAAGTAGAGACCGCATTAAGCGGGTTGATTGGGTGCCTAACACCTTCTCAATCGATAACCGAAGCCCCTACTCAAGAGCCTTTGGCATAGTCCAGATTCAGAGTCAATTTTTGGTACTTCGGTGCTCGGGACACCAAAAGCTCTGGGTGGTGACTATAATTTTCACGAGTGCACATTTTGTGACAAGATCGTCTCGATCCCTACAGTTGCACAGATGGTGACTCTGTTGGGGATTAGCTAGTAGAGAAGCCCTTGAATTTAGCCTCTTTATTTTTTTATTTACTAACCATTTATTGCTATTTTTTTTACTCACCCCTCCGATTACGTTATTTTACTTATCCCTACTTTTACGTTGTTTACGAGCCTTAGCCGATTGGCAGGCCTACTTGTATACTGTCTTAAATTTCTTTATATTTTTTTATCATTTTAAGCACCTTAGCTGATCGGTGGGTCTACTTGTACATTGTTATTTAATTTTCTTTACTTTTACGTCATTTTAAGTTCCTTAGTCATTTGGCGGGCCTACTTGCACATTTAATTTCCGCAATCATATTCCGCCAGTGAACGCCTACCCGTAGAGGTAGCATGGGATCATAACCCCCGATCTTTGAACTTAAGAAAACTCCTTTAAAAGTGAAAAGTAAAATTGAACCAACAAAGGGGACTTCAATTAACTTTTGCAGGGTAGATTTTTATAGGTTCGGTTATTAGGCACACATACAATCTCCCGGGTCTTAGTATGGCGGCAGCCCTTAGTGGTGATGATCCGGAAAAGTCCCAACCCACCTAAAACTCAGGAAAAAAGAGAGCGTTAGCGAACCCGCATCGGCCTTGTAACCCTTAGGTTCAGTGAGGAAAGAGATGGATCATATACGCAGTCAGTCCCTAGAAGCCTAACATTCAGAAAAAACCAGTTAGGAGACTCATTTTAGGCTGAAGGTGCTGCTGTCAAACTATCTGGAGCCCTCTATTTGCCTAGCGCCACTAATACTTGCGCCAAGGTAAAAATCCTTGGAAACACACTGGTGCATGTATTAGTTGCGCCAACTTTATTCTGGGCAATTTTACTCTGGCGCACCTAATAGTTGCACCAACTTTGGTTTACACAGCCACAACCTGAATCTGTGGCCTGCTTCACATCTCGAACTCCCCGATTAGTATCTTTAGTGCCTCTGTTTGGGCCCCGCAACCTACGACACCCAATACGCCTTCGCCGGTCAAGAGAAGGTGACTTCCTTTTGACTCATTTCGAGGGATCATGTTGTTTACATTGGTTTCCATGCCTTTAATAGATCAAGAGGTTTTCCTTTGATTCTTTCAAAGCGCTTCAGAGCCTTTGCCGCAGGACCTATTTAGGGTATGAGAGCCGCCCAAAAAGGGAATTCAAAAGGCCCCGGAATCCTTAATTCTTTTCACTTATAAAAATTCAAGAAATCAAATAAATCAAAAACAAAAAAATAGAGTCTTGATTGGTGCCGACACAATGGCATCATCATACCCTCCATCATCCCGAAGGGGAAGGAGGAAGCTTTACGGGCCTTACCCAAGGCGCTCGTACCCAACCCGATACCAAGCCATGTCGTGGGCTATGGATCCGGCTTATGCCGATCCCGACTCATCCCCACTGCATTCCCCAACCTATTCCCATACTGAAGAGGCTTTCACTTCCATCCCCCTCACTTAATCAACCCTCACCATCACCAGCTCGTTCGGTGCCCCTATTTTTCCTTCCACCACTTCCCAAAATATCTAAAATCTAACCCCCCATTTCCCATTATTTTCCCAAGCCATGCCCTCATCCATAGCCAT